>OW799213.2:8752500-10002500 GCA_941918905.2 Xestia sexstrigata | reverse complement strand
CAGGACAACGGGAGTGCAATTAATTTGGTAACTCAAAGCTTCTGTGACCAATTGCAACTGCTGAGGCGCTGCGTGTCAACAGCTGTATCAGGTTTTAATAATCATGTTACTATTGGCACACAGTCTTGCACCGTAACAGTGAAGTCTCTTTGTAGTGATTACAAAATTAATATAAACTGTACTGTTTTCCCCAACATTACACCACCCATTCCAACCTCTTATATAGACGTAAGTAATATACGTTTACCACTAGGGATTACACTAGCTGACCCTACATATAATACACCATCAAACATAGATTTGCTTTTAAATGCAGATATATTCTGGGATATTTTGGGAAGAGAATCTATCGAGTTAGGTACAAATAAACCAATACTACGCGAATCAAAATTAGGCTGGTTGGTTACTAGACATGTAACAGAGCCACAACAATTTTCTAATTTATGTATGTTTTCTCAAGGCGATTCTAATCCCGATCTTACGCGGTTTTGGGAACTGGATACCTTAGATTCACCACATTCTAATATGTCAGTAGAAGAAATTGCATGCGAACAAAGTTTTTCAGCGAATACATTTCGTAATGCTGACGGCCGCTTCGTTGTTTCAATGCCTCTAAAACGAGAAGTCAACGCCTTAGGCGATTCGTTAAAGTTGGCCAAAATTAGGTTTTCCTCATTAGAAAGAAAATTTTCACGTGATCCAAATTTTAAAGAAAAATACATTAACTTTATGCGAGAATATGAATCCTTAGGACATATGACTGAGAATAAAAGATTCTCGTCCGAGGATAACTCCAGAATGAATTATTACCTTCCACATCACGGTGTCATTCGTGAATCGAGCACCACGACAAAATTACGTACTGTATTTGATGGATCAGCGGCCACCACGTCCGGTGTTTCACTGAACGACTTACAAATGGTGGGCCCAGTCGTCCAAGATGACCTATTTTCAATTATTATACGTTTTCGCCAGCATAAATATGTGGTTTCCGGCGATATTGAAAAAATGTACCGGGCCATAGAAATTAATCCAAGTCAGCGGTCATTACAACAAATAGTTTTTCGTTATGATTCCAGTCAACCATTGAAAACATATACTTTAAACACATTAACTTATGGGACAGCATCAGCGCCCTATTTAGCTACTAAGTGTCTAACAAGTCTAGCTTCTATTGTAAGTGACCAACAAATAAAGAATGCCATTCAACATGATTTTTATGTCGATGATTTTTTGAGTGGAGCATCGTCAATCGAAGACACAATTAAATTAGCTAAAGGCGTGGCCACAACTTTGGCAGATGCCAAACTTAATTTAAGAAAATGGCAGTCAAATAGTCCTGACGTACTAAAGGCAATTTCTAGTTGTGAAACATCTATCACTCATGAATTTACAGATACAAAGTTAAATGAAGTATCTAAAACCTTAGGTTTAAGTTGGGAACCAAGTTCAGATAAATTATCATTTTCTATAAATATTAATAATAGTAAACATGCAACTAAAAGGCACATTTTATCAATAATAAGCCAAATTTTCGACCCTTTGGGGCTAGTAGGCCCATGTATAGTAGAAGCAAAAATTATTATGCAAGAATTATGGGTAAAAAGGTATTCTTGGGATGAGAAATTGCCCAAAGAAATAAATGATCATTGGATTTCTTTTGTTAATAAATTGCAATATCTTAACTATTTAAAAATACCACGTTGGATTGTTTGCAATGATCATAGTAGTAGTGAAATTCATGTTTTCACTGACGCGTCAGAGAATGCTTACGGCGCGTGTTTATATATTAGGTCCATTAACGGTTTAGGTCACATTCATATACAGTTACTTGCTTCAAAAAATAAGGTTGCACCACTAAAATCAGTCACTATTCCGCGACTGGAACTGTGCGGAGCGTTACTGGGTGCAAGACTGTTTGCCAAAGTAAAAACAGCGTTAACATTAAACATTCAAAAATGTCGTTTCTGGTGTGACTCGACCGTAGTTTTAGGGTGGTTATCGTCTCAACCCAATCAATTTAAACATTTTGTTAGTAATCGTGTAAACGAAATACAGGAGATAACACATGGTTACACTTGGAGCTACGTACCTTCAAAATCAAATCCCGCAGATTTAGTATCGCGGGGCTTATCTGCTGATCAGTTAAGTAATGATTCATCTTTATGGTGGCATGGACCACAGTTTTTAAAATTAAACGAGTCTATGTGGCCAACAATGCCAAACACAAATAAAAATCAAAAACCGAAAACCGAAGAAAAATTATGTCTAGCTACAAATAAAATAAACAACAACAATCAAAATATTAATATAATATCAAATTTATTCTAATTTTAATAGATTACAAAGAATCATTGCTTATGTACAAAGATTTATAAATAATACTAAAAATAAATCAAATAAACTTACCGACACCTTCACTCCTCTAGAATTACAAAATTCGTTATACATTATTATTCGGCAAGCTCAGTCTGAGATGTTTCCTACTGAGTCTGTTATCTTAAAAGCTGGCAAGGCTTTACCAAGCAATAATCGATTGCTTAGTTTGTCACCGTTCATAGATGGAAATCAAATTATTCGTGTGGGTGGCAGGTTGGACAACTCGCCGTATAGCTATAGCCGTATGGCTATGATGTTAAGCATCCCATACTCATTTGTAGCAAACATCATGTTACTAAATTATTATTTCGTATGTACCATTTAAAGTCATTACATGCAGGACCGCAGTTGTTATTATCTAATATACGTCAAACATATTGGCCACTAAAAGGTCGAAATTTATCGAAATCAACTGTGAACAAATGTTTAAAATGTTTTAGATACAAGGCTCAGACTATTCAACCCATAATGGGCCAACTTCCTTCTGATAGAACTAATTTAGAATTTCCCTTACTACACTGTTGTGTGGACTATGCCGGGCCAGTGTTGATAGCAGATCGTAAGGGTCGAGGCTGCAGGCTCTTGAAGTCCTACCTGTGTATTTTTGTGTGTATGTCAGTTAAAGCTATTCACTTGGAGCTTGTTACAGAACTTACGAAAGAAGCTTTCATAGCCGCGCTAAACAGGTTCATTGCTCGCCGGGGGAAGCCACAAAGCATCTCGTCTGATAATGGGACGAACTTTGTTGGTGCATCCAATATGACATGGCACAAGAAGGTATTGATTTTAAATTTACTCCTCCATATAGTCCTCATTTTAATGGAATGGCAGAGGCAGCTGTCCGTTCGACTAAATATCACCTTAGACGTTTATTACAAGCAGTTCATTTGACGTAGGAGGAGATGGCCACATGTTTGGCTCAAATTGAGGCTATTTTAAACTCTCGCCCACTTACTGTCCTGTCTACTGATCCCTTCGACTTCACCGCACTCACACCTTCCCATTTCTTGATAGGACGACCACTCACGTCAATTCCACATCCACAAGTTTTAGAAAAGGATATTAGCTGCACTGAGCGCTATAAGAGAATCGAATATATCCGGCAACATTTCTGGGCCCGATTCCGAGACGAATATATCTCAACTCTGCAGCAGAGAACCAAGTGGATGACGTCCTCTAACAATGAACTCAAGCCTAACGACTTAGTCCTTATAAAGGACAAGACTCTTCCACCATTATTATGGCCATTAGGAAGAATCATTAACGTTTATCCTGGTATCGACGGGATCAACCGTGTTGCTGAAGTGAAGACGAGGAGGGGCAACATACGGAGAGCATACAATAACATTTGCCCTCTTCCAGCTCAAGATAATTAACTTCCTCAACACTCATCTCAACGTGGGCGGGAATATGTCGAGAATCGTACCTCGACATCTTCGGGTGCTGCAGGCAGCGCGCGCGAGCCGCTGAGCCAGGCGGTGCGGTGCGCGGAGCGGGCGGCGCGGGGGACGCAGGCGACGGGCTGCGCGGGCGACGGGCGGCGCGGTACGGCCGGCGTCGCGCACTCGCGCCACACAGAACACTTCTCCTCGGGCCACCGCGTTGTATATATGTCGGTTTCAGTTAATAAATTCAGTTTGTACCAGCCAAATATACAGTCCACTTATTTCTCATCACCATCATCGAGACCTTCACACTGTACTCAACACTACACATTTCAAAAGAGCAAAAGAACGAAAATCGAGAAAAACGAATAATGTTACTAGCCTACCAGTTAAGAATAAAACCGTTGAACGTGTATCCCAACCAATTTAAAAATTATATAATTTTAAAACTAAGAATATTTTAACATTAAGAATATCGGTGACCGCTACCTAGAATAAGGTTTGTCATTATTCATAAGTTCTCATGTAAGTGGCTCTTTTGTCTTTTTGAGAATAAAGTATCTAAACCTAAAACCAGTTGGCCTGGGAAATTTTCCGTGGAATAACACCCACACACCCAAGTGTTTTCTGACCACAATCGGCAAGACTGACAGACGGACGGAAGAGGCTTGGTAATAGGGTCCCGTTGCTTACTCTTCGGGTACGGACGGAACCGAAAAATAATGTTTTGGTACCGGTACGTAATATTATTTGTTATTTATTTACAGAGAAAAGTTAAAAGTTTACCTTGATGACATCTAAGGGTTGTTCCGAAGCTGTATTACTCATGTTGCCTTTGGAAGTTGAATTTATTTCGAAATTATAAGTATACTCAAGCGTGTAATAATTTGTAGAAAAATCTTAACAACCAAACGAAAAACACGAACAACAGTAATTTCACCTGATTTGACATTGACAATTTGATGACACGTTGAGTTTAACGCATCTAGGCTGCGTTCCGAATTACCGTGAGCGCGATATCGTTGTCCCTTGAATCGTTATAGATGTCATGACATGCGCCATCTTGCGATTACACTGGGGTACGTCTAAGTAAGCTGGCGAAATTTTCGCCGGATAAAAATTAAACTAGCGAGGGTTCGCTGAACGGAGTCATAGGTCTATTAAGGTCCAAATCAATGTTAACTATCAAATTCAATTGACAGCCCAGCTTGTCAAACAAGTAACAACTATCAATTCAACTCAACAGTCCATGATCCACAAATAAAATTCACGGGAGACGCTAAATTAAAGTACTCGGTAGAAATATTTGTTTCTAGGGCGCGAATCGAGCAAATAAACAACAAACAGCTCAATGTCAATGTCAATCTGATAGCAGACTAAAATTTAGCGAGGTAAAAAGGTCGCTAAAATTTATCCCAGTCAGGCGAAAACTTATACCAGCGGACGACCGTGAACGGGGCAGAGTAAATTTTAGTCAGTTTAATTTTTCATCTCGCGGTGTGCTTGAACGGGGTCATTGATGTTTAGTCAGTATAAATTTTAAACTGGATAATTATGTGACTTAAACGCACCCCTGACCTTGCTCCAAATAAATATCACCGTGAGCGCTGTCAAAAATGACAGTTGTGTGCACAGATGTTGTTTTGTTGGATTGAAAAAAAATTAAATGAGTTTTAAACTCATGAACATTTTATTTAATTATCGTTGCATCTATATAATTTATAATTCGTGGGATTTTTTCAAGCGGTAAGTCATTGCCGGGAGCAAAATACGCTAATATAAACACTTCCGTCATCCTTTTCATCTCTGGACGAATCGTCGTTCTCTATCTCATAATCTGAGTTTTAAAGAGTCGATAGAGTCAACCAACATAACTTCTATTTTTAAAAATAGGTCTAGTGAAAGGTTTTGGTTTGGGGTTATGTTCACTGTCAACGCATTCATGAGCGTTCCTAATGGGTTATGGGGTGGCTAAGGCAAAGTAAATCTCAGATGGCGCCACCATAGTTGGTCTCAGTGTGACCAATGAGGTTAAGCTATTTTGAAATATAAAATGACAATACCACATTTTCAACCAATGACGATGTTTGGGTACCAACTATGCCAGTGCCATTAATACCACAGTTAGCCTCCCCATTGATGACAGCTCTTAGCTGTTAAAATATAGATGTGAGCGCTGTGAGCGATTATTTTATAATACGGAATGCAGCCTTATGAATGTAGGAGACTTTTTTTTCAACGATCAAAATACCTTAATTTTTGATCGTTGAAAAAAGCCACCAAGACAGCACCTCCCAAGTTCTTATTAACTTTAAAAATGACTTTTTCTGTTTTTTTGGTTCCTACACCTGCCCGCTTAGCATGACCACCGAAGAAACGAAAGAATCGACAAATCTTTTGTTCATCTGTCATTTTGCTGCCATTGAATCATGCATTGAATCGACAAAATGACAGATGAACAAAAGATTTGTCGATTCGAAATTCGTTTCTTCGGTGGTCATACTAAGCGGGCTGTATGAACTTGGAAGGTTGTATCACAATATAAATATGGACAGTAGGTTAACTACCTACATACACTAACATGCGCATCGACGCCGACGGGGCCCCCGAGCGGACGTTGCGGTGCTGTCAGTAGCGCGTGCCGCGCCGAGACGAATGGTCATGGATATGCTAATATTTCCCAATCTTTTTAAAAATGCCACGAATGTATTGCGCGCTAAACGGCAGTTTTGCATTTTTTACACAATTAAATTCAATAATAAAGAATTTCGAATGTGTCGTAGCAGAAGAAAGTATTTTTCTGTAAATAATTTGTAATAACGAAGATATTTTTTTTGTAATAAGGTTTTTTTTTCATGTCATAGTTTTTTGTATCACACGCATTTACGGGTTGAAACGCGGTACGGTTCGCAACCGCTCATGAGCCTTGCCCGCGCGTATATACAGGGTGGAATTTTGTAGGGTCACCTGGAGGGAAAGTACTCTTAATACTGCAGATAGAAAATTTTACTCAAAGGAAACATTCCTTTATTTTTGAATAGAAAGCAAACTGCATTCAAAGACTTTCGAAAATTCTCTTCTCCCACACCTGGGAATCGAACCGGCTAAAATCTGAAAAAATTATATCCTGTACTTTTATTGCATCGATCGTTAGGGTCAATTATAAGGATGAAATCTCTCTAACAAACATGATAAATTAAATGAAAGGAAAACCAGGAAATCTTAAATTAATTTAATTATTTACAAAAAATGGTAAACTAACTAATTAGTTGCTCGAAATGGGCTCCATTCTCTTGGATACACAAATTTATTCTTTTAACGAATTCATTTCTAGTAACCTTTTTAATAAAGTGTTGTGGTGAATATTATAAATCGTATTCTGAACTTCAACTCTCAACTCGTTGTCATTCGCGTAAGATTTCATGTAAATTTGATTTTTTACATATCCCCACAAAAAAACATCTAATGGGGTGAGATCTGGCGATCTCGCAGGCCATCTGATTGTGCCGTTTGTACCAATCCAGGTATTAAAATGGTTATTAATGTAGGCAGTAGTGATTCTGCTGTTATGTGCTGGAGCACCATCTTGCTGTAGAATTATTTGGTTTCGCTCTTCCTCGGGGAAACCATTTAACTCGTTTCTTAAGAGATCCAGTATTTCAATATACTTGACAGTGTTTAAGTGACCTTCGTACACGTGGACTAACACTACATTATTTCTCATAATTCCGCACCAAACATTGAAAGAACATCTTACTTGATTGTTAGTTCCATGAACACGAACAGGATTCACTCGAGACCAATAATGGTTATTACGGCGATTGTACATGCCATTATTGCTGAAGTTGGTTTCGTCAGACCATACAATGTTACTCAAAAAATTAGGGTTTCGGCCAATTTCTCCAAGCATGTTTTCACAAAATTGTAATCGTCTCTCACGATCCCCAATATGCAATTTTTGCACCAACCGACCTTCACGATAGCATTTATACTTATACTTTTTCAGCACTTTAAGTACGCGAGTGTGGGTTGTTCCTAATTCATCGGCAGCATCTCTACTTGAAACCTTCGGAAATTATTCAAAGTATGTTTTAACATACTTTGAATAATTTCCGAAGGCTTCAAGTCTTCTTCATCTAGTTCAAAATCGAAATAGTTTTGCTGAATAGTTTGCCGTCTCTTCTTGAAACCACCCGTATTCTTTAAATTTTCTACCATTCTTTTCAATACGAACTGAGTTGGTGCCTGTCGGTCTTGATATCTCTCTCCATACCACCGCAGAACTAGATTCACGTTTTTGTTATTTAAAAAATAAGCTTCCATTAAATCAAACTGTTCTTGATAAGCCATTTTCACCGTGAGACAAAATGTGAAATGAGTTGTAAAAACAATCAAATGTGAATAACAACTGTGACAATCTAATTTTCAAATTATAATCTAACATTCCATATTTAAATTACCTCATACACGTAGCTACGAATATGTCGCAAAGGAGTCTGCATTACAAAAGATGGATGTTAGTTAAAGAGCTTTAACTTGACTCATTGAATTTGTAACTTCAAATTTCCTGGTTTTCCTTTCATTTAATTTATCATGTTTGTTAGAGAGATTTCATCCTTATAATTCACCCTAACGATCGATGCAATAAAAGTACAGGGTATAATTTTTTCAGATTTTAGCCGGTTCGATTCCCGGGTGTGGGAGAAGAGAATTTTCGAAAATCTTTGAATGCAGTTTGCTTTCTATTCAAAAATAAAGGAATGTTTCCTTTGAGTAAAATTTTCTATCTGCAGTATTAAGAGTACTTTCCCTCCAGGTGGCATTACAAAATTCCACCCGTACTCTGTGCCCGCGCGCCACTTGCGCTGCGGCGCGGCGCGGCGGCGAGCGCACGAAACGTTATCGTCCAACCGCGGCTCGCTCCCGCCAAAACTTGTAAAAGGTTACGCCGCGCGCCGTAATGACAAAGTTAAAGATCTATAACTTATCTACAAGTTGTGTGTTAATTAAAGGGGACAACCCTATGGCTTCAATGGAGCGTAGGTAATTATTGCATCAAATAGGCTTATTTTCGCTACTGTCCATATATTTATTCTGTGGTTGTATTGATGACTATACTTCTGTAACTACAGTCTGTTCAGTGTGTGTCAGTTCTGTCTTACAGTCGCAAATAATATGTTAATCAACATATAACCTAGCACTGGCCTGCAAATGGCAAAAAACGTAAGAAAATTTGAATTTCGCGGGCTGGTTAAAGCATTCACTCCTCTAAGGCCACAGATTCACACCGGATTTACATTCATTGTGTTCGTGTAAGGCTCCGTTCCCACTATGTCGTGACAACAGATAATCGTGTAGTTTTAAGTGTCATGGCTTGTGTATATACATATAGGGAGGTGTTCACGTATAGGACGACACGATTACTGTCGTCCACGAGTTTTGCCAAGTAAAATCAACGATAAATATTAATCGTCACGACACAGTGGGAACGGGGCCTTACTTACTCACTTGTGTTGTGCACGTTTATTATTTTCAAAACAATCATCGTCATTCTTTTGCCCATAGTCCAGTTCAAATTGGAGTCGGCGCAGCATGTCTTCTTCTTCCATATTTTTCTATGACATCTCATCAGACACTTCCTTTCTTGCCATATCATTCTTCACACATAAACCTCCTCATAGGTACTCATTTCTTATTTTGTCCATTCGTGAAACACCACACCCCCATATCATTCTCATTTTTGCCACATTAATGCCTTTCATTCATCCCTTTTATGGCCCGTCATTCTGATCCATCAGCAGTGTTTTATAAATCTTCCCTTTAGGTATAAGAGGAATGCGGAATCGCAGATTATTTTAAAAACAATATTTGTTCCTTTCCAAAATCCGAATAGAACGCGCCCTTCGAGTCAAACCTAGTGACAGTGTCAACGAAACGCAAAGTCGCAAACGTCAATTACTAATGTTAGGATGACAGCAAAAGCAAAACACGGGATGTTGTCAGTTCTCGTTTTTTAAATGAATAAAATTATGATAGAAAGAATGGAAGAAAATTCGCATCCTTCCAAACTTTCATTTGAAGATAAGTTTATGAAGACGTTTAAATATTATAAGTCAAAAAAAACCAAGCCGTCTTTAGAAGACGTGTTAGATGTAGAAAAATACTCCGCTGAAAAGGTTTGATTATTTTCGTATTTTCTTTTATTCTTAATTCGAATGTCCCTCTAATTTAATATATATAATCAATTTGTAGGTCACCAATATTACCCCAGATACAGTCGTCAAAGATACACGAACAGGACCTTTGGGATTGAAGAGTTTAAAAGAATGGGAAATATTTAGTATGAAGAGGCACCCAGGTTTACTATTTATCAGAAATCCTTTCACGGCTTTAGGGCAAAGATATTGGGTTCGAAGGTGTTTAGAAGTATACCCAAGGAAGCCAAATAAATTGAATATAGATATAGAAATTAATTTACGAGACTGGTGGGAAGAATGCTTCAGTAATGGACAATGTGAAACACTGCTGCAAAAGAAACTTCGGTGGACGACATTAGGATATCACCACAACTGGGACACAAAAGTAAAATGTTGATGGGATCTTTCATATTTAATTATATCCAAAGTCATATGTTTAAAAATGCATTGTTAACATTCCAGGTTTACACAGAACAGAACAGGTCTCCATTTCCTGAGGACTTGGCTGAGCTATCAGATGTGCTGGCTCAGTACCTGGGCTACTCTAACTTCAGGGCGGAGGCTGCCATTGTGAACTATTACCACATGAACTCAACTTTGTCTGCTCATACAGACCATTCAGAATTCAATTTGGAAGCTCCTTTGTTTTCATTTAGGTAAAAATTAAAAAAAAAAAACATAGGAATGGATAACTATACATTGACTGATCAACTGAGCCTCATCATCTGAGTTCCCTTATAAAAGTATTAGTGAGATTCCAGTCTAAACAAATGTATGATAATTATGTTACCAGTATTTTACAAACTTTACCAACTCAGCCTTTATGATAAAAATAAAATAATGGAAATAGTTGAATGCCATAATATCTACAACTGGTTTAAACTTCTCTACAAGCATAATTTTCTGCTAAGGCTCTCTCACATTAATTTAAAAATGGGATTTTTCATACAGATATTTAACCATTATAATTTATTATTTCAGTTTTGGCCAGCCGGCAATATTTTTACTTGGAGGCAAAGATAAGTCAATAGAACCATCTGCAATACTTATAAATAGTGGAGACATAGTAGTTATGTCAAAGGAGGCCAGATTATGTTATCATGCAGTACCTAAAATTTTACCTGCCTCAAAGTCGCCTTGGGACGAAAAAGATATGCCAAATGTATTCAGTGAAAATCCTAGTTTTAAGTACATATCACATTCAGACAATATTATATCAAATATGGAGGAAAATGCAGACAATAATAAATGGCAAAGATTTAGAAATTATATCCAAGAATCAAGAATCAATATGAATGTACGACAAGTACTAAATGAAAAACAGGGTAATATATCACTGTAATTTTATTCAACATGTAAAGGAATATATGCAATTTTTACTGTTCAGTTGTTGTATAATTTGTAGAGAGTAAGATGTTGGTAGCTTTTTAAGTTTTCACAGCAATATCATTTATTATTCTCGCATTTTTGTATGGCAGCTCTTGAGGTCTTGGTTGATCTGTTACTACTGGAACAAAATAGTTGATATTACTACAGGATCGAATAACGTAAAAAAAAAATGGTAAAGCTTTCAAACAAAATGTATGGGAAAAGTTTTTTTGCAATTTCTGACTTTTTTAGTACTCCAACCTGGGTTGGTCTGATAGAACTTCTTGATTAGGATTAGAAACAGGATCAATAGGCATCAAAAAATGTTTTGTGTAAAATGGCCATTTTCTTGCTAACTAAATTTTTTCGAAAACCTGTGAATCAAAATTTCACGAAAAATTATGGATAGTCTCCTAAGTCCATTTTCGAGTAGCTACAACGGTTAAGGTACTCCTCCTTACTGCCCCGTTTACAGGATCCACCCTGTATATTAATAGTAATAGATTGCAAAAGCAGTAGGTTTCATCCCGGTTTCATCTCTCTACAGTTGAACGTCCCACAGGCTGACAATCATTTTTTTATTAAAGATGGTCTTTTATGAAATCACGATTTCGCATGTCAAGCGCGTCGACCCCAAGTAATATGGGACAGCGGTAAATAGGTGATGATGAAGTGTTCATTGTGAAATAGACTTCAGTCTATTTTAACTTTACAAACAAAAACGGTACTACAATCTGGCGTTGCGTAAACAGAAGCGAGTGCAATGGATCTATAACTTTAAGCAGTGATTCTGGGACAATTCTGAGGAAAAGCGGACATACCTGTAAGCCTAATAGCTGATGGTCAAGACAAATACCATTTGTCTTGACTATCAGTTATTAGGCTTCGCTCGCTTCTGTTTGCGCAACGCCAGATTGTAGCACCGTTTTTGTTTGTCGAGTTAAAATGGAATTAATATCCTGCACGTAAGTAATAGTTTCTTTTTGCGTTTTTCAGTCTCTGTAAATATAAATACAGAATGGCTGCCTTGACTAGTAGAAGCCATTATATAGGTCAATTTTAGGTCGTTCTGAACCGAAAGCCATAAACTCGATCATCAAACGCAAAACGATTGGGACTATTTAAAAAAAAAAAATAACAAAAAATAATTAAGTGATGTTTTTATATTATTTTTATTGTGGACAAAAAGTCGATTTGACGAACTTGTGGACAAAAAGTCGATTTGACGAACTACAGGTTTGACCAATCGAATTGCCGATTTGACGAATATTAGACTTGGCCAATGTCGTTCAACCCATGTGTACTGCTCGACAGGCTTTTACGATCGCACCGTCTATTCGAATCCACCAGCATAGCTATTCACAAACGCTTCGATTCGATTTCGATTCGACAAATCGTATGTCTATCTTTTTTGGCATTACGAACGCGAGCGAGCTAGACTACACATACGACTTTCCAAGCGCGGATCCACCGTTGTGGGCACGATGGGCATGCCTAATTTAGATCGATAGTCTGATTTTCTACACAAAGCCATAATAAAATTTAAAAAAATATATAACGCTAGTTTATCATTAGCATTCAAATTTTCGGAGAGCGGAGACATCATTTTTCATTAATGATATTTTGTTTTAAATGATTCACCAAAATCGGTGGAATAGTTTAGAGTTTAAATATGTGATATGTATTCAAACAAACACACTTTTGTAATTTTCTTGATGAAGTAGACTAACATTTGACAAGCTTCTTAATTTATTAGTGTTCATCCTTTGATCAACAATTAGCAAATTGCAAATTGCTAATTGTTGATCGAAGTGTTTTTCCCACGGTTTTACCTGCGTGGATCTATACACTGTAGATGTACAAGCAATGGTGTTTTTATTTCCCATAAAAAGCCCAGGGCCATCTTTCTCACTGGGCACTCTGTCTCTCTTCATACATTAATCGCATAAAATTAACCGTAAAATAAGGCCAATTTCATGGATAACAAACACATTTTACTGTTTTATTAAAAAAAACAATTCTCCCAATATAATAATAATAATATAATTCTTCTAATATTTCTTCTAAATGGGTGTTTTTTTAGTAAAAAAACACCTATTTTTGTATGAACTGTCACAAGAAAAACTAACCTATACGAAGCGGCGGGGTGCGAAAAAATTCGAGCTCGCTTCGCTCGCTTTTGCATCCTACAAGGACCTCATTATACTCAATTGACCAGGACCCCAAATTAGTTAAAGACGGCCCTGCTTAGGCCAAGATGGCTATGGCTTGGGGCGGCGAGAACTGCCTTAACTTTTAAAAATTTCTAAAAGCACTATTTATTTTCTAGCCTTCACCGCCTTCCACCTCATTTTCTAGTAGCTTCTCTAATTTGTATTAATTAATGGTCAATACAAAACCTAAGTTATCCGAAACGGGCTACTCTTAATTGTTCAGAAACTTATGTCGACAGTAAGTATTACCTGTATGAAAGGCAAAAAAATAATCTATACAAATAAATAAATATCGCTGGACATTACACACAGCGCCATCTAGTGCTACACTAAGCAACGAGGCTTGTGTCGTGGACACCAGATAGTTGATATACTACATAGATACTTTTTTTTTTGTAAATACATACTTATTATACGTATAAACATCCATGACTCGAAAACAAATCAAAGAAGGACTGCTATGTTTTTCAAGCTCGTTTCGCTCGCTCTTGCATCCACACACATATTGAGTCCAATTTACTTATTAATTTTGAAACTTATGCATAAGTCGGCAAAGTAAGGCGGGTGAAAAATTTCATGTTCAGTTCAAGTCCCGGGTTCGAGTCCCGGTTGGAGCACATGTTTGTGTGATGAGCATGGACATTTGTTTCCGAGTCATGGATGTTTATATGTATAATAAGTATGTATTTACAAACAAAAAAGTATCTATGTAGTATATCAACTATCTGGTGTCCACGACACAAGCCTCGTTGCTTAATGTGGAACTAGATGGCGCTGTGTGTTCATGTCCAGCGATATTTACATTCAGTCAAAAAAGTATCGGGAATGGATGATTTGTTTATGGTTCCAAATTCAAATTTTTGTTTTTTTGTAGTTGTTAGATTGGCACAACTGTTTTCCATTTTGGCGCGGAGTTTGAGTTGCATCTGTTATTTATATTAAATACAGTGCTGGTTTTAGTAATATCATATATAGTGTGTATTGCGAATTTCATAATGGACAAAAATATCGAACAAAGAGTTTGTCTTAAATTTTGCATCGTCAATGGAATTTCGTGTTCGGAGTCACTGAAAATGTTACAGAAGGCTTACGGTGAATCGACTTTATCAAAAACTCGTGCTTATGAGTGGTTCAAAGCGTTCAAAAGCGGTCGAGATGTGATGGAAGATTTGCCTCGCTCTGGTAGGCCGTCAACGTCTGCAACTAAAGTTAACATCGCAAAAGTGAAGAAAATAGTGACTGAAAATCCCCATTCAACTCTGAGAGAGATAGCCGCCGAACTTTCTGTATTTCACGAGTCGATCCGTACCATTTTAACTAATCATTTGGGTATGAAACATGTTGCTGCTCGGCTAGTCCCAAAAGATCTGAATTTTCTCCAAAAACTCAATCGCATGAAAGTCGCTGAGGACATGCTAGAACGAGTCAGTTCGGACCCAACATTCATGAAACGCATTGTTACTGGTGACGAGACGTGGGTTTACGAGTTTGACATGCAAACTAGTCAACAAGCTTCGGAGTGGCGCCTTCCAACTGAACCGAAACCGAAAAAACCACGCCAAAGTCGATCAAAAGTCAAAGTCATGTTGACTGTTTTCTTTGACTATCGCGGTGTTGTGCACTCTGAATTCTTACCGGAAGGTCTAACGGTAAATAAAGAATATTATTTGAGCGTTATGCGGCGTTTAAGAGAGCAAATTCGACGAAAAAGGCCAGATTTGTGGAAAGAAAATTCTTGGATTTTGCACCACGACAATGCGCCTTCGCACAAGGCTATCATTGTGAACGAATTTTTGACCAAACACTCAACAAATACCATCCAGCAACCACCATATTCACCAGATATGGCTCCTGCTGACTTTTTTCTTTTTCCTAACTTCAAATTACCACTTAGTGGCACCCGTTTTCAATCGATAGAAGACATAAAGGAGAATTCGCGGCGAGAACTGAACTCAATTCCGGAAGCAGCGTTTAAAAAATGTTTTGATGAATGGATTATTCGTTGGCGCAAGTGTATCGTTTCTAAAGGAGCATACTTTGAAGGTGATAAAATAAATTTGGATGAATAACAGACATTTTGTGTATTATTGATCTTTTCCCGGTACTTTCTTGACAGAGTAGTATTTATTTATTTATGTTTCAGAGACTTTTCTAAGTCGGGAAAATCATTTCAATAACGCCTATTTAAATAATCTAGAAAAGTGTTATGAATCGGAGGAGAGGAGCAAGTGCAATTTTAGAGCTCTCTGCGCTCGCTCCTGAATTCTAGTGTGTTGATTATTCTGGAAATCTAACAAATCAGAGGCGGTCGTGCAAAAAACCGAGCTCGTTGCACTTGCTCTTGCATATTATTTTAGTTTCTTCTTGTGAAATTCTTAATAAAACTACTACCACTCCACGAAGATGTTTTTTTTTTTCGACGTCACTTTGCCGATTTTAGGGCCATGCCCACAACCTATTTTGAGGGCTGGATCCGCGCCTGCGACTTTCCGAATCGAAGCGTTTGTGAATAGATATGCAGGTAGGTAAAAGATCCAGTTACTTAATAAATTTTAGTCTGACCTTTAAGAACTGGTGCGCTAATGATATCCTCGTTGCTTTTGTGCAGATCGCAAAGCCCCCAAAAACATTTGACGTAACTCTCTGCATAGCATTCATACTCGTCCTTTGCTTGGAATAAAGCGAGGCGCCGCGCAGCCGGTTTTATGCAACCATCGCACGTTAGACGCTGCTTTACCAACATGATTGTTTTGTATGTTGGCTAAGGGCTAAGCTAAAAAATAATATAAAAATAAATACTTCCTAATTTTATAGTTCCATCTTTTCTAATGATGTAATAACCTAGCAATTTTTAAAATATCCTATGTCAAACTGACATGGGAAATAAAATGAGAAAATTCGGTAAAAGTCGTTGAATACACATTTTTCGAAGAAGGTCGCAAAGGTAGAAAGTTACAACTTTCCCAGATTTTACTTTGCTCAAAATATACCTACTAGGAACTTCGTTTTGATCTTTTTGTTATTACTGTACCTATTCTAAAAAAGGTTTTCAAAGCTCCTATGTAAGATTCAAATGAGAATTTCGTATTTTGTACAGACACTATTGACTCGCTACTCCGCTACTCGAGTAAGCTTCAATATTCCGATCAGTTCTTTGTATCGGGTGTAGGTATTCATTCGTCGCTGCGATCGGCAGTTAGCTGCTCCATACGATATCGAATCCAGCCCTTTCAATCCGAAGCGAATGGCTGACGACAAAGCGGCACGGCTCTACCATTTGCTCAATGGAAATGCCATTTGGCGTTTCAATTCAAAAATATGATTATTCTCAAGATGCTTTTTCAAAGTCTGTTCGATTATTTGTAGCAAACATATCTAAATGCATAACACGAAGTGCAGCTGCTTTGACAAAGACGATAAGAGCCATATCAATACGTTGCTAAACGATATCAATATTTTTCAAGAGACACAATCAGGCGTGATATTCGATTCTGCATTGCCTGGCACCCATAACTCGAATCCTGTATTATGCAGCAAGACAAAGCAAACCGGGTGTTCCACCACCCTCTAGCGAAGCGATTAAGTAGGTACCTAGTGTTTACTACAATGCGCAAATTGAGTTAGGTAGGTACAGTGTCGTAAACAAGCGGCGCAATTTGCGTGCGTGTCGACATGACTCCCTCGTCAAGCGATTAGACTTGAACAAGTACACTGTCATACGCAACCCCAGTTCTCCATCCACCATCGACTGTTTAATGGAACCTGAGTGATGCCTTGTATGGCTAGACGTGTGTGTATATAGGCAGTATGTAAGTACTTAGACATAATAAATGAGTAGGCGATAGCACACATAGGTGAGTTCTCGATGTAATTACAATACGCTTTGTATTAATGCGCAAATATTGACGTTCAGTCTGGCTGGTCTGATTGCTGTAGGTAATATGATTTGCTGTGAGAATTGATTTCCAACCAAATTCAATCCAGCGAGATAGGTAGGGACTAACATAAGCCTATGTAAATTAAATAGGTAGGTACCCACTTTGGAATTAAATATAGGTAGGTACCTATATCTAAATAGGTACCTAAGTACAATGGGAAAAGGTCATACGTTCAAAGACCAGTGTGTGAAGTGCCTTTATAAATAAATCCTTAAATTAGCCTTGTAATGGAATGCAAGGAACTCTGCAACTCAGGCTAAGACTTACCGAACTATAATCATTGACACATCACCTTTGTATGTAAAATGAGCTCGTTGACATTTGGCGGGCCCGGCAAAAAGCGCAAGTTGGCGTAGGCTGGCGTCTTCTCTTTTATTGACATTAAATGGCCGATATAAATTCAGTTGGCGGATTACAAAATTTATTGGCTTCAAAATTAAAGGAGACCGATTTCAATGGCGATGGCTGACAGCGTTCGTTTATGGGTGAACGAAGTGGATGAAAAAAGAAGCTTTTGCTAAATCCTTCATTGAAAAACTTATCGTTTTAATGGAGCGTTTTTGTGGACTAGGCCCTCTTGTGTAGCTGCGGAGTAGCACTTTGCCTACTGATTAACTTTTGTTGTGGTGACGTGGAAGGTTGTAATGACCCTATATAGAAATAGGTTCCTACTCTAAGAAATAAAGGCTTTATATTGTGGTTGGCAGTGTCCATCCATGAGCTAGGCTTGTTTTTGCGAGGTGTGGAGTTGGCAGTGTGCAAGTGCCACATTTATCTCGCTTTATCTACATTTCTTGGCCATTTCGTAGCAAGAGCTCAGATAACCATTTAAATAGTTACCGAATATAATTTTATGGACAAAAGTGTGAGCTTTCTGAAAATGAGAAGGTTTTATGGAATTTGGATGCTTTGTTATCTTGCTATAAGAACTTAACGTAACAGAACTTATCGTAACAGCTTCCAATTATCCAATTTCACATGATGAGTATATACCGCTTTATTTGAACACCGAGGCACAACCGTTTAAAAATAAATGTAAATCTAATATAAATATCACATTTATATCCACCAGATTGATGTGATGCTTATGTGTGGTCTAGGGCGTAAACAGGATACATAAACAAAACCGATCAATTTCCGACTTTACGGCTCTGGAATAGCGAATGACGTTAAATTAATGAGGATTTAATACCGTTGTCACTTCCATTGAATTGCATGAATTTTTTGTCACAGTCTCATAGAACTATAAAAATAAAAGTGTGGGCCTTAATAAGGCGTAGGGTGGTGAGAGCCATGTCATTAATGGTCAGATTAAAGAGCATTGTGTGATGGCGGCCGGGGACAAATATGGGTATGTCTGAAAAAGCCTGACATTGATTCCGCGTCCGGCCCGTCCTTTCGATACGGTCTACATAATTAATTCGACCTTTTCTACTGCGAAGGGTTTCCTTATTATCCGAATAGGTTCGGAGCTTTCTCTCTTATGTAGCCACGTTATGTTTAGTTCTTTTGGAACGTTTCGTATCAAGGGGCTTAGCCGATTGCGGTATCGAAATCCCCGTACCAAATTAACATCGGATAACGATTTGATAAAACGGTACGGAAGTAAAACGGAAATCGTCGTGATTTTCCATATGGGTGGACCGGATAGTAGATAATTTATTGTTATTAAAATAACTTCGATTAAACTACGCACCTGTTACCTGCCGTTATTCTGTATGTTTCTTAAAAACCAACCTAGCAAATTGTATCAATAACTGTTTCAAGAGTGGCACACTCCCAGATACCCAGATACCCTCAAAATTGCAAAAGTCAACCCTTTATATATAAATCCGACAAAGTGAGATCCCGGGAATTACCGACCCATTTCGGTATTACCGGTACTATATCAAAGATTTTTAAGCGATTAATTTACACAAGATTAGAAAAATACCTAAATAATATCACCTACGATCGGCAGTTCGGTTTCCGACCCAAGTCCAACACCTTATGCGCCACAATCGATTTAGTCACCCATATTAAAACAAAATATTGACAATAAAAACATTGCACTCGGGATTTTTAATGACCTAAAAAAGGCGTTCGACACGGTGTCCCATAAAATCCGGTTATTAAAGCTAAAAAGCATAGGAATCACCGGAGAAATGTATATTACGAGTATTCTTTCCTCATACCTAGAAAATAGGAAACAAATAGTTAAAATGGGAAACGCGATGAATGGAGAATCTCCCATAGAATTCGGTGTTCCCCAGGGATTTCTACTATCCAGTAGAAAGTCAGTGGTCTTAGTAGTAGTAGAATCCGCTTCTTATTTACTATTTATATAAATAATATTAAAGATTTAAGCTTAAGGCCCTTCTAACCCTAAAATTAGCAACTCTATTTGTGGTGGTTCAAACTTCGTTTGAAATACTGTTAGAATAAAGTTGTAATCAGCTTGCATTACAAAGCGGTTGTTACGTCAGTCACTGCGGCCGAAAAGTGCGAAATTAGTTGTTTTTTGCGATTTACTAAAAATCTAATGATTGGACTAAAAAAATAAAACACATAAGACCTGCTTTATAGTTAGTTCTGTTAGTATACAAGTTTCATGATCTAATTTGAAGTACTTTTTGAATACTAGCGGTTTATTGTTCGATTTGGAGGTAACTTTGGATTTTTTTTCTATCGAGAAAAGATTATTGAATCGTGTTTTCGTCACACATAGTACTTAGCATTTGTCCTCAACTTTACCATATATTTATTTAAGTCAAAATTATTGCTGCAGTATTTTAGGCGTAACGGAGGATCATGCTAAGCCATTTGAGGGGGTATATACAACTGACTTTGTACGCCGATGATACTTGCCTTTTCTACTTCGGTAGATAACAACATAAACACCATTGTAGCTGACGCACGAAAAGACTTGGATATATTGTATAACTGTTGTAGCTCCAATTTACTTACTATAAACGCATCAAAAACATAGAAGTACATGATATTCTCTATTTAGAATAAAAATAAAGAATATTCTTTAAACCCAAAACAAAAATGAAACTTTTAACGTACATAGTTTCGGAATTGCAAAGTTAGTGTGCAGCATACATAATTTATAGCAGCAGAACAATAACAAGTGAAATACAATAAATAATAAGTTGGTAGTATGTACTTAGTGCGGACGGCTATAAGCTATGGCTACGAGAGGGCGGTGTTTCGTGCACTGCACAATAATGAGTTAATTAAGAAAGTTTGGCCTGCCCGCACTCCGCGGTCTCACTCAACCAATCAATTCTCCACTATTGCGCTCAAACATTATTACGTTTAATTACATTTAACGTCATATACCCATTCGTTATATTTGTATACCTACCTACCATATAATACTTGAGTATTTTTAAATGCGTTTGTGTTTATGATTCTTGCTTGTGCACAGACATCAACCTTAAAGATGGCAAACGCGCAGCTGAGAAAATATGAAAAACAGGTGAATATATCTAACTATTTCCTATATTACTGAAGTAGGTGAAAAACGGGATATTTTGTGGAACCTCAACCTGCTAAAGGCTCTATAACTATTGGAACACAACTCCTACTAACTTACCTATCAATCTCAACCATGACCACAGTCAAAATATATTCACTACACCTTGTGGGCGTCACATGAATTTAATCAGCTGTGCTGAAGCGTGGTTACAAGCCCATATTAATTGCAAAATTTCCAGACACTGGATGGCACACAATGGTGCAATAATGGGACAGGATTGTTTGCAAGCCAGCCACAAAGTACAAAGCGTGTTTGTAAACAGCCTTATTGGGAACGAAGCAATATTAATGTATCTCTACGTGAACAGGGTATCCAGGTTGCTCAAAGTGTTGAGAGCTGGTATTGCATGCCTCGGATTGAGATCGATTACCCATCCTTACGATGAAGGTGCATCAATATTTAGGATTTAATTAATGCAATTAAGGTTTTTACGTTTTGAAGTTGAGTGTAACGTGTTTGTAGACGGGTATGGTTGACAAAAAAAAAGCCCAAATGAGTAGCCATGCAATTCGCACTTTATTTAAGTCCTATAAATGAAATGAATGAATGAGGCGTGAGGAGCTCGTTACTAAATAATAACAGCCTCTCGGGTCGATCTTTTGGTTAAGCGTTTAAGTTTGCGTAGGTTGGTCTATGGATGGGTGACCACCCTTACATACCGAGTTTCCTCCGTGCGTCGGAAAGCACGTTAAGCTGTTGGTCCCGGCTGTCATTTGTAGATCTTTGGCAGTCGTTACAGGTCAGTGGCCCAAAAAGTCCGACAACCAGTCTTACCAAGAAGTATCGTATTACCCAGTACTAACTAGGTTGTGGAGGTCAGATAGGTAGTCGCTCCATGTAAAATACTGGTATTCAGCTGCAACTGGTTAGACTGGAAGCCGTCTCCAACATAGTTGGGAAAAGGCTAAACAGATTATGATGAAATGAAATGAGGCGACTCAATTAATTTCCTGGAATAAGCCAAGTTCAAAAAAAGCATTACATAAGCGCTGCTCGCATCAATCGCTTTCAATCCAAAATATTTCCGCAGATTCAGATTAAGTTGGGACGTCAGATGGATGACCCCATCCACTGTTCTTCCATTTCCCAACTCCCCGTAGAGCTCAGTTGAAAGACGTCGACTGTCCTAATTAGGGCGCGATTTCATAAATCATTATAATGATGGTTATTTGAATTCCGGACCTTAGGAGGGAATTAAGAAGCCCGTAGTTTATTCATAAATTATGATGTAAAAAGCTGAAATATTTATTATATCGGGTACTTTGAGTACCTTCTTGTCTGCTGAAAGTAAATAATGCTTCAAGAGAAAAATGTCGCGTTATTTATATTTTATTTATTAAGATCTATGTGGAAGTACATAGTAACATACAATCAACAATATACGAACGATAATAATGTTGTTTGTCGGATTATTTTTGTGTCTGTTGTCAGAATATCACGAAGCTTTGTTATTTTGTCAGATACTGAGATTGGAGCAAATAGAAGAAGAGCCATACCGCATTAGGTATTTTCTTTTTCATTTCATTGAAAAGAATGTACTAATAGCTCTTTATTTGGCGGCTAGCCAACTCTCTCACCTACATAAGACCTGCTCAAGGTATAAGTAAAACTAGCTATTCAAAAATGACCCTTACAAACACTGAATCCATCTTTCAAGGAATGGATTCCAGCCAAAATGAGTAAAAAACCGCAACAAAACCAAGGTAAATAAAGCGAAGTAATAGTAGGTCTACGTTCGAAGAGGTTCGCAAGCTAGGCTTGGTTATGGCGATGTTTTCTCCCGCGCCCGCCGGAGCGGGTACGCCACTCAAACCGTACGAATTTTAATTGGAACCAATTTTTGAGTGATCCATCTACGTTGCGGGTAAAATATGTAGGAACTCATAGATTTGTTTTTGGTTGAATCTGAATCCTAGATTGGTTTTCGCCTAAGAGTGATTCATTTTTGGGATAAAATGGCAACCTATGCGGTCTGTCTCACAGCCTGTAACAGTCGTAGTGTCCGCGGGGATTTCCCACTACTGCCAAAACAAAAAAAAT
This sequence comes from Xestia sexstrigata, assembly GCA_941918905.2. NCBI lineage: Eukaryota > Metazoa > Arthropoda > Insecta > Lepidoptera > Noctuidae > Xestia > Xestia sexstrigata. Next base: position 9,979,457 of record OW799213.2, on the reverse strand, counting down.
AAAGATCTAGTGGCGAGTTTGATGTGACATAGATAGTTCAAACTAAACTAGCCATTGAACGAAAATAACCAACAACTACCAGTTTTTCAACAGACCTTCTCTTTTCCTAGTAGTTAACAAATTCTCGATTTTTCGTACAGGCTCTATCTTCTATTCCTGCCAGATGTTGCCATACTCAATAAGTTAACGGTTATAACATCTCATGGTTTATTATTATAATTTGTTGTTGTTAGATATAAGTTATATTCCTCATAGTTAAGGAAGTTATTGACGCAGGTTTGTAGAGTTACGACGAGAAGGAATACAATTTTTAAGTAGAAGACTATTAGAACAGTGACGGATCAGACAATATAGTTGTGGTCGCTTTAAGGAAAAGGTCAGCTAGAATGAAAATGAAAACACATAACATCGTGCTTGTAATCCCCGAAGGGTTAAACAGAGGTGTACCTACTATTAGGTACACCTCTGTCTAACTGATAGTCGAAAGCGTCACTGCTGAGCAAGAGGGCCTGGGTTCGATTCCCAGTCGGGCAAAGTGTTATTTGGTTTTTCCATCAGAAACCTCTCAGTAGCAGCCTGGATTTGTGCCCGATGATGCTTGAGCTCGCCTCTTGTTACATTGCGAACCCATGCCTCATACTCAGCAGAGACGCCTTCGACCACTAGACCAACGCGGCAGTCAATTTCAAATTCATCAATATTTTGAAGTAGATACCATTAAAGTAGTTAAAGACAAACATTTCACCTGTACAATTCGTTATAAGAAGATTCCCACACTACACAGCCTCAATCGAAACCCTCCATTTAAATACCACCTCTACGTTCCCAAGGTGCTATGTCTGGTTTGAAACTGTACCTACGTTACATATATGAATATGGAGAACCGCGGTTGTCTACAGCCCTTAATATGCATGAACTGCTAACTTATTAATTCACTACACAACTATGTAGGCACGCCAATCCGCTTATAGCCGAGTGTCGGAGTGTCGTAGAGTCGTGTCGACACTGCTGACACCAGCGACAAGGAGAACGAATGTGCTGAATGTTTATTGAGTTTGTAGCTGTTAGACTAGCTCCAGAAAATATAGTGTGTCGTGTTGAGAGCATGGGATTGAGGGTAGTTTAAGAAAGCATGTTAAAACGAGTTTGGTGTTACAAAGACTGTGCTACTGACGTTTGTAAATAATCGTCTGTCTACCTTTTCCCCTTAACGCAATACCTAATGAAACTCCATTTTAACAAAACCAGAAATAAACCTCAGACCAAAATAAATGTTAAAATATAAAGCAAAGAGATATTACGCTAACTGCAAAAGCGACTCTTCATAATCAAAGCCTTGGTTACCGCAAATAGCAGTTATAAAGTAGCCGCGTCAAGTCAGGTGTTCCGCGCTCTCGCGTATCCCGGTACCGTCCGACTATGATAATATTTTTCTAAGAAGTTAACAATTGCAGAAAGAGCTGTCAACGGCGGGTGCTGTCACGAAGTTTAAATGAAATCTCGGGGCTATGTCTGTGTAATTACAAACAAGTTGGCGTCGTAAGGCCGACGTCGGCGCCGTCAACCGTGTAATGGACTTTTCAAGTATTCGTAACGTGAAAACTTTCACTTCAGCCGACTTAAACGCCTCCGACAATGTGCTTAACGATGTTTTTAACTACTTCACTCCATTCCTCGACTATTGCAGGTTAAATTAATTATTTGCCTGTCATTCTATTCAGTTTGGAGTTGATGATTCTTGGTGCAGCATATACCTACCTATCTACATAGATTTCCGTCTTTCATCTACTGCCGTTCATTAATGGAAGCTTTTACAATATGAACTGATTTAGAACGGCTATTGCTTTTAACTAATTAACCTCCTTTGCGAAAACAGTAGCCTCGACAACTACTTAGGTAATATGCAAAACACTACTTTATAGCCCTATAAAGTTGCACACACCACTCGTATATCTCCCGATTTACTATCGAAACCAGAGTAAAACTTATCGAATCGATATAACATAGGACTTTGGCCAACCGATTGCCGCTTGGGACACATTAGTATGCGTGAAGCAAGTATTAGTGCGGTACCAGGCTGTTTGTGTTATCTTTGGCACCAAAACACACCAAATGCACGTTTAGAGCAATTTAACTGTGATTTTATGTTAGCAAAACTGGTATTTTATATTATTAATGCAGCGTAATAGTGTATTTTCATTTTAATATGGGCTTTGGTTAATTTTGCAGTGGAAAGTCGATTCGACTAACTGATGGAACGATTAAAACAAAGTGCTGTGCGTGTATTCAAATCAAACCTTCCGACGTTAAACAAACGAATGCTAATTCCATGCATATGTATGTACGAAAGGTAACTCGAAAAGGCCTTCCCTACCTAGGTTTCGATACACTGTCTGTAAAGCAACGAAGATTTTCAGATTTTCAAACGTGCAAATGATGATCGCGATTGCAGACACGTTTTGGAGAGTCGACGACATCGTGTTATCACAATTACCCCCAGCGAAGAGAGCCGGCACGTCGACAGCGAATAAAACGCGCTGATTGCACAAAGCTCCTTCCTCTCCCCTCTCATTCGTTATCGTTGCAATTGTCCTCTTCTGTATACATTTCTTAATAACAGAACACAGAAAATGATCAAATGCAATTCCCAGCGCATTGTAGTTCCCCACAAAGGCTCTACGACGAACATTTCATAATGAAAACCCCACTAATTAGGCGAATAATACTTTATTTTAACGTAAACCGCGCGTTTTTATTCAAATCCTGCGGGAATTTTCTTTAGACGTGTTTCCTGTATTACATTTAGGCGGCCGACGCTGTTAAAATAAGTAATTATATTTTCCAAAAGGGTTTCTAATTAATATAGCTGTGTTTTAATTAGCAACGAACAGTTTATGCACTGGTGTTAATTAAAAGAAGTCATTATAGCCATTTGGAAAATGTTGAGTTAATTTTTGGGGCTTCATGTGATATTGATTAGTTATTCACCTAGCGGGGTAAAATTATCCGACACAGTTGTAATTTATTAAGTGGGTCTTCATATTTCAGCATTTAAAAAAAACATGATGAGTTTAATCCCAAGCCGGTGGAAAGGTTATCTTTTAATTTGTTTAAACTCTTGGTAGATGACGATGTTAGGTCTCAAAAAATCCCCAGTGTCTTTTACTGAGGAGACGTTTCAAATAACAGGACGTTACCTACTAAACACAGCATCCGCACTTAGTGTAAATGTCAATGTCATGTCATGTCAATTCAATTCCCGATGGTATTGACTCAATACCATCGGGCCACATAAAAAAAAAATATATTGTCAGAAAATCATCATCATCATCATCAGCCTATTAATGTTCCCACTGCTGGGACACAGGCCTCCTCTCTATGAGAGGGAATGGGCTATAATCCACCACGCGGGCCCAGTGCGGATTGGTAGATATCACATGTCTTCGAATTTTTTGGTTCTAGGACATGTCAGAAAATAGAGTCGCGATAATACAATGTAAGTAGCTAGTTTGTTTATGTGAGAAAAACCGCTTAAAGGAGCCTGCCCAAAGGAGTGGAAGTCCTGGTTAATATTAAAGGATGTTGACGAAAAAAAGGAGATTTGGAATGAGCTTAATTTCCTGGTCATATCCGGTGAGTTTGTTACAAGGACCACAGTTTTATCAAAGCGACGTATTATACGATGTGATTTATATCTGAAGTTTCAGAGAGCATAATCTGGTCTATTTTGGGGATGATAGTTTTCGGGAACACAACTTTTATTCCCATGTCGCTACGTCCAAGGATATTCCTAGTGGCTGTAAATCTAAAACTGGGCTAACATTACCATAATTAGTTTTCGTTCAAGTTTTGGGCAGATATGTCACTGAATCATTTCTCATCTTCTTTTTTATCGCGTGGTTAGTGCGTAGTGTCAGTGGATTTATGCCATGACCCATGGGCCTCTGACTTGGCTTTACATGCCGTCAAGAAATATCACTCAGGCATGCTGGTTTCCTCATGATGTTTTCCTTTACTGAAACAAGTGATAAATTATACAATACGCACATGAATCCAAAAAATCAGAGGTGCGTGCCTTGGGTTCGAACTCGAGACCTATGACAGTCCGACGGTTACACTACTAGGCTATCACTGATATAAAAATTCCAATAATTTAGGGTTATCATCCATCATGGTCCTGAAAAACCCCACAAATCTGTCACTAAATTAAGTTCCCTTTTCTCTTAGACAACAACAAACAGAAAAGGCTTGATTTAAGTAAGCATTCATTAATAGTAACCGTTCCGAAGCCGCAGGCACTGAGATCTCGTATCCTGATTCAATACTGTCTTTCATTACATCGACATCGCTCAATTATCCTGAAACAAGCCATGTGTAAAGTGAAGAAGAATGTTTTGTTTGTTAGGAGTTCTCAGTAAACTTGTAGAACATTTATTGTCTCAGTACAATGAACGGGTCTTAGGTTTTCTTTTTAAAAGGAAAGGAATCTACCAATTTTACAAATGCGAAAGATAAGGCAGAACGAATTTGGATGATTTTGACGACATAGGACTTTTTATCTCTGTAGGCGTTCCCATGGTTCGAATTTTAAAAGTTAGTAGACTCATGAGAAGACCTATAGACAAAGCTCGTCCATCATCCTTCGCGAGTCCCAGGAAAAACACTTCACCAAATAAATGTATGATGATCGTTACAGTTTGTGAATGGAATTGCAAATGTATGGGGGGATGTTTCGGCACACGTCATCACGCGAACTAACGAAGTGGGGTGGCAGGAGTACGTGACGATAATTCAGTCTCGTGGGACCCCTTTGTGCAATCAGTGCGGTTTCTTGGACCTCAAACATTTTATTCGGATAGTTATGTTTTTTCTGGACACTCTTTAAGTAACTGAAGGGTGACGTTGAGTGAGTGTTTGTTTAAATATTGAGGAGAAACAAAGAAAGGGGACCCTTTCTTTATACAAGAACACAGTAAACATGATTACATGAAAAACAATAAGGTTGAAAATAGCAAGAAGCATGAAGCCAAACGAATTTACCTACACAAGATCTTAATAAGGAAAACTTTACTCTTCAATGAGGGATGGACAATGTCTGAAATAAAACGACATAGTCTTAGTACTAAATTGTTGCTAAGGCTGACTAGATCTCCGTTCGGCATCGCATTGGTCCCCGAGCTAATATTTCAGCGGTACTGTATTGTCCTGCCTCGGACTCCGTCACATTGCGACTTTCTGAGCCTTTTTCGAAATAATAAGCCATGTAATTGGGATTTATGTCCCTTTTACGATGATTAAATGGCAAGCCCTCTCATTTAAACTCCCACAGTAATGCATTGCCTCAGAAACATTACTGATGAGATTTGCAATCAGCGACAATTAATTCTACGCATGGCCGCTTAAGTGTTCGAAGTAAGCTAATTGGTTCATAAAAAACTTATTATTACTTGCTGGAGATGATGGTAAAGGTACATTGCCTCATTGTACTTGAAAAACAGCAATACAATTAAGTAAAGTTGTATTGCACGATATTTCTTAGCGAGGACGCACTAAATAAGAGCCATCTCATTAACTAGCGTGGTGATTTAAGTAACAAGGTTAAGTGAGGTGAACGTACATATAAATAACTTTCTTACGAAGGATTTTTGGGACTAGCCACATAAACTTGCCCGAGAATATATAATGTGCTCTCTGAATAAGAGCACATTATTCTACATACTCGTCGTTATTTTATTTCTACCTTTAAGGAGAAAAACTTGGATTCATCATGCCTTAAGCCTGATCGTCTGATATTTTTTTGCATGTCTTGTCTTCTATTTATTTGAGAAAAGCTACAACGTTGAAAAACTCTACGAAATATGTAAGCAGCGTATTAGCACTTAAAAGAATACTTAATTGTTGTGCTGAAATATTATGAAATATGTTCTCATACTTCTTATGAAAGTTTCACACATAACCGTATGAAAAGATAGCTCCGAAACAAAATACATTAACGTTATGTAAATACAAGTTAGTATTTTATATTTTCATCTTTAGTATCTTGTATTAAATAAAACACGTATTTTATGACGTGAACTTTTATTTCATTTATTCTTCTACCAAAGCACGACTAACTCATGTAGCTACGTAAGAAAACCACGTCTTCAATCGGCTGAACCTCACCTTACAAGTTAACCGCACAAATCCTGCAATTTCACGGAGAAACGAAGAAACTTTCTGCGTCCGAGTCCGAAGTAGATAGTTAAGGTGGAAACAAAGACTGTAACATTACTTACAACACTTTTTCCAAATGAGGTAAGTGAATCAGTTCTACAAGTCTGCTCGGGACGGGGTGGCCTCACTTCGTACCCGTCAATTAGACACATGGGAGATTTATATGGCTATCTATCTTGTTCCTTGTACAGCGAACCCGGACCCAGCCGGGCCAACGGAAATTGTTTTTCAAAGGATCGTTTTGAACAACGTTGCTTTAAAAATAGACTTTGGCAAGGTAAAGCAAAATAAATGGCGTGTTTTCATAAAACAAAGAACGATACAGGATGTTAATGTTGTTGTTGATTTATGTCCGTGATTGTACCTCGTGTTGACAACTAATAACTTTCCTTTACTAGTTCAGCGATTTATGAAAATTGCCAAAAAACAAGATTGTCGGAGGAGCTCGGATGTTTTTGTCATATTTGCCGGACTTTGGGCTTTTTAAACAGAATGTGTAAGGAAAGCACAAAGCATCTGTAACGAAGTAATGCAATCAACGTGTGGATTCGCTATAGTATTAAACAGTTTGCTTTTGGCGCTGTTTTTCATGAATACGGGCTGATTGTGGGTAGCAGTGTTTCACAATGAACATTGTCTGTGCGAAACACTGATTGAAAGAAAAATGTAATAATTGATGCAGACAGAAACGTGCGTGCCATCCATGATAATGAAGAACATGCATAGTCTACGAATATAGGAAAAACCTATTTTAATTGCCAAAAGCTAAATCAGTTCTGATTTTCAGTTGTATAAACATGGCTTTATTAATATAAATGAATAAAATAAAATATAAATGAATTTACGGAATAAGTTATGATGTTATGGCCTTGCTCTTTAAATAATATCACAAATTACTGAAGATACAAATCTTTATCACAGAAAAAACAAGACTCTTGAACATGCCAGGACTCCAAAACGTTTAGGATATTTCTTTACAGGCATCCTTCCTAAGTCCTGAACTCCTGACGGTGAATTTAAATACATTTCTTTTTCCTTTAAACTGTTAAATAAAAACACCTTAATAATTTTAACTCAATCAGCCAAGGAATAATGCTAACTTCAAGACAGGTAGATATTTCTTTCAATCGAACTTGTTGCAGTACAATTTCAACCTGTATTTTAACTGCAACCTATCTACAGTTGAACCATAATTTCCTCAGTTAAACTGCCATCTGCGCAATTAAGCTACCCATTTAATTTCTACTTACGATTATTATCGTTTAAAAGATAACACATTGCAAATTAATTGTACTTTTATCGTCGCTACTTTATACCGATACTTTCCGCTACACTTTATAATAAATTAAACGACCAGGGCCAGATTAAAACGGCTTATCCAGATAGCAAAACACGACAAAATTAAATGGGAAGACAAAAATTAAAGCGATCAGTCCAACGATTTAGTTAATGAGTAAATATAATCCGAGGTGGAACGTGCGCGGAATTAATAAGAGAAGTCGGTGTGTGCCGTGTTTGTATGTAACTGTGTTGGTTTGGCTGGCTTTCGTTGATTGTTATAAAGGGTTGTTGTAATAAGAAGCAGTATGATATGAGTTTTTTCAAACTTGGAAACTTGAAGTTGTATCCAATGATATATTCAGGCAGGTTGACGGTTGTATCATGGATACTCATTATTATTTTGTGTTGTATGTGTAGGCGCCGGGGAATAAATCATTGCATTTTAGAACACAATGTTTGCGTGTAAAGATTTTATCTCCTCAATAATTTATTTAAGGACCTATCCATACTTTATGGCACCCATATGTAGGGAGTGGAAAAGACGAGACTAGGTATCTTTTATACATAATATATCATTCACGAGATAGTAAACTTTATATGATTTAAATGTATGATCTTTCACGACAGTACTAAAAGAAAGTGACCTGGACTCATAAAATGGCTCGTTATCCTCCTGACGGTAGACTAAGGCCAATTTTGTAACAAATCGAGCAACTATGAGGTGTAACCTTTAGTGGCGTCGGCGCGAACTACTTTCGTTACATTTTATTAACAGCAATAAACTTGGGTTCATTAGATTTTTTTTTATTTTCTGCGTAGTAAAGCGAGGCTCTGCACGTACTGAGTTCATACTTCATTCAGCTCGTAAAAGGCAGGTCGGGAATTGCTCGAATTTATTCACGAACTTGCGCTCGGCGCCACGTACTCGGTGTGCGAGTGGGAACTGACCTTTATGAGATGACGCCACGTTAGACGGAGGTTTTCCTGGAGGAAAAAAGAGGAGTCGTATTCGAAAATTTAATTTAGCAGACTGTAATGGAATCTGGCTCTGTCGATGTTGGATTGAAAGTAAGTGACGTAAACAACCTCGGTGGAAGGCAGAAAAGACGAGACATACAGATGTAGATTCTACATAAGACTAGATAATGAGCATTGAATATATTGGCGAAATTGTGGCAAATCTGATTTTGTAGGTACAAAAAACTGCCAAGGACAATAATGTTAAATTGAAACCCTCTTGGGCTTTGTGGCTCTGGTACCGAATCGCAAGGAAGTGTGAGCGGAACGTAAGAAAATTTAATAAATAAGCAATTTGTTACAATTTGATAGTCTACATTGGTACAAATATCATTATGGATGGCACATTGCGTTATGCGTTTGATATTTTCGAGCCCTCGTATCTTCATGAGCGTTTTTTTTTATTATTAATGTTTCCAGCAGTATTGCTTTATATCATGAATTTTATTTTATTTGAAGAAGTAATTTTGAATATTGCTGACGAGTGAGAAATTCTCAGTCATGTTACACATTTTGAAATATTGGTTGCTTTACATATGTTATTTGAACCTTGATTTTCATGAATTATTTACGAAGAGCGTCACCCGTTACTGACTAAAAACGAAAAAGACCACGTAAAAGCAAAAATCATGCCTCAACTTTTCAACCTACTTCTAAAAGAATCTAGATCCAAAATCCAGGAAATACATACATGTAATAAATAAAAGCATAGCTTTACAATTTGACAGCGCAGCCTGCAAATAACATCAGGTTAGCAAGGCACATTGCATCACCCGCTATCCGAGAGCCATCGGCCCGATACATCGAGGGATAGATCTCGGTCTCGGGATACTATTACTAAATGCTGCGATACCGTCTGTATCATCGCATTGTTTCTTTACCGTTATTGTTTTTGAGGTCCTGGTGAGAATCCAAGATCGTGGGAAAGGCCAACTGGTTTTGGTTTGTCGTCCAAAAAATCTTCCTTTACATCATGTTTGTTACAGCGGCTGTTATATCGTGTTAGGATCGCCTCTGTCACATCTGACCTTACATTGTTTTCAATGTCTACGGAAAACTGTTTACTTCTGGTTTCAAGTTCCAGGTATTGCAGTTGGTTGTGTTTATCGTCGTATTTAGCTCTAGTTTAAAAAAAATCTTATATTCCTGTAGCGTCATTGTGCTTTTTAAGCAAATAATGAAAACTAAACGTAAGGTACCTACGAGTAAATAACCACCCGTACCTAATCTTGCCTGTTGGTAAAACTATGGAAAAAAAATTGAGCCTTGATTAGCAAGAGACGAAACTCCAGATACTTACCCATATTTTAATGATCAATAAATATAAATAAATTATAAATACCGCTGGAAATTACACACAGCGCCATCTAGTGACACACTAAGCAACGAGGCTTGTGTCGTGGACACCAGATAGTTGATGACATAGATACTTTTTGTTTGTAAATACATACTTAAAATGCATATGAACATACATAGATACTTTTTGTTTGTAAATACATACTTAAAATACATATGAACATCCATGACTCAGAAACAAATGTCCATGCTCATCACACAAATCTTTTACTTCTACCGGGAATCGAACCCGGGACCCTAAGAACGTAAGGCAACCTCACTACCGCTGCGCCATTCAGGTCGATCCATGCTGTTTTTGTAGAACATTTATTATTATTATTATTTGTATTTGCAGTGGTAATTTTCTAAACCTATAAATAATGTCTTATTACTTCAGTTTGTTTAACTCACTGCCTGAATATCAATTTGGCATCTATTCACCTCTCTTATTGAATAAAAATTGGAAAAACTTTATCGGTTTCGATTTTGGGTCCTTTTTAGGCAGGGCACAGAATTCTAGCGCGCGAGCCATCACGCCAATTGAAGTAGTCACAGTATTTTATATTGGCACCATGTCTTCTTGGATTTTAGATTTTACTGTGTTTGGATACGTATTTGACACACATCTTCGTAAGTGACTGAAAAGAAGACACCTACATCAAGAGTAGGTCGCTTTTTGATGCGGTTTTTAAAGATGATTTCTCTTACTTTACAAACTCCTTATTTTATTGACGTCGTTCATACAATTTTTGCTCTCTTCACCCTAAAATCTTTATTCTGGTTCATGACAATAAAGCCGTCTGTGGAGACGGCTTAACAAAACACCAATGTTATTGTACTTCTGTCCAATCATAATCCAATCTTCAAATAATGAATGTATGTCTTTCAAGAAGCTTCATCCCTAAATACGGTTTTATTTGTGAGATTTTATTGAGGGGCGACTCCAAAAGAGCGGTCTTACAATATCCAGACGCGGCTTTGCTTACGATTTGCGACTTTCCTCCAACAATAGGCATCTGATTTATCGCTCGTCGATGTAACATCGCTCCTTTTTAGGAAAACGACGCCTACACGGGACCGATTCGATATTGAACAGTGAACACCGACATATTGTCGCGTTACCGAAGGAAAGTATTGTTGCCAATAAATTATACGAGTGCTTGATTGTATTCTTGAATATGTATGAGAATCTTTGTGCTATCATGTTTTTACAAAAAGAATAGGATCGTATTCCTAGTGTTATTTTAATATTCGTAGCAGACTGCAGCAATGCGTCCACCGTAAAACGGAGCAGAAAAGGTAACAGCAGGGGAGAAAATTGTGATGGAATTAATAACGCTAAAGTAGTTAATTCTACTTTAATGTCCTGCATTCACTTTACTATTCATAAAATGGATTTGCTTTCAGGACTGGCTGTACCCATATAACATGCTACGCGACGCAGGTGAGGTTTTATCGTGGTCTTTGCTGTAATTCTGATTAGTCGATTTTATTATTGCCTTTATTCCTTGATTAACAATTCTAACTTCTGATTCTATTAGTCCTGACCCATCATGCTACAGAGCGGATGAACGCTGCTGAAAGTGACAAACTCGTCGCCAAATTTTGGGCTAACTCAATTAAAATATTGTCATCGACGCGCTAAGAAGATGCTATGTACTAATTTTGAGGTAGGTTCTGTAGCTCTTAAAATATTTTTGCTATTCTAATTTCAATCAAGCCCTAAAGTTTTTCAGCCACCACTCCAAAATTGTAAGTCACAAAAGTTCGCTGAAATGCAGTCCCCCGCTCCTACAAAAATGTTGGTAAGGAACATTAAAACTCTTGCAGACAAGTGCACGCAGAGTGTCTAAGCATGAATAATTTAGTGAAGACGCCTCTTTATTCGTCGCTAGCAAATCTTTGAATTATAAAGTGGAGTGAGGTGGGACATTTGGGGACTCGATGCCATCTGGCGGCGCTGGTGCGAGTTAACAAGTTACATTCATACATATTAACTTAGCGCCGATGTTATTCCATATTCATGCGAGGATTGTGAGGTAGCGCTTCCGAATGGCGAATTTGCGTCGTGATTATTGTCTTTACTGTCAAATTAAAGGAATTTGTAATAGGGTGCTGATGTGTTAGTGTCATCAACTTTCAGATCTCGTGGGAAGTGTTATTAAAAGATAACGTGGTATTATTATTTCAGCTCTTCAAAAATGGAAAAGTTACATACATTACTTGAATAACATTACGCCTGTGATCTCCGAAGGGTTAAGCAGAGGTGTACCTAATGGTACACCCACATTTTGTCAGTTATGTTAAAGTGTAATAGGGTGCGAGCCTATAGCCATCAAACGGGCACAGATACAAATTCCGTGGATGCTACTGAGAAATTCCTGATGGAAAAACCCAATAACGCTTAACCCGGCCCGGGAATCGAACCCAGGACATCTTGTTCAGCAGTCGCACTTACGATCACGAGACCAACGAGGCAGTCAAAAAGAAGAAAAATAAAGATGAAAAAAAATAAAATGATGGAAAAGTTAATGAATAATATACGAGCTTGTGATATTATTTCATAAATTAATATTAATAAGAATTTTAAATTTAATATGTATGGATAGGCATTGTATTTTTTCCCGAAAATTAAGAAGAAGATATTTCTGTTAACAATTTTCGGAAAAAAATACAAAGGCTTTCGTAAAATGAATACATGAAGCATGAATTATGTTATATCAGACATAAATTATGTTCATAAATCATTATAAACTGCCTGACACCTTTGAGTAATATTTTTTTCTCGATCTCAAGCGCGCATGTGAGTTACATTATTAATATTTAATTCCTTTGTTCGACAAAGCTAAGTTCATCTAAAATTCATATGAAATCTTCACCGTCCAAGCCTTGATATTCATGAAACTCCTTAAGGGGCCAATCGTTGAGATTTCTGGAGACTATAATAAATGTATGATCAAGAATAAAATGTTATTTTTCTTTGATTTGTTTTGGTAGGACCACTTTTGGGTATAGTTTCGATGTTGTATGGTACAAAAAGGTAGCGACGTTCAGATTTATTACTTAATGTGCTTTTGAAAATATAATGGGTACAACTTGTAATTTTGCCATTTCAATGGGCAAGAGATCTGCAGTAACATTCAATTTAAAGGTATCTACATACTTGGATGGTTGCCTTTTTTTAAAGATGTATGCTTGAGTCAACGCAACTAAATGTTAAAAGAAACCGAATTTAAAATAAAGACTTTTCTGTCTTCAGAACCCGGAGGTTGTTAATAAAATCGGGCACTATCTGTTCGAAAACTTTATTCTCTGAAGATGCGGACGTTTTCATTGATACGCAATCTGTACAAGGAATCTGTGTGTGTCACCAAAATCCTTATTTCGACCTCCGTTCAGGCGAGCTTTATGTCTCGTTTCCTCACAAATCCGGAGATAACAGGCCATGTTGGCCGTGTTGGCAGCCCCACCGACACTAGACGACTATAAAAGTCTGGACCGAGGAACGGTTACAAAGAAATTTTAAAAGAAATTTGCGTTCACTCACTGTGAAATTGTATAGATCCCAATCATTGTGAATTACCTACTCTGATCAAAAAGTTCGAGATTTCTTAAAATTATATTAGAGTTTAGAACGAGGTAATATTCTAAGGACTGACGGTGCAGTAAAAATGATATTTGGAAGGTATCTAAGTAAGGACTTTTATTTGAAATGAAATCGAAATTGTGAGTTGGAGCGTAAAAGTTTATGATCATGACAGGGATGAAAAGAAGATTTTTATTATGGTTCATTATAAACAAGGGTTGATTTGTTGATTCAGTAAGGTGACACATTGATCGATTAGCTGGCATTGATATTATACAAATGATCTAAAGGCACCAAGAACATTATGTGTAGATACTACATATTTAGTCGTGTTACGAGCTGGGTATGGGATAAATTAATCACTACTGATTAGACAATAGATTACTTTATTTAATTACAAAACACTTATAACTCAATCACAAATACACTACTGATCACTATTCGCTTAGATATCGCACTTCTAGTTCACTTCGATTCGCTTCGTTGTGTAGCCAAAATCAGACTGCCTGCTCCCGCAAACACGTCGACTGTTTATATGGCGACCGAACGTTCGAGAAAGTTCCACAACTTTCTCGAACCTTCTTTAGAGTAGGTACCTACCTACTACTATCTACCTTTCTAATACTACCTACCTACCTACTTGTAGGTACCTACTACCGTAATTGTAGGTACGGGTACGACGTAACAGTAGGTAAAATCTACATTTCCAATCATTGACTGCTGTCCAACTCAAATCGATCGGGCACCTGAGCCCTATAGATTGTTCGTATCTTGAACAAGAAACAACCGAGACGAAACTAGTTACTTAATGGTGTAAATAGCTCGCGTTTCCTTAATTTGTCTCTTGGAACCTGTAGAGAGAGAATACTGATAAGGTTTACCATTTCCTTGTCAATAAATAGGTTGAGATACATTTCGTTTATCTTTAAGTTCAATTTGCAGAGAGTTTGCAAAACTATTGTTGCTTTTACAGTTCTATGAAATACCTGAGATACGTGTACAGTCAGAGCACCGATATGTATCCTTTGTTCGCTTTAGGACAGATTCGCTGTTCGACGAATTCGCTTTACGGCAGACATTGTACAGTCGTGTTGAAATGGTTCTACTATCAAATAAACACGTTACATATTAATGTTTCACAAAACGATGATACACGCAGCAAAATTCAAAAGTGTGTGTTCACGTATTGTATTGATTAACATTTTACGTTTTCACGAACAATACTCGTATTTTGAAAGTCATACAATTACGAAATAGGTCTTATCTTAAAGTGAAAACCGCTGTTTTACGTAAAATCGCATTTGAGTTTTGCTAAGTTAATACTATAAGTGCTCGTGACTGTACATAGTTGTTGTTTGACGGTTGTTTTATATCAACAAACTCAGTTGATTAGATTGAGATTAAAAGAACTCGGGAACAGCCAGAGGTACTAAATTCTCTTACGTCATAAATACACTGGCCTGCAAAACTAAGTACTACACTTTTAAAATTTAATTTTTTTCTAAACTCTAAAAGTTAGAGATTTTAAATAAAAAACGTTTCATAGCAATTTTTATCAGTTTTATTAGTTTTTATGTACAAAATTAAACTCTTTTTTGAGTCCTTTTTGATTCGAATGTATATCTTGTGCACTTATAAAGTTATTGCAATTTTAAAAGTGTGATACTTATTTTTGCAGGCTAAAGTAGCCTGCCGGGTCTGTCGGGCAATGTGTTATTTGGGTCTTCTTTAAAAAAAAAAAAAAAACTCAGTAGCAGCCACAGAGTCTGTATTTGTGCTCGGTTGATGGCAATAGGCTGGCCCCCTATTAAATGGGTCTTTAACATACCTGACGTGGATACGCTACTGCCTGACCTAAATAACCTGCCTAACCCATCGGGATTACAGGCGTGATGTCATGTTGGCATTACCCAATTAAATAAATAAATAAAATATCGCTGGACATTAACACACAGCGCCATCCAGTGCCACACTAAGCAACGAGGCTTGTGTCGTGGACACCAGATAGTTGATATACTACATAGATACAATTTGTTTGTAAATATACATAAACACACACACATACACATTATTATACATAAATAAACATCCATGACTCGGAAACAAATGTCCATGCTCATCACACAAACATTTGCTCCAACCGGGATTCGAACAATCGGCTCCAATTGGGACCCTAAGAACGTAAGGCAGCCTCACTACCGTGCGCCATTCGGGTCGTCAATTGTCGTCAATTTGTAGTGCAACATTCGCGCCACACAATAATACTAGCAGCAATGTCAAGTCAGACTAAATTTGAAGTCATAATAATTATTAAATTAGGTATCTCGTTTTTTTTTTAATTTTTAGTAAGTATTTGATAAAATTTCTATTAGTTTATTTTATCTTAATAATACTGTGTTTTAGTACCAGTCTAGGTATTTAAATTCTCGTTAACAAGAATGTTAGTTTTTTTTTTTGACGTTGTTATGTACCCTATCTCGAGCAGCGGTGGCCCAGTGGTGGCGGCCCCGACTTACGAGCAGTAAGTCGTGAGGTCGAACCCATGCAGGCGCATTACTTTGTGTAATTTATTTCATCACCACTGCTCTCAAAACGGTGAAGGAAAACATCGTGAGGAAACCGGCATGTCCTAGAACCAAAAATTCGAAGACATGTGACATCTACCAATCCGCACTGGGCCCGCGTGGTGGATATATACGCAAAATACGCGCTTTGACGTGGAGTTGCGGACACCAGCCCGTTATACAATACAATACAATACAATGTACCCTATCTCTATGTTTTCCTATTTAACCCAAAGGTTGACTGGTAGAGAATGCCTTGTGGCATTAAGTCCGCCTATGTACCACTATTGTACATGACGTTTAAATAAATAAATAATGTATTGTTATGTTATGCTTTATGTCGCTTCGGATTAGGTCACAGTTTACTTGTCACGGAGACGCAGCAAAGTTCTGCTGTTGCTGCACCCTGCAATTTTAGTGGACGCGGGTTTGCCTGCTACTGCTGAGTGCTTTTATCCAGATGGAGTGGCCTGAGTTAGGAGCGGACAGCGATTTGGTGGGCGCAAAATATTTATTAAGGGGTAGAACATCTAAATACTTGTATTCAGACATCCGTTAAACTGAAAGCTGACCCCAAAATAATCGAGAAATTACTAGTTAACCTACTAGATTTTTCTCGAGGCTTCGCTCCCGCTATTTACGGAAGTTACCCTACGGGAACGTTGTAAACGTAGCCACGCTAAGAGATTATGTAGCTTCCCGTTAGTGAAAGATTTTTTAGATTCGGATCTGTAGTTTCGAAAATTACTACCGTTAGTACACTAAGCGATCTTTTTAATTCGCTTCGAATAGGTTCGATGGATGATACAATGCAAGCACTCTCTTATATGTTGAATGGTTTTCTGAGCTTACCTAAGATTGTTAAATAGAAACGGTAAATTTTGATAGTGTGAAAGGCTTTCATGCGTTTTATAATAGGTGCACGTGCATTATGCTAAAACATCTAGTACCTACCACCAAAATATCAGTCGTAAAAATGAAACTAAAACACCACACATGTAACATCCTGAAATATTTTACAGGCACCAGACAGCTTAATTCTTTAGCACAACTTAAAATGTGCTAGCAAGAGTAGCAAGTGAGGTCGTTACTTTAAAACACACACTTAAACTTAGGTCGTATCTTGCGCCACGCGTCAAGTTCAAGCTGTTAAGCCGATGTTACAACAGATTTGCCGCTTTCATCCAGAGCGCGGATGCGAGGGGACAGTGGGACAGTGTACACGCGCCGCGCCGTACGAAACGTGACGCTGTTCCACCAAATTGAAGTGATAACAAATGTGTGAATCGAACCGGATTCTCTTTTAAATCTATGAATTTTGTTAAAAACCACAGTGACCCGGTTTTCCGCAAGCCCTCTGTGATAACACGTCGCTTAAAATTTGATTTTTCACCGAGTATTTGACATCACAAAACAGCAGATTATTTTTGATCATTCGACTATTTGCTTTAAAAATTAGTTCAATATTTGTCACAATAAATAAACGGTGCTCCTGAATTGTTTCCAGGAATAACGATAAAGTGCGCCAATTTGAAATGAGTGTTACAAAGCATTTTTTTTTTTCATTAGGTTTATTTTTATGATGCTCATGGTTATTTTATTTGAGAAATAATATTTGTTGAGAAAGAATGTGAGGTGAAAGTAACAAATGCAGCCGTAGCAACATAAAATAAATAAGATAGATAAAACCTGGACAAAATGTGACCCAACGGTATCGTTCGAAGATGCGGTGCAAGAATGACTGGAGAAACTTCCGTACTAAGTTCTGGTTTTATTTTCTTTGGTAATAAGAAAGGCAGTCGAAGTTACCACCAACTTGGGGACACGTTTGTAATAAAAGGGAAATAGTTATTTATTATTCCCAATAGATGATGTCAGGTAGTGGTCAAGAAAGTTTGACAAAACAAAAAATATTCATTAGAAGAAAAGCACCAGCTATTTTAAATAATATTGCGTTGCGAGAATTTTATTTTGGGCTGCTAAATTTTGAATTATGTTTTTGCTTGTTCATAAATATTCTGTCCCCCTACAAAAAAGCGTAACTTAATTTGTTGAATAATTAAAATACGTCCAAACAAGGAAATCGTAGCATGAAACAAAAAGAAATCCTCCTTCTAAAATACCCTCAATTCCCAGTAAGCACCTAATCCTATGGACAATGATTTCGCGAAGCGGGACCAACTAAGAGTTTTTTCTCATAACTCAAAATGAGATCATAACGTCGCAAATCTCGGGAGGCCTTAAAGAATAACAAAAGGAAAAAGCTCAAAATTACGTTGGCCGAGTAATTTTCGGGGCGAGCCACACAGAATGGTTCCTTAGGGACCCTCATCGGGACCCTTCGCGATTATGTAGCGGTTTTATAAGCTTGTTATGTTTTATGAGCAAAATATAATGTTTACGGATATACCTTGCTGGCTCACAGTCGAAATGAGAGGACGTGTGCGTATTTATTAAAATTTCCTCTATATAAATATTAACGACGGTGGCGACTACCCTTCAACGGTTGGTCTTTATGGCTAACAACGTGTTTCTGAGCTGAACGGTAGTACTGTACATAATACCATACCTACGAACATTCTGTCTGAATACAGTGACGCCGCCATTAATTTTATTTTCGCTAAAAGCGTTGAAGATAAAAATTGCTTTCACTATATTGCTTTCATTTTGAGAAATTGTAGCTGTTATATGAATTATAATACATTGCCTACACTCACTCAACTATTGTGTAGACGAAAGCAGATACTATATTTTCTTCTTCACGTAAAATCTGTTGTTGTTTCTTCAGTGTAGTGGCGCGGGTAAAGCGAATGACCCAAAGATTTATCTCTCAAGATAAAACCCAAGTTTACTTTGCAAAGTAACAGTTGTTACGGACCAATCAGTTGGAGAGCTTTTTAAAATTAAAAAGTGTGGCATTTGTGTGTTCTATTCAGTGCACCAGGTCCAGCCTGGGTGAGTGGGAGCTGGGAACTGGGAACTAAGTTGTTATTTACTGGAGTGCTTTAGTATTAACCACTCTGAAGGTAATTTCTTTGAAAGTCTCTTAACTAAGCTGTTTCAAGTAAAGTGCCAAGTGCTTGGGAGTTTCGACTTGAAATGTGTGTCGTGGACGTTTCTTTAGAACTCTCAGAAGTTATAGGTGATATGAAGGTAGCGAAATCTGTGCCTGAACCTTAATTTAATGGACTTCATCTGAAGCCCCCTTAGACACTTTTCTATATCTCTCAGACAAGACAAGTCTGGTATCCTATTACAGAAAACATGGAATTATGAATAGTGGTTTAATTAGTATAATACCTATAAACAACAATCGGAAATAACTAGAAAACCTTTAATAGGAAAAACTACGTCAAATCGTCTTCCGGTGGCAAATCAGCAAGAAAATGTTACGAGGAAATAAAAGAACTTTTTTAATATCATAAATGATATCTGATTACTTATTGTCGACAAAAACTGTCAATTCGTTTGGCGTTTCTCCAATAAGACCGTTCTTTCTTCGATTGTCTTATTTTACCTTGATAAATTGACATTTTCATTCGTTGCTTTCATTATTTTCACGGCTGATGTATTATTGCGGAAAAACGAAGAAATATCATTCTCTTTTAAACCTGTAAACTGAACTGCGTCATAAAGCTGGTTTAAAATTGTGTTCGGCTTGCATGAAATTATTTTGAACTGCAATAAAAATATGATTATGCACGGTTTTAGCTAGCTATTGTACTGGTATTTTTTACGAGGTAGTGTTAACTACTGGGTACTAACTCCAGGGACGATATGTTCGACTTTTGGATTTCTGAAAATGAATATCCACCAATCTCCACTGGGCTCGCGTGGTGTATCACAGGGGTTTCACAGAAGGCCTGTGTGCCATTCTTCTTCTTCATCCTTTAGCCACCCAATGCCATAGCATAGCACACAAAAACGCCAAAAGTGGAGAGATTTGGAAGAGAGACACATATGTCTCTCTTCCAAATCTCTCCACTTTTGGCGTTTTTGTGTCATGGCTATCTAGTTTCTTCCGGCCACTTTAATGAGGTCTGTCCACCTACTCGGTTGTGGTCTCACATTCCTACGTCCCATCCGTGGTCTCCACTCCACCAGCACTTACATGCCCTGCTACCTTGGCATGTGTCACATTGGTGTTAGTTATATTATAGGCCAAAATGTCAATTTAAGGAGATTGATTCGTTTGCTTTACATGAAGTCAATTCTAATACTTGAAAAGAGACACCAAAAAATAACTCAAGTTAATCACAAAGAGAAGTAGGTAACACAATTCACGACAGTCCATCCAAAACATCACATTCATACAACAGCACTCACATCAAAATATTCCACAATTTCCATAACAATAAACTCATCTGGTCGTTATTCAATCATCTGAAACTACAAAATTTAGCTAAAAGAATAGCTAGCTAGTTGTCCCATTCATGAGTGCACCGTGTAAATTCAGTATGGTAACACAGGCAAATAAACAGCGCCTCTGTCGCATAAACTCGCCAGCTACGATGCGTTAGTTTGAGACGCTCGGCTGGTCACACCGGTGTTGCCATTCGCAATTGCATAGAATTAGGGATTTGGAGTGGAAGGAATATAAGATACAGGAAATGTTTCGGTAAATAGAACGTAGGTATGTTGTTCCAAAAGAATGAAGTGACTTTTCAAGGAGTTCTAGAATTGAAAAATCATGATGTCGAAAAGATGAGTGT
Organism: Xestia sexstrigata; assembly: GCA_941918905.2. Classification (NCBI taxonomy): domain Eukaryota; kingdom Metazoa; phylum Arthropoda; class Insecta; order Lepidoptera; family Noctuidae; genus Xestia; species Xestia sexstrigata. The sequence goes on along the minus strand of OW799213.2, from coordinate 9,958,749 downwards.
AATGAAATAAGCAAGAGCAAGTCGGCAAGGGCCAGATCATGAGGAAATCAGCACGCTTAAGAGATAATTCTCAACAGGATTTAAAGCCAAGTCAAAGGCCTATGGGTGGCGTAAAAACTCTGACACCTGGTTAGGCACTAACCACACGATAAAGAAGGTGGGCCAGATAGGGATGCCCTACTAATTATCCAGCTTACAAAAGGAGAATCCATATACAGGGTGTAAACAGCCTCTGCATCTCTCTCTCTCTCAGCATTCTGTATAACTAACTAACTTTACACAAAAATTAAACGACTTTTTTTCTTAGGGTGAAAAATCATGTTTTGTGGTAGAACTCAATGTTACGTACTCAAAACATTGTTCTGATGGATGAATTGAATTAGTACGGTGGTCGTGGAAGCGTTTAAAGTAAAAATCTTACAATAAAAAACAAAAGTTGGAAATTTGACCCCCAATATCTTCGTACCTAACTAGAAGTTTCCCAGGTCTGGTGTAGAACAAAAAAATGATCGCAATGACGGGGAAAATAAGTGCCTTTCGGCTTCGTTAAGAGGTTTTTTACACCCTTTATGTTGAAAAATCGTTGATCAGTCAAAGCTAAAAATTAAATATGGGAGATACTACATGCTAACTAACTGAACTGTGTCACTATTTTAAATAAAATATTCCAACACATACTACAGCGGCTGGCAACACCGGTAACACAGTTCAGCATAGAATTACGCATTGATAGTGTTAGCCTAGTGTAGCTTGAAACGAGCGAGTACAATCATTTTACAGCCATTTCATACGTGTATGCATGCGTGCTGAAAAGCAATAGGCATGTGCCACAATGCGTTTTAGTATATGCTATACTATTACTATAGTGAAACGGAACCACGAAACCTAACTTTGAAAGTTTCTGGTGCAACCTCAAATCTACTAACATAACATCACGCCTGTAATCCCATAAGGGTTGTGCAGATGTGTACCTAATAGTACACTCACATTTCGCCAGTTATGTTTAAGTCCCATGGAATAGGGGGCGAGCCTATAATATTGCCATCAAACGACTCCGTGGCTGCTACTGACTGGAATTCCTGATGGAAAAACCCAATAACACTTTGCCTGACCTAGGAATCGAACCCAGAACCTTATGCTCAGCAGTCGCGCTGACAACCACTAGACCAAAGAAGCAGGCAACCCTACTAACGTTTTCTTTAGTTGACTTGTCATATTAAATGCAAACGCATGCATGCATGCATATAATTAAACTACACAAATGTCACAAAAATCACCATACATTTTGATCAGTTTTCGTAATGTTCTTCATGGAATACAAGTTTTTCTACACCTTTACCAAGAAGGTACAATTTCCCTGACCAACATTCTTTATTTACTTTATCCACTAACAACAAATTCCATACCAAATATTCTCCATAAACATATTATATACAGCATCAAGATTCTAAGACGACGGAGTTAAGTAAGTCTAGAAGTTTCCTGTAGAGTTTATATTAGACTAAGTAGCCACTATAATTTTTAACTTTTACTAATAACTTACTTCCTGGTGGCGCCGTAAAAGTTATGTTACTTCTTTGTTTCTGACTTTGGTGCTTTTAAGCATCGTAAGTTTTCATTTTGTTCTGGACAAATGTAACCAAGCCTTGGCTTGTGTGGCTAGTTGCGAGCCGTAAAGCTCAAAATTTTACGAGTCTCAGTACAAACGCGAGTGTTGAAAATATTAATGAAGGTAAACGCTATGGTCTTTGGTTCTTTACGGGTAACAGTCGATGGTTTAGGAACATATTGGTATTTTTATGTAAAACATGTTTTTTGCCCCTAAAATTCAGCAGTGCTTTTTTCTGATGATGCATGAAAAACATTTTTTAAACCTTTGTGATTTCACCATCTTTCAAATTAATGAGACGAAATATCAATCGGTTCCACTATGATCTCGGTTAGACCATTACTTTCGTGTTTGACATCAAATTAGGAACATTGACAGCAGTGTCGTACTGCGGTTAGCAATCAGGCTGCTATGCCAGCTAATTACTGCATGCAATATCCCTTCAGGATTGCGAGTTGTGGCAATTGCGTGGGACTCCAATTATGTGATTAAGCAACTGCTAATTTTGCCGAACGTATGAGCATTAATGTTAATTCAGAAGAGTATTATGATTTCTTTTTTTATTAATTTCTAAAATCATAATTTTAAAACTAAGCCCTGTGTTGAACAACATTAATGGCCTTTTTCAATAACTTACTAACAGGTATCGGTAGGTTGCTATCTCTGTCTGTTTATCATTTAGCTTACGGACGGTTAGAAACAAAAACTTCACTTGATTTTTCTATGAATCAAGTGACTGGTAAGTGACGCGGATAGGATTTATTTATTTTTTAGTTTTAGCCTTATTTTAACAATCTTACATAATTTAGTTTCACTTCTTAAAATTAATTTGTCACCGGTAACCTAAGATTGTCTTGCTTTCCAGCATAGGCCTCCCCTAGAGTTTTCCACTACGCTCGGTTATGTGCTTGTCTCATCCAAGTAGTACCCGCCGTTCTTATAACGTCATCCTCCCATCTAAGACGATGTCTCCCTTTCTTTCTTTTGTGTTGTCTTGGACACCACTCTGTTACATTCTTTGACCATTTCTCCTTTATACTCCGAACCATATGGCCTGCCCACCTCCACTTAAGTTACTTACTACAGTACGTAAAATCGGCAATTTTAGTTCGGTTTCTTATAGTGTCTAGTTTTATTTTATCTATTATTTTGATCTTAAGTATGGTCCTCTCTATGCTATGTTGGCAAGTTTCTATTTGGCGTATATTAAGTTTGGTTAGGCTCCATGTTTGGCATCCATACGTCAGAACAGGTAAAATACACGAATCGAATATTTTCTTCTTAGCTTTAAGAGTGGCCAACCCGCCATATTTTTCGCGAGAATTTTGATAAACGCTCGTGCGTGATTATGCCGTTGTTACACATATATCTTTAATTTTTTTGCACTGATAGGTATCTTGTGCGCTATATCTAGGCTTCTATCGAAGCAAAAAATAAAAATTTGTAGAAACAAATTCAGTATAAGCCTCCAAAAATTGCTGTTTTGCACAAATTTTACCTCAACTTTGGCCGTACATAACGTACTCATAAATTCTAAAAGTAAAGAAAATATCCTGATAGAAGCCTTGCAAATGTAGTGGAGATTCTAAATAACTAATATCTATTTCACAAACTTCTAAGACTTATTCAACAACACGTATTTCCTGGAACAAGTTTTACAAATTTGCGAACACTACGAGTATTTTGCGTTCAATGTCCTCGCGTTAGGCGGTATGAAGTTCGCGGGTGGCGAGTAGTGCGGGGTGGGGGCTAAGTAAGACAGGGGAGTTAAAAGAATACCACCGCTGTGGCTCTGGATGAAACAACAAGCGTTTCGACCATGCTCGCTTTGACGATAAGGGCGATACGGCCGGGAAGGGCCCTCTTAAGAGGTATGTGTTGATTCTTCATGATCTCCTTGAAAGACCAGTACCTCTTCCACGCTAGATTTATTCTGTTGGTAATTTCTTTGTTTGTTAGTTCTCTTGGAGATATGATTTGTCCGAGATACGTGTATTCCTCTACATATTCTATTGTTGTGCCATTGACAGTTATTGGGGTATGTTCAAAGTTTGTCATTAATTTAGTTTTTGCAGTATTCATGGATAGTTCCACTTTCTCGCTTTCATACACACGTAGTTCTAACATCTCTTGTAAGCTTCTTGGATTTTCTGAAATAAGAAACAAATCGTCTGTGAATCTTAAGTGGTTTAATTGAACTCCGTTTATATTTAAACCATGATGCTCCCACTCGAGTCGTCTAAATATATATTCCAGGACTGCTGAAAAAAGTTTGTGGGACATAGGATCACCTTGCCTAACTGCTCTTTTTATTGGAAAATATTCTCCTTCTCTTTCAGTTCGTATCTTTGCTTTCATGTTTTATATAATGTTGGTAATCAGGCGTTAATTACTGTCAACACCAGTGAGAATGAGAGAATGTCATGCTCACTTAAATGTCTCGCTGATGGTGGCGGGTGTGTCGGGTCATTTAGTTCCCTTCAATATGGTTGAGTTGAATGGCGCCGGTACATGCGTCATGTTTGTGAACGGGCGCTGTCAGTTGGGACTGGTCATCTCTTAGCTGCCAAGGTTCATTTTAATTACTTTATTTTTAAATTGTTGATCTAATCTTTTACTCTGGACGCTCTTAGTGTGCACGTCTTTCTACATCGTTCTCACATATATGTATAATCTCAAAATTAATGATGTAACCAAGATTTTGTAACAATATTTTGATTTTAAAAGAGTGTCCATGGAGTTCTCCATAGAGATCTACGCTATCTACGCTAGGGAATGGGCAACTACAGTACTTTCTCAAGTTATTATGCCTTGTGACTGGGACTGTAGCTTTGATTTTCTTTTTTGTATTTTTGACATTCAAAAGTGCCGTAATGGTCTAATTGAAATAAATGCTTTGAGTTTGAGTTTTTGAGTTTGACCTTGTGTTCTTAAAGCTTCCCATATTTTTGCGTTTTAATGAATCAAATGCCTTATTATAATCCACGAAAGTAAGATAGAAAGTAATGCCGTACTCACTACATATTTGATTAACTTGTTTTATAGTGTGTATGTGTTCTATGGTTGAGAAGTCGCTTCGAAACTCTGCTTGTTCCTTGGGTTGATTTTCATCCAGAATTTTATTTAAACGGTCTAGCAGTACTTTTGCAAATATTTTGTAAACATTAGACATCAGGCCTCAGGCATTAGGCATCAGGGTCTGTAGTTGACTATGTCTTCCTTTTTTCCTTTTTTATGTAGTAATATTATAGTTGAAGAAGTCCACTGATGAGGTATTCTGTGCGCAAAATTTCGTTGAATAGTTCCGTTATAGTGTTACTTCAGATGATCCTATTAGCAGTTCGTTAGATATGTTGTCACTTCCTGGCGCTTTGCCTATCTTCTCTGATTGTATTGCCTTAACGACCTCATTTCTCATTATACATGGGATCTCTTCATCGTTGTTTTTATCATATGGAGCTAGCTGGCTGTGATCTTCTTTTGTTGCATCGTTGTTGTAAAACTCGCGGTAGTAGTCTGTTGCTATTTGTAATATTTCAACTCTGTTTGTCTTATTCTTCTTATTCTTATGGTGTTCTCTCTTAGTTATTTCCATGCCTTTCTTCACTCCACCAAATTTTTCTATGAAGTAGTTTATAGTATCAGTTCTTGTTTTCTGTCTATGATTTCTTATATGCAGATTTATTTCTTTATTAAGCTTCGCTATAGTATGTTTGTTATTTTTTGTGTCTTCAAGCTTGGTTTTCTTTTGCATTGTCAGCTGCCTCGCTACTGTTCCTATTTTGTCTTTTTTCGTTGTATTTATTCTAATTCTACTTTCAATTTCTTTTAGTTCTTTTTCCAGGGTATCGTATTTCTCTTGGATCCTTTCGAGGTTGACTGTTCTTTCTAAGTTGGCATGTTAAGACTCCAGAATGTTTATCGGTAGTGTTGAAGGTACCTAGTGGTTGTCTTGTATGCTGGATGGTTTTTCTTGATTGTTTTGGTCGAGTATAGCTGTCTACGGAGCAGTCTATGGTCTGTGTTGTATTAAGTTGGTTGACAATATCTATATTTGTAAACAATCTAGCTTTGTTTGTAATAATGTAATCTATTTCGTTTCTTATCTTCCCATTAGGTGATACCCATGTCCATTTCCTATTAAGTTTTCTATTATAGTAGTTGTTCATGATGTGTAGGTTATTTTCCAAAGCAAAATTAAATCTTTGTCCATTATCGTTCTTTTTCCCTGTCGTATATGGTCCTAGTATTTTGTCTTCGGTCGTTTTCCTCGTTCCAATTTGGCCGTTAAAGTCTCCCATTATGATTACTGTTTTATTCAAGTTAAGCATGGTTTCATTTAGTTTATCATAAAAATCGTTTTTTTATTTCCTCTTTGGCAACTTCTGTCAGAGCATATAGGATAGGATATTTCAAGCTAACTTTGTTTATAGTAACACCGATAGCTACGAGAAGTAGACAGTAACTGACAGTTATACGAAAGTAAGTCATAGAAAACGTCCTTAAGTCAACCGGTAACCCGGATTAAATTTTGCTAAACACGGAATACGGGTTTACATATTGTGTGAAACAGCAATCGCAGAACGCGCTTTAAGAACACGCTTCAGCATCAAAAAGTATGCATAGATAATAAGTACTTAGGCACTTGACAGCTATACTCGACGCAACCAAAACAATCAAGGAAATCCATCCAGCATACCACTATGTATCTATGTATACTTACCAGACAATACAAGACAATATTTTTTTCTAAATGTATTTCAGATACAATCTCGAATATCATCAAGACCACCATTTGCTCTGCAATTTGCTCGCTTGCACTAAAAAAACAATGGCTGCGTCCATTTTAATTAGAGCTAATTAAAACTTTGATCCATCTTTGCTATCTTAAAACGATTGACAGAAACAGAGCGTTATTTAAAACTCATTTACCACCAACAATGTATTTAGTGATCTGCGGTGCAAGCTTACCTAAACTACCTAAATGTCAACTAGTTGGATTGAATGAGTCGTCAAGGGTTCAGCGTCTTGTTGGAATGTCATCGGGTGCCTAAACTAGTTGTCTTGTTTGCGTAGTAGGTGAGCCGTGTTGACAGCCAGCACGCTGTTGTGTCAACTGGCATGTCCTGGCCTTATTTGCGATAGAGCGTGAATGACGAGATGTCTGATTGCAGATGTGGGAATTCTAATGTGAATAGTGAATGAAAGCTGTTTATGCAGTGCAATTTGAACATGGTTATAGTCGCTCTTATGTATAAAACAGTAAAATGGAAAAGTTGTATTTATGTACATGTTTTATCTAAACCTGGGAATCTAACCAGGCACAGCACACAGTAAAAATTGATTTCTTATAAAGAGACAAATTACTTTATATTAAGACATATTTATTGAATCTAAGAAAATGATTCTCTCCCTATAGACGCTAGACAAAAATTTCTTCGTAATAGTAAAAAATATTCTTAAAAATATTGAGTTGTTACAAGAATAATAAATTTAATCCAAGACACGTGTTGTTTCATTCAAGACACCGCTATTTTTACAGTCAAGTAAAATGTATTCTTCATACCAAAATTTTTCTAAATCTCTTGTAGACTAACCTTACTCGGAGTAAATTATTATTTTACTCATTTAAAGTAAACGTTTAGTTGGTCTAAGTAATAACTGATTTTAGATGAAAAACATTAAATGGAAAATTGAGATTATGTGTATTGATTGAAGATTCATATTTTTTTGTTGTTAGCTATTGAAGACCTCACGTTGAAATACAATTCCTTACATTGTGACTGTTGGTTTTGTTGTATCAAAGCAGTTGATGTCTTTGTTAGAGAACTTTGTACTTAATATTAATCTATATAAATCATTAATTTAAGATTTTACTATCTTGCGTTAAAACATGGGATATTTTTGATTTAAGCCATTTTGCTTGTTTAAAACAAGAGCACAGTTTGGGGCGTCACTGACACTGGCTTGGCCAGCATCAGGGATTTCAATTTTGATAACACAAATAAATTATCGCTAATTACTTAATTAGTCGCCAAATAGCAGAATTAGTCGGTCACTGTTTCAAAAGTTATAAGGGTTTATAGGTGGTCAAGCTGAAGTCAGCCTACCCCGGCTTGGCCATATTTACCTATATTCCATCAATCAAACCTTGTAACTTTTGAACCAGTGACCGACTAATTCTGGTATTTGGCGACTAATTTCGACTAATTAGCGACAATTTTTTTGTGTTATCAAAATTGAAATCCCTGATGCTGGCCAAGCCAGTGTCAGTGACACCAGTTTGGGATCGATTTATATTCCCGCGCAAGAAAACACAGGAGAAACAAGCATATTTTTGGAACGAAACTGTGTATAGGGTTTGAACAAAAAATGCTATCTGTTTCGTTTCAAAAATGTTTCGCTTCCCTACTCCTTCTCGTCGTGGCGATGAATCGACCCTTACAAAAGTACTTGTAAATTGTTTAACATGTACCAGTAATGACGTCCTCCTGCTAAACGCAAAATGACTTAAATAATAAATAAAAAGACAGTATTAGGAAGAATTATAAAAACGTTTATTTAAATTATAATAATAAAATATCAAAAATCAACTTTATCAATACGCGCCGCTCGTTCATTCCCAAATCCAAGTTTATTTTTTAATTAGGTAACAATCACTTACGCACAAAGTTGTTAATAATTTCATCTGGAATATTCCAGGATTGAAGTACAGCAGTAATAGCATCCATTTTGTGATAGCGGCATCCAGCCCTGCACGGTATAAAGCGCGTAATTCACACAAAAAATCTTTTTAATTTTAAGCCTGTTGTTTTTAAAATAAAACAAACTGTGAGGGCGCACAAATAACACAAAAACGCAGACACAGAGCAACGCAGAATCAAAAAACAGCCCGATCGATCGAAAGTGACGCCCACAGAACAGAACACCATAGATCACTACAGTAGCCGTAATAACCTAGTGCTTGCTTCTCGCAACTTGCGTTTTGTTGCGTTGTGTGTAAAGAAAAAATACTCTCGATTTCAGGCTACAGTTCTCAAAGTAAAATGCTATTGTGTTTATCGAAAACTATGATTACGTTGTTCCAAAAAATTTAGTTTTTCTCTGTTTAAAACTAAAGAATCTCAATCAAAGTAACTTGTAATTGATTTAAGATAATTTAAATTTGATGCAAGAAGCTGGACATTTCTTGATTTCAATTAAGTCATTTTGCTTGATAGAAATTTAAATAAGTCTTGAAATAAAAATATTTCTCTTAATAAATAAGAAAAAAAAATTCTGAATGAAAGACGAGTGGTATTTTTGTTTTAAAAATATTGCATTGGCCTAAGTAAATATATTTTTAAAATAAACAAATATTTCAAGAAATTGGTCTTTCTTATTCAAAGAAATCCTTTTTTACCGTGCATGCTTAGCAGTCGCACCTCATATCAGTCGGTACCTTCAGTTATAAAATAAAAAAAGATAACTTAACCTGAAAACGAGATAAAATGACTGAACAAAAACACTGGCTGAAACGGTACAACCATCACCAAAAACAGTCACACAGTGTGACTGTTTTTCGGTCCACTTAATTGACAAAAAAAAACCAACTCTTGAGGATAATCGTAACTAAAACTTCACATACCTTTGTAAGCAACACGAGCAAGCCGTATCGATGAGCTTACGTCACATAAATCTTTAAAGACTCACTCAGTCGTATTATTAGAGTTTTCAGACCATCTTCTGCGACAGTCCAACTAGTTTGCGGCTGTAACAGCGAGTCTGTATAAACTGGAGTCAGCTGACACATGTCAGCGGAGTAACGAGCACAGAATGCAGAGCCACTGTTTTCCAACAAAACACTGTGTAAACATCTATAGTACGTACAAGATTAGATGAATCTTGTTCCGTGTTCGTTTGCATTAAGTTTTAGCGTTGAACACATTAAATCTGAGATTAGTTTTCACATTATTCTGTATGATACATTATTTATATGGGATAATAATTTGTTATTACATAGATATTATCTTGTATCTGGTTTCTATCACGTTTCATATACGGGAACTGTATCTTGGATGCTGTTTGAAGGCATCTTCCAACGGATAATTAGTGCATCGTTCGCGGTGGTCTTATGTCAGTGCTGAATACATTCAGTTCCAGATTAGCCATCTTGCCTGTAGGACAAAGACAGAAAAAAGGCATCGTGTTTTTTTCACGTTTTCTTTAATTTAAACATTGGTATAAAAAAAAACCAAGATGATCACTCAGCATCTCAAAATCGTCTGGAGAAAAGTGCGCACTTTTCACTGTTTGTGACAGCCACTGTTTTTTTGGAATTTAATTAGAAAGGTGGTCGGTGTAGGTTCGAATCTGTGTTTAGTCAATCAAAACTTGTGATTTTTTTAAATTTTTAGTTTGATAAATGTAAGTGAAGTGAGTTTCCACCATAAATCGAGAGCACTTTCTGAAGCAACATTAGCAAGGAACTGTGTATCTAGGTTTTTTACCAACGAATTTAAAGATTTTCAATCAATCTTACCCTTAATCTTAACAGAATCTCTTCTCTCTTTTAAAGCCTCTTACAACCTGACCCAATAAAAACCAAGGAAACGTTTTACTACAGTACGTACTATTACGAATTCAATTCAGAGGTTAGCAATGTTTGTACGAAATGTGGCCCACATAGTGGAATACAAATGAAATGAGCTAGCAGAGCCAGTTCGCGTCCGATATTAGATATAACAAGTTGCAGCGCACGTATGCTCGTGCTACGATACCGCATAATATGTACGAGTGTACCACTATGTAATATCAGATTAACAAATTACAATTTGTGCATGTAGGACACACATTCAGTGGAATATTTCGGAAAGCTGAGATTGCATACATATTTACACTCACTCCTCTTTCTCATGGGAAAAATCACAAAACTCCACCTGATACAATCTTTATAAACTCCTTTCGCCTTTTCCACTTTCATACATCCAGATGTATGAAAGTGGACAGGGCGCACGGTCATAAACGCTGTGTTTTTGAGTTTTTCTAAACAATTTCGTATAGAAAAGGGTACGGAGTGAGGTTATGCCCTGTAAGAGCATCGAGTAGAATAAAACTTCGTGCAAGTAGTTTGTAAAGCTTGACTTACTAAGGGCCCGTAATGGATAGGGAATCCCCCTATAGGGGAAAACTTTTAAAGTGATAGTATATCTCTACATATTGACATATGTATAGCTAAATTATAGAAAACCCTACACATGACATTGTTTATAAAATTCACTAGAAGCGCTTTCGTTTTAAAAAACCAAAACAAGTTGAAAACTACTGCACGTTTAATAGAGAAACGTTTTCCACGAAACAGCGTGTCGTATACTAAACACATTCCATACATAAACCGAGCTCTAACGAAACTGAACCCGATTCATGAGAAATTAGCACCGAAAATTCTAAAGTTCGCTTTTCACTTGCATTTAGGTGGAAGCCAGTGCCGGTTGTAATGTATAGCGACTAGATGTGACACCGAAATGGGTCAAGAGTCCACATTCACTCACTGTTGCACCGCCCGCGCCAGTGTAATTTGTACACCTCGCTATCCGACCTGTATGCTTCCTACTACAAACGGTGGGATACATTTTAATGTGGCCGCGCTGCGTGACATTACAACCGACGCGACGTATATGCGCTTATCTTTGCTTTATTTTTTTATTTCACTATAAATTCAGAGGGGTAAATCTGCGCTATCTTTTACATTGAATTAAAAAATCTGTGCGAAAGCTGTACAAGAAATAAAGTTGGGTTTTGCGAGTAGAAGTTTTTAGGGTCTTTAAGTGGCAATTTGCCAGAGGAGTTTCTTTCTGAAATATGGTTCTAAGACGAAATTTTATAGCAAAAATTTCAAACTATCAGCATAGAAATAGCACACATTAGAATAAAAAAATTGGATAGCACGATAACGTAAAATAGATAAAATGATTTATGCCTTTCCATTCCCCTAACCAAAATATTATAACGCAAATGCTATTTTGTCGATTTCCATTGGAATTTCCATCTCCCCGTCAAAGATATGGCTTTATATTCGGCCGGGAGTTGGAGAATGCATTTTCTCGTAGGGTAAGAGGTCAATAAGCGTTAGGGGAGAAAAGTTTCCGCGAACCCCTTACAACTGTCAACGCGAGTTATTCACCCCACATCAACTGGGGTTAAAAAGTTATCGCCACGGCTCAATAGGAGAAAGTAATAGACGTCCATGGAGTACAGCTGAAGTTAAAAGTTTTACTGGATATACAAAAATGTTAGGTAGTTTGATCATCCCCGTGATACCCTGGGGTCGCAACTAAATCTCTGATGTCAACGGATAGTTCTATCAACAGTCGGTGAAATGGGATTCCAACTTTGAATTAGGTTTTCAAGTTACGAGTATCGTCACGCGCTTATTGGCTTGCTGGGTTAAAAAACTTTGTAGTTAGGTAGGAACGAGTAATAGTTTTTGTGATATTAAGTAAAAGGGGTTCGCAGTTGTCATGTAAGGCAGATCAATATGGATACCTATAAGGGTACCATTAGAGTACCTATCAAATAACAGAATTAATAATAATATTGTCATGTGGAGTTTATACTCCATTAATTCAAAACTACAATTTTGACTGATGAGATTTTGCGACATTAACTTTAGAATAACCAATACTCAAGAGGGTATCTGCACCGGTTACCTTCCGCAAACAAGACTTGATCAACACGAAAGCTCCAGAAAAATATGGAAAAAGTGCTCTTTCGAATCCAGCATATAGGTCATGCACAACAATACAGAGTTCATAGCACATACAATTTCAATATAACACTCACACTTAGTATGTACAAGTTAATATGGGTATCCATTTCCCTTCCCTCGTAAACTGTTTGCGATAAAACGCTAAAAGGATTATTAAACAGCTGCTAATTACAGTTGCCAGTTATAAAAAGTAATGTATTATCTCGGTTATTTCCGCTGGGGGGATAGCAGGAGTATTTAATTATTGTTTTTACGGTAATGGACTTAACCTGTATTGATTTTTTGTCCTGAACTTCTAACGGGTGAATTTCGAGTATTTATTTTTATTACTTATTGAATCTGTTTATTCAGAAAACTTAGTCTTATGTCTATTTAGGTGCGTACGTATCTTTTTTGCTATTTGTAAGTTTCCACAAATTAATGATTATGTAGGCATCTAAAGCTAACAAAATATGTAGTTAACTTTAATGAAGTAATAATTAGGAAGGAATTATATCAAATGTCCTCGAAACTTAAGCTTAACGTTTATTGACTGGTTCAAGTTTTGGAACAGAGCCCTTAGAATGAATATCCCGTGATCATTCCTAACGAAGCGTGGTCTGGAAGTAGTACCTACCTTAACACCAAAATGACTTGAATATCATAGATGGCATTAATACCTAGATTTTGAAGGAGGAGCGACGTTAATAATGCATTGTCATCTAAACGTGCGCCATGTCCGTTGCGGTTGATGGCAAGGCCGGCTCTCGCAATAATCTACGACACTGCATTAGACGACTATTGTGACGTTCACCCTGCATTCGGTTGTGTACGGAAATCTGTATTTGCTCCGCGTGTCTCTAAATGTATAGATTTATTTTAATATTTGGTTTTTGAATTTGAATAAATCGAAATGGAAAGATTTGATTTCAATCTCAAATATGTCCTTCGAATAAATAGGACCTTAAATAAATATCTTTATTGAAAAAAGACGAAGTACATTTTATATTTTACCTTAATGCAGTAAATTAAATTTAACGTATGTGGTTTCTCCAAAGTGAGCAATAAACTGATTAGATTGTATGTGTCAATGAAAATTGCTTGTTTATCTATTTTAATCAAAATCATTCCTATTTTAAACACTATCATAAAGTTCAATTTTATCACGATACATTCCATTCTATGTAGTTTCCGTTAAAACATATCACATTGCGCATTTTCCATCCTGTTGTCACGAATTCCGATGTCATTTCTATTTCGAGTAACTAAATAAATTGTACCATAGATGTGTCTGAATTTTGTCCGTCAGCCATATTTTAGACTGGATTTTCAATTGAGTCGGCAGATTGTGCGTTTCATGTGAATTCATTTAATTTATCTCATGACATCAGTTTTGATGCAAGCGTATGAGTTATCAAAAAGCTTTACATACAGTTTTGTCAAGCATTCAGCTGAAAATAGTAAAATAGCATTCATTGCACTTAAACTGAAATAGGCTTAATTTCCTACATCTATGTTTTTCAACTTTTTATGAGAGCAGCGGTGGCCCAGTGGTGGCGGCCCCGACTTACGAACAGTAAGTCGTGGGTTCGAACGCAGACAGGCGCAGGCGCATTACTTTGTGTAATTTATTTCATCACCACTGCTCTCAAAACGGTGAAGGAAAACATCGTGAGGAAACCGGCATGTCCTACAACCAAAAATTCGAAGACATCTGACATCTAGCAATCCGCACTGGGCCCGCGTGGTGGATTATAGCCCATTCCCTCTCATTGAGAGGAGGCCTGTGTCCCAGCAGTGGGAACATTATAGGCTGATGATGATGTTTTTCAGTATGTTGTTCTAGTGGCCACACGACTGCTGAGCAAGAAGTCTTGGGTTCGATTCCCCGATATATTGATTGATGTATAGATATATGATTCCGAGATATTGGGTTTTCCATCAGATATTTCTCAGTACCAACCATGGAGTCTGGAATTACGCTCGGTTGATGATAATAGGCTCGCACCCTATTACATGGAACTTAAATATAACTGACGAAATGTGGGTGTACTTTTAGGTATACCTCTGACTAACCCTTCGGGGATAGCAGGCTTCATGTTGTGTTATTAGAAAAGTACAACCCTAATACTTAATCTATTGGGAATGTAGAACATTGAACATTCTGAAATCACGCTCTATCGACATTCAAAACTACTATCTATTGATTTCCTGTTAGCATTGGCAATAGTTGCTCTCAAATTGTAAACGGTTGAGGCCGTCCCTAATTATTGGTGCGCGTTGCAACCAATAGGCCGAAGCCGAATGGTTCCAGGTCTCGAGGCTAGTTAATTGTAGAACACAGGCCATTGCCGCTCCATAAATCTCCGTCGACTTAACGTCGGCACCGTGAAATATTAACCGCACGCCGGTTTTGACGCCCCGCGCACACTACACTAAATAAATAATAAAGTATTGCTAGAAGAGCCTGTAAATATTTTCATCCGCGCGCACGTTGATTATGAAACTCATTGTTTTTGTATCGTTGCACATTAATTTTATCTCTGTGTGTATTCGCCACAATTCACTGGCAGTCCACGTGTAGGTCACCAAACAATTGTTTGCGAGGGAAAATGGATATATGCTTAACATTAATTTGTCCCATATGTCCGATTGAAAGGTTAGTTGTGTGTTAAGAGCGTTTATTGAAATTAAAACCTCTTTAATTAATGATGCCGATACTTTTCTGTTTAACATTTCTTTTTGCTTGTCTTTTTGGATTGATTGATTGATTGATCAAGACAGCTCAAAGAGCATTCCGAAAGAGTAAACTTCGGCTTTATTTTTTCAGTGGTAAAAACTCAAATCCGTAAAAGGACATCATTATTTTAGCAGATAACGGTCCAATAGTATCATATCCAGCATTATTAGCATAATGCTTCGTGAGCTCAAATTATGACTTTACTATGCATACGGCGGGTCGTGGGAGGGGTGGTTTAGCATCAATCAAGGAATTAGGCCGCTAATCTCATTTGTCCGTTTATACTGCTCGCTCCCTCACGACTATGCGTGAGCATTTGCAATGATAATCACGCGATACACATCGTGAATAATAAGCTTTGCACATACATTAGTTTACATAAACTTTTTAACGAGTCCTTGATTATTTAATTTATATGGGGCTGCTCTGACGTACCCATATGTTTAATTTGTTAGAATTATACATTATTCGATATAATATTATACAAACTATAACTACGTGTTGGTCAAATTATAGGAATATAATTTTATACCATTATGGCCCCCTGCATTCTTTGTATAATGAAGGGTACTGAAGCAAGCAAGCCTAATAAAAATACTACATATACACATATACATATTTAAAAAGTTAGATAAACAAAATACAGGTGGATGTATAAACTCTGTAAATGATATAGAACATAAAAAAAAAATCCTAATTCTATGCCAAACCATTTTCAAAAACACAATTCACACACACTATTCGACCTACAAACTAAAACCATCCATTGTCCTCTACAATTGTCGCTATAGTTTTCCACGGAATTTACAAAGCGGCCATTTTGATTGCGTCAGTCCCGCTTCAGGCCGTAAGTTACGCCAATCAAATAAAAGTGACGAGTGGACCAGTGATATATGAGTGAGGGTTCGAAGCGATCCATACGTTCAGTTTTTACGGAGCTCCCAGGCAATGATTGATGTTGCTGACATTGACCTGAATCGATTACCGGTCTCCACTGAATTTTGGTGGTAGGTGCTTTATTTCTTTATTCCGCTAATCATTCATTATTGGTTTTGTTGATTCACCTGATGAATATTTTTGTTGTTGTTTGGTGAGTGTGAGGGGAAGGCTTTGCGTGTGTCACAAACTGTAGTATATGGTGCAGCATTGTGTGTTTCGAACTTATTCGTTCTTTAATAATAATGATGTTTATTCGAGAATCTCGTGAAAGCTGAGAATAAAATAAAATCAAGTACTTGTCTTGACTTAGCACACGAGGTTGTCGACATGTGGAACGTGGACTCTGCAGTAATTGTACCAATAGTCGTACGGTTAATGGACTAATAGCAAAGAGCTTCGACCAACACCTTAGAAGGCTTTCATTGCGTTGCTGGGTTTAGGGATTGACTCAGAAAGCAGTACTCCTGGAAATAGCACGCATAGTGACGAGGTTCCTCTCTCTGGAGCCCTGACCACCGGCAGTCTGGACCTTGTTCCTGATGCCGATGGTAACTATTTTTTATTTTTTAAAGGAATTTTTATTTGGTTAAAAAACATTAAAATAATATGTAGGTAAGTACAAGAAATAAATGTATGAGGAATTATGTCTATTCACTATTTTATCTAGTCCACGGGTTCCTTACGTGATTAGTAAAGCTCTAGACAAACATTTGGCCATTGTAAATGTTTATTAAAATAATCAGTAAATATATTATCTTCACTAGCTGAGTACACTAGCACTAATCCGACGCCAATGACTTATTACTTATTCATTTATTGTTATACCTAGACTAAAATCGGCCAAGCGCGATGCCATATTCGCACAAATGAGTTTTCTTTCTTTGGTCAGTGAATGGTGGAAAATTACAAAATGCGCTTACGCTACCGAAAAGCGAATATCCATCGTGTTGCAAGTCGTTGTAATAACACGAAACGCTTTGAAAGCGAATGCCGATAAGTCTAGTCTAGCTCCTTTGGTAGACTATACAAGGTGTAAACAGACCCTTCACGAAGCCATCAACCAAGCATTCTGTACATCAAACTAAGTAACTCTACGCAAAAAGTATTGCTGGGAAACGACTTGTTTTTTTGGGGTGAAAAATCACGTTTTACGGTAGTATTCAATGTATCGCACTCAAAACATTGTGCTGGTGGATGCATTTAATAGTACTGGGATTATGGAAGAGTTTAAACTAAAATTATGAAATTAAAATAATGAATTAAAAAAAAAAAAAACTTGTGAATAACTTGTAACTTTTGACCTCAAATGTCTCCATAACTAGAACGTTCCCAGAAAAAAAAATACTGCAATGACAAGGAGAACAAATACCTTTCGGGTGTTTTACACACTGGGTTTCACATACTGGGTTTGTTTAAAACTTTAAAATTACTACAGTTAAATAGGTCATAGGTTTACATAACCACGGAACCCTAAAGTAAGTCAAGATATTGTTATTAGTCTATCAAATTAATCATAGCGATAGTAGTCGCAATATAATAGATAAATGATTTTAAGAATTTATTATCCTATGATTATGACAATAGATAAAAAAATTATTAATGATTAGAAGACGTAACGGGCCTTTTTACGTCACAATAGATTAAAGTGCGACATGATAAACATGGTAATTATCATCGTTTGGCGGCAAAAGAATGCTGCATTAAAACTTTTACTAAGATAATCATCATCATGATGATCATCATCATCATTTCAGCTAGGAATCACCCACTGCTGGGTATATGCCTCCCCTTTTTTAGCCACACTTCCCAGTTCTATGTGTTCCTTATTTAGGATGTTTACTAAGAAATTGCTTCTTTTACTAGACTGGTTCATCAAATGGCTGTAACTGTTTATTGCCTTTTCAGTTGTATGCATACAAGTGGAAGAGCGTCTTTGTATAGATTTCCAATACAATAAGGTAGATGACACCTTATAACAATGATTCCCAGACATCTATCTATCTCTAAAAAAACACTTTATTTTGGGCCTGAAAACCCGATTTATTTTTAATTAATTGCCAAATTCAATTTTTAGTTGCTTTGAAATCAATAAATAGTTCAGTCATTGAGTTGAATAAACAGTGACATCACAGTTGGCTATTGCCATACAAAATCTATGAGAGATTTTGACAGCTCTTAAAAAGTATCTCAATTGATTGGTGTGTCATCTACCCTATTAGAGATCCGCATATAAACTGTTTTGTATAGCTTGATTGGTTGCCGCGCGTAAGCAAAATTATTAGACCAAACAAAATGTACAATTCCTCTCAACAATTTATTCTAGGCAACTGACAATTAGAACGCAGTGAATAGCTTTGAAGATTTGCGCGATTGTTATTTGAGTTTACTGTTACTGTTAACTTTACAGCTGGCATAAATTGCCAAGTTTATTCATCGTCCCTCTTCAAGCATGAAACAATAAACTCGAAGGCTTTTTCTCCTATATCATAAATATCCGGTTACTATAAGTGAGAATAATAAAATTTAACGATATTACTTAACACGTAATGTTAGGATTTGACTAGAGTTTTTGTATTGCGGCCATTATTTTTACCCCACTGCGGCTAATGTAGAAGTTACGAGTTTGATGTGTGTATTGTGTGCTTTCGTAGTCTGTAAACGGATCAATCTTTTTTGATAATTTTAAGTGCTCCCAATTTGAAGGCTTTTAATCAATTTTGACTATTGAAGAATCTTTTGCGAATTGATCGAAATAGGTCGAAGAAATAAATGGTTTTGAAGGTAGCTAACGAATTGAAGTACCATTGTTTTGAAAAGTAAAACAGAATATCGAAACGATTCCTCGATATTGCTCTTTTAGTGTGTAAAGGCGCCGAGTCCTTTAGTGTTATCTTTTAGAAAGCACTTATATAATGAAAGAGAACGGAGCTCTTGGGACAAAATGCGGGTAGTTCGAAGCTCTAGGAGCTTACAGCGTAATACTGATTTTATTTTCGAAAGTGAACCATTTAATTGATTGGAAAATAAAGGAGGACTGGCCTTTACTAACGTCTTTTTAGTTTCGTTGAAAATTTTCTACGTAGCCGGAAAAATAACCAAAATTCTTTCCATTTACGAAAATTCAAAATTCTTTATCCACGGTTAACGATAATCTCTTCAAACTTAACCCAAGTTTTTTCGAACATAATTACAGAGCAAGAAAAGTGAAAATTCTCAACAAATAACTTAGGTAGATACTGTAACTAAGGCAGTTTCCATCTTAAAACAATTACCTGCAGAAATGGTCGTCTGAACATAATACCCGACGTAAATTATTCCCAAATGTACCTACGTTATACCGGTTGGTTATACACCAGTAACAATGTACATCTCTGTTTAATATAAAGCCAATGTAACCTCAACTACAACTCTGCACTGACCACGAAATTTAACATCACTCAGGAGTTGCTACAGCGATTGCAAACTTATTATCTAAGCCATTCGTTCGTTTATGTATTGCAGGAAACGTTGAGGGAAACTTCAGAAGTTCATTAAGACGCTACGGTTTCCTTGCACCGGTCAAAGTTGGGCTCTTAGACATGCTCGAGCACCTTCAGATGCCGTCTTAATGCTGCTAACTAAAGATGTAGCTACCGTACACTTTCGTTATTTTATCTTCGACAAGATTAGTGAGTTACAACCGTGAGTCACACTTTTACGTTAGTTGCTAAGTATTAGTGTTAAAGGAACTTTTATGTTAGGACGTATTTAGTTTCTTTTTATGGAGGACTTAGTGGTTTACGGGAAAATTGAATGGGTACTGAATAAATGGGTATTGATTATTCTCTGTTGTATAAAACACAAACAGTTCCCTAACAAACACAGACGAAGGAAAATTTTAAACAATGAAAAATTTCCCTTCTCCCTTATCTCGTTATAATGAATACCTTCGAAGGATTCTTTTCGCATAGTTCTGATAAAGAGGAGCGTCGAAAGTTCAAATTAAGATTCTTCGAGTTCCGCGCAAGGGAATAAGATTAATGAAGGATGGCACCTGGGGGTCGCCGCCCCATTAACGATAGCACCGGGTCAGAGGGGAAATATCTGTTCAAAATAATAAGCGGAAAAAACTCCTCATAGATACTCGACTATACAAAGAATGGATGTTTATAAATTGTGGAATAGTATTCTGAAAAGGACAACCTAATCGGTGGAATTTTACTAAAGGAAAACGTTTCCACGTCGAGAGAAATTAAATCAATATATAATTTAATCCACCCACAAACTTTATGAAATTATTCAGAATGCAATTAGTTTGCCTAGCGTCAACATTTTCCCGGCACCACACCTAAAATTGTTTCTAAAACAATCCCGCAATAGTTTTCTATTCAACGCCGCTATTCTGGCGCATTAGAGCGAGCGTTAATAAGACAATATGTATGTGTCTCAAACAATGAGAATAATAACAGCGCATAATGGCGAATGAGAAAATTGCTCGTTGACTGCCACTAGCCTGAATATCACAATGAGACGAGACAACAATGCCTAGGACCTATATTCTCGAGCCTAGAGTAGCGAACTTAATGAAACAAAAACCGCTTTGGAACTTGAACAAGAGGGTGTACGCAAATTGGAGGCGAACGTCGCTGTTATAGACTTCGCAAAGTTAATGTAACGCTCTTTGTCAGACGTACGTTTTTATACCGTCTGCTACAGTTTAGATTGGGTGTACCACGAATGGAGTGCAGCTTAATCAAAGACCTCTATTGTTAAGAATAGTTTCCACAATGTTGGCGGTATTTCATCGGGTTGGCTCTATATTTCAGATATTCACTTGAAACAATGCGTTGGTAACATTTTGAAACGAGTTTCTCTTGAATGTCGAGTTGTTCACATCACTTTGTGCGGTGGTTTGGTGAACCTGTTATAAATAGTGTATCGATTGACATTATTTGTTAAACATTATTATGATATTCTGTCTTTCTATTTTTATAGTGTAACTAGAAAAAACACACTATCTAGGTACAGATATTGGGTGCAATGTATTCATGAAAAAACTATTTTCATTCTGCGTTTTAGTTCAGCACAGTTTCTGATATAGATCACAAACTCACAACAAAAGCTAACAATGCACAAATCAGCTGACAATGTAACTATCGACGCGAAACTGTACTTTATACGCAGTTCCATACAACTATAGTGCACTAAAGCTGTGCACGGACAGATTTTTATTACTTTTTGCATGTCAACCGTGAAGTTTATGGATGCAATTATTGTTGAAACACGTGGTGAGATTTATAGCAACAATCATGGTGACGCTCGGATAGCGTTGAACAGATTGTTTGATCATCATTAAAATATCGCCAAACTTGCTGGCTTTATTTATATGTTTGTTGTTCAGTAAGGAGACGACTTGTTTTATTGTATACGCGACCCATTCCATCGATGTTGTAAACAGTTGACACTCACGAGCTTTTTCCCAAGTTAGGTTAAGTGATCAACAAAAACTGTAACACAGTAGGCACTTCATGAAAGTTTGGCATAAACATCGCTGTTAATCAAGCTCGCAAAAACGAAAATAGCTGCTTCATCAAACTTCGAAGCATGAGAATGTTGTTCAAAAGACGATACATCGTTTAAACGGAAAACACAAATGTGAGAGAAAGTTCAGCAACTTCAAGGAATCTTGAAAGCCGCTAAGACCCCAACATCTCGTTGCGCGGGAAAACAAGACAATGCTTTTAACCGATTCTAATGTGTGAGGGTCCACAGCTCATATATTTACATTTTCCGTAAAGAGTTTTTCCGAAGTTTTACGGAAATTATCATAAATATGCACCCTAAGTAAACTAACCAAGTATGGAACAAGTTTAGACTGGATTTATGTCGGTTGTGACTGGTGTACATATTTATGTACTATCTAAGTACAGAAAGATTATAGTAATTAGAATTATCGCGGACATTATAAGTATCAGTTTGGATTTACTATGATAGTACCGATAATTATAGGCAGTTGTCCCACTGCCAACGATGAGCGAGAAGCGAAGTGAGTAGAGCTAGAAACTAGAATAGTGTTGGCGAGTAGCGAGAAGCGAATGTGTAGTTCCCATAGTGTTGTCGCTGGGCTATTATCGATTACTCGCACCACTCGCTCGGGGCGGCTAGTCCTGCGCAACACTGCACGCGCTAACCACGTGTCCCTGTCCAGACAACAATGATATAGTTGGTGCCAGATAAGATCGCAAAAGCGGTTATTGCCCCCCCTACATTTATTAAAGTTCTCAACTACGAAATACTAAAATAAGCCTGTTTAAGTCTTGAATGGCATCTATCTCTCTATATATAATCGATCTTCAACATTTTTTCTAATGAAAAACGATACATGGTTTATTTGTTTTGGTTCGTACGAAGACATATTAGGGAAAGGGCAATAACCGCTCTAGTAATTGTTCAGAATTTATAATATTTGCACTCAGATCCGCACTCTAGGTAGAAATTACCGCTGAATGGTTGGTCTCTTGGCTTGAGTTCTGAACGCCAAGCGAGCGAGCATCGCTGAGCGAGTATCGCTGAGCAGTATTATCTTTGATAGTTTATGTCGCTCAACGACAAACTACAAAATCCTCGGCAGTGTAAACAGTCAGCGATCAACTATTAATATTATATGCATCTGTTTTGTTTACACGGAAAGTATATCTGTTGTACGTTTTTTGATCGAGAAAATATCCGATAGTTAGTGGTTTCCTATGGGCGGTAGGACAACTGCCATAATGTGTACAAATAAATAAAATTTAAGTAGCCGTTTGTAATTTCAAAATAACAGCTTTTTAGTTAATGCGTATGAAAGTACCTATAAACAGTACTTATACGAGTTTTCTTTCGAAGTTTTTGTCTGTCTGTTTGTTCCGGCTAATCTCAGAAACGGCTGGACCAATTTTAACGGGACTTTAACTGGCAGATAGCTGATGTTATGAGCAATTAAGGCTACTTTTATCTTGGAAAATGGGTTAGGGTTCCGTGCAAAAAAAAAAAACCCTTGAAATTGTTAACAAATTCCGATTCAAATAGTAATAGTAACAAACATCCATACAAAAATCCATACAAATTTTCGCATTTATAATGTTAAGTAGGATACAAGAAGCAGTTCTTGTACACAGCGTTCCATACAAGAAGCACTCCTTTGAATTTGCGGCCTAATGGATGCTAAATTGTTTACAAAAAACAACGTATTTACAGAAATATTCATAAAATAAAAATACGCCCCAGTAAAAAAAATAACAAGATCAACCTGGTTTTATTGCAGTTGTGACTTGCAAATCTATTTATCTACTGATATAGACAGATAGTCAATTACGTGACTAGATAAAGTGATAATTATCGCTTATTACCTAAATATGTGATAAGTGTTGGCCTTGCGGTTAATATTGTAATCGGTGCCCTAAAAATGTAATTCAGTAATGTGATAAAGTGCAATTTTACAACAACAATCTTTTAATTTAAAAATGAGGACCCACAAAGCCGTTTTCGCAGTTGGTCTGTGGCATGAAATCATACGAAACAGAGTAAGTTTTCATTACTTACAAAACAAAAGCAATAATTTTCTATTGGCCTTTCGTGATTAATGTAAACTTTCTTTTACTTTTATCGAAGTTTTTTTTTTTTTATACCCTTTATGTAGATAAAAAGAAAACTGTCATGACGTCAGTCCATTATGTAGACAAAG
This sequence comes from Xestia sexstrigata, assembly GCA_941918905.2. NCBI lineage: Eukaryota > Metazoa > Arthropoda > Insecta > Lepidoptera > Noctuidae > Xestia > Xestia sexstrigata. Next base: position 9,935,033 of record OW799213.2, on the reverse strand, counting down.
GTGCCAATCTAATTGGATCCGGGTCAAAATAAAAGCAGGCTTATCTATCTCACTATCTAATCAAAAACTACATAGTAAAATTATAATCGTGACTTAGCACGATTTCCTGATAGGCTACTTCTAGAAACAGAATAGCAGAATCTACATTTACCCAACCCTCGAAATATGAGTGATTTAATTACAAATATATAAGACGGATGGAGCAGCGGTGGCCCAGTGGTGGCGGCCCCGACTTACGAACAGTAAGTCGTGGGTTCGAACCCAGACAGGCGCATTACTTTGTGTAATTTATTCATCACCACTGCTCTCAAAACGGTGAAGGAAAACATCGTGAGGAAACCGGCTAAGTCCTAGAACCAAAAAATTCGAAGACATGTGACATCTACCAATCCGCACTCGGCCCGCGTGGTGGATTATAGCCCATTCCCTCTCATAGAGAGGAGGCCTTGTCTCAGCAGTGGGAACATTAAGGCTGATCATGATGATGTAAAACCGATGATTTAAATCACCGTATTTAGAGCTCGCAAATCCCACATGAAACGATAGGCACGCGATTTTCAGTAGGAGTGAGAGGGACAACATCAGTAATACTATTCAAGTGTCATTGTCAACTAAAAAAAAAAAAGTTGAAAATTAATGTAAAGTTTTCGCGAAAATCTAAATTTGTCCATATCTTTTTATCGTGTTGACTCAGGACCTTGATTTTTATACACCTAAGAAGGACTATTGAACTCAGTAACTGGTATACATTTTTAACTTGCTAGGTCCACCCGTTCCTGAGAATCCTGAGAATCGGTGGTGACAGATGGACAAGCGGACAGACGGACAAGAAAGGGTTCCTTTTTTACCTTTTGAGGTACGGAACCCTAAAAAGAAACTTGATTATGTTTTGACAGTAGCAAATCTTACGATTTAAATACGTATCTACTAAAACTAGCTTATGCCCGCGGCTTTGCCCGCGTGAAGAGCAGTAATTGTCCCACGGGATCATACAGATACATACATTCCAAACAGATTTAGAAGTTTTTGCGTGAAAGAGTAACAATCGTCCATTCATCCATCCTCACAAACTTTCGCATTTAAAGTTACATAAATAGTAAGATTGTATTAAGGAGGAAAAGTTTGCATGTTTGTAAGTTCGGATGTAGGAGGTAATCTTTCGAACTACCAATCCGATTCCGAAAATTGTTTCAGCTCGAGTGTCATAGGCTTTATTTAAAACCTTTCCGTCGGATAATTTCTAACTAAAAGGGAACGAAGCCGCCGGCAAAAGCTAGGCGTTGTATAAAACGTATTACCCAACAAGCAACTTCAATTTATCAATAACCGTCGCGCTGCCGTCTGATGAGTAAATAAAAACCGCGACAATGTCCCGCAAATTTTTCAGCTTATCAATTTGCATGTTTATAGAAACTCTTGTAGGCCCTATGTAAATTCACACGTCGACCATAAATGATTTACGTCGTAATGAAGATCATGAATCACTGGCCATCGTGACTGGCCGTAATTGCTTTGCCAATCGAATTAATTCCTTCGCTTAGTACTTTATGGTACAGTTTTTGTAATTGATTCTACCGGGTTATCAATAAGTTTAAAATGTGTTTATAGTGGTCATATTTTTGAATGTTTATTGTTCAACGTTATGTTATGTTGTCTGGAATTTATAAGCGTTTTACAATTGCTAGTGTTTGTGTATCACTGTGGTCGAGTTTATTGCAATTTGATAAACGTTTCAGTGTTTATTTGTTTCTGGATCCGTAGTTTCTGTAGTCTTATCGCTTTTACTCGACTTCCTCTAGTCAAAGGAGGTACCAAGGTAATACAGGGACGTAATGTCATATTATTACACAGATTGTGCACTTACACACATATGTGCATTGCAGTTTGTGTTTGTTCTATGGGTGTATAATTTAGCATGCACGATTGTACGTCAGTCATGGAGTGCTTGATTTGAAAAGATAAACTAGTACATACCCACGGAATTAGTCCCATGGATATGTTTTGGGAAACTGTTGTGACACTGTCATACAAGTGGATTCTATAGAGATAGTTTAACAATTATGGCAATGAGGAGCGATGATTGTTGAGTCTTTAAATAGTTAAACAGATATAAACGTTGAGGGTAAGAGAGCAGATTTCATTATTCCAATGAAAAAAAAACAAATTACACGAAAGCCCCAAAGCCCAGTTAAATCCATCAAATCATGAAATCTTTTGTGCCAACCAAAGCGCAAATACAACTTCTTTTCACAAACCAGATTGTTACCTCATCCCACAACCATAAAAATTTTACAAGCGCTGTTTACTCCAAAATATTTTCTGCGACACTTTTTAGGTTCAAACAAATTATTCTTTGTATTAAGGCGACCCGAGATATTCACTTTTATTACGACAATTTCTTATATTTATACGTCAAAAAAGCAAACTCGTGTACCTTTGCAGTAATAAAATGTAATGGTGGTAGGCGAGGCGTCGTATCGTTTTGTCACTAGAAGGTTGAATCTCTGAGGTGGAGTCATTTTGTCGGGGATTATAGCTTCATCCCCGAATGAGCATTAAAAACCCGAAGCTGGTCATTTTCGGATTGTCTCGGTGTAATTACATGTTTATTAAAATAAGGGTGAATACAGACGCAGATACTAGTACCTGCGTCTGTATTCACCCTTATTTTTTTTTAAAAAGGCCCCCTAATTTATATATTTCGTCTAGACGAAGCATAGAGTTTCCCAGGGTTCTTTAGCCCTGTTGATGACACTTGCAGACCAAAGAAAATTGATATCGGATACAATCAGTAATGTACAGGCTAAAGATTATTCTTACAAATAGTTATAGTGACTTTATCGTAGCATCTACGATGAATACACAAAACGACAGCAATAAACATAATCATTCTCTTTCTATTATCTCAATTTATTTGGGGTCGGCGCAACATGTCTCCTTCTCTCTTCCATTCTTCTCTATTACTCGTCATCTCAGCAGTCACCTCCTTTCTAGCCATATGGCTATCATCTGATGATATCATCCTTCATACAGTCCATCCACCTTCAGTCTATCCTTCTTTGGTCTTCCTCTTTTCTTATCTCCCTTACTCTTAAACGACGGCAATATATTTATGTTACCGGAAATGTATGAAATTACACTTACATATATACAGATGATACACTGATGATGGCTGATGATACACTCACATACTTACATTATGTACACAATTCCGAGACTACTTAGAAAATGTGTAAAATATGTTTCAAAGATTCTTTCTTAGGAATTGTTGTTGTACGGATTACATACTTTTCCGTTAAACAAATAATACAGTATACCTAATTACCTAGCCTAGGTTTCCTTTTATCGGTAATTAATTAATTATGGACATCCGTCGAGCACCTTAAAATTGTTTTCATTTATTTTTCCAACTTTGTTTATGCAATTATGTATTTCATAGTATAACTATATTCCAGATAATGTGTCACAATATTTAGTATTATTTTACTTTCTCCAAAGAGTATGTGGGATAATGGGCCCATTTGATTATGTTATCCGTATCCGGTATCTATTGCACCATTTGTAATACACACACTATTTGACACTGATGGCGATTTTATCATAAAATAAAACAATTTGTAGATATTGATATGACGGTTAGCGTCATTACTTTTTATGGTAACTACCGGATTCGCGCGAACCCCTGCTCTCAATAACAATAGTAAAATATACTAGTTTATCGGAAGTATGTGTAGGACGGTGCACCAACAGGAAAATAGTTCGGTTTTGTTACGATATAAGAACGTCATATGGGACTAATAATAAGAAGGGTGTAATATATTATTTCTAAATGAGCATGTTTTCTGTGTGGTTACAAACAAAGCGGCCATTCGCATGGCATGTTGATCGTAATACGCGACAAAGGGATCATTGTAAGGGCCTACCTCTTATCCTGTTTATTTTCCTGGCAAATCTACATGAGGCTAGAGAAGATAACGTATGAGACCTTACCGAGTTTATAATCCTGTCATCATCATCTGCCTAGCCTTTTCCCTATGTTGGGGTCGGCTTCCAGTCTAACCGGATGCAGCTGAATACCAGTATTTTACATGGAGCGACTGCCTATCTGACCTCCACAACCCAGTTAGTACTGGGGTAATACGATACCCCTTGGCTGACTTGGCTGGCCCCTGACTGGCTGTCAGATTTTTTGGGCCAGTGACTACTTGTAACGACTGTCAAAGATCTACAAATGACAGCTGGGACCAACAGCTTAACGTGCTTCCGAGGCACGGAGGAAACTCGGTATGTAAGGGTGGTCACCCATCCACGGCTGTTATTATTTAGCCATGAGCTTTTAATCCTGTATGTGACAAGAAATAATCGTTTTGTAAAGGTCGTGATCATTAAAAATGTTTTCGAGACATTCTAAGGAAATAAAGTAAAATCATTTAATGCTTATTGAATTTACTACGACAATTAAACCTGAAAGACGTGTACTGATAAAAGAAGCAATAATGTACGGATTTTAGAATAAGTTTACGATATTATTTTATTTATGATACCTACTATCCAGGTGTTGTCACTAAAATAATATTATTATTTATCTGCATAATCCATAACATAGTATTGATAAATGAGTATGTGACTTCATAAAAGTATTACTTTGGCCTATAAAATACTGCCAGTGCAATGATGATACTGCAGTGACTGCAATATAATTACTATTTACGACTATTGTTTGTTCCGGCCCGGCTACGGCTGCGGTGGTCCCGGGCCTGTGCCTTTCGAGGCCCTCTGTGCGTACCCAAACTGCTATGCGCTATGCTATGCGCCTACAACCCAGGGCCGGCAGTCTCGACAGAGATAGCGATTTTGTCGCTATCTCTGTAACGCATCTTGGATGTAGAGACTTGCGTTTCTCCCAAGCATCATCATTGCAACCGAATTTATTCGTTAGTAATTAGCAATCAAAAGTTAGCGATTTCGTCGGTATCTCTGTCAAGACTGCCCAGGCGATGAATCTATTAAACGCACTGTTTGCTCAGGAACTGGATCTAGATATGTTTACGAGTAACAGTAAAGCTATTCTTAATTACTGCATACAATTGTTTAGTTGATGTTATGCTGTTGGCTTACTGCAGTTTACACCAAAACATGGTGCAAACTGTAGGTGTAGCAAGTGTCTATGTATTTAAACAAATATTCTTTAATTTATTTTGATACGCATTGTTATGGCTTAGGAATAAAGGGATTAATAATAAATTAATATCGCTGGACATTACACACAGCGCCATCTAGTGCCACACTAAGCAACGAGGCTTGTGTCGTGGAAACCAGATAGTTGATATTATACTACATAGATACCTACTTTTTGTTTGTAAATACATACTTATCTAAATATATAAAAGAAGAAACTGACTGACTGACTGACTGACTGACTCATCTATCAAACGCACAGCCCAAACCGCTGGGTCTACAGATTCCAAATTTGGCAAGTAGGTTTCTTATGTGATCTAGGGGTGCACTAAGAAAGGATTTTTCAAAATTCACCCCCTAAGGGGGTTAAACGGGGCTCCAAAGTTTGTATGGGGAAACAAGATTAGTTAGACTATTTTATTCGAAACTTCACAGTAGTGCTGCTTTTGATAAATGAGTAGAAACGGGTTTCAGGGTTTTTCAGAATTCAACCCCTAAGAGGGGGAAATGGGGTGACAAAGTCTAAAAAATAATGCACAGCCTAAACCGCTGAGTCTAGCGATCCCAAATTTGGCACATATGTTCCTATGAGGTTAAGGGGTGCGTTAAGAAAAAATTTTTCAAAATGTACCCCCTAAGGGGATGAATTGGGAGTCAAAAGTTTGTATGGGGAAACAAGATTAGATAAGACTGTTTTATTCGAAACTTCACAGGAGTACTCCTATCGATAAATGAGTTAACATTTGTTTTAAAAACCCTTTTTTAGTGTACCCCTAGACAGGGGTACACTAAAAAAGGGTTTTTCAAAAGTCACCCCCTAAGGGGGTGAAACGGGGCTTTAAAGTTTGTATGGGGAAACAAGATTAATTAGACTATTTTATTAAAGACTTCATAGGAGTACTCCTGTTGATAAATGAGTAGACATGAGTTTCAGGTTTTTTCAGAATTCAACCCCTACGAGGGGGAAATGGGGTGACAAAGTCTAAAAATCAATGCACAGCCCAAACCGCTGAGTCTAGAGATTCCAAATTTGGCACAAACGTTCCTTATGAGGTTAAGGGGTGCGTTAAGAAAAGATTTTTCAAAATGTACCCCCTAAGGGGATGAATTGGGAGTCAAAAGTTTGTATGGGGAAACAAGATTAGATAAGACTGTTTTATTCGAAACTTCACAGGAGTACTCCTATCGATAAATGAGTTAACATTTGTGTTTCAGGTTTTTTCAGAATTCAACCCCTAAAGGTGGAAATGGGGTAACAAAGTCTGAAAATCAACATCGGTATTGTTTGTATGGTGTATCGGGTCGGGTGTATCACAAAAACAACGATTTCAAGATTTTATGTTGTGGACCTGAAATGCCTTCATTCCCTGTTGGGGTGCGAAGGGGTTGAAATGTCTAAAAATCAATATGGGTGTCGATACCGAGATTATCAGGGGTGCAGATTACGAAAATGGCATTTATTATGAGATCCAGAAGATGGCGGATTTGACTTCTATACAGGGTTATTGTTGATTTATTGTGATGATTGTGATAACGATGATGGTGATTGTGATAATGATGATGAAGGTGATGATTGTTATTACGATGATAATGATTGTGATAATGATAAAAGTGATTGTGATAATGATGATGGTGATTGTGATAGTGATTGTGATGGTGAAGGTGATTGTGATGGTGATTGTGATGATAATGGTTGTGATTACGATGATAATGATTGTGATATAGATGATAGTGATTGTGCTAACGACGACGGTGATTGTGATTGTGATGGTGATGGTGATTGCGATCGTGATAGTGATTGTGATGGTGATTGTGATAGTGATGGTGAATGTGATTGCGATTCAAACTCAAACTCAATGCATTTATTTCAATTAGACCATTACGGCACTTTTGAATGTACTGTAGTTGCCCATTCCCTAGCGTAGATCTCTATGGAGAAGAACGGGCAAGAAACTCCATGGACACTCTTTTAAAATCAAAATATTGTTACAAAATCTTGGTTACATCATTAATTTTGAGATTATACGAGTACATACATATATGTGAGAACGATGTAGAAAGACGTGCACACTAAGAGCGTCCAGAGTAAAAGATTAGATCAACAATTTACGAATAAAGTAATTAAAATGAAGCTTGGCAGCTAATAGATGACCAGTCCCAACTGACAGCGCCCGTTCACAAACATGACGCATGTACCGGCGCCATTCAACTCAACCATATTGAAGGGAACTAAATGACCCGACACACCCGCCACCATCAGCGAGACATTTAAGTGAGCATGACATTCTCTCAGCCACCAAGGCATATTCAAGTCAATGAAAGATAAATAAATGTAAATGGTGGCTGAACAGTACAAAGTACTCACACATGTGCTATGCAATTATATAATACTAAGAACTGGAATCTATATAATGCAAGTATATTTTTACAATCTTCTGCAGCTTCCACAATACGTACATGGGAATCAATTCTTCATCTTCTTCTTTACGTGTCGATGGACTTAAATAATGCCCGACCCGAACAATCAATTAATTTGCCCCCCCCCCCCTATGGTTGTGGAGCAGGACCAGCATTTAGCCAAGCATTTTTATCATCAATGTAATCCCCCAACTTATAATATGCTTGCCTACATAGTGTGCGTTTTATACATGATTTAAATTTCGTCTCGTTCAGTTGAAGAATGTGGGGAGGTATTTTATTGTAACATTTCAAACAGTACCCCATGAAAGATGAATCTACTTTAGCAAGCCTGAAACCTGGCTGAACTAGTTGGTCCCTATTTCTAGTGTTATAGTGGTGTCTGTCACCTCTTCTACTGAATAAATGCCGATTTTTCCCAACGTACATGATGTTTTCATAGATGTATTGACAAGGTACTGTCATGATATTAATTTCCTTAAACAGTTCTCTTAGAGAATCGCGTCAACGTAATTCATAAATGGCTCTGATGGCTCTTTTCTGCAGAATAAATATAGACTCGATGTCTGCAGCCCGTCCCCATAGTAAAATACCGTATGACATAATACGATTTTGATTGTGATGGTGATTGTGATAGTCATGGTGAATGTGATTGCGATTTTGATTGTGATGGTGATTGTGATAGTGATGGTGATTGTGATTGTGATAGTGATGGTGATTGTGGTAATGATTGTGATAATGATGGTGGTTGTGATAGTGATGGTGATTGTGATGACTATGAAATTTGGCACATAGATAGTTCATAACCTGGATTAACACGTAGGACACTATTTATCCCTTTAATATGATCCAGTGGGACGGTTACCGAACTTTACGCGGGCGAAGCCGCGGGCAACAGCTAGTTATACATATAAACCATGACTCGGAAACAAATTTCCATGCTCATCACACAAACATTTTGCTCCTAGCGGGATTCGAACCCGGGACCCCAAGAACGTAAGGCAGCCTCACTACCGCTTCGCCATTCGGGTCGATTCACAGCTTACAACTTGGCATAGAGTTCCAACTGGCAACCACTGCGATCATTTCAATTTCATGATATTGATGAAAACCATTGTAAGTCCCTACTGTATAATTGTTAAAAGGAATGTCAACTTGGACATGACGCAAGCGTGGTGAAGAAGAGGTCCTTTCGCTAGCATTAACAGCTTTAACACTAAAAACCAGCTTGAATTGACACAAAATACATATGCGCTTTTTAGTAGTCTTAATAGTCTCTTGTAAAGACAAAAAAATAAAACCGACTTCAAAACAAAATACAAAAAGAAAAACACAAAATAGTGAAAAATAATTTTGGCTTCAGAAGCCTGTGACAAAAACACCAAATCAATCAAACAAAGGTCAAGCTTTACCAATGTTATTTTACATTTTTTTGTGTGTTTTTTTTTAATTTTGTTTTGAAGTCGGTTTTATTTACCATTTTTAGTTGTAATATCCTATACAAATATTTGCTATGCATTTATTTTACATTGTTAACAGTACATGTCATGGTAATAGGCTTATCCCCAATAAATGGAACTTAACATACCTAAACTCTCAAAAACTGGGTGTATTGTACACATCTGCGTACCCCTCAGAGAATACAGGTGTGATGTTACGTCATGATGTTGTATTAACAATAAACATCCAAGCGATTACAGCAATCACGACCGATTTACCGTCTATTTTTGAAGAGTTCTATTGTATATCTCCGAAGATCAGCATCAGATCTTCACTAAATTTAAATGGTGGATCCATTAGTATACCTCAGGAGTGTACTCTTTCAAATAAAAAAATAATTTTGAGAATAGCTCCACAAATGGGGAGAAATCGGTGAACATACGTAAAATGAAGTAATAAAATGACACAAAAAATGGTACCGCGTTGATGTCTTTTTGAAGTCCCTTTCTTGGTTATATGCTCTATGTTTAGATCATACGACTGAAGTAAAACAATGTTAATAAAATGAAAAGTACTAGGCCAAACTATGTTAAATTTTTACGGGACCAAATGGCAACTATTCCGCATTAGACTAAAGAAGAATCACGTAAATCGTATCATAAATCTCAGCGTAATCGGTGTAGACATGCCAACATGCCAACTTTGTAGAATAGGCACAAGTCAACAAGTGATCCGCAAACTTAAGATTTTATAATTATATCGTCTCGATTATATAGCGCCCATAGGTGCTTAGAATATTTATAATTTTAACTTTTTAGAAAACAAATAGGTGAGTTTGCATGGAACCGAGAAGTATGGCAGTGATTCCAGGACCTGACATGATGATGAAACAAAAGAAGAATAATCCGATTTCGGCATCCATAGGTACCTGCGTTTTGATGTAACAAAGGCTTGAAAATTGAAACGTTTTATGATCGAATATTTTTAGTTTGGAGCGCTGAAAATGTTGACCATTTTTTTATTTTCAAATGAAGTTTGCCTTTTCGCGCGACATCATCGACAAGGGATCGCGCCATGTCTACGGTTGCGATCCACTTTTTCACGCTCCCTTAGCTGATTTACTGAAACACAAACTGATTTAAGTATTTCTTTGAATCTTTAATTCTTTGAAATAAAGTCGAAAACTCAAGTGAACCAGTTCATCCAAAAGTTTGTGACGTAACGGGAATCTCTCAAACGACCCGTGGGCCCGTCCGGCCGCCAGTGCGCAAAACATTGGATTCTCTTCAAATATTAATTGTGTAGCCTACGTTCGCAAGATTTTGACTTTGAAGATACGAGTCCTAAAATAGTAAAAAATTATATAGTATTTAAAATACAAGATGGCGGCGCTAGATCCGACCATGGCAACGCGCCAAAAAGGCCATGACGCACTAAGGAACCTTTTCAAAGTGAAGTTGTCAACAAACTAGCTGAAGATTTATCTACCTGTTGCTATTTGGATATTATCAATGAATGAATCCATATCATCTATGAAACCTGTTTTGACGCAACTAGAAAAAGAAAAAAAAGGCGGAAAACATATAAACGGAAAGGCGCGCTGTTTCGTTCAAAAATATTAATTTGTACATTTTGCACAATATCTTTGTAAATATTCACTTGGTTTGTCACTTTAGAATATGTACAAATAAACTCCACTCCGTTGTTTTGCAGGAATAACAATTTTATAAAAACAAAACTTATTTATTAATTTGTCGTATGCGTTTTGGCCACTGTTAGCTTTAAGCCGTTTGTAACATCTTGGATGGAATGTAAAATAAATGAATATGACTAGGAAATAAAAAAAATTGACGCCTACACTTAAAATGTCACTTACTTATCTTTCGTGATAATTGTTTTATTTTTGAGCTCTCGATATTTCGACGCTGTTGCAAGCGCCATGATCGCGGGTTAACTGGAGAATGCGGGTGGATGGAAAAAAATGTTAGGAGTAGACAAATCCATCTACCCTCTTTCTTTGTCTTTTGCTACGCGCACTACTGGAACTCGACACTAAGTCACGAAATAACACACTCACAGTATCACCAGGTTTTGTGGAGTCCTTATTATGTTGCCGGCTGCTACTTTTGAACATACTCAAAACTGGATTCCACGGAAGATATCCCGTAAGTGACATTTTTAGTATAGATAGAAAGCGTGAAATAAACAGAAATTGACGCCTCTTCCTCTTTACCAGTTTGACCAAAGACTACAATGAGTTTGACGGTTTTATTGACAGTTATTTCAAGATGTGCTTTAGTAAATAATTTAATGTTTAATACATAAATCTGTAGATATTCTACGAAAATTAAATAAGTATGGGAGATCTAGAGGTGTGTGGCCTCGAATGCATAAACAAAAAGGAAAAAGGACCTCGTCATGAATTTGTCGGTCCCGTAAAAATTGTATTAGTTGAGTCAACAATTGCGGACTATCATCGGAAAATTTGGGGTTCAGCTGTATTTACTTTTGTCATGTTGTTGATGGGGGCCACAGTTTTCACAGTGCTTTTCTTCTCGTTGAGTTTTAAACTACCCTTTGTAATGAACGTACACGTCGTGCTGTGTACAATAGGAGTAAGTACAAAGTATTACTGTATAATTTTGTCTGTGTCTGTGTTTTTTTGATAACATGACACTAAAATGTAATTTAGAGGCAGACATGGCCAAAAAAGCACATTTATTTATTTATGGACGACAAAACTATTATGTAGGTTTACTCCTTGAGATCACAGCATTTGTATTAGAACTAACATCTAACAAAGTTATAATACTTTTGAAATGTTTAAAAGAATTCAAATTAAAACAAAGTAATATTTAGAAATAGAAAATAAAGTTAAGATTAACAAATAGATAGGGTTTTTATTTTTTATTATTATTATTTGGAAGATATTCACAGTCTATGTTAAAATAAAGAAAGAATATGCCTTTGTTTATTGAATTAATCTGTTAATACAACTTTTTGCAGTTCCAGTTATTTATGACGACAGGGATTATGATGTTCAGCTCATTATTTGGCGGATCAATGCACCTGAAAACTGCGGAAAGAAAGTACCAACACTTTTTCTTAGAAATATTTGCAGTCTTGTTTGGTGTTCTTGGGTCAATTTTTGCGTTAGCAAGGATGGCTCTTACACTACATGCAATAACAGGTAATAACAAAACAAGAAACCAAGAAACAGCCGGGAAACACTGTGTTTCCCGCCTGTTTCTGTTTCTGCAGCGCAACAGTCGCGCGACAGAATCGCGACTGACGCGTTGTCAGAATTTTATATCCCCATCCACCATTTGGGAGAACAATTCTGTCAGTGAGTCAGTGAGTGAGTGGTAATCGAGCTTTATATAGTATAATAATAATGATTTATTATTTAAATTCAAATGCGTCCTGTTTTGTGGGACTCAAGAAGCGACCGCGACGATTACAATAACAGGCTGATGTATGTTCAATGAAAACAAGAATCTTTAAATCTAAGAGACCTAGAGACATGCAAATGACTTTATTACAAGGGTAAACGCCGAGGCTATCGAATATCCAAATAAATTTTCCTAAATTATATGCAAATAGAGCCTAAAACATTAAGAAAATACGAAATTGTACACAACATTTACAAATTTTTTTCCACATTTTTGACTGTTGTCCAAAATTAACCACTGAATGTTGCATATGTTTTTATGTTTAATCCAAAGTGTTGTCAACCTACAAAATGAAATCAAAATATTTACTCTAAACCAATTATTTTAAGAGTTATTGTCATTTGAATATAGCCCTGCCCCAGTACGGTCGAACAAGCTATTTGGTTTATATTTTACAATGTAATTTGTGGGTTAAACTGTAAACCAAATAGCTTGTTCGACCGTACATAGACCTCACAATGTCGCAGGTACCCCGTTCTTTGCTTGAGCAGGAAGATAAGGCAACAAATTTAAGCGTGGCAGTCAGATGGCAGTATGGTAAGTCCATCTGTACGTAGGTCTCTTAGATTCAAGGATATTAGCATTTCATTGAACCCTAAATCTACCGAATAAAAAAACATGGGGTCGTTGGGTTAGGAGTATTTATAAACGTGTATTTGTCGATAGAAATTAGTATAAAAGGTGTAAATAGACCCCTAACGAAGCCGAAAGGCACTCTTGTTGTCCCCGTCTTTGCGATATTTTTTTGTTCTGGACCATACCTGGGAACATGCTGGGAGCCTACTAGTTACGGTGATATCGAAGGTCAAAGTTCCGACGTTTTCACATGTTTTTTTTTCAAATACTAGTTTTTAAGGTCATAACTTTACTTTAAATACCTCCATAACCCGTTTTACCCGTAACTATTACACGCGTCCATTAGCACAATGTTTTGAGTGCGTCACACTGAGTTTTACCGTAAAGCGAGATTTTCCACCCCAAAAAAAAACTCGTTTCCCAGCAATAATTCTGGCGTAGACTTACTTAGTTTGATGTGCAGAACTTGGTTAACGGCTTCGTGAAGGGTCCGTTTACACCCTGCATAATATGTCCTTTAAGTATCAGTAACCGTTAACCAAACACACCCTCTTTTTGGGCTTCGCCACAGTCGTGAGAATAATAAAACACATATAGGATTATAAAATAAATATTGTCCGCCGGTGTTGGCAGCAGTGTCCAAGCTACCCGTGGCCAGGGTTCCAGATTCAGGAACCGTATCGAGTATTGCCATCTGAATCAGGCCTTAATCCAACCGCCTGAGAAGAGCCTTGGAAGTTATTCGCCGAGGCTCTTGGCAATCAGGCTTTAACAAAAATCTACGTAATGATAGTCGAGCTCACATTCCAGAAGTCGAGATATTTCATTTCTTTCTCTTTCTCAGCTTTCACGAGGTTCTCGGCCACATGATACGAGTATAGCACGTTCATTCTTTATCGTGTGGTTAGGGCCTAACCTGGTGTCAAAGTTTTTATGCCGCCCATGGGCCCCTTTTTTTTTTTTTTTTCGGATGGGAAATCATCAAATGACTTCTCCCGCTCTGGGCGGAGCAGGAGGGAGTGTCAGACTTTTACTGACTAAAACCCATCCATGTTCCTTCATCGCCCTTTGTGTTCCGGGGTCACGGTATCTCTTTCGAACAGTCCCGCAACCCCGGCAGGCATCGGTCCTTGCGGACCCCTTCCTATTGCTGACTCTCTTTGAGGCGCACGTGGAACACGAACGCGCCGTCGACACGGCATGTCGTCATGAGACGGACGGACGGCGAGCTAGCCCATAGCCCACCGTCCACAGGCCCGCGCCTACGGTGGCCGGGAGCCACGTGGTGGCCCCCGACGCCCGGGGCGTCTCCCGCGGCGGCCGGGACGCTGTGAGGTTCTCTCCCTCTCACGTTCCGCCACCTCCTTCTCTAGCATTACTGCTTCGCAGAAGGAGGTGACGGCGTCCCATTCCGTCTCGCTCCGGACCATGGCTTGCACCAGGGCCGGACGCGAGAGGTCGCCGCCGCCAATCGCCGCTTCGAGGACACGGCGGTGCTCCGCCCACGCGGGGCACACCTCCACCGTGTGCTCCACCGTGTCCTCCGGTCGATCCTCGCAGTGGAAACACCCGGGCGTTTCCTCCCGCCCGATTCGGTGCAGGAACCTCCCGAAAACACCGTGTCCGGTGAGGACCTGCGTCAGGCGGAAGGTGAGGACGCCGTGGCGTCTCTCCAGCCACTCCTCAAAGAGGGGACTTATCGCCACTATCGTGGCGTGCCCTGCACGGGGTTGCGACAGTCGCTCTCTCCATGTCGCCATGAGATCCCGCCGGAAGTCTGTCCGCTGAGCGACAATTTGTCGCGGCAGCGGAGTTTCCCCCCGGCGAAGCGCCTCTGCGCGCCATTCATGCAGGCGCGCGAGGACGATCGCCTCCAGATCCCATGGCGGCAATCCGGCAAGGAGGCACGCCGCCTCGCGGGCGATCGTGCGGTACCCACGGGCCAGCCTTACGGCTACCACCTTTTGGGGCGCGTTCAGGTAGTGGGCTGCACGCAGCCTCAAGGAACGCGCCCACACCGGGGCCCCGTAAAGGGCCATGGACCGCACGACCCCCGCGTAGAGCCTCCGGCAGGAGGCGTTCGGCCCCCCCAGGTTGGGCAGGAGCCGCCTGAAGGCAGCCCCAGTCCGTTCCAGTTTGGGGGCCAAACGTCGGAAGTGCTCCACGAAGTTCCACCGGCTGTCGAGGACGAGTCCTAGGTACTTCAAAGTCGACTCGACACCGATGGATACCCCTCCTACCGTGAGTAAGGATCCCGGAGGTGGCGCATTCCGAGGCCCATGAAAGCACATGGCCTCGGACTTGTGCAATGCCACCTCGAGACCCAGTTGCCGGATCCTCTCAACGACTATCGCAACCCCGCGTGTCATAGCTTCGGCCGCCGCCTCGTGCGACCCCCCCTGTGCCAGCACCAGCGTGTCGTCTGCATAGCAGACCACGCTGACGCCGCTAGGGAGGTCGGCGCGCAGCACCCAGTCGTACCCGATGTTCCACAAGGACGGCCCTAGGACCGATCCCTGCGGAACACCGCATGACATCTCTCGCCGGTTCCATTATCCGCTGCGACCGGGGTAGATGACGGCTCTATCCGTCAGGTAGTCCCCGACCACACGACGAAGGTAGGTCGGCACCCGGTGATACCGGAGTGCCTCCCTAATGCAGCTCCAGGGCATGGAGTTGAAGGCATTGGCGATGTCTAGAGACACCGCCAAGACAACCCCACCCCGGGACACTGCATCCCCCGTCGTGAGGGCTCTCACGCGCATGATGGCGTCCACCGTAGAGCGCCCCTTGCGGAAACCAAACTGGTGTTCCGCAAGATCCGGCCCCGTCCCCGCAAGGTGCTCGGCGAGGCGGTTTGCAATGACTCTTTCGAAGAGCTTGCCCACCTCGTCGAGCAACACTATGGGCCGGTATGCGGACGGAGAGTCCGCAGGGCGCCCCGGCTTCCGAATGAGGACCAGCTTCCCCGTCTTCCAACGAAGCGGGAACTGGCCTCTCTCCAAACATGCGCTTAAGAGCCCCTCCAGTCGGGGCCCGAGAGCCTCCGAGGCCAGGACCCAGGCTTTGCCAGGCAAGCCGTCAGGTCCCGGGGCGGTATTTTTGGCACTGAGCCTGCGTACCGCCACTCTCAGGTCTACCCCAGTCACTTCCGGAGTGTCGTCGTCGTCGTCCTGGTGGTCCGCTTCAAGCACCGCAGGTGGCGGAGCCATAGGCGGGGGGGGATGTTCTCCCCGCGTAGGGAAAAGAGTGCTCACCACGTCCTCCACGAGCTCAGGCCGGAGACTCTGCGTCAGTGGGGGGGCCCAGGTGCGGAGTTTATCCCGCACCATCTTGTAAGGCCACCCCCACGGATCTCTGTCGAGAGTCCCCAGCAACTCGCGGGCCAGGTCCCTGGCCCGCAGGACAGCCTCGCGGAGGGCGGTCTTCGCCGCTCTGTACCCCTCATAAAGCTCCGCCTCGATGGCTGCCGCATTCGGTGGGCGGATGCGGAGCCTGCGATGCCTGGCGTACAGGTGTCGCGCAGCCACGCACGCCTCGCGCAGAGACGTCAGCTCTCGCGACCACCAGTACACCTGACGTCGGGCGCTTCCTGGCCGGACTCGGGGCATTGCCACGTCGCATATATCGGACATGGCCTCCTGGAACCACCCTGCCTCATTGTTAATGTCGGCAGGCCTGTCTGGTGATGTCACCCAGGCCTGCACGATCGAGGCTTCCAGGAGGAGCTCCCGGTCCAGCTGCTTCAGCGCCCAACGCGGACCACTCGGGGCCTGTTGGACCGGCGCGCTTGAGGTCTGGGTGGAGACGTCAAACCGGATGTACCGGTGGTCGGAATAGGTCTCCACCCCCTCCATGACACGCCAGTCAACGACACGCGGCGACAGAGCGGGGCTAGCGAACGAAATGTCCACTACCGACTCGCCCCGCATCCGCACACACGTGGGAACAGAACCCCGATTTAGGACGACCAGACCCTTCTCCAGAGCCCAGTCCTCCACCATTCTTCCCCGCACGTCTGTGCAACGGGAACCCCAAGCCAAGTTCTTGGCGTTGAAGTCCCCGAGGACAAGTACGGGGAGGGAATGGTTTCCGACGACGACACTCAACTCCGCAAGGGAGTTGTGGAACTCGGCGAGAGTTCGGCTCGGGGAGAAGTAGACTCCCACCACGACAATCTCCCCGAACCGTGCTGCTACGCACCCCCGACCCCTCCTGACACTTTCAAGGGTTGGGGTGCCGGCGGCGGCCGACGACACAATGGTCACTGAGCCGCTAAGGTCCGCCACCCAGTCTTCCCTGGGCAGGACAAAATACGGCTCAGCGACCACAGCGATGTTTATCGACCACTGCGCCATGCTCTGGAGCAACAGATCCTGAGCGCAGGCGCAGTGGTTGATATTCGCTTGGAGGAAGCGTAATGGAGCCGTTATTGGCATTCCATTACCGCTTCCTCCACTCGGGCCCCCTGTGAGGGCCCCGCTGCACGTGCAACTGTCGCGACGGCGGTGGCGGCAACAGCGGTAGCGGCGGCGGTTGCGGCTGCGGCGGTGGCGACGGTGACGGTGGTGGTGGCGGTGGAGGGCCCTCCCCTGCCTCTGGCCTTGGCCTTGGCGGGTGCAGCGCAGGCCTTGCTGCCAGCCCGGTGATCAGCCGGCTTGCCAGACGCCGCGCATGCAGCGCAGTGCGGCGTGGCGCAGCAAGTCGCGGATGTGTGACCGGGCTGACTGCAACGGAAGCAGAGGCCGCTGCGGTCGACCTCCGAGGCGCATTGCACCGACACATGGTGTCCCACATGGCAGCGGTAGCACCTCAGAGGTCTGGGCTCCAGCAGCTTCACCTGCGCTGACACCCAGCCCACCAGTAGCCTACGGCCCTCCACAATTGCCTTGGCCGCCGTCACAGGGCAGCTTACCGTAACGGTTCGCATGCCCGTGGAGTCCGGACGAAGGGCGCCTGCCCTGACCTGATCGGCAGGGCACCCTCCGGACCTGGCAACGGCGGCCACCACCTCCTCCTCGGTCACTGAGTCGTCCAGACCCAGGACGCGCAGGTCTGCGCACCTAACGGGCCTGGAAACTCGGGCGTCGTCCGCGTTTAGGGACGCTCTGAGCTTTTCAGCCAGAGCGTCAGCGGACGAGACACTGGTTTCACCGGGGATCTCCAGCAACCGAGCTCCCGTTGCGGTTACTTTAAGCCGGAGGCCCCCGGTGATCACACGCGACACGCCCCTCTTTTCCGCGTCCGGCTGTAGTGTAATCACTACAGCTGCGGTCTTCGGGGCGCGGAGCCTAGCCGCGATCTTTCGCGCCCTGTGCTGGCGCTGCCGCTCCTCATTTCGGGCTTTTTTGGCCGCCTTTCGCCCCTTCCGCTTCTCCCCGACCACCTGCCATCCGGCTTCAGCCGCGGGAGGGGTAGGGGGCTGGGGGGGCGGTGGCGGCGGCGGCAGCTGCTGTGCCGCAGGTGCTGGCCCACTCGCCGCTGGCACTGTCACCGGCACAGTCACCGCCTGTGGGGCTGCCTTGCCCTTCCTCCTCCTGGACGTCTTCTTAGCCGGCGCCGGTGTCGCCGGAGCCGGCTTTCCAGGGGAGGGCGCCATTGCCCTACCGGAGGACTGGCTCGACGGCCCAGGTCCGGGCGCGGCAGCCACAGCAGCCGCGTACGACACCGTGGTCGGCATCGTGCTCGGGCCCGCGGCAGTCTTGTTTGAACCCAGGGCGGGGCGCAGAACAATTCCCTCCAGGACGGAAAACCGCGCCTGGAAGGAAGCCAGCTCCCGCCGCACCAGGTTCAAAACCTGATTTTCAGCCGGCACCGGCTCGGCTTGTCGCTGCTGCTGGTGGCCTCCATTTGGAGGCGCCACGCGGGTGCCAGCCTCACGCAGACTAGCCAGGTCTGCGTGGAGCTTGGCGTTCTCCCTTTGGAGAGCCTCCATCGCAGCCGTCAGGCGGGCCAACTCCGCCCGCAATTTGGCCACCTCATCTCCACGTATCGGAGGGGGAGGGGAAGGCCCCGCAAAGTTGGCCTCCGCTGCCGCCATGATGGAGGCGGAAGCCGCGGGTATGGCCTTGAGTTTGGACGATGCCTTTATCTTCAAGGCCACGCCCCTTATCGCGGCTTCCACCTCTTTTGCGAACCTGGCCTTACGCTCCACCTCAAAGCCGCCAGGTGCACCCGCCTCGTCGCCAGACCCGCGAGCAGTCATGCCTGGGAGGCGCCCCTCTTCGGCCAGTCTGGCCGACCTCTCGGAGGCAGCAAGCCCCCCCTTTTGCCTCGGATCCCACCTCGCTTACTGGTGGGGGCCCATGGGCCCCTGACTTGGCTTTAGATGCCGTCAAGAAATATCTTTCAGGAATGCTGGTTTCGTCACAATGTTTTTCTTCACCGAAGCAAGTGATAATTATACAATACGCACATGAATTCGAAAAATCAGAGGTGCCTCGAACTCGAGCTAGCTAGCTAGCTATTTTATTTTTACTATATTTATATATATATTTTTTATCGTTTTTCAAATTGCGAGAGTCACGGGGATCTTATGCCATGTTGTAGCGAAAACATGAAAATTGAAATGTACTTCTGATTCCAGGCTTCTTTACTGCTTGTTTGGCTGTAGCGTCCGGTCTCGTTGGACCCACTGTATTGGTCGCAGATTCGGAGGCATTGTTCGGTCTATTTAATAATGAAGCTCACAGAAATATCGCGGTACCCACTTTTGTATTGAGTACGATCTGTTTTGCTCTGGGATTGATTAAAAGCAGTTTTATAGAATGGGCGCCAGTCAAGCATTTGCATTTAATTTTACTTGTTTTTACTTTTTTATATTCAGGAATAGCTGTTTCCGCTATGTTTTTAAGACTTTATTTTAAATGTTAAAAGTTAAAAATAGAAAATATATGGTTTTATTTCTAAATATTTTAGTTTAGGATACTCAATTTTGCGCAGGAACCTAGCTGCTTAGGTATTTTCGACGTTGATAACTTGGTGAAATAGTAGGTAGGTTCTGAGCTGTGTATAACTTGCAGCAATCAAGCTATACATAACCAGTTTATGCGGATTTCTCATTGTACCGGAAATCTATACAAAGCGAGGCCATGTTATACTGGCAATGTATACTTTGATGTGTCGCCGTGTCGTGTTTGAGAAAGCAAGTTTATTTTGAATCCTTGATTAAAATAAAAGGGTTATTCCAAGGATTCAAAATTAATATTATAGTTACATTTTAAATATACCGAATAAACGAAACGAACGACCATCGGCCGTTTGGAAATGTTACAATATTAGATTACAGAATATTGTGACAGTTTTTAGTTTTACAACTAACCTTATGGGTGTAAAAGCCATTACATTAACGAAGCCGAAAGGCACTTGTTCTCCCAGTCATTGCGATCATGTCTTTGTTCTGGATAACTCTACGCCATTGCGTAGAGTTACTTTTGAACTAGAGAATGCTTAGTTGACGGCTTCGTGAACAGTCCATTTACCGTGTATGTTATGATTTGAAAATCTGGATTCGATAGCGGATAGTTTTCCAGTTTTCAATGCCAAAACGGTTAAAAATACTTCGATATGTCTGTGACAGACAGACAGACAAACATAAAAGAGATATTCTAATGGTTTCGTTAACTCCCAAGGAACCCAGAATGGGGCAATATGTTTTACAGTAAATAGATTAATTCTACCTATGATATCCTTTTGATGCCTTGTATCTATGTTCTGACAGTTGGTATCATGTTCTGTTGTACTGAATGAAAAATGAAATACACGCTTTTGATTCCAGGCTTGTTAGCTGTGGTCCAAGCAGTAGCAACCCTTGTTTTGGGATCTATGTCATATACAGAGGCTGCTTTCTTCAAAATTGGACAGCACACACACAGAAAGTTTGCAGTGCCCGCTTTTTTGACCGGTAACTTGTGTTTTGTTTTGGGATTGTTGAAGGAAAGTTTCGTAAAATGGGCACCAGTCGATAATTTGAGCGGTATATTAATTATTTTATGTTTCTTATTTACTGGAGGAGCTCTGGCGACTCTTTACTTGAGAATAACATATAAGTTATAAACATTATTCGATGAAAGAGTTTTTTTTTAACAGCCCACTTATTAATTGGAAACTGAACTGTGTAGGGATTGTATTGTATTGTATTGTATAACGGGCTGGTGTCCGCAACTCCACGTCAAAGCGTGTATTTTGCGTAAGGGCCATAATCCACCACGCGGGCCCAGTGCGGGTTGGTAGATGTCACATGTCTTCGAATTTTTGGTTCTAGGACATGCCGGTTTCCTCACGATGTTTTCCTTCACCGTTTTGAGAGCAGTGGTGATGAAATAAATTACACAAAGTAATGCGCCTGTCTGGGTTCGAACGCACGGCTTACTGTTCGTAAGTTGGGGCCGCCACCACTGGGCCACCGCTGCTCTGTGTAGGGATTGCTTTTATTGTAGTGGTTTCATATAAACCGATACCAACTTTTGTGTTACATCAAGAAGATCAAAGTCAGTAGTACATACAACATACAGTTCTTTCACTGTCAAATCACAGTGATGTTTATTTTCGATACAATAAGGTTGATGCCACAGAAATGTCTGACAAAATTACTGTGATGTTTAATCTCGATACAATAAGGTTGATGCCACAGAAATGTCAGACAAAATTACTGTGATGTTTAATCTCGATACAATAAGGTTGATGCCACAGAAATGTCAGACAAAATTACTGTGATGTTTAATCTCGATACAATAAGGTTGATGCCACAGAAATGTCTGATAGAATTACTGTGATGTTTATTCTCGATACTTTAAGGTTACGTTTGGGTTGCTGCTGTCAGAGGTAGATAAAATATTATAGTGAATGGATTGTATACATATAATCATTATCAGACTAGTTTCATAATCAATCTAGGAATAAGAAAAAAGAGGCAGAGGCACGAGTACTCGGTGTAAACGTGACGGCCATACGAACGATTTTCGAATCGATAATACAGCTACAGTATCGCATATTCGTTAAAAAAAATGCGACAAGCACAATAATTAGTACCACCGATAGATATGAATAAAATCTCTAAATTCAGTACCTAAACTTATGTGAAACGAGTACTTTTAAATTGCAAAATAGTTCGTATTAACGTTCCATTAACACTGTGCACTCGTACTAGTGGCTTGGGAGAGTCCTCTCATCTCCTTTACCATGGAATTAGAAAGTATCATTCTGAATAGGGTGGCGGTTTAGTCAGTTTCAAAGGGGTCACCCCCTTCTACCCTTAAATATCTATTATTTTGTCATGAATTTCATGATTTACCTCCTTGAAGTATACAGGTGACTAAATCGCCATCCTGAATACTCTCAGTGTTTAAACAATTGTAAATAGTCACCTCCCCCGCCAGTCTAGCTTCTTCGTCGACGAGCCTTCTACGAGTCATCTGCTAGCCTTTTCCCAACCATGTTGGGCTCGGCTTCCAGTCTATCTGGATGTGGTTGAATACCAGTATATCTAGCCTTCTAGTACGGGCCTTCTAGTACGAGCATTCTAGTACGGGCCTTCTAGTACGTGCTTTCTAGTATGAGCGTTCTAGTACGAGCCATCTAGTACGAGCCATCTAGTACGAACCTTCCATTACGAGCCTTCTAGAACGAGCCTTCTAGTACGAGCCTTCTAGTACGAGCCTTCTATTACAAGCCTTCTATTGCGAGCCTTCTAGTACGGGCTTCCCAGTACGAGCCTTCTAGTACGAAACACCCAGTACGAGACTTCTTCAGATGTTCTCTTCACCTTTCCAGTCTTTTTAGTTATTTTACAGTGATGCGTCTTGGTGCTGCATGATTATTTTCGTGCATGGTCTTAATCGGAAGATTAAGGCCATGCATGTTTCGGCCATGGAAGTTATAAGTATTCGATCGGAACTAAAAGATAAAATGTAGCATGCCCATCAGCCGAAATGGGTTTGATGGATCCTGCTACCCTAAGGAGACCTCTTTAAGTGTCTTACAAATACGTTAAGATTAGGTTTACTATGATTCTATGCAGACAGCAGTAAAGATTATGTGCAACATATGTACTTTATACTGCGACCTGCGCTCGTCGACCTTCCAGCTGTCGTTCTTGATTATGATGATAATGATGCTGATGATGGTGTTGGATGATGATGAATCTAATAATTTAATAAAAGTTCACTCGATCTGCGTGTTGCTTGGAGGGCTACCTCCAACCAATACGCAGATCGAGTCCTAACACGAAGTGATACTCGTAGTACAGATGTTCTCACGATGGCGGATTCGATGGTTCTAAGGCTTCATTCACGAAGTCAGCGGCGCGGCGGCGGGCGGCGCGGGCAGCGGGCGTCGAGCGCCGTACGAGTGGCAAACGATCGGTGCCCTCGAGACTGCATTGACTTAGTGTTGTGCAGAATAAATTATCGACCAAAATTTCAAAATGCCCGCCGATGACGCGACGTGTTGAAGCAATTAATATGTACGATTTTGGATAGAACCCCTTTAAGGAACAGTAAGGACAGGAACCACAAAAATAGGAGGGTTATCAACCTGCTATGGGAGGAAATTAAAACCGAAATGAATATAGAAGTTAAGAAAATATAGCTTTCTGGCCCGGTTGTAGGAATTTATATTTATATATTTCTTTTACCCTCAATAAATCCAACTGTAGGAAGGAATTAGAATCAAACAAATGTTGTCGTCGCTGTTTAGACATTTTGTTCGCGAATAAAGATATTCATTTCTCGTAACACAACACTACACCGCTCTAGCGCCGCGCGATCTGCTCGCTGACTTCGTGAACACTACAGCGCCGCCACACCGCTGCCCGCGCCTCGCCCGCGCGTCGCCCGCGCCCCGCTGCCGCCGCGCCGCCGCCGCCGCTGACTTCGTGAATGAGGCCTAACGGTCGCGTGCCAGCAGTAGCATGTAGCAATAACCTGTAAGCAATTAGACATTCAAATATATTACTAGGTCTTTTTAAATCTCTTTGTCTATAAGCAACATTTTGTAGCAATATCCAAAAAAAAACTGATCCTGTCAATTTAGCAAAATATTATTGCAGCATGGTCTTTGATTGATATTGATAGAACGTCACTAGGTACAATTTTATTTTCAATATTGTGTGTGGAAATTATTTTGAAAAAAAAAAAACAAGACAGCGACGTTGGTCGGGTGTCATAGCCAAGTCAAGTACATAAAACTATGACAGCGATTTAAAATGTCATAATAAATATACGAGTATAGCGTTTTTTAACAGTATACAACATGCGGTGAACTGAGATGATTTTCATACATAAATGCGTGTGAATTTAACAGTTTATCACAATGCCAGACAATACTGATTACGAAAAGCTTAGGTGGGCGCTCAGGCAGCAGATGAACCGGTCCTCTATCATATCAACAGGGTCTTCAGTAGTGCATAACATATTGGGTCCTGAAGACGAACTTCGTGAGTCGTACTGCACGAAAGTGTGGTTAGCTGCGGCCAATGGACTTTGCCACACATTATTCGGTGCAGTTGTTATAACTATTGTTTTTTATTCTATGCAAACGGATGATCCTCATGCAGCTACGTTTGCTATAGCGGTGAGTCTCAGTTTCCGCTTCTTCGACCATTCATTTGACGGGGTATTCCCGCTGTCCCCACTGCCAGTGTTTCAATCCCATTAGTAGGGACATTGAATATATAAATTAAAAATGATTCCCGTTGTCCCCCCATTGCTCTATCCTCGTTAATGGGGATAGCGGGATTTGAATAAAATATTAAGTTAATCGAAGAACACCTTATGGTTTTAGTCAGAAGAAGTCTGACAGACCCCTTCGCCTACCTAAGGGCGGAGGATATCAAAGAAGAACGTTAAGATTTATACTGCACTAACTGTGCCCCGCGGTTTCACCTGCGTAAATTTCGATTCCGTGGATCTGTAGTTTTTTTTTAAATAATTTAGAGCCTATTTTACTTCTTGAAAATTTTGTTTTCTTTAGGTGAAAAAATGGTTAAAATCTACAATAAGGTGGTTACAATAATATTAAAGAATCCTTGTACATTCTACTATTTTGGCATGCAAACATTGATGCAGTTAATTATCAAACACACAAACATTGACACACATTCTTTTAAATCTCTTTGACACACAACTAAAATCTATCGGCTAGAAAATCCGATAAGGAGTAGTAATATTTATTTAATAGACGCTCGTGACGAAAGGGAACAAGGCCTTGTTTACATGTGGTATCTTATGGTGCATCCACACCGCAGTTACTTTTTGTTGACCAACGTTTCCAAGTGCTATTTATTGTTACTATATGTTGCGGTGTCAGTGTATGTTAAGTAATGTTGCTTTTTGAAAACAGTCAACACGTAGTAACAATTATTCTTGATAACATTGTTAGAGAATGTTACCTTAACATGCGGCATGGATCTACCATAAGCGAACAGACACCTGTCCCTAGTTTTTTACTAAATGTTGACTCTTTTGCAAAGGTTTGCTGGCAAACGGAACAAAAAGTATAAACAGAATAACCTACTTTTATAATACACGATAAACTTCTTTGACAAATGTATAATCCGCATGTCATAGACGCCAGAAACTCTTATGTCACTTTGATAGTAGCAGCAATATCATTATCAAGAAGGCAGCGAACATCATAATCAGTATGTTATAAAATGAAGTCGCTTAATAATGCTAGTTTTGGCAAGGATTACATTTATGACCGCTTGTGGTAATGCCAAGAACTGATGTAAATAAAGCTGACCATGCGGACGAAATTGAAGAACATGTTATTGCTCTCCGAGAACGATCGAAGACCAGTATCGGCGGACGCGTATCGTTTGCACACCCGATCACCACTCGTATGATTGAAGATACTGGGGAGAATTACTGTAGAACTGTTATTGGGGCCATCCTGCGAGGCCTTTCCCAAGTGCTTATGAGCATAACTGTTATGTGTACAAGTATTTATTCTATTCACAATGCAAAGTTGCACGGAGCTTTGTTTAGTGTTGCAGTAAGTTACCGTTTTTAAATATGTAAGTTACAATCAGCACTGAAAGTTTACCTTGAATCTTAAAAGGCCAAACATACATTCTCATGATTTTTTAAATGATTGACATGATTGCTTAAGGTAGCATAATTTAAATTCCTGTTCAAAAACCATTATATGTGTGACTTTGCGGGTTTGGGATATTGTCTGAAATCAGTGAGGATTCTGTAAAATCGGCCGACCTACTTCGACAGTTTATTTTAATCACTACAATGATTTAGACTTGGACTATCCAAGTTAAATGCAGCATTCTATTTTATTTTTATAATTATTGATTTCAGACGAAAATAACTAGAGTATTTACTGATCACTTTTGATTCTAAAATACACTAACAATAAACATTACTGAAAATACTCAATAAATAATCCAATAGTAATATATTCAAGTTAAATTGTTTGTAACAAGCACAATCAGTTTCATTCATAGATGTGACTAAATTCTTAAAATTATGAAATATTACATGTGAAACGAGTATTTTTAACTTTAAAATCGACGTCGATTTTGCACTCGTAGTCTCGTACATAAAGTGTACATACGTATGTACACTTTATGTACGAGACTACGAGTGCATTACTTTTAAACCGCGCGCTCGTGCTAGGCCCCCCAGCTATTTCCTTAGCTGTGTTGTTTATCATTTTGAATAATTTTGTTTCGTAATTTAAGATCGTTTAATTTTCTCTCGTCCAGCTTTATTGCCTTGGCGCTTTGCTGGTGGACACCACTGTTGACTCTGGTTGTCAGAAATTGCAGTGGTTGGGAACAGTAGACTCGTTAAATAAAAAAATATATCAGCCTTATTTTCAAATTTTATTTTCAGTATCATTTGTTTGTTGCGGAAGCTATACTAAGCCTTAGTTACATCAACGGCTGGTCCACGCCTATGCGGAGAAGACATCGACGTATTGCTCATGCATTTCTTCAATTTTGTGCTCTATGTTTCTCTGGATACGGAGTATTTTTAGTTATGGCGGAAGAGGAATTACCGCATTGGAAGGGCATTCACGGGATATCAGGTGACTACTCACTCGTACGATCGTTGAGTGACCGTTTTAGCTTAATGTATTTCATTGGCCGTACATTGAGTGCAGTTCTATGGCCATGTATCATTTAGAAAATATAGTTGCGTGTACTCAAATTATTATCTTTCAAATGTTTTGTCTTTCAATTTTAAGTTAGCTTCTGATCAGTTTTACCAGCTCTTTTAGATTTAACAACAACAAATCAAAATACGGAAAGTTGGCTTCTCATCATCTGATGAAATCGTGATGAAAATAAAATATGTTGATGGATTCATGCAACGTTGCTTGTTATCCGTTTGTCCATAGATTTTCTTTGTAATATAAATTAATAAAGCGAACGCCGAAATGATTAAATTTCATCCTTAGCAACGTTTACAAGAACCAAGCCATGGTTCTAGTAAACGTTCCGTCCGTGTGTGTAATCTCATTTATCGACTTATTTTATTTCTCGAGTCCCGGAAATTTCCAACAAGAATTTCTCGAGAATTCTCGAGTGGTCGAGAATTTTTAATTTTTTTGAAAGAAGATACTTTAAAATACTTCCATGACCCCTGTATTACTCAATGCATCCTACTGGATGCACAATGTTTTGAGTGAGTTACATTGAGTCCTACCGTTCAACGTAATTTTTCACTTAAAAAAAGAGTCGGAGAATTTGTCTCCATTAACTATGTAGAACTTTGTTGAGATTAATAAAATAAACTTGGATATGTTGTTCGTAGTTTTATTACCGAGAGATTCAACAGGAAAGTAACATGGATAAAAGTAGAAGTAGCATAGCCAAAAATAGTGTCTTACTAACAAACTAAATATTATTACCACAGACAAAGTAGGGTTCAACTAATTATTACAACAGATCGCAATACAGAACAAAAAAATAAAGTAATCACAGAATTGACAATCAGTTTCGACTAATACACGGTATTTATCGCGTGAAGTTTATCAAGTAATATTAAATTGCTATCGATCGAAAAATTAGATCACAATACGTGATAGCCATTATATTATTGGTACATGTTTGATATCCTAATTTTATTTTAATAAAATACTGCCAGAACTACAACCCCAATATCACGTTAAATATCTAGTGTATAAGTAGCATTTGCAAATCTGGTAGCCTTTTTCCGACTTCTCGAGTTCTCGACTACTTTTTTCCCGTCTCGAATAAGGCCAAAACTCGAGAATTCCCGCTTCGAGAAATCTCGATGAGAAACCCTACTTGTTATATTGTTTAAGGTTAATAACAGTTTATCTCGATTTCCGGCAAAACTACAAGTCCTATGAAAAAAAGTTTAATAGCAAAGTTGTAGGACCTACAACTTTGCATTAACACTTTTTTCACTTAAGCTCAAAATTTAGGTGAGAATTTCAAATACCCAAGCTTTCGGTTTTTTATTTTTATCTTTTGCAAAACAATATTTTTGTTTCACGAAATTTTGTGGGAACTTACAATTTTATGTTCCAAACACACTGTATTTTTTTTGATTAAAAATATTTATTTATCCTTCCTTTCCTATTTGAAAACGAAAAAATTGGATGAATCCTACTATGTTTTTCGTTGAAATATAAAAAAAGTATAAAAATGATCTGCACTGGTCTACATACCATAGACTAATGTTCACTAGATATTTGACAATCGTTATTTCTTCACACGATATGGTGTGACGGTCAATTGAAAAAAAACCGACCAAGTGCGTGTCGGGCCACGCGCAATGTAGGGTTCCGTAGTAGCCCGTTATCACAATAAACCCGTTGATACAGTACCATCTAGCGGCAGTTTTGTGAAACTTATAATAATTTATTGTGTTTTTTAGTTTTTTTATTTTAGATGTTTTTTTCAATGCAAGTCTTTACCCGTTATAAACAAGCAACTACTTTATCTTAGTCACTTTATAGGATTTATTGTAAGGATTTTGTATTTGGTTCAAAATTATCCAACACCCAAGTTCAGCGACTATTGCTGCTAAACTCATGAAGTTATCTAAACTGCTATAGTTTTCTTTTAAAGTTCATGAAATGCACTATCATTATGAATTTTTCCAGATTTTTCAAGCCAGTAGTTTAGCTTTTAGAGGGGGGGGACGCCCTACTGGAAGAAAAATGAGCACTTTAAAGTTTAATATTTCGTAAATGGAGCATTAAATCGAAAAGTAGTATAAGCAACCCCACACGATGTTGCAGACCACTAAAAAAAAATTATCCCCACTTCACATTTGGGGGGGGGGAGCTACCCTAAAAAATATTTTCCAAAATTTTATTTTACCACTTTGTCGCCGTTATTAATATACACACCTCTACAAAATTACAGCTTTCTAGTACTTACGGTCTCTTAGCAAAACCTCGGACAGTCAGACAGACAGACAGACGGACATGACGAAACAATAAGGGTTCCTTGTCAGGACTACGGAACCCTAAAAAACGATGTCGACCGTCTCGATATTGTTTCATCACCTGCCGATCGACTAACATAGAGCGAATCTGTGATCTTGAACTGTTTTTGTATAAACTGTTTGACTTTGCAGGATTGATGACATTGCTTCTAACGGCGACAAATTGGGCAATGAGCCCCTTCGTTATTCGTCGAATCCGTGGAGCGGCTGCAATTCATATGTTATGTGGTATATTTTGTTTTCTAATGTCTAGTTTGTGCCTGGGCTCTGGTGTAGCCATGCCTCCGTTTACGAAGTGGGCTGGTCTAACAATTGTTCCTATGTTGTTTGTGTTTATAGCTTTTTATTCAATTTTTACGGCCTTTACTTTGTATAAGAAATGGGCGCAGACGCAGTAAGCTTACATTTTTGTAAATTATTTAATATTACATTTTTATTTCTAGATATATAGTAGTTTTCTTCATATACGGCTTTCCTATTTTCCGAGCAGACCAGAGCAAAGAAAAAAAGTAATAACTCTAGTCTAGATGTAACGTTCCAACGCTACTTTCTTTTTTAGGGCTCCGTTTCCAAATAGCTATAAACTTAATATAGGAAAAAATTAAAAAAAACCCGACTGCGTAAAAAATAACAACCCATATTGGATGTAATGATTTTAGTCTTGGGTCCCGACTGTTGCAGTCAATATGTCCTGTCTCCTGAACTTGTTTTATTCTTTTCAGTTATTATTTAAAGTTATTAGTTATTTTTTTACGCAGTCGGGTTTTTTTATTTTTTATTTTACACTTTTTAGTTACTTGGATATACCATTTTAAAATCCTCATGATGAGCCCTTTAATTTGATACCCATAATTATTAGTATCCAATGTATTTCAAATAATTCCAAGTTTCTGTTTCTTTCTTCTTTTCTTTATTTAGTGTGTACATAAATTGTTAAATAAATAAACGGAACTTTTTAGTTTTGTGCTGTCTCTTGGTCGGCCTGTCCGTCCGCATCTCACAGCCATTTTACTCCGAGACTGTTGGCACCACACAGTTAAGATTTGGAGAGCAGCTTTTGTTAATGAAATCAATGGTTGATGAGATATTCGCTACGGAAGGCGTAAACATTTTGGCCCCGTAAAATATAAAACAATCTTAGCCACCGTTACTGGGAGAATGGTTCAAGCTACCGACGGTTAAGCCTCCAAAAAGATAATCATTATAACTTCATCCATAGTTGCAGATACATCTTTTAAGGCCGGTAAAAAGCGTCCGTGAAGCTTTTTAGCTTTACGCCAGTTTAGACCCCGCGCTGAACTAGCCCACCGCGATCAGATCTCTATGTCAAACTTCGAACCAGATGTGTGGGTAGCTAAACCTCTAGTTTGACCAGAAATCTTAAGTCAAAGTCCAAACCAATAGCGTGTTTCGGCTTTTGGCTAAAGAATTTATGTCTTATCTTAGGAGAGACCAACTTGGGCAGTCCTACGCCGAAACTCAATACAATTAAATCGGAGTTTAACCAGTAACTTAAATTGATCTAAAGTTCAAGGTAATCAATATTACCTAACCTAACCTAACCTTACAATAAGGGGTTCACCCTTGTTTGATAGAACAACGTTTGATATAATATTACTAAATCGAACAACGTTTAAGAAAATCATCACTTTGTATAATATAGTTTGACAGAATTTTCAGTTCATCGAATATTTATTTGCTATAACAACATTTGCGCTAATGATCAAAAGGTATAATGTTCATTTGATGTAATGTTCAGATGGTATAACCATGTATTTTATCGAATATTCAATTGGTGTAATGTAATGCAGAAAAAAAACATTGTAAATATTTGAAAAATTATTTATTTTGAACAAGAAAACAGTTAAACTAATCTTAAATTACTTGCAATTGCTTTTAGTAAATCCAGTTCTGTATACGTTTCAAAATTGCGCAATATGGTCTCAATATTGTCATTTTTTTTAGTGCAAATCTTCTTCTGCTTTGCACAAGGTTCTCCATTTAAAATACACTGTATTTTTCCTTCAACTATATTCATTTCGGCAAGCAGTATAGTAGACAGTTCATAAAATCCGGGGTTTCTTTTATCGACTATACTATTTAACCTGTGGTGCCACGCTTCCACATTTTTTGTGTGCGTGGCAATTTTAAATGGTTCAAATCATGACAACTCCATAAGCTAGGTGGAAACTGGGGGGTTTGCCATTCTTTCCTACGACATAATTTTCTGCAAACCATTTGGCAATTAATGCACTTTTTTCTGAACAATTGTCTTCCCAAACTTTGAAGTACTGTGGTATTGTTGAATGTGGTAGGAAAGATAAAGCCATGAGACACTTAATTTCCAAGCTGAAGCTGTAATCCGTTCCGTACAGTTTTGCAAGGCCACTTGATTGAATCTTCCTATAAATAATTTGTCCAAAATGGAACGAACAGCATTTAACCATAATATTTTCCAAATTTTGTCGTGCACATTAAATTGCAGTAATTTCGAAGTCCATCATACAATATTTCCCCTTTATAACAATATCGTTTTCACAAAAATACTCATTAATTAGGTCGAATATTTTATTGTACGTTGTTTTGTCCTTATTAGTGCACAACACAAATACTAAGGGCACGGTGGACCTATGTTCATTCAAAATTCTAGAATGAATTGTATACAGTTGTAAAAATTATTCTGGTACAGACTTATATACACACAATATAATAGGAATATGCTGCACATTTCGAAACAATTTTAATTACCTATACTAAACAATTTAGCACAAAAAATAAATAATGTTTACTTAGTAATGACTTATGATGAGACACAAATCATTATAGTGCATGACAATGACAACCTGCATGATGCATTTTTCTTGGTACTACCTTCATATTTACAATTATAGTAAAACACAATATTGTTCCACTTACATCTACTAGATGGCGTTAGAAGTACGGCGCGCGGCGTGGCATTAATTCGATAGGTGAAGAACAATGTTAGTTTATAGACGATGAAAGAAACGAATTATGAATGAACTAAATATTCGATACGATCTTTCGACTAAATCATTATTAGTGTAGTGAAACATTAGTTTAAATAAAATTAGTGCATTTGAAAATTCGGCGAAATAAAATTAGTTCAAATGAAATTAGTTCAAATAAATAATTACGCTAAATAAAAATTTACCAATGAATTATTCGGCCAAATGAATAATTCTTCGAAATGACTTTATTGCAACTAAAATTCGATTTAGTAATATTATATCAAACGTTCGATCAAACAAGGGTGAACCCAATAAGGCGTAGTCGACGAAGCCCCGCTGCAAGGAACTCTATTTCTACTTGCAGTGTTTAAAGTAACCTAACACGAAGGTAATGGCGGGGTCTTTGTTCGCTTCGCTCGCTCAATATACAGCACCATCCCCTTCGAACTTAACCTGTCCGACTTGGGGTGAGCCAAGTCCTGAGCTCGTTTCTAATAATAATTTTATCTACTCCGTATACCAAATTGCTAACACAGTTTTTCGCTTTTTTTGCAAAGCCAGCCCCGGCAGCTAATTTAAAAAAGTAAGGTTCTTCTAGGGTACATCAGTCAAAGGCAGAAATGGGAATCTAAGCTAAAAGGCGTTCGCCAAACCTAGGATAAACCAGTCATTCCGCGAAGAGGCTACATTTATATTTTTTAAATGTTACAGCACCATGCTGAGATAGGGGCCTTTTGGCTTAGTACAGGACCAATTTAATTTCATGTTTTTTTTTTTAATTTTTCTGTTTAATTTTTATTTTATTGTTTTATTAGCTGTACTGTTAATTTAACCATTTTAATTTGTGTTTTGTCCTGTGCGGGCTAATAAATGTTTTTTCTTTCTTTCTTTCTTTATATCAATCTTTGACGATAAAATATATTTTAACAATTTAATTTATTTGGTTATTGTACTCAATCTTTCGCTAACCGGGTCGGATTTTATAATATCTAGAATCATGTGCTGAATTCATGGGAACAGTTTGGGTGTCGAAGTCGCATGCACCTTGTATGCATTAAGTACCTATAATAAATAATATATAATGTATTACATTAGTGTCCCTGATAAACAATTAATGATGGTGATAAGGTGAAGATAATTAATCAATCATTAATAAAACACGGTAATTAAAGGTGACGTAGGTGTTAGGAAAGATGTTACATAATATCAATGATGTGATGTCATTACCATACAAAAACCTAACAATATTTTAGCTTCATTGGCGGACAAATTATTGATGGACCATTTTATGGGCCATGTCGCCAATTATTGTTTATTTATTGTAAAATTGTTATTTACTAACAATAGGTTACTAACACTTATGGATGGTCTGGGTTAAATAAATAAACAAAATCAATTTTAAGAAATCATAAAAATTGGTTGGAACATTTTTGTTTAAAGTCTGGTCTGCGGCCTCGCATTTACCCTGTATACCTAGCATCAATACAAACAAGTATTGGTTGAGACAAAATCTTTTAAAGCGTCACGTTTTTGAGATATTTAAAAGAAGTTCCAATTTTGAAAACTAGTTTGTATGATATCAACTATTGATTGAAATTTAAATAAAATAGCGGAAGTTAGGCAGGCCAAATTATTTGAACACATTTTGCAACGTTTTTATAATTAACATTATAAAAGTTATTGGTGTTGGTATTAACATAAGAATAATGTTTAGTAGGTATCAAACATTTCTTGTCTTCAGCAATAACTTTTTTTAAATTCATTCTCAATACATTCCTTCTATGTCCAGAGAATATTAAACAGTGAATTCTTAACAAACAATAATTTATAATCGCTTCTGCATCGGCATAAAGCGAATATTCACATACAATAGAAATCTCGTTTCTGTTTTGCAAAATAGTTTCATTATTTTCTTTGAATACAGCCTCAAACTTCAAAGATCTATACAAAATTGGATAAGACTTAATTATAATTGATTGAATTACTTCTTGATTACTTAATAATTGTTTCAGAGGAAATGATCGACATTTTCAAACTATGCAAAGAACGTAGATTTTAAATGCCATTCAACTTATTTAAAAAGTATGTTCAACGTAATACATTACATAGTAAGCCCCGTTATCACAGACTGAAGATAAATTTTCTGCTCCAGCCGTTTATCTAGCAAGTGTCATCTGAGGCATTTGATAATGTAATATCGGCATACGTCATGTCCTACCGTTTGTGGATCTCGTATCCGCCGATAGAATACGAATAATGTCGCAGTGGGCTTTCGGTCAAAGGTCTACACACTCCTGCACGTAGTGTCGCATTTATCAAAAGATATGGTCGTACATCTCAAACATTAGCAATGGCAACAATACTCTATTCCAGAATGTGCGTATCGAGGGCCATTACTCTTCGCCGAGTTTCCTTTATATGTTTAGATGCCATAAAGATAGGTGGTAGCGCACCGACTAGTTATCCGCTGTGATCGCTTACCTACCTGTTCTCAATCGAATTTAACGATATCGCTTTTCGCTTTTATTGTACGTCTTTATATATGTATGTCTTTGTATTAAAGATATTTTAGATATATATTTAAATAACTTTGTGAGTATTTTAAATCGGGGTTTTAGGGTCTGGCCTTTTTTTTATTAATAGGAATGAAAAAAAGTGAACATGTTAGTATGTTTACGTATAATTATTTAAATTACCCTTAAAACTAGAATATATTTTATTTGTACAAACGATAAAAAATAAGTTATTCTATTAGGAATACATTGCATTAGGTCAAATACAGCATTAGTGCAAATATAACACTAATAAACTCGTCGTCGATGTTAGTAAGATTTTGCAAAAGATCTCGCAAAAAAGCAAGCTAAGATTGTTTGCCATTCATCTTTTAATACAATTAGGCAGTCTTTAATTGTGTTTGTAGCGTTGATATGAAATCATCAAATAATGTCGGGTGCTCGGTAAACACTTGATCAGAACTAGTTGGTCTTGAATTTCTCGTAAAACGAGATCAACGGAGCGACGATGATGACTCCAGTTAAGATAGCGGTGAACGTGATCAAGGTGTTGACAACTGGGTCACTGTTTGCTATAACAATCCAGGCTCTGAACATGTTCTTTTCAAAGCCGTAGCAGAGGCTGATGTTAGCAGCCGCAAAGGCGATGATCCCGGCGCAAATGTGTGTAATTTTTGATAACTTCGACGGCAGGAACCTCCTGAACTCGTAAGCGTAAAGTGATGTTAATCCGTTGATTAAACTGGCCACTGTAAATACTAAAGCCACCAACGCTGTAAAAAAGAAGTCAAGTGAAATTTGAGATAAAATCAAAATATTTTTATTTTCGGAGCAAATATGTATTCGTCACCTATTTTATCGTCGGTGATCTTGAAAATAATTGTACATCTATGTGGTTCATTGTAGAAACATAACTTACCAGCTATTCCGTGGGCAGAGTCCCAATTAGTTGCGCTTGGATTGTTAGCTTTGTCTAAAATCTTAACGAAACTGCCAGCGATCGCCAACGCCGATCCAAGTATCTGAAGAACCCAATGCGCTCGTTTTTTGTCTACCAGCTTCAGATGTGTGGACCAGGTGTTGTAGGGAGACAGACTTAGGATGGCTTGCGACATCAGAAGTTGATACTGAAAAGATAATGTTGGTGTTTACACAGTTGATACTCTTTTTCGACATTAAACACGATTACGTACATAGCTAATTTATGGTTTAATTAATGTGTCTTGCAAAATATGTATTTTTAGGGAAATTGAGAACTTGTTTCTGCTAGGAAGATATAATTTACCAGTATAATTTTTTTAAAACAAAGTCTAATTTAACTTTATGTGGTTGTTCAGTTTCAAAATTTTAAATATCATGATAAAAACAAATCTCTAACTCTGAACTGCCTCAGTTCAGACAGAACGGAGAAATGCGCGAGTAAAGTATAAATGCATTGGAAATGGGTATTGGCCATTGTTAAGAATCATTTTCTGTATGAGATATTTACGTCCCAGTCAGAACTAACCGAATCCGTATCCTATACCTAGTTTTAATAGGTGCGATAAAGTTGGTGACCTAGGCAAAGCGAGCGTCGTGGTTTTTTTTTTTCGGCAAACCCGAAAGCGTCGTTGCATGTACCGATGCGAGACAGGCTTTTCCAAATAAATTAGTGACATCGCGACGATCGCGTACTCGCTATTTATCGCTTTGGTTAGGTTAGGTTAGGTCACATAAAATAGGAAATAAAAAACCCACTCACCCCGAGTACACATAATATGATATGTATAGGTGTGTCTCCAAGCGGCAACGGAAGTCTGAATACGAAGACTATGTTCACACCAACGATTATTCCGACTAATGTATGGCACAGCAGATTCAGTGAAACCTGGAACGTCTTCAGATGGTATGCCGAGCCGGTTAAAGGTCCTGGGCCGGGTTTCGATTGGACTCCGTTTTCAGTATCCATGATTCACAGTGTAAAAAACTAGTAAGTATCCTACTTCCACCTTGAGCTTCAGACTGTGAATGAAGACGACAGGCAAAATATCGGCATAAAATAACTATTGATAATTTTATCAGAGATTAGAACTCTGTGAGTTGAATTTGTATACATATTTGTTTTTTTTTTCAGTTTTCACGCCATGAATTGATATAATACAACTGATTTGTTTACGTCAATACTTATCGGTGAAACTTATTGTTGCAATTGAAAAATTAATAGTGAAATCTAGTTGGTTTATCATTTATCAGTTTATGTTAAAATGTATTACAAACATACGTAAGGATGTTGAATTTACATTATTTTTATACGATATCGAAACCATTTTGCGTAAAGATAACATGTCATGAAAATCAATCAACTGATAAGATATTTCATGAATTATGGAAATTCCAAATATTATCGATGTCGGTGAGTTTGAGTTGTTTTATAGCCATCATCGGTTGTACCTCCTAGGTACTTTGCATTATGCAAATTTTATATTTTCAAAAAAAATCAAAATCGAACTTTCGTATAAAAACAATCAGCCCCTGTAATCAAATTTATGGAATCTCAAAATGCTACATGGGAGAGTGTCAGTTGCTATTCTTTTTCATGTAAACTATAATATTTTTAAGGAGGTAAAATTTAATGACTAATGATCCAATTCTAAAAATTATTTCACTGGCAGAAAGCCTATACAATTATATATTGTATACATTGCTAATTGATTAATTAATTTTATTATTATTAATTAATTGTGAGCTATCACAATTTTTGCGGACGAAGTCGCGGGTGAAGAGCATTTACAAAAAACCGGCCAAGTGCGAGTCGGACTCGCGCACGAAGGGTTCCGTACCATTATCTATACAATATAAGACATAACGGCAAAAAAATCACCTTTGTTGTATGGGAGCCCCTCTTTAATATTTATTTTATTATAATTTAATTATTTATTTTTAAAGTGAATATACAATTAAATATTCTGTGAATATTTCAAGCGTCTACCTGTTGCCGTTATTAATATCGAGCTAAAAACGGAAAAAAAAACATGTTTGTTGTATGGGAGCCCCCCATTTTTCTTATTTTTTTCGGATGGGAAATCATCAAGTGACTTCTCCCGGTCTGGGCGGAGCAGGAATGTATGTCAGACTTTTACTGACTAAAACCCATCCTTGTTCCTTCATCGCCCTTTGTGTTCCGGGGCCACGGTATCTCTTTCGAACAGTCCCGCAACCCCAGATGGGAGCCCCCTTAAGGGCCTATACTACCTCAAATGGCTTAGCATGATCCTCCGTTACGCCTAAAATACTTCAGCA
Source organism: Xestia sexstrigata (assembly GCA_941918905.2). Lineage (NCBI taxonomy): Eukaryota > Metazoa > Arthropoda > Insecta > Lepidoptera > Noctuidae > Xestia > Xestia sexstrigata. The sequence continues at coordinate 9,896,769 of OW799213.2, read as the reverse complement.
TTAATTTTGAAATAAATATATGGTAAAGTTGAGGATTAATGTTAGGTCCTATATTTGGCGAAAACACGATTCCATAAAATTTTCTCGATAGAAAAAAATCCCAAAGTTACCTCTAAACTGAACAAATAACCGCTGGCAATCATAAAATACTTCAAATTAGATCATGAAACTTTTTATACTAACTGAACTAACTATAAAGCAGGTCTTATATTATTATTTTTTTAGTCCAATCAATAGATTTATTGTAAATCGCAAAAAACCACTAATTTCGCACTATTCGGCCCGCAGTGACTGACGTAACAACCACTTTGTAGTGCAAGCTGATTATAACTTATTCCATCAGTATTTCAAACGAAGTTTGAACTACCAAATATAGAGTTGCTAATTTGAAATAGTATAGGCTCATATATATTTATTTTATTTTGTTTTTAGTATTTGTTGTTATAGCGGCAACTAAAATACATGATCTGTGAAAATTTCAACTGCCTAGACACGCTCGCTACACGGTTCATGAGATACAGCCTGTAACAGACAGACGGACAGACGGACAGATGGACAGACAGACAGACGGGCAGTGGAGTCTTAGTAATAGGGTCCCGTTTTTACCCTTTGGGTACGGAACCCGGAACCGGAGTGGTCTATATTATCATTCCGATTTTCTTTCTTTTTAATCACCCATTTTACCTGGAAGCGATCCCGCCATCTTTTACGAGTTCTGCCGCGACACCTTCTGGCTGTGTCAGGGCATGCGGAAAACGTGGCTAGTAGAAAGATTTAGACAAAAAACAAATTGTAGGTCACATCAACATTGTCTTAATCACAACAGATATGCTGACAACTAAGTAATGCAATATGACTTTATTTTCTTTTATCAGTAATACAAGTAATTTTTATTATCAACGGTTACTTCCTGCTCCACCCAGGAACGTGATGTGTGAATTCAATGGAACTTACTAGAACATTAGTTTCAGAATTAATTGCCGCATGTTTTGCGTATGCGCATGCAAGCAATCGGCTAGTTTCCACCATCAATAAATTGCAAATCTATTTAGTCCGTCAGTTAGAGTATTGGAAAATAATGGACACGTATTTTTTGTTTTTGTAAATCAATGAATATTAACAAAGATAAAACGCATCAAAACTCGGGAGTGGGGGCTCGTGACGTCACAAAGCACTAAAAATTATAGCACGGCGTGACGTATTGAGAATTTTAAAAGCGTCGTATCTTCGCCAATTTTGGTTTACGTAACAAAAGAAAAAATACGTGTCAAATATTTTTTGATTATCTAACTGACGGACTAATTCGATTTTTTCAGGACATAAGCCTATTATCAAATAATGTGATGTGTTTTTGGCATGTAGGTACGTACTACACTTTTATTTTCGAGTGTTGTAATAGTGATGGAGGTCTACGGAGTGATCTATCAGACTCTTATTGACTATGTAATTTATTTCATAACCACTGCTCTCAAAACGGCGAAAGAAAAAATTGACGAGGAAACCGGCATGTCCTGAAACAAAAAAAAACAAAGACATGTGACATCTATAGTTCTATACCCACCTGCACTAGGTCAGCGTGGTGGATTATAGGCCATTTCCTCTCATAGATGCATGTGTCCCAGCAGTGTTAGGTCTACCGCACACTTGAGACAAAACTGTCTTGAGACAGACTATTTCCCTACTAGTGCGAACGAGACAGACTATTTATCTCTCGCTCGCGCTTGTAGGGAAATAGTCTGTCTCAAGACAGTTTTGTCTTAAGTGTGCGGTAGCCCTTAACGTTATACAAATGAGAATAGGACTGACCTCGCGCTATGTTGTGTCGTCAATGACCTTTATCTATCTATTTACTGTCACTTGAAAAGTATGGTTAGCAAAAAATTGTACTTACGCAAATAAATTGTTAATAATATTTTTAATCGTTATTATCTTGTTAAATTAATGTCATCTTCAAATGATTATCGTTTATTTAAAAGCGTGGAATAAAGACCCAGTCAGAAACGACTGGTTCTATTCACCAAAGATTAACATGTCGATTAGTTTTCATAAAGGCATGCATTTTTAATATAATATTTACTATCGTTATTATCTTTTTGAGGACAATCTAAACACTTTTTTGTATTTTTTTATAACCCACCTTTTTTTTTACCTACCCTGAGGACCCTTAATGAGAATAGAACTAATCCTATTCTCATTTACGCATTATATGTTGGATTATTGTACTATATATCATGCTTATGACTGAATATAAAAGTCATTATGTCAGCTGGAACACGTCCCCGGGTAGGCAGGGACCTTCTCCTAGCGTCGCCACATTGAACGGTCCAGTACGTGTTTCATATCCAGCGGATTCCAGTGACCATTAAATAGATAATTAATTTAATTCACTTTCATTTTAGTGTAACTCCTTTAATTTAGAAATGGGTATCCCCAATCAAATAATATGAATTGATGACAAGAACACTTGAGTGTGATAGAGCAACAAAGTATCTTTAGGTGCTTGGCGGTGAATAGGTGAGCACTTGTCTTTAATATAGATGAGTGCACAATCAATATTATTTCCATGCATGGCTGCAGTCACGTCCATGCACATCATCCAGATAATTACTATCGACTCGGGTTCTAGTGGTGACAAGGTTTCCAGGTATCTTTGTTTACATTATATAAGGTGGAAAGGACACTGATAACGGTTTCAAACCTACTCAGTATATAATTCTGAGCCCTTTTTTTTTTTTTCGGATGAGAAATCATCAAATGACTTCTCCCGCTCTGGGCGGAGCAGGAGGGAGTGTCAGACTTTTACTGACTAAAACCCATCCATGTTCCTTCATCGCCCTTTGTGTTCCGGGGCCACGGTATCTCTTTCGAATAGTCCCGCAACCCCGGCAGGCATCGGTCCTTTCGGACCCCTTCCTTTTTGCTGACTCTCTTTGAGGCGCGCGTGGAACACGAACGCGCCGTCGACACGGCCGGCATGTCGTCATGAGACGGACGGACGGCGAGCTAAGGACGGACGGCGAGCTAATAATTCTGAGCCCTAAAACCTTTTTAAAAAAATAACCGTTGAAAAATTTCTATGTAGGTGTAATTCAGAATGTTTATAGAAATTTATAATCGGTAATTAAAAAAAAAAAATACTGTTCCATACATTTTGACCGTGTAGGTAGGTATTGCAGTAGGAAACAGCAGTTTTTTAGGGTTCCGCAGTCCTGACAAGGAACCCTTATAGTTTCGTCATGTCCAAGGTTTTGCTAAGAGACCGTTAGGGCGTATTCACGTAGAACGCTGGCTGCCACTGCTGGCAGGTTTGCTAAGATACCGTTACAGCGTATTCACGTAGAACGCTGGCTGCCAGTGCTGGCAGGTTGCTAAGAGACCGTTAGGGCGTATTCACGTAGAACGCTGGCTGCCAGTGCTGGCAGGTCGGTGGCGACACGACACTAAACCTAGTTCGATAAGACTCCCAGATGATTTTTTAGGGTAGCTCCCCTACATGTGAAGTGTAACAGTTTGTGCGTCGATGATCTTTTCAACCTGTATAAACTTTCCTTTCATGAGAACTCGTGGGTAAATAATAACAGCCGCTCGGGTCGATCTTTAGGTTAAGTCGTGCTTGCCTTGGTTGGTCTGTGGAAGGGTGACCACCCTTACATATCGAATTTCCTCCGTGCCTCGGAAAGCACTCAAGCTGTTTGTCCCAGCTGTCATTTGTAGATCTTTGACAGTCGTTACAGGTGGCCTACCATGAGCCATGACGTCTTAAAGCAGGATCGTTTTAATCTTGTTCCAGTGTGGGTAAGAGACGGAGCTATAGAGGACGTCTAGCGCCATCTCTTTCCCACACTGGAACAAGATTAAAACGCTCCTGCTTTAAGACGTCATGGTAGGCCACCAGGTATTCAGTGTCCCAAAAAGTCTGACAACCAGTCTTATCAAGTGGTATCGTATTACCCAGTACTGACTGGGTTATGGAGGTCCGATAGGCAGTCGCTCCATGTAAACCACTGGTTTTCAGCTGCATCCGGTTGGACTGGAAGCCGACCCCAAGATAGTTGGAAAAAGGCTAGGCAGAGAGAGATAAAGTACAAAAGGCGGACCTAATGCCCTAAGATTATTCTTAGTCTAGTCTAGCTACAGTAGCTAGCCAAGCCTGACTGCTTCCTTGGTCTAGTGACTGTAAGTACGACTGTCAAGCTAGAGCATCTTGTGCTGGGTTTCATCAGCAGGCTGCAATGTTGCATTAGTGTTTTCCATTAGGATTCCGTTATATTAGCTGTCCGCACTCTGGATTTGATTGTAACTGGTTCGCCCACTAAGAATATCTGCTTACTTCTTCTGGGAAACAGGTGTGATGTTATTCTTCTACTGTGAGGTGAAGTATGTATTATTTCAATTCACTACTAGTCAGCCTTTTGTGCTATTGTAAAATATTTGTGTTTAGTTTTAGTTAATGTTAAGTAGTTATATTATTCTTGTTTTTGATGGAGAAGTACCGGGGAGTAGTTACATAAAAATATAAGATTTTATATGGGAGCTACATCTGCCAACAAACTGCTTTACAGTTTGGCAGAAGTATAATTTTTTGTACTGCTTAAGATGTCACCACGAATAAACGCTTTTTAGGGTTCTGTAGTCCTGACAAGGAACCCTTATAGTTTCGTCATGTCCGTCTGTCTGTCTGTCCGAGGTTTTGCTAAGAGACCGTTGGTACTAAAAAGCTGTATTTTACGCCGACAAATTCGTAAATAGTATATTGGAAAAAAAAAATTTTTACCTTACATGTGAAGTGGGGATGAATGTTTTTTTCGTCGTCTGCCTATTGTGTGGGGTACCGTTGAATAGGTCTTTTAAAATGACTTATGGGTTGCTAGTACTATTTTTCGATTTAATGCTCCTTTTACGAAATATTAACCTTTAAAGTGCAAATTCTCTGCTGGCTTGAAAAATCTGGAAAAAATCATAATGATAGTGCATTTCATGAACTTTAAAAGAAAACTATAGCGGCTAATATAACTTTATTAGTTAAGCAGTAATAGTCGTTGAACTTGGGTGTTGTACCAAATACAAAAAACTTAAAATAAATCCTTTAACGTGACTCAGTGGGATAAGGGCAAGAGAATGATGAGATGAAATAGTTGCTAGCTTATAACGGGTGAAGACTTGCATTGAAAAACAAAATCTAAAATATAACGGGCTACTACGGAACCCTAAACTGCACGTGGCCCAACATGCACTTGGCCGGTTTTAATTTTTTCATTATAGCCCGCTCTCTCTTTAACAGAGAGGAGCCGTTTTCCCAGCAGAAAGAGTGTTGAGGCTGATTCTTCTTAGATATGTTATTGTGTTATCAAATAACAATAATTTTATTTGACGTGCCTACGTCAATGGTAATTGTATTAGTTACGTAATACTTATTACCGTTGAGAAAACAAGACAATTAAATGAGATTATATCTGATCAGATTAGAATATTATTAGAATTAATTAAGTTGATTGGTGCCTCGCTGGTCTAATGAGCAAATTAGTAGTCCCGTTTGCTATCACCACATAGCAAGCGGGACTGCTGAGATTGAGGTCTTGGGTTCGACTCCCGTGTCGGGTAAAGTATTATTGGGTTTTTACATAAGGAATTTCTCAGTAGCAGCCACGGAGTATGGATTTGTGCCCAGTGAACGCAATATTCGTACGTACAATAACGTCCCCTATTACATTGGTGGAAACCGGGCCGGGCCAAAAATAAGCTTGCAAATTGTGCAGCTCGCGTAAACTGCTTTTACTGGGTGAATGAATTATCAACAGCCAATCGCATCACTTGATTTGCGTTTCCGTTTGACATGTCGACGAATTTCGTTTATCAATGCAATTAATTTTTAGGGTTCCATACAATTTCGCATAATTATTATTTTGCGGTTATTTGATAAAGTTCTTCTAAAAAAACTATCATCATAATACCTATTTTATATCTCTGAACTATGAAAATACAATAAAGTTTGCTAATATTATTTATGAGTGATTTTGTGAGATTTAAGTAATATCAAATATCAAATATCGATATTTTATATTTTTATTATATATATATTTTATACAATAAAACAACAAATCAGTAATTTTAATGCCATCTAGTGGCCTTTGATTGAAATACATATTTTGCATGTCTGAATTGTAAACAGTTAGCAATCTTATTTTGGTGTCGTGATTCGTACGTATAGATGGCGCGTATTGCATTAATGAGAATATAAAAAATAGCAAAACACTAATTTATTAAATCATTTCCTAAAACATCGGTAGTTGACTAAACGGGCTTGCCTATGTTCGGACCTAGCGTCACGCCACTGATATATTGTTCTGTTTTCTCGCAAATGTGTTGAAAAACGTTGTATGACACACGTGCAGAAATTGGTTTTTACACACTCGTGACTATGGTAACGTCTCGGGCTTACATTCGTCTACTCGTTTGTAAAAACCAACTTACCGCACTAGTATCATAAATAACTATTTAAAGCAGCTGCTATATTGCCCATCAACCCGATACTAATAAGATAATTCTATAGTCCCTCCAGGGTGCGAGAGGGTGACCTATATTAAGCCGAGACCTCACAGGCTAAGTGTTTATTATATCACACCTACAGCATTAACACCGTGTGTGCTAGCAGTAATTAAATCCGTAATGGGACAATATTCTCCGCATACACATACATATTACATGTCATTTTATCATCGTCTTGCAGGTTGTTAAAGTTAAATTTGTAGATTTTGGCTGAAATATTTTGACCTGCCTACAAAAGGTGAATCTTTCGTTTTAAGGTACACTTGGAAAGGTGGCAGTAGCGGTAACCGCAGAAGCAAAGATTCTCCATCGCTATGACAGAACGCACCCATATTCTACTTAGCGTGTCGGTGGCAAATTTTCATTAAATATATTTGGGTCGAAATTCAGCTATTCGAACTCCGCTCGCGCAGTCATAAGATCGTCAAGTGCGCAGGTGTCAGGGGCATACAGCGCAAGATGGAAGGTGGCCATTGTCTGTGGAGACACGCCAGATACACACTCGAGATCGTCCATGAACCCCCATCTGAAGAGACTGTCTTCGGTCGATCGGTTCTACGCTCGACTTGGGTTCGATGCGGCGTGGCCGACTTGGAAATCTCTAAATATACCTACTCCATATTTAGAGATTTCCAAGTCGGACACGCCGCACCCATAGTCCCGTTTTCTATTCTATGTAACCAAAATGCTTTCGTAGGTGACGACAGCTGTAAACTTTTGCGAAAATGAAGAACAACGCTGTTGCCGTCGAAGTGACGTCACTACTGCAGCAGGGTTTCCCTTACGGTTTTTTGCCAAACACAACGCAGCCGACGTTTATCATCAAATGTCGCCTTTGGAAATGTACCTTTACGATGGTTTCTTAGCTCATCAAAACATTTAAACACTAAACAATTTAATTAATATCTAGTTCTTATAGTTTCAACAACACCAAAAACTCTTTTACACATCGTCACCAAAGGATTGATGATCATAATGAAAGTAAAGATCCCAGTGAAAGCAATAACACCATTGGCCACTCGGTCACCCGTCCAGGTTCGGAAGGAACTCTTGTCGTATCCGTAGCAGAGGCAGCTGGAGGCAAGAGCGAAGGTGGTGATCCCCAACACGATATGGGTCAGCTTGGATACGGATTTTGGAATGAATCTTTTCAATGAATGCGAGAAGAGACTTGGTATTCCGGTGAATAAGCTCAATGTTGTAAATATTACGGCGACCAAACCTGGAAGTAGAAAAATAACTGTGTTAGAGAACATGAACCAAATTCAAGATGTTATTGGGTGTTTATAAGGGTCGTTTAATGGTTAGGTAATAGCACCATAACATTTGCTCACCAACCCACTGTTAAAAGCAATTTTTTAAAAGAGTAACTAAAGAGTTTCTTGCCGTTTCTTCTTTATTATAGGAAACGACCAACCTAAACCGTGTACCTGTCTTTTGACGTCTACAGTAGGGCCAATTTAATAGACCACATTTGACATCTGTCAGTTTATTACTACTACATTTTAAAGTTACCTTATTATGTCATTATTATAATAAATATGTAGGTCATCGTAATGAGAGGTTTTCTTTTTGAGGGATTAAAAAAAAAATAGTTCCAAGAACTCTCTAGATGGCGTTGAACTGACTGACGTTGAAGTTGACTGACACTTTCGTTTGCTTAAGCTTCCGAATATAACCTAGTTTTCTCGCGCTTTTCCAGTCAGTTTTTATACGTTCTGTTCCTTGCATCAACGTACCAAGTTAAGCGCCATCTATCCAGCGACTAGGGAAGTGCTAAAAAGAAAATCCCTCATTGAAAAAAGTTAAGCAATTGTGCAGTTCTAACTTCGAAGAAATAAATAATATTTTATTCCAGCCGTTGTGGTCTATTAAGTTGGCCCTACTGTTATAAGTGCCCCTGAAGGATTATAACATAACATCACGCCTATAATCTCTAAAAGGTTAGGTAGAGGTGTACCTAACAATACACCTACATTTCGCGAGATGTGTTTAAGTCCCACGTAATTAAAGCGAGCATGCTTGCGACCACTACACCAACGAGGCAGTCACAAAGATGATATTGTGAAATTAAATGTTTTGATTGTATTAGCAGCAGCCATTTTTTTAAAGAAATCCGATTTAAGTTGAATCATAAGTTTAGCCTCAGATCCTTTAAACGTAAGCTTGTCATGTTTGTAATAGACTGGTAATATTCTTTGAGTGTAACGTAAATTAGTTATTAATTAAATTGTGTTTAGAGTATTCAATGATACCATACGTGACACTCAGCTGCCACTGTCGGTTTAACAAGGATTCAAACTGTCATATTGAGCTATACACGACACGGGTCATATCAATATCCTAGATATGGATCTCGTTAATCCAGTTAATAATATATCATGCTTTTATCAGTCAGTCTGCAACCTATCAGTATTGACTAGTAAATTAACTATTTTAGTAGTATATGTCGTAAATAAAGGGATAGTAAGACAAGTCTTTAAAAATATTTGTTTGTTGACTATCACAAAGATTGTTAATGTTGCTATGGTTTATGCTGTACCGATGGAAGTATTTCATTTAGAGAATGGTAAGTGTAAGGATTTGTTTTAAAGGGTTTTATATTTAGAACCCAATTATTTGCTCAACATATCAGACTGTATAACATTACGGGATTATAAAAAAAGTATATGTATGCCAAAGATATAAAGATATATATATATACGATTGTGAATCTTGTCTAGATGCATCATTATTATCATCAGCCTATAATGTTCCCACTGCTGGGACACAGGCCTCCTCTCAATGAGAGGGAATGGGCTATAATCCACCACGCGGGCCCAGTGCGGATTGGTAGATGTCACATGTCTTCGAATTTTTGGTTCTAGGACATGCCGGTTTCCTCACGATGTTTTCCTTCACCGTTTCGAGAGCAGTGGTGATGAAGTAAATTACACAAAGTAATGCGCCTGTCTGGGTTCGAACCCACGACTTGCTGTTCGTAAGTCGGGGCCCCCACCACTGGGCCACCGCTGCTCTCATGTCTAGATGCACAATCGTATAAACAAGGTTCATGATAGGCAAGTTAACATAGAAAAGCTGAGCCAAACCAATAAGAAAAAAACCTAACAAAACCTACCGAGTCTCCCATGAGTTGTGTCAAAATTGACGTCTTTAAACAGCATGATAATGATACTGCCAGTGATGGCCATCGCTGATCCCAATAGCTGTAAGATCCAATGAGCTCGTCTCTTGTTGTCCTTCTTTAGTGATGAGGACCAAGTGTTGTAGGGGATTAGGCTGAGGAACGCCTGAGACATCAGCAGTTGGTACTGGAATGAGAAATAGGGATTTATCAGAAGGAGTTTGTAATGGAATACTTATATTAGGGAGATATTATGTCGGCAGTGAACACTTTCAATCGTGTTGTTCTTACTATAAAACTTGGATATTTACCTAATAACAGCAGGTAAGAAATAATAAATTTAAATATAAATATTGCTGGACATTACACAAAGCGCCATCTAGTGCCACACTAAGCAACGACGCTTGTGTCGTGGACACCAGATAATTGATATACTACATAGATACTTTTTTTTTATAAATAGATACTTATTGAAAAGAAAAAAAAACAAACAAAAAAACAGAATATGAAAAAAAAAATTAACACACACATGAATATTAGTGTACCTATCTGATCATTTTTTTTTTCATATTTATCTGAAATCATATTGTAATTGCTGCTGATCAATACACTAATAACATAGTTATTTACCTATTAAAATCGGTAATAAAGTTCGAGCTACAATTTGGAATATTTCATGATGGCATTAACTAGACACATGACCAGCAAAGGCTGTGGAAAATTTCGTGAGGAATGTGGAAATGCGTACAAAATGAATTACGGAATAACCTCAAGATACATAATATGATAAGATTATTATAAAGAGTACCTAATCTGAACATGGTTAATGCAATGTGAACTTGATAAAAAAAATTCAGAGATGTGTTCATCAATATTTATCTTTATCTGTATCAAAATACAAATAAAAATTGTTGATAAGACCCTGAGTATTTTTGAGATTTGTGACTGTTTTATTTACATACATTAACTTATGATTGAGGTCGATATTTCATCATTTATCAAGCCTGTAATCCCCGAAGGGTTAAGCAGAGAATCAGAATCAGAAATCTTTAGTTGTCAAACATAGGTATTTATATAAAGGTGTTAGGTTAACATATTTGAGCGCTATGTTTTGCCGCGAAGGCATACAAATATTAAATAAAATGTAATAAAAAAACTACAATACTTAAAAAACTAAATTAAAACAAACAATTAAGATAAAACGAAGCATAAACTAAAAAAAATATTAAAAATTATCATTTATAAAATCTGAAACAGTATAATAACATTTTTCTATTAATAGAAGGGAGAGAGGTTTCTTAAATTTTGATAGGGGCAATGTTCTTATACTATCGAGTATTTTATTGCAAATTTTTGATGCCATTCCAAAAAAACTCTTTTTCATTACTATTAGGTACCAGAGGTGTACCTAATAGTACTCCCACATTTCGCCAGTTATGTTTATGTCCCATGTAAAAGGGGCGAGCATATTGCTATCAACAGGACACGAATCCCAGACTTCGTGTCTGCTACTGGGAAACTCTTAATAGAAAAACCCAATACCACTAACCGACCTGGAAATCGAACTCAGGACGTCATGTTTTGCAGACACGCTTGCAGTAGTAATTGTAACCTTATGCACAAGATTGGAGACTTCAGACAAAAGAAGAATGCTTACCCCAAGCACACAAAGCAGAATATGAAGCATAATAATATTATCCGGAGCAGAAGTAGCATGGAACTCTTTGACAACTGCGAAGAGTAAAGGAACGGCCACCAACACACCAAGCAGAAGGTGAACCAACACGTTGTACGACGATAGAATCGTTTTAAGGAAATTATTTTGTTCGTAGCTAAACATTATGACTGGTTTTCATACAGCTATTCAAGATCACTAAAGGAATATATCACAGTTTATTTGAAAATACTAATATCACAGTTTTTGTCACAATGTAGAATTAGTTTGAAAGTAAAGAATATTTGTTAACATTTTTATTTGCGCGCGCGTTTCAGGTGTCCACACTGAGGTGCCAACAAAATTAATCGTAGATAAAGTTTGATATCTAGCTAAAATATGTAATAATGAAAGATTACTTCATATCTATATGATGTTACGAAAGTAACAAAACTGTATGAATCAGGTGTTTTGCTAGTGAATTGTTTTTCTGCTCTTGAATCTGGTTTGGTTTTCTTTTTGTTTAATAACCAGTTCTGTATTTAGAAACTATGAGATTATCTTTGATTTATAGGAATTAGAATCTAACCTGATTAGAATTATAATTTGTTTCATTTATTTTAGATTGTTACTGATTAGTGTTATTTGATGTGATTGCTGAATCAGTATGTTGATTGAAGATATAATAACTTTAATGAAATATGGTGAATTTTAACCCATTTAGGCACTTTCTGATTGGCCACCAATGTTAATCGTCATATGAGGTGAATAATTGCAATTGCTGGGTAATATATTTTTGATGATTAAGCAAAACAACAATCAATTAAAGGAAAAAACAGCTCACATTTTGACTCACTTATTTTAGTCGTCAGTTCCTGAAATATTTTGACATCGCAATATTGAATGTTTTTGTTAATCACCTAAAACAAATGCAATTCTTCTTAAATTACTCATACTTTGCATGTACTGTGGGTTTGCGTTATTTCTATACTTTTTTGGGAAGTTAAGTTTACACTCGTATTTTGTTATAGAGCAGGAAATTGTTAGTTAAAAGCGCGTGCTACGAGACGTTTGTAGATCTCAGTCTTACACACATGATTATTTCAACGTATGAAGATCGATCAAATAGTAAATAACTGTCAATTAATATCTTTCACGCACGTTGAGTAAGGTTTGAAAGCTCTATTGAAATGCAGGTCAAGTGTGGTTTGCATATTTAACGCTCACTGTTTTGGTTCCAAGTAATGGGGTATAAGCCTCTTAGAAAATGAGTGTGGAACAAGTCATAGGAATCAGCGATCGTGTAGCAATGGAAAATGTAACTTTTTGCACATTTCCCTTACACCAGAGGCTCTAGCACGAGTTTTGACGTTTTTCCTAACGTGAACACTTCGATTTTAAAATTAATAAAACATAAAATTAAAAAAACTATAACCCGACTACGTAACAAGTAGTCCTAAACCTAAAACTCGACTACTGAATGAAGCCGTTTAAAATGTAGCCAATGTTACCTGGGCTATAATAACGAATCGATTGACAACTTATTTATCAAAATCGGATGAATAATTTAGTCGCTACGAAGGAACATACTTAAATACGAACATACATATATAAATGTGAGGATTGTTTTTCACCTATTCCAGCATCTATGTACTTCTGTTATTTATTTGATTTTGACGAGAAAAAAAAAAAAAAAAACATAAGTTATTAACATTTTCTCCCTTTTCTGCGGGGGATTGAGAGATTTACACCCTGTTCTTCATAGCCCCAAAGACTGCTAAAATCATAACCCTTCCTTTTGGCTTCGCCGTAGTCAGGTAAAAATGTTTAAATGGGGTAGATGACACACCAATCAATTGAGATACTTTTTAAGAGCTGTCAAAACGCGGTTCTCTCATAGATTTTGTATAGCAATAGCCAACTGTGACGTCACTGTTTTTTCAACTATTTATTGTTTTGAAAGCACCTAAAAATCGAATTAAGCAATTAATTGAAAAAAAATCGGAGATTGGTGTCTTGGAATTATTGTATTATGCGTAGGTAAGTAGGTCGGTAAATGCATCTTAGATTAGTTGGTAAGTACGTAAGGTTGCATAGGTAGGTAGGTAAATAAGTAAATCATTAAGGAATTTATATTTTATCGTCATGATACTCGCCATTTCTTATCACTTGTAACTGTTTAGTATCTGAAATTGGGAGTCATTAGAAGGGTAGGCCCTATTGGCGATGTAAATTAATGTTCTGGCCGTTTCTGTATTAGGCTTATAAAGTAAAGTTGGCAATTTATTTGTCTCAACTGAAGTAGAATTACTTAGAATTACCCACATTCCAAACAAGCAAATGAACTATAGTTGTCGAAGTTGGCCTTTATTCTCTGCCTAGTTTTATTTACCGAATGTGAAAAAGTCAGAGAGTCACATTGGTGACGCTCATATATGCTGCTGAATACTTATACGAATTCACAATAGGTATACTAGATGAAATGTGATGGAAATCCTATCCTACTTAACAATATAATAAAAGCGAAAGTTTGTGAGGATGGATGGATGTTTGTTACTAGCTCTTTCACGCAAAAACTACTGAACGCATTTGGATGAAATTTAGCACACAGATAGTTTTATTTGAAGGATTCTGTACCATACAACACAACCATAACATATCTATACAACATTAGACAAAACGGTAAAAAAAACACGTTTGTTGTATGGGAGCCCCCATAAATATTAATAATATATTATTATTATAAATATAGCGGCAATAGAAATACATCATCTGTGAAAATTTCAACTGTCTAGCTATCGCGGTTCATGAAATACAGCCTGGTGACAGACATGCAGACAGACGGACAGTGGAGTCTTAGTAATAGCGTCCCGTTTTTACCTTTGGGTACAAAACCCTAAAAATTACTTAGATGGTATTGCGGTTAACCGATTTTCAATCTTCTGTCACTAAACAGATATATGTATTATTACAACCTGTTACAACAATGTTTGACCTATTAAAATAAAGGTCCAAAATATTACGCCGTAATCCGAAATGCAAAGATCTTATTAATATGTTACACGCACGAATATAAAGGTGTGCACACATTACAATGTACAGCACGCGTAATACCGGCCAATATTCTTGTTTGCAAATGTTTTCCATAATGAAATGACGCACGTTCTCCGGCGATGTCCAGCCAGGGCTATATAATAAACCGGCATCGGTCAGCACAATTAAGGGGTCCCATTTGGACCTTTGCTAATGGAATTAAATCCAATTAGATTTTAGGGTTACGAGGTGAAGTTTGCCGACGGTAAACAAATGGCTTTCTATTAGGGTCTACACCTGCTGTTTGGGCTGTTTGTCCACAGACAAATGTTGCTGTTCGGTTTGACGTTTTTGCCATTAATTAGTTTTATCTTAATCGGTGCTCGTCTGCTTATTGTTCTCAATATTTGTTTACATTAAATTGGTTCGATATTTCATTTGTCTAGCAATGATAGTGACAAGTTACAAATTCAACATAATTTTCTTCCCTTAATTAGAGCAAGAAGTTTGAATGACGTCAGACATAATTCTAAATTTCCTTCTCGAATAATCGTAGTGTCAGTTTCATCTATCCATGATGAACTACAGACTTTAGAGCGTATATAAGTTTTCAAAAGTTAATAAAACGTATTTGGACTTATAGACTGAATCCCAACTTCGACTAAAGTTACAATTTAGTTTTCCAAGTTTCCCACTATTCCCTTGTTAGATTAAGACAGAGGTCCGAGCGAAGTAGTTAGATATACAAATGTAGAACATACGTGTTACACATACTAACTTTTTCCTCCATTTAATGAGTTGGTAGCTGAAGCTGACTGGCGCTGACGACTGTAGACACATCGTTACGTAGTTTGCGAACATCGCCAACATATCGCTATGACGCTCTCTACTTTTTCTCAACACAAACATGACTGGATAAAATCAATCAGAATCCATCTCACGAGTATCTGAGATCAAACACGCCAAGTGTTCCGAACTTGTTTGGCTTAGAGCGTGCTGGTTGCAGCATATTCGATAAAATCCATGAAAGTTCCCCTAGCGAGAACATTTTCTCTTGCTACAACGTTTCTTGCTACGTGCGGTTTTCGATCAAAGTTTTCCGTTTCATCGTCTACAGACAAGTGGGAGTTTACGAGCGTAGGCATCTCGCCGCAAAATGCCATGTCTGGAAATACGACAATTTGTGATTTACGGACATTTTTATGTAAAATTTTGCACAGATTTTTAGGATGAAATAAAACAGTAAACCGCTCTGAAGGTTGTAATTTAGAATTCTGATTCGTTGTTTTCACTTTGGGCCTTATACATACATAAATTTTAAATGTGAGGTAAGTATCTCCGAAAAACATTTTAGCATTTCATAAAATAAAGTTTTTTGAATCATATTTTCTGATTTGTGGAATTTAAAAGACTAGAGAGAAGTAAGCATATTTTAATTTTCAGTCTATTCGTGAATTCTTCAGTCTTGTGTCAGCAAAAAGTAAATTCCATTTATTTAATTTTATGAGTAATTTATTCTGGGAATGCTTACTGTGGACTTCTATTAGAAATTTCGATCAACGCACTGAACCATGAAGGTACGTTAGAGGTCTGCAAACCTTATGGTCCATCCGCTGCACTATTTTGTTTTGCATCTGTGGGCAGATGCAGTAACAAAACTGTTTGCCTACTTCCGGCCATTACACGAGCAAACAGTTATAAACGCACCAAGTAATTTACGACCAGCATTCCCCTGATCCAAGGCGAAAAATTCAATAACATAGAGACATTTGTTAGCGCAACCGGGCTGGCTTTCATTTGGTGTCTCCCCTAGGCACTTAAGTTTACATTAAACTTGTCCAAGCGCGAAATTGATCTTTTAGTGAGGGGATCCCTCAACGAAAATATAAATTGCCACGCGATCCTATTGATATTACGCTCCAATGTTGAAATTTGGACGCGAAAGTATTTGTGTTTCGCTTAACGATTGTCCTAAGTGTGGGGGATGACAATGGTCGCATCGGTCACTGGCAAAGGAAAATATTTAGTCAAGCGAGAGTTATTAGGGAACTGAGGGAAATTGGTTTTTCGTGGTCATTGGACTGATAATCCTGCAGAAGTAAATATTATTTATTGCCGCGTTAACCTTAAGTAAAGCTTTGGTTTTGTTCCTCTTACAACTTATTTGGTCTCAAGTAAAATCAGATCGTAATTAATGCTGATTAATCTACTCATGTTACTTGCTGACGTTACAAAGACAATTGCAATTAAGAAAAAAACTCGCAAAAATATGTTATAGCCTGGCACTATGTTCATAAACTACACCGTTCATAACTCATTACTATACAATGGGCAAATTTACCCTGTTACTCCCAACCTATAACTAAGAAGCATATACGATACCCACTTAATTAAAAACAAACGTAAGCACACACGTATGTAGGTAAGCCACAGAATAATGAGCTTTTTAATTAACAACCTACATTGATATAAATAGCAGGTACAAAGTATCCATCGCGGGATTACACCTGTAAATTTAAAAGTAAATCTCCTGTGGATGAAGTAGGTAAGAGGTGAAATATTTCGATTTCCTTAAATATATGCAGGTGGAGCTTTAGGCGCGCCCCTGATGCCGAATTACAGGAAGCGCGAAAGTGTGGAGCGAAGGAAACTTATGTATGGTTTACGTGAATTATTAGGGTGTTGTAAGGTGTGAGCGAAACTTTTGATGTAGGACTTACTTACGTTTTATGAGAATTTTCATATTTATTTTTACAGGTATTAGACACGTATTCTAATACCTCCTAGGAGGCTACTGTAGGGGACCTAACGTTACAAAGCTTTAGGTCATTGAATCGCATAAGGTAGGTAATTTGAAATTCTTTGTTTGTGTAACAAAGAAAAAATTAACAAAATATAAATGGTGAATAGCTATTGTATTTACAACCTAAGTTAATTTATTTAAATATCTCAAACCCACTACAATGACTATAATTTATTTAGTTAACAATAGAAGACTACGAAAACAAAAATATTAAAATATTTTTATTAATAAATCTCATCCATTTTCGTCTGACATCTTTGACTTACCCCTCAAATCTGTGCAGGAGGAGTGGGACGTAATCAAGGATTAATTTTCTACTTGGATTATTTTCAATCCACCTTCGCATGTGAGCTTTAGATGTGTCTTCAATTTAAAAGGCCCCTTTATAATTTGAGACGGCATGTATCTAGGTCGTGAACTTCGAAGACTCCAATTACAAAACAGCTGAGAATTTAAAGGCACTAAGGGACATCGAAGGAACGACTAAGTAGGTACACTAATTTACTTTTTGGTACAAGGATACGCACGCCATCTTTCATTAAAAACTCTTCGCATACATTTACAACCATGAATTATTTAAACAACGAAATACATACGGCACTCTTGTCAAAAGCCTTGTGTGATGTTGTTTCTATATTTTAATTAGTCTATGTACTTTTCTGTAATGGAAAACGTCTCTGAAATTACACTGTAATGATGCTTGTACCTACTGAATATGTGGAATTTATATTCTCTCTCAAAGTATATATGTTTGAATGAAGGTTCTTTCATTTCTTAGCGTGTATGAGGAGATTTATGATGGCGTTAAAGTAAAATACAATTTCATCTCCCGTTTCGGCCTCGCGAGGAGGAGAATTAGAAAAATCTACATAATAATATAATACCAGTTCTCATTTTCAATGGGCATACATTACCGGTGTGATGACACTTATTACGTTTGTAAAGAGATCTAAATCGTGGGCTAGACGTATTATGTTTTTTTTTTTTGATAAAATGCCTCCACCTTCAAATAGGTTCCTAACTCATAATATGAAACCGAATCCTGTTATTTACGACCTATCCTTTTAATTGAAGGCTATAAAGTCTTTTTTTATTAACTGTTGCGGTTTAAAAAAATGATTTAATTACAGAGAATTGGTTTTAATAATAATTAATTACTTTTCACAAGACAATTTAATCTGTACACGGGACGAGAAAACTGAAAATCAATTTGACCTAATTCAATTTGTTAAAACAAGAGAACGATGGGATACAACTCGAAACAACTGTATTTACTTATTACGAAATTCTAAATTTTACTCGAAATATGTTTCTCGAATGGCACTCGATCGACTTGGTTCTTTAACATCTTTTAATTTATGAACTCGAGTTAAGTGAAGCTACCGGGACTACGCTAACCAGAGGCGGATATTATGAAATTTATTGCCAGTGGAAAATAAACGGTGTTTTATCGTGTCCCGAAAATTTCCCATCGTCATTTAATTTAGTTTGGAATTTAGCATCAATTCGTTAGATTGTATTGATCCGACGTAGAAGTTCTGTTTTCGCTTGTCGTTAAGAATGTGATAGAGAGAGAGGTTAAAATTTTAAAGGATTTAAATGTGTATTTAATCCATACAGTATTTCACGTATCTTTAGAAAATTGAACAGAATAAGCAAACTTTTGTGCCGTTCTATCCAAAGAAAATCAGTGATATCGTTCGCAACAATCTCCATATCCCGCTCAAAGCCAAGCAATAACTAATGCCCTTATCAAATCAGCAATGTATAACGTACATATCAGTAAAATACGATCTATCACTAGAAAAGCGAGATGTATTGCCGGCGGACATCCGAAAAGTATTTCCGGGCCGTCTGTTCATGGAGCTATGAATATTAATGAACGGGCCACGTTCGAATATCGAATGATTATAAAGAATATAGAGTTCTAAGTTTTTTCGGTCATTATTATTTGACAATGACGTCATTTTTGCAACGATTAACTTGGTTCATTTGAATTTAGAAAAGGTTTTTAAGGGGCCGTATTACAACTACACACATCAACACGGTCTAGGGATATTTCATACTCAATTAAATAACTCGAGAAGTACTGGCCGCATTGGAATCTTTTATACACCGATTTGTTTGTAATTTATCTCAGACTAATTCCAAATTCAAATTTTTGAAAATTCTTTTGTTTCGGTGGCATAAAAATGTCTTGATGTATAGGAGAGGGAATTTTCATTTGTGCGAAATTTAGAAAACAATACGAATTACGTTTAGTTACAGTTTTTTTTCATTTTTAAACGAAAGATAAAGTTAAAATTGAGGTATTGTAGCCATGCAACGCCGACATTTGACGAGGGCGGAGATGTTACGAGCTGTGGGAATGCTGGAAGCTGGATCTGTTCAGCGTAATGTTGCTGAGGCCATAGGGACCCATCAAAATGTAATTTTAAGATTGTGGACACGCTATCGTGCCACAGGTGAAGTAGCGGAGAGGCACCGGGGGCCAAGTCGCATCACTACCCCCAGACAAGACCGATTTTTGCAAATTACTGCGCGAGCACAACCAAATGCAACGGCGACTCAATTGGTCCAAAGGCTGCGAGTGGAACACCAAGTGCTTGTGAGTGACCAAACTGTAAGAAGGCGACTGCATGAAAGCAATCTACGCTCTCGTAGACCACTCCGGGTCCCACCTTTACGGAGAGGCAATCGTGGACGACGATTAGAATGGGTTCGAAACCACGTGGACTGGGGCCGTGACCAATGGTCCAATGTGCTGTTCACGGATGAATCCAGGATCGGCTTCCATCCAGATTCACGAAGGACGCGTGTTTGGCGAGTTCCTGGACGATGGAGCCGTCTCCAGAACCCTCAGGAAGTTCACCCATACCAAGGAGGAACAATTATGGTTTGGGCAGGAATTCGTCTTGGAGGACGGACGGATCTCGTTTGGGTGCGGGGCAATATGACGGCAGAACGATACGTCCAACAGGTGCTGGGGCCCGTAATCTTGCCCCACAGAACACAAATGGGGCAAGATTTCCTGCTCATGCACGACAATGCCCGGGCACACACGGCGAGAACGGTAGCAGCTTGGTTACATACACATAATGTTAGGGCCTTAGACTGGCCTGCTCAATCGCCAGATCTAAATCCCATTGAGCATGCGTGGGATATGCTGCAAAGAAGAGCTCTGAAGGAAGTTCCTGAAAATCTGGCTACAGAAGATCAACTTTTTGCGCACCTCAGAAGGACATGGGACAATATTCCGCAGCAAGACATTGACAACCTTGTTCTGAGCATGCCGAATCGTTGCCGATGTGTTATGAACATCATGGGCGCTTTCTCAGACTACTAACTTCAAGTTTATAAACACAAATTAAATGATTTTTCTATTTTTTTCAGTTTTTACTCACAAATTAAAAGTTCATTCATATACGGTTTCCGTCTATGCTTCATTTTTTTTCCATAAAATCCTGAAATTTTAATCTATACCTTAACCATTATTAAAAAATGGTAGAATATTAAATAACGTATCTTTTAAATATATACATGTCATATAAATAATTAACACATTGATAGTAATTCGCTTTTTTAAAAATATCCCTAGACCGTGTTGATGTGTGTAGATTTAGATTCAGTAGATGATTGTGAAATCTCTCTTCTAAGCATAAAATAGTAATAAATTACGAAGTCACGAGTGATAGTTTTAACCACTAACGGTCAGAAAGTCATTAGGAATCGAGCATAATCTATTGAATGCAAGTTGTAATGAATAGTAATAGCTAGCTCGAACTCCTTCCTAGTTCAGATCAAATTGGAAAGATGGCGCTTGTCGCTCTCTCTAGGAAACACTTAATACTGAGCTTGAATTAATGGCGATACCGTTCATTTCCTACCGTATTTGTACTTAGGATATTAATTAATAAATCTATATCACATACCTACTAAATTAAAATGGACTGGTAACGGGAGTTTGTCCATTTCAGGTGCATGCTTTCATATTTCATTCCGCAAATGGGTATGTACCTACTTATTTAGTAGTGCTAATTTTTTTGCAGTGAAATGGTTTTGGTTCCATTCTTTTCTCTTGTGAAAAAAAAGGTAGCACAATACCGAGAGAAGTGGAAGGAATGGGGGAGAGACCTTTGCCCCACGTCTGGGCACAGTTCAGCCTTACAAAAAAAACTAATAGAAAACGTTCTTAATTTGAAAACTATTATAAGTTTGCGTCCAAAATTGAATTGCGCGAAAAGGATAACCTTTCTCTTTGTGGGTTTGATAAGATTTGTAGACAAGACCTTTTTCTTAGAATTTCACCTTAATGTTTAAAAGCAGTCTGCTATCAGTCTAGAATTTGATAGTTATCCAGTTCGTTTACCAGCAGAACATTTAAAGATAAGGTCTTGATGTTTATCTTTCAAGATTTATTCATAAAGTGTGTGAGTAATTACTTTGTAGTGGCAAGCACTTTATGATATTAATCTATGTTTTTTTTTTTTTTTCATTCGTCTAATAGCGCTGTCATCAGCTGTAGGCGGTATATGAACCTGACTGGTTACTGAGACTAGTTCGTTTGTCCGCTACATGGTTGGTCAGCTTCTCCACATGAACAGCGACTGGGGGACGAAAAGCAATTGAAAAACCCAAGTGGTTGCATGACTTTTCAATTATTTTAAAAAGTTTTTGCATATATACCTCAAAACCATACACCTGGTGTTCTTCAACCTTTTGCTACGAGGAAATTGAGCCTTCATGTTCCTTTTGGTTATCTGCATATGTTCTACCCATAGATACAGAAACCAATACCTATTGGAGAATATATAGGGTTCCTATGTAAAGTAGATAGAAAGCAATAAGGGTTTCTCTTGACTATTCGACTATACGAAAACTCAATTTACTAAGGGTTGCGGAGAACAGATAGCAGTTTCGACGCTTATAAGCAGATATTGGCCATATTTAGGTAAACTAGTTAGTCTGCAGCCGTTGGCAAAATGGGTTAACCAGGGAAAGGGAATTAAAGAGGGATGGAAGAAGTTTGCTTTGTGTAAACTATAAAAATGGTTAGTGTGGTTTCTTACGAAGAATAGAAATAATAATCAACCAATACACATTTATATATTCACGTTTAATTTTAGGTCGTTCTGGAACCGAAAGCCATAAACTCGATCATCGAGTTTATGGCTTTCGGTTCCAGAACAACCTAAGATTAACGGTGTATATATAATACATAGGCATCTTCGAAGCTGCACCATAGAACCCCGTTCTACGCCTTCAGCACTCAGTCCGTTCAGCTTCGTTTTAAAGGCCGTTGATCCAATTGCTGGGGTCGTCCCGCTACACTTGCTGAAACGCGGGCTCTACTCTAGGACTCGATTGCTCCATTGGCCATTGTTACTTCGATCATGGCCAACTTTGACACTTCAGTTCAGCATACTTACTCTACAAGCTGATGGTAACTCCGTTTCTTTTCCCGATAATTGGGTCTTATCCTACAAAAAAACTACGCTTCATACCTAATACGCTGAGAGAACTTGATTTTGTGGATCAACCCGACTGAATGTATTGACTATTCATCTTTTTCAAACAACAACAAACTGCGATCACAATCTGGTCACTCAGCGTAGTGATCATGACAATTTCCCCATGTACGTTCATTGTAGCAGACCTTTTCAGCCATGAAAGCCTTTACGATAATGATGAAGCCATAAACATAAGCTTCCATCGAATACCAAGTAGAAAGTTAGTATTCATTTATTCTCTCCGCTACTTTCTTTTATTCGCCACTTACGATCCAATATCTACACTTAGTTTTTAATAGTTTATTTAGCACATACGAAAAGTAAGTGAAATGTATTCATGGCTTCGAGAACGTCGTTCTATCCGTTAAGTCAATATTGGAGACACGCGTCTCCCTAGCGGGGGAATTTAAATTGCAAATGGTCCCGCTGAAACATTGAATTGGGAATATTATAAAAATATATGGTGATTGCGAATTTGTTTCACGTACTGTGTAATGTTTAAGTATCATTCTATTGGATTTATTGGTAATTTAGACGAATATTCGTGAAGATGAAAAGGCCATTTTGGATTGTTCTGAAGTAGAATGGGTCTTCTTGCCACTAAGCTATGGGCTTTTAAAATAGGTTATATTCGATACATTGTTTACTGTACATACTTAGCTGGGCTGTCTGTACTCAGGCCTGAATTTCTGCTACGCCGATGTCGGTCGCGTACGTCAGTCGCGCGTACGAGTATACATTGTGTTCTATATAGCGCCATACTGCGACGTTGACGTCAGCGGTGCGTATGTTGCTACTGTTTTTCTCCCTAACGTACGCGACCGACATCAGCGTAGCAGGAATTCAGGCTTACTGTGAAATCTGGCGTTTCAGTATTTCATTGTCTAAACTTTAGACGACTAAAGCCAGGTTGTTTCTAACTGTAAATCAACCTGGCTTTGGTTCTCACACTGGTTAAGCAGTTAGCTACTTGCAGTTGTAAAAAGAAACTCAACATATATCAACTTTGTATCTCAAACTATCTCAAATGTCAGAATGTAATTGAAGTACTTAACACTAGAATTTGCTCGCGGCTTCGCTTCCGTTATGTACGGAAATTAACCCACGGAATCGTAGTAGTTTTAGATGTAACCTATGACACTTGGGGATAACAAAGCTTACCGTCTGTGAAAGAATTTTTGGAATCGAAAGCAGTAGTTCCGAAGATAACCCTCTACGTACAAACTTACAAACAAATTTTACCTCTATACATTATTAGTGTAGATAAAAGATAATAAAATCATTATTCGTAACTATAAGGCATGTAAAACGTACAAGTTCATAACTCAAACAAAAACCAATTATGTCAGCACCCTGTACCTCCTCAGTAGGTAACTACACTATAAAACTGTATAAGCTTAGTCGCACTAAAAGTTAGTCTTTGTATTTTCGTAACATTCAACTTGGCTATAAAATTATAACTTGCAGACGGGTCGACAGTTGGGACCTACTCTTGGATCTAGCTGAACGTTGGTCAGGCGGAAACTTCAAAATTAATTTCGAAGTTTGATCGAAAAATGTTTTGCTCTGTCGTCAAAGTGAGTCGGTCGCTGTGGACCTATGGTACTGGGGAATCGGTTGAGGTGATGTTAAAAACTTCATCTGATGAGTTTTTGTTTTAAATTGCGTTAAAGGAGTTCTAGATCTCTCTATATAAAAGGACACTGCATGTGATAGAGACATGTGGTCATTGACAAAAATGTATAATTATGTTAATCACAGGTCGGTCGGTTTTTTCCAGGTCGGGCAAAGTGTTATTGGGTTTTTCCATCAGTAATTTCTTAGTAGCAGTCAGGGAGTCTGGTTTAGGGCGCGGTTGATGGCCCTATTACACGGGATTTAAAACATAACTGGCGAAATGTGGGTCTACTATTAGGTACACCTCTGCCTAACCATTCGGGGATTACAGCCGTGATGTTATGTTATGTAATTAATGATACCAAACCATTTTCGAGTTAAAATCTGACAATGAATAATGACTTCGTATCACCTCCAAATCATTCCCAAATCCGAGCCATTAAAAATTACCGCAGTCATATTCCGCAAAGTTCATAAGTTCGCCTTCAAAAATACCTCTAGATACACGTCATCGAAGTATAATCAAACAATACTCACTCAGCTCGTCTCGATCCCTGTCATTGATGGACGGCGTAGATTTAATAGATGATTTTTCTAACATTTCAAACAATGAGGCTCGTATCATTAATCTCCGGACTACCGGTAACGGGCCGTACCGCGGACAATGATAGCTAACTACCCACCGATGCTATCGGATTAGATGGAACTAATCGATTTACTGGTCCCCGGTTGGCTTTCATTAAAACTATTGGGTCACGATGTGATGACGATGATAAGTGTTTTGCGCCAGTTAACCATTACTGTTATGTCGGGGAGCCAAAACAAATACTAACTAATACCCTATCAATTAACCCGACGAGATACCATCTCCGTATTGTAAGATGCAGTTCAATTACAGCTTGTAAGTAAACGTGGTAGCGGCGGATTGGTGTTTGATTTTCACACGGTGTAAAACATAAGATCGAGATTACGATAGTCAATTAACAAAGGATATGTTTAATAGAATTTAATCAGGATATCTTAGTGCATTTAAACTTAGAGCAAGAAATTAACAGAAGCTATTAGACTGCTCGCGATCGAATTAAAATGCGTTTTTATCCGATAAAGTGCCGGAAGCATATTTAATAGATAATGCAAATTAATTGATAGCTGGTCCCGGCAAAGTTTCAACCTAGAAGCCGGTAGCTTTAATAATACTAGATTATTATACCATGTCTAAAAAGAATAAACTAGCAGAAGTTATCGCAAGCGAAAAGCGTATAAAAGCAAACACGGTTACTTAACACGGTGCACATAAATAAAACTAAGATATTTAATTGGTAGTACCGTCCGCTCAATGCTTGTATTGTTGCTATCAAATTGTAAATACACGCGTTTGCTAAATTGCCATAAAGCCGACGTTTGCAGATACCCGTGTGTGATGGAAATCTCGTGTCAACATTGTATTTTGGTTTGCCTTTATTGTGGTTTGATTTACATAGTAGGATGCCGAAACTAAAATTATATCAAGCTCTACTGTTCACATAGCATCAACAGAGTATTAATCGATTCTTGTCCGCTAAAAAATCGATATTACCAAAAAAATTGGAATAATTTTGAATAATTCCAGGACGTATACGAGCGAATTGTAGTAAGTCAGATCTGGCAGTACGACTGTGACATATAGATACAACTCCACAACCGGTTTAACTGTGCCTCTCGAGATGCTCGCACCATGATATCTTTGCAAGAGTCGGAATGGCTCCAAGGAATTCTTTCCGATATTTAGAGGTACCAACAGAGAAGATAGTGACACGCAAGCCAATGTAGGCATCGATGTGTACCGGATTGAATTTTAAACAAGAACATTTGCGTTTAGCTAGAGACTTATAAATTAATAGTAGGGGATTTACAATGAAATAGATCCTTATATAAAACTTCTGGGTGTATTTAAACAAAGCCACACTGTAATTTATAAAATAAACTGCTTTATCTGTTTTGCCCACATGAAAACTCTCTTTGTAGAAGCTACACATTAGGAATTAGAACAGACAAACAAACTGTTTAAACACATTATACAAAGTTACAAGTTAGGCGACAGTTTCACGACCTGCATGGTTGCATAGGAGATTATAAACTACATACATTACTGTAGATAGGTGTACAGTACCTAGACGTTGTGCATGTATATGCTGCTTCACATCCCAGTGCCTACTCGTTAATCGTAGGAATACGATCAGCTGCCGCCATGCGGAAGCACATCTTTGATCTCGGCACTAATCAATTGGTATCGATATCTCGATGTTCGACAATCGAGTCAAATCGAAAGCGATTCAACCCACGCGCTGCCTGTCTTATTCTATTAACGAAGGATTGTGATTAAAGTTCTTTATGAAGCACCCACGCCATGTCGTTTTTATTGTTTGTATACAAAGTGAATGCGGTCCTATGAATTTGCGTTTATCAAATATAAAACCAACATCTGAATTTACTTCGCACATAACTTGCTAGTTTGTTTAAGGATCTTTATATTTACGACCCGATTATTCATTTTATATTAAGTATACGACAGTTTCGTAAAGTCAAACGTTAATATATTGATACCTTGCAAAAATGAAAAATGCACATTGTATCATACCCAAAGCGTCCTCAATTAACACAAATATCCTACCGACTCCTCGGCTGAATCACGAAACTCATAAATAAACAACGTATAGTGAATATCGATGTAAAGTCAATTCGTGACCATTAATGTGAATTTGAAAGTCGAACATAACTCGAACGGTTAACCGGGGACCATTAAACACTGATATAATAATGTCGAAATTATAAAATATTGCTTTCAGTGCGCCTTGGGACTATCGGGGCATCGGGCTTACAAATTAACAATAAATATTCATGCGGCCAACGATTACACACACTCAATCGGTACGGTGTATTGTATCGATGTTGATACGTCGTTGTATCGATGCGCGATGTAGCCACTGTGTACCACAATCGATTTTTATAAATGTACACGTCATTTTTGAGTAATGATTTCCAGTACATATTCAGTGCATGCTATTGTTGCTTTTATAGAACATCATTCAGGCTCAAGCTTTTAACTTATAATAAGATCTATAAATATTGAGAGCCAAGGATTTTTCTGAACCAATCTGCAAATGAATGGAAAATGGCAGAGGATTATCGCCCGTCATCCTTTTGTGGGCATTCCATGAGACTGACTTGTTAATGGCCGTCAGTCGCATCGGATAGCATTTTGCAGGCTAACAAAACTTGCATTGAACCCTACTTGTAAATGGGTTATTCTAATGACAAAGTGGTACAACAAGAAAAACTCGGGTTTAGCAGTTGATTAAATGTAGTAATTTATGTCCTTGGTAAAAAACACATAATACGTACCTATTCCAGATTGATTGAGCGTGGGTGCTAGTAAATTTTAAGGGCCAATGTGACCTTTTCAGTTTTTATTTGGGTGGCTTATTACGTGGATGTGACCTACAAGGTTTCAGATGTCGAAAACCAGGGACGAGATCTTAGATTCTATCTACCTTTTCCCCCACCTACCTATATCTTCTTCTCTCGTATCGATGCTAGTATCATTTTATTAACTCATGCCTATCTGCTTTTCAATTTCCTTAGTATGGGAAAAGCAGACACAAAATCGACTCGAGTGGAGGCGTCATTGTGCAGCTACAGGTCAACGCCTTTGCAGAGAGAAAAAAATCGTTATTAGAAACAAAACGTGTTGACCTTAAAGCCAGACCACCTACATCTACACCTATGTTGTTGTTTAATTAGTAAAAATTAGTTGGAATATTATGCTAGGCACTTAAGAGCACATGAAAGTATCAAGTAGCACACAAAAGGTCTCGACCACCACCCTAGAAAACAATCGAATGCAGTCTCTGTATGCAAATGAATTGGCAGATAGGCATAATGATGATGCCATCTAGTTGGGGCACCCGGCACCCTGACTCAGACAGGTTAGGGTCGAAGGGGAAATAAGACCCCGCCATCCCCTTCTTGTTAGGTTAGGTTATCGATTGCATAATTATCATGCATATCTGCCAATAGAATAGGGTAGATGACACCATAAAACAATAATTCCCAGACACCTATCTCTAAAAAAAAACCCTTTATTTTGGGCCTGAAAACCCGATTTATTTTCAATTAATTGCCAAATTCGATTTTTAGTTGCTTTGAAATCAATAAATTTAAAAGTCATTGAGTTGAATAAACAGTGACGTCATAGTTGGCAATTGCTATACAAAATCTATGAGAGAACCGCGTTTTGACAGATCTTAAAAAGTATCTCAATTGATTGGTGTGTCATCTACCCCATTCTGTTTTGACACAAAAATGTGGACATTTTTGTTTAAAATATTCAGTTTGTAGGTATCTACTTATTTCAAGTATCGAGTTTCCTTGAAGAAGTTTCCTGTTACTAAACTCTCCTCACAAATACAACTCCTAAGTGAAAGTATCTCACACTCCTCTCTGTGAACTTAAGTCAATAAACACTGAATGTATGACTGATGAGAAACACTAATGATTAATGGTGTTGAGAGCTTTACCGTTGCTTTAACTGTTTGTTAAAGATGTATGTTCACTGACTGTAAAAAAATTTTGAACGAGAGATGAGTAAGTTGTCATGTAATGTCATCCGGCAGGATATGAGGTGGCCAGGAATCCGAATCAAATAATGAATAAACCGGTACTTACGACCTTAAAAAATATATTTGTGAATTTTTTAACGATGAAATCATTGTTAACTAACTTTGATGTGACTGACTTTTCAACCACGCAACACACCATTGCTGGTGATGACAATTGCGCAACATCTAACGGCCAGTGCGTATGCACCTTTAATGATGATCCATTGTATAATCAGTCACTTAGATCAAGCACCGTATAAAACTGTTTGCTTTTAGTTGCGCATCGCACTGGGAGGCGATTGGTGAATAGATGAATCATTAAATAGCTGCATGTTTTTATAAATCAGTTGGAGACAGGTTGGGACAGTTGGCTCTTAAATTGTTTATTCAAAACATTACTTTATAAACACTTTTAAATGTATAGGCACCTTCTAAAAGAGCATGCAAATCCATGCCTTAGTACATCTTAAATTTCGTCAAACTATCACACGACTGAATGGCAAATTTAACGTCAAAAAATCCAAATGGTCATTGTGAAGTTTTTCAAAATATTTGTCCACTACCAAAAGAAAATTCGTCACACATATCATACATTTCGCAAGAATTAACCTATGAGCATTTTAGGTAACGTAGGTGTATAAAGAAAATTCACACACACGTACACTCTTACTCTATGTACACAAACACAGTGAAAGGCAACCAAACAGTGACCATAGATAGATGTTGTGTGTTCCCTGAATGATTCGATGTCATCGGCTCTCAGTTAGGGGATCATTGTAGCCCAAGATTGATGATAGCCTAATAGCCAGCCGACAAACCCGCGGTGGCCTACTCCTGGCTTAATGAATAGAGGCTGTATGAAGCCGCTTTGGCACTTCAAAAGATTTTGAGATTTTTGGTAGTATAATAGAACCTGGGAAGCAACAAGTGAGGTATTTAGGAAGTTAAATGCGCATTTGTGAGGTCTTATTATGGCATTTGTGTGTTTAAATGGTTTTAATCATTTTAATAAGGTTATAATGAACTTGAAACGTGTTATAGTTATTTTTTGGCTGAAAAACTGATATAAAATATTTAGCGTGTATTATGAGAGCAAGAGTACCTACGTAAAACTTTAATTTCTCTTTTGTGTCAAGTATTTGGAGATAGAAATGCTCAACGGATGATATTCAATCAAACATCACACAGAATCCATCTTACATATTTTGTATTCCTTTGTGTGTTACTAACAAATGTTTAAAGAATTTAAATTGCAAACACACAGAGGTCGCTAGTGTGTCTACAGCTATTTCGGAGAGGGCTCAGCAAACATTTAAATTGGGCTTAGGCAAACAATAAACAAATGATAACAAGCTCTCCGAGGGACAGAATAAACTTTATAAAGGATGTTATGATTTATTTACTTTATAATTCTGTCCTTTGCTCCACTTTGATTGTGGTTTGTTATCTGTAAAAAAGGGTTGAATTAAACATCGCGGGGTCAAACTTGGGCTCGCAATTTTATGTGCATGCTAATGAATCCCCCTTTGACTGAATTCTAAGTCTAATTTACTAAAATGTTTACTTTTGTTATTTTAGGTACTTTGTCCTTAGACATTGAAAAAGTGGAGGGATTTTGAAGAGGCTTACACAGCATTGAATGACCAAAGGTTGAAGAAGAAGACGACAAAGATCTTTCACACTGTTTTCATTGTACCCAATGAAACGGGATATTTAAAAACCTACATTAAACTTTTCTGCATTCACTTTAGAAAATAGTAACTTTCAGTTGAACTTAGCAGACTTGCCAAGCGAGTTAATGACCGAGATTTGCATACATAAGCTGAACCAAATAAAAGCAACACAACACACAGACCGAAAGTATCACTTGCGAGCAATTTAGTATTCAATTTGCTAAAGTTAATCGCTAGTGCGCCAAACACGGTTACGGTACAAATAAACGCGTGTTGCTCCGTTAACGGTTACAGTTTCAGTAATTTTCCCACACTCGGGTGGTCCTCATAAACGCGGCAGTTAACATACTCGATACGGAAATAACGAAATAACACCCTCCATCTAAACCGAACTCTAGGAAATTGAAGAAAAATCGACTACCCACCTGCAGTTGATAGTGAAAATAAACGTACGAAAGTTAATAAACTCGCTCGTTAGCTGTGTTACGTGTTTTTCATTAAATATTTTACTAAACAAGATACGAGTTTTTCACGCGTTTTGTTTCTGCAGTTTGATCGGGTGAAAGAGCAAAGTTGGAGTGTTGAGTGTCGTATTATCCACGAAGTCTATGCACCTGTCGACGAGTATGAATTGCAATCACATTGAGCACAGTAAACTCGTTTAGTTGAGCCGCTGTTCCGTGCCATTTATTAATACTGGTCGTGGTGTAAGGTGTCGCGGCAGACCTCGTAGAAGATGGCTGGACGAAGGCGACGCATTGTTCTAAAACCGGGCACGCGCGACCCGGGACTTAGCGGGGAACTGAGCGTCTGAGCGGAGCGAGGATTGCTAGCTTATAGCTAAAAGACGTAAACGACAAAATGGTTTTTGTTATTTAATTTAGTTGGAAACGATAATTTGAGAATTTCCTTCTACAATTTTAAAGAGTATGTATAGCCTTATCTACGGAGAAAGTTAAGAGGCTTAAATCGGTCCAGTTTGCCCATAACATGAGAATCTCTTTTTAAAAAGAAGTAAGTTTGATAATTTTTTCTCTGTTACAAAAGTTAATTAATCATGTATTGGAAACTAACAAAATAAGGTTTTTATCATGAATTATCAGGTCGCCAATTTATATTTTCATTCGTTTTGTAATTACTGACATAAATTGAGATCATTGACTCCAAAATTTCCAATGCGTCCTCTTAAGACCAGCGACCAGTAGTCCACATTGGCCTTGGATCGAAACAACTGAAAGTGATGGGGCCGTTGCCCAGCAGTGGGATAATGCAGGCAACAGCATTAGTATCAGTGTTCGTGGTGCCAGCAAGGTCTTGAATATTCTGCAATAATAAGGTTATTTTCTCTTTATCTTAGGAATTTATATCTTCATGTATTGTAATTGACCGATCAACTTTATCAAAGACTAGCAGACGTCACGCGGTTTCACCCGCGTAGTTCCCGTTTCCTTGGGAGTACGGGGATAAAATATAGCCTATGTTACTCAGGGTGAATGTAGCTTTCTAATGGTGAAATAATGTTTGAAATCGGCGCAGTAGTTTTTGAGTTTATTCAGTACAAACACAAAAATACAAATCATTCCCCTTTATAATATTATTATTATATTAGTGTAGATGAATCATCATTTTTAAGAGTGCGTGAAACTCATCAAACTCGTCAAACACAAGTTTAGTAAGATCTTGCGTACAATCATTTCTGGTTATGTCAGATTAAATCATAAATATCAGTACAGTACTTGAACTAGTAACTGTACGTGTGTTTTGTGTTGCAAAACAGAAAGACGTACTTGCGTCATGTTGAATCTGTTTGATTTGATAATTTTGTTCTCCTTGGGTTTAAAAAAAATAGTTTATTGGTAGAACAAGTTTAGGTTCACAAAATTTTGTGATTAGATCCTCCTTATAAGCAGATAGTGCCTGTGTTGGGAGAGTCCACTCTTCCATATCAAGTCGTGTTACACAAAAAGCACAGCGTATTATTATTATATCTAAAACTACATAGATTAAGATTAACTTACTTACTAAAACTATATAAATTAAGATTAAGATTAACTTTCATTAAATCAAATGTGAGTGAGTGGGTGTAAGTGTGTGGGTGAGTGGGTGTGTGTGGGTGAATGTTTGACTGTGAATGAGAGAGAGACAGTGTGAGTGTGTGTATGTGTATGTGTCAAGGTTTCAGAAGTGTTTCGGTATCATTGTAGGTAAGCGTTTGTATCCATTCCATTATTCTTTTTTTACTGTAATAGTAGTTTTTGGGATAAATGTAGATGTATTTATTGATTTTATTATATAGCGCTGCAGATCGTTTGGTAAATTGCATACTGGCACATAAAATCCTCGTCCTGGGGACATTTAATATCATGTCTTTCCTTCTTTTTGTCAGTATGCCAGCATCATAGGAAAGAGACTTATGTTTTTTTAATATAATTTGTGTTATGTAAAGTTTCCTGACTTCAGACTGACTTCAGTAGGATATCTCTTTTTTTTTTAAAAACATGCACTTGATAAGAGCGCGTTGTGCCCTTTCTAGCGTTACAAATTTTGTTTTGGCTGCACCACCCCAGACAGGGATGCAATAGGACAGTACTGACTAGACTAACGCAACATAAATCATTTTTAAGGAAATCTTTTTGATGGCCTGAATGATTACCGGAAATCCTCGGAACTAAGAGTCCTGAACATCCAGCTTAATTTCCTGATTCTGTTGGCAATCTGCTCAATGTGTGGGTACCATGATAGTCTCTGGTCCACAATAACACCTAGGTACTTAATATGAGGTACTTTCACAAGTATCCCAGGTGAAAAAGTACAGCAGTATCATCCGCGTGACAGAATACTTGTGCGTTTGCAATATTAATGTTACAGAGTTCATTAACGTAGATAAGGAACAATGTAGGTCCCAATATGCTTCCCTGAGGGACTCTATATGACGTGTATGCGTCTTCACTAGTGTAACTGACCCACTCTAACTCTCTGTTTTCTGTTTCTGAGATAACCCTTGAAGAGACTAAGAGCCGTTCCACGAATTCAGATACATTCCAGCTTTCTAACAAGGATTAGGTCAGTGCCATTTCGACACGTCCACTATGCTATGAATATATATTTTATCACTGTGCTATGAATATATATTTTTTTATAATTTTGGCAAACATTGTTGGTAAATATTTCTAAAGGAAAATCTAAATTGCATGTGTAACTTTGTTTTCATTTTATAAAATGTATAAATAAAGCACTTCTGTTTTGTGAATTCATATTTACAAATTGTCAAAGGGAAAATGAACGTTTTCCCAAATATGTAGTTGACGATGCATGGAATATTTTTGGTAATTTCATATCTCTTTATCGTGTACTCTTCAGATAAAGTGTTTTTTTTATAAAAAAAACGTGGTGTTTTTTTGCGCTATAGTAGGTATTTAAAAAAAAACACGTGGAATCGTTTTTTTTTATCTAAGATATCCAACGTCAAACTTTAATATTGCAAAACTGAATGTTTCAAGGGTTTAAATCAAATTTCATTAAAACTGTTTCAACTGTTGTCATAGTTTTTAAAGAAATTGTCTACGTATCAATCAATCGTATCGATCGTTTGTTCGTATCGTGTCAATCTTCAAATCGTCTTCTTAACCTTCACCTAACCGTTCACATGCGACAGCAATCACTTCAAAACATCTTCATACACCTCCATCGATGTACGATCAGAGCTAATACAAACAAACGTGCGATAGGTAACATGCAACCGTTTTTAAGTGATTTTAGACAAATAGTGGAGTCGGTCCCACAGTCGGGTGGGCTGTAATCGCCGTCATTACACCGTACCCAAGGGTACTCGTGCGGCCTAGGGCTGTCACAGGCAGGTAGGAGGGGAAATAGAAAAAAAAACATACGTCATCAGCCTATAATTTTCCCACTGCTGGGACACGGCCTTCTCTCAATGAGAGGGAAAATCAACTGTTAATAATAAGAAAAACTTGCTTTTTTTTAAGTATCCAGTATCCTCCATAATGGATACTTAAAAAAAAAGGAAATTTTACAGCCGATAAACTTTATGAATGGCATTGGTGATAGTTCTTAAGTAACCAGGACTCTCTCTAAACATTTTAACCGGACATAGGGGCTTCCTTGAACGTAAAGATCACTGCAGGATGTACCGAATCGTCTCCTCCCGAAAAAGCTTGATGGTGTGAGACTCATGCTGTGAGATGTTTAACCGGTAATTAAGTAGTATATTTGTAGTGAGATAATATTTTCTTTTTTTTCTAGAAACTTCTATAGCCACAAACACGTTTATGTCCATTCTCATCATGTTCAAAGAATAAAGTTTCAAAGCCACAACAATAAAATGTTACCTATGAACTACGATGAGCAAAAGGTATATGATTAAGTTACTTGGTACAGGGAAGTCATTGTCAATTGTTGATCAAATCCAGCGTGACACCCCTATACCCAGCTACCTATGTGATTGTTGAGCCCCAGCGAACTCCCGCCAATGTCATAATTCGAGTATTGCATGTCTTAGTGATTTATGTTTTTAGTGCTTTTTAATTGTTCCCAAATTGAAAGTGTAGCAGTCTAACGAGCGATTATGCTAAACTGTAGGTTAAGTGCTAATGGATGGTAAAAATTCACTTAGCCTTTTTTTTATTCTGTATAAGTGCCTGGAATTATATGGATGAGACATTAAAATTGCTGTAGGTTATGGAACTCAATATGTGGGCCCAATACCGCAGATTTTTCTCATTTCGATTTTAAAACTAAAGTAAACAACAAAATATAATAGAATACTATCTAGATGATTTATTTAACTGAAAGCTACAAAACACTGCTGACCTTTCAGTGCAGGTTAGAAGTGTGTTAAATCATAAAACTAAACCAGTAAGGGTCTATGCAGGCTGGGCAGAATTTAGGTAGCCCTAAAACTAGTTAATTAATAATCATTTAAGATCACACTGTTATTTCGATTATGCATAATATTTGAAATTCAATTGTATACGATTGAACAAAGTTTTTATCGTTGTTTTTAAATCTGTACGCTGCAAAATAATTCTAACACTATCTTTGAAGAAGACACCGTTCGTTCAATCAAATTAAAATAAGATTTCTCTTCAATAGCGAAGAGAAATCTTGTAGATATCCTCGATGTACGCACCCCTTTATATCAACAGTAGGTTCTGTTTACAATGAAAGCACTGAGGCACGTAATTTGAGTGGATATCTAGTATTCGCAACCGATCCGCTAGTTATGCTAACCTTAGAATTAGATTGATTAACCGATAGGCCGCTTGAATAAGAATGAGGTGAGTTATTGTTATTATTCGTATTCGTATCGATATTGATTTAAGCAGGATGAAATACGATTATTGTATACAGGGTGTAAACGGGCCCTTTACGAAGCCGTCAACCAAGCATTCTGTACATAAAACTAACTTTACGCAAAATATATCGCTGGGAAACGACTTTTTTTGGGGTGTTAAATCACGTTTTACGGTAAACTCAATGTAACGCACTCAAAACATTGTGCTTTTAGATTGTATTGAATAGTACGGACTTCGTGGAGGTGTTTTTTTAAAGTAAAAATCTTACATTAAATACATGTATTTAAAAAAAATACTTGTGAAGAAGTTGGAACTTTGACCCCCAATATCTCTAAAACTAGAAAGTTCTCTATGACGGGGCGAACCAGACCTTTTTGGCTTCGTTAAGGGTCTTTTACACCCTTTATGTAGGTACCTATGTTTTGTCCACACTTTAAAATTTCGTCCCATGTCCTAATAGGGAGCGAGCCTTTTGCCATCAACCGGGCACAAATCCAGACTCCGTGGCTGCTACTGACAAACGGAAATCCCAGTAACACTTTGCCCGAGTTTCGAACCCAAAACATCATGTTAAGCAGTAGAGCTTGCAATTACCGGACAAACGAAGCAGTTTAAAAAATGAGATTGTTTTTTTTTGTCCAGATTTTTTCTTAAAAAATTGATAAAAGTGCAACTTGCTAGTTGCTAACTATTTGCTCTTCACATAATATATGTGTGTGCAGGTTAGATGTTGATTCTCTAGGTTAGGTAAACCATACCATCAAAAAACTGAATAAGAACGATTTTATAACTTCGCATTGTACGTTGACGGCATAAAAGTAGAAACAATCAATGTCTGATAATTATGAGAAATTCTTTCCAATAGCCAGAGGATATTAAATTTCTCTGTTAAGATTTGAAACCTTGTAACAAAGTCTTGAGGAAACCATCTCATTTTTGCAATAACTTTCTTGGTTACTTAGCTTGAAACATTATATACAGTTCCCATACATTTTTATTGCCTACCTCCTAAAGTTGACATTTATCCATTACACAATTTACGACGTTGCAAACAGCTCGGCTGATATATTAGCCGTCTAACATTAATTGCGTAATTCAGCTGAGATTTCTCGTCATATTTTAGGCTGTACACCCACAGGAAGGCGTGGACCGCACGATAAAACGACGTAGATTGGCTTTAAAAACACTTTATGACGTCGTGAACACACTTCAATCCGACCTGTCTTATGTCTTTATTCTCTTTATTAGTTCATTCAACGGGTCTCGGTTAATTTCTAAAGAATCTAGGTTATACGTGCACAAAGAACCTGTTTTGCTGCTATACGTGGCGAGTTGATTAGGTTTCCTAGGAACTTTGCTGCGTGCGGCTTCGATTTGAAACATGTTGCGGACGCTTTGAAGGGTTATTTTTGTTTCGTTTTCCATGTTATTTGTGTTGTTTCTTGCCTTTAGCTACCACTAAGCTACGAGTTATTTGCTAAGTGTTAACCTTCAATGTTTTGCATGTAGAGGCAAAAATACTTCTGTATATTTTACTAGCATTTAAAATTGTGATTGCAAAATAAAATGATGTGATATTTTACTTTCAATACATTTATAATGTTCATTTACTTTTGTATCGGCTATTACAACCAATTTGTGGTTCGAATCCACAGCTATTTCGTGGTTGAGTTATGTGTGAAACATGAATCTGTAGCCTAAACAAACTGGACCTAAATCTATAAGGGTGAATATAAAGGTTTTAGATTCAATTAATTCTGGTTTTGTTTTGGTTAAGTAACTGTTTGTATTACATGGCTTAGTTATTTGAATACTGGGCTCTGATGGTAACGTAATGGTAAAGTTAACGAAACATTGTGGAATATTAATCGGAATGTTTGTTCTGGTTTCAGTTCGCTTTCAGCAGCGTTCGTTATCAAACCTCCAGAGTTTTTAGTCATCCGAAATTTTATGAAATGACACGAATTTCGTAAACTGTGGCGAAGTTAAGCGGCGCAGAGCGTTCAGTACGGAGCGGAATTTATAATAACATTCGCGGAATACTTCTCTGGTTAAAATTTTTAATGAGTTATGGTAGTACACTCCGAGCTCGAGACTTAAAATGACTAGAGTCTCCGAGAATTACAACCAAGAATTAATTAGAGGACGGCCCCCATTGAAAAGTTTGGAATTGTCGCCACCTGGCAATCGTGATAAAACAAAGCAAACACGAATGCGCGGAAATCGTCTTCACTCAGAAATTATTTTGTTTTATTTATCATAAGCACATCGAGTATTAATTGAAGCTTTCAGAATGATGCGTATATTATTAACGAAAGCTATTTTAATATTCGTCTGTAATTTTGTATTTAATATTTAGTTGGCACGTGGATTTAGACGAGACGTAATTGTTTTGCGTTGTATTTAAGATTAATAAACTTATCCTCGAAATTAACTCCTTGACATAGTTCTCGTCGTATCTCTTTTGTAATTAATTTAGCTAATTTTATTTGGCTTATTATGTAGCTTAGAAAATTACTCTGTTCAAATTTTGCTACCATTAAATTGGTACAGATAACAGGGTTTCAATAGAACCGTGGCGAAACTAACAACTTGATAATATGATCTAAAGTAAACTATCGTTGAAGGAATTAAGACGTAATTACTGTTCGGCCACTTTATCGGGAGCATTAATTTTATTGCGGAACCCGTTTGACTGAACATAATTTCTGAGATGGCGTCCAAATTGCGCGATCGACAGATTTGAGCGGCTCGACACGCTCAGCTAAGTAATAGCTCCACTAAACACATATGAATATTCATTGTCTTATAGGGATTTAGTGAAATTCGATCACTGCTTAAAACGACATCAAAGGATAATGGTGTTACGGTCTGTAACAATACAGCTGGCAATGTAATTAGTCGTTTGATTGCCTTGTAATGTGTTAATTATTGCCGGTGACAGTTTTGGCCCCATTTGGGAATGTAATTGATTGTTGATAGTCCCTATCTTTATCAAAAGACATCATTCATAAATGTTTTCTCGACTTTGTTGAGAAAGAAGCAATTCGACAAATCCAACGAAAATATATTATTGATATTCTGATACGAATGCTATCTATTCAGTCATAATGGATATAATATAAAATGTAGTCTTACGTACGGGCTCAACAACAATAATAATAATAAGTAGACAAGATACACATCTACCTACTCGATATAATATTTAAGCGAATAATAGTAACGGTATAAAATCAACGTCTTTCGTAAACATTGGATTTAGTGAAGAACGCCGGTTGGGTATACTATCTAAGCCGAATTTTCGTTTGTTTATCTCGAGCTAAGTATTTGAGTGAATTGTTAGGGAGGCCCGCCTGGAGCGGCGTTCATAATAATGGAGTAGGTACCTCGAGTGCTGATCATCAAAGGGAGTTAACAATTAGTGTTTTTGACGGTCATTGCTCAATGCTCTTTGATCTAAACGCTCGTGGAGAAATGTGCCAAATATTTGAGGTGGAATCACGGATCCCTTAGGTCAAGCGAGCAAAGGATTTGTGTGGGCGCCGACATCTTTACATCTGAAGCGCCCTACACTGCGCTCTGATGAGGGGACTTTAACAATTTTATATTTTCTGCCCACGCAAGTACAATTTTACGTGACGTCACGAAGCTAACAGCCATGAAAATTACACGCTAACTACCTTTCTATTATTATTTCCCAAATTGTAATACTAATTCTACAAATTAATGGACGCTCTAATTTGGCTTTAATTACATATTTATTAATTTGGAACATTCATCATAATGCGTCAATTTCTACTCGTATTAACCCTACGAACGTGCAAATAAGCACAGAACAATACGCATTGCGTGCGTTAATGACCCCTAAACTGGTTAAATCCGTTTCATGCTCGGTTTGTTTCATTCACGATATTTTGATAATGGCGTAAATTTATGCAGCAGTACTTCGAAATCCGAGACTGCATAATGACTTGGTGTCGGGCTTGTTTTATGCTAAGTACGAGGATGAAAGAGCCTGCAAATGTATGTAGATCGGTTGCGTGGGAAGTGGCAACAAGTGGCCGAGACGTTGGTGCCGAAACGAAAAAAAAAATTGGCTTTTGGGTCTTTTTGGCAATCGAGATTAACCACGGGTTAATTAAAACATTAAGAGGCGGTACAAGAATTCGGGGAATCATGACGACATCCGAGCATCTGCATCGCAAAAAACTTTTAAAACCTTAGAGGTTGTGTTCATGTTAAGTATTTTGTATGTAAAATACTTCAAAAGCACTAATTTACAAAGAATATTCTGAAGAAAATAAATGGGTAATAGCACAACAACCTACCTACATCTACTATTTCATATTTGTAGAGACATG
Source organism: Xestia sexstrigata (assembly GCA_941918905.2). Taxonomy (NCBI): domain Eukaryota; kingdom Metazoa; phylum Arthropoda; class Insecta; order Lepidoptera; family Noctuidae; genus Xestia; species Xestia sexstrigata. Next base: position 9,856,496 of record OW799213.2, on the reverse strand, counting down.
GCATATTATTATTATCTGTACCAAGAATCTTTTATTTTCACCAAGATACTTACATGTATTTATGTGTTGGGTATTTATAATACTTAATGTTATTTACGATCTTTGGCTGTTTTAATGATTACGATCAGAATATTTTTTTACATGTTTCTGTCTCTAGGGGATTGCGATAAATACTTTCAATTTAAGATTAAACTTGTATAATATTGAGAATGCGAACTACTTATTGGATTATTGATAGTTATCAAAAATACATTGCCGCAATAAAAAATTACGAAAAATATTTACATACAAACTGTCTGTCGATTAAAGTTTATAGTCTGTGACATTTCGTTTTAAAAATATCTCATTGCAAGCATTTTGCATTCTTTCAATAAAACGAGGTTGATAATAAAAGGTCCTTTCAGCACTAGATTTCCATCACGGTTAGCCATAGGGTTGTAAGGTGCAATGAAACAGAGGCGACACGCGAGATTACGCGACGCGCGGCGGCGAAGCAGCGATGTGACTCATTCTTGTTTAACATAAGTTAGAAAATACAGATGTACTGATACGAGTACTGTGCTACGTTTACTGATGTTGTTTCGTGCAATGTTATCTGACAGTGATGAGTGTAAACTGGTGCAAATCAAGAAGCAGGTGGAATATCAGTTGAGTTTTGTTTACGTATATAGTCCCCATTTCCTTGTCTGCGACCGTCTTTAGCATTTGCCATCTTTTTAAAGGGGGTCTTAATAATTAAGAAGGAAAGATAACTTTCGTTTCAGACAATATTTAAGAATCAACATGCTGGGGGATGAGATTTCCACTTTAAAAAAATTACGAACTTCAATGCTATCTTTGATCTCCTATTTAACTCATTAGGTGAAGAAATTTCAAATCTCTCTCTTATTATCCACTTCTGTTATGTATCTAGCGATATGGGTGCGTTGTCTGTCAGGGATTTATATCAAGTAGATTTGAACTTATAAATGTAACCTTCTTGGTGCATCTGCATACGCTTACACTGGCAAACATGTAGTGGCGCGCGGTGGGGCGTGTCGTCGCGATCGTATCGGCGATCCAGTAATTACCAGGCATCCACTAAATTTTCACAAACGCCTTTTATCAGATATTCAGTCAGTATGTTAATAGCACATATTCTGAATGCCGGCAGCTCGTAATCTTTTTTCCGTAGCGTTTATACGCCTTCGAGGGTGAAACGACCAATTATAGGCAAGTGTAATACGTTTTTAAGTGTTTTTTTTTTAGTAGAAAACAAACTATATAGTTTGAAAGAAATAATAAATGAATTTCCTAGTGCAACGATATTTTACTGCGATTTCATTAAAATATTCTGTGATTGTTTGTATTGAAACTACACACATCAAAAATGTCTAGGGATCAAGCATTTTTATGCGGATTTCTTGAGATTGAGATGTGGCTTTGTAATAAATTTATGATTTTATAAATTTATATGGATCCTTTTTGGTGCATTTCATAATTTGAATCAGGAACTCTCAATCAAATTCGAGTAAAAGATGAAAATAAGCTGTCAATATTTTCCCTATAAAAACATACAACGCATTGAAGACATTATTAGTGCTACTGTTTCCCTACTACTGATTAAAACCAACGTTATTATGGAGCGGCGACGTCATTTAAGCAGGGAAGAAATGCTCAGAGCCGTGGGAATGATAGAAGCTGGTTCCCGGCAACGTACTGTAGCTTTAGCTCTGAATACAAGTCAGAGTGTTATCAGTCGACTTTGGACACGTTACCGAAGCACTGGTACCGTGGCTGAGCGCCATGGAGGACGGTATCGCTGCACCACACGGAGACAAGACCGATACATTCAAATCTTAACTCGAAGAGCTCCAACAATAACCGCCATGATGTTAGCCGTGAGGCTTCATCACTCTTCAGGGAACTTAATTAGCGACTAAACAGTCAGAAACCGCTTGCATGAAGTGAACCTTCATTCCCGAAGACCGCTACGGGTACCACCTATAGCAATGCACAATCGTAGGATTCGATATCAATGGGCTCTTGAACACAGAAATTGGGCAGAAGAACAATGGCGTTTCGTGTGCTTTTCTGATGAGTCTCGTTTTGGTATGAGACCGGATACAAGACGTATACGACACTGGAGAACCCCTGGACGCCAACAGCGATTAAAATCCTGCCAGGAAGTCCATCCTTATAGTGGTGGAACCATCATGGTATGGGCGGGTATTTGGATCGGCGGAAGAACTGAGTTGATTTGGATCAGAGGCAACCTCAACGCTCAAATTTATGCTGAGACGATTGTATCAGACGTCATCGTTCCTCTACAAGTGCAAATCGGTCCCTTATTTCAGTTAATGCATGATAATGCACGACCGCACACCGCAAGAGTTGTAAGACAGACTCTCGCCGCAGCTAACATCAATGTCCTGCCCTGGCCTGCTCAGTCGCCAGACTTGAACCCGATTGAGCATGCATGGGATATGCTACAGAGAAGAGCTCTGCCGAATATGGAGGGTATCCAGTCGCAAGAAGACCTTTTTTTGTTGTTGCAACGAACATGGGCGGCCATTCCACAGCGTGATTTGGATGAACTCATTTTGAGTATGCCAAACCGATGTTCTTGTGTTGTTAGTGTTCGCGGTAGAAACACGGATTATTAATTGTTTAAGTTACCCAATAAAATTTTAAAGAAAACTGTTATTTCAGTCTTTTTTTCGAACTTTAATGTTAGTGGTTCAAATGTCAAAAATCCCTTTATTAGGAAAATGGCAAATTTCTTTATTAATGCAAAGGTGACTTGGTTTATCGTTACTGTGACAAACGAAAACACTTTATTTGATGAATGCTTAAAGAAAATTTTAATTAATATCAATCAGGAGAAAAGTTATTGCAAAAATATATGTTGATCCCTAGATACTTTTGATGTGTGTATTTCTATTTACATTACTAGAGGGTTTAATTTCTAGAAATGACTAGGTACACAAATGCAAAGGCAACGTGCTATCCTGACGGAATTCCGGGAAAAGTATACACAAACGTTTGACGTAGTATTAGTTCTATCTTCAGAACTTCATTATTTTCCAGGACACCAGGAAGCAAAATTAAAGCTAATATATATTTTTTAAAGTTTCTTTGTACGAAAACTGGGGCCTCAACCTCGCAGTGGTAGGCAGTTTTAATTGCATTGCGTGAATTCGTATTGTATGCTTACTTTATGCATTAAGCTAGAAATATTGTAGTTTTATGTGAGTTGTAAAAGAGCATGACGTGCTAGCTATTTTACTTCCTCATAAAATTGAATTATTGGAGTTGTTTTCCATTTTCTACAACCTTTCTGTACAGTTTTGGGTGAAACATGATGAAACAACTAAGGTAAGTTATTGCTAGCAACTTAAAAAAAATAAACCGACTTCAACAACACAAAAAACAGTGAAAAATAACTTTAGCTTTAGAAGTGAAACTGTAAAAATCTGTCGTGCAGCAAGCACGACCAATTTGCTGTCTACTGTTGAAGAGTTCCACTGTATATCTCCGAAGATCATCATCAGATCTTCACCAAATTTAAATGGGACCACTGCGAAGATATTTTCTTTCAAACAAAAAAAGAACCATCGAAATCGGTCACAATTGGAGAAAAAATCGCTGAACATACACACAAAATAAAAACAAACGAATTGATAACCTCCTTCTTTTGGAAGTCGGTTAAAAACTAGATAACCTAGCTATTGCAACTTAAGTAACATACTTAGCCATACGGGACTAGGTACCTTTATTTATGTATGGGAACCAGTATTTGTGAGCCATGAGCCAGAGACATGCCGTGGATGCATATGGACTAAACGGATCAGCATTTTAATATAATTATTATAAATACTATTTTTTTTTGTTACTTTTAAAATTATTATTCTTAAACAAGACACCTGTATTCCCGCATCTAACACACACTCCTCGCATCTACTTTACTTTTAAACACGAAAAATGTCAACTCTTCCTTAGGAAATGGAAGTAGTAGAAAAGTTGGCATTTCGTCCGGGTGATTCATGAAGGGAACCTCCGACGAGGTAGATTTATAGTAGCTCAGTCTGACGGCTGACGTTTATTGCACAGAATAGCCCTCGATCTGCACACCGACAATTTTGTTCCGCTGTGTACCGAATGTGTTATTTGTCACAATGTGTTATGCACTTTTCGTGGCGCCATTTGGGGGTTAGATGATTCTTGTCTTTGTACTAAAAGATTTATGCTTAGAATAACAATTGTAGTCCCATGCGTTACCGTTCATCTTTGTAATAAATTGTTCTCTTATATAACATAAACATAGCACCACGCCTGTAATCCCAGAAGGGTTAAGCAGAGGTGTACCTAATAGTAGGTACATCCACTTTTCGCCAGTTACATTTTAGTCCCATCAACCCATGTAGTAGGGGGCGAGCCTATATGGCCATCAACCGGGCACAAATCCAGACTCCGCGGCTGCTACTGAGAAATCCCTAATGGTAAAAACCCAATATCACTTTGCCCGACCCGGGAATCGAACCCAGGAACTCATGCTCAGCAGTTGTGCTTGTGACCACTATACCAACAAGGCAGTCGTTCTTCTTCGATCTTTGTAAGAAATTGTACTCTTATTAAAATGTATGTTTTACTATACGTACGAGCTAATAAATTGCTCATCTTAATTAACCCGATCCTTTTACAAAGACACTCGAATATCAATAAACTATTGCTATATTTGTAACGTTATCTGTTTCACTACTGTACCACTTTATATTCAAAACAGTGAGTGCAAAAATATTTATTTTAAATGTAGCATGAATGTCTTTAATGCATCTGCTGCAATAAAAAATCTTTAGCATTCAGCACGCATGACTATGACCACTTTATTCTACAGTGGGAGACAAAAAAATGACACCAGTATCAGCTATCAGGTGCACTTATCACGTAACGTCATTACGTGCCTTTAATGGCAAGGTGTTAAACCAGTTAAAATGTCTCGCGCAGGATTTGCTTAGTAAATTGCATCGCATCCATTGCATCCAGAGAGAGGCGTAAGTCAGCGCTCGCCCGGGGCAATGCAGTTATGACGTCATTAGCACGTTATGTGACGTCATAACTCTCCAGCTATCTTCCGCCTGTCAGCAATTACCGCGATGGATGGAGCTACACGTGCTCCAAAATGTGCGTTATTATTTTATTCTATAGTTTATTTTGGCAGGCAGTTACTGCGGCTGTCATTTACTTAAAAGCTCCATGATATATACAGCATTTTTCGCTCTGCAACTTATCTCAAATTTACTTTTCAACGCATAAAGTTTTACACTGCGATAACCATCTAAATTGCGTTCAATTACGCAGAGCTTTACAAAGCTGTAAACAAAGAAACACAGACAGTTTACAATAGAAAGCAAAAGGATGACTAAAATAAAAATCATCCATATATTCAGTTGCATGGCCCAACTTGTAGACGTAAATGAGAATAGTTGGTTTAGACAATGGATTCATAAATCGCGTGATCCTATCTACTTGTAAAACTGCTAAAATAGAAGCGCTAGGCGACGTTCATTATGCGTATTTAGTTCCATTGTAATGAATGTTCTACCAAAAGGGGAGGACATGAATATTACAATAAAGAATATCTAGTTAAGGTTTTGAAGTTGTTAAGTGGTGCCGTAGGTAAGCTGACAAAGTTTAGTTCTTTGTTTACATTTCTGAATAGGTTTTAGTCGTACAGGATTTAAAGTTTTGGGACAAAGTTCGTACATCAATCTTTCTGTGGAACTTATCTGAGTTATTATCAGGAAACGGTGTTGGTTGTAGTGTTTCGAGTAGTGTTTAGTGTGCACTGTATTCGTGTGACGCGGAGGAATGAGAAAAATCTCGTGAGGAAAGTTTGAATGTGAATAAGAGTAAAGAAAAAACAATGAATGGACTGTGCGAAGAATGATATGGCAAGAAAAAAGAGTCTGTCTGATGAGATAACGAGTAATAGAAAGGTGTGGAAAAAGAAAACATGCTGCGCCGACTCTAAACAAATTGGAATAAGGACTTACGGTATGATGATTCGTAAGCACGAATGGTATGCAATAATATTGTTTTAAAAGAAAAACAATCCCGTTGATTGCAGTTAGGAATCATCAGAGCCTTCTGAAGGTTGCACAAGCATCATCAGTACTCAGTGAGTATCATTTTGGGTCGTACATTGTTGTGGATTTACATATTTTACTTGTACGTTCAACTACTACCAACAAAGAACGATCAACAAATATTCAGTACAAACAAAGAACAGATAAGTACACTTAACTTGTATTTTCTTCTCTGTATCGTAATTAGTCTCAGAGGATTTTGTATTTATTCTCTTTATTTCATCTATATATTTAGAGAACAACCCCTGTAGCCATATATTTATGAACGTGTTAGCCCCCGTAGAATTCTTTGCTATCATCTGTTTTACGTTGTCTCCCCTGAGGCGATGACCTTTCCTTTGGTGTATTTTTATCCTAAACATCCCCTAATAGACTTCAACGTTTTCTTCTCGAATTGGGAGCTAGAGAGGTCTTGTTGTTGTACCTACTTTTGACAATTTGGTGCCTTGTTAGGCCTGTTGCTTTGCTGTTTTCTATTTCGGGCTTGATCTCGTTTTAGGTCTTCAAATGAATGAACCATTCAATCAATTTTGAAACGTGAAAACTCTTATCTTAAAATGGGTTAGTTACTAATTGGTTTATTCAATCAATTTAGTTATAATTCGTGTAATTATTTATTATTTAGATAAAATCGTTTAAAAATTGAAAATATTACGTTTCGTACGTTAATATAGATTTTGATAAAGCTTTGAAGAACACCATGCAGCTACTACTTTTATACTGTTGTCAAGCTAAACGACAATCCGTTCTTTCCTACCTAGTTCGAACTGCTTCTTATCGATCTAAGAAACACTCGTACTAGTACAAACATAAATACACACAGATGACTAGGAATGCGTAATCATTCCATTAAAAGGCGCGTTCCTAAGGATTTGTTGGTACCCTTTATCCTACGGGAATCCAAAGGGAAAAAAGGTCGAGTCATTTGTCTTTACTTGGAGGATTTATGTTAGGATCACCAGTATAGAGCAGTCGCCGGAGACTGGATGCTCTCGGAATGAATTGTTGATGATAATCGCCCTGTAAGGACATATCACGTAACTGATATCTTACGTCTAAGTACAATCGTGGGTAGAAGGATTGGATCACGTTGTATGGGCTGTGTTGTTTGCTATCTGATATTGTAGATAGATCAAAACAAAGGAATTGCTTAAAGCTTGAATTTTGATAGCCTCTGCTAACAATTTCTTTTTCAATTACCTACGAGTAAATAATTTAAGAGTGTGCTAACTAAAAATTGTATTAGTTGATATTGTCACATTATTGGGTAAAGTCCTCTACCAAATACTGCAATAGTAGCAGTATACTGGGCCTGGGTCTTTAGTAGCTTTAAGGAAAAATGTATCAGCTTGAACTATTTCCCTTTGCAGAATATTTTATATCTTGAAAAAAAGTATTGCTAGAAAATATACAAGTTCTCTAAAGAGGGTATTTTAACTTTTTGACTTTGCTGAGATTTCTTAGTAAAAGTGGATCCAAACATTTTCTAGGAAGGTATGTCTGTACAAATATGTCTTTGCTTTGACTAAATAGATTCGATCTCGTCGAAACGCATTGAATCTTTTGGAAAAGCATATTATTGTATCAGACAATACAAAAGTAGCAACGGTTATTAAAAGAACATGGTGTCAATGAAATAAAAGCAGGCACCAGTGGCTGCCTGCTTTTATTTCATTGACACCATGTTTAGCTAGAGTGGCGGCTTATCCCAGTCCATTTGCGACCAAGGCTCAGTATTTTCATTTGTTATTTTCTTAATTATTTAGTTGCTGGTTCCGAGACACTTTAGTCATTGTTATGGAACTTCTTTAACCTTGTGCTTTTCTGTTAAGTAACACTGAAGATTCTGACTGACGCTAATTATAAGACCATGCCCAGTTATGCCAGTTTAACCGTACGGTATGATGAAGACAGACATGAAGTCTGGACTAAAGACCGGTCGAATATTTTATCCGGTTCCAAGTTCCAATCGCATAATACTGCTCTCTTATACATGGCAAGTTCATCCCAAGATTAGCATTGAAACATAATTATAATTGTATAAATAAAACGTATGATTGCGGGACATAGACGCACTTAGTCGGGTGTCAGTCACCATGATGAATGTCTGGCACTTGAAGTATCTACCGGCTGTACTAGTTTCTGAATGGACAGGTATATCCATCGCCGTTTCAGATATCAACCACGTGGCTAGAATTTATGGATGAGGTAGTTTTCTCAAGAAAAAGTTGGTACTATCTATGGTGCCGACATTTTAATCGGTACAGCTGGGATTGCTGGAAAAAAGTCTGATAATAAATCAAATACTTGTAGTCGGTATGTGGCGTACTACAAGTGGCTTGTTCTTTTACAAGCATCGTTTTGGATAACACAGCGTATGGGGAAAATGGTGGCTTGCCGAACTATAATACCAGATTTCAGATAATTTTCGGCTCAATTAGTATGTATTTTCTAGAATGTTGAGATTATTTAGTGATTTATAGTGTATCTAACTCCTGCTGAAAACCCCAACCCACCCACCAAATAATGCAACACACAATATTCACATTCAAACATTCCAAACTAATTTACAACTATACAAGCATCTCCAAATTCTGCACACTGAACATAGTTACGTCATACTATGTACAAGACATTTAGTTTAAACTATGTACATCAAGTTTCACATACTAGGTGTAAACGGGTCCATCACGAAGCTGTCAACCAAGCATCACCGACGTAACTCTACGCAAATATTATTGTTGGGAAACGAGTTTTTCTGGGGTGGTAAATCATGGTTTTCGGTATTACTCAATGTTACGCACTCAAAACATAATGCTGTTGGATAAAATTCTCTAAAATTCTAAATAAGTACAGGGGTCTTTCTTGGAGGTATTTAATGTAAAGTTATAACATTAAAAACTTGTCTTTTTTAAATTTGTAAAAAGTCGTATTTAGTACAGTATTTAAAACCATTAACACTAAATTAAATACCTAATCCTTTTACTCGGTTTTCTCACAGAACCACACCTATACCTCCGTAACAAGAAGGTTCCCAGGTATGGTCAAAAACAAAAAAAAAACGCGATGAATTGAAGCCCGTGAAATTCAAATTTTCTTACAATACGTTCTTTGCTTTTTGCAGGTCAGTGTCAGGTTGTATGTTTATTAAAATATGATTCGCGAATACCTTAAGGCTACCTTAAAGCTTTCACCTTAAGGGTATTTTTAAACCCACTATGTATATCGTGCTAGTGCTACTAATCTCATTGGTGCTACTACGTAACAAGGTTGCAAGGCATCGTAGGTCCGGCGGAGTGCACACTGGCAACTGGTGCATTCGATTCATCGCCTCGTTACGGCACACGTGTGCCCCAAGCCCCAGGCGTATAATCAAATGGATTTCAATAAAGTATTGTCAATTATTTACCGAAGGGCATCGTGATTATGATTTGTGGAGAACTGTGTCCTCATTATTTCTGGGTTTTATGAGGGTCTTGTGTTGTCATGGGCTCAAATTAGTTTTGTTATTGCATATTTTTTGTAAGCCTTGAAGGTTATATCAAAGTCACCATTTTGTTCTAAACTAAATCTTGTTTGTGTTTTAAATATCCGACAAAAAAAAACACATAAATATCTCGATTTAATAAACTGAACAAAAAAAGCAGCAAAATCCAACCAAAGTTATTTCAGCTACAAACAACAAACATTTGATCATCAATTGCAAATTACACCACATAAAAATTACTAAAGGCGTGAACGCACAACACTACTCACCGGGCGATGCGTCTTTGCGTCACCTCATTACATTACACGCCGCGATTTACGTTGTCCCTGCACGCACGCTCTCAAGGCTCTCGCGTGTCGGCACATGCAACCGCGGCCTTATTGCCTTTCATATTTCTTTTTGCAAGTACTCAATACTAAGATATGTATCTAATATAGAATTGAAGGCTCCTGATAGCTTAGGCAACTGGGAAGCTGTTGATTGATACTAATCAGTATTCTATTCGGTTCAACCATCAGTCATATAAACTCTGATAGTCTTGAAATGGTGATTGAGATTTTGTTTTCCGTTTATCTTTACGGTAGGATACAGGAAATCTTTCTATTTATGAGAAGCTAGCATCAATCATAGAACTTAACTGTCGGGATTGATGATATCGCTCTGGCATGATCATTTTCTTTTCAATAAAACGAGTGACAAATACTTACTCGTAGCGCTTTTGTTTTGAGCTAGAATTTCAACTCAACAAGAATATAGATTCTTGTGAAACGTTTATAAAATAACGAGAATGTCTTTCAAAGGCGGGATAACTACAGTTTGCGTGATAGTACTACTGTTCTACTATTCTTTTAAATATTTGCTGTATGTACCTAGAAGTTATTCATCATCTTGCGTTTTAAAAAATCTAGGAAACTCATTCAACCACACAGGCTGGAGAATTCCCACCCATTTATGTAACCACCCGTTGTCTTCGTAATATCCAAAAAGCCTCAGGTTTTACCAGTAATCGGGAGACAGAATAGTCGAAAGAACATTAATTCCACCCAAGCGACTTTCGCTCGGCAAATATTATGAGTGGCCTCCGACAACACTCACGTATGAATGGTTCAGTGTAACGAAAAACGACGCTATCCCTAGGGATACCGCATAAATTGTCGAACAACTTTCTTTCCGAACCTTTGTTTTACTCCAAATTGGATTTTAGACTGAGATTCTTTATTAGGAATGAAGAAATCACGAACATGAGGCAGTCCTTGTTCACTCGTGGGCTACTGTTATCCTGTGTCATCCCACAGCTGGGCAAAGGCCTCTCCCCATGACTCATCATGGGGAGAGGCCTTTGCCCAGCTGTGGGATGACACAGGATAACATCACCCTCAGGTAGATGTTATAAAATACAAGTTTTAAGGGGGATTTTGCATCTTATGATAGCTGTTTCAGCAACAATTCACTACAAGAGGTATCTCCAAACTTTCAGGTTGACTTTCATCTCATCGTGCGGGGCCTTTTTTTTTTTTTTTTCGAATGGGAAGTCATCAAATGACTTTTCCCGCTCTGGGCGGAGCAGGAGGGAGTGTCAGACTTTTACTGACTAAAACCCATCCATGTTCCTTCATCGCCCTTTGTGTTCCGGGGTCACGGTATCTCTTTCGAAACGTCCCGCAACCCCGGCAGGCATCGGTCCTTGCGGACCCCTTCCTATTGCTGACTCTCTTTGAGGCGTGCGTGGAACACGAACGCGCCGTCGACACGGCCTGTCGTCATGAGACGGACGGACGGCGAGCTAGCCCATAGCCCACCGTCCACAGGCCCGCGCCTACGGTGGCCCCCGACGCCCGGGGCGTCTCCCGCGGCGGCCGGGACGCTGTGAGGTTCTCACCCTCTCACGTTCCGCCACCTCCTTCTCCAGCATTACTGCTTCGCAGAAGGAGGTGACGGCGTCCCATTCCGTCTCGCTCCGAACCATGGCTTGCACCAGGGCCGAACGCGAGAGGTCGCCGCCGCCAATCGCCGCTTCGAGGATACGGCGGTGCTCCGCCCACGCGGGGCACACCTTCACTGTGTGCTCCACCGTGTCCTCCGGTCGATCCTCGCAGTGGAAACACCCGGGCGTTTCCTGCCCGATTCGGTGCAGGAACCTCCTGAAAACACCTTTCCGGTGAGGACCTGCGTCAGGCGGAAGGTGAGGACGCCGTGGCGTCTCTCAAGCCACTCCTCAAAGAGGGGACTTATCGCCACTATCGTACGTATTACGTATAATTTTGCCTGTTTGAGGCCCCGCACGGGGATCGTGCGGGGCCTCAAACAGGCAAAATTTCTTCAAGATAATTGTTGTGGCCTCTCACAAAATCTGAAGAATCTGACTATTCTGAAAAGTTGGAACATTTTTGAGGGATTTATAATACAGTAAATATCGCTAATCCTCCCTCTCAAATAAAATAAAATGATTTGTGCTGTTTATCCAAAAATAAATAACTCTAATTCAGATTTATTGAAAGGGCTCCCTAGTGACTCGGCTATAAAGTTTTCGTGCTGTAAAGAGTCCAGAGGGGTGGATAGTCTTACCATAATTTTCTTGAAGAGAAGCAGGCAAACCGGTGATCAGGTAAATAAGCCTTATGCACTTTCATCATTAATTAGTCTGAAAACTTTGTGATTACATCGTAATTTATTTCGCATCGACGCCTATTGACTTAAAATTAACATTAAAAAAAAATTTACCTACTAACGATTCGTGATTTCGTACAACAGCAACTTGTGGTGCAGCAACGGTGGCCCATTTTAGCTATTCTAAGCACCGGGCACACGGCATCTATTAGCGATGTGTGTGAACAGTGTTTACCTCATACAGTACACCAGAACACGAAGTTGAACCCTGCCCTATGCTTTATTTGTTATCAAGTTCACATGTTAGGAAAACATCGTGAGAAAACAACTAACAATTAGGTCCACGTTCTCAAGACGTAACTAGCGGGGCTTATATTAAAAATTAATATGCTAGGACCCGAACTGTCGAATAATGGTTTCGCTTTGACTGCCAAAGTTGAAGTTTATTGCTTCAACTACACTGAGAGAAATCCGCTTTGTATTTAAAACAAGTTTGACTTGTTAAGTGGTTTTCTGTTTGAAATAAAAGTATTTTAGTTATTAGAAACAAATGAAATATTATTTCTCTTATTCAGTTATGTACAAAGAACGAGGTAAAACTAGTTGGCTGGTATTTAATTGGATTAATCAAAAATCTGTTTGAAACAACAAGCTTAGCATTGATCTAATAAAATTGGCATGTACCACCAATCAACAGGTAAACTTGTAGCAGTAACTAATTGTTATCTAGGAAAGCCAACGAAATCGTATGATTATCTTAATCGTACGTCAGGTTGAAACTAAATTGTATGTGTAGTTTAATGATATCTTATTAAAACAACGTTAGAGCGATTGAAATAACGCGTTGCATCTTGAACATTTTGACAACCTTTATTAACCTATTGAAAGAACATTATTTTACCACAATACGCATAGAGGCCTATCCTATGCCTCAAAGAGAGTCAGCAAAAGGAAGGGGTCCGCAAGGACCGATGCCTGCCGGGGTTGCGGGACAGTTCGAAAGAGATACCGTGACCCCGGAACACAAAGGGCGATAAAGGAACATGGATGGGTTTTAGTCAGTAAAAGTCTGACACTCCCTCCTGCTCCGCCCAGAGGGAGGAGTCATTTGATGATTTCCCATCCGAAAAAAAAAGGCCTATCCTAGTACGGTACCTACCTATAAAAAAAACTACCGTAACTAGTTGAAGAAATTAGCATTTCCGTCATTTATTTTTGATAGTAAGTAGGTGGTAGGTAGGTTCCTACCTTCCTAAAATCAATAACAGATTAAGTAGGTTGGTCGTTACTAATGTACTCTACAGTATAAATAAAATAAATATTGTGGACAACCCACACACACACAGCACTATCTATCTAGCTCCAAATTAAGCAGAGCTTGTACTGTGGTTATATATGGGAACCATTTGGTTCCCGTTCCCCAGCTGATTTATTACTTCCATACTTACATTTTTTTTTTAATACCTACATACTACTTAAGGGACGAACCCACGACATAAAGCTACCAACTGAGCTGAGCTGAGAGTCCAGTCAAATAATACCTACCTACGGGTACGCATACAGATCGAACACCTACCTATTTCTATTCTTTGGTCGTACATAGGTACCTACCTACCTTATTATTTTTACAAGGTCAAGGTCATAGAATTCTAAGATTTGTAAATACACAATAGTAGGTTTGTTTTACTTATGTACCTACCCACATAATGGACCTATTAGCAAAACTTCCTGTCATTCTTATGCTATCTAAATTCGTAGGAGAGGTTGACTTGTTAGTATATATATACTTACCTAGGCAGGTACCTAACCTTCCTACTGTAGTTTCGGCAGTCGAATCCACCCACAGAGTACATTTTATATAGCCAGTCGAATCTAGCGGGCACTCGATAAAACAATAGAGTTTGTGACAAAAGGCAACACTGTAGGTACCTAACCTACCTACCTAGTTAAGGAGAAGACAACATGAGTCGATGTACTTCTCGCTCGCACACTTTGACCTTTTGAAAGATATATAAATAAACACTGAACTTTTGAAAGATATAAAAACACCGTAAGTAGGTATGCACCTACCTAAGTATTTATCGAAAATAACGCACAACTATCTTGTGTGCAATCACACAGTTTAGCAAAAAAATAACTTTGATCCTAACACTGGTTTTGTAAAGTTTAAGTAAGTACCTACCTACCTCTTGTAAGAAAACCAGTTGGGAAAACTTAGGAAAACGTGCTAGAATCACATTTCTTTTTTCTATTTGTAGGTAATCGGATTGCACACAAGATAATTGAGCGCGATTTCAATAGATAAGTTCAGTGTTTTTATAGGTGGATACATAACTTTCAATTAATGTCAAAGTGAGCGAGAGCGAAGTTTATTTGCTGTCGGTTGTCTTCGCCTTATTTTCCAATGTTCACAGTCTTCGTGTGCTTCGTTTAAACTAGGTCCTACCTACCCATTAGTTCATAATAAACGAGCCATTTCCAATACCTGCTCAATAACGAAATAGGTAGGTACCTACCTACCCAGGTGCACGATCCATTGTAACAGTAGGTAACCTTAACTACCAGTGCGAACCCCGTAGCTTTGCCAATTTTCATAGGTACCATCGCATCGGTCATTTCATTTTGTAAACAGCTAAGGCTTGTCTTAGCAGACCTCGGTGGTAGTTGGATTGGATTACGGCCATTTGGCAAACACTCTATTAGCAACGAAGAGTGCCACTAGCTATAGGTAGGTACCTACTACGTAGGGTAGGTATATCATTCCTATACATAAGCTTGTACGATCAAACTCCTGACTCCTTGATAAGCTCGCCGCCCCGGTACTAAATGATTGCAGTGTCATCCGAATTAGGTACTTACCTACATAATCATCCAATAGATGTAGGTAGGTAAGTTTACATTAAATATGGTAAAAATTTCTCCATTGTATTTAAAGGGGAGGCCTCGTCCAGCAGTAAACGTCTAAAAGCTGCTGATGATGATGACGAGGTAAGTTTTTATGAAACTGAAGACCGACAGTAGGTAGGTAGGTACCTAGCAGCGGTATCATTTCGTCAAAGCCGAAAATTTGACGAGGGCTTGAGAAGTTCTATGGACAAAATAACTTATACGTAGGTAGGTACCTACTGCAATGTCAATTAAATCAATTAAGTATCGGAAAATATTTTTAAGCCATTAGTTTTGTTGAAGTTAAATTCCGAAAAATGCAAGGGCCCAGTTCAGTAAGTAGGTACCTATTTGGTCAGTTTAGCATACCTAAGTAAGTAGGTACCTACCTACTTATTGCATACCTATACGTGTACAACATACCTATCTCTTTTCAAATAGGTACACGGTAGGTAGGTACGATGTGTACTATGTATTTTTGAAGACTGAGACGCTGGCTTAATTAAAACTAGCAAAAACGTAACCGTGTCCGTCCACCGGCTGTTTAAAATATATTATATTATGTAGGTAAGTACCTATTACCTACCCACCTAAGAAGTAAAAAAAATATTATCAGGGTTTTTACTGCCTACTTAATCTAAAATAGTTGCGTGAGTAGTAAGTACCTACAATAGACCTAAAAACCACATTATCTTGTTGAAATTAGGCTTGGCATTCCACTAACTTGTTGAAACTACTACCTAGAATGTTGATTCCAGCGGAAGATCAATCGCGTGACGTTTAATGCATGTTACAATACGGTGTTGCCAGAGTTGAGATAAACTGTACGCAAATTAGCACAAAATTAGTAATATTGATTTACCAGTTTTTTTTTAAAGTGAAAACTTCTTTATGCTGGTTTGAATATTTTTTACTGACTTCAAATAAAAAAGAAGGAGGTTCTCTATTCAGGTTTTTTTAAAGTTTGTTATTACGTAAGTAAAACCAAAAAAAAATGTCTTAAAGGTTAACTTCCAGATTGGTCCCATAGAAATTTTATCAAAATCGGTTTAGCCGTTTTTTTTTTAATTTACCTATGTTACTGGATACCTCCATCATTTATGAACCGATTTTGCATATACTTTTTATATCTGGAAGGTAATACTTTCAGATTGGTCCCATAGAAATTTTATGAAAATCAGCTTAATAGTTTGGCGTTTATATAAAAAATCGAGCTCGAAATAGTATAATAACCTATCCATGTTATGACTTAGTTAGTCATTCATGTAAAGGAAATTGCGTTTTGCTTTTTTGTGACTTTTTACATCAAAATAGGGTCAGCAGTTTGGCCATGACGTCGATTTCTCAAGTTTTTTTGTGAAAACAATAAATTATTACGTACCCCAACCAGGATTTTTAATGAAATGATGAAGGCCTTTTAATTAAAATATAAGCACATGAAATTATTTGATAGATTATTAAGTGACTTCTACGAAAAGCAACGACCAACGTAACTTTTGAGTTTGGGCCCTGGCAACATTGATTTGCCACGCGTTTGCGGCGTTTCGTTATTTTGATTTGAATCAATCTATCAACTGTAAGTAAAGTGGTTCTGTGATCATACATAACAACCAAATCAGTGATCGAATACTCCACCACCAGCGAACTTTTTATGCACACTCGCGCCGTTCGTCGCTTTATTTTGCTGTTTTGTGGAATTGTGGCTACCCGTTCGCGTAAAACAAAAATAGGTGGTCGTCTAAGTACTACATATCTTCGTTACCTTGGTGCCCAGCGCTAAGAGAGTTTAAAAGTACTTGTCTAAATCCTCTAACGAAGTCGTGAATGACCGAGAACATTTTGCAGTGCAAGCAAGTGTGACTATTTTAAAGTGTATCATCTTATCCAACATAGCCTCGCGCTGACACTCTGTCGTTCAATTAAGGAAAAGGTAAGCAATATTATATCATTAAGTATTAATTAAGCAGTCATGGTTAGACTTCATCCACCACAGACACAACTCTTACCCTAACCTTATTTTCCCTTCTCCGGTCCGTGGAGTGTAGTATATCAGTACCAACCTACCATACACCAAAGATGATGCTATGTAGGTAGGCAGGTACTCAAAAACAAGATGTTATTAAAACCTGACTAAAACTAGGTAGGTATATAAGAGCCATTTCATCAGCAAGTGGATGTCCACTGCTGAACAAAGGCCTTAACTAATTCTACTACAAACAGCCCTAGTATATGTATGGGTAAGACTTAAGATGCTTGAGCTCTATGCATACATTCAAAGTTAACCAGATATTATCTCATATACTTCATGAAATTTTGTAAAAAAAGATCAATACAATAGAATAATATCCTAAACCTGTGGTTTGCCAGTTTTAAAAAAAAACAGTTTATTATCATTCAATATTACCTTTCTCGGTGGCATTACAGGCTTTCCATAATTTTCAGGTTGCACCTGCTTGATGCCATGAGTGACTATGACTACATAAGTGATTTGATGAAACAGTGGGGTCTCGCAGATTATATAGAAGTCTTTATCAGTAAGTTGTACATTTACATCTACCACTAATAGGTTTGGGGGGCTTTCTTAATTACATAGATGTTTAGATCTGGGAGTTCCAAGCCTCGAATGAAATGTTGCAGATCAGAAAGTCGATGCAGGATGTCTGCGAATTCTAGATGATGGAGACATAAAAGAATTGATTCCCCTGGCAGGTGACAGGGCTCGTTTCAAAAGTAATTTAAGCCTATGGAAAGCTGAAATAAATGTTGAAGCCAAATCTATATTACAAGTACACAAAGCAAATAAACCTTACCACTTTATTAGTTAGTCTGTATAATTATGTAGGCTTTGCTTGTTTTTTTACTTTTTTTGTGTTTTTTTTTGTAGTAGACTGTATGACTATCGGTACAGCAAGTAGAAAGTTTCATACAAGACAGTAATAAATTAGAACCATAACATAACGCCCAACAGTCTACATACATAGTATACATAGTCCTTCCTGATCCTACACTAGCATTCCCTGTTTTGTCGGTATCAGCCACCACCACAGCAGGCCACTGGGTTAGGTTTTTATAGTTTTTTCAGAATTTGATTTGGTTGTTTAATTTTAGTTAATTATTCCTTTTAAATTACATTTGTCTGGCTGACTATACATACCTTTTTTAAATCCAAAAACATAGTGTTTTTCTTCAAAATTCTTACTGCTCAAAAACAACAAAACTCTTTTACTACAACAGAAAAGTTACTTACCGTGAGAGTCCCATACTTAAACTATATTAGAAATTATGTGTGTAAGTGTATATTAAATAATCTTAAAATAAACGGTTATTGTATACAATACCGTTATATCTACATTCATGAGTAATAAATATACAAACTCGGGAAGAATGGTTTTTGATATTTGGTAATTACCTAGATAGGTTTGTACCTTAGATCTTGAAATATCACGCATTTTATTAATATTGTCCACGCGGGCAAAGCCGCGTTGCGCAGCTAGTTTGTACATAGACTAGTTATAACTCTGTAGCTGTAAGTCTTTTTCTTATCTATTTTTTATTTTCAGGAAACATCTGATCCTATTGATGTAGAAGTTATAAATATCGGTGAACTTCCAGAGGAAACTATAATTAAGTACAAATTTAAATAACGATTTGGAAGACAGTTTCAGCCTTATTACAGATATAAATGAAAGTGATGATGACAATTCTGTAAGATATTTTATGATTCTAAATTATGTATTATGCTTAAATTTAGTTACTTAGGTCTTGTATGCTTATTTTGTTTTTAAGTGTTAAGGCTGGGGTATCTGCCAACGAGAGGTTTTCTCTATGTAACTCTTCTTTGACGAGTGAATATAATGTACAAAAAAATATGTGTTGCATACATGACATTTTAATTTGAACAATGGAAAAAATCTAACTATATTATTACTATAGGAAAAAATACTCAAAGTGGGCATTTCTTTGAAATTACATAACTAATCCTAAACGGCATTACATTTTAGTGTTATTATTTCACACATAATTGTTTGTCAGTTGTTTTTTCACAAAGTGAACAATTGGCAATTTGATCTAATGATGTGTAAGGCTACAAATATTAATATAAAAAATAAACATTTTTAGAGAAACGCGGCTTGCGCGGGGTGGCTATGGCGCGGGGAAAAAATTGTACTGTAAAACATCCTCAAGGTCGTTAGCAGGTACCCCAGCCTTAAGCAGCGAGCGGTTCACCGCCTTTTTAATGTTTATTATTAATGTTATTCATGTATGTAATCCAGGTGCTCAAACTACTTCAGAGTTCAATTGATGGGAAAGCCATTTTAAATAGTGGTCGAACCAATGGAGGTTTACTTGACCAGACACTTAGAAGTCGTCTAGCCAGGCTGATTGCAACAAAAGAGTTGTCTAACAATCCTACTGGTGTAGTGCCGGGACACAGGCTTATGAAATAGCAAAGATTTTTGCAAAGGAATCTCCAACGATATATTATATACCCTATATGAGCGCTACACCTCAGCAGATAAAAAGAAACGCATCTGGGAAGTTATACGATGCTGTAGTAAATAGGAGAAAGGATTTGCGCAAGAGGGGCGTAATAGAAGGTTCCTCACGGAGTTCGAAGAGTTCCGATGCTAATTCTGTAACTTCTGTAACAGATACACCGATATTATTATCAATCCAGAATGAAGGTAGACATTTTTACTAATCCCATTTGACTTTTAACCTGTCGCATTTTACAACGTTTTTTTTAAGGTTCTTTCTTGTCTGTCTGTCTTTCTTTCCGGAATCTTGCAATTAGCACTTTTTAGAAGCTGATGTGAAGTCAGTTTGTAAACATCAAGAGCAGTGATGTGAAGTAGGATGTGTCCGTCTGTCTATCTGTGGAATATAGTAACTCAAATTCGAGCACTTCCTGATTAGCTTTCCTGCTGAAACTTTCAGGGTAGCTCACAACTGGATGACAGTGCATTCTAAATCCATTTGTTTTCTAGGTAGGTAAGTACCTATATAAATTTTAAATGTTGTGTTGTGTATATTACAGGTAATGAATCCGAAGTTGAAGAAAAGCTGCACTGGCTGAGAAAATCTATAGATCCTTGGCATTTAGTCGAAAGCAATTGGGTAGATACCACAAAAGCAAGACTGGCCACACTGCATTCTGAATCCGGCACTGTTGAAGAATATTTCAACTTATATCCTTCTCTAAAGCAGCCAGATGGATATCGCTTGGTAAGTTCCTTGTGCAACACTGACGTAATGTGATTAAGGTGGAACGATTTTCATACAAATTAATTTTACCATTAGGGGCAAAAGATAGTATGTTTGTATACTGAAATAACTGTAGTAGGCTTTTATTTTGGTCTATATTTGAGGCAATTTATAGTATAGTATAGAGTTTTTTTTTGTTTTTAGAGTTTTATTAGTGATATTACAGTGAACACAAAAATTCAGTGTTCACTCACACATTCAAATTAAAATGACAATTTCGCTATTAATCCACAGTTTTCTCCAACCGAATATAAATTGCCTCAAAAATAGACCAAAATAAAAGCCTTCCACAGTTATTTCAGTAGACAGACAGAATGAGAAAAGTTTGGCAAGGTCGCGCACGTTGGACCGAACCGACGTTCCTTCCATAGTTTTCTATTATCATGGTTTATAGTGTGGGGAATCAACTCAATGGGCTTGTTGTGCTGTTTGTTATTTTGTTAGGTCTATCGTATTCTTGTAATTAATATTCGTCTGAACTTACAGCTGTTGCAGGATTTTAATCATATGTACAAAAACAACAAAGACTTTTTGTATTCAAATACTATCCTGTACCAACGAAAGATTGTCAGCGTGGCAAAATCCAAGATAAAGCAGTCGAAAGACAAGGGTGTCAAACAAGCAATACAGAACTACATTGATTCGATAAGTGGTGAGTTTGATATTTCCTACAAACCTTTATTAAGCGTAAACTGTCCGTCAGTTGTTCAATGGTTGGATTGGTTGGTGGTTCTAGGACTGACTGTTTAATGTTGCCTAATAAATAATATTATGTGAATTCGATGACAATACTAATTCAGATGTTTGTAATAATTTATTGCTTTCTATTTCAGACCACAAGCCAGAGTCAGAGACGAATGCTGCATTGTTACTGCTACCATATCTAATACCTTCGATTCCGTCAAAGAAAAAAGGAAAGCCAACTTGAAAACCATCCCGTAGTGAAATCCAAGACGGATTTATAAGTCAAGTAGCTGATGTAGCTGATCTACAAACAGCAATATCAAGTAGAAGAGAGAAACTGGCGAAACTCGGCCGAACATTTCAGCCATTGGTAATCTATGCAGGCACAGCTTCTGATATAAAATGTATTTATGTTGTTATTGCTCAGACTGTTTATAAAGTAAATTCATTACTTCAGGGAGTAGACGTGGCATTTAAGATTACACAAGCGACAGGAGCACAATACTCGGATGAATCTTATCTTGTTTGGCTATTTGTACAAAGAGTGCTCTACAACATAGTCACAAAATTTGATAGGTCACTCAGTGTTCTTAATACCTTAACAAGTGATTTAGATATTAATTAAAATGTTAACTTGTTTTGCTTGCAAGGCAAAATTTTCGGATACTCGATCTCTTTGTCACCATCTGCGCTCCATGTGCTTTTTAGCCCTAGACAAAACTGTATATAATTGCGGAGAAGAAGGATGCTTTCGACATTTCCACTGCATAAAATCACTCTCAAAACATATTAACTCATGTCATAGTTCAAGAGAAACTTTCAACAGAGATATACTCGTATGTAATCCATCAACATTTAAAGATCAGGATGAAGCTTTGTCGAGCGCCTCCACTGTAACCTTGCATGATGTGTCGTCTGCCACAACAACAAATCATGCGAGGAGCTATTCTGTTGAAAGCGCTGAAAGTATCCTTAATCGTGATATGTCTATATTTATTGCATCACTGTATGCAAATCTAGTAATCCCACGTTCAACTGTCCAAGTTGTAGTTGAGGGCATGCAATCTTTCCTCGAACATTCATTGGACAATGTTATGAAATGTCGTTTTCGTGAGTTAGTAGGAAAAGGTATCGTTACTAAAAATTCATTTACTGTGGTTGAGGAAATGTTGAATTTATTAAAAACATCGATTACTGATTTTCGTTCAGAACATAGGCGTCTTGAAGCGTTTTCAAAAAGTGGCACATTCATATCCCCTGTAGAAGTAACCGTTGGGCAGAGGATGGAACAAAAACGCACACCTCTTGGTCTCACTTACTTACCAGTTAATTGCACCATGCAGTTTACACCTTTGCATCTAATTCTACAAAAATTTTTTACATTGCCTAATATTTTAAAAGAAACTTTAGATTATTTGGCTGTTTTAAAAAGTAACTATAATACTGGTCCAGTTACTAATTTTATTCAGGGGTCAGTTTGGCGAAACATGGAAAGCAACAGAAGTTCTGACGAAGATGTTATATTGCCACTGATACTTTATTACGATGACTTTGAGATCGGCAATCCTCTTGGCAGCCATGCCGGTATCCATAAACTTGGTGGAGTTTATGTTTCTCTTCCATGTCTTCCCCCGAATTATTCCTCTCAATTATCTGGCATATTCGTTTTAGGATTTTTTCATTCTTCGGACAGAGTCCGATTCGGCAATGGAATGGTATTCAGAAGAATAATTGATGAAATTAATTACTTGTCTAAAACTGGCTTTGTAGTCGATACAGATGTATTTCAAGGTACAATTAAATTCCGTTTGGGCGCACTTACAGGTGACAATTTAGGTCTCCACTCTATGCTTGGTTTCGTTGAATGTTTTTCTGCTAACTATCCGTGTAGAATTTGTACTTCATCGAAAGAAGTTATACGAACCATGTGTTATGAAGACCCAACACTGATGAGAGACATGAATAATTACAACGCCCTGAAGAGTCTTAATGACGTTTCACAAAGTGGTATTAAAGATAATTGCGTCTGGCTGGATGTGAAAGATTTTAACCTTTTTGATAATGTAGCTGTTGATTTACTTCACGACTTGTTAGAAGGAATTTGTATAAAAGTAATGAAACTAATTATTACTAACCTAATAGAATCAAAATTGTTTCATTTGAAAAATTTAACGGACAGAATGTTTGCTTTTGATTTTGGGCCAGATTCATCTTCAAAGCCATCATCTACTGGTTTACAATTTGAAGGTTCGGCGTTAAAAATTCGCACTTCTGCATCTGAAATGTCAGTTTTTGTAAGGTATTTCGGTCTGCTTGCTGGTTATTACGTACCCAGAGAGAACGAGGTTTGGAATTTATACATCTTACTACGGAAAATCATGTACAAGTTGTATTCCGTGCAAGTGTATTCCGATTCGTGCGAACAGTTAAAACATCTCATCGGCGAGTTTAATTTGCTGTATATGAATCTAAGTAAGAAAAACTTAACGCCTAAATTTCACTTTTTGGTGCACTACCCAGAAATGTTAAAAAAATTTGGCCCTATAGCAAAAATGTGGACAATGCGATTTGAAGCGAAGCATAGGGTGGCAAAAATTGCAGCTCGTTCTTCAGCAAACCGAATTAATATAACCAAAACAATCTCTTTAAAATTACAGCTCCAACTTAATCATCTCTTTTTAAAAAACGAGCCCCTGTCTTCTGTTGAATATGGTAAACGAAAATTACTAAAGAAAACTTCAATTTTTGAACTGAATCGAAACTTTGGTTTAACTAGAGAAAACTTTATAAAATGCTCTTTATCGTGGGTTAAATTAAACGGGGTTAAGTTTAGCCAAAACTCTGTCGTTACAGTAGATTTGTTAGAGTCAATATGCTTGCCCTTGTTTGCAATAATTAATAACATATACCTTGACGAGGATAATCAAGTCCTATTCGCTTGTTCGTCTCTAAAAACCATTGATTTCGACGAACATTTCTTCGCTTATGAAGTTGAAACTACTGATCTAACTGTATACATACCATATAGCAAACTAATTGCACCTGTGACGAATACAATTACTGTTATGCCTGATTTGACAACATATATAACACTTCGTTGGTCCTTTGATTAATCTCGTACGTTGATTATTTAGAGAGGAGTTGATAATATACCCAGTCACTTGTGTTTCTATTCACAATTTAAATACGCTTCGATCAAGTAGTATTCTATGTAGTAGACAATCCATTTTTCAGCCTGGTACACCTATCCCTACCAAAGTATCTGATATCTCTACTGGTAGGGATAAGTGTGTGTGACCTTTTAATTTTTATCTCGTTTGACAGTTATTTTAGTATTTAATGTTAATTTGATAGGCATTTATAATTAAAATGTAAGTAACAGTTTTATGATATATTTTTGTGTCTTATGCAAATAAAATGTTCGTAAAGAAGCATTGTTGTATTATTACACCAACCTACCCTAAAGTTTTGCAAATCTTAACTGTTCGGATGATAGTTTTTTTAACTAATAATCACAGTGCCTTGCCACTTATTTATTGTTATTCATAACTATTTAGTTAGGCCAGTAAATAAATATCTAATGCAAAAATGCTTGTTCAATGTCATCAACTACGTCTGAACCTGAAACTGAACTGATAGTTTGTGCCTAGACTAATCAACTGTCAACTTATCTATATTTTAATATATGTATACTTGTTATTTTGTATATTATCTTGCCTAATTAATATGATTAGTGTACTTGTTTCCTATATTCTATATTTAATAACTTGTGCGTTCATTTTATTTTATTTTTTCATTACTCATGCTCGGAAAGCAGGTCTGTAGTTGCCTGAGGAGCGCGTTGAAAGTAGTACATTTCGCCCTAGCTCCCTAGGGCGAAATGTATTATTTTCAACTAACAGGGCTGTCAAATCATAAATAAGGTAAAGTTATAAAAAAGTGAAGTGAAAAATTGAAAGTTAAAAGTTAAGTTTACAAACTAGGTGGGAAACAGAACCCTCATACGGAGAAGATACTGATTTTTCCTTTAGATAGTTCATGTTTTTATTTTTACTTTCCTTGTATTCGTAATGAAAAGCACAGTGTTTACCTCCGGTTAAAGACTTATTTAGTCCCTCGAACTATTCGGCGCCCTTGCGTTGCGTGTACTTGTTTTTTTTCTATCGTTTATTAGTTTGTTATCGTCTATTATTCCCACGATATGGTGCAACTCACGGTAATAAGTGACGCATCCTCTATAGGCATTCCTCCATGGGCCATCCTCTATGGGCTCCTCAATAGGCATTGAGGAACTGCCTACCCTTTCGGGAAATAAGGCGTGTGTCAATGTATATGTATGTTTTGTAGTTATTATGCTTAAGCGCTTGTTCTGCGTTGTGTACCTCCTACTAGTTGTATCATCTGTGTTTCATGTTTTGTTGTTGAATCGATACAGTTTCTTATTTCTTTGTAAAATAAGTATCCTTAGATTTGTCAGGCTAAGACGTAGGACCTACTACGACAATATAAGCTTAATACGTAGTACCTATTATTACGTACTTGCCTACTTAGTTTACAAAGAAAGAAGAAACTGCATTGATTCACCAACAAATCATAAAAATCTCACAGATGGTAAGTACAAGTACCTACACAATGCAGATTCAACAAGGTAACTTAACACTGTACATTGAACAAGCACGTAATGTTAAAATAACAAGTTATAGTAATAAGCTAACTATAGAAACAACAAGTACACAATGCAGCTCCAACAAGGTAACATAACAAGCATACTTTACATTGAACAAGCACGTAATGTTAAAATAATAAGCTTAAGTAATAAGCTAACTATAGAAACAACAAGTACACAATGCAAAGTTAACAAGCATACTGTACATTGAACAAGCACGTAATGTTAAAATAACAAGCTAAAGTAATAAGCTAACTATAGAAACAACAAGTACACAATGCAGATTGAACAAGGTAACCTAACAAGCATACTGTACATTGAACAAGCACGTAATGTTAAAATAACAAGCTAAAGTAATAAGCTAACTATAGAAACAACAAGTACACAATGCAGATTGAACAAGGTAACCTAACAAGCATACTGTACATTGAACAACCACGTAATGTTAAAATAATAAGCTTAAGTAATAAGCTAACTATAGAAACAACAAGTACACAATGCAGATTCAACAAGGTAATTTAACAAGCATACTGTACATTAAACAAGCACGTAATGTTAAAATAACAAGCTAAAGTAATAAGCTAACTATAGAAACAACAAGTACACAATGCAGATTCGACAAGTTAACTTAACAAGCATACTGTTTAGAGAACAAGTTGCGCATGTCAAAACAACGTGATGGGCATGTAAATATTTCACACTATATTCAACATGATCATAATGTTGAAGTAAAATGCTAAGGAGCCTGTTATTTCAACTTGTTAAACTTAACAAGATGTAACGTGTAGCTTTAACCGTAGAGCAGATTGGCGCTATTTTAATCAGAAAAATGATTCCATTAACATGAAATCTGATTAAAATTTCTCTCAGTGTACCTCAAGCTTGGTAGGATTTGTTATCATTTTAATATGGCTACAAAATAGTTAATGGTCAAACACTATTTTAAGCTTCCATAGTTTTTAACTAATCTTATACTGTCCAGTCAACCCGCGATCATGGCGCTTGCAACAGCGTTGAAATAACACCATCTGTTACATCATAGGTTATGTAAAAACGTATTATCAAAGCTGTTATCATTATTTTTGGAAGAAATTATCCTTCACATTGTCAAGAATCTATAAACAGCAAACATTGTTTGTACATAATATCATACTTATATCTACATATTGTAGTAAACATTAAATAGTTACAACCTACGTTATTAATTACAAAAACCCATGACTAAATATTCAATGAATTCCATACTAAAGGTTTATGTAGGTAAATTGGTATAGCCGTATGAGTACTTAGCTCGTAAAGTTTCTGTAAGCTAGGCTGAGCTATTGAAAGGATTACTATGTAAATGGCCGGGTTCTACTGCTAATAACTTGCGTGTAAATAAGTTACGCCTACTGTGATGTACTCGTGTACTCGTAGGCTAAGCTTTACTTGCCACGGGTAGTTAAACTGAACTGAGAGACGTTTTGATAATACATACTTCCTTTTGATGGATTATTTGGTTAACTTGTATCAGTTAAATGATTTTGTGACCATTTTCAAGCTCTTTTCAGTCAGAACTCGAATGGAAAATTATTCTATACATATATAAATTCCTTATTCTTATTGAAGTTACTTTGGCAAAGGCTTTGTTGATTTTCTTTTTTTCATATAAATAAGACATTATGATTACATAATCGCCGTCACGGTAGTCCGCGGCGAAGGTGGTGTGACGATCTGATGTTGTACCTCGGCGGTGAACATGGCCCGATATTGCACAAGATAGAGAGGTTTAGAATGAAAAAGGGAAGACCTTCAGTAAGCATGCAACATGCAGCAGGCATAGTTTCTGTCACGGCTCCGGCGGCGCGCCACCACTCACCGCAGCTTCGGCTTGAAGGCAATGGGACATTCGACACTAAAACAAAAAAAACATATGATTGTTAAAAGTAAATACTTGAAGGTTTGTTATTTTTGTGTTCTTTTCAGTCACTTTTTCCTTATCATCCTTACCCTGAAAAAAGAAACTAGGTATAATCAAGTAAAAACGTCCTTTCTCCCGTTACACAAATGTCGTAGTCTATATACCTACTTACTTCACTTGCCTTTCACCAGAACGAGTAGGTATCATTACGTTAGTGATACGAGACGCTCTTATTATAAGGGTAAATTGGATTTCTGATCTCCGAACATCTTAGATTTAAGCTGATCGGATTCCTGTCAACAACATTACTTTAGATATAGGAGCGAGTACATCACGGGACGTAATACGTTTGAATTATTTATTTCTTCAAGTTTGATTACTAATACTGATTACCAATATGTCTGTTAAGTGCGGTGATAAGGACACTAGGTCATTGAGCTTTCAGACAGGTCCAGCATTATAAGTAACAAAACATAATATCACGTCTGAAATCCCCGATGGGTTAGACAGAAGTGTTCCTCAGATACTTCACCGATCACCTACGTTTTGCCAGTTATGTGTTTGTCATAATGTTATAGCGAGATAAACTTTTAACATCAACTGCAGGCTTCGGGTTGCTACTGAGATATCCCAATGCCTAAAACCAAAAAACGCTTTACCCTACCTTGAAATAGTACCCATGACCACATGGTTAGCAGTATTGCTAGCGTCTACTACTACCACTCTGCCGCCCTGTACAGGTATCGGAAATCCTTCGCTACAATCCTTCTGATACTAGGAAAATAGTTAAGTTGTGGTGAGTTTGTTAAGGTAATTGTGATACCCGTCACGTCAGTCAATTTTCCAAACATGCACAGACGAACGATCTGACCCAACTTTCCTTAAATCCCCTGGTTCTAAGAAATTGTCTAACACAACAGTGTACTATAATGCACCTCTGCAAAACCTTTCGGGGAAACCGGTGTTATGTTATGTCACTTCAAAACTTTCAACAACTTCAACCCAACAATAACAATCTTATAATCCCCTCACATAAAG
Source organism: Xestia sexstrigata (assembly GCA_941918905.2). Taxonomy (NCBI): domain Eukaryota; kingdom Metazoa; phylum Arthropoda; class Insecta; order Lepidoptera; family Noctuidae; genus Xestia; species Xestia sexstrigata. The sequence goes on along the minus strand of OW799213.2, from coordinate 9,827,835 downwards.
CATGTTGTCAAAAACATAAAACATGAACGTTACAAAACAAAATGAATGATAATTTATTCGCAGATCAAGAGTCTAGTCGCTCTTAGCCTGGCGACAAATTAACATCTGACAAGATTAAAATTAATGCAAATGCACTTAAGTTAATTAAATCAAAGTCGAACGAAGCTCTTGCACTTAGTCACAATTGTAGGATAACTTAAGCATTTGATTGTGAGTATTACATTGACTAATGACGTCTGCACCCTTGAAGATAGGGGTGAAGAATTTGAGTACTTTCGTTACGCTCAAAAATACATTTGACAAAGTTTTATCATTTATTTTGGAACACTATGCCAGATACAAAAAAGTTAATCCGTAAAATATTTTGATAAATCAGTAGTAACCTAGTTTATATTTTATGGAGGACTAGCTTTTGCCCGCGGCTTTACTCGCGTTAATTTAGAATTGGACAATTAAATCATAACACACAACTAGAGTTTCTATAACATCATTTAATCATAATTCTAAAGCCACGTAGCGCCATCTATTATCATAAGAACGTAATTGTTGTTTTTCTCGGGAACAGTACATTTTTCGGGATGAAAGGTATCCTTTATCCGTTTCTGTACACCTGACAACGTATATGCAAAATTTTAAGATGATCGGTTCAGTGGTTTAGGCGTTAAAAGGTAACACTTTCGCATTATAATATTAGTTAGGATTTGCAGTTGACTTATAGGCTTTATTGAATTACTACAACTACTACAACAGCCCTTAACGTCCACTGCTGGACATAAGCCTCTCCCATGATGGGAGGAATTTGCCGTAATCTCCACGATTGGCAGGCGAATTGGAGATCGCAGTGATGAAAGACTAACAGAAAACGCTGCTGCCCATTCTCTGGTCTACGGAGGCGCAAGGTGTTCTGCCTCAGACATTAGTCGCCTTATGCGACACCCGCGAGTGTAATGGGTTGGTTCTATTCTACTCTGCCGGATACCACACGGCTAATATTGAATATATGTTAGTAAAACTTAAGGAAACCTGTTGTTATACCTGTAACAATACTATGCACTAAAATCATAACGTTCGATTAAATAACATTAGTCAAACAATATCGTGCATTATAAGGTTTTGCATTGTCGCGCAAATTGCTAACGGGTAAATAATCAAAACATTCAATTCGCTGAACTATTTGATCCCGAAATCCCTGAGTGCAAAACTAGGTCATCATTGTAATCGGCGAACAACGTTTATGCAACAAATCCCCTTATCATAGTAGACTTAGAAGTCACTTTGCCATCAAATCAGGTATAGTTTAGAAGTCACAAAAGTTTATTGACAAAGGATGTGGCACAGACAGTGATGACATGGCATAGAAGTGTCGTGAAGTTCCAAAGACTCACAACAAGATCTGTCGCAAGATCCATATCTCTTGTCTTCGTCGCGTTTGTGTAAGACCGAGACAGCGACAAGTCTGCCACTGTCCCAATCATCATCATCATTTTAGCATTTTAGAAACCACTTTTTGTCAGTCAAAAGTCAAGACATATGAAATCTTGTTATTCGAATAAATGCTTTGACTCGACCCAGAAATTGAACAGGGTTTTTGTCGTTGTATTGGATGCCCTAGAGCTGAATTTATTGCCAACAGACCGATCAGCGAACTTATTATTCCGTGTACGATATTGTTACAATACGATCCATATCCCTTTGTGAGAGAAGATTGATAATGTATATTCCATAGCCGAAGTTAATTGCAATCAACCGAGCTACGTAATACGATATAAATATTTAACAATCACAACGTTGTGATGCAAACACGTCAGCTCAGACGAATCTTTTCGGTCATAATTTAAATATTAAATTATACGACTTTTTCAGTATTGATGACGTCGGCTGAAACGAGTAGAAATATATTTTTAAAGCGGTACAGAGATAAATAATTTCGTTATAGGCGGAAAATGGAATTCTTGATTCGGTTTCTGAAGTTGGCCAAATGAAATAATTTTTTTTTTTTTTTGTTGAATTCGCATTCAACTTTATATTCGTTTCCCTCCATCTATTTTGGAAGCATCCCAGCTGACCAGCAGAATCGCAGGGATTAACCTCCTTGTTTCTGCAAAAACAAACGCTGAATTAGCTGATACAGACAATTCTAGGAATGTAGGTCGGGGAATAAAGAAATCGGTCAAGCGTTTTCTGATCTACACAAACAGTTCAAAGGAGACTTTATTTAACGAGTATTACGGTCAGCGCAAACGTTCCGCTTGAATATAAACTGCAAAGAGGATGCAAACAAAATCTCGTTAACATAATAAACGTGTTATCACTAAGTTTTCTATGCATTCACAATGCAAACACCTAGCTAGACGTACCAAGGAGTTCTAGACGAGTTGAAAGGAATTTCTGCAAGGAACATGCAAGTATGCAGATGTTAATGAAATTATTTCTGGGAAAGTAAGATCTGAGACGGGTGCAATGCCCTGAGTGCTGCCAGCAATTTGCATTTTGAATACTAATGACGGGAGCACTCACCACGGCGACATCGCCGTGAACACTATAGAATAATAATAAAATTGCACGAAATGTAATTATTGATCAAAATGTTGCAGGCTCTACAATGTAGCGAGGGGGAAATTGTTTGCCTGTTTTGTTAATGGCATTAAAAGCAACGTTATTGAAATGTTTCCCCAGCGGAAACAGACTGAAACACTTTTTATGTAAACACAACAATAATACGCCAAGAAGATTTCACAAAAACGGGAGGGAGAGAATCCGCCCAAACACTTAACCGACTTTAAGGCAATTCTATTCGACTTCAAAAACCCGGAGTAATGTCAGAAGAATAAAAAGTACATCAGTGGCTGTTAGCTGTTCAACAAATTGTCCATTTTGAAATTTTCGAGCGACTCTCACAGCCTGCAAAAACTGTTCTCAGTAGCGGACAGGGCGACTGGGCGATAAGGAGTGCTTTTATTAAATTTTCTCGCATCGCCTGACTAATGCTGCCCAGCTGACGCGTATCCGACACACTTACTTTCTCTTTTTCGCTCGCTTGCGAAATTTATACGGATTGCTAAACACTGCCGTCATATTTTCCACGAATTTACTGCCTGGGGACCTTTTTGATATGTTATTATTACTAAACAATAACGTTTCTGTTAACATTACATTTCTAACAATAAGTTAGTTGTAAGATAAACGTTAAAATCGCTCTAAATTAATACGGTAACTGTCTACTACAACAGATCTTCCGAAACTTGTATTTAATCACACCGTTTCTAACTTAATCAATCTAAATGAACAACGGATTAAATGGAGCGATTTAAAATTGGCTAACATTATTGAACATCTACAATAGCAAAACGTTTTGTTCTGTTCACATTAATTAAGAATGTTCGTTTTGCGAACACTACAGTCGATGGGAGGCGCGCTCAGCCCGTTCGATTCCACGAAATTCATTAATTAATTTAAACATTCATGCTTAATTATCGAACTCTTCAATTAAAAATTCCTTTTAATTTGTTGCTTTATTTATTTACTCTATTACACTCGTTAAGTTAAATGAAAATATTGGATTTTTTGCATGGAAATCTATGTTTATCGTCGGAATATCGGCGGTTGTAATGAACGAGTAATGAATGGTGTAATTATGTTTGACGGTGCTAATTACTTATGGGGTGATTTAATAGCGATCAAACACTTCCCGAGGTTTAATTCAATTTGACCTTCAAGTGAATCATTGAGTGACTAATTAAGTGGTTCATTCATGATCGTTGAATTCAATTCTGAAACCAACTCTTCACCTGTTTTGGACGTTAGAAAACCTTTTAATTATTTATCTAGGAGACATCTAAAATTCTGTCTGCAATATTATTCTAAAAATACCGCTTTACCCATTGCATAAACTCCAACAATGGGTGACCCGGTTTACGCTCGAGAACCAGAATTTTGAGATCGTTTCAAAGAGAATGAATTCCTTATCCTTACGTAGGCAGCTACGTATCACTGAATCAGAAACTTTTAATGGTGCGACTCGTCAGCAATCTGTCTGCGGGACTCTAAAGAAGGCATTCTATCAGAACGTAACGTAATACTACCGAAGAAAATGTCCACCCGTCGTAAAACTCTAGACATTTGGTTTTTGGACAACAAGCCGAAAACGAATGACACAGCTCAAATAGATTTGATTTTTGCGGCAAAAATCCTGAAATCTAGAAACGAAAAAGAAATTCAGACTCGAGAATCGTCAGCAAGAAAATATTACCATTCAAAGATTTTCCTGTTTTATTTCTATGCTTTATGTACTTGATACTTCTGAGATAATCGTTATTTACCGTCTGTTTACATTTGATTAACCAGGACCCTTTGGCTTTAAGTGACATAGTGCACCAAAGGTTGATATTTGTAGGTATTTCATAAAAGATTAATGGTATTTTATTGTGACGTTTTAATATGAATGGTTCTTTTCTTTTTATCCTGACAAATACAAAGCAAATCAGACAAATTGACGATATAAACCCACACGATACTGTTAGTAGATGCTGTTGTCAGCTATACAAAGCTCGAATTCTGGACGCAATACAAACTGCATCTTAGACGATGGGTGATCGATAATAATGTGGTTAAATTCGTAACGGTGTGACAGACGGACATCTCACGTGCGCGTCGTCTAGAGCTTGTTATTGGACAAACTTTCCACGTGACCACTTCCAATACTGCTTAGTCATATTATTTTCTCCAAGAAATATCGACTAGCAGTGTACAGAATTTTCTTCAGTTGTTATTTATTTTTAACAATCTAGAGATCTAGGTTATTGAAAGAGAAGAATTTGATGTTTTATTTTCTTCAGCTTGGTGTATTTTACGGTATCAAATCCGCCTTCAAATTTCATTTGATTTTATTTTATTTATTTAGGGACAATAAACAGCTACAATATGTTTTAGAACATCATCATCATCATCAGCCTATAATGTTCCCACTGCTGGGTCACGGCCTCCTCTCAATGAGAGGGAATGGGCTATAAATCTACCACGCGGGCCCAGTGCGGATTGGTAGATGTCACATGTCTTCGAATTTTTGGTTCTAGGACATGCCGTTTCCTCACGATGTTTTCCTTCACCGTTTTGAGAGCAGTGGTGATGAAATAAATTACACAAAGTAATGCGCCGAGAATGTCTTTTGGGCATGTTTGGTTTCCTTACGATGTTTTCCTTCACCGAAGCAACTGACGAAAGTGATAATTACTATCCTACTACTGAGAGCAGTGATGGCCCAGTGGTGGTGGCCCCGACTTACGAACAGTAAGACGTGGTTTCGAAACTAGGCAGGCGCATTACTTTGTGTAATTTATTTCATCACCACTGCTCTCAAAACGGTGAAAGAAAACATCGTGAGGAAACCGACATGTCCTAGAACCAAAAAATTCGAAGACATGTGACATCTACCAATCCGCACTGGGCCCGCGTGTTGGATTATAGCCCATTCCCTCTCATAGAGAGGAGGCCTGTGTCCCAGCAGTGGGAACATTAATAGGCTGATGATGATGATAATGACGCACATGAAAATTAAAGGTGACTGTTACACCACTAGACTATCACTGCTCTAAAGAAGTCCATACTGAGAAGTACTTAGATACCCAATCTTCTGAGAAAAAAAACAACATAGATAGGATAGCATTATTATGCAAACACAAACAGAACACAGCCATAAAATATTGGAATGCAATTCCGCTCTCGGAATAGGATACGCACACAATACAGTTTACCTTTTTTATCTACAACAATGTTGTGCAATCGACTCGATACTTCTTCCAAGTACATCTTATCATCGTATTGTTCACGTACTTCGGGATCCTTTTACCATTTTGGGGGACCTTTCCAAGAAATGACACCGTTTGTTCCGATACTCCAGCATCTGTGAGGTTAGTTTGATCCGATTTTTATTCAAACACAATTTTATGCCAAGGACGGACCCGAGATATTGTTTACAAAGCATAAAGAAGAGAAATGAAGACTAGTGGAGCTCTGGCGTACGTTGGCTTTCTTGCTGTTGTTGTGGGGTGCAAATTGTGGGAGGACGAGCGATGATGGCCATGACGCTGATCATGGTTTAGAGACCTATAATCATTATAATGTTATGCAACCTAGGAGGCTAGAACCATTATCAGTTCTCAGTTTCTATCTTCACCGGACGATGTTTACGCTTTGTAGTCTTGATTGGGTGTAGAAACAGATTTCGACATCCTTTTTTGCAGTTAAGCGTCAAGTGCGAATTGTACTAAATAGTTAATAATTCTTCTTTAATGTTAGGTGAAGGCATAAACTATGCACTCTATACCTCATATTATGAGATTATATTTTTTAATGACTGCATTGTGTTTATTTGTTTGCTATCAGATTACTATGAATGATGATAAACACTGTTTTAATCTTTCACGGTTTAAAACTAAACTTATATTGACACTTGAAAAATTATGACAATGATTTGGTCGGTCTCAATCCACGCGATCGCCTCATCTCATGATTTACACACTTCATCAGAATTTGCATTCTCGGCGGCGCTAGCGGCACTATCCCGGGAAACTCTCCCGCCGGGATACTATCTGAATAGGTATGTATTTCTAAGTAGCCTAACTCTGGCACTTAAATATACATGTCGGATCCGGTCATGAGAACGGACGGGCGAATGGATCGAAAACTCGCCAGTGGTAACATCACGCGACCTACATCCCTAGTCTACCCCACCATGGCGATGCTTCTACAGAGTCCTGATGTTAACAGCTCGCACCGAGGAGGACATTCTAAGTCTGATCGCCGCGGAGTTAAGACGTCTTGAAACTGTACCCGATTCATTGTGCCCAGTGTTAATGTGTGAAAGTGTATTGTCAAGTAATTTGTTAGTTTACTCAGTGTATCTGTTTGAAAAGAGTAACCACAGTGGCGTGCAGTGGTATTCCACGAAGGGTAGGCCACGAAATAATGATAGTAAAAAAAATTTCGTCTGCGCCATCTTGGATTTTCGAAAACGACACCCATGAAGAAAAAACCGAAAATTTTCGTCGGCGCCATTTTGGATTTTAATTTTGATCTCATTTTCATCATCAGCGACCACAAAAACCACGAAAATGACACCCATGAAGAAAAAACTGAAAATTTTCGTTGGCGCCATCTTGGATTTTCATTTTGACCTCATTTTCATTATCAGCTACCCCAAAAACCTCGAAAACGACACCCATGAAGAAAAAACTGAAAATTTTCATCGGCGCCATCTTGGATTTTCATTTTGACCTCATTTTCATTATAACCAACCCCAAAAACCACGAAAACGACACCCATGAAGAAAAATATAATATCAATAATAATTATTATTAATTATTATAATAATAATACGCGCCAATAACCCCCAGGAATCATTATTTTAATCAACATACACCCTAGTAGCACTGGCCTGCAAATTGCAAAAAACCTAAGGAAATTTGAATTACGCGGGCTAAAGAACATTCACCTTGAATCCTGGCCTTGTGTTGTAGCAGCCAATCATAGCCCAGCTACACTCGCAGGAGTTACCGCCCAAAAATGGCTGCAATCTATACATGTGTGCGGTTCATACACACGAAAATATGCACCAATTTGCCGCTGTGTGCGTAAATTTATCAATGGGTTGTAGGCCAGCAGACTATTTGCCTAATAGATGCGTCCGGCGGGTGAGCGTCGAGCTTCGTAGCAACTTCCAGTACAGTGTTGGTTACGTAACACGGGCGCGAAAAATTGCTCTAAGTATTCGAACAGGAGTTTGAACTTTTTTTAATATTTTGTACAGTGTTTGTTGGGACTTCGTCTGCAGAATCGATTGCATTTCCCTGATGCTAGTATTTCGCAACCCTGGGATTTCGAATGAGAAAGAGAAACAAAAAACACCAACCTGGATAGGCAGGATCGGAGCTAGGTACCCGCTGCACTCGGGACTTCTGGGCCGGCCGGCGTAACGAGTGTCCAATCCTTATGGTTTTCTGGATTCCACTTCACAGTATGGTTAAGAACACTAAACAGTCAATCAAATTCTGGCGAAGGGTTTTTTTTTGTATTTTTTTTTGCAACATTAATACCGGAGCTGCGCGGGAAACGTGTCGACCGCACTTCGCTTGGGTTTTAGACAGTTTTTGTGTGTCGCCGCAGTGAGGCGCGGGCGCTGCGCCTTGCGCGCCGGAATGGCGCCAATTTTTAATTTAGAAGGGAAACAAATTGGATGGGATTGTTTAAAGGATTGGTTTAATGTTTATTCATTTCCCCCCACTCGAAATCGACCAGGATTTCGCAAGTTAAAGGACTGCCAGAGGTCTACTAGCAGTGCTCGAGAAACATAAAATTTAGAACTTAACTAGTTGAATTTGAACAATACTGATCAGTATAGGTACAATATTGCTCGAGAAATAATATAATAGTTAATTAATAGGTAGCGGACAGACCTTAACTACTGGTCTGCGCATAGTTTTACCGTTTGCAGTTCGAAGAGTCACAACCCGAACTATGTTATCTGATCCCGGATGGATCTGTTCTATACGAGCTAATTTCCAGAGTAAAGGTGGAAGATTAGGGTCATTAACAAGGACTAAATCGTTCAGTTTAAGGTTGGGTGTATTTGTGAACCATTTAGTTTTTTGTTGAAGTGTATGCAGATAATTACGTTGCCAAGCAAGCCAAAAACTTTGAGTAATTTTCTTAAGCATTTGCCAACGAGAACGTGGACATAAACATTCACTAACAGGTTCCTCAGGTAGTGAAACTAAAGGACCTCCCGTCAAGAAATGTCCTGGAGTCAGAACGTTCGATTCTTGCGGGTCCGGAGACAAAGTACAAAGCGGGCGCGAATTTAGCACAGCTTCCACCTTAGCGAGGATCGTAATAAACTCTTCAAGGGTTAAAACTTGAGCGCCAACTACACGCTTAAGGTGATATTTGGTGGACTTTATGCCACTTTCGAATATGCCACCGAAATGTGGTGCACCTGGCGGGTTAAATTTCCATTTTATTTGACGGGTAGCTAAACCATCTGATATTTCAGAGTGATGTTTGCGAAGCTCACCGATTATTTCGTTAAGATATTTGTTTGCACCTACAAAGTTGGTGCCACAATCGGTAATGATTGTATCACACATCCCGCGACGGGAAACGAATCGATCTAGAGCCGCGAGGAATGCTTCTGAGCTCAACTCAGTGACGGCCTCTAAATGGACGGCTTTCGAACTCAAGCACACAAAGAGGGACATGTATGCCTTATAGGTTTTAGCTCCACGTCGACGACTTTCTTTTATAATGAATGGACCACCGAAGTCAATTCCTGTGGTTTGGAAGCATCGGGAGGGCTGCAGACGAGCAGCTGGAAGGTTGCCCATCAGGGGTTGACTAGAAACTGGTTTGATTTTAAAGCAGCGTACACACTTTGAGAGAACAGTACGAATAAGTAGTCTTAACCCAATTATCCAGAACCTTCTTTGAATTAGGGACTGTAAAGTCCGAGGGCCGCAATGCAGATATTTTAAATGGAAATGTTCGACAATCAGCCTCGACAATGGACTTAATTTTGGCAAGAGGAGAGGGTGTAACGCAGATGGCGATAGATTAGCCTCATCGATGCGTCCCCCCACTCGCAATAAACCATGATCATCCAAGAAAGGAGACAGTTTTTGAATTGACTTGTCGCATTGTTCTTGATTTTTCACTTGACTGACTTGAGACGACATGTAATGGTCTTGAGTAAACTTGACTAGAATTTTCATTGAGTTCTCTAGTTCAGAACTACTAAGTGAGGAGAAATTTCTATTTGAAGGAACAACCTTTGCATTTGATATGAAACGGAAGCACCATGCTAAAGTTCGTTGAATCTTTGTCAGCGAAGAAAGTCTAGAAGTTAACGTCAGCAGTGGATTATCAGATTCAGTAACGTGTAGGCAGCTGGGAATGGAAGTTTTTAGTTCCGGCAGTTCTGCGTTTACGAGCAACGTACGTTTGCACGGCCATTTGTTAGGCGACATTTTCAACCAAGAAGGCCCACTCCACCAGAGTGGGTGATTGATTAACTCTGAGCAGAGAATACCGCGACTACAACAGTCGGCCGGGTTATCCTCAGTGGACACATGAAACCAAAATTCGGGACTAATTAAATCGGTTGCTTGCACGACTCTATTTGCGACGTACATCTTTAACAAATGAGGTGCTGTGTTTAGCCAAGACAGAGTAGTGGTGCTATCCGAGTAGGCTTTCATAGAATTTAAGCGAATTTTATCCTTGAGTAAGTTGTACATGTGTGACAAAACTTGCGCTAGAAGCACAGCTGCACTTAACTCAAGTCTGTTTATCGTTGTCGGTTTTAACGGAGCCACTCGAGATTTACCTATTAACAGGTGAGTGATCGTGGTGACTTCATCCACCACAACACAAAGATAGACGCAACAGCCATACCCTTTCAGGGAACCATCACAAAAACCTACCAAATGTACTTCGATAGGACTAGTATGCATAATCAGTCTCGGTAGGGAAATATGCTGTAAATCAGATAAGTTGGCTGCTATCAAATGCCACGCTTTGGCTAAATGTGATGGAATAGCTTCGTCCCAACCTAAGTTTAAGCGCCACATCTCTTGTAGAAGTGACTTTGCAGAAAACACTACCGGGCTGATCCAACCGAGCGGGTCGAAAATGCGAGCCACTATAGAGAGGATAGATCTCTTAGTAAATTTAACGTCAAACGAGTCCGAAAACTTGTAGGAGAAATTGTCGCAGGATGGATTCCATCGTATCCCTAATATCTTGACAAACTCATTTCCAGCATCATCGAAGGATTTGGAAGTCTGGAGATGATCAGGAGGAACATCAGACAAAAGACTTGGAGTATTCGTACTCCATTTACGAAGTTCGAAATGACCTTTTGACAATAACGAGGTAACATCCTCCTTTAATCGTTTCGCTTCATCAAGAGTTGAGCATCCCGTAGTGATGTCATCCATGAAAGTGTCTTCACAAAGGACTTGAGCGGCGCGACTTGAGTATTCAGAACCGTGGTCCTCAGCAAGTTGACGCAGAGTGCGAATAGCTAGGTATGGGGAGCTGCTGACACCATAAGTCACGGTATTAAGTTCATACTCATTCAAAGTCTCGTTAGGCTCATCACGCCAAAAAACGTGTTGATAACACCTGTCCTCAGGACGTATTAATATTTGCCGATACATTTTACAAATGTCAGCAGTGAAGACAATTTCATGAATTCGGAATTTCGTAACTAAATCGACAATATCAATTTGCAGTTTCGGTCCAACATGAACTACATCATTCAGAGAAAGATTATTTGTAGTCCGACTGCTAGCGTCGAAGACTACCCGAAGTCGTGTCGTAGAACTGTCTGGACGCACGACGCAATGATGTGGAATTATGTAACGATCAGTAGTCGAAGAATCTGCAGGCTGCATATGTCCTAGCTCTTCGTACTGGTGCATAAATTCCTTATAATCAGCTTTCAGCTCGGTCTGATTATTAAGACGCCTTTCTAAACTGAGAAAACGATTAAAGGCTGAGCGAGACGAAACGCCCAAAGAAGGTGCATCCTCCCTTAACATTATAGGTACCACGTACCGACCTTCTCGCGTACGGTAAGTACCCTTTTTATACATTTGGTCACAGATTTCGTCTTCAACACCGGAAATTTTACCTTTCGGTGGTTCTTCAGAGTCCCAGAACCGTTGAACGATGTCTTCGAGCGTGCAAGAGGCCGCGAGGAGTGACGTAACGGATTCACCGGGGGTATTGTTAGGTGGTGTGTTATGAAAATATTGGCCACTTATCACCCAGCCAAATACACTAGACAAGGCGCAAGGTAATCCGGGACCAGGAGTGAAACGTGAGCCAGTGTATATTTGATCAAAACACTCGACACCTAACAGTAGATCGATCGGACCGGATCTATCGAAGTCGCGGTCGGCGAGATCAAGATGCTTGTAATGGTCCTTGACGTGCAACGGTAATGTCGACGAAGGCATCATTGAAGTAATTTTAGGTAAAACTACTAAAGATAAGTCGAACTTAGGCGACTTACTCGAATGAGGTATAATCGAAGCGAAAGTATAACCTTTTATGTCACAAACATTACTCTGTCCGAGACCGGTAACGTTCAAGTTACCTTTTCTTATGCGTAAACCTAGGCGGCGCACGCATGTACTAGTCATAAAGGAATCCATCGAGCCGCTGTCAATAAGCGCGCGTGCACACTGGAGCGAACCGTCCGCGTGACGTAATCGCACCACCGCCGAGCCAAGAATCTTCGTAATACTATAATTTGAACTCGAAGTTTGTGACGTCATACAGGTAAGTGTACTAGTACCTTTAGCGGAACTTTCGTTACTTTCGTTGGATTCAGAAGACGTTAATAAACTTTTATTTTCCCCATGTAATAACGTGTTATGTTTCGCGTTACAAACAAAACATGTGGTTTTAGATTTACAATTATTACTATCGTGACCGGGCCGTAAGCAATTGATACACAAGTTTAATTTTTGAACGAAATGTTGACGCTGTTCAAGTGTCATAGAATGTAACTTGCTGCATCGGTAAATAGAATGATTTTCATTACAACATAAACAAATTAGTGAGCCCGATGCATTATTATTATTTTGATTCGTAGATGCTACAAATGATGATGACCCTTGCTGACCTTTATTTCGAGATTGTTTATTGGTATTAGAAAAGTTCGATGGATTAGTCGAAACCGAGACAGGTTGACTAACTTCCAGAATCTTTATATAATTTTGTAAATAAAGAATTAAGTCATTGCACTTAGGAATCTCGCGAGTGTTTTGTAACTCGAAACGTTTCCTAGTTTCAAGGTCAAGTGATCGCGATGCGATGTGAAATAAAAGGAATTCACTTAGATCCTCAATTTGTAAAGCACGTAACGCGTTTACGCTTTCATATAACGCATTGGTCCGTTCAGATAAGATTTCGAGTGACGGCTTGTTGACGGGCGTTAAACTAAACATTTTTTCTAAATAGGTATTTGCTAATATGCGTTTATTGTCATAACGCTCTAACAAAAGCTTAAAAACTACAGAATAATTTGACGCGGTTATAGGGACTCCCTTGGCCAAGGTCAGTGCACACCCCGACAAACAGGATAATAGATAATGAAACCTTTCCGTGTCCGAAAGTGAACTATTGTCATGAACAAGCGGCATGTAACTATCCTTGAAGGTCTGCCAGTTTTCTATTCTACCATCAAAACGCGGAATTTGCAACTTAGGTAATTTTACTTGAACATTATAACCTTCTCGACTATGTGCGGGCGGAGCGGCGGCCGCGTGCGCGGGGGGCGCATGCGTCGACGACGTCGCGAGCAAGGATTCGGCAACTTCGATGGACGCATAATACAAGTCATCAAATGACAACATCGCACCAAGATCTACTTCCGACTTGGGGTTCAACTTTAGCTGTAATCTATTAACGTTTTCGCTCGACTCCATGAAAGCAGCTCTAATCTGATCAATCTTCTTGTACCTAGCCTTGAAAGAGGATAATTTAGCACTATCTTGAAGAACAACTCTAGACAAATCGTAGACAATCTGCATACACTTGAAGTCATATTCCCGTCTTTTAAGGGACGTCTGTAATTCAGCTTCATCAGACATTTTAACTTGCGTATTTACGATTTACGAGTTAAGAAAGTAGGTAAGTCAGTAACTATCTGAACCGCAAGCGGACAAAACTAATTATGTGTACCTACCTTGTCACTTAATACAAGTAGGGACAAGTTATGAATTTAATTATGTAGGTAAATACCGGTTACAATTTAGACGTTATGACTTTTATTTGTAACAGAATGTAGGTACCTAGGTAATTTCTCGAGCACAACTATTCGACCATGCAAACATTCCAATTAGCCTTATACCAACATCAGTTAAGGCAAGAAATAATTATACGAGAAATAGGTTAGTAAGTACCTATTGAAATTGAGGTTTAAATTCAAACTTTAAGTCGGAGAATTCTACTGAATTTAGACAACAATGATTAATGAGGGTAAGCACAGTCGTGATGCGCTGGCCAGCAGCACGTTGCGCGAATCCGACTGGATACCTACTCTCTTTGCGTTTTATAGAAAAAATATGAAATGTATTTAGGTTTTTACTTGTACCTTAATAAATTGATAAAACTACACGATATTAAAACGCAATATGTAGGTACTCATTGACCGAGAATTATAGTATAATGTGAGGTTAGGATAGTCCTCACAGGAGGCACCAAAAGAAATAATTATACGAGAAATAGGTTAGTAAGTACCTATTGAAATTGAGGTTTAAATTCAAACTTTAAGTCGGAGAATTCTACTGAATTTAGACAACAATGATTAATGAGGGTAAGCACAGTCGTGATGCGCTGGCCAGCAGCACGTTGCGCGAATCCGACTGGATACCTACTCTCTTTGCGTTTTATAGAAAAAATATGAAATGTATTTAGGTTTTTACTTGTACCTTAATAAATTGATAAAACTACACGATATTAAAACGCAATATGTAGGTACTCATTGACCGAGAATTATAGTATAATGTGAGGTTAGGATAGTCCTCACAGGAGGCACCAAAAGAAATGTTGGGACTTCGTCTGCAGAATCGATTGCATTTCCCTGATGCTAGTATTTCGCAACCCTGGGATTTCGAATGAGAAAGAGAAACAAAAAACACCAACCTGGATAGGCAGGATCGGAGCTAGGTACCCGCTGCACTCGGGACTTCTGGGCCGGCCGGCGTAACGAGTGTCCAATCCTTATGGTTTTCTGGATTCCACTTCACAGTATGGTTAAGAACACTAAACAGTCAATCAAATTCTGGCGAAGGGTTTTTTTTTGTATTTTTTTTTGCAACATTAATACCGGAGCTGCGCGGGAAACGTGTCGACCGCACTTCGCTTGGGTTTTAGACAGTTTTTGTGTGTCGCCGCAGTGAGGCGCGGGCGCTGCGCCTTGCGCGCCGGAATGGCGCCAATTTTTAATTTAGAAGGGAAACAAATTGGATGGGATTGTTTAAAGGATTGGTTTAATGTTTATTCAGTGTTATTTTATTACATATGTAGTTCATTACCATTAGTTATAATAATTGCCCCAGTTGGTAGGGTAGGCTTTGTCTAATTGCCTCTTCGTAGCGCACGCCCATGAGTAACCATGGAGTTTCGTGCCGGTTCTTCTGCATGGAAACGGCCAACCCGAACCGTGCAATGTGAAATAAAATAGTGTATCGCATCCAGTATGTTTTCATAGCACGAAACCCGTCTTCTGCCTAAATAAGCTCGAGCCTATAACCCGATAATTCCTGATAACCCGACATACATAATAATTATATACTTCTAATTGTTTCTACTTCACTCAAATCATTTCAAGTATTTGGTTATAGCTATAATTGTAGGTATCCACTTATGTCGAAACTATTTATCCTGGTTGCTGAGGATATTAATTTAGTTCTAAAGGTCAGGGTGGGGTCCAGGTTTAAGCCCACTTGTTTTGGGAAACAGGTCTATTATATTTCAGTTGTAAACTAATAGTATTTCTGGGTAATAAATAGATGGCAGCATTTTCAATACCGTAGTCGGAAACAATGATGGTCATTTCGGTTGATGGAAAATTTCGGTTTTAAATATTTGCTGTTGGATACAGCAACAATACGCAATTTTGAGCTAAAATTGTTATAGGATGCTGTAGATTCAGACCATGGAAGAACTCTAAGTAATACTATTGAACTGGTATTAGTACAATGTGAAGTCCATCCACAAATTCTATTGTATCAGATATTTCCTGCTGTTACTCTTTTCAGCGTATTTTCAGTATTGTTCCGCGGATATATTTCGTTGTTTTGCTACGGGATGTGTTCTACTTACAATATGGTGAAAAATCGTCTGTTTACCAGGTTCCTAGCCAAGAAACTAACAAAAGCCACTGTTCTGTATGTACAAAAATTTACTTAATAGTATTTGGCAGAGGGAACTCTTCCAACCAAGTGGCTGGATTATAAAAATTACTGGAATAACGAGCGGCTTCCAGGGAAATTGTTGAGTATTTACGTACTTGCTAAACTGTAGCATTTAAGGGTTGGGTTTTCATATTTTTGTTCACGTTTAGAGAGCTTAATATAGACTCTTTTATGAGTTTTTTTAGTGTAATGAATAGGCTTATTTTATTTTATAATAACACATTTAATTATGTATGGTGTAGGGGTCATCAGAGAGCAAACTACATGTGTGATTTAAATATCAACGTGAGCGTAGAAAATTTTCGTCGTTTTCAAAAGAATCATGAGCTGAATCCTGTTTGTCAGACACAAACAGGATTCAGCTCATGATTCTTCTGAATTCTTCAATTGCAATACAGCCAGTATATTATTTAGGTTTTCAACATTGTATACAATTAAAAAAGCTGAATCTGCTTTCTTTATTGCTGGTTCTTTTTAGCCTTTTTTCGTGTAGTTAACTGCGGAAACATCTAAAGACGAATAGAAATAAATTTATTTACGCACTTTTACTACCAGTAATTTCCTCCAAGATTTACTTACGTGGCATATTGGATGTTTTACTAGTATTTTATAGGAATTGCGTGTTTTTTCCGGGCTCAGAATATTACTAGTAGGATAATAAAAAATATAAGGAAATAAAATAAAAGATGTAAAAATGAATAGAGAAAGAGTAGTGCACTTACTGTAGTTGTTGTGTTTTAGCATGGCACTAGCGGTCATTGTACCGCATACATCATTTATTGAACCTCTTTTTTTTAATCGGATCCAAACCTCTTAAAAACCTACCTACCTGTAAATCCTTTAAGTCATTCGTGGTACGAGTTCCAACCCACCATCTACAGACCTGCATGAAGGAGGAATTTTGGCCGAAGGGTGTCGTATATCGACGTTTCCGAGGGCGACACCACGCAGCGAAACACGACGCCGACAACGGTGCGTGTTTACAGGTTTAAAATATGTATTAGTATATTATTGTTGTTAAATGTATTTTGTATATTTTATTTATGGGCCTTAGAGGCCTGATAATATAATGATTATTATAATTATTATTAAAAACATTGATTGTGATCATCTGAATCGACATTGATTGTGATCTTGATAATTTTTTACCAATGGAAACGTTACACGGTACGGTTTATGGTTTTGGTTCGTGGAAAGAGATATTATGGAAAGGGCAATGCCCGCTATTGCCACGTTATGACAGTATACCTATAGTTAGATAAATACATTACCGCGTTGGTTTCGTATTTCATTACAAGACTTAAGGATCTAGACAAAACCATACAAACTAGGTAAACCAGCCTGTTTACCAGGTGTGCAGTCAAAGACATTCAATTATTTGTGTGCAGTAAGTAAATATAAAACATTATTCACACCGATACATTCACTACGACTGCATCTAATCCATTCACTGGAAGTAATATACAGTTGTCGCATCTCATTTGTCCTCAATTCATCTACCAACCATCAGGGAACTACCACATCGTTCCGAATTTGGTAGTGAAGAGATTTACATTTAAAGCGAGTTCTTGCCACGACGTTATCGCGACTCCGCGGCCCTGCTCAATGTCCCCTCGACAAAAAAGGTCCCATAGAAAAATGGGCGAGAGCATTTTTTTGGAAAGTCTGGCAACCCTTTTAGACGCTGCTATATTAAAAAGAAAGACGTATCTTCGCGGTCTTTGTGAAACATCGTCTCTTCCGACACCGCTGAAATAAGTATACCTACCTGTTATTTTCAAGATTTAGGTCAAAGCACGTATGTTGCTGACGTCTGGAGATTCGCATAATGTAAAAGAGCATTTATTTTAAAATTCATATTTATAATTGAATTTTTTATTTTTAAAAGGTTGTATAAATTAAATTTTGAAGGCAAACACGTTTCTTGAATATTTAATTTAATTTTCATTGAATGAAAATCGTTCATCGAAAATGAGGTTGCGGTTAGAATTATAAAAAAATTATGCTCCACGATAAATAATAATATAATCTCAGAAACGTGAATTTATTCATACTTTCATATTTTCGTTCTGTTATTTAAAATAGACTCAAAAAATCGAAAAGCCACATAAAATTGTTCATAAGTTGAATTTTGTGGAACCTCATTTAAAACAACGCAAGTTATCTTTTGATGTTCTAGCTTACATCAAACGCTGTGTAATAAGCATGCTTATGGAAAAATTAGCGTGGTACATTTTTCTCGCGCATTTGCGTTCGCGGGCCCTTCCGGAGTGGTATCAAAATAAAACGCCTTACGCTTTGGCACATTTCAACGGAGTTCCCTGGTTCCCTGCAGGTAGTCTTAACTTCAAAGCGGCTTACAAACGGACGCCCCTAGACAACATTCGCTAATTCACTTTGATGTCACCCCTCGCGCCCCTTGCTACACCCCACCCGGTAACGAGAAAACGCGCCTTAAAACTTTAAACTCAGCGCGATGTAAAATATTATTAAAGCGCGCAACAATTTTCTAATATTTTTACAAACGAGAAATTGTTTTCAAACTTCTTTGAATAGGAATTTTCCCGAAGCCCCGTTGAAAAAACAAAAAAAAAATCAAGCGATTTTTTATTAAGTAATTTAAAAAAGCAGAGTTAGAAACATCACTTTGAAGTTTGAAATAGCTTTGTATTTGAAAGTCCAAAAAATATCAAAATTGGTTTCTCGCTGTGTTATCTTACCACATTTGTGTTATTTTTTTGCTTTGTGCTGAAATATTTTCCTTAAAAGTTTTTTCGAAGTATTCCAAATTCTGTTGGAATATGTACCTAGATAACTACTTTAACATAAATACGAGACCAAATGCTAAATCTATGCTTGGTCCGACCATAAACCAACCATCACACTATAGACATGTTTCTCCAGTATCTATGGTATCCATACAATACACATTCGGATACACCCATTGTTAGCCGATAAAGGTATTAGGTGGACAACAGTGTTATTCATGACTACTGAACGTAACCTCTACTACAAGTGCCTATGAATGCGTAAGTAGAACTAAACTAAATTAGAAAAAGAACTATGGGATAGGCCGCCACATATTATCTAAAATGTTAAGAATTTTGAAGCAACAACAGTACGTCAAGAGATCTGTCCGAAGTCACTGATAACGCCGTTGAAGAGGCAGAGTTCTGGCCATCTAAAAGAATCGTCAAGACGACAAAGAAGAACGAAAAATTTCAAAGCGTGATTGACGTCAGAAAACATGAATTTCACGTTATTTGTCATAACGATAATAACTATTTTACGCAAAATACTCAATACAACATAACATTCAAGCAATCATCCACATCAAAGATAAAGCCGCCGAGATACACTCCCAAAAACACATAAAACAATATTGATATTAGCATATGAAACCCTGGACGCAGTTAATACATATTAAGCTTTCAGCAATATTGCTTTGTGAAAGTCCAGCGGTTACAACGAGCTTTCATAACGTAGATTGAAAACGATACAAAGCAACCGCAAGAACGCTTTGTGGTATATTTTGCGTCTCTTTTGTTTACAACTAAACTGGCCAACAAAGTCGAGGTCGCTTGTTCATCTAACAACGGACATACCTGTGGGAGACGTGCCTATCTGTGGTAAATACTTGTGTCTTAGGTATGCTTAGTTTTAATGAGGCATGTTTGAAAGCGGTTAGTTAAAAGTATGTGCGGCTTTGTTGATGGAAAGTTGTTTGAGAATTGGTTTTTTTTTCGCTGTCAACGAAGCTTTAACTCTGCTGAAGGTATTTAAAAGGTAAACGAAAACCTAATCTATTTCAGCATTGTTTAATCCTTGATTTAGCAGTAAAACGTTGAATACAGAAGCGTTCACAAATAGCCGGTTTTAGTCACCCGAATAGCTTTAGTAATCTAGCTAAAACTCTATTTGTAAAGGCCGGTTTAATCGGTAAATGTTCTCACTGCCATGCATCCTTTTATCTATTGGCAATCAAACTAAACTATCGACGTAAAAAATACTAAAATGCTGCAATCTGCACTGTTGGACACGCACACAGCCATTATTTAGAATCGCAGTTTTTTACACCTACCCAAAAGATGTTTTTGGAAAGAACTTTTTTTTTGCATGTAGTTGAATTCTTTTAAGAGTCGATTGTACTTGGATATCACCAATTAAATACTGTGGGAAATTTCACAATACGCAAAAATAATCATGACACAAATAATAATGTCCCACACTGAATTGAAACTAAAAGATAAAGGCACAATTAACATTCCCGGTTGTCTGGCAAAGGTAACAGACACTCGCGCCTGATCACTAAGAGATAAATCAAAGTAGGCTAATCAAATCAAAGATTTAATAGCTACTATTACGCCACCAACATTACTAATAACATTCACAATCGACTCGTGAACATGTGTTTAACTTGTCGCAATTTTAATGGGTCTGTAGAACACGTAATTACCAAGGAATCTACCCGCCGTTTGTGAGTTAAAAGGGCTCTGTATGCAAATGTTAGGTGCGCAATGTGCGACTATGTTGCCAGCTATTCGCATTGTCTAGCATCCTAGTTACGACTCAATTATCTTCAGAAAGTAAGGAACACCAATTAACATCCTTTTATGCTGTCCCTACTTCAGTCGGTAAAAAAACGAGTTTCGCAATACTCGACAACTTTCATTTACCGCTCGCGAATTCTTCTTTCAACGAGAGTCCACCTTTTATTTTGTTTCACAAAGACCAAGTTTTATTTGTTCGACGGCAAAATTATTTTTGTAAGTGGGTAAGGAGTGATGCACACTCATTTGCAAGTGTCCGCGGCTAGATTACGTTTTGACATGTCTTAACAAACGTAACCAGTTGAACAGGAGTCCGATCGATTTGTTTTATTAATTTAAAGATTACTTCGTGAATAACGACTGCGCTCTCTAGCTAAGTTACGAACAGAAATAACTTGAAATTGAATCATGATAAATGGTTATTTTAAAATGAAAATGTGTCATTTTACAAGTTTGTGTACACGAAATGTCCTGTGGTGTTTCTGTACTGTGAAATACAAGCGAAATACTTGGGAGGTAGTATGGAATAGTTGCAACTAAAATATATTTATGTAAGCATTAAAAGCAAATAAGTCAGTGACAGCATAAAAGCACAAACATTTCTACGCGGACCATAGAATGGGAACCACAGCACAAGCGTACAGACGCGACTAAAATTGTTATCAGAATTCCTTCTTTGAGCTTCTTTAAGAGTGCCTGCGACAGTTTATGTATAAAAGGTTTGCTCGTATGAATATGTTTTGGATTATTATTATCGAGGAGTTAATTTTTTTTGCATAATACTTTTTTCAGAAGTTTCAAAATAATATTGTTTTTGTCAGAAGACACATGATCTGCGCCTCAAAATATTTTTTGGTCATCTGGGTTTTTCGAAAAAGATGCATGATTATATCTATCAAACATCATATCCAAACAGATAAAAAACTTTACCAGTTGCATTTTCAGAATCACCAATAGGTTTGTGATAGAAAGCTCTCCATAGGTAACTACACAAATCTAGTAACAAAACGCCTAAATTCACTTAAACAAACCCATTGTTAGCGGAGGTACGCAAGCAAGGCGGTGTTAGCGGCAAAGCAGGTGCCACCTCGAGTTCTATTCAATATGGCCCTATTGTACCATTATGGGTAATCGAGATACATTTAGAACGAGATGAGGTGTCGAATTTATTACTAATATTGCCTTGTACGTGGGCTATTTGCTATTATTATTGTGCAAGCAGTTTTGGTATTAGAAAAAGTATGATAAGCCCAGGTGCGATGTGAGGGTTTTCTGTATGTGGTATGAATGGTATCGAGTTAATGTGGAAATATCGTGAACAAATGCCACAGTAGAAAGAACAATTTGTTTGGGATAGGAAGAGCAAAATCTTACAAATTCTGATTATGGATCGACTGTCTTTTGCACTAGAACTTTGCGAAGGTGAACTTAACGACTTTTTTTTCTCATACTACCTTTTCTCCAGAACTCGACTAACTAACGTTAACCTAACGTATCATTATGTCATAGAATATACCCTTTTTATGTATATTTATGTAGTAACTTTATGATCCCAAATTCCGTTGGCCATGTCTATAAAACTGAAAGCACTTTAGGTCATAAAGTGTCCCCTGGCCTTTCATAGGGGATGTTTAGAGGGGTGAGCTCGCTGAGCCCGATATCTACATGTTTCGTAAAGACCTAAGCATTTTTGTGTACGGCTATCAATGCTTTACTACATGGCCGTTTAAGACATTGTTGGTTTTTACTTTTTTAGCGAAGCAATACTGGTGAACTCAACTACTGGTGAATACTGGTGTTTTATTTTGACAAACCTTTTTTGTATTCTCTCCTCTCCTTTAAGACGCAAATCTAAAAAAATAAAAAACTAATAAAATCTCAAAATTATTTGTTAATTTTGTACTTTTTTAATCAGGTATTTAGGAGTATTTAGAGTACTTTTGCATTAGGCGTTTTACCACGTCCAGTTGAAGCCGCGTAGGCGTGATTGTACTTAAACTAATGACAAATTGACGTGGCTTATTCGGTCCACAAATGCTTACACCTTACCACCTTTCCTGCATGTGGCAGTTTAATATTTTTCGTTTATTTTTATTGTAAGTACCATTGTTGTTTATTATGTTTTACATATATTTAATTTCATTTTCACATTTGTGGTCAAAGAAGACTGATTGGCTCGTGACCACAGCCGCTGAAATGTTCACTGTTATTGCAATGCCAGAACGTTAACATTTTTGGTTTATTTATAGAACCTTTATTTTGTGCGGTGGGCCTATCTTTGTACGTAGATAGGTATACGTGTGAAGTCATAAGCTACCCACGCGAGTCGTAAAAGTTGATTGGCTTAAGGATTAGGTTTCCTTCCATCAAGTAGGTAAGTCTGGTTACCTACAAGGTCATATACTTGGGCACTTATTTTGCTGTTACCTAAGGGCGTTGACGTGTATTTCTTACTTTCTTTTCATCTTTAGTTTCTCCTCCGCCAGTCGTTGGCATGCTAAATGGCGACTAAAATGTGTCGAAGCCCACAATGTTATAGGTGATAATTTGATACCATCGTAATCTGCATAGTCTTCTTTTTCGGTTTCCCAATTATGTTCGGGTTGGCTTCTAGTCTTATCCGATGCAGCTGAATATCGGTATTCTACATAGAACGACTGCCTATCTGACCACCACAATCCACACTTTGGCACCAATTCCCCAAATGAAACAGATACCCTCTAATTGGAACTTTACTATCAAAGATCATACTCGTACACAATACATAGCCCTGTACACTAGACGCCCAAAGTGTCGCAGCATTAGAAGGCAACTTAGCATAGTTACGTACGAATATGTGTGGTGCGGTGTACTGATGTATTTACGACGCACCCGATCCGACGTGTTGTCTCATCCGCGTAATTTAATCGGCATTATGATGCTGACTTTGTAATTACTTAACTCTCTATTTACTTTATATTTCGGAATTTACGAAACTACTGCAATATTGAAGTACACTAACTGACTGTAGGAGTTTCTGCTTGCGTTATTTTGAACTGAAACGATTACAAGATTTGTATGGAGTTAATTTAAATTTCAAACTGCTCTGAAAACGGTCTGCCTGCATTTTGTCTAAAATACCTGTTGCTTTTCTCGTTGCTAAGATTTAGCACCAAAAATTGTGAGAAACCTTAACAAATACAGGATGACGTTTTTATCACTTTCCAAAAAAAATGGGTATAATAGGTGAACGGAGTAGAAGCAAATGGCATACTTAGTTTTCTTTATTTGAAAAAAAAACCAAGAAAAAACGATATTTTTAATTTTTTTTTTTCAAAATTTCTCGTTCTTTGTTTTAATCTGAAAAGTTTATAGCGTTTTTTGATTATAGATCATTTTTTTTCTAAGCTGTGGAAAAAAGAAAAAAAAGCCATGTATGCCATAAGCTTCTACTCCGTTCACCTAATATACCCATTTTTTTTTTGGAAAGTGATAAAAAAGTCATCCGGTATATTAACTGCTACACAATATGTAGTATTTTGTATTGTCACGACTTACAAAAAAAAACTCAATCTGAAAGTCGGTACTTGTTATTATTTTTGTCTTCTTTCCATCAACCAGATCCATAGTTTTTCGCAAACCCCCATACAAATATTATGTTCGTTCTTTGCAATATTATTTTCATAATTTACGACCCCCATGCAAAGATAAAATAAGCATTTTATGTATTCAAAAAGTCTCATAAGTCATAGGAGAATTCCTCATAAATGCTTCGTCGATAAACCATAAAATATTTATACCTGCCAGTCATGATGTCTGGCGTAATGTGTATACTTTGTTCTGGGGATATTATGTATTGTGGTTTAGTAACATTTTGGTGAGGTTACTGACTCAGGCCTGATGCACACGAGTGACTCGACTTCGCGACTGAAGAGCGGTTTGGTCAACTTTACCACTTGGTCACTATCAATGCAAAGTTTTCGCGAGTTACCTAAATCTATCTCTTCACTGAAAATGAGTGGTTGCATACAAGGTGTAAACGGACTCTTCACGAAGCCATCAACCAAACATCCTGTACCTCAAACTAAGTACTAGACGCAAAAATATTGCTGACGACTTATTTTGGGGTAAAAGATCACGTTTAACGGTAGGACTCAATGACAGAGTCACTCATTGTGAGCCCTCTGACTCAAATGTGCTGATGGATGCATTCTATAGTACAAAGGAGGAGGAGGTACATAAAGCAAAGTTTCAATATTAAAAACTTGTGAAAAAGTTGGAACTTCGAGCCCCAATATCTACGGAGATATTGGGGCTCGAAGAACCTTCTAGTTACGGAACTAGAAGGTTCCCAGGCATAGGGGAGAACAATTAGTGCCTTTCGGCTTCTTTAATGGTACTTTTACACTTATTATAATGATTTCCAATATAGCTAACATTGGAAATCATTTGCATTTGCAATATACAGCTGTCCATAAACATACCATTACGCTAAGAGAAACATTGACGTGCGAAAGAGACCCGTTGCAGAAAATTAAGTGCACTCTCTTAACTTCAGCTTTGCTGTGCGTGCAAATTTTGAAAAAAAAAAAACGGTTAGGTATACAGCGTGTGTTCAGAAAGCGGTACAACCACCATTTTCCAACGTATGGCGAATGGCTGCTAAAAGTATCATGTGTGCGCACAACCTAAACTGTAAAAGCGTTTATGACCGGATCATTGTGGGGTATTCATTCGCATAGGAAGCTATTTAGTTGATACTACAACCGCTAAATGTTTATGCGTTTAGGCCGAGTTGATATCGTTATCTCCCAACGTTCATGTTTTGTTTTTAACGACTTTTGAGGTGGGAGCGAAAATTCACACTGAATATTTGAATTTCATGTTTGGATGCGGTTTTAAAATTGTTATGTGGATGTTTTAGGGTAAACATGCCACTTGGTATTTGAATAGAACAGTTTCATTTACATACAGCTTTTATGTCTTTTCCATGGTAGTAGAGAAGGTGGAAACTACTATTCGTGCTACGGTACTTACATAATGCAATTGCGCCTTTGAAAAACTTCCTTACATGAAAGAAAAAAAATGTACCTACATATGTTCGTTGGACACATTTTTTGGCTTAACTACCTAATATAATTTGATGTTTCAGATACATTGCTTCAGCTTGATTTTTGTCTGAAGTCTACGATTCATTTATTTAATCTGGTGACCTACCAGGAGAAATTAGTTAGGAATTTTCGTGTTTTTCATGAGCTCTCTTACCTAGGCGCCCATGCCGAGTAACGCACTTGTGCATCAAAGCCTAGTTAGTCAGATAACTTCGCGTTTAAACCTGTCTCAAAGACTAAAAAGATAAATATCTACCCACACAGCTAAGTATGTGAATATAACGTTATATTAATGCAAACATTCGCACACAACGGTTTGCACCCTAAAAACTTGGAGATCGTACTGAAATGCCAGCAGGTTTATCCCAGAGCCCTCGCCGTTGTGGTCTGAGACATGTTGACAAGTGATAAGCTGACAGCGAGTACGATAAATGTTTTAGTGGATTTAAGTGCTGTTGATGTTTATTTAGACATTGTAGTAGCAAGATACACTGCAATGTTAGAAGATGCAGAGATATACGTACAGAATGAAACAATGTTTTTTTACCTACTTTCATCGGCATTTTTTTTAACTTATTAAATAACATTTATTACTTTAAAAATGTCTTCTAGTTGCTGTTACACTAACGTATTTCTTTGCTGTTTTGGTAGTAATCTGTTTTTTTATAAGCATACTTACTTGGCTCATCTATTTAATTATTTAATTTCTAAAAACTTCAATAGATCCCTTCGGCCGTCTACGAAACCGTAGTTTCGTAACTGATTTCTATAAAGATTGTGTCTGGATTTAGTTTTGTCGTCGTGTAGTCGTCGTCGTCGTCGTCGATCGGTTATCGTGTTATGGCAATTTAATGCATTCATTAGTTTCATTTCATTTAAGGCATTATTGAAAATGTCAGAAATACTGGACACACATTTGCAACTGTTTCACTTCCGTGTAAACAACGAAACCTTATTTCATGTTTCCTCTACAGTACTCTCACACGTTTAGACACATTTGTTTGTTTCTTTGGTCTCTTAACACGAAATCAGACGCTCGTGTAAGCACAATCTAGTATCACACAGAAACAAAGCAGTGAATACAACAAAGCTGTCAAATGAAAGTCCCATAGCTCTTTACTTATACCACACACATGTTCCCTTGTGGTCCAGTTTACAGCAGTCCTTTGTTTTGAGGCGTCGCCCGCGGCCTGTCATCAGCCGTTAAACGCCGACGACCATTCCCGTGTTGCTTTGTTAATTTCATGCCAGTCTGAATTCGTCCTTGGGCGAAGCGGTCTAACAAATTTATTTTACAGCTGTGGCGTAAATTGCGATATGACGAGTCCTATGTGTTTAAATGTTGGACGTTTTGTTTTGAGTTCTATAAAGGTGTTGTTCAGTTGGTAGGTGCGTTAGGAGGCAATAATTGTTTCAAAAGCTATCTTAACTGTTGTGTTATCAATAGCTGAGAAACAACATAACATCACGCCTGAAATCCCCGAAAGGTTTTGGCAGAGGTGTACCTAATAGTAAACCCACATTTCGCAAGTTATGTTTTTAAGTCCCATGTATGGTAAGTCCCATAGGCGAGCCTATTGCCATCAAATGGGCACAGATCCGAACTCCGTGGCTGCTGCTGAGAAATTCCTAATGGATGAACTGAATGACCCATTACTTACCCGACCTAGGAATCTACCCCAAGACCACTAGACCAACGAGGCGAATCTAATCTTGCGAATGTGATCGCAACCTTTGGAAAATCTACTGTTACTGTTAGCCTGAGTCATCCCACTGCTGGGCACAGGCCTCTCCCCATGACTTCCAAATTTTTCAATACAGGGCCAATGTGGTCGTTAGTTTTGTCCAGCTCGTCCCGACATCTCCTGCGAGGTCTACCGCGTCGCCTTCTGGAAAACCAAAAAAAAATATTGGTTGATCAGCTAGATGCGTTTTTTTTGTAGAATAAAGATTGCAAAAGAAAAGTAGTCCATTCTTTCGTAGCCGACGTTCGAAGCTCTCATTAGATTAATAGTTGAAAGTGAGAAGATAGTTACTGTACGTTTTAATTATTGAGATTGCACCTTAGTTTTTGTATTTAGATGTGTACTTCTTTTCTTCTTTACAGCATATTTATTATTTACTTGAAGTGCAATGTGCAATGCAGAAGGGCGTCGTCGCCGAGGGAGGCTAAGAAAACGCTGGCGTGTGTGTAAGATTGGCCGGAGAAAATCGCACGGAGAGAAGAATAGAAGGCTATGGTGGAGGTCTTTGCCCATGCCCAGCAGTGGGACAATATAGGCAAAAAAAAAGTGAAATGTAGGTACTGTAAGCGACTGTAAACAAATAAAGATATTTACCAAAGTAACTATAATAAAAACTGCTATAAGTCCATTTGGCACTCGAAGAATGCGGTAGTACAAAGTTACGCACATTAATTAGAGCGAACAAGTCAGCTATTGGAAAATTGTACAATTTATCCGAATTTTTCGTTTAAAATGGCGGAGTCTGTATGGAAACTCGCAAGAGCCGGACTCATCTTGAGATTGCATTTCTCTTTTAGGGTAGGGCTGTCTCCAATTACAAGCAAAACAGTTCGTTTTCAATAATCCGTTTTTTTTTGTAGGTATTGAAAAAAGCCGGAGAAAACCGAGAAACTAGAGAGAAGAGTGGAACGCTATCGGGGAGACCTATGCCCAGCAGTGGGAAAATATAGGCTAAAAAAAGGTCGTACTTAAATATCTATTAACTAGCACTTCGCCCACGATTTCGTCCGCAAACATTGTGATAGATCGGCTAATATACATGATATAAATATAATTTATAGCTTAAAGCACTCACGAATAATGTAGCTTTCTGCCAGTGAAAGAATTTTTAGAATTGGATCATTAATTAGTTCCTGAGGTTCCTGAGACTACATACAAACTTACTAACAATTTTTTCTGAATTCGAAGATCGACAAATAGTTTGGGGCTGCAACCACCTGCTATACTTACGACACCTAGTTCATTTCATATAGTTTTTGTTTTAGTTTTTCGCTGTAACGGCCTGGCCACGGGACATTTGCCATAGCGAATATTCGCGCGGTGCGAAAAATCTGACAACTGGTCTTATCAAGGGGTATATTACCCTGTTCTAACTGGGTTGGGGAGTTCAGATAGGCAGTCGCTACATGAAAAATTATGTTATTCAGCTGCATCGAGTGAGACTGGAAGCCGACCCCAACATAGTTGGGAACAGGCTAGCTAGGCAGATGACGATAAATCAAAACAACAAAAACATTTTTTCGTCGTTTTTTGTGCTAGAACTGGCTAGAACAGTGACAACCCTATCATTCTTGCAGTACTTTATTGCTCGCTTCATTAAGCAAAAAGTATGCTGATGTTACGATCCAGGAAAACAACCAATTAATTAGTTTAAGTAATTGGTAGTATCTGGACCCCGTAACTTTGCCCATTCCAAATAAATCCTTTAACTGCTTGAATAATGTATGAAAGATTTTCTTTGGAGACTTTCAGATGGAAAAGTTGTGATTTTTAGCGTTTGGTGTGCTGACTTGCGATAAATTAGTTTGTTGATTGAATCAGAATTTGGACAATAAAATATTGATGTTTACTTGAAGTTGAGCTAGTTGGATAAGTTAATATAATTCTGCTTATGTATTTACTAACACGATGAAGTTACATTTTCGTGGATAATTCTGTACAAGACCGGAAAATTATTATTTCCACGAAGTTTATAGAATCCTATGTAATAGAAAGTACCTTTGAT
Source organism: Xestia sexstrigata (assembly GCA_941918905.2). NCBI lineage: Eukaryota > Metazoa > Arthropoda > Insecta > Lepidoptera > Noctuidae > Xestia > Xestia sexstrigata. The sequence continues at coordinate 9,798,462 of OW799213.2, read as the reverse complement.
AAACAGAAAAAAAAACCTCTAAACTAGTTACTTAACAAAATACAAGTAAAGCCAATTCTCGTATACAGAAAGTTAAATACAAGTACATAAAAAGTCAAGAGAGAATTTCTGAGAAATAGGTCGTGTACAAACAGACATGATAACTTTTCGATCAAGTTTTTCTTGTAAAAAAGAGAGTAACCGTGTTATCCGCCCGAAAGTTTTAACGACATGTTTGATCCTCCGGTGGAACGAGAACTAGTCAACGTTTGCTGAAGGGCGATTCACTAGTAGTTTTTGGAACACTGTGTTTGATGTAGGCTGTTTATTTTATTTCTGGCAACTTTATTTTAACTGCCTCGATCGTTCGTCACAAGAGTGACTGCCAAGATTAAATCCAGGATCACATGCAAAGGGAGGTTGGGCAAAGTGAAGAAAGAAAGAAAAAATCTTTATTTACCGCAGGGACATGACATACAAAATTAGAAAAAAACATAAACATGCAACGCATAACAAACATTTAGAATACAACAAAACAGAACATTAACAAAAAAAGATGACAGCTTTCACGTCGTGAGTGCGACAAATTGGTACTTAAGGTAAGTGAGATAGGTAAGTGTTATTGGGTTTATCTATTTCAAATTGACCAGTCCTCAGGCCCTGGATTTATGCCAGGTTGATGGCAGTAGACTTGATTAAATTAGGTAGGGCTCTGCCTTATCTTCTGGGATTACAAGCGTGGTATATCACCATGCGCTTTTTGCTAGGGGATCAATATTTCCCAACATATTTGAAAAGATGCAGATGCCCATTACACAAGGCTTAGAAGTCCTAGGTCCTAGTGCCTTAAATGCCGTGTCTCTAATAAAACAACAGTTGTAATTCAAACTTCGAGGCATATCCACAAGGTTTGTTTTAGAGACATAAACACATTTACACCCTGTAAACACATTTTACAGAAAAAAAAAACGAAAAAAGAGCTTTCGTTCTGACGACGCGGAATAAAATTAAAATTTATTATGAATTAAGAAATTAAGACTGTCGAAACTTAAATTAAAAGCGAAAACAGCCAAATTAAATCACAGCCACATTGAAATTCGCGAGCGAATTTAAACTGCATACGCGTCTCGAAGCACGACCTCTACCAGTCGACGATTTCACGGTAGAACTATTCTACTCCTAACGTTGACTTTTAACGCACGTTTGTTGCTAAGAAATTTCGCTTTAAATTCTCATTCCGTTAACAAAATGTAAACAGAAAGTTCTGGCTGAAGGCGCCAGGGGGCGAAGGAAGCGGGGCCCGTTTACACTTCTCCACTGATATAATTGAAATTTTGTTCAACGTTCCTTCGCTATCTGTCCCCTCATTTATGTTGTAATGGGAGTATGCTAATAAATTTTCCTACTTGGTTATTTTGTTTATTATGACGGCTATTTTTGTGGCGTTCATTTGTCCCGGTTTATGAATTGGATTGTCGATTTGGAAAAATGTTGTTTTAATGAAATTCTTGTGGTAATTGACGGTCTAGGGGACGTTTATTATTCAGAGGGAGAAATATGTCAGTTTTCTTCCATATTCTTAAGTTTTTATGTCGCATTCCTTATACGAAAAATGCTCTGTTAACTCGTACTCTTAGGGTTGTTTCACCACCTGCGATTTAGTTCCTGTTAAATTGGCAAATAATTTCATACAAATTCTGTTCCATTTCTGAATATAATCGGTAAATAGTGGCCATTCGGACATCGTGAAATAGGCCCTTACTCTTTTAATAAACGTAATAAATTCCAATCAATATTGTTTAACAATTCACAGTTTGTTAAGGAAGAGCAATCAATTTCCTTGACCTTGAACAATAACTTAGCTTCATTCCTTCATTTAACCCCCAATTCGTATCAACACAAAGTTAGAGAAAACAAATAAAATATGAACTTCAATATTGACCAATGGTGTTAGATTGTTGATTATATTAATTTAAACTTAGAATTAGGGTTGTTTCACAAAAACCGTTTGATTTGGGTTTCACGAACTTGGGTGATGAGGGTTCTCCGAATGAGCCAGAGTGCTTTTAATTTCTGACGAAGCGTTTATTTGTTTTATTGCGTCTATTCACTCTGTTATTTTGCAAGTATTGCATTTTATTGGATAGTTTTGATAACCAGATCGAAAAATCGTATGTTTTTTTTTTTAAATTATGATAACTTCGTATTTCGTAATTACGAAAACAGTAGAATTTATGGAATTGTACTAACCATTCAAAAGTAATATTTAGGTATTATTTCAAATTAAACAACCATTTCCATTTAAATTAAGCGTCGTAAACGTTCAACTATATTAAAACATATCTGTTTTCTCGAACATTTAGTTACAATCAACGTGCGCACGCTACATAATGCCAAAATTGCTCAATTTCCTGCCCAAGACTCAACTCCGCTTAACGTCTTTAAGAAAACTAACTTCACAAAACTTTATTTACATTTTCCTTTCAAAGAAAGTAATTAGTTTTTAAATTATGCTTCGTCGTTTACAAGGATAGTATGAGATAACGACATCTAAAGCCCGGGGTTGTTTTACCTTATTTTTTTTATTGTCATAAGAAAAAAGTAATCTAAAACATTCTTCAGATGAGAGACTCCGAAATAATTGAACTTTTTTGTAGTCTAGACATAGTTTTCGTAAGAAGTTTTAAGTGATTTGTGGCTTGCGAAAGGAAATTAGTATTTTAGTGGTAACGTTCATAATATCGACTCATCGCAACGTCGCGAGGGGCATCGTAACTTGTCGATAGAACGTTGTCGATTCAGCAACCGTCGATGTAGTTACTGTCGATATTATGAAGGTATCCCGTAGTAGGTCATGTTCAAAATAAATAAACACATTTTAGTGTAATAATAATCAATTGAAGTACGATTAATTTTATTCTTCCCGTTACAAAATACAAGCCACAAAAGTTTAAGACTTTTGAAACCGAAGTTTTCGTCGAGTCTTCCAGTTTACCGAGTGTTTTAATTTGAAGTCATCTTGTCTCTTTTGCATTCAGCCTTGCGGTAGGGAAACATTTTATTAATTTGGATCAGCGACGAGTTTGAAAATAAGTTGGCATCCAAAGTTATAACTTTTATCGATACTACTCACTCATTACCTTAAAAAAAATTGCTTCTATAATAAATCCGTACAAAATATGGCATCGGCTGACGCATTAGTGTAAAGAGTCCAATATTTTGTTCGATTTATTTCTATATGGACCATTGTCCAGTTTATTTGTCTTCATAACGACCTAAGAGGTATTGAGCATATTCTATTCTGTTCTGTTCTGTATTCTTGAACTCACGCTTTCCATTAGAGTGGACAGAAGCTATGGGAAGCCCAAAAAACCTTACCTACTCTTTCAGCTTCTTCCACGCTTATTCACCAGAGTTCAGTCATCACGTTTATACCACGCAATCGTGCTGCCCGAGAGCCCTAGCAACATAAATAAAGGGTGTAAATAGACCCTTAACGAAGCAGAAAGGCACTTGTTCTCCCCGTCATTGCGATCCTTTTTTTGTTCTGCACCATGCCTGGGAACCTATTAGTTTAGACATTGGAGGTCAAAGTTCCAATTTTTTCATAAGTTTTTTTTTTTTAATACTAGTTTTTAGGTTCATAACTTTACTTTAAATACTCGTAAAACGTGATTTTTCACCCCAAAAAAGTAAGTCGTTTTCTAGCAATAATTTTTGCGTAATAGCTTCGTGAAGGGCCCGTTTACTCGTACACCCTGTATTTCGATTTTTCAATCGAAAATACAATAATCCTCTAGCATTTTAGTAAAATTGTTTGTAACAAGTACAATCCATAGATATAAATATTTTTTTAATAAAAAATATTATAAATGTGAAACGAGTATTTTTAATTTTAAAATCGAAGTATTTACGTTATGTTTACACTGCGCGCTCCGGATACAAAAGCACGCCGGTTGCGAGTTTTTCACAACTATCTGATCAGATCTATCTGAACAACATCATCATAAATAAATCAAATCCTTCACAAAATTAACACTGTCATCTAATACTAGATAGAAACGACCCACCGGTTACTTTAAATAAGGGTCCATTTAAAGTGGAAATGAAAAATAAAGTTGATCCAGGTTGATCTCGAGTCTAGATTAAAGTTAGCCTATTGAGAGTTAACTAGGCTAAGCCGCCACCGGGGATTAATTCCATCATGCTTTTTCAGTTCCAGTTGTCCCCTCGATGTCCCAGTTAGTTGAATTACTAAGCCTATTAACAGTTGTTAACGAAGGTAGGACCGTAGTAGTTGTTACTTGACTTGCAAGCTTAGTTGATTTACTCTGCTCATTTCGTTCTTTGTATTTTGTAATAGATTTTAGAATTTTGTTAGAAGTTGTTTTGTTTTAGATTTATGTAGTCTTTGGCTAGTCTGTTATCTAGGTAATGAGAGGTTAAACAAAACAGTTGTGTCACACAATTCGGTGAGCCACAAACTAAGCTCTCTCGCTCGCTTGTATCTTGTGGCTCGGGAAAATGTACTTTGTGTGCTTAATCTAATCTTGAGTTTATTATTAAGATTATTAATGAGCTAGTAATAAGTAGATCGTAAGTTAGTGTTAAAAAGAGCGTAAGTAATTTGTTTTCCTGCACTGGGCGATGTGGTCGCTAAGCGACAAAGCCCTTTAATCAAATAGAGAATAAAATAAAAAATAAGTTTATCATCACCATTCTAAGAAAAAATCTGGAAATAGGCCTCCCACAGCCCACAGCACAGCCCCAAATCCTTCGTACTTTCCAAATCCATAATTTTAAAATTACTGATAAATACGCCAAGTTATACAAATTATTCAATATCATGTAGAAAACTCATGACAATGTTCAATTTATTGCCAAATAAATAATGATATAAATAATTAGTCTGTGTTTAATAAATAATGTTGCCAAATTGCATTTTCCAAAAACAAGTCTTAATCCTGACACAGTCCAATTAACTAAGGACCCAGGTGACCAAAACAATTCCTTCACTCTAAAACGGGTGATGTAATTTTTCACCCAACACAAGATATAGGAAGTCTATTCTACGTGTTTTGGCATGTGCATTGCTCGGGATCTCGTTAGCGCGCCACTCACCATCGCCCAATTATGGACCAAGTTCAGATGACGTAGGCCATCAATTAAATCTGTACGGGAATTTGTCACGAATGAAATGATGTAAGCCTTTTGTTAGTTATTGTTGAACTGCTTGTTGTTTGCGCTGTGGCCTGTGACTTTTTGTTTAGTTTTGTTCTGTGGCTCGTGGCTCGCTGTTGTTCGTTATGTCTGCTTACTTCGGCTGACGGATTTTGTAGAGATTGGATTAGTGGTTATGACAATGTTGGTGTTGGGATTTATGTTTTTATTTACGAGAGAGGAAATAAGTCTAGCTTTTGATTTATACTTCGGGCAACTCGTGAGAAAAATACACGACAAAAAGTCTTATTTGAGAAGCCAAGGTGACTCAAACAAGGCTTTGGCAAATCACACAAGCGTAAGAAGACCTAAGCAAACAAAAATAAATCCTCTATCCTCTGTGATTATCCGAAAAACAAATGCAAACACTACCGTGGATTTTTAGGTCTGTGAAATGTGACCGCCTTTGTAGTGTGTAGATACCTCTGCTCGCGAGGGTTGCCAGTCTAAAAAATGCAAAACAAACACATGTTTGGCCTCGTTTGTCTAACAAGCTTGCGGTGAACTAGGACTGGCTCGTTATAGCCTAACTACGAGTACCTAACTGCTAAGGTCGCGACCGGACCCGACCGCATCGCTTTTTGTTGTACGACTATTTATATATTGTAATGTAAACCAACATGGCGGGAAGTGTTTGTTTTTGTTATTCCGTTTGCTAAATAGTCTTGAAAAATCTAGGCTAGAATGGAAAAGCATTCAATCGGCAGCATTCAATCTAAGCCACTTTTCTTTTGGTACAGTAGGGAAAATTTTCATAAATTTTTCGAGTCTAGCTATGGTCTAGCTATTTTAGGTAGATTTCGTCCGAAAAAATCTACCTATTGGTCTTGCACTTAAAGTCGAGTTTTCCGAAAATTTCACCATAGCGGGTGTAGTTATGACCCCTAGAGCCCAAAACAACCGCCAGTTAAAAAGTTTAAATATATTATATCGAGCAGCGGAGCAGCGGTGGCCCAGTGGTGGCGGCCCCGACTTACGAACAGTAAGTCGTGGGTTCAAACCCAGGCAGGCGGCATTACTTTGTGTAATTTATTTCATCACCACTGCTCTCAAAACGGTGCAGGAAAACATCGTGAGGAAACCGGCATGTCCTAGAACCAAAAGTTTGAAGACATGTGACATCTACTAATCCGCACTGGGCCCGCGTGGTGGATTCCATTCCCTCTGATTGAGAGGAGGCCTGTGTCCCAGCAGTGGGAACATTAATAAGCTGATGATGATGATGATGATATATATTATGCATATGATGTTATTTATACGTATGTATGTTGCAAGTATGTGGGGCGCCAAGCAAAATTTTGCCACACTCTACAGGTCGCAATTATGCACCGATTGCTTTCAATTCTTGCTTTTCGATTGGCCCAAAAATCGAAAGGGTCAAAACTTAGGTTAAGTTCATGAATAGGCGGAATTCGTCCATGGCCCCCCATGGACGAATAAAATTTATGATAACCATTAAGACTCATTCACTCAATTGTCAAACGTCAACAAAGTCGTTGCCATGACGATCCAGTCTTTTGGCAACTGACGTATTAATCATAAAGGAGGTACTTCTAAATCTAGACACGCGGGAGCGTGTCAAGCCAAGTTCTGGCGCGCAGCTCACCGTGTGTAATATTACACGAACCATTTGGAGCCACTTTTGAGCCCCTCATAATATTAATTAGTCGCAACATGAAGGAAGTCACGTGACAGGCCTCTTTGGACGCCAGGACGTTTCAGATTTTCGGACTAAGTTTTACTTCAGTCGTGTGGTATATAGCACAATCGTTTTTTTTATGCAGTAGGTAGGAAACAACTTGTAATGCAAACAAAAACAAAAAAAAACCTGACTGGGGGGGGGGACAAAACCTACACTTAAGAAATTGCCCAGCGCAACTGTGGCTAGCTATAGCCTCTGAATTTCCAGAATAAATATTGTAACGTTACAATTTCCTGGGTAGGATCCACAAAACTGTAAAGTCACTCTGAGCACTCACCTACCTAACTTTCAGTCTGGAGGGCAGCACTATTAAAATAAGAAGAATTTATATAAAAAAACATATAAAAGACATACACATTACAATATGCGTGGAACCTTCTTCGAAATCTGCCTCCTCCTGCGGCTTGCCGAAGGGATTTTTATTATTTAATATTTGTGCAGTAAAAGACAGAACTGGAACCTTTGAACTAATTTAGTTTTGATGCCTTTTACTAGTGAGTTTCTTTCGTTTTTTCGCACGTACAAAAGTGGAGTCAAGTGTCTCATAAATGTTTACTGTGAAAAATGTCACGCACACGGCAGCAAAGAATGAAAGGACTGCTGAAATATTTCCAATAACTTACGTTTTGAGACATTTCGACCTGAATTCTTTTGATGATTCTGATAGACTGTCAATTTCTCGCCACTCCTTCTTGACAACGCCAGACTTTGGTTCCAGGACAACTGACTGGCCCAATGTTGATTGACTGATGGATGGATACAGTTTCGGCAAAGAAAGCCTTTGGTTGGATGGACATATGTTTCATGGAACTGTGAGAATCTGGAAATTAGTGCAGTGTTCCCTTCACACATTGGACTCGATAAGGACGAGTTTTTTTTTTAATTTGACTTACTTTCATTGGTATTTTGTTTGGGTTATTTCAAAGTTTAAATTTATTTTCATTCAGGGAAACTGTTATACATACATAAACTCACGCCTTTTTCCCATGGGGGTAGGCAGAAACCACAGAACGCCACCTGATGATACCACCACATGATTTTGTTGATAAGAACAAAAATCCACATAAGCGTCGCAGCAAAGCTATTTATTTATAAACGAAAACTTGGCATTGTGTTAATTAAATATTCTATTTAGTCAGAATTCGTTGCGTTTATGAATTCCATTAGCTGTGATGAGTTCAGTACAATGCACGTTGGTTAAGCTCGTTTTAAGCTGGATATTCTTTAGCGTTTGGTGCAAGGTAAAAGCTGTAAGAGTATTGTACTTCATTATGTGTAGAGAAGTTCTCATTGGTAAACATACTTATTTATTTAAACATGGAGCCTACTTCGTTTAGATACCTACTTAAGAGGTGATGGGAAATCAAGCGGATGAAATGACACGCTAAGATTTTCCTCATTGTGATTGTATGAACGTGTTTGGTCTCGATTTACAAAAGGATCTGATTAGGTAGAGTGTAGAATGACATTTGGCTTACGAGTATGTGTAATTCTGGTGAGTTTCCTCAATATCGAGTACAGTACTGCTGTCACTAGTCTTAGATGTTAATAGGGTCTACCCTTTATAGCAGAACTTTTTATGTTATAATATTATTTTGGATAACAGTGGATAGCATAAACTTCATTTCGCAGAAAATCATTTGGCAGACACAGCATTTATTATACATTCAAACCTCATAATTTTGTAAGTCAGAATCATCTTTAGGCATAAATTTCATATGCATAAGAATTAAATGTAGAACCATCTTATCCCAGAAAGTTCACAGTCAGAATAAATTTTTGGCATAAATTTCAAATCGATAGTCATTAAAAGGCAGAACTATCATATTTCAGAAAGTTTACAGTTAGAATCATCTTTTGGCATACATTTCATAATGCATAATAATGGAAAGCCTCATCTATCATATTACAGAAAATTCATAGTTAGAATAATTTCGTATTTCTTACCATAATAATAAAATTGATTGAACATTTTTTTTTTGCCACAAACATACGACGATAATGTTAATTGCTGCATATTTCTGATCAGGCAAGCATACATCATTCATGCAGCACGCATGCAGTATGCAAACATGCAAACCAGCATACACCATGCATGCAGCCAGCATGCAGCATGCAAGCAAGCATACAACATGCAGCAGGCATGGTTTCTGTTACGGCTCCGGCGCAGCTTCGGCTTGCTGGCTGGCTTAGCCGGCCAGCCTCAGCTACGGCGGCGAGCGTTAAAACCACCTGCTCCTCAGCTCGCGGATTTAAATTACACTCTAGGGGTAGGGCAGACAAGACTACGTGGAGTCGGTTTCAGAGCGATTCGTTTCTGTCACTAACTTTTTTAGCGCAACATATTGTCTTTTTAAGACAGTATTTAATTCTGATTTTAGTTAAAAAATGCTATTTTATAGAAATGGAAATAATGCCAAATAAAATTATTCCAAATGAAATTCTGCCATCTTCATAGTATGCCAAGTGAAATTGTACCAAATAATTGTCGCTCTAAATAAGCGGTATTCTAAATTATAATTGAAATTATGCGTAATTATGCTAAATAAAATTCTGCCACCTTAAAAGTATGCCATTGTAAATTCGGACATACAAACGTTCGGCCAAACAATAACTATATTCAATATTTGTTATGCCTTAAAAATATTCGTTTAAAGAAGATTATGCCAAGTGTGTTATGCCAAATAAATTTCGGAGCATCAAGATTCTATCAGATAGAAGGAACCCATGTTAATATCCCAAAGACTCTGGGGCCACCCGGGCTTGTACCATAACCATTTGCAAGGCACGTCAAACTGACAATCACACTTGCAAGGTTCATGGTTCAACATCACTTGACACTTGACTCTTCTCTCTTCTTCAACTCTTGGCCACCCAATGCTGAGTATAGGTCTCTTCCAAATCTGTCTACTTGTGGCGGTTCTGTGTCATTGCTATCTAGTTTCTTCCGGCCACCTTAATGAGATCGTCTGTCCACCTAGTTGGTTGTCTTCCCACATTCCTCCGTACCGTCCGTGGTCTCCACTCCAGCATTTTCTTCCCCCACCTTCCATCCAGTCGGCATATATGGCTAATATATGACACTTCACTTTATGTTCATTAATATTCCTGTTTTCTATAGAATATTGTGAGTATGGTAATCCTTCTTGTTCCTTGTTAGCTACAAGGAACGAGAACGAGGTAGGTGAAGTAAGATTGTTGGTGGATATTTGCAATTTTTAAGGTTAATAATTAAGAAGAGAGGCAGAATCAAGAGTCAGAAATATATTCATTAATACTGACGCCTTTTTACCACGTCGGTAGCCAGAAACTACAGACCTGCTACGATCCTTACATACTCTTTGGCTTCATTCACGTTCATAGACGGACGCCTTTTGTGAGTAGGTACTACACACCTGACCTCTCTTGAGAACAACATCAATGAAGCCAGCAAATGTCCTTCTTTAGTCTCATTAAGCCTATCTCGTTATTGAACTAAAACGGAATTGACCTAAGTCACAATACGCCGACATCTCGTTTAGTCTAGGCATAACGCAACTTAGGCGCACTGCGTTATAGGTATACAGCGAGCAAAGACTACAATATGTTGCTAAGTATTTTTGACGACCTACAAATTCTCGCTCCTCTCATACTTAAACACCAAGCGGTATAGAATGCGATCCTCTTCGCAAGAGATACATGTCGCAAACAAGCACGTGTCGAGGATTAAGTTGTTGTGCATAATAACCACCCACTTTATGTACACACCCTATTTTGATTACAAGGCTTAAATACAATAGTGATATTGTGTACGTATAACTGGAGGCTTAAGTCTGTTTTGGGAGCTTTGGTTGGACTTTCTAGAGGAGAGGTGGTCGAAGTGCATAATGAGTATTTGAACTTACCAAATTTTGGTCTTCTCTAGAATTTTATTTGATTACGTGGTGTATTTGGATGGGTCTACGCTAGGTTCACAAACACGAACGAAGCACAAGTGAAGCTCGAATTCGTTTGATGAGATTGCTCGTTCGAGGCTACTTAGTCCGTCTGCTCTAAGCGAAGCTCTGCTGCCATCTAATGTTAACCCAACTTAAGGCTGGGTATACTAGGAATACGTAGTTTTCTTTACAGTCTTAATAATATAATGCGGAACTATGGAGGATTGGTAATCTGATTCCGAATCTGAATCAGAATCTGAAATTCGCTGCCTGAGCCAGCGTGACCCACCACCATGGAGAAAATGCATCAAATTGATCAAGCAATGATCAAGTATTTTTTGTTTCATTGGTGTTATGTCTTTTAAGCAGTTTAAATGAGAGGATAAATAAATAAATATTTGTTGATTGAGGATCAATTAGCCATCATAAGGATAGTGTTGTGTGTTGATATGTGCCTTGATAGGTCTTGTACCTATCATTAATCTTTACTGAATTCGAATATTAAAATTAATGAACCAATTCTTATCTAGGTAGGTGGGCTCTTACTAGGTCGACCCCAAAACGTGCCTATGCTGCTATTGTCACCAGCGGTAAAACTGATGCGTCGCAGCCTAAGCGACAAACCAGGAAAGGGGAAAAATTGAAAATGGGCGCTCAACCAGCCCTGGCTGCGGTCCGTAGCTCCGTGCCAAGAACGAGCCAAGTTGATGAGGAGGGCTTCACTAAAGTGGAAAGGAGGAAGAAGAAGAAGCCCTGTCCTCGTAACCTGTGCGGTACCGCACCGAGTGGACCCAACATGCTGCTGCGTCCTGCTGTGCCTACGACGCAGCTGTACATTTCACGTCTGCATCACTCCACTACAACTGAGGAAGTGGTGCAGTATTTGAAAGTGAAGACCAACTGGACTCTGAGGGTCGAAAGGTTGGAATCGCGCCACAACATCAACTTTAAGTCATTCGTGGTACGAGTTCCAACCCACCATCTACAGACCTGCATGAAGGAGGACTTTTGGCCGAAGGGTGTCGTATATCGACGTTTCCGAGGGCGGTTACGCGACACCACGCAGCGAAACACGACGCCGACAACGTTGCGTGTATAGTTTTAGTCTCGTATAGTTAAAAATATGTATTAGTATATTATTATTGTTAATTATTATTTTGTGTATTTTACCTATGGGCCTTAGTTGCCTGATAATAAAATGATTATTATTATTATTAAAATATTATTTGAATACATTGTCGTCCAAAGTACTGGCATACTTAATCCAATGTCAATCAACGTGATGAATGCTTTGGGACGTTGTAAGGGTTGGAACTAATGACGCGTCTCTGTCCAATAGCCCTAATCACTGGAATATTGTGGCACCCTGATTGGCGGAAAATGGTTTATCATCATCTTGTGACGTCTTTGTCATTTGCTGAAAGTAATTTTGTCTTTGTTTGGAAGTCGGTGCAAAATGTCGTGATGATTGGTTATCGTGGTGAATTATAGGTTGGCGCTTTGTTTAGTTTACAAAAAATTTAATAAATTTAAATTTTTCAGAAATTTTAATTTCACCACCAGCATAACAAATTTTCTTACAAAATTGTACATGATTTGATTTGAGCGGCTCTTCTGTAACTTTACAAGTATAATATTCAGCAAGACAAAAAAACAAATCCATTATTTGTCAAAATTTAAATATCCTACTCACTCAGCCCAACACAAATAACTCTTCGAATTTGAATATAAATTAATACCATTAATTTGCTAACAGAATCTGAATCTGCCATCGAATATATTATTACCCAATAGAATGTCCTTCAACGGCCAGTCGGGGGCCCGAGGTCCCTGCCCGATCAGAGGGATTGCCAGGCCCCGGTCGATTATTTGCCGATACAGACGACAATCAACACAAATTTGCATGTGAGCCGTATTGAATTGAGACAAGCGACCGTCACGAGCCATCCCTGATGGGTCACGACTAGCCGCGGTATTTTGCTGGATGGGATTACCGTCAATTAGTAAGAAGAGAATGCGATTGATGCTAGATGCAATATTTCTTAATTCGTTAATTTTTGCTATTATCACAAAAGCAGTGGTTGAAACACGGAAATCTACTACAGTACGTGTTATGGGAGCCCTTTTTCTAGCAGCTGATTAACCAGCAATAGGGTATATGCATGATTTTTTTTTTATCACTCTAAAGAAAGCGTATTAATATCAGAAATAGCAAAGTGAAGTAATTTTTTTAATATCTATAAAAAATACTATGTTATAAGCATTTGAAACTGATGATAAGACAGAGAGATCCGATACAGCGAATGACATCATTCGCTGCATCGACGTACAAAATCCATCCTAAATTCCGTTTATCTAGAAAGAGATAGAAACAAAAGTTTAAATGGTTATAACTTTTGTGTTGTTTTCGCTTTTTGTCATTATTTTTATAGTACTTTAATATTCCGTATCGAAATAAAAAAAAGAAAATTTATGCATATTCCCTATTGTTTTGTACGGAGCAATTTCTCTAACCTTTAAGACTTTTTAATAATATTCTGCTTGCTAGATAAATACCCCTAAAATGAATACTTAATTAACAACAAGGCCTCCATGTGTGTTGGCATCTCCAACATTTTATTTTTATATTTTTTATTCTTGCAACACTACGGGTATGTTGTCAAATCTATCTCGTTATTAAAGACTCTGTTGGATTAACTCTCTAGAAGAAAAAAACATGTTTTATTCGCCACGAGCCCGTTACCTCAATCACCAGCCTCACAGCTGCATTAAAACTCATACAATGTGAAAGAGTCCATGACGGTTCCATTTCTCTACATCCATCTACAAATTTGCAATTCAGTAATCTACCGCCGAAGGGAAAGATAGCCGTCGAGTTTAATTTAACCGTCTGTATCACGGGTCAACCCGTTCCATCCATTTCATTAACTTTACGTATATTTTTATAGTATTAAGTATTGTATGAAATAATTATGTTCATAGCGGTTTCGTAATGGAAGAATAACAATGCATCATCTGGGGCCGTTCCCACACGCAAAGTTAGGTTCTTGTGATGTACCGAAATAATTATACTGTGTTGCGATGAAAGGTGCTGAAATAACCATGTTGTGTTGACGTCACATAATAAGCTCGATGTTACGGAGATGAGCCAAGTCAATTCATCTTTAGTCAAACAACGAACATTAAGCAGCTGTAAAGGTAAGTGTTGATTTCATGCCGATTAAAAATAAATTGAGAAATGATTTTTCAGCACAATGTCGGTGCACTATTTGATAAACTTCTGCTTAACCTTTCGTGGAAAACCGGCGTGATCTTTTGTTAAATAAGGTGTAAAATTCGGATGGCATACATTGACAGTCCTTTTTTTTTATACTGGCCATAAAACTTTCATATACTACTAACTTTTCAATTTCATATAATTCCACACACGTTCTGGTTATTTTGGATTATTATTTACATTGCACCGGACTTCAGGTCCTGCACGCCTAGCCAAGTTACAAACGTTTCGTATCGATTCTCTTTCTACAATCGTAAACGCCTCGGCGTAAGCGATTGTAGAAAGCGCTAAATTGGTAGCCAAGTTGACACGACTGAGTCGATCACTCGTTCACTAATGTCTGTAGAAAAAAACTACACTTTAGTCAATGGTGAGCGTTCCTACCAAAGTTGCGATCAACATTCTAGAAACGATAACATTCTATTCTATCATTTTGAACGATGTAAACTTGTCTACGAATTTTCTATTCGTTTGTGTTGATCACGTGATTTAACGTTGAGATGATGTCATTCCCATTCATTAATTAGTTTTCTACTAGCGTTAACGATTGTAGATTGTCAACTTGGCTATGCCTGCTGTTATGAAATAAGAGATGACTTCATTAGTCTAGCCTTAGTTTCTATAGGATGACTCCAACACGGATACATTCTTATAAATTAAACTACTTGTGTTCAATTTATTAGAAACGTCCTTAAAAAAAATCTTAGCTCAGGAGTTCGGTTAAAATGTCAGATGTGTTCCCCTATGAAATAGTGTCAAGTTTCTATGTGACAAGGGCTTTATTGTTGTTGAGGAGAACTGAGATTCTTCGCAGAGCTCTCCCCATTTCTCTAGTTTATTTCACTTCTATGTGTTCTTTGAAAAAGTACGTGGGTTAGTATCATCTGGTTCTTTCTCCAGGCTAGTTTCTTTGGTTCTAAGTCAGCTTGCACTAAGTATAGATAATAACTAGGTTCTCTTAGGTTACTTATGTACTTCGCTACTAATGATTTCTTGAGCCATTACTATTTTTAGTATTTCTACTACAATACGTCATCATCTGCCTAGCCTTTTCCCAAGTTTTATTGGGGTCGGCTTCCAGTCTAACCGGATGCAGCTGAATACCAGTATTTTACATGGAGCGACTACAATACGTGTTGAATACTTAATAAAATACAAGTAAGTTTATACAACATAAATGTTTGTAGTTTTGACCTAAATTATGGCTGCGCCATTTTTCAAATAAGTGAAAGAAATGTGCATTATGAGCCGGGGTACTTATCCCATGAAATATGGCGGTCTTTTGTGTGGGCGCTGCACCACGCTCCGTACTTTTAACAAAACATTAAAAAAACTATTTTTCAATGGAAACTCTAGTTAATGGAGAAAATGATTTCGTGTATTAAGAAAATTATGATGGTGGTGGTGTGAATTTGTGGAGACACGAATTTTTGTGTACAAAAGTCAACAAAATAAAAAAAAAACCTAGTAACAAAAAAAAAACACTAACAAAAAAAAAAAACTAAACAACTCACTAACACTAACTAAAACTTCTGATTTGGTTTTACCTACTTCCTCATAATTTACATAATACTTCAACAATTTCATCATTATCATCATCATCATCATCATTATCTTGCTCTTATCCCAATTCATTTGGTGTCGGCGCAGCATGTCTCCTTCTTCCATACTTCTCTACTCGTATTACTCGTCATCACATCTAACTGAATTCATAAAAATCGGTTATTCTGTACTTCTCGAAAATTTTGACAATAGTCTTTAAATGAATCCTACAATTAAACCAATGATAACTTTAACAAAGAGAAAAGCTAAAATTATACCTAGAATTAAATTGGATACAATGTTTGGCCATCTGGAGCCAGCGTCCCTGTAATTTTGGAAATTGTCCTTAAACTACCCTGAATTTACTACGAAGTCAAATTTTGATGTGACTTTTCGGAAAAGTTCCCTTCTCTCTTAAAGGGAGCAGGGTAATAAAAAAGTTTTAATTACCGATACCATATTTCACTGAATTATCAAAAGTGTTCAGGCAAATCCGAGGGTAGAGGTAGTTCATCATCATTAGGTGTAATTTTAAAGACTGTCTGCGAAACCTGGGTAGACGATTATGAAAATATATGAATTTGGGCTAACTACTATTTTAATGTTAGAAATTGTAAAAAAGAGCACGTAGATTTTCATCATAATCAAGCAGTGATAGTAGAAGGTCACGGGTTTAAAAAAACGCACCTCTGACTTTTCAGATTCATGTGCGTATTGTATAATTAACACTTGCTTTGGTGACGGAAAACATCGTGAGGAAACCAAACCAGCACTCCTGAGAAATATCTCTCGATGGCATATAAAATCAAGTCTAAAAACTGTCTAAAAACTCTGACACCAGGTATGGCACTAACCACAGAAAATAGAAAAAGATATGTACATAGCCTCCTCCTGTTTTAGAAGTTAAAAAGACAAAAATTAGAGAACGCCATGTGCAACGATTTTTACAAACTCCTTTTGGTTCGTCAGCGTTCATAATCCAGGAAAGCATTTACCATTTCGACTTTCAGTTGCCTAATAATATCCATAGCCTAACATTTTTGTCTAACCCAATCCTAACCCAAAATAAATTTTGCTACTTTATTAGAACCCAACAGCATTCAGCAGTCTGTAGTGATCAAAATGTAAATTAGGTATAGAGGTTCAGTGCCGGGCCATGCCCCCGCCATATAAAATGCTCTTTTATATTGTTATGCCTTCAGGTGAAGCAGTGCTCTTCGGGCTCTGAGCTGCTCTGACGTCAACGGACGGCTTGAAATAAATAACTAATACTTATGTTACTTAACTATTTGTTCGGTACTAGTTTAGTAATGGGAAGTTGATATTTGGAATTTGTTTTGATTGGTTTGAAAATCACTGACATTTCGTGAAAGAAAAGATGGTCAACTGGCGAGTGAGAAACTCGCGAGTGCGCGCGAGTTGGCACCTTCCCATTTTTTTTTTCGTCAACTTGCTCGACCTTGAAAATCTGACGTTAAATACGTCAGATGTACAGTCAGCTACATAAACATCTTATAAAATGTATAAAATATGTACCGACTTTGAACGTATAAGATATTTAATACGACTTGACTTTAAAACAATTATAATAAAATAATTTTTATTTGACTGAAATTTATTATGTGCGAGCGAGTTGATGATAAAAAAAAGGTAAAATCGGAAGGTGCCAACTAGCGCGCAGTCGCGAGTTTCACAGTCGCCAGTTAACGAATAATGGTGAGGAAACCTGTATGACTTCTTAATTGCCTTGAGCAAGTTTTGTGGTCAATCATGAGCTTGAGGAGGCATCAGCCTCCTCCAATGAAAAGAGGCCTTTACATTTTATTATGCTTGGTAAATTAACTATGGTACGAGTAAAGTGGAGAAGCTCATCGTTAATTATGAGCAACATTACGTAAAAATTTCGCTTCTCAGTGCACTGTATTTTAATACATTTGAAAAATATGGTTCTCATAATAATTTTTCCATATTTCCAAAGGAATGGGATCCACTGAAATAGTTGCAATTTCACAAAACTTTCAACTTCCATCTCAAACGTGGCTTTACCTACTGGTTTACGTATACCAGTTACTAAAGAAACCATTAAAAACCTGAACTACAGTTCACACTGCAACCTAAAGTTCAAACGATACATACATACCTATGTACCATAAACGACAAATAACTCTAGAACCTAAAAACTACACCTTACCGCCTCCAACAACTAATATTTCAAAGCAACACTATTTTCAGTAACATTTATTTAGTTGGTTTTAATCGCAACGTTCTGCCGAATGAGAGATTTATTTCGAAACTAAACTGAAATCATATTAGAGTTGAGCAGAGTTTGCTTTGGCGTACTTCCAAGCGTGTTAGTCACGGCCAACCGAACTAAGGCTTCGTCCATAATGGAAGTTTCGCGGCCGATGCTGGTGACGTAATTTGATTAAAAAGAAAGAAGTCGGGTTGTTACTAAAGCTTTTTTTAAAGATACTAGGTAGTTCCCTGACTGCCTTGATGGTTCAGTGGTCGCAAGTACTACAACTGTACATGAGATCCTGTTTTGTTTATTACAGGTCGGGCAGAGTGATATTTGTTGGATTAGGGATGTCTCAGTAGCAGCCTGGAGTCTCGGTTCGTGCCTGATTGATGGAAATAGGCTGGCCCCTCATTACATGGGGCTTAAAAATAAGTGGCAAAATGTGCGTATACCATTAGCTACACCTTACGTACGTCAAAAAAATAATGTAGGTATCTAGCCTTTTCCCAAATTATGTAGGGATCGGCTTCCAGTCTAACCGGATGCAGCTGAATACCAGTATTTTACATGGAGCGACTGACTATCCGACCACACAACCCAGTTAGTACTGGGTTAGTGGATACCTCTTGGTAAGACTGGTTGACGTGACAATTAAATAACTGTCGTACCTTACGTACGTAGTGTTATTTGTTAAAGTATCTGACCAAATAATAAACTAAAACATATTAAAACAAGAGATGACGCATATAATCGTTAACGGTAGCTAACAACTCATGTCCATCCGTCCTCCGAAACGTGGCAAAAATGGAGAATATTCCTTATATTTGTTGATTGCGGTGCTAATTGGAAAGACCCAAGGTTCGAATGACGAGTAACCGAATTCTGAATAACGTATATTAGTAATAATTTGTGAATTTGTTTCACCTGGTAACCGTTCTCTTTACCTAATGATCGTTTTGGCATTTAACGCAAATACGATATAGTTGTTTAAGGCATTTGTTGCATAATTTCGTTTCTTGCTTTACCTTATACCGATCCTCACCTAATACCATTAATTTCTAGTGCTAGTAACTACAATGTGCTATATAAACAGCTCGTTAATTTCCCTAGCTCAACTTGGTCTTGCGTAGGCTACTGCTACAATAATGGATATTCAAGGGTATTGCCATAATCACCTCGTTTGGCAGGCGGATTACTTACAGTATGTTGGTAGGTACTTGTGATATTATTTTGCAAGCAACGGCGTTGATAGCTGATTGACTTCATTTTAAGGGTTCACGTCCTCTTATGTCGTCCAAGATAAGTATCATTGCCTTAATTGGACCCTACATGTATGTACAAAAAAAACATTGGTTTGGAACTTAAGAACCTGTCTATTACAAATATGGGAATTATTATTATTAATTGTTTTAGTTCTAAATAAAAGCGAAACAATAATAAGCCGCAATATTTCAACACGTTTTGTAAATGGATTTAACAGTCCGTGACTATTTTATACTAGCCCCTGTTATCCGGTATTTAAAATATAAAATAAATGCGAAAAGTGGCAACATAAAATACGCCATTAAGTCGATATGTTGGAATATCGATATAAAACGACGCATTGAAAGTAGAAACAATGCCGGGTATAAAATATAACATTCTAATGTTATGGTACTTACTGCTTCTCCTTTCTATGGTAATAAGGAGGTCGTAAATTTTTTACGAGCACCTTCAATAAATTTTCATAGTGAAATTATGCCGTGGTTTAAAAGTAAAGCATCCGTTTTAGTGTCGACAGAAATTAAAAGGACGAATATTGATGTCAATGAACTTTTCATGGCACGAACTTTACCTTGAGGCACAATACGTAAGAAGTGTGCTCAAGTTGGGAATGAACAATGAATAATGAAAGTGAGGACTTATAAAACTTATAGTTTTCTTAAAACTTTCATAGAATGTGCATATTTTACTACTTTGGAACATAAGTATCAACTAACTTGTATGCTCTGCAGCGACTTTGTTGCATTTCTGTACTAATGAGCTAACTATTCGCAATTTATCAACTGACTGTAATATTATTTCTGTTTTTTTAGCCGTTATTGTCCCACTACTGTGGTTTTCTCAGGCCAATCTCTTTCAAACTCCTAGTCGTCACGCCAGCCATTTCTAGTATAATAACATTTGTAATAAATACATAAAAAAACACCAGCAGTTGTTGAGCATGAAGCCCTGGATTCCCAGGTCGGGTAAAGTGCTATGAGGTTTTTACACCAGGAATTTCTGTGCTAACCACGGAGTCTCGATTTGTGCCCGGTTGATGGGCACAAATTGAGGGCTATAGGCTTGCCCCCTATTCCATGGGACTTAAACATAACTGGCGAAATATGGGTGTACTATTAGGTACACCTCTGCCTTAACCTTCAAGTATTACAGGCATGATGTTATGATGAAAAAAAACAAGCATCCAGACATCAAAACGACGACGTAAACCACCAAAAAATATTCCACAACATGACCGCACAAACTTCAACCCAAATTAAACGGGCACACACGGTATCAGGTCAGCAATGCAAAAGGGTGCAACTAGCTCAAGGGCAGTGGAGATAAGAGCCTCGGTTTGGAAGCTCTCGCACAAAACGTCCGGGTACCTAGTACTTGTACCTGTACGGAAAGACTGTTGTTATGAGCCAGGCTTGTCTATTGAAGGAAAATTTGTAAGGATGGGGTGGTTGTCTTTATGGTGGAAGTAGGTTGTGGGGTTAGTTGGTCAGCAGGGTGGTGATGGATAATGAGAATAAAATGGTGTAATAATGAGGCCGTTTGTGTTTAGGTGACACGTTTCTGCCTATGTAGTGTGTTGTTGACCAGCGTGGTGCAGATGGGTCATGCCCGTTTTGACTGTTTTCGTAGTTTAGTTCAACTTTTTAATAGTTATTTATGTACATATACGCACGGATTGATTAAATAATACAATTGTTATTATTGTTGAGGCACTCATGGCTACATAATAACAGTCGTTCCGGTCGATCGTAAGGTTAGGTTCGTGCCTCGAAAAGCACGTTAAGCCGTTGGTCCTGGCTGTCATTTGTAGATCTTTGACAGTTAAGTAGTCAGTGGTCCGAAAGTCTGCCAACCAGTCTTACCAAGCGTTACCACATTTCCCAAAAAAACAAACTCCCAAAAAGTAGAGTGTAGAAGGCAAAATCCGAAATCATGAAATTGTGACCACTGCGTCATAAGCGGTGAAATATTTATAAAATTTGACCTGTAATTTTGCAGCTGCTCTCTGCATTTAAATCCAGCTCATAGCCCAGGTGAAGTAGTCTAGTTTCCATTTAAATGTCACGATATTTTCAACCATAACCGACGCCTGTAAATAGAGACATTACTTAGTCGTAAGAGCAATAACATGTTTATTAGCGCTAACCTACATACTAAAGGACATTAATAGTAAAAAACATAACGCTGTCCAACGACAATTTTATTTTTTATTTAGACAGTAGGTGTCCCGATTGCAAATGTATGCAAATTATTTGCGTGGGACTCGGTCGGCAGCAATCAAATTAAGCGTCAGCAAAAAGAACAGTAGTAAATGGCGTGTTAAAAAAGTATTTTCGATCTCTACTTTAGGTAGTATTTTTATAAAATTATTTGTATTCTTTATTTATTGACCTTATGTTGTATCTACTGTCGTTGTATGTATGTCAGGTAAGTACCATATTTTGTTGTTTTGCGAACTATGGCTGTATATTTTTGAGATAAGTCATAGAGAACCTGCTTTAAAAATAGACAAATATGGCCTAGGTTTCTTTATTAGATATTAAGACTTAGTTTGATTATTATTTATATTTGGTCCGAAATTATCAAGTTTTTTTTTTTGGAATTATCGTGATAAATTTTATCAATGTTGATTCTTAACATGTTTTTTTTACACTAACGAATTTAGTTACTTTCGTTACAAATTGTTTTATTCTTTAGTTTTAATACAAATTTACCTAACATTCTGTGCGTCGATTAATTAAACACAACGTTTGGGTTTGATTTTTTTCAAGTTGACATTTAACGCTTTTCGGGATGCACGGAACCGTCAAATCGAGTTCGGATACACGTTCGTGAAGTTTATAAATTATTGTTTTATGAATTTTGTTATCAAGATAATTATCACTTCGAAACCTGCTCATATTAATATCTAATTTATAAGCAATAGACAAAAATAGAAATTCAGCCTAAACTTCACTCAACTGTAACTTTACCGTACTCAAAGATTTCCGTACACCCAAATAGCAAACAATAACAAATGGCTAAATAATTTTTGTCACAAAACTGAAAGCTGCTCAACAGCTTAACAATTGTTGTTCGTGCAATAATTTAAATTGGATTATTTTACTTTCACAGCACATTTCGCGAACAACCTAATTCCGGTTATCCCCGACGACACTCAAAACAAACGAAAGTCTGATAAATGTTGCTATTAATCTTCCGGCAGCTTCACCGTGCACCCTTGCGAGAAAGGGACGGAAACAATTATAATAAAAATCTAGATTTGGGTTAAGTGTGCTTAGGCAGACAGTTTATGCTACTTTACGTCACGGGTTTATGCAGGAGAAGCAAGAATTTATTTTTGTATGAATCCCTTTTTTTTTTTATTTGCTGGACGAACGGGCTGTACCCTTTTTTCGCGGATTACTTGCACTAAAATGGGAAACTAACGGGGCCATGTTTGTCGTGAAGAATGAAAATTGGTTGTGCAGGCTTTAATATTATGAGTTTAATATGAAGCAGGGTTCGGTATCAAGATAATTATTTTCTTTGAAAATTATCATAATAATTATCGAATTATTATCCTCGCTGATTCATAACTCTTGTATTTTTTGACTTATCATTGATCGTGTTTCATTTCTAAAATATGATGGAACTACAGACATTTAAAAGGACAAAACATTACTATTGTTAATTATTGAAACACACTATTTGTTAGCGTTTTTTTTAAAAAGTACACGTGACGCTTATTAATTATAGTTTTATGATTTTAGTTATTATTAAGATAATTATCACTTCCAACCTTGATATGGGGCGCCAGTGCTTCATTGTTTTGAGGCATGTGTTTCATTTAGACAAAGTGTGGTGCATATAAATCTGCATATTTGCACGTTTCGACTTAAGAACTTTTTTGCCGGAATAATGTCGTAGCATTCGTCAGAACGCTCATTAGAAAGCTTCGATAAGGCAAGAAAAAACGTTTTAACAAATCCTTTTTATCCTTTAATCACCATGGTCAGCACTAAACAACCACCGTATCCCAGTAGTTCCATTCTCTCGTGAATATAATGTGTCTTATTTTTAGCTTCGAAGCACAGCGTGTGGCAATTCCTTCATACAATCCTTCTATTTTAACTTAACATTTCGTAAGCGTAATTGGGGCTATTAAGTAATGCGACACCACCAATTATGCTGCAGCAATAAAAACTGAGTTGCAAGCAATGAAAAAGGTTTAAGTTTAAATAAAGTCGAATGGGGTCAACTAAGAGTAGTCGACGGCCGGACAATGGTAACAATACGGTGGAATATAACTAGGATAAATTGCATGGGAACATTTTGAATGGCAACAAGTGGACTGAAACTCTCTGAAATATGATTATCATATTCCGGAGCCGTATCCCCCTCACCTGTTTCATAATGTTTTTGTTTTTTGTTCTCCTACGTAACGAGCATCCTGTTTTGTGGTTAATTTGAATGCGTGTTTTGTTGCTAGGAATTTGCCGTTGGATTTTTGTCACTTTTATTTTTTATGTCGGTTCGTAATTTCTCCGCAGAATTTGTTATTTTTATAGGTTCCGCCACCGAGTGGTTGGAATGTATTTTTTTACAAGAGGTTATAGAAAGCCTAACATAACAACTGGGTGAGAACCGACTCGCTCGCGGAATGGAATCCTACTGAATAATGGACGAGCACAGCTAAGCACTACCTGACCCATATTTAGATTAACACGCCGCTTTAAACGGTATAAACACTTGTTCAAATGAGGAAAAAATGACGTTGGATTAAATTGGAACTGGCAAACTTATCATAAAAGCTTATAATGAACAAAAAAAGCATCACAAAATCCGATCAGGATTACTACTATCCCTAAATAATATCATCAACATTCTCTTGCCTTATCTCTCTTCCGATCGGCATGTATTCTTCTTCCATAATTTTCTATAACTCGTCATCTTAACAGAGACCCCCTTTCTTGCCATATCATCCTCTTCACAGTTCATCCATCGTTTCTTTGGTCTTCCTCTACTCTTATACCTATCCACATTGATACTCAATAATGTAAAAAATTAACACATAAACCGTAGCAAAAAACATAAATAAACGAACATTCCATCAGTACCAATCATAATAACCTTCAATCCACAGAATCGATAACAACTTGGTCCTTTCAGCGAGAGCACCAAGAGCTTGCAAATTAAATTACAGAAATAAGAATACAGTAAAGTTAAACAAACTTCCCGAGCTTAGCCGCCTTTGAACAAAACGAGAGGGGATGGGGCAATGGTAGCTTCAAACGTTTTATCCTGAAAACACCTAAATTAGAATTAGATCCTACCAACGAGTTCACTAATTAATTTTATGATAATAGGTTTACCGTTTTCGCGTGTTTTTTGTCAGGCAAATTAGTTTTTACCTCTCGTATAAGAAGGGTTAAGATTCTATGGTGGGATAATTATTTTGTTAGTTTAATATTTAAACAAGAAGTCTGCTGAGTCCTGTTTTCGGTATACACCGATTTTAGTTTACTTGAAACGTTTTGCTTTATCGAATAAGTACTTTGTACCATCTAAGACATGCTGCGCCGACCCCAAATAATTTGGGATAAGGGATAAATTCCAGATAGACTTGTATGTCCTACTGCTGGGTAAAGGCCTCCCCCATGTCCTTTCAGGTACTTCCTGCGCCACCTCAAACCAGCCTTCGTGATGCCCGCCACCTCTTTCTAGGCCGATACTTTATATTTGAATGAATTAACTTAATAGCAATAACAGTGCTGATACATATGTAGTTCCTCGTGCCTCAGAAACTTCATGAAATAGTAATTACGAGCTGGCAATACGGCACAATCCGATAACTTCACATTGTGTTGAGTTGCTCTCCAGTGGAATACTAAAGTTGCTCGGTATTTGCTCCGCGATCATATTTGAAGTTGATTTAGTGTGCTTTCTTAGTTGTACTCTACCAAAATGTATAGCTTTAGTTCCAGTAATATACCGACAAAATATTAGTTCGAAGAAGATGAAATTAACTTACATCTTAATTAGAGTTTCGAACAAATACTAACTCTTCTAGTAGCGTCATAAATCAAATGAAGCATAAATTACTCAGGAACTTTGTTATATATTAAAATTATTCTGTAGCATCAAGTTTTCCTATTTTGAATATATTTTTATCACGTAAGCCGAGAAGCCTCTCTTGCAGCCGATCTAAGTGATTCGCGCCACTTGCGTCATCAGAATTCGTCCCTCAAACACAATCTCCCTCTGATAAGGTCAGAATATCAGTCGTTCGCTCTAAATGCAAATATTACCGCACCCGGGAGAGGTGTTATAGCCTCGGTTTTGAGGTAAAAAAGGACGAAAACAGCGCTAAATGGCAAGAAAGCGCTTTTTATGCTGACGGAATTGGGTAGTTAAAGATAAAGAATGGATAGACCGGCTCCTTAGATAGTTGTTTTAGTACACTATAGGTAGATAGGCACGTTACTTACTGTTTTATTTATGTAATGGGACGAAAACGTTTTTTTGAAGTCTGCCTTTGGTGAGGTGCCTTTGTTTTGATGGGCAGATGATATTGGGGATTGTTACGTTACAAAATGTTGAACATATAGGAGTAGATCAATGAACTTTCTTTCCTGAGGTTTTTACTAACGAAGCTTTTTTTGTTGAAGCTGTGTGTTTGTGATTGGTTAATAAGTTAAGGGGGAAGCGCCGAGGTAGACCGTGAAATTCAAATTTCAAAACAAAGTCAGTGTCAGGGTGTGTATGTTGAACAAAATATGATTCGTGGCTGTACATGTATGTAGTTACAGAATTATAATCAAAATTATCAATACTGGGTAGTATTGATAATTTTGATTATAATTCTGTAACAGTGTGAACAGTGACTAGTTCATTAAAAAGTAATTCAAAAACCTTAAATTAACTTCGAGAGTTGTATTGCTCAACATCAGAAAAATCTTTATAAGTTCTGGTTTAATGTAGTTTTAATGTAATTGTTATAACACTTAATAATTCATACTTACGTTCTACCTTTACACAGCTTTATTCTGCAATATTCATTTATGATTAAAAGCCGAAGGAGGTCGATCGTTTCCGTACTGGTAGGAAACGAACCCTCCAGGGAAATGAAACTACGAAGCGCAGTTCATTCTCTTCACTCTTAGTTATAGTACAACGAACAGATTTACGTACATTTTTCAAGCAAATGTAGGTACTTGGGAGCTCAGAGGAAGGTAACAATACTTGAAAAGAGGGATTTTCAACAATTGAGAGGTTGCTGGGTACATTGTCAACAGGTACTAAGGTCAGTGTGACTGATTCTGTTAATTCTGATTACTGAGAACTGACTTTATCATTTCTGTGTTGTCACTGCCACCTGCAGTTTCCAGGATTTCAGTATGTTCTTACTGTTTCATAGGAATCTGATAGGCAAGTGGTCATGTGTTTACATTGAATATTGTGTTAACAAATTAAGCTCGATTGTTATGAAACTTAATAAAATATTATGAATGAATGAAATTAATGGTTAGTGCCTAACCTGGTATCAGATTTTTATGCCGCCCATGTACCTCTGACTTGGCTTTACATGCCGTCGAGAAATGTCTCTCTCTCAGGCATGCTGGTTTCCTCACGATGTTTTCCTTCGCCGAAGCAAGTGATACATACATATACAATACGCACATGTATCAGAAAAATCAGAGGTGCGTGTTTTTGGCTGGATCTCGAGATTAATGACTCATGTGGTCATATTTTTTTTTTAATATTATATTATCAAAAGCTCGGTTGCTTGTTAGAAGCCGTTTAGCCCATAAACTCAGGTATTTCGATATTATGAATGAACCTAGCGATAAACACTGAAAAATATGACAATACTATTCCCCGACGAACCACTCTCTATGTCCCAGAGACTTGATAAAGCCTGCAGAAGCTAAATTAAATCATCAACGGTCGCATGCACTTGCAAACAATCTACAGCACACGACCACAATAAGATCTTGTTTGCAGTTTCCGAGTGAGTTTAGTAAGTTGGTCGCCACATCCATCTTTCCTAGTTATGTGCAGATACGTCACTATATGGCTGAGTTTAATGTCTTCGTACATAGTCTTCTGTGTGTTAGGTGCTTCAATATGAAACTCTGCAGAAATTAGGGGAAAAGATTAAGGAGATTTGAGTATTCACGAAGAAGACTGAGAGTTTTGTTCACAGTTTTGTGACTCAAATTCTGAACAGTCCAAGGTGAACAAGTAATCGTGAAGAGTTGAAATTGATGAACTAAAATCAAATGTAAAATATCAAAAAGACATAACATCACGAGAAATTGACAAACAATATTTACGTAGCAATTCGAATGCGTTGAATCTTATTGACTACTAAAGTTTTTAATTACTTAAGTCTTTAACTTAAGAACAAGGGCATTTACAAAATTAAAATTTAAAAAAGACATAAAATCATAATCCCCAAAGGGTTAAGCAGAGGTATACTCGTAACTAATAGTAGTAATAGTACACCCACGTCAGTTATAGTTTCGTCAGTTATATTAAAGTCCTATGTAATAGGGGGCGAGCCAATTGCCATCAACCGGTCACCGATCCAGGCTCCGTGGATGCTGCTGAGAAATTCTTGATGGAAAAACTATAAAAATAACACTTTGCCCGATCCGGGAATCGAGCCCCGGACCTGACGCTCACCAGTCGCCCTTTTTTTTTTTTTTTTTTTTTTTTTTTTTCGGATGGGAAATCATCAAATGACTTCTCCCGCTCTGGGCGGAGCAGGAGGGAGTGTCAGACTTTTACTGACTAAAACCCATCCATGTTCCTTCATCGCCCTTTGTGTTCCGGGGCCACGGTATCTCTTTCGAATAGTCCCGCAACCCCGGCAGGCATCGGTCCTTTCGGACCCCTTCCTTTTTGCTGACTCTCTTTGAGGCGCGCGTGGAACACGAACGCGCCGTCGACACGGCCTGTCGTCATGAGACGGACGGACGGCGAGCTAGCCCATAGCCCACCGTCCACAGGCCCGCGTCACCAGTCGCCCTTGCGACCACTCGACCAACAAGGAAGGTTCAAAATTCAAGTTAAAACAGCCAAGATGAGGGAAATAGGCTTCAACAGCCTAAAATTAAATGAAAAGCATAAAACAGTGAGACACTAATTTAGTTAATTATCAATTACCGTCAAAATATCGTTTAAAACGTTCGTTAAACAGATTTATAAATCAGATCTGCCTACAAACACGATGATAAATTCAACTAATTCCCTTGAGTATATACTGATACTAAATTGAATACGCCTTTAATAGCTTTGCAGATAAAAGCTAATAACTCCCAGCAGACAGCCGAGATATTATGGTTAG
Organism: Xestia sexstrigata; assembly: GCA_941918905.2. Lineage (NCBI taxonomy): Eukaryota > Metazoa > Arthropoda > Insecta > Lepidoptera > Noctuidae > Xestia > Xestia sexstrigata. The sequence goes on along the minus strand of OW799213.2, from coordinate 9,769,989 downwards.
GGAAATAAATTATTATTATGTTCTGTAAGATTGCTGGTGCCGTAATACCGTTACACACATAAACGCCACAATTAACCTGGAAATATAACTAGGAGTAATTGCCAATCATTTAAGAGCCAACATACGTGCAAATATCCCACACGATTTGCAAAGCCGATCTGTTAAAAGCGGTTTGGGAAAGCAAATCCGTACTTTGTTTGTTGGTATACTATTTATGATATACATATGTAGATAGATTGGTGCTATGTATTTTCAAATGATTGGGTCGGAACCTGTACTCTTATTTCTTTGTCAGTCTGCTGTTCATAAATAAAAACTTTCGTGTCTTTCAGCTAGGCAACAAAATGTTAAGAGAGTCAGCAAAAGGAAGAGAGTCAGCAAAAGGAAGGGGTTCGTAAGGACCGATGCCTGCCGGGGTTGCGGGACTGTTCGAAAGAGATACCGTGGCCCCGGAACACAAAGGGCGATGAAGAAACATGGATGGGTTTTAGTCAGTAAAAGTCTGACACTCCCTCCTGCTCCGCCCAGAGCGGGAGGAGTCATTTGATGATTTCCCATCCAAAAAAAAAAGAGGCAACAAAATGTTTTCACCGTCGTTTACAGAATTTATTCTGAAAATTTTGTGAGTAAGTATGTTCATGTTAAATGTGGCTAAATAATAACAGCCGATCGGGTCTATCTCCAGGTTAAGCTGCGCTTACCTGGTTTTGTCCCCACCGATCACGTCATCAGCACGTGACTAATGAAGATCTTTGACAGTCGTTACAGGTATTCGTGGCCTGAAAGTCTGACAACCAGTCTTACCGAGGGGTATCGTATGATCGAGTACTAACTGGGTTGTGGAGGTCAGATAGGCAGTCGCTCCATCTAAAATACTGGTGTACAGCAGCAAGCCGGTTAGACTGGAAACCGACCCTTACAAAGCTGGGAAACAGCTAAGCAGTATCAAAGAAATCTGGATGTTTTACCCAATGTAAAACTGCGGGAAGCAGCGGTTAAGAATAAGGACTCCTCGTGTCATTAAAGTTCCTTATAAAAGATTGTTTAGGTTTGATAGTCTCTGGTTATAAGCAGAAACCTATTTTCCAACCCATTGTCTATAAGTATCAATATTATGAATTCTTCTTCCTCGATTGATTTTGATGATTATGGGCAGGATCAACTATGAATTACTGTAGTGGATGCAATCTGTATTGAATAGGCACTATATTTTTATGATTGTTCATGTACTATTTATAATTTCGTAGAAATAAACAATGTAATTTTTTCGAGAACAACAGAAAGCAGACAGTACCTGCGATTTTAACTAAAAGATAAAACCAACCGCTTGTTCCAATGTAAATATTTTGGTAAAACTATAATAAAAACAGAAACGAAAAATACACATATCATTTTTATCCTAGAAATACCAAAAGATATTGAAACATAAGACAATTGATTCCATTTCCCAACGCTTCCCTGATAGAATATTCAGGTTTTACGTGAATATATTTATCAGAAATATAAGAGTACGGACGATATCTGTTGAAAATTGAAGGCAACGTCTTTCCCCTGGGAGCTCATTAGATTGTCGCGCGCTGGTTGCCAAGGGAATCGGCTGCTGGATAACCGATTCACCGCTTCGATTTCAGAACCAACTGTGTAAAATACAGGATATTGACAAATGATATCGGAAATGGTATTGATAAATGTAAGTTTTTTTGTTATTTTGAATTAGTCAGGTGTGAAATGGGGCTTCTGGTCTGATAAAATGAAGTTAAAATTGTTGTGTAAGCTCGTGTCTTCTGGCATTTAAATGGATGCTCGACCGCATGTTTTTTTTTTTTAATGTAGGACATTTCACGAAACACTGATCCACACAAACAAACAAACGAAAAATCTGATTTTACCGTTTCTCGTACAAATGTCTATTTCGTATCAATCATCGGTGTCAGATTGGAGTCTTCCTTGACGAGTAAAGTAAATCTTTCATACTTTCATCAATTAGGTACTCACAAGGTTTTTACTTCTTTATTGACTGAAATGGTTGACATTTGCAACACAGTATAACAAAAGCATTGGACCAGTAGTTTTATCGTTATCAAAAGTCTGTTCGCCCGAACTATATGTCTGTATAGTTACACTAAAATTGCTGCCAAATCAAAGTTTTTCGAGCATCTGTAACACTTAAAACTTTGGAGAGCACATAATAGCACGCAATAGATCGCAAAACATTCTGAAGTATGTCTACTGTTCTCAACCATTGTATTCATGACAGATAGAACTTGGAAACTACAGGGGACAAGTTAAATATTGAAGTTGACAAACTGGGACCCAAGTCTGTTCGGCGCGGATCCAATCTGAGGTTAGTTTCGACTCACCATGTATGTTTTAATAGAATTAACAGAAGAACCCGCTTCATGAATAAGCGTGTCTAATACTTTTGATTTAGACAATGATTTATTATCGCTTGATGTGCTTAGGACATTATTTACAATATTACAAGGGCAACGGGTAATAGCGCATTAGAGTTATTAGCTCAGGCTTGTGACACATGGACTTGTGAATTTGCGAGCAATATTTTTCAAAATGTACGGCAATGATGTAATGGTAATAAGAATATAACCACATTTTCAGCTACAGTTCCAGTGGAAGTTTCACGAGGCTATTGTTGCCTACAATTATTGTTTTTTTTCGAGTAAAACGGTTACCAATTTATTGAATAAAATCATAAATTGAATAAAATATGGCATCATGATTTAAAATATTTTGCTTCGAATTGTATCAATGTTCATTCAATTTGACAAATTTAATCATAATTTTTTTTTATTGATTTCATATTTTTACACACAAAACGGGGTTATTCCAGAAATCCCCATCGACAAATCCCTACCAGTGGGGATTGTTACTTTTTACAAAACGTATCCAACTAAAGAATATTTAATATTGATATTATCGCTCAAGCATTACTGCACTCGTTAAGATGCCCGCCATACACATCTGACATGAGTAACATAGAAATATAACTATTCGTTCGGCACATGTGACGGTAAATTACAATTTGTGACCGGGCGTTAACTTTACTGACAGATTTATTCTTCGTATACACGTCCTACTTTGTGTCACAGCTCATAAAGATGTCGTTACGTTGAATTAATATGGTCGCACATTGAATTAATTTATACTAATAATGTCTTTCGAAAATAAAAAGGGCCGTGACCAAAGATTGGTTTGTTTATTTCTCTGGTTGAGAGACGCGTGGGGTTAATTTAAAAGTAGAATGTTAAGCAGACACGTTTGACCTAAAATCTTTGATAAATTAGACTAATTAATCACTAGATTTAGTTATTTTGGGTATGTGAGATTCACACGAGAACTGGTTATCTAGATTTATAAAACTTTCACGCCTTCAGTGTTCAATAGCTTAGCTTTTACGGAGATAGTGTATTCCTTTACCTTTAACCTGTGATGCGAATACTAGGTTTAAGTTTATGGGATAGGCAGAAGCAAAGTTGCCAAAAATAAGGGTTTGGGTCTGTGCTGAAAATCTGTTGTCTGTGTTAAGGTAAACCCAAAACATTAGTAGGTTGACACCTATTTATAATTATAATCAATTTTTTTCATATGAACGAATTTTATTTTATTGTTCGATTAAAACATACTTCGTCTTTTTTGGTTATTATATTTTGAATGCATCGCAAAATATCATTATTTCTTAAAAAAATTGTAAGAAATAATGATTTCATAAAATCTTCTCTCATCTAGATTAAATTTGTCCGGGGCAATGAGAATAAGAAAATGGATCCCGGGTTCCTGAGGAAATTAACTTGAGTGAGGATTTAAATTTTTCATCAAACCAACCTAATTAACTTCATAATTAAACTTGGCAATCTCGTGGAGTTTTATTCATCTATTGAGACTTCGCCCATTCTCGCTTTGATCAAGTCTTTTATTATTTCGAGTTAGTACTAAATCGAATTAGGCACTCCAGTCTAATCCTGCTTCGTTAACAATAACATTTATTTAGTAATTACGTACGTTTTTTTACGTATTCATTAATTAATGAATACGTTAAATTTACAATTAAGCAACGAAATGGTTTTCCTTCAATAAACGTTAAGTTTCTGTAACAAAGCCTGCTTCAGATAAATAGGAAACGTGGAGGGCGAGCTCCCTTCAAAATAAGCATTGTTAAATCTTTGTGAAGTCTCCAACTTTTCGCCATTAAGTACAATTTAAGTATAGAACTTAAATGAAGTGGAAAAGTTGACCGGAAAGAATCACCGTAGGGCAAGTTCATCCCATCTACAGTGTGAGCGATAAAAAATATACTTAGGTAGGTATATGGTTCACATTTTCCGCTCAAACTTTTATAGTTATATAAGCGATGAAGTTATGTTCAAGTTAAATTAAACAATTTTAAGTAGTTCCTAAGTTGGTATAACATAAATACTGAAAGTTAGCTGCACTTTTCAACAGAGGTATCTACCTATAAAGAGGCTTTCACCAGTATCTGACTGATTATGTTATTCTGTGTAGCAGCAAAGCCGCAAGAACCTCAATGCGATTTAAAAAGCTAATTCCTATTGAATAAAACCGTATAATTGCTTCATTCGCTTCCTCGTTACAGTTTAAAAAAAGAACGAAAAAAAAGAAAAACGAATGATAGCGTGCCAACCAGCCCATCCAATTACACAACGATTATGTAAGTACATACCATTCAATGTAATAGTTATGTCAAAGGCCGTTAAACCCGGCTAATTGTTAGTTGAAAGTAGGTCATATAGCCTGCACTATACTTGGTTTAATACACAAAGTTTGTTGACAAGGGTCCAATGTGCAGGGCTCCGAAAACCGCTTCATTAGCATAGGAGTTTTAGTTTGAGATTGTACTTATATTCTTGTCGTTTACAAAACACGCTGGCTTCTGTAGGCTTGTGTTAATTACTGGTTCTAATACACTCGGAATACAACAATGTTAATTGGTGACTGAAAGTTATTTGGTTTAGCAAGTTTATGGGAAAAGGGTTACCAAGTATGTCGAGTTGATCAAGTGAGAACATAGAATTTGAATAAATATGAGATACAGAAAAGACATGAAATTGACATTTTCTTTGATTACGCCAGCGCGTACTTAGGTTTTAAGTACCGACGTGAGATCTGACAGGTCTACATTTGTGCCCAGTTGATTTGATGGCATTAAGCTCGTCCTCTATTACGTTTATGGGACTTAAATCGTAACATGGCAAAATATGGGAGTACCACAAGTGTGTACTTGTGGTACTCCCATATTTAAAAGGTGTCTTTTAAAAAAAAAAACAAACCTGACGAGGGAAACAGGCGTAATGTTTTCAAAAATATTGAAAAGATTTTGTTGTTCGACGACTTTTTATCCGCAAAGTTCATTAAAATCTTCAGGCTTACGTTAGACTGAATAAAAAAACCCACCAACACACGCTACGTAAGTATTTTCCCATTTTCCGGTTGTTTAGACAAATTAGAATCAAACTTTACGTACAATTTATAGTGGTGGCGACACACCCCTCGTTTGTTCTGAACCTACGCAAAAACTATTCCAGCATTTATCGTACCTTTGTTTTGGAAGAATTTAGTGTCTAAACGTTGGTTTTAAGGCAATTGATTTTTGTTTATAAAGATGTTCTGTGCGAACTATACAGAAAAAACAAAGCCAGCATTTTTTTTTAAATACAGTGCATCCTCCAGGACGCCAGTGTCTGATATCCTGGTTGAGTTCAATTGAATTTCGTACCTATATAAGTATTAATAATCTCGACGAAAACAGAACGGCTTAGAACTTCGTAACAAACAACGAAGTCAAACATCCTTGCGGTGTGGCCAAATCTTTCCTGCTTCAGTCAATCTATACTATCAATACTAATATTATAAAGAAGTAAAATTTGTTTGTATGTAGGGGGTAATCTCCGGAACTACAGATCCGATTCCAAAAAATCTTTCACTAACGATAAGCTACATTATCATAGGCTACATTTAAAACGCTCCTGTGGGTTAATTTCCGTACATAACGGGAGCGAAGCCACGAGCAAAAGCTAGTCAGTTATATTTAAACGTGTGTCTGGCTTAGAAATAAGTTAAAATGTCTTAACTGATAAGACTCTTTTTGAGAGGAAGAATAGCTCCCAAATGAACAAAAACCCGTACGTACCTAAACGTAAAAACTAACATATTTCCTGTATTGCGAAGTTAAAACCAGCAAAATAAACTGGAATCAAACGAACAATTTATAGCGGAGGCAACACTCCCTATACTACGTGTAGCTTGAACGTATGCAAAAACTATTTCAGCGTTTTAGATCGCACCTACCTTTGTTATGGAAGAATTTAGTGCCAAACCGCAGTTAGAATGCTTTCATAAAAAGTTTTATTCATTCGTATCGGGTTGGGTTTTGAATTGTAGGTGGAATTCAGTATTTTATTTATTTTTAAATACATACCTTCTTTGTGAATTCGTAGTTTACGGAAACGCATTTTTATGACTTACCTAGATGCAGGGTGTAATAGACAGCCTTCAGCAGACTTGGTGAATTCAGTAAATCAAATTATGATGACTGGTACAAGAAATTATTTCAGGAACGTTATGGGAATCCGATATTTGTTTTATGTCCTCATACGCAATGTATCGTTACCGTGGCAAAATGTACGTAACGAACGGCAAGCGCGACGACAAGTTTGGTGAACTCTGTAGCTGATTTCACGCGTCGTTCGTTAGAGTATTTCAACATCTATTGTTGGATTTTTGATTGTAGCCCTATCTAAATATATAAAAGAAGAAACTGACTGACTGACTGACTGACTCATCTATCAACGCACAGCCCAAACCGCTGGGTCTACAGATTCCAAATTTGGCAAGTGGGTTCCTTGTGTGGTCTAGGGGTGCACTAAGAAAGGAGTTTTCAAAATACACCCCAGGGATTAAACGGGGCTCCAAAGTTTGTATGGGGAAACAAGATTATTTAGACTATTTCATAAAAAAAACATCACAGGAGTACTCCTATTGATAAATTAGTAGAAATGAGTTTCAGGTTTTTTCAGAATTCGACCCCTAAAGGGGGAAATGGGGTAACAAAGTCTGAAAATCAACATCGGTATTGTTTGAATGGTGTATCGGGTCGGGTGTATTACTAAAACAACGATTTTAAGATTTAATGTGCCGGACCTGAAATGCCTTCATTCCTTGTTGGGAAGCGATGGGGTTGAAATGTCTAAAAATCAATATGGGTGTCGATACCGAGATTATCAGGGGTGCAGATTACGAAAATGGCATTTATTTTGAGATCCAGAAGATGGCGGATTCGACTTCTATACAGTTGATTGTTGTGTTGTGTGATCGTTACAGTATGATTGTGATTACGATGATGATCATTGTGATTACGATGAAAATGATTGTGATTACGATGATGATCATTGTGATAATGATGATGATGATTGTGATAACGATGATGATGATTGTGATAATGATGGTGATGATTGTGACAACGAAGATAATGATTTTGATACTGATGATGATGATTGTGATAACAGTGATGGTGATTGTGATGGTGATAGTGATGGTGGTGGTGATAATGATGGTGATGGTGATAGTGATTGTGATAGTGATGGTGAATATGATGGTGATTGTGATTGTGATGGTGATTGTGACTGTGATAGTTATGGTGATTGTGATGGTGATTGTGACTGTGACAGTTATGGTGATTGTGATAACGATGATGGTGATTGTGATTGTTATGGTGATGGTGATGGTGATTGTGATAGTGATAGTGACGGTAATTGTGATGGTGATAGCGATGGTGATGGTTATTGTAATGGTGATAGTGATAGTGATTGTGATAGTGATTGTGATTGTGACAGTGATGGTGATCATGATAACGATGATGATGATTGTGATAACGATAATGATGATTGTGATAACGATGATGGTGATTGTGATTCAAAAATCAAAATCAAAATCAAAGCATTTATTTCAAGTAAGCCAGTTACAGGCACTTTTGAATTGTCGAAACAAAGATGAAAATTAAATGTAGCTACAGTCCCAGTCACAAGACATAAAAACTGTGAAAGTACTGTAGTGTGTGATTGTGATAATGATGGTGATTGTGATGGTGATGGTAATTGTGATAGTGATAGTGACGGTGATTGTGATAGTGATAGCGATGGTGATGGTGATTATGATGGTTATAGTGATTGTGACTGTGATAGTGATGGTGATGGTGATTGTGATTTTGATAGTGATTATGACAGTGATGGTGTTTGTGATAATGATGATGATTGTGATTACGATGATAATGATTATGATTACGATGATGAGGATTGTGATAACGATGATGGTGATTGTGATAGTGATTGTGATGGTGATTGTGATAGTGACGGTGATTGTGATGGTTATAGCGATGGTGATGGTGATAGTGATTGTGACTGTGATATTGATGGTGATTGTGACAGTGATTGTGATTTTGATGGTGATTGTGACAGTGATGGTGCGTGTGGTAATGATGATGATGCGTGTGATAACGATAATTATGATTTTGATAACGAGGGTGGATATTGTGATGATGATGATTGTAATTACGATGATAATGGTTGTGATTACGATGAAAATTATTGTGATAATTATGATAGTGATTGTGATAACGATGATGGTGATGATGATTGTGATGGTGATTGTGATAGTGATTGTGATGGTGATGGTGATTGTGACAGTGATGGTGTTTGTGGTAATGATGATGATGCGTGTGATAACGATAATTATGATTTTGATAACGAGGGTGGATATTGTAATGATGATGATTGTAATTACGATGATAATGGTTGTGATTACGATGATAATGATTGTGATAATGATGAAAGTGATTGTGCTAACGATGATGGTGATTGTGATTGTGATGGTGATAGTGATGGTGATAGTGATGGTGATGGTGATGGTGATTGTGATGGTGATGGTGATTGTGATTGATATAGTGATTTTGACTGTGATAGTGATGGTGATTGTGATGGTGATTGTGATAGTGATGGTGAATGTGATGGTGATTGTGATAATGATGATCATGACTGTGATTACGATGTTAATGATTGTGATTACCATGATAATGAGTGTGATAACGATGATGGTGATTGTGATGATGATGATTGTGATTACGATGATAATCATTATGATTACGATGATTAAGATTATGATAACGATGATTAAGATCATGATAACGATAATGGTGATTTTGATAGTGATTGTGATGGTGATTGTAATAGTGGCGGTGATTGTGATGGTGATAGTTATTGTGATGGTGATAGTGATTGTGACTTTGATAGTGATGGTGATTGTGATTGTGATACCGAGGATGGAGATTGTGATGATGATGATTGTGATTACGATGATAATATTTGTGATTACGATGATAATGATGATGGTGACAGTGATGGTGATTGTGATTGTGATTGTGATGGTGATTGTGATGATTGTGATAATAATGTTGGTTTTGATAGTGATGGTGATTGTGATGATTATAAAATTTGGCACATAGATAGTTCATAACCTGGATTAATACGTAGGACACTATTTATCCCTTTAATATGATCCAGTGGGACGGTTACCGAAAATTACGCGTGCGAAGCCGCGGGCAACAGCTAGTTATTTACATAAATGGAGTACTGCGTACATAGAATTTAAATTTAGATTGAAATAAAGAAATAGTAATTGAACAAAGAAAACAGAAAAATTACGGTGGAATATGATTCAAAATAAGGATCTGAATTCAGATCATTATTATATCCGTTATATCCCTCCGCAAACTGTCTCTTACAAACTACATATATTATACAAACACTTAGTCGCTCTAACGGTCAAGGTTAGATCGATTTTCGCTAAAAGGCAATACTCAAGGCTATCATCTTATCTATAAAACTTGCTGAATAAAGAATTACGAATATATTCCATGAATCTTCGGGACTGTAAAAAAGTTGTGACTGATTGGTTTAAAACCTACGACGATGATTCTATTATAATATCTACTTTTCAATAACCAAATTACATTTGGGTTATTGTGCGCTAGGTTAGTGAATGAAGACTTATTTAGCTTCTTTCGATCCCAAGAATTTGTCGCAGAGCTAACCGACAAACGACTACTTACATTTGGACCTACGCTTCGTCTAGGTGTGAAAGCGTGACTATAAACAAACAGACAGGATATTGATTGGGAAGAGTGAACTAACCATTGCTCACACACCACACAACCCCACTTTCACACTCACACACACACTCACTCACACAATCAGTCATGATACACATACCACACGTACACAGTAGAAAAAGGCCAGATCGCGCGATCTGGCCTTTTTCTACATAACGCTCATTTATCTGCAGAGCTGTTTGTGAATTTTTTAAGTTACCCATTTATCATTTATTTTTATTTTTTATTTTTGTGTCTTTCATGTTTACTCTGTCTACATTTCAATTGCATAAAAATGACAAGTGGACGTTCGGAGTCTCCTAATACAAGCAATTCCTTGCTTTAAAAGGTGATCTCCAATAATATGTATCGAAATGCCTATTGTAATTGAAATAAACGTTTTTATTTATTTAAACATAAAATAATATTAAAAATCGTCCGCATTGTCAACGGGAATAGTGTCCGGAAGACTTGGCAACATTGCCACTTTGGAAGACAATACTGACAGACATTTTTAAGATAAGTTATTACTTTTAAGACTATTAAATGCGTTTTATTTTCGTCATAATCTTTTGATTGGCTAAAAAAGAAGTATTTTCAATACACGTCCTCGAAAACTGGTTCTTAGCACACTACGATTAGGTTCCAACAAGATTGCGAGAATGAAAATTGCCACAAATAACTATACCTATACTTAGTTAAAATTGGTTCAATGCCTATTGGCGACGCAAAGATTCTAACTAGCGCCTCAAGTGTCAAACTTGTGAAGCTGTCTAAGAACGACACTTTGACAGTTTTCGATACAATTTACGTCACGGAAAAATTAATTAATTAAATATAAATCAGATTTATGTGGTTTCTTGCTGGACTAGACAATAATTATGTTGTCAATAGTCGATGTTATTAAAGCATCTGCAGGATACACAAAACCAATGCGTTCTGGAGAAATCTAGACGGTACTGTTATGAAAATGGAAGGAAATTTTCTTTTAAATATTGAGATTACATTGAAAAGGAAGATGAACATATAGAAATGAATGCAAAACCTATTTTATTCCAAATATTATTGGTATTACAGAATGTGGTTATTTAGTTTATTCTGAAATAGGAAAAGATTTAGCGATAAAAAGAGTTTCATATGACGAAAATCATATTTTGGAAATTTGTATAAGTCTTGTTAGTGTATATTTTGAAAAATTTCGAAATAGTTAGAGGATCTTTTGTTTAAAATTTTAATAAAAATAAATACAGCTGTGTGTACTAAATTATTTATTGATTGTAAAAATTTAATACCACTCTTATTACGCTACTTGTTACGCTTTTATAATTTTACTTATCTACATAAAATTAATGTGAATAGTTGGTGGACCCAAATTTGTAAGACCACCAACTTTAAAATATCATCAAACTATGGAGTCAATCCTAAAAAAGTGAAATCGGCTTGCCTATTCATTTTTTCTTCATAGTTGTGTCTTTTGGAAACAAATGAAAAATTATTCTCGAATCTCCGTAAGTACTTATTACATTGAGGAACGCAACAATATTTCGTAAAGGTTTCTAAGTAATCGTGATCCATCTGATTATGTTTAAATTTAACCTCAACTTTAAAGCAAAGTGTCGTTCATAAACCACTTCTAAATTTTGCCGCTAGAGGCGCGCGGATATTCTTTGCATCGCCAATAGTCGATGAATTTCGGCAAAGCAATTAAGAGTCTTTACGGTGTAAATATTTTTTGAATATACAAATCTGTTTATTAATCGAATATCAAAGATAAACATGATTATTTAAAACTAATATAAACTTTAAAAAAAAAAATAACATTTATTTGTGTTCTAAATTCAAAATATAAAAACTAAACTATTTTTTTATATTAGGCTGTTTAGCGGCTTCTTACTTTTGCTTCTTCTTCAACCTGGCGAAAGCAAAGCTCGGAAAAAAAAATTAAATCATAGTTTTTTGTTATTGCAGTTATCGGCTCAAAAATACCCTCGCCTACGGCTCGGGACTTAATTCCGCCTCGGATGCAATAACAAACTTTCTCCACTTGTATCAAAATGTATTGTACCTACTATTTCGTGCTTTTAAAAGCATGATTTTTTATCAATTTGAGACAGCCGGGTAAGAAGAGCAGTAGCATCCTTCGTTATGTAATAGCAGTCCTTAATTCTCCAAAACCAGGACAAGACTTCGCATCACGTAACATGCTACCACCGTTTGTCTTAAGTGACATTAAGCAAGCGGTTGTCGCAAACGTTTCCTCTGTAGACATTGCAAGGAAGATTGTGTGAGACATAGGTAAGTCACTTTATGTCTCAAGCTGGCTTATTCGAGCTCAAGTCAGGACATTCAAGCTACCGTGTTCTGATTTTAAATACAATCGTCTGTCTGTTCAAGCTGAAAAGTATTTTGTAATTGTTTTCAATATTCGACTTGTGAGGGTGAATCATGAAAGGCTACCAATGTTATTAACCCTGGCTGATTTGTTTGATAAAACTGTGAAATAAACTAATAAAAAATAATAATAATAAATATAGCTGAACATTACACACAGCGCCATCTAGTGCCACACTAAGCAACGACGCTTGTGTCGTGGACACCAGATAGCTGATATACTACATAGATAGTTTTTGTTTGTAAAAACATACTTATTTTACATATAAACATCCATGACTCTGAAACAAATATCCATGCTCATCACACAAACGTTTGCTCCTACCGGGATTCGAACCCGGGACCCTAAGAACGTAACGCAGCCTCATTACCGCTGCCCCAATCGGGTCGTCAAAGTGGTGATAGTGAAGCGGATTATTCAGAATTCTTTAGCCGTAAAGAGTATTCCGCTCACAATTAAATTATATGGCTCACAAACGAAACGACCTGCAGTGCGCGAACGGCTCCGTCCACTTTATAACGAATGCAGTTAGAACTTTGAAAACATCATAAATAGTTACCTAATCACGAGTAAAAAACTTGGACTTTACATATCACCAGCGCCAGCGAAACTGTTCGGTAACTATAATAAAGCTCCGGACTTTTATAACCCGAAATGTTCCCCAATTTAAAGTTCTATCGTAAGCCAATGTGACATTTAAAATCCTAAATCCTTGTAAGTAGCCACTTCAATTTGTAACTGACTGTGGCAGAGTAAGTTGTGCTGTCCGGGGGCAACATCTCCTCCCTCTAGTTTCATACAAATTGATATTTACGGTAATAGCATGAGTTTTTCAACGAGAAGGCAAAGTTGGAGGATAACAGGCTCAGTTGGATACGCTCCGGAATCCAAATGGGCAAAAACGTTGAGCTAAAGAAGTGAAAAACGGATCTACAATTTTCCACGGACGGAATTATTCAAGATCAATTTAATGTTTTACGAGTTAGCTTTTCAGTGGGGATTTTGTAAAGAATAAAAGCGGACGGCCCTCAGTGTGGATATTACATTAACAATGGCACCAACAGTCTGCCGGAAGTGAGGTTTGGAGTGGTCACCTACTTAACATTTATTACGGATCGTAGCTTTTAATGATTGCGTAACCTGAAAAGAATGAAAATAAAATTCACATTTGTTATCCTCATTGCAATTGTTTTCATTATGTAACACTTCATGCCTGTGTATTATAGGCCGTAAATGGGTTTTTCATTTCAAATAGCAGTCATTATTTTGTTTGTAGTCGAATTGAGTACCCACTGAATTGGTATTCGCAATAATGCTTAACGACAACAGAATTAAAGGGAATAATCATTTGAAAAATGGTTTAATGTCTATGAATAGGCCGGATTTATAATCTTTTCATAAGTTTCTTGATTATGTCAGAGCGAGAATGAATTCTGCGAGAGGTTATTTAATAACAACTGCGTCACTAAGGAAAAATATAACTGCCGACTTCGTTCATTGGCGTAATAACGTCTGCACACATAGACACACACACTCGCACAACAAAAGGACTGATCCTTCGCACACAAACAGCTCCATAATAAACACCCCGCGTATCCATTTCTTATTCAGCGACCTCAAGTACCCATCCCGATATTAATAACAGCCGCAGAATACGTAACTATTAGATCCAGGTGCATGATTCTGTATAGAGCTTCGTAAACACGCGTCCCGTCCACGCCACAGCGGGTACAGTCAGCCTAATAAATTATGCGGCGGACCACAGTACTGGGATCCGGACGCCTGTCGAATCCAACGGGAACCAATTAGTCGCACTCGAGAATATTTATTTGCGGTTTTCTCAAACAAGTGAGCATCCGACACTTTAACCTCGCACACACTTCGTGACTCGACTTCTTTATGTGATAGATGTAGTGGCCGTTCAGCTAAGTGATTACGATTAATGCCCTTCTTAGAGGTGTTCTCTTTATTTGGCGCCGCACTTATCGTAGATTCGCTGCCATGTATCAAGTTGTGTTGATCTCAATAAACTGCTGTGCGGAACAGCTTGTGCTGATCGTTTCGATCTTATATTTGCACGAAGTTTATTGATGACTAGCGGAGTTAGTGACATAGCAGTTTAAAGAGAATTAGGACAATAAACAATATCCTGAAAGGCTTTCGTTGTCACGTTGTTGCCACTGAAGTAAGTAAAATTTATCGATATCACGAGGCACGATTAATGGCTACAAGTTTACTTACTTTCCTTTTTTCTGAGATAACAATAAAAGTATTTATAATACCTACCTTGCTAAATATGTATTACAGAGACACAATTCGATTTTCTTAGAAAAGATTACATTAAATATAACAAGAAAATAACTAACAACGCACAGTACCTCATAAGGAAAAACGCTCCCAAAATACCCGTCGTTATCCACAAAATTCATATTTCAATACCCCAATAAATAAACGGGTAACATAATTCGATAAACGCAGTCGTTTATACCTATCTGTCTAGTTTAGGTGGGTCGACTCGGCTAATATGAACCGATGTCGGCAAGTACTACCGTGTCACGCACGGCAAACACGCGACCGAATATCGTTGATCCCCATATAATGCCATGATTGATCGATGTTGGCACTTACTACATTAGCCGTTGTGAAAAATATTAAAGAGGTGGCAAAAAAATGTCGCCCACTGTACCTTATGGCACGGAGTACGGAATGAATGGAATGGTTTCTATAGTGGATTTAAATCTGTATGGAACGCGAAGGGGAGGAATCGCCGTCATTGGAGAGCCAATGCAGAGAGCGGCGACATACGGTGTATTTTTGTAATAGTGACTCTCATCGTCGTCTGGTTACTCCATTTTTCTATCTACTCGGTGTTAAAAGGTGTGCGTCAGGGAATTAAGTGACCTTTGCGGATTGTTAATTTTGTGCTGGTTGTGACAAATGGTTTCTGAATTTGAAAATAACTAGCTTTGGTGTAGTTATTTAACAATTTGTCGCTGTTCTAACTAGATGGAAGCCTGAAAATGGATGTCATGATTGATGTTGATTTCAGTTGTGGTTTTGACCAATTTCACTCTAGAATTTTAGTCATTTTCAGTGATTGTAAGGGCGAGTAATCAACCACCTAACATGAACTGTAAAGTTTCGGAAACATTTTACGTATAATGTATAACAAAATAATTATAAAATCAATCTTTTCTGTCTTTCTAAAGTCTCGTGGAATTTTGACTTGCGTGTAGCGACGATTTTTCATAAACAAATTAGGTTGTTTTCATATAAAGCACTATATTAGAGTAATGCCCCATCCAAGGAAAACTCAAGGGAGCTCTTTCACGATATTATGATAATGTTAAAATGTTTACAATGTAATATCGTTCAAATTGACAAATATATGTTAGTATTAATTTTATGTCTGACATAATTTAACGAGCTCAAAAAAAATATTACGTAAAATATTAAGAAAGCAATTTTGTGGTTTAAATTAAGATTGTTTAAGGCTTTATCCTTTAATAGGTTTCTTATGGAATTAGGAAAATGATTAAATTCCACTTACGCATGCCGCTCTTAAATTTTCTAATGGCTGTAGCCAAGCTGTTTTCAAACATTTTGCTGGCAGTTGCCACGAAGAGCGCCACATTGCGTGGCAAATGTTCGGTTCGTGAGAAGCCACCTTAATCTTTATATTTCTATAAAATCTAGTTGGAACAAAATATCCACTTAAAACATAATGGTATCTTAACATAGGTACTGTTGGAACTCATGTACTCAAAACTTAAAAAGTACAACTAAGCGTTACTCTATAGACAATTGGGACACATTAAAAATAGAAAAACTCCAACAATGTCGTCGCAAACTTCCTCCCAATTGCGTTTGTAATCACGCAGATCTTGATTACGTATTAACCTCATTTGTTTATACAAAGTAAGTATAAAAGTAAACAGCTATTTTCTTACCCCTGCTATTTTGTTTTAACCTAATTTAACTTTAGCTATTGAAGGCTCATTTTGCGTTAGCGAAGTTATCGCGTAGGGTGGGATCATGTTCGTTGTTTTGTAACTGGCGATACCATAACGTATAATGTTCCCGAGAACGGCAAATATTAATAAATTTTTGATTAAAATTATGTGAGCGCGTGCAAGCAAAGTATACACTGTTTTGAGAGTTTAATGGAGCACCCAGTTGACCTAAACGGGTGAGTAATTGATGGCAAATACGTAACAGTTGGTTTTTTCTTGCGATAACCGGTTTTTCGATTTTATTTTGTATTGTTAGCGGGTCATAACGGCTCCGGCCCATCTCGTAACTTTCCCATTTCGACAACTAAACAAAAGACGTGCGAAACAAGTGAAAAAGTGTGCCAACTCGTAACTATTTTAATCTTCATACATTGAATCCCATTTCGTCAACCATACATTTCACAAGTGTTTTTTACAGTACAGTCAGCTCCCAAAGTTACAAGGAAACCATTTGTTAATGTTGCTATTTTTTGTCTCTTTCTAGCACGCTAAGGTTTGTTACGAGAGAACTCAATTTTGAATTTGAACAGAAAGTACTAGGAGAACAGAATCAAGGAGATGTTGGTGCCGCTGAAATCGTCTTTTTAGTGAATACCCAACAATAAGTACTAGGAGAACAGAATCGTGAAGAAGACTACTACTACCAACTACCAGACTTACAAAAGGGGATATAAAAAAATAAAATAAAAAAAGATATTAAATATTAATAATGATCGCTAATGTCAGTATATATCTTATATAAAATGAAAAGGAAAGAAAAGAAAAAAAATATACCGAACAGTAATTGTGATTTTTTTTATTAGTTGTACTTGCCGAACAAAAAGCTTACCAAATGGGGTACAATGAATGATAATCAAAATAGTTACGAAATGGGACTTTTGTGATGATATTTTGTTTAGTTGTCGAAATGGGAAAGTTACGAGATGGGCCAGAGCCGTCATAACCAGGTGTTTTTAATAAAACTGACGGGACTCAGAATGATTTTATTTTTTTCTCTACTTAAAACTCGCCATTGGTCTAGAGGTCGCACTTACGACTGCCGAGCATGAAGTCCTGGGTACGATTCCCGGGTCGGGCAAATTGTTACTGGGTATTTTTCAATAGCAGCCACGGGGTTTGGATTTGTGCCCGGTTAATGGCATTAGGCTCGCCCCCTATTACATAGGACTTGAAACATAACTGGCGAAATGTGGGTGTACTATACACCTGTGCCTAACCCTTCCGGGATTACATTCGTGATGTTATTTTAAAGCTTGATTCAACCAACCAAATGCCTTTAAATCTTTGCTCAAAACGAGATCTGTGCTTGGGTGTTATTCTAATATGAAATGTTAGTTTTAATAACAGGTTTTACAACACATTAAAGCATTTATAATTTTTGGACGTATAGAAATATAATAGAGCTGAAACAACGTTATTACTAGAAATAACAGTAGCATATTACGCGCTACAAAAGTATCACGAATTTTCATGGGCAACGTATTTTCATAGACTTTTCCTTTCCCATTTCCAGGATTAATATAGGGCAACTGGATTGTGCGGACGTGTTCACAGCAGGTTTTGAAAAACCATGGTTATGGGCAGACTCGACGTTTACCGCCGGATAAATTGGTATTTATTGTTATGAGTAACTTTTTTTACTACGTTAAATGTCTGTGGTTACCCGAAATGAGGGCCGTACTTAACCCAGCTTAAACATTTTGTGTAGATAGGATTTGTGGGAACGCTATTGAGGATAATATTTTTGGAGAGAATTGTAGGTCCATGTATGTTAGCCACTTCTTTTCGTCTGTGTTGGCTTTCGTGAAGTATTTATTAAGGTTTTTTTTTCAAGTGAGTTAGCCAATGGTCTGTCTATAATGTTCTAGTACAGTAATCTACCATAGGTAACAATACTCAGGATCTTCGAAATGAGAAGGTAAAGCTGCCCCCTTAAGCGGTGTATAAATTTTAAGACCTCTGTTTTTCTGTTATTTAAAGAAACTTAAACTAAGCAAATAAAGTAAAATATTGCCTCCATGTAACTTAATTTGTGAGGCATTAATTAATTATTAACTTACTCGTATTTTGTAGTAGTAGTTTTGTGTAGACTATTAAGTAAAAAACGTATTCAAAAAACAACCACAAAGATTTTATAATAATTATTAATTTACTTTGATCATTATTCTTTATCTCTACGCTCTAGTTAAATTAACAAAGTTTAAAATTTCAAAGCAAAAAGGTATGTAATTATAAAGTTTAAGCTCTGACCCAACTTTTAGTACGCGTTGTAATTTCAAAAATAACTTCGCTTAGTTTGAAAAATGTTAGTTAGTGCCCGCTTCATTTTCTTATTAGGTACGGGACGCGAATATTAACACGGACTTCAAAGCTTAAAAGAAAATCAATCACTGTTGTAACTTTCAAACAGATTTTTGTAATGTTTATGAACAAA
The DNA here is from genome assembly GCA_941918905.2 of Xestia sexstrigata. NCBI lineage: Eukaryota > Metazoa > Arthropoda > Insecta > Lepidoptera > Noctuidae > Xestia > Xestia sexstrigata. The sequence goes on along the minus strand of OW799213.2, from coordinate 9,750,976 downwards.
ATAGGTGCTGGAGTAATTTAAATGAAGTTAATAACTACGCTTAAGTCTTGATGCTTATTGGGTGGTATGCCTACGGAGGGGTTTACGTGTAGAAGTGTGCCGAAAATACATCGCTATCGGTACAAATGATTCTGCGTATTGACCATACACATTACTAATATAGGCTTTTGACTGTACCCAGAACGACTGTATCATTCTTGGTACAGTCGTTGTAAAGCCTGAAAGTTGAAAAAACAGTCTTACCAACGAAGTATTGAGTTACCCAGTAAATAGGTTGTGAAGGTTAGATATGCAGTCGCTCCATGTAAAATTCTGGTATTCAGCTGCATTCGTTAAGACTGGAAGCCGACCCCATCATAGTAGGAAAAAGGCTAGGCAGATGATGATAGCAGCAAATGGTACAAGGTGTAAAGCGCCAGCTCTTTCGGGTGTTTAGTCTGACCGGAACAAATCGAATGGATCGCAGTCCGTTCAGACGAAGACAAAAAATGTTTACGTCAGAACGGACCGGTGTTAAAAAAAAAACAAATGAATTAACTTCATCAAGTACATTCGGGTGCAAAAGTAAAAAAAATGAAATAAAATGTGAATTTATTGCCCGATTACGACGAAGCCGAAAGGGCAGGTTATGATTTTAACAGTCTTTTTATTATAATTTCTTTGTTATTTCAGATTTGTATTGTCTTCTTTCGAAAAACAACTACGGTGAAAAACAACTACGGAAAAAAATGGCTTCAATATAATATTATCCTATAAGTTATAAGCGACTGTCCCTTTAAACTTATTATTGTTTATTCATTTGTTTTTTTTGACACCGGTCCGTTCGGACGTAAACATTTTTTGTCTACGTCTGAACGGACCAAAATGAATTGACAGCGGTCCGTTCAGACTAAACACCCGCTCTTTCAACCATTAATTAAACACGAGTAATTTTAAAATTGCGACATAAATCATCAGACCCCTTCTTCATAAAAATCCAGGGACGCAGAACATACATCAAAAGCAGAAACAGAAGCTAGCAAAAGCTCCACAAAACGTTCAAGATAAGCTTACATTTAGCCGCATAGGTGCAGCCATATATCGGGTATGTCACAGGAATCCATGTCAGTGCTGAGTTATGGGCCGGCCCGCCCGTATTTTGGGGTGAATTGTTAATTAAACCGCACCAATATGCCACTCACAACAGCTTAATAAAATTATAGACCCAATTTTCGATCAGATTTAAATTGTTGGTGCACGTTACGTAATTAGGTATAGCTTGTGTGTCATGTTAGCGATTCCGTTCTAGTTTCTATGAGCATCATATAACATCACGCCTGTAATCCCCGAAGGGTTGGGCAGAGGGGACCTATTATATATTATATTCTGATTATTATAGTCTGACTGCCTACCTCCATTGCACGCTACTGTGTCACCAGTTTATTATAAGTTCTATACAATCTAGGAAGAGATCCTGTTTCATCAGATCAGTGTTTTTTTGAAGTGAAAACGTCTTCAGGCGCTTTGAGCACTTTTTGGGTGAAGGAAAAACAGACGATGAATTCAAATTCATCGTCACGTAACCTAACGTGCGGTCACGCTTCGTAGCACTCGTAACTCGTAGGAGATCCGCTACGGCGTAGCACCACATAGGCATGCGCGGGCAACCAGTGCTACGACTAGGGCGGGGACGAAGGGGGAGGGGGAATGAAAACAGATGTTTCGCTAATAAAATATCAATTTGATGAAAACCTATTATGAAAATCGAAGATGGCGCCGAGGAAAATTTTCACTTTTTTCTTCATGGGAACACCCATGAAGTCACAACAACAGTTGTCGAGGTTTTTGGGGTCACTGTTAATGAAAATGAGGTCAAAATGAAAATCCAAGATGGTGCCGACGAAAATTTTCAGTTTTTTCTTCATTGGTGTCGTTTTCGTGGTTTCTGGGGTCGCTGATAATGAAAATGAGGTCAAAATTAAAATCCAAGATGGCGCCGACGAAGATTTTCGGTTTTTTCTTCATCGGTGTTGTTTTTGTGGTTTCTGGGGTCGCTGATAATGAAAATGAGGTCAAAATTAAAATACAAGATGGAGCTGACAAAAATTTTAAATTTTATTTTTCATTGGTGTTGTTTTCGTGGTTTCTGGGGTCGCTGATAATGAAAATGGGGTCAAAATTAAAATACAAGATGGCGCTGACGAAAATTTTCGGTTTTTTCTTCATGGGTGTCGTTTTCGAGGTTTTTGGGGTCACTGTTAAAGAAAATGAGGTCAAAATTAAAATCCAAGATGGCGCTGAAGAAAATTTTCGGTTTTTTCTTCATGGGTGTTGTTTTCGTGGTTTCTGGGGTCGCTGATAATGAAAAAGAGGTCAAAATGAAAATCCAAGATGGCGCTGACGAAAATTTTCGGTTTTTTCTTCATCGGTGTCGTTTTTGTGGTTTCTGGGGTCGCTGATAATGAAAATGGGGTCAAAATTAAAATACAAGATGGCGCCGAAAATTATAATATAATCGTATTATTATTAATAATAATATAAACGTATTTTTTTTACTTAGTTTTTGGAACATATGGGTGACTGTTGGGTGATTAAGAAAAAAATGGTGCGCAAGCGACGGCAGACATTTTTCTTGTGACATCAAATGTCAACGTCAAAATTATAAATAATACAGCGGCGGGAGCAGTCGTTAGTGTTGTCATATATTTGTCCCCTTTTGTTTTTGTTTTGTGTATTAATCAATTAACTGGGATATATTTTTTAACGGAAAAGGGAAATTTTAAGGGAAGTTTACTTTAAAAATCAATTAATAAGCTCATTATTTTGGAGAGTATGAAATAGTATTTTTGATGGCAACATTATGTAATTCATCTCTTTTACTCTGATGTTGTTGTCTCTTTCTTGTTTTCTAGCCCACCTACATCTTGTTCGTAGAACAAAGTTGCCAGACCCCTCGGAAAGCATGTTAAGCAGTTGGTCCCGGCTATCATTTGTAGCTCTTTGACAGTCGTTACAGGTAGTCAGCCGAAAGTCTGACAACCAGTCTTACTAAGGGGTAGCGTATTACCCAGTGCTAACTGGGTTGTGGAGGTCAGATTAGGCAGTCGCTCCATGTAAATACGGGTATTTAGCTGCATCCGGTTAGACTGGAAGCCGACCCCAACATACAACTATGGGAAAGGCTAGATAGATGATGATGATGTTTTAGTAACAACACATATTATACGTTTCACATAATACACGCACACTCACACACATAGCTCGACGATACAATTCACAAGTTACTTAGTTTTCACTTCTATCGGCAGTCCCCAGACTGCCCCGCGTTTTTTTTTTTTTTTAAGATATTTTCAGTTACGGTTTCTCGAGAATACACTGTACAGTGTATTCTCGAAATAATACTTTTATATTATTTCGATATAGAATTAATATATTAATTTAAATTACCGATATTAATTTAAATTGCCTATATTTCTATATAGGCAATTTAAATTAATACTTTAGGGCAAAATCGCTTTTGAATTTTACTCAAGACTGTACATTTCTGTTATTGTAAACCTAGGCTGAACTAAACGGCAGCCGAATCAGAGCGAGTAAACCATCGGAGTCCCCAGTAGTAATTTGTTATTATAATCTGAGCTGAGCATTTGATACTGGGTTTCGGATTAATTTGATGGATCTGGATCTAACCATACCAATTAAAACAATTCTGGAGGCTAAATTGTATCTAACAGTGTTTATTCATTAGGTATCTTCAATTTCTATTCTATTTACACCTTTAGATAGATTTTAATTTGTTTTAATGCTAAGGCCTGAATTCCTGTCACGCTGACGGTCGGTTGCGGAGTCATGCCCGACTCGTCACTGTTCCGATTGGTCACCAAAAACATACTAGAAGACTTTTCCATACTAGAAGTCCCGACTCGTGAAAACAAATGAATACGTCAGCGAAAAAAACAGTAGCAAATACGCGCCGCTGACGTCAGCGTCGCAGTATGGTGCTATTTATTGTTATTTATTTAGTACAGTATTTAAAACCATTAACACTAAATTAAATACCTAATCCTTTTACTCGGTCTTCTCGCTATATAGAACGCAATGTGTACTTGTACGCGCAACCGACGCACGCGACCGACGTCAGCGCGACAGGAATTCAGGCCTTACAGATGTAAACGTAAAACACAATGCTAAAGGTTTACAACAGTGAAAAATATATTTAGGCATTAATTCAGTTAAAACTGACAGTAATCATTGGCGTGCCTGTAGGGGCCAACAACAAGTCAAGCTCATAAGGCAAGTAGACTCTTCAGAGAGCTTTTAGGCTTGTATGAAAATACCGTCAATATAGCCGTAGCAAAGTTTTTTTTGGTACAAAACTGAACTAAATCGAGTTTTTCCACCAGAAGGAGGTTCCATCCGAGTCAGAAAAGGGTACCTACATTAAAGGACCGTATTATTTCATATTTTAGTCGTTTTGCAACGCTGCAGCTGTTGCAAGTTGATTTATGTTGGAAAATGAGAGCCGAGGGATAACAATAAGTTGAGGACCGAAGAATTATGTAAGGAAGGGAAAAAAAATAACAGTAGCTCGCAATGTGGCGATATTTTATTTCAGTGGATGAAGATGTCGGACGGTAACAGGTTTTTATTATTACAAAATATTTAGTAGATACCTTTGTTTTTCCGTTGAAATAGTGTGCTGATTGTTTCTGTAACATGAGTTTGTCAAATAGGTTGGTTAAAGAGCAAGCAGTTGAAAATGTCAACAGATTAAAAAAAAAACCGGCCAAGAGCGAGTCGGACTCGCACACCTAGGGTTCCGCACAAACTTTATTGAATGAAAGGTAAATTGCGATTTACGATTTATGACGCATTAAAAAAAAAACTACTTACTAGATCTCGTTCAAACCAATTTTCGGTGGAAGTTTACATGTTAATGTACATCAAATTTTTTTTTTTGTTTTTTCATTCTCTTATTTTAGAAGTTACAGGGACATTGAAGACCTAATCATAGATACCCCACACGTATAGGTTTGATTTATTGTTTCTTTCTATTTTTGTGTGAAAATCTTAATGCGGTTCACAGAATAGATTTACTTACCAAGTTTCAACAGCATAGTTCTTATAGTTTCGGAAAAAAATGACTGTGACATACAGACGGACAGACAGACAGACATGACGAATACATAAGGGTATTGTTTTTTGCCATTTAGCTACGGAACCCTAAAAAACGCAATTTTTGGATCATATTATTATCATGTGTCCCACTATAAATATAAATGGAAGCACTGATTAGTTTGCCAACCTGTGCCTGTAAAAGAATTTACCCGTTATATTCAACGAATCCTAAAAGCATTTGATATCAACTTAATCTTAGCAAAACAATAATTCACAGTTACAACCTACAGCCAACTAATTAGTAGGTTCCAAGCGCTAATTTCTTACAAAACCAGTATCTATTGATCTAGTACAACCGAATGTTGTACTGCTAAAACTGAACTTCGGAACAAAATTATCCATTCATAAAATCAACAAAACTACGTGCGACCATAAAGCTGTAGTTACAAAGATAATTTTGTGTAGTTAGCTTCCATGTTTCCTAAAGATTGGCACATAGCCCTCGGCTCATAGCCATTCTAAACAGCAATTATGTGTCCCAGTTATCTTGTCCTATCATTATGTAATATTTTGAGAGCCCTCTGCCAATGAGTTTAGTTTGCAGGCGTGAACCGATCGCTGCCATTACAGGCTCTGATAACGGCTGAAACTTTCAGTTTGATATGAGACGGTTCATGGTTCAAAGTTTCTTGTTCAGCGATAGTTTGAATTTTATAGGGATTTTATAGTCTGGTGGGATGATTTATTCTTTAATTAAATGGACTGCTATTGCTGGGCCTCTGTTATCCCACTGCTGCACAATAGCCTGTGACTTCCAAATGTTTCGATTTAGGGGTAATGTGGACCACTGGTCGTTGATTCTGTCCAGCTCGTCTAGCCATCGCCTGCAAGGTCTAACATGTCGTCTTCTGACTGTGTCAAGACTCTACATGGTGTTTATTTTGGCCCATACGGCAGACATTGCCAGGCCAGTCCCACTTCAGCATTTCGAGCGTGTACTTGAAATGTCAAATCAAGCTACTACAAGCTGTCAAATTTATTTAGTAGATTTTCAATTTTATATCTGAAGCATTACGTTCAAGGTGATTTAGAAAATTTGACAGTCTCGTTTAGCTTGTATGTGTTGGCGTCTTTACATGAAATTTTATTCTTCGTAATTTAAAATGCCTCTGAATATTTAAAAGAAAAGTTATCATTGAGGAAAGAATGATAAGATTCGTTTCAATCAAAACCAATGGTTGGAAAAATCAGTCTGACATTTCTATAAATAAACGTCCAACTTTTATATGTAGCAGCTTGTCTTGCTAGACAGATTTTTAAAGCGTATTTTTTCGCAGTAGGAATTCAAGCAACATTTCCATTTAAAGTGAAGGAGAGCTGGCAACCGGTCAACGCAAGCAAAATTGAAAACTTTTTTAATACATCACGGTTGCCCGAGGATTTAAAAAATAGAGCTATGTATGTAATACGTACTTCTGTGGGGTCCTATCCGAACAGACTTGAATTGCAAATATACATCGTATTAACTTATAACTGTTGGTGTAAGGAGCATCTATATATTAGGCGTCTAAATTGATTACACTTAAAGTTAAATCAACTATAGGGCGGTCCAAAATGAAATCGTGAAATAATAATAATAACTATACCAGCCTATAACTGTCCCACTGCTGGGCAAAGGCCTCTTCTCATACAGAAAAGGCACGAGCCTTGATCACCACGCTTGCTCAAGACGGGTTGGTGAAAACACAAAATCCACAATATAAATGTTTGTTTGAAAAGGGAATAAAATCTTGTATTTGATGAGCCATTAAAAACTCTGCAAAATGGTTGTGTAAAAAACGATTTTGTCATAATTTTCTATGTGGTAATTCAAGGTATTAATTCAGTGCTTATTTTCCTAGAAGTACCTACCTATGTAGGTTGAATTATTTTAATTAAAAACAGAATTCTATTTAAAAACTCTCTACTAAACAATTCAGTGTACAACGTAGTAGGCTCTAGTTACAATTTTATTACATCACCAATCCTCAATATTATCGGAAGTCTTCCAGTACCACTTCGCTGTTTAATCTTAGGGCTTATATAAAATTTATTAAAGGTAAGGTTTGGCAAAAAAACGCGAAAGAAAAGTAGAATTCAGATTCAGAAATGAAATGAATACGGGCTTGAGGCGTTTCGTCGCCGATGAATAATTTATTTCAGAACTGGGTTTTCACGAAATTACTTGCCATCTCATTTGAAAGAGTGTGCCGACGTTTGCTGAATCGCCTGTTAATGCAGTACGCAGCTCTTTTTATGTATATATATATATATATTTGAAGAACTGTATGATGTTGAACATGTTCCTTGTTTGTGTTGTTTGAATACTTGAGTACGTGAATTATGTTGAGAGGACATAAGAAATAATACAACATAACATAACATCACGCATGTAATCCCCGAAGGATAAGGCAGAGGTATACTTTTCAGGACACCCACATTTCGCCAGTTATGTTTAAGTCCCATGTAATAGGGGACGAGCCTATTGCCAACAAACGGGGAAAAATTCAGACTCCGTGGCTGCTAAAATTTCTGATGGAAAAACCCAATAACACTTTGCCTCACACCGGGAAGCGAACTCAGGACCTCGTACTCAGCAGTCGCGCTTGCAACCAATAGACCAACGAGGCAGTCAAATAATTATACGTGTCGGGTTGTCAGGATTTATTTCGCTAGGGTCGAGCATTTTGTGGGCATAAGACGGGTTTCTTGCTATGAAAACACACTGGATGCGATACACTATTTTATTTCACATTGCACGGTTCGGGTTGGTCGTTTCCATGGAGAAGAACCGGCATGAAACTCCATGGTTACTCTTTTCAAACAAATACACAGAGTAAACTAACAAATTACTTGACATTACACTTTCACACAATAACACTGGGCAAAATGAATCGGGTACAGTTTCAAGACGTCTTAACTCCGCTGCGATCAGACCCAGAATGTCCGCCTCGCCGCAAAGTGTTAACATCAGGACTAAAGCCGCCATGGTGGGGTAAACTGGTAAGTAGGTCGCGTGATGTCACCACTGGCGCGCTTTCGATCCTTTCGCCCGTCCGTACTCATGACCGGATCCGACACGGCCATCCTGCTTGCACACGTCCTCGTGTGATGGTAACCCTGCAAACAAAAAGTCCACGACAGAAATTTGTTCCACTCGGCCACTCCTGAGCAAACTCTAGATTCGTCGGGTCAGTGAAAGTAAAGAACTATACCGTTTTATTTTAACCAAATCCTACTCTATAATAATTAGGGTTAAACAGAGGTGTACCCAACAAAAAAAACAAATGGATTCTTAAGTCCCAGGGCTATCCAGACCAATAGCCGAAAGGCCCAAGTCACGTCCATGTGACTACTACAGTCTCTTACGAGACCCAGGTCCCCACCACACCACAAGCCGCTCATCACGCCCTGAACGACAACGTACGCAGATGCGACTGCGTCTTGTGGATGCAGATTGACCAAATAGCCAACAAGCGCTATCATAAGTCTGTCGAGGTTCCTTCGCCCTCAGAAACATCGTCTATTACATCTAACTCTGTTGGAACTTCACAGGTTGGCATCTTTCTTAGCCTACCGTGTAAATATTTGTAGGCACCCTTATAATTCAAAGCTTTCAGTTTATAACGACCATCGTTTTTAAAATGTGTGGAAGCACTACCTTCGGGTATTTACTTCAATTGATCATGGGCATATTTATACTGGCAATTACAATTTAATGATTGCAAAGTGTATCTGTCGTTCCAATAATAAACTTGTCGGAAAATTAGACTCTACATTAGACTCTTAATTAGACTCTACATTGGACTCTACATTAGACTCTACATTAGACTCTACATTAGACTCTACCTTAGACTCTACATTAGACTCTACATTAGACTCTACATTAGACTCTACATTAGACTCTACATTAGACTCTACATTAGACTCTACATTAGACTCTACATTAGGCTCTACATTAGACTCTACATTAGACTCTATAGATTAAGGTTTTCAGTCACCAGATTTGATAATGAATTGATAGTGCTACGTAGGTACTAAAACATTATTCAAGCAATAACCGAAAATTATAACAACAGAATGCATCACTCAATATGGAATCACTCTATACAACAACAAAACTCAATTGCCAGTCCATCGGCAAGTCATAACGTAAAATGTGAACCCATCGTCAGAAACTAACCATCTCAGCCGCGTAAGTGCTACTCCTCGCAAAGAGTATACTGCACAGAAAAAGCAGTCAACGTGCACCTCTTACATGCTCCGGCGCTTTTGATGCGGCCACAACAGTACCCAGTCCATCGGGTATGCCTTCAGTCCATCGAAAGCATTGTACTTTTAAACAGTGAATCCATTAGAATCAACACAATTATAATCATCATGGTAACGTACACAACTAACTTGAAATAGTGGCATTATCATCATCGTCACATACAATATCTAATTCAGAGGGAACCTGTTGTTCTAGGATTTTTCTGATCTTATCGGTTTTTGTAAGCGTAAGAGACTTTAGCACATACCTATCTCCATCTAACACCTCTATAACTTTAAATGGTCCTTTGATCTTTGGATCCAGTTTCAATTGATTTCTCTCCTCATTTTCTATTAAAACATAATCTACTACTACACATCTCTGAATCTTAGCCTTTGTACTGTCAAACTGATTTTTGGTTTTTCTAAAATAGGTACTAAAATATAGTATATATATAGTATATATAATATAGTATAAAATATACTATATTTTAGTACCTATTTTAGAAAAACCAAAAATCAATGAATAATGAAAACAATAGAGCAATAAGCGTAGAGATTTTAAGGTTGATACTCAGACTGCCTGTTGTGAGTTTTGTGTAAACAATGTAGTTATTATGTACCAACACCTGTCAGTTCCCATTACAAATAATCCTATTATACAATTAAGGATTGTGTTATGTATAATTAGGGCCAGGGTTTGATTGTCGTAACTGTCACGATATTATGTTTTGTGGGCGAATTTATTGTTTACGAGTAATAACTAGACTAAAACGGGTGCTAATTAAACAGACTTCTTTTTAATAAATTAGCAGTTTAAGTCCCTAAAAATCTACATTGCCTTCTAAATTACAAAGTCAGCCACAAATAACGAGCGTCTGAATGATGCTATCTTAGCCACTAGCCGTCAGTTAGATTATCAAAAAATATTTGACCCGTGTTTTTTCTTTTGTTACGTAAACCAAAATTGACGAAGATATGACGCTTTTAAAATTCTCAATACGTCACGCCTAGGTATAATTTTTACCTAGTTCTGAGGTCACGAGCCCCCACTCCCGAGTTTTGATGCGTTTTATCTTTGTCAATATTCATTGATTTACAAAAACAAAAAATACGTGTCCATTAATTTCCAATACTCTAAATGACGGATTAAATAGATTTGCAATTTTTTGATACTGTCGTCATGCCTATTATATTTTTTTGAAGACCTTGTGTTGAAGCTGTTAAACGTAAAATGGTGATGAGATATAAATTCCGTGGCTGAATTAGTAAATTAGCTAGAATGTATAAATAAGAAGGACAAGTTAAGAAAATTTTTGATCTATGTATATTTGACGGTTTCTATAGAATATTAAGTTAGCGTTGTAAAAAAGACGTACTAGTTTACTATCTCTTTTTCCCGTTGCTTAGTTATAAAATGAGAAGTTTTATCGCGTGGCTAATAAAAAAAATTGTGGCTTGATTTATTATTTCTTGATTAAAACGTTCGCGTTACATAGTTTTTCAGTCGAAAGTCGTGCTGTAAAAGTCAAATTAAACATAGCAAGTAACTTTTCGATATAGTTTATATTTTATGACTGTCTCGTTGGTGACTGCATCGTGGGTTTAGTAGGCTGGCCCCCTTTTACATGGGACTTAAACATAACTGGTGAAATGTGGGTGTACTAATGGATACACTTCTGCCTAACCCTTCGAGGATTACAGGCGTGATGTCATGTTATGTTATCTTAATTTTTTGAAGCGACGTTTACAAATAGGATGAGATACCAAGTTTTACAAACATACGAGTAGTACAAATATGCCTCATATTTGTGCAGTTAAACTTCCTTTAAAATTATAACACAACATTTTGATCCAAATAGTAACCCAACTCCCGTTTAACTAGCCACAACTGGCGAAGTTCACACTTGTACAAGGAAAATTAACCATAACATGAAAATAAGTTGGCGGCTTCTCCAAACTTCACGTTACCTACAGGATGAATGACTGTACCTCTAGTTAGGAGCTAGGGTATCAATTACAGAGTCCGCGTAACACTGGTCAGTCTCCCTCACTCGTCAGTTTATTTAATTTGACAGTTTTGTTGATTGGGAGTAACTCGGGTGTGTTAAAAGTTAGTTGCAGTCCTTCAAGTTTTCTTTTCCAATGTGTTAATAATTGTATCCAATTTTATTCTTTGCATCATTATAATTTCCCTGCCCTTATCCCAATTTATTTTGTGGTCGGCGCAGCATGTCTTCTTCTTCCATACTTCTCTATTACTCGTCATCTCAGCAGTCACCTCCTTTCGAACCATATCATCCTTTACACAGTTCATCCATCGTTTCTTTGGCCTTCCTCTACTCTTGTACCCATTCACGTTTATACTCAAAACTTTCCTTACAACATTTTCCTCATTGCTCCGCATCACATGCCCATCGGAAAATTTCTTGCCAAGTTTAATTTGACTTTTCCAGCACGACTTTTCACTGAAAAACTGTGGAACGCGAACGTGTTCATCTATGTAGATAATACTCGTAAACTATCACTCCGCTCACCAAACATAACATTGTGACAGTTACTTATACTTTATACTTATACTTAACACAATAACATGTCATTTTATAATTAAGTACCTAACTGTTCTGCAAGTGCTGTGCACTTCTATAAGTGGCGACTTCACAATACTTAGAGCTAAAATAAATCCTTGAAGTGCCTTTAAGATGAATTGATTGATTTTGAAGGCATGCCCAGGTCTTTTGAAGTCTTATCCCACGCCACCTCGTACCAGCAAGGGCTGGGCAGCCCTGCTTGGGTATTCGTCTATAGACTAAATAAAATTTATTTCAGGGATACAAATTTTCCGACCTATGTAAACAACGAAATAGGTATAAATTAATTTAGTATTACTCAGTTGAATTAGAATAAACCGTAAATTAAACAAACCACCTGAAAGCAGACAGATATTCATTGGGGTGCTCATAACGAAGTGCGTGATTGACATCCACCATTCGTCATTCTTAATTAAAATGAGAACCAGGTTTCAATATTCCCCAATACCCGATGAATTACAGCTACTCAAACCATTCCCGCGTGAAAACAATTTTCTTACAATTTGAAGAACAATTCAACACGCAAAATATAGGCTCGGTTACCGCAAAGTATTCTTCCCTAAACAAATGTTCTAAATTGATTAGGAAAATCGTGAAGTTCTTTTCGATTCACGAAAGTAAAGACTGTTAAACGTAGTGATCGTAAAAGCTAGCCACGTTTTCGAACTAAGTTTCAAATTAGGGTTTCGTGGCGAAGTCGAACGATGTTCGCAATGAATGTAAATAAAATGAAACTTTGTTTTTATTTGCGGTTTTAGGGATATAGTTTGCTACGCTGTGCTTTGCATACATTTCGAGTGTCCTGGTTTTCAAGTCATAGCATAAAAGTGCCATACCTGGTTATGCAGCAAGCAGTACCTATCATAAGGCAGTGGTCAGACCGCCGGCGAGAAAACGACTAACTATCGGAGATTTTCTCTCTCAAGAAACGCACGCAATGTACATTCCGTGTAAACGAAAGAGATGCACATATTAAAAGTTGCTCTCTGACTGTTCACACTGCTGGCGATGACTCGCTTTACTAGTTTTATCGCTGAGCGACGAGCTTTCAAAAATAAACTTGCTCAGCGATAGTTCAGCGATGCTCGCTCGCTTGATCATTTCTTTACAGTGCGGCATTGATGCACAGGACTGAGCGACCGCGGGCGAGTGGCGCTAATAATCGCTCGTCACACTCGCATATAGCCCGGCGACAAAACTATCGAAACTACACACTCGCTTCCCGCTGATCGCCAACTCGTTTATAGTTACTAGTTCTACACGTTTCTCGTTCATCGTCGGCAGTCGGACCACTGCCTTAAACGTACGTGCTTCTAGTAAACGTCTGCAAAAAAAAAGTAACACTTGTTTTTCTTATTTTTCAAATAACATAACGCACCCCCCACCGAATGATCCGGTAATCAACAATTCTAAATTTTACAGGAAAAATATAGAACTGTTTTATGCAATATCTCAGCATGGGTGAATCCTACGATAGCCACTTATACATCAAAACAAAGTTAATTTTTAGTTTTTTTTAGTTATTGACGAAAATAATGTTACTGAAATTGTAGGACAAAACAATAGTATAGAACACATCATTACGACATTACTCGCGTGTAACCTCAACGATATCGTAGTTAGTATTAATGCATTAAGGTATTATTCGTTGAACTCGATAATTTGTACAAGTTGTATTGTTGAATTAAGTTGTACCGTACAACGTGTCATTATTCTACTATTAGTGCAAAAAGTGTGTTAAGATTTTTAGGGAATGATATTGTTAAGTCCATTATGGGACCCATTGAAATTATTGTACTTTTGCAAATATGCATAGAAAAATTTCGAAAAAAAATTACAAGGTGTAATCAATGCTCTAAATATCGAATATGCAATAAAACGTTAACTATCGTTATAGCACATTACCATATTATTCGGTGGGGGGTACGATAACACATTCATAACATTACGCCTGTAATCGGGTTAGGCAGAAATGTACCTAATAGCATACCCACATTTCGCCAGTTATGTTTAAGGCGATTACATGAGCTAAACGCGAGTTTTATAATGCAAAAAAGCATATGATTCACTGCAATAAACAAAACCAGAAAAATATATGATATTCTTCAGGATATATGCTAGTAGGATAGTGTTTTGAAAACATAATACAACACATTTTATTCGATAGAAAAAAATCACGAACTTATCTCTAAAAATTTCTTTTAACGAGTAAAAACCATACTAAAATATATGCGATCATTCTGATTTTTTGGCAAATAATTCTACAAGCAAAATACTAATATCATAGTGTTTTACTTTTTTAGTCCAATCAATAGATTTTTTGTAAATCGCAAAAAACCACTCATTTCGCACTATTCGGCCGCAGTGACTGACGTAACAACCACTTTGTCGTGCAAGCTGATTAGAACTTTATTCTAACAGTATTTCAAACGAAGTTTGAACCAACACAAATACGGTTGCTTATTTAGCTCATGTAATCGCCTTAAGTCTCATGTTACAGGGGGCGAGTCTATTGCCATCAACCAAGCACAAATCCAGACCACGCGGCTGTGGGGTTTTTTTTTAAGTATGATTATAAAAGACCAGGTGTATCTGCAGTATCTTTACAATTACAGGAGTCCAAAGTATCCTCATTCTAAAATTGACGGAGAAACTTCAGCTCTAACTCTCGTTCTCTAGTTTGTATTTCGATGTCCCAATTACGGCAAGCAATAAAAGTTTTCTACGGGACGCTACGTGACGACGATACGTAGACACTACGTGTGACGAATGGACAATACTGTACTGTGACACCAGGATTAAGTTTTTGGGGAGTATTACAATTTTGAAAAAGTAATGTTTTTTAGTAAACAAACAGTCACGTAAGAAAGTTACAAATTCAAAATCAGGAAGAAAGGGAGTGAATACACTATCGTTGAGATTTCAAAACCTACTTTTCATCATGAGCTTCCGAGGAGGATCTTGTTTACATTTTTTTTAGTATAGCCTGTACTGTCACACGGCTGTGCAAAGGCTTCCCCCAATTCATTCCATGTGCTCTTTTCTCGTGCCTCCTCGAACCAGAGGCCCTACTTCCTAACGCTTCGTCCGTATATTTGGATCTATCCGTCTCTCTTACTCGCACGCATCTGCAGACGTGCGCGAGAGAGACGGATACATCCAAATATACGGACGAAGCGTTAGAAAGTAGGGCCCCAGCTCTCGTGGTACACGTCCAGATTGTCTCGCCAACTCTTTCTGGGCCGGCTTCGGTGGCACCGTCCGTCTTCCTACAATTACCTTAACTAAATGCAAGCAAGGTAATCCATAGCTTTTGCATGTGTTTTTAATGTCAGAAAGTGAATAATATAGTGCTTTCAAGCAATCAGCTACTAAGCCAGCGGTTCAAGTACCTGTTACGGCACATACTTTGTGTGTTATCAAGTAATGTCAACGTCATAGTTGTGCTAGTGAGTCTGTTTGCAACCAGCACACAAAGTAATCCATTGCTTTACTGGTTGGTACCTTTAAGACTCGCCTACTTGCCCTAATGACGTCCATTACTGAGATTGTCAAACGCATCGTCTTCCATGTTGGTGCATTAAACTGACGCCACGCGGGCCCAGTGCGGATTGGTAGATGTCACATGTCTTCGAATTTAATTAAATTTTTTAATAATGTAATTTAATACTCGAAATAGAGAGTTTTTAACGGCGTAACGCTCTCCTGTAAACCATGTGTTTGAACATGTCGCTTTGTACGTAGTAACCGTCGATTTGTGCGAGACAAACCCAAATAGTGCTTGGAAAGGTCCATCTGTTACTCAAAGCACATTGGGTCTTTCAGTTTTATAACTAATCAAGTACCTACTGAAGACCACGAGCGCGTAGTTAATTTTATATGTGGCAGAAAATTGTGCCGATTATATTATGACCGCGCTAAATAAACCTGCAAGACATACTCCATTCACGCCAAAAGCAATTCCTGAGACGGGATTTCCCGAAAACGGCTTATTTAAAAAAGATCTGACTTTTTTGTATAGACACCTTAGCCCCGACACTCTTCCAATAAAGAGGTACCTACGTGTTTCGTTCTCACATAAAAGTGGATTGAACAGAATGTTGTATCACTTTGGGAAATGAAGCCACTTGAGCGTTTATCGACGTTTTTTACTTTGATACGTCTCCGATATTCGGTAAGACGTGCTTTGACGGGAACAAAGTTTGTGTACTGCTTATTAAGTTGTAAGTAGCTACATAATTAGAAAGATTCTTCAGAGAGCTTCGCCAAATAACACACACAACGACACAAAATGAGTACACGGCGACAACATAACATACACACACATAACTACATGTATTTTATGAATAGGATTTTTTTAACAATTAGAACTTTGGCACAACGTACATGAGCGGGCTTACAACACACAGTGGTAATGGTAAATCTGAAAACTGAAGAATACATTTTTATTTGTTTGTTTATTGAGGTAACGTTTATTGAGGTACTGCATCCAGTTAGACTGGAAGCCGACTCCAACATAGTTCCGAAAATGCTAGACGAGACTGATGAGGTGAAAGTTCACCAGGCTTTTAAATTTCTAACCTTAGTACACACCTATGTTGTAGGTACTCTAGAAAAGTAGATTCTCGATTGGTTTTTTATCTTCTTTTGGCCTTTCACGAGATTACGTTACACCTACGTAATCTCATCTTTGGGTTAAAAAAGGATTTAGATAGCTCGGATTAAAAGACTAGAGGAATGATCCCCAATTTAGAATTTAAAGTGTTTTTGTCATACGATCAAAGCATTTTAAAAAGTATTTGTGACACAGATTTGTCTTGTTTTCGTAACTGGATGACCAATATCGAAAACAAAGAAAAAAAAACAAGTTTTCGCAAGTACCTATATTCCTTATGGAATTTATGGTAAGTCTCTGAAATAAACTCTCGAAGTTGTTTAGTAAAGAACGGCTTACTTGTTTAGTTTTTTTCCGAGCTGACGAGCTTTTTCACAGACGATATCAAATCATAAAAAGAAATAAGATTTTTTCTTATTATTTCAGAACAGTAATGAAAATCTACGCGCCTTACTGAAATTTTATTATTTCTGTTAATGTAAAAAGAAAATTAAACAAGACTGGAAAATGGGGTTTGACTTCAAATAGACTATTTGGTCGTAAAATTGCCAATATTATCACAAAGACTCTCAAAATTTTGAAAAAACGCCATATTTTACATTACTTTAAAAAGGTTCTCAGTTCTCAAATTGCAGTCCACGTGCCTATAATAACATTAACCCTCTACTTGCTGCGAACATAACAATCGATTGGCCAAGCGTCGATGGACAAATATTAGCATGGACATAATGACAAAACCACAGAGTCAATGGGATGGTCGGACTGCGGTCCCATTTCAGTCTATTGCGTTGCGTGGAACTATACATTTATGTTAGTATAGGATTAGTAAACATCGGAGCATATCGTTAGTATCGATTGATAGATTGGAGCTATCGATTAAGCTTTAGTGGAGATTTACTCGGATTGATTGTTTGATTGGTTTGAGAAGCTTGTGTCTTATTAAGAACAGCCACACGGGTCCATCTTCAAGGTAATGGCCATGGATGGGACCATCCATTACATACCGGGTTAAGTCGGTGCCTCGCAAACCGCGTTAAGTTGTTGATCCCGGCTGTCATTTGTAGATCTGTGACAGTCGTTACGTGTAGTTAGAAGCTCGACAGTCTGAAAAACATCAACCAGTCTAACCAAGAAGTAGTAGTAGTAGAAGAAGAAGAAGTGTAGCAGTAGCGAATCGTCAGTTTTTGTAAAAGGTAAGCCGGAGTACATTCTTTAATTTGATTATACTATTTTTCTATAGAATACTGTCTGTGGCATTTTCCAAAGGGGATCCGGTAGGAATCGAGTTTCATGGACCCTTCGCCACTGTAGTGTAGTAGTGGTAGTTCAGTAACGGGGTTATACGATACCTCTTGATTGTGGAGGTCTGATAGGCAGTCGGTCCATGTAAATACTGGTATTAAACTGCATCTGGTAAGACTGGAAGTCGATTATAACTGACTTTGAAATGAAAGACATACTTTTTTTTAAAAGATGTTGTTTATAAATGGCTGACTCATGAGATGAAGACTAATAGAGAAATATGGAAACAGAACACATGCTGCGCCGACCCCAAATAATAGGAATAGGGGCACGAGAATGTTGCTGATATCACAATGTATCAAAATATAATAAGTTTCTTGCATAAGCATATTCGACTCATAATATTGGGTTTCCCACGAGCTTAAGGTACTGAAACTCACATAGTTATCACATGTATCAAACTGATGTTGTCGACTTTTAGGTAAATTATTAGGTAAGTGCAAAGCCACAACACAAGGAAACTTTATCTAAATTCGTATATTTTACCATTATACTTGGTATTTTAACTTCAATTGAATTGTATTGGTTTGTACAAGGTGAGAAATGTTTTTCTTGGGAGTTCAACAAGCAGAATTCTATGAACCATACATTTTTCAAATTATTGCGATAGGAAAAAGTTTGATGGTGGTGGGTGGTCATTTCGTTTTTAAATGATACGTATTTTTTTTGTTAATTTCGCCGAGATAATCGTCTTAATTCGTCGGACCCCCTGAACCTTTTACCTACTTTTTTTACGTATTTTAGTTTAGAACAATGTTAAATAGTTTTATTTTTCATCATGAGCTGTGCTGCTTCTAAAAGAGTTTTAGTCTAGATTCACAGCCTAAGTTTGTTATTCCAATCACAGACGTTGGAAAAAGCACAAGTGACCCTGAAACATATTGAAGCTCAATTCAACCTACTTATTAAAGTTCTTAATTCAAATTGGCAAAATCGCTTGGGCAGATGACAATAAAAAATAAAAAAAAAGAGTGCCAAGTACAGATAAATAAAACACCAAAGAGTACAATTACGTATTTCTATTGTCCCGTTTGATTTTATTCTCTTGAACGTGCAGTAACAAGCACAATACAATAGATAGTTACAATGAACGAGGGTTGAAGAGGGTTGGCCACTGGATCCTTAACGAATTGTTATTTTGATGCATTCATTCGGAAAAACAATCGGGCCGCGCGCATTAAAGGGACAGAATTAAAGATTTGGTACGGTTAACGGTGATTCGGGGGCTTCTAGCCGAGAAAAAATACTCTTCTTTTCTTAAACAAACAATCTCGAATTCTGACTAAAATTCTCTGTAAACTATGAAAATATTATTCTAGTCGAGCGAAAATACAAAGTTGCTAGAATATATTTTGAAAACAAAATCAACAAATAGCGTGGGAAAAATTACAGCTTTTAAATTATCTGCTTAAAGTGGTTTCAGAAGACTTGTTGCTAATTCACAGCTGATCAGTTTTAATTTCAAATCTATTAGCATAATAATTTGAGTGGGTATTTACTAATTTATCAAATGAGTATGCCTATAAAAGCCTAGGTATAAGCCTAGGTATAGTGTATTTTTTTAAACATTTTTCCATTCTTTATGAATGTCTCCGTATCGTAGGTGCGTTTAAAAAGTAACTTATACAAACAACCAGACCCGGAAAAACTATGTGTAGGCCATACAAATGTTTATTCCGTACGGGAATCGAACTCGCGACACGCAGCGCAAATAATATCAAGTTATCCGATTTACCGGGGTTGCGGGACTGTTCGAAAGAGATACCGCGGCCCCGGAACACAAAGGGCGATGAAGGAACATGGATGGGTTTTAGTCAGTAAAAGTCTGACACTCCCTCCTGCTCCGCCCAGAGCGGGAGAAGTCATATGATGATTTCCCATCCGAAAAAAAAAAAAAAAAAAAAAAAAGTTATCCGATTTAGCATTTATTAGTACTATTGGAATTTTTTTATTAAAAAAATCTAATGAAAATCATTATTTTTCATAAATTTTTTTTTTTTTCAAGCTCATCTTTCATTAGCATAAGTACAGCTAAGAACATAATCTTGTGTCACTGATTCGATATTTATTTCGTGTGCTTATTATTTGATTTGAGGTCTAGGCAAACACAGCTGGGCATTCACCAACCATCATCCATAATGGACCTTAGAGTTAACCTAACCATCCCCAACCCACAGAAACATAAAAAAATATTTTCAAGCTAGAGAAAAATTGTTCCAATCTGTATAATAAAGTAATCGCGGGCGAGAGCTCTCCGCTGAGGTGCCAGTTAACGCCTTCAGGAGGGTTAAGTGAGGATAATTTCCCTTTGCGTGCCCACTCCTAATGACGAGCGGGAGCTATGGCCGGTGAAAAGTAGGGTAAGAAGTTCCATTGGTGACAAAAGTGGGTTGCAACTTTATTGAGAACCGAATCTAAGCTAACTCGGAGCCAGCTCAGAGTGTCGCCTTGAAGGTGGTTTTTTGTTGCTTAGAGGCTCTATTATAATTCATAAAAAGAAATTTGCTTCGTTAATTTTCGGCTTTTTATGGAAATCTACCAATTTTCTTATCATCGGTTATCCTTGGTTTTAGAAATCGTTAATCTTCTCAAAAGCATGTATGTCCCTACATCGCACTGTTTCCGAGATATGGGCCTCTGAACTTTTTATTTTCCTCCTCATACCGCTCCTAAACTCCAACCGGTGACTAACTCGGATATGTTCACACAATTGAGTGTGTGTGTGTTTGATTTTCAAACAAATCTCGACATTAATACTACTTGAATATCAAAAACAAAATAAAGGTAATAGCCCCGTACATCAATAATTATATAAAAATCATAGATAGTGTATGAGCAAGATACAGAATACGGTGTACCTTCTGTTTATATCTATTTTGTAGCACAAGGGAGCCAGGGAGCAACGCACCCTCCCTTGGAGGGGCAATTTCGATTTTCTTCGTCTTGGTTATATATTTTTGTTTAATTATTCTTTTTTTTTTGGTTCGGTTACTAATCGTAATACGAAAAGGGTAATAAGTTTAAAATAGCGGGTAATTTTAAAATGTTTAAGAAAGATCGCTTTTTAGATAGATTGTTTTTAAATGAAGGTTTTCTTGATTTGTTTATAATTATTATTTGATTTAATAAGTAAAATTTATTTTTTTATAAATATTATAAGTAAACACTAAAACAGTTACTCGTTACACTTTGACAACAATTTTTTCCGTATGTCAAAAGTAGATATTGTTGTAAAAGAAACAAATTGGAAGTGGAAATGGTTGTCATTTCCCACATTCTGATTGAGAAAAATGGTTTCTTCCTGTAACGCGTAGGCGAAGGGTTTGTGAATTTATTACGATCCTTAAGTTGCTATAGTATCCATATATCTTTTGGCTGGTGCTTACTTCTCTTGGATCTAGCGTAAGAACTTCCAGATTTATGTGACACAGTTCTAATGTCAGTCCCCAAGAGACTGTATGTCTTCCAGAAATCCAGGTTGCACTTTGGATGACCTGAAACAAAGGGTAGAAGAATCATTTTAAACTTAGTTTTATGGGCTGGTCAAAGCAATCTCCCTTATAGAGTAAGGTCCGAGTGTTGCATTACCTTTCACACAAAAGGAGGTCCAAACTGTAGAAACATTACAGGCTGATGGTAGGTAGTGTAGCAGTCAGACTGTTGAGGACGATATTTCCTATTTCCTTGTTTACCTAAAAACTTAGATGGTTTGGTTACCTGGAGAGAATAAGTGAAATGCTACTAAAAGACAGATAGAACACAAGGCAGATGAGAGTGGCAACAATGAGACGACGCCCTAGACACACTGACACACACTGACCTACACTGACCTTATTGGTGAGGTTCTTCAGAAAAGTTATGTGCGTAGTACTCGCAACCGGCGTGCGCGCACGATGAGATGATGGACGCGGATGAGGCAAAAGGAGGATGTGAGGATCGCTGCAGGTAGCGTCCTGTGGTTTCTGCCTACCCCTATTGGAAAAAACTTAAGTTTATGTGTGTACTAACAAAGCACACAAACATCCTTAAAAGCCAAGTTCAGAAGACTAATGTATCAAATAAATCAAATAACACAACATTGAAGTTGGAAACTCAGAATACGATAAGTCACACATGATTTTCATTATCTCTAGCTAAACGCTGTAATGGAATGTCCACATCGCAGCCCCGTGCGAGATATTTGCCTTAATTAAAACTTGTCCCAGTCCAGTGGAACGTAGATAAACAACTCCTGGATACGACAGAGATGTGTTGCAAATTTTTATTTTCGTGCCTGAAGACAAGAGTAGTCGTTGGAAGAAAATCTCTGAAAGAAAAACAAAACATAAGCAATGGGTAAATCAGCACTAAGTATTGAACATCCCAAAAAATCAATGATGCAATGACAAATGGCTAGTGGCTAAACTCTAATGTTCTACCCAAATCATTGAGCCATGTGTGGCTTCTGACCATGCCTTTCTACTTTCTAAAATTTCGCCCAAATCGATAATGATTCACCTAACTTCATTTTCGTTAACATTCTCTATAAAACTTCCCTAAAGTCATTCTTTTGATGGCTGTGTTGTTCCACCCACTACTGATTTTAGGCCTTCTCCTGCATGTGTCTTCCTTGATCTGCGCGAGTCTCGACCAGGTCTTCCCCGCGATCTTCTGAATGCCATCCATCTGGCTGTTGGTCTGTCAACACTAATTCTTCTACCGTCTCCCGTCAACCATTCAGAGAGGGCTTCATCTGCTAGCATCATGAAGTTTCCAGTGAAAGAAATACAAAAAAAGATCCATCTAGTTATATTGTCTACATCTTGGTTAGCGCGCTCGTGTCCAGTAGCCGAACAGTTTGTCTTACAACGGAACTCATTAAGTTACGAGCAATATCGAATCGGTGCTCCTCAGCGCGTTAATTGGCGCAGTGTTCATTGCGTAATAGCTCCTCATCTCGCTACGATGAAATGCTCGAATTGTTTTAAAATAATCGTGGATTTTGTGGGGTTATGTAACGAGTTTTGTACTTTGAGGGTTTCGTTTGTTATAACCTACTGACTTTTATGTACCAGTGACCTTTTGCCTATGAATGTATTAGTATATGAGTGGATTCATATGGGCTAGGAAAACTCAAAAATGTCTTGCATATTATGCATAAGCTGCCGAAAAGCTTATGTCGATCCTGATTCAAGTTAATGTAGAATAATTAACGAAAGAAACGGTTTGAAAGGTACACCCCATTTTTTTTCGTCCTAACTTTATCAAATTCATGTAATTGACGATTCCTATGACATATAAGGTTGACACGGACATTTCATGAAGCCGCCAAACAAGCATTCTAAGTAACACTACTCCAAAACTATGGCTTTTTTAACGGCTTTTTTTTAGGGTGTAAAATTACGTTTTACGATGGGACTCAATTAACGCACTCAAAACAATGTGGTGATGGATGCATTGAATAGTACGGGGTTTAGGTAGGTATTAAAGTAAAGTTATAATATAAAAAACTTGAGAAAAAGTTGGATTTTTGACTTCCACAATCTCCGTAACTAGAATGTTCCTAGGAATGGTCCAGCACAAAAAAAATCGCAATGATGGGGAGATTAAGTGCTTTTCGGCTTTCGTGAACGATTTCTTTACACTCATTACAGCATTAACAGCCATAACCTTACTTACTAGCAACAAGACTTACTTTTTCTCCTACATTTGTGTCCGAAGGAAAAACCAATCAATTTGTACAATCATTGACCGTACCCATACGTACTTATGTTTACCCTGTTAACCCCAGTATGATCACCGATAAATAACAAATGCACCATTAAATGGCCTTCTTGTCCAAATAAAACGTACATTTGTCCGATTAAGTCCGGACCGGACAGAACTCATTGATGTATACGATGGAACGGACGACGTGGACACGACTGCGGGACGGAAACGGAACGTGAGGATGACGTGCGCTTTCCGGATTAGGAAAAATACAGCCTTTTTCGCTGACAGAATGTTGAATGGGCCTGAAATATAAATTGGTCGCATTTGGTGTTGTTTTCCTGGTTTTGTTTGGAGGTGTTTTACATATTTACTTAATTGACATAAAAATAACTCATATTAGACGTGATTAGGCTCATGAATCGGAAAAAGAGGTTGATTAAAAAAAACCTTAACATCAACAAACCGCTTTAACAAACGCAGATAAAATACAGTCTATATAAGGTTGAGTATATCTGGCGTGCACAGTGCACAGCAATGCAACGTACAGTTTGTTTCGGTCATATTTCACCGGTTCGACGGGTGTGTAAGCATTGGCTTCTCCATGAGGCCGGGCTCGATTAATGACCCCCGCCTTTTTCTGCGGATGCCAAATGTTGCGGGATTAGACTGCAATTGTTTTTAAAAGTGGCCAGTGTTAAAATCCGCCTTAAGCTGTATCAGTGTCCCTACACTTTAGTAGTGTTGCATGATTATTTTGGCGGTTGAATGACATTGACAGATAAAACAAGATGGCAGCGTTAGTACCGATTAAGGCCATGCGCTAAAAGAATCACTTAGCGCTATACCGCAACTTCTAACCATAATTGCGAAAGGTTATGAGTTTAGTATTCGGTTTCACCCTACGTTATTAATATTCTACGTCTAGATTTTTCGAGTCTAGGCCACACGTTCCGTTAATAAAATAACGTGAACTTTTAAAATCAATATGGAGAATTTTAATTTGATGAGGGAGAAAATTACTAATTTTCTAGTTAGGATGTCTGGTCCATTTACTTCGTAAATGTTTGGATTACATAATAAAACTGGGTTAAAACTCGATTATTTCGGTAATTAGTACGTTGGTAGTTGTTAGGGTTCTATGTTTTGAAAATATTCAAAAGGCTTTTAAAACATTTAAAGTTTTATTTCAAGCGTATAAAAGCTTTGTTTCAGCAAACAACAACTGAAATAACAAAAAAAAGTTCTATTCTGTTTCATTTCCATAAATGTTTTGACAGATGTGTGGGTTTAAAATGTAGTCAACGTCCTCTCTGCAGAAAATTATGCAGGCGAGAACATTTCATTTTAATTAACTTTAATTACCTTTGACTCCGGCCGTAATAGTGGCATTTTGTAAATTACAAATACTGTGTAAAACCCTAATACAATAAAAGCTTGGTGTTAACAAATCACACCGAGGTAAGGACGACATTAAGCGAGTGCGAAATATTAATTTTAATATATTCAGACTGTAAGCCCGGTTCGGCCGTGGCAGTAAATTAAGTAAGCGGAAGAAAGCTCATTTATTTTTGGGCGGATGCGGCGAAATTCACATCCGCGTTAAATACACAACCCGACGAAACGCGCACTTTCTCGTTTCGAGTGTTTTCTGTTAAAATTTAATTTCTCGCCCAAATTAGTGTCTTTTTGTTCATTCACTTTCTGAATTTCTGATGACGAAATTAGCTCGTCTTTTTATCATTAATTCATACGCTGAAACATGTTTAATTGAGAATTGTTATTAAATATTAATCAAAGATTTTAGCTCAGCGATGCGTAGATAAAACATACATATTTATGGATATTACTTTGGTAAATTAATAATTCGTGTTGGGATGGAGAAAGTATACTAATCCCTGCGTCGGAAAAGAGGATTCTGCGAAGAGACTTAGTGAGTGGCGCCCTGAATAACATAGTTGAGCTCCCTCGGTGAAGCGGTGAGTCGTGGGGCTCTGTACATTCACGAACAGTATCATGCCCCATCCGAAACTAAGTGAAACCGATAGTAATCTCCGCTTTACACGGCTCTTTCTATTAACTAGATTCGGCTAGCGGTGTTGTGTTTTAATTAAATTTTCGTGATAATGATATTGAGACACATTATTATCCTACCTAATTTCCCTGACTTATTTGCTGATACAATCAACCAGTAATTTCTTCTGTGTATAACCAAGGACGACCAAGGCTAATAAAAAGAAAAATAACGTAAAAGTAGTTTCTAAACACGGAAACAAAGCCACAACCCTTGCTTTTATCTCGAGTCAAACAAAATGAGACCTTCTCTGAAGCACCCAAAACCTCATTAAGGCAAGCTAATTGCGCCAAAACTTCGCCCGCAACTAATATAGCCCAAACATTGCGAAACAACCTCTAACACGCAATTACAAAACAAAACGACGTATCGCCCAACAACAACAACTGTCCACATGTTGTTCTATTCATTAACCCCCGGCTGCTGTATCGCACATCTAAAATACAACAGCGAGCCAATTAAAGTTGACCCTATAGCGTTCCGGTACTGCACTCTGAATCAGCCGACAGATACACGGTTAATTAATGTGATCCGCTTTTATTATTCTCCTCGTAAAATGGGATATTCGTCAGGATTTTAACCGTAGTGCTCGGTCAAGATTTTGGTATTATAAGGACGATTTACTGGCTATTAAGTTAGTTTGTGGTTGGGGTAGTTTTTGGAAAGCAAAGCTTTTCCATTTCCCTTTTTTCTTTTTCGCAAAATTTCGATTTAGCTTAATTTTATTTTACTTAATAAAATAGTAACACAATAATTCTACTTCCATTAGGTGATTGGGTCGCTAATCGACCATATCACCTAATGGTTTATTGTGTCATAATTTCATGTTATCATAATTTCTTAATTGTTCTTATGCGGATGATTTGTTAACAAATCTCTCAACAAATCTGTAACGAATATCCATGTTTATGTTCTCTATGAAATACTGGAATATTTCCTAGACCAAGTCCAAGTCAAAATATCGTCAACTCCTAAGCTAAAGGAAAATATTTCATTTTAATTTTCCGTCATAATGCTAGAAGTGTAACGCTCAAGTGTTGAAAGCGACCATTTTGAGACGAGAAACAGAGAAATAAAATGAAACTACGTCTGAATTCAGAACCTACATAGCTTTTTAAGTGTTCAACGTCGCCTGAAAAGAATAATTGTTAAAATAAACAACACGACGTTGCGTGTTTAAGATGCGATACATTAACTGGTTTGTTGTGCTAGACACGAAAGCTAATAATACGTATTCGGTAATGTAAATGCAATATTTCGAGCCTTGTCGGTTGTCACTCAAGCAGGTTGCGTGATCGTCATTGCAATCTACAAACGTACGGTAGGGGTAGTGTGCCCATAATAATATTTTTATTTCAGGTAATATTTTCCCTGGAAACGTGGAAAACTTTTAATAGTCACAGTTTTCTGCTTAGACTAGACTAGTTACAAATACGAAATTGTGTACAAGAATTTCGATTTCCTAGTAATTTACTCACGAAATAAACGTTAAAATTGGTGAAAATAACGAAAATCTTGATATTTGTATGACAACATTTATTTTGAGTAGGGTTAGGTATCTAATGTATGGAAAACGTCTATGGATAATGTCCGCTAAACTGAATAAAGAAATAGTTTTATCGACATCTACTTATCCAAAATCCAGGAATCGATATATAATTATATTTCCCGCCACGTGGCTCCTTGAAGCGTTGGAGGAAAGATCCGAGTACGTAGGTATGGCTATGTTTTCTACCCACTGATCTGAATTAACGCATTGACGACATCGGGAAGTTACCGGAGATGATTCTAGGAAACATGTTTATTAAAACATTGGGCTTGAATTATTTCTATATTTATATAGAATATTATTTTACGATTTATATTCTACTGACCACACTTTATTAGAAGATAAATTACTAGCATCACGTACCTACAGTTAAAAGATAAAAAATCTGCAATATGGTTCAATTTCGCACCTAAACATTTACCATTCATGCGAATGGACATTGGACACTAACCCGACACTCCGATCACAACATCAGAAAACTGCAATCAACGTAAATATTCCAATATGTCCCCCACTCGGGTTGTTTAACCAACTTACCAACGTTTGCCTGGGGCGACATATTATTCGTCTGCTAGGGTACGTCACTCAATCGCTACGTTATGGCTACGTGCTCGCAATCAGAATACGGACAACGCAATCGTGCAGCGCAAACTTTGTTATCAAACTATTGATTTTTAGATCAACTGCGCTTAGCCGTCAACGACTTTATTGAAGTCTGCAACTTTCATATTGTTTAATGGAAACTCGACGTTCACTTGTAGTGCCGAGGTACGGTTAGCTACAGAATTGGAAATATAAATTAGACTTAATTGGGTTTTCGTTCAGAGCTCTAAAATATTGGGGAGTTAGCTTTCGGATTTCGGGAACGAAAAATATCAGGTTTCGTCGTCGATATTAAAAGTTTTTGGGGTCTAAATTATTGTGTGTTATAAATGAAAAGTGTCTTTTGGAGATAAGACCTCAATGTGGTTAATTTGACAAGGTTTGTGTTGTAATATTGAAAGTTACATAATTCACTTACTTAATAAAAATATTTGTTCTGTAATGAAAGCTTTTAGCAAACGAATGTAAACAATAAACTGCAGAGAATTCCAGCAATTAAAACAGAAAACTTTTGTTTAACATCGTAAGAATGCACAAAGTAAACTAATTTATAACTTTTAATCATGCAAGACGCGTACGCGCATAGATCTTAGTTGCAAACAGTTTCCTTGCATTCTTGAACAAGGAACTACAATCAATAACAAAGTTGGTACCTTTTTCATTGGCGTGCTCACTTTGAATTAGACTTGCTATGAAGATATAAAGAATTGCTATAAGTTCTACGTTTCCAATTGCAGAACTTAAACTTGTAAAATATTTTTCTTGTGCAGTTTAGGTGAGCTGGTATTAAAAGTTTTAAATTACAGTTTTTGAAAGTATGTGTTTTCTTGTTTGTGTTTATTTTATTGTAAGGAATGGGAATTAATGTTTGAATTGTTGAAATGTTTATATTTTTATTCTTGGGGTGGAAAAAAGTGAAATGATTTGGTGTCCGGGTTTTTTTTTAATTGTTTTGTTTGACGTGGCTTAGCCTCCAGACGGTTTGCCTTTGTGACTTTTTTAATCAATTCACATCTAGAAAAACATTGTGAACAACAGTGCAAATTTCATATTCCTCATATTTCTCGAATGACGGCCGAATGTTATCTTCATCTTCATAACAAATCTCCACCAACTACTTAAAAAGCCACAAGCTTGAAAGTTTAACTTTGCATAAAATTATATTGATTCTAAAGAAAAATAATTGCGTGTTCTAATCTTAAGAGTGTTTGTTCTATTTGGCTCGAAGCGATACTCGCCACTGCAATCAGTAGCCAGAGTAACAAGTTCCTCCGCCATTATTAATTTGCGATAAGCTGCTAACACACTTTGCTTTTTTCTTTTAAGATCATGATTGTTGTGAGATATTTGTTTACGTTCTTTTAGCGGAAATTATCGATACGCCATTTGTATTTAAAACATGTTTTTCTTGGTATTAACATACATTGTAATATTCTTTTCTTTGCAGTTAGGTGATAATTGTATGTAATAAACTACCCGCATCAATTAAAAAAGAAGAAAACATTTTTTTGTAAATATATTATGAATAATTAATAATTACGCCTATCTAATAATAATTTTATACTACTAATTATTTTATCCCAGAAAGTACCCAAGAAATAATTATAATGTTATTTGTTGAGAATTTATAAATGCTTCCTCTCTCCTAACTTACATTGCTGTGCCCGACAGGGTCCATGTGATCTAATTATAAGTTTTTACCACTTAAGTACCTACATGTGGAATGCAATAATGTATTGAGTATTGAGTATTGTGTACGTATCTGTATAAGATCGATGAAAATTATCTCATTGATCTTATACAGATATACAATGTTAGACAACTGCTACTCATACTGCTGTCATAGAATATTACTAAAAGAACTAACAGGCGTGTATTTTTGAGAAACCGAACGAACTGTTTTGTATGGAAACAAAATCTGAAAGTAACTTTAAGATTTTGTTGCTGTAGCAAGTGAGTTCACTCAGTAAATGAAGGCTTTTTCGTGTTCGGCGCTCACATACACCGACTTTACGTTTATGTGCCTAAATAACAATGCAGCTCCCGGTGCAAGTAAACCTTTAGAAGCATAAGCTCCGAAATTGGGCTAAATCCCAGTTTACTTAAGTGCGATTCCAACTCCAAACACAGGGTGTAGTGTTCAACTCGGCTCAAAACTGAGTCTCCTACATACGAAGTGACAAGAGTCATAGTGCTGCGTAGTTCTCCGTGTATGAAATGGAAAACGTCCCCTGTATAGCGACTAGCATGCGTTATTTGAATGTGTAATCCCAAGCTCTCGCGTGCCAAGGATTTTGTGGATTAGAAATATCAGCGGTATTACGTTCAGAAATATTTCGCAATAACCGTTATTATACGTACACTACGTGCTTTTTCACTTGAGCAATCTTGCCTTGCAGCAGAGTTTTTGGCCGAAATTGCAACCCAGTGTTGTTTGATTATTCTATTTAATAACAGTGTAGGTTTGCCTGTACTTCGAGCCACTTTTCCCAGTTTGTGGCGCTTGAATGTGCAAGTATTTTGTGAATCTACAAAAGTTTCTTCAAATTTTAAATTGCTGTTGCTTCTTAACGGGGCTCTACGAGGTTTGTTAATTAGATACTTCGAGAATTTATCTGAGTCTTTGTTTACATGAATTTTCTTGCAAACTCATTACTGCGGTTTCAAATTTCAGATGGCAACACTCTATTCTAAAACTACAGCAAATCCGCTGCAGTAAATTGAGATCGTAATTTTGCTACAAAGCGCTACATTTGCGTAGTCAGACACTATAATTTTGCTACAAAGCGCTACATTTGCGTAGTCAGACACTATAATTTACAAACGTGACAGATAGCTAGAAATTGAGTTGCAGTTCAATTGCAAACTCATCACAAATACGCTACAGCATTTCGCTGCAGCGCTCCAGCGGCTTCATAACAAATACTACAGGTTAAACCGACTTGAGCCACAAAGCTGAACTACTTACCTATCCGTTATTCTATACAGTCTTATTCTCTGAAAGGTTCTTCAAAATGTATTCAGTCGTGTTATAAGCTCTCTTAAGGCCACTTTATGGTGAACGTATAACTTACATTGTACGCTTTACTTTGTGCTTTGTGAACTATGAAATTATTGCTGTATAATTTCAGCGGCAGCTTGAAGCGACGTCAGGTATTATTTACGGTAGGTATAGAAACGATTACAGACTAGTTATAACTTAAAGAGCACCCAATTTAGGATACGGATTGAAATGATAACATTTAGCATTTAAATATGCTAACAGGGAAAATGTGGTCTTCCAAAGAATTTTTCATTGAATTGTAAGAAAGCTAGAGATATTTTTAGCCTGTCAAACAAATGTATTCCCAGAAATAGACCTCCTTGCTGTCGTGATAAGCTACATAAGATAAAACTGCACTTCATTTCGTGGTCGGTTCTCTCTGTGGTCGCAAACGAATTCTGCGGAACCCGCTTATCAAGGGAATGCCTATTCACGTTAACAAATACGCAATCTACAAGAGCCAAGGGAACAATCCGGTTCATGGTACCTACGGCTTTGATGGCGGGACGCGCGTAATATTTGCCGGTTGTGGCTAAATTGCATCTCTCGCGTTCCTGGCTGACAACTTTAATCAACTCGATGGGAATTTGTCTTACTTGCGAGTTCTACTCACGTCTCCGCGGATCCACTGAACAATGAGATTTGCTTTAGATAAATTCTTGCGTTGGGAGCGCAAGAGCTGAATGGATGCCCTGTTCTGTTATTCTGTGTACCCACATCTGTTACATGCTGCAAGCGAGAAACTACTTTATTCTCTTAACTAGTTTAAAGAATAGCTTTTGTTATATAGTGTTTGATACTACATCTTTTTCGTTTTAAAATGTCTCAACTATACGTGACTGTGACTGTGCTACGCTAAGAAGCTTTATTTCTTCGGTCCATAAGACCAATTACACTTTTGTTATCGCCGAAAGAATATTAAAATGTCATACAATTACCCTCCGCGTCGCGGATGAAGTTAAAACATTATAATGAAATACCAGCCCATTCTTTACGACTCCATTAAGTTGTTGGAGAAAAAATAAAGGGAGAAAGGAAATGGCAACCACTCAGCGCAGTCCAGCCCCCGTCAAGATTGGACGGAGCCACGAAAATTCTTTTCTCGATCGACTGACTTCCATGAATACTAATGTCCGGGGGAGTGGGTGAAACATCACCTATACAAATGGCGTCGCAGATAATACTGTGAAGGTGATAAGTAAGTGCCGGGAAATTCTATTTATCTAGTTTGTACTCACTCGAATCGCAGGAAACGTGGCACTTTTTGAGATTTGTTTGAAACTCCAAAATACACCATGCAAAGTAAGTGAATAAATAAATTAGAAGCTATGTGGACATATGTGCAGTAATCTACCTCCAAAGTAATAATTTACACAAACGGCTGCCAGTGCGAAAGCGAAATATTCCCCAGTAAGGTGGCGCGGCGTTCAGACGTGGCGAAATTTACCTCAATTTCCATGCAGAAAATTCCATGAAAATGCACATAGGGGAAAATGTTGTTCTTATAATTGGACAGGTGCAACACCTAAGTCGTGCGTGGCATTTCTACAGCGCTGCATTAGCATATAAATAAGCGACACCCCTGAAAGCCGGCAAAGGGCGGTTCAGATACCGAGCAGTTTTTTACATTTTTATGACCGGAAATCCAATTATCACAAGCAATTATCGAGTCAGCTAGATAGAAAGAGAATTGCTTTTTCAAAATGTGAAATGCAATTTAGAATTCAATGGTCGCAGTTATTTTGGTATTTGAATTTTGGTGAAAGAATTTTTTGGGTTAGGTTAGTTGAATTTCGTAGGTTTTCGAGTGGTAGTGGTCGATGCAAATGGGGAAAAGCGAGCAGTGCGGATTTAGGTACACATCGGGTCTCACACATCACTGGCGCTCACATTAATCTGGTGATACATTGTATTGTACGCTTACGCCCTCACATTTAGACAGCGTTTGGGTCAAGAGTCAAGCACTAAGCGATAACATAAATAAAACATAATTACGAATCGCAGTAGTCAGAAGATTAAAAACCACCCCTGAAAGAAAACAATGGCTTTCGTATGACCAGTTGGTTATTACGATGCAACCCATAACAAACTAAGGGATCATACATATAATTTATTAACCTCCTTCTCCATTATTCTAGACCCAATTTATTACCCTTAAATTAATTACACAAACAATCAAGCCCAATACGTAACCTCTACAAACTTGGTGAGCCGACCATCTGTCAGAAATTATACTAGTAATAATTAATACCAAAGTCTAGTTTAACTTTGAGGCCGGACTCGTATTTAAGTTCACTTTAGACCGACCTAAGGTCAAGTGTAATTATTAATATGACGTGACGTGACGTCACTGCCCGCTGGAGGTCATCAATCAGACTGTAGGGTGACGTCGACGTCGCACGCCGGTTAACCGCAACGCTGATGTAGCATGCTACCCTTCGCGACCGATGCTGGGGATGGCAGTGTTATATGCAATTGTGTGTATTAATATGACCAATATTATTGCTAGATTTATACGTACTTACTTGATTATAGGTCTATAGGCGTCATCTGTCATCGACGCTATTGATCAGTGGCGTGGACATTACGCGCTGTAGTTACCCTTGCTGACGAAGTTTAGCAAGGTTCGATTTAATTTTACTCAATTATGAAAACAAACTAGGAACTTGTAATTGGTTCATTGAATTTAACGCAAAACAATAAATCAATGAATTACATTCGAGTAAATTCGCCTATGTTATTTGTTTTCCATAAAGTTGCCGAGATGGTTCAAATTACCTAAAATCTTTTACAAAAAAGAGCAGAAAGAGTTACGAAAATGTGCAATGTCGTAAGATTTGCCTCTTCAGGCGCTCTGAAAATAAAACGTAGGATAATAAAATATGTATCAGAATCAATTTTATTCTATAAGCTGGTCAAAAGGATTTCCGTTTAGTGTTGATCCATATTGCTTTGCCAGTATGCTACGACCATTTTACAACGTGTTGATAGATTTATAGACGTTCAAATAATTTATACTTCCTGACCAATAAATACTTGTGGCACTAAAATGAAAGATGCAACATGCTATCTATTAAAGGGAGCTAAAAATATGGACCTGAAAATGTATGTTTTCCAACAAATTTATAGAATTCAATCTCTGTAATATTCCAAAAAATCAGTCGCTTTCAATGCAGTAATGACAAATAATATGATAAAAAGTGACACAATAAATTCGTAATATTAAAGATAAATGCACTAAGAAGAAACTAATAAAACTTTAAGCGTCATTCATTAATCGGTAACTGAGATAAATGCGATTTACTGCAGGAAAGTAGTCACACATGGAAACAATGTCAAGTTCGCTCGTAGTTCGATAGATGGCGCGACGAGTAGCTTCATATGAAACCCTCCGTTTTGAAAGATGGGGCGTTCTATCAACTTTATAGTTGCGTCTGATTTGATCTTGGATATGAGTATTTGTTTGAATGGACCAAGTTTTAAGGACATCTTTGATAAGATTTAAATACAAAAGTTTTGGCGTTTTGTAAGGTGAATAAATCTGAGAGTCGGACTGATTTACGACCATTTTCTATAACTTACTTACGTATAACTATTGCCGTATTAACTATTGTACGTATAACCTACCTGTCACTTGATTCAGAAAAAAATCTAAGAAAGTTTTCCTGTGACGTTTGTTTCTAACCGGTCAGTAAGCAAAATGTCAAACAGACAGAGATAGCAACCTATTGAATTGGCTAGTAAGTTATTGAATAATCAATCAGAAAATCTTTTTTTTTGCCAAGTATATCCTAGAACACTTGTCTTGATAAATTGACAGTACGGTCCTGCTACGGCAGTTACATACAGTTATCTAAACTTCCATCTGATACAGCTTCAAAGCCAAATAAACACGTTTTCTTTCTTTCTTCAGCTTCAGCTTGCTTATCATCATCCTCATTATCTTGCTCTTATCCCAATTCATTTGGGGTCGGCGCAATATGTCTTCTTCTTTCATACTTCTCTATTACTCTTCATCTCATCAGACACAGCTTATTGATCAAGATCATTCGGAAACGTATATAACTCAAAACCTAAATATATAAAGACAAACCAGACACAAACTGAAACTCCAATATTTTTTGGACCCAACTGCTGAGACTCATTTTTGTTGTCATTCATCCTAACTGTCATAAGATAGGACTCAGATAGAAAATATCTCAGCAAGGGATTAATCATAAATCTTCGGGTCTCGGCATTACATATTATCAACTTTTTACAAGTCGCCTAAATCATCCTTATACGTTTACAACAGTAACAAAACTTCTTCCGGCCGTATTCGTTCGTGATGGCAAACTTTTTTACTCTGGCCGCCAATCAGGGGCCCCAGCCTAGAGGGTGTATTTTCAGGACACTTTATTATTTTTTTGTAAGCTTTATTATACACTAGCTTTTGCTCGCGGCTTGGCTCCTGTTATTTATGAAAATTAACGCTCTGGAACGTTTTAAATGTAGCCTAAGACACTCGGGGATAATGTAGCTTCCCGATGGTGAACGAATTTTTGGAATCAGATCAAGAGTTCCGAAGATTACCCCCTACACAATAACACACTAACAAATGTTACCTCTATAAAATATTATTAAAGTATAGAAAAGACTATTGCTTGGGTTTTTTTTTTGCATATTAAATCCACCGTCTATCCCGTTGAGTAACAATAAATAGGTATAAGTGAACATCAGCTGACCAAGTCAAATCATCACGGACTGTTTTATTAATTATATCAATCAGCAATTACCAGTCAGTCCTGATTATTTTGTTTGAAATAAATTTGGTTATAGTAGACGATCAAGACTGTAGTCATAATGTCTATAAAAGTGCACTTAAAGAAGCCGGAAGGCACTGGTTCTCCCCGTCATTGCGATAGTTTTTTTGTTTGACCACACCGGGGAACCTTCTAGTTACGGAGATATTGGAGGTCAAAGTTACAACTTTTTCCCAAGTTTTTTTTATACAAAATTTTTCACTACACCTGTACCATTCTATGATCCATTAGTAAAAGGTTTTGAGGGCTTTATATTAAGTCCTTCCGTAAAACATGATTTTTCACACCAAAATAAAACTAATTTCCTGGCAATAATTAATTATTGTGTAGAGTTACTTAGTTAGATGTACAGAATGCTTGGTGAATGTATGGTTGGACGGCTACGTGAAGGGTCCGTTTACACCTTCTATAACACCTCACAGTAAGTTATGACTACTGCAGGTAGGTATAACAATCATATCAGCCCAAAAACAACCAACAATAGCTGTAGATTATGGGAATCGTTGCTCCAACGAACGGTCAAAAGGATGATTGCCGTAATCACCCACCCTAGACAGAAGGATTGGTTGCGGCTTTTATTTGTTACATAGCATTCGAATGCCGTTGACCATGTTTACTTATCCACCTTTTTGAGGCTGCCTTGGTTGTCTTATAAGATCCAAAATGATTCTAAGCCCGAATGATTGTCTCAAATCTATCCTGATAATATGTCTATTTGTGACTTGGATATTCATCACCAAAAAAAGTAAGTTAACATTTTTTTCTGGTTTTTGCGAGCCGTTTTCATTCGATTGTGGAAATTCCCCAAAAATACCGATAACTTGGAAGCACTACCGCCAATAACTCAAGATACGTTGTCAACTTTTTTTATGAGTCAAATGTTGGCGTACAAACATTATTAGTTTATGCGGTTATCGTGTCTGCTATGAATTATTGTTGTATTTTGATCAACATTGTCACAAAGTGATGTTTCTTGCAAAAAACTTATGAAAACAACTTACGGAGTTTTCTTAACTTATGGTTCCCATTTCAGCATAAAATAGTTACTGAATTTTGACCTGGCCAGTAAGAAGATATTTTTAAGTGCTTATCCGAGGTAAGTGGCAATTCATCGCTTTAGATGAATTCATTAAGTTGGGTTTAATTAACTGTGGATTGAATTTTAGACCTCCTGTAATTTGTAAGAAGATATTTTACCATAATTATAGATAATATGCTAAAATTAATTTTTATACGAAATATAAGCTTGCCTGCCCGTAACAAATGTAAATGACTTTATTGATTATCTGACTTTATTGATTACTTGATATAATTATGTGAAAAAAGTTAAATATGACATGATTGTATTGTGATTTCTGAATAGTCACTGATTTCGTAGTCCACAATAATTATTTTTGTATAATATTCAACGTAGAACATCAATAGAATTCTGTCCCGATTATATTTTTCGTGGAAATAACAAACTCCGATCGTTCGTGAGGTGTTTCGAAGTTTAAATAACAACCAGTAACTTTAAACTTAATTTCTAAGTACTCTTTTAGCGCCATCAAAGTCTTCATCAGTTAAAATGATTTTCGAAATGATTCTAACTCGTTGAATGAAAACTTTTGAAGCTACACTTGGATTTCGTGTTATATTTTAGCTGTAATTAAAATTTAATGAATTCACTGCCAAAAGCCAATTTATGGTCGACGACATAATACCACAAAAGTTTATTCTTCGATAAAGTTTTCTGAATAAGATTTGATGGTGCATTTGAAAACCGCAAAGTTTCACGTCTTGGGCAGTGGGAAGCGATAGAGGAGCGTGTTTTAAAAAACAAAAAACAATTTGGTGTTTTCTTCCTACGATGTCATCTGCAAGGAAACAAAAAGGAATAAATTGCATTCAACAATCACGTATTAAGCAGTCTATAGTTACAACAGACAGCATGTCGCACATAAATCTAATAATATGTATAGGGTTTGGCGTTAGACAGCTGCGAATATTGACATAAATCATCCCAGTGCTTAGCCCGAGTGTTAGTGGGCTGGTTATGTTAGCGGATTAGACATAATATCGCCGTAAACTGTCGTAACCATTCTGACCTTTACACCCAATGCGTCAATGCTGCATATTGCTTGGAGCGCTCGATACGTTTAGCGATACCCTTTAGGTTCCCATTACGCCCATCTAGAAGAGAAATTGAGCTTCAGTTAACTAGTTAAGTTGCCGTGCATTTTCTGGTATGGAATAGGCCACCCGCTATTTTCTCGTAGGTGCCCTATAATACTACCATTTTCTCTTAAGGGGCTCCCCCATGGCACACTAGCGCCACTTTAGTAAAAAAATCAGAACTCGTTAAATACACAATTAATATAAAATCTGATTGACAAAATCAATGCTTTAGAGTTCTAGATTATTGACGTCTATTTAATTCATTAAAATATAATTCACTGTAGTTACAGTTAGAAAAATTGCTAAAAACGGCCGTTTTTTTCCATTTTGTATCTGTAACGACAGCGAGCTATGTTTCAATGAGTTAAGCAGACGTAAATAATTTAGAAAACCAAATGATTGATTTTGTCAATCAGATTTTATATTAATTGTGTATTTAACGAGTTGATTTTTTTACTAAAGTGGCGCTAGTGTGCATGGGGGAGCCCCTTAAAGTTTTTCTGTAAAAGAATTCATCGAATTTTGAGTTCCTAAAATCACTAGAGTTAAAGTGAATAATATTATTTTTAGGATTTTGTTCTACAATGGACGTTTTCATTTTATATTTAAAATATTAAATAAGCCTGTCGTTACTATTTTATTTCAACATTCAAATAAAGCAAAACGAGTAACATAAAACCCTGTCTCACAGAACCATGAAACTGAAACGTAAAATTTTGAAAGACGTGTATGTTTAAAGATCGTAAATTAAGTGGATTAATAAAAATTAAACACGCTATCGACAATAAACAATGGTGCAGTAGAGTTTAACAACGCTGACTAGCGAAATTTGAAATTTTATAACTGTCGTTAAAGTGAAGGTTACACTCCGAGTTGGCGTATCCCCTTTACTTGCTTTATACACGAATGCGAAGCTAATGAAAGCAACCTAGCATGTTTTATGATCCTCTTAAATGTGGATGACATAGTTTCGAGTTTAGGTTCGTATAATCTTCAATGGACTTGACAAATTCGTCTGGAAGAATAAATACGTTTGACCACACGACAAAGTTGGGGCGTCCGGAAGGATGTTTGCATGGCTCGTTTTATGGGCTTTAATTAAAGTTGATGTTACATTGTCGTATTAGTGCCTACGTACCCTTTGACGAAACGACTGTTAGAATTACTCTTTGTGGAATTAAAATAATTTATGCGTGTAAATTGTCTGGCTCGCGTAAATGTCAGTTGTTTATAAAGGGCGGGTGTATCATCACATTGTTCTTAGTAATAAGTCGTAAAATTGTTGTAAGATTGTTGTTCAGTATTTCAAAATGTAGATGGTGGAAATAGTAAGATACTTCTTTCAGGCAAGAAAAAAGTTAACGTTATATGGATTCCAGCCATGCAGGTAGGTAAAATATTATATTCAAGAATATATAAGTGGGTCGAAATAGAATAAGAATGATTGGCACAATATTACCTGTGTAGGTAAGAAATGATATGGGTTTAAGTAGGTAGGCATACTGTTCTATTTCGTACAAAAACAGAACCTTTTTACACAGTTAAACCTTACGTTTACGGATCATAAACTGATATGCTCTCCATTTTTCTTTTACTCCAAGTTAAGTATAGCAGAGCAATATAAATAGCGGTGGGTACTATATTTTTCGCGCGGCTCCGCTTGCATGGTCCTTTGGGCTTATTCGGGATTTGCTTTATTGCTCATTCACTTTAGACAAACTGTACTTCGTTGTTACCGGGGCCAAAACTGGGGCTTTTAGTACCGGCGTCAAAAATCCTGAAATTCTCTTGTAATTGCAAGCTGTATCATGTGTTCTGTGGCCGCTTTTTCACAGTGTGTTTAGTGTACAAATGTATACTTAAGTTCACATTTGAAGTTCAACTTTAAAAGGTCTTAAGGTAAATCTTACTTTACTTGAAAAATAAACTGATAATTGTTAAAAAAAATGCACATAAAAGTTACTTTCCATTTTGTTCCTAAACGAGTGCATTTTCATTATAATAGTGGACAAGCGTAACAATTTTGAAAACTCCTACTCGTTTGAAGATCGTCGCGCAATGCGGAGTCCGAATGTACACACAACTTTAACGTCAAACTTCCATCGAACTATGCAAATTTTAGCTAACACTTTCAACAAACGCGCATTCCTCCACTACGCCACGCTACGCCAGTACTACGCCGAGGCTACGCTGCGTTTTTATTAACTACCCTCGTTTCAATTTAATGAAAACATTATTTCGTTACTTTACAACACTTCCCGAAGAGCGTTGAAGTTAGAATTTTAATTAGTTTTGTTTTTAAGTTCTAAGGCGGAGAGGGATAAAGGAAAACGGGAATACGAAATGAATTAGCTTCGGAAACATATTCTAGAGTAGTATTTTTACTTGGTTACTGGAGTTGCTGATAGGAAGTCTGAGTAATTTGATTATTTGCATCACTGGGTAAGGGAGAGAAAAAAAGCCTGAATGTCTGAGAAAAAAAACCTGTTTCGAATCTATAGTTGGTGAGAATAGCCGCGGTCATTGCCCAAAGTGTTTTTTTTTTATTTGAATTCTAATTATGGTATTATGGTTTGGTGATATGTCTATTATTTTGTCGACGGTACATGGTAGGTATAGGTAATTTGCCACCACTTAACGTGAAGAACCCACAATTGTATCAAGTCAAAGAAACTAATCCTTACAAATTGAATTAAAAAAGTAAATAAAATTTGAACTGGCAGTGAAATAATTAATTAACATCGGTCCCGTCTCTACCAAGAAACTAAGTTAATGTTTGTGTTCCTACCGACTTGAAAGTTACATATAGACGAACAATTATTACCTGTTCATACCTATCCGAAGAAAGTTGTGCTTGTACTGATAATATTGATTTAAGTTAGCTCACTATTAATGCATAACTTAAGGGTATACCCTTCTGGACAAGTTTCTGTTAGTTTTGTACAAATATTATTGTGTTCGAGTCTATTTGGTCAGCTTGAATGTGAAAGTGATATTGTTGGGTTAGATGTTTTTGAGGTTTTTGTGTTGAGTGGCATGTACCTAGGTAAAGATACCTTTTGTACCTTTTGTGTTTTTTTGGATGATGTTGGTTACAATATTGCCGTTTTTTTTTGTATAAAACAGCCAGGCTGAAGTGGGGGTGGGCAGGCCACGTAGCACGGATGCACCCAGAGAGATGGGCAAAGATCGTCACACACTGGACGGACTATCCTTCCTCAGGAAGGATAGAGCCGTCGTCGAGGCCGACCGCGGTGAAGGTAGCGTGACGATCTAACCCTGTTTGCGAGGCGAATATGACCAGAGATCGCACAGGATAGAGAGTAATGGAAGGAGAAAAGGGAGGCCTTTGCCCAGCAGTGGGACGACACGATGTGTAGAAAAAAAAGCTTTTGTATAAAAAGATAGAAAAAATAGATGATTCTTATGGTTTTCATCTTTTTCGAGTACTTTCACGTAATATTCCATTTAGAATATTGTAACCGGTTTGAAGACTATTACATCTATTTTCTATAACCTTCTACCTATTATTTTATTTGAAATCTTTATTCCATAAATTGTTTCGAGATGTTTGCTTGTCTGAATCTGAAGTACTCTAAATAGAATATTGTTTGATAATAAAATATTCCGTTCGTTTATTAGCTTTTGATTTTACATTTACATTGTATAATATTTGCCTGAAACGATCATTCGAAATGGATTCAAGTATTCAACTACAAACGCCTTGAAATTTCAGAGCTTAAGTTTGATTGTTCGTAATATTATAAAATATTGTTCACAGTATAAAAAGTAACCGTTTTGGAAAGTATGTCTCAATTATAAATAACCCGAATTTTCCATAATAGTTGTTTTTTTTTTTTTTTTACCTTTAATGTTCTATTGTCACTACATAATCAAATAATTTACCTTCCGTGATATTGATCTACTCATATCATGATATCGGAACATTAAAGCCCGTAATGGGCTTCAGTGTATCACTAACCCTCCATTGACTCGCATGTTGTAGTTATCCATCAATGTAAACAGAAGAGCGGCCAACAACGGCCATTGTGTGCACAGCAATAAAACTTTTTATATAAAAATATTCGCAACAGCGAGTCATAACATAAAATCATAACCCGTCCACTGCAGCGGGCATAAACCGCTCCGTATTATAATGACGGATGACAAACAAGTCACATCATATAGCCCACGTACCTCGCAAGCAACACCGCGCTTAGACACAGTATTTTATACAGTAGAAGGTATACGAGCATATGGTACGCTATAACCGTAAAATTTTATCGCTTTCGATGCTGAAATGATACACGAAACAATCTAAATTATAGCGGGTGGCGTGTCCCTGGCAGCGGGCCAGTGTATTGGTAATGACAGGGCTTATCCAATTTGTAACGTTATCTGAACGAAAGGTTTGACAGCTAGCACGTCTGGACCTTAAATGCTGACGTCAAAATATCAAATATTGTTGGGACCGTTGTATGTTTGGCTATACTTATATATATTGGTACACAGAGATTGCTTTGTTAACGTAAGTCTTGCTAGTTTTAAATGGTTTATTTGTGTGAGCCAGTTAGGTTTTAAACCTCAATCAATTCACTCCTACTTGTTTTTCCTGTTTATACCTTTAACATAA
This sequence comes from Xestia sexstrigata, assembly GCA_941918905.2. Lineage (NCBI taxonomy): Eukaryota > Metazoa > Arthropoda > Insecta > Lepidoptera > Noctuidae > Xestia > Xestia sexstrigata. Next base: position 9,708,532 of record OW799213.2, on the reverse strand, counting down.
TAAACAAGGCATCAAATGAAAAACACATCAAAAACAAAAACCAAGTTACTTATAAATAAATGTGAAAGAGAGTAATTTACCGAATTCGGTAGCTTCTTAAGTTTCACCATAATTGTGCTGGTATAAATAATGACGATCTTTTAATTACGGTTATTACAATTTTGTAAATAATCTTGAAGGCCACACGATTTCTCAGAAACGTATTGATTAAAGCGTAAGTGTGTTTGCGCTATGGTGTTAATTAATTACTACCTACGGAAGGCGACCTTATCAAGAATAAAACGTCCAGTTCAGTGACTTTTCTCTCATTAAAAGTATAAATAAGACCGCAGCCAACTCCTATCGGTATGGGACGTGCTCCGATCAAATTACGATAAAGTACAATTTAAAAAAGTTTTCAACTTCATCTAGAACATTGGAGCTTTAAAAGGTTTGTAGTGATTTCGCGGCGGCTCCTCTATATTTCTTATAGCAAGTAGCTACTTTTATTGGCGAGTAAGGCGGGCTAAGTACACTACTTTACGCCTATATTGCTTGGCCGACGACGTCGTAAGAAAACTTGCTCCCGGTCACTGATCTCTCCTTATCAAAACAGTATAGCAGCATAACCCTGAATGCTCTAAGTAAATGATAAATTTTACTTTTTTATGTCGACTTGTCAATTTTTTGTCGGAACGATGTTATTTCAATATATAAGATACGTTTATTGATTTCGGTTTGCTATTTTTGTGTGTCGGCCCTTTGTTTGACCGGTCCACATACTGTTTCGTAGGCGACCTGGCAGTGGAGGACGTTTTCTTTTTATTCTTATCGAACATTATGATATTCGATAGCTGTTTCGTAAGTCTAAACAATGCGAAGTGAAATATGAACTTCGAATAAGTTTTGGACTATAAACAGTAATCGAAGCTTATCAATAAATAAAACACTTCACTTCACTTCTTACACGGAATAGCCCACCGCTATCGATATCAGCAATCTTTATTGTTATTTTGATCTAATAAAAAATAATAACAAAAAAAATTAGCACCATCCTAATGGCTTAAAAATCACTGTTGAACTCTCATAAAAAGGGCCCTTATCGCTTTAGTTGAAGTGCATCATAAAACCACGCCCCTACATTTTTCGATAGCAAAAATGAACCACAAGCCATCAAATCTGCACTGATGATTAACCCTCAAGTCGCCATTAAAAATAGATAAAACAAAATATTGTTGGAGCTGGGTCCCTAAGGCCCCGCGCACGTGACGTCGACGCGCGCTAGCTTGCAATTCAATTACTACATACTATCCTGGTCTACACATATCTGCAGTAAAATCAAATAACTATGAGACACTGTGCGGTAGAGGGTTAAATTTTCTATAAGATGAGAATTTTATTTTTACAGTAGTTTTTCGATAAATCTGAATTTGGAGTTAAACGAATGTTATTGAAATTTGAATTTGATTTGATTTTCCAAATATTGGAAAAATATACCACTGCTTTATTTGATGGATTCCATTGAAAGTAATAATAAAAACGATAAAACACATTTAAAATCCATAACGTCTATTTTCGCATAAAACAATTTTGCCGAATAAATAATGCAAGGGAATTTAATCACTACAATGTACATGACGTGCCAAACAACACCGAATTAATTTTGCATCCAGCAATCTAGGAATGCACCCCGGCAGCAGCTGCCGTGACACATCCTGACCGATTTGATATGCACCCTTCCGCTGACTGTAGCCTGGCATGATTATTCTGTGCTTATATTTCGATCTGTATCCCTTGAGTGTACGCACGTTTCAATATTTACACACATCTACAGATCAATAGATCTGTAGATATTCAGATGCATCTAGTTTGTTCTTACAAGCGTTATTTCTTGTACATTCTTTAATTTTTGTAAAGCTCACCGTGTAGTCATTTTGTGTACTTATAGCATTTGCCTGCGGCTCCGCTTGTTTAAATATAATAGCTTTCTATCATATGTAGTGGCTTCCTATTAGTGGGCGAATTTTCGGTATTGGATCAGTAGTTCCGAAGTTACCATCTAAATCCCAACTTGCAAACTTTACCTCTTTATAATGTAACTTGTATAGATAGAATAATAATTTTCCTTTTTTTAAGGTGACTAGCAATGACTTTGACCTTGAAAAAATCGTTCCTCGACCTTTATGAACTTGGAGAGTTATATTGATGATTATAATTCTGTAACTACATACGTCTTACAATCGCGAACAATATTTTAATCAACATACAACCTGGCACTGGCCTGCAAATTGCAAAAAACGTAAGAAAATTTGAATTTCGCGGGCTACACTGGAGCATCAGCCTTAATGTTCTTGAGTGGAGACCGCGAATCGGCAAGCGTATGGTGGGACGCCCTCAGGTTCTGTGGAGCGACGATCTTCGCAGGGTGGCTGGTAGAAACTGGATGATTGAGGTCCAACAGTGGAATGCTTTAGGCTGATGATGATGAATGCTTTTCCTGCCAAAGTGTTCCTCTTTTTCTTACAAATGAACAAAGAAAATGCGTTTTTGACGATCCTTAATTTACAAAACGGTTCCCAACCACATTTTATTCGGTTCAAAAACTTGAGACAAGTATAAGATGATTGAGTAAAGGTACAGTACGCAGTGGTAAGATGGCTGTACTTACATAAATCTAGGGGTAATTACACGATGTGGCATGTCGCAGTGACAAGCGACACTAATACGATAGCAATGTGCGGCGCTGCAAGTGACTTTGTAAGAATGTTAAAATACAGGGTGGAATCCGCGCACACACGGCTACCGTGAATTCAGCACATGATCCAAATCAAAGCATTTATTTCAATTCCAGCCAGCAGAAACTAAATCCCTCAGCGAAAAAACAGTTCAACGGTTATTAAAAAAAAATCGTGTATCCTACAAAAGTGCACGGTTTTATTTTTTAAAGAACCGTAGAAATTTTTTGACGCCGAGGAGTTTAGATTTAAGTGCTGAATTCATGATATCCGTTTGTGAGTCGATGTTAGTACCTTCCATTCCACCCTGTATAATGCGACGGTAAAATCACAGTGTCGCACGGAGCTGCAAGATGGGGTACTGTGTGAAAAGTGCCTTATGTGTTCAAATATAGGGTAGCTTCTTACTAGAAACATGCCCCGTTGGTGTTGTCGTAGCAAGCGCGACTGCTGAGTGTAGATAATGGGTTCGATTCCCGGGATGACCAAAAAGTGCAATTGGGTTTGTCCATTCGAAATTTCTAAGTAGTTAGCCCGGAGTTTGGAACTTGGCGGTATATACCCCCGTTCCACAGAAAGCACGTTAAGCCGTTGGTCCGGCGCCTTATCTCTCTCCAGTCGTGCCAGATTGCTCTCCCATCGGATTATGAGAGTAAAGGAACGGGAGTGTACCTGTGCCTGCGCATACACTTGTGCACTATAATATCTGCCGACTAGGAACTTATGGATACTAAAAAAGATCTAGAACCAAAAAAAATTGTAGAAGATTCATCCTCCATGGGAAAAAGGCGTGAGTTTACGTATAAATGTATGTAGAAGAGTGAAATGCAAACCAACGAATTTCCCCTCCTCTTATTAATAAACGTGGAGTAAAGTAAAATTTTTGAAACATTAATGAATAATCTGAAGGTTAAAATTTGGTGGTTTATGTTTTATCTTCTATCAAAATTGCTACAACTCTTATGAATTAAATAATAAATAAATAAAATTTATTTAAGAATCTAAAGTTAACGTTTACAGTTTTTCATAAATCTATGTCAAGTTCACACATGCTTTAAGCCTGAACTAGGTAATCTTGTGTTTCAGGCGATTTGAGGTAACAGTAATTGATTAAATAATCACTTATCATATTAATATTATTGGTACCAATGTAAAAAGGTATATAAAAATTATACCTACTATCTGAACTTAGCTAACTAGTTTAAAAAAATAACAATAATATGAACAATATTTAGTACAAGTAATAATTTCTCTGTATCTTCATAGGGCATAGTTTGAATAGAATGAGTGTCTCATCTCATCATGCTTACGTCATCGTTGATGAGGTGTTGGAACTACAAATAATGGTATTCTGGCTTTATTTTTAACTGAACAGAGGGTTCATCCCACCACTCTATAAAGAACAGCAAACCTAAGTGACCCATTCACTGAAAAATTGAGAAACGTAGAAAATTAACATCAAACCATAATGACTCGTTATGCTAAGTGAATTGCTGGTTTAAACAAAACGCAAATTAATTCGCGGAACCCAAACATTGCGCTGAATCCGACGAAATTATCACAATTAATTAAATTTGGCAATGTTATAATAAAATTAAAAACGTATAACACAAGTGAATGTCGCTTAATGAGGCTTCCGTAGTGAAACAACTTTTCAATATAGTGAAAATATTTCAATTTTATTTCACGTTAAGTAGAATAAACGGGCGTGTGGTCGAATGTTCGGCAGTTATGTTGCCATTGCATCCGAATCACCGTTTCCGTTAATGCAATTACCCGTTATCGTTACATTAAAACATTTATACACTGTAATTGTTTAAGTGCTCTTTATATGCCGTCATTTTCGTGGTTACACAAACAGGCAGATTGTATAAATTGTATGCTGTTATTAATTCAATTAAACATACAACTACAACCAGTCTTACCAAGGGGTATCGTATTACCCAGTTCTAACTGGGTTGTGGAGGTTAGATAGGCAGTCGCCTCATGTAAAATACAGGTATTCAGCTGCATCCGATTAGACTGGAAGCCGACCACAACATAGTTGGGAAAAGGCTAGGCAGATGATGATGAATTTAAATTGGGTAAGTAATATATGATATAATTTCAAAATCTCTAATATCTACAAGACATAACAACTGAATCTATAATTTTAATCGATATAACGATCAGTTAATATAATAAACGATTGATATAATTTTAAAGTTACTAATTTTTATAAGTATAACCTACATTTTTATGTGAATTGTACTGTGCGGGCTAATAAATGGTTTATCTTTCTTTCTTTCTTTATTGAATAAAAAATCGTTCGTAATACCACTCAAAAGACATAAAACTTATTTAGTCTATTATGATAAAACGCGTGGGTTTTTGTTTCCCTGTAAAAAAATGCAAACAAGCATACACCATGTATACAGCAGGCATGCAAACAAACATACACCATACATGCAGCATGCAAGCAAGCATGCAGCATGCAAGCAAGCACGCAGCAAGCAGCAGGCATGGTTTCTGTCACGACTCCGGCGCTGCGGTTCTCCGGCGGTCCCATGCGAGTTATCGTCGCGAGTGTTAGAACCACCACTTGCTCCTCAGCTCGCGGGCCACACCGCCCCTCCGCGCCTCCGCGATTTTATATAACACTCTAGGGGTAGGGCAGACAGGGCACGCCACGATAGTGGCGATAAGTCCCCTCTTTGAGGAGTGGCTGGAGAGACGCCACGGCGTCCTCACCTTCCGCCTGACGCAGGTCCTCACCGGACACGGTGTTTTCGGGAGGTTCCTGCACCGAATCGGGCGGGAGGAAACGCCCGGGTGTTTCCATTGCGAGGATCGACCGGAGGACACGGTAGAGCACACGGTGGAGGTGTGCCCCGCGTGGGCGGAGCACCGCCGTGTCCTCGAAGCGGCGATTGGCGGCGGCGACCTCTCGCGTCCGGCCCTGGTGCAAGCCATGGTCCGGAGCGAGACGGAATGGGACGCCGTCACCTCCTTCTGCGAAGCAGTAATGCTAGAGAAGGAGGTGGCGGAACGTGAGAGGGAGAGAACCTCACAGCGTCCCGGCCGCCGCGGGATACGCCCCGGGCGTCGGGGACCACCACGTGGCCCCCGGCCACCGTAGGCGCGGGCCTGTGGACGGTGGGCTATGGGCTAGCGCGCCGTCCGTCCGTCTTCTTATGACGACAGGCCGTGTCGACGGCGCGTTCGTGTTCCACGCGCGCCTCAAAGAGAGTCAGCAATAGGAAGGGGTCCGCAAGGACCGATGCCTGCCGGGGTTGCGGGACTGTTCGAAAGAGATACCGTGACTCCGGAACACAAAGGGCGATGCAGGAACATGGATGGGTTTTAGCCAGTAAAAGTCTGACACTCCCTCCTGCTCCGCCCAGAGCGGGAGAAGTCATTTGATGATTTCCAATCCGAAAAAAAAAAAAAAAAAGAAAAAGGGGTAGGGCAGACAAGACTACGTGGAGTCGGTTTTGCAGCGATTCTTTTCTGTCACGCTTTTAGATAAAATAAACGTTATATCAATATTATTTGTTTTAAACGATAGGCCTAATGATTTTCGATTAAATAAACGTTATATCCAATAACGTTATACGAAATAAGTTTTAGAGTACATACATGTTATATCTAAATAAATTATATTAACAGTTGGTATAACTCACGTGTATTATATCTTCTGAACGTTATTGAAATGAAAATATACCAAGTTACTTTATATGATAAGAGACGCACCCATTTAAATTAATTATGCGCACAACGCTTTATATTTAACACATTATCAACTTCATTACTTTACGTATCGATGGATTTAACTACCAGAAAAATTTAAAATAATCAACACTACACATGTTACATACATTTTCGCTGGAGTAACTTACAAATAATAATACATAGTATAATTTTAGTTCTAATTATCTCCTACAAATAATTTACTACAACATAATTACGATCTTAGACACGGTAGGGGAGAGAGAAGCTTCGCATCCTGTCACCATCATAATTACGATATAATACTGCGTTGTTTAGTATCTAGGCTTATTGTGTGATATTAACTAGTATTGTTTAATACCGAGAATATTATTTCAGTTTCGTAACGGGACAGGTTTATTGACGAGACAATTTGTCTTATAAACGTGTGGTAGAATTTTCTCATATCTCTCTTTCCTGGAATACAACGATAAAGGTATATCGTATACCTGTAACGTTGTATTTTCCGTGGCTTAGAACTTCGTCAGTAATTGGTAAGTTTTAGAAAGAAAGTAAGTTTGATTGCGGAAACTGCTTTGTTAGTTACAGTCAAAGTAGAAGCCCAGGCTTATCTACCTACATGCAAAACTTGGAGGGTTAGTTCGTAAATATTTGGTATAAGTCGACTTCAATGAAGTCTTTATGGAATTGTTATACTTAACAAATTGCTGCTTAGTAAAAAAAAAAGGCGGCAAACTTGAATAAATTTGGAGTTTTTTGAATGATTTGATGCTTGCGGGATCCGCTGGACGCTGGATCCAACTTTGCTGGATTGCAAACCTTAATCACAGTGCCACACAGGCTTCTTCAAACTGTTTCCATAACTGTTTGTCTTCTACAACCGCACGATACCCCTTAGAAAGGCTGAAAAATGAAATGGAAATTAAACCAAAAAACAAATGGTTTTAAAAAAACTTTGCCTACTCTTCAAATAAATCTGCTTTTATCAAGTAACTGAAATCAAAACCATTATCAACACAACACCGCTGTTATTATAAACAAGAAACTGATTCGAGTAGCGAAAAATGAAACAAAATCGTTGTACCAATTGCATTAATTCAACTGCATAAAAATCAGCCAATTATTCAAATCGGGAGCGCCATGGACCGAAGACCGTATCAATGAATATTAATTGTTTTCAATCGCAATGAAAAAGAGTGAAATAAACTGAAATAACTGAATAATCGAGTAAGACTGTTTGCGTAGACAATGGTAATTAAGCAATTGGTTGATGCCATTAAAATTGACAATTATACATTGTTGTCATGCCCCGTAGAATATTCATTCGAAGGTTCCATTTTGCTTCGGCGTTTAGTATCCCTAAGGTTGTCCTTGCAATGCTTGATTGGTTCTCGATAAGCTAAAGTAAGGTACTTTTCATTTCGAACCCAAGACACGCACCTCTGATTTTTCGGATTCATATGCGTATTGTATAATTTTCTAGATCTGCAGAAATCAGAATCTGCTAGATTTGACTTGATTTCAAAGTGAGGTGATTTATTTTCCAACAGTTAATTTAAATCACAATATGCTAATAGTAATTACTTTGATACAAGCGGAGAAATTTTGTTATTACATTCATATTCATTTATTTTGCATTCCATATTGTATAAAAGATCTTACAAAGGGTTTAAAGCTAGGTACATAAATATGGACCCTGTAAGGGCACAGCAAACTAGGAGAAAGAAAGTGAGCTTTAATTTTTCTAATTACTTAGTTGGTAATACAAAAGTAACAATACTTAAAATAAAAAATATATGTGTATTAAGTAATTTAAAATTTATAATTTAGATAGTCATTAATAGTATAATAGCATTTATATAATAAAAATTGTTGTAATTTATTTATGAATGAATTAAATTTTTGTTCCTTTTTAATTATTTCTGGCAATTTATTATAAACTTTCATTGATATGACTAGAGTACTTGTTGAATGCATTTTTAGCTTAGAGCTTGGTAGGTTTAGTCTATAGTTACATTCGAGGCTGATTGTTATTGAGACGAGAACTGCAATAACAAATGTCCACGTGTATCAAACGATGTTATTCAATATACTTTGGAAGAAAAAAATTTAAACAACGAAAAATATTTTTGTCATGAATTATTTGGAGACTATGATTTTAGTTTTCTTTTTTTTTCCAAGCTTTGCTTTAGCCAGGTTGAAGGGGAAGTAAAGGGATAAAGCCGCTAAATAACCTAATATAAAATTTGTTTCTTTTTTTACTGGAGTCGAAGTCTGAAGTCATGGAACGTAAATGTTTGGGCCGCCATTTTTAAGTAAGTTCACGCTGACGCTGTCAATGCTGTATTTTTTTTTATTTAATCCAAAGGTTGCGAACCCGAATGTGTGTTTACAAAATTTATAGCTTTAATTTTTGTAAAACACGTATAAAATTCCCCGTCACGAGAAGCTTCTCGTGACGGGGACTTATAGACACTCATCTTACTAACTCTCTAAGCAGTTTGGTAAAATTGTAAACACAGCCTTATATTTAATTTTGTAACAAAGTCCACACAGAGGTGATCCCAGCAGACATTTGTACATGAACACAGTTTCTGTACCTACGTTTGTACCCAAAAGCGTACATTTGTTTACGGTGTGTCCCGTAATTTTGTTTACTTACGGTTATTGTACGGTCACCAAACTTAACGTCGACATAACGTTGTAATTTTGTAACAAGGGACCATTTTAAAATGGTAGACATTTAATTAATTTTTGCGTTTCATTCACATTTATTTAACCTTTTAATGACTGACCAAAGGTTGTTATGGAATACTGTATAAAACGAGGTATTTCATCCTGTGCTCACAAAAATTACTTGGTAATAAAACGGTGTTAGTAGGGACATAAAATTAAAACTACTTTGTGAGCTTTAAAAAGCTTTAAGTACTAATGTATAATTATAGCAGTAGACAGTGATACGACTCAGTTGATTGAATTGCGTTAATACTTTTCTATGAAATCAAGGATTAACTTTATAGGGATTTTACGGCAGGTAACAAACACATACGTAAAGAAAAGTGCGCTATAACAAGAAAAATATACCCTTCCATTTATCTCCGAACTCGGCGAATACACGCGAAAACAATAAACAAGAGATAATCAAGTTTCATTTGAACGAATCGATTTGGTATAAATATCGGAATACATTAATCCGTTTTTCACAGTTGCACATTTCATGGCAATGGACGGTGATAAAATTATTACCTTAGTATTATGCTGAAAATATTCATTTCCTACTCATTAAATGCTGGTTTTTAAAGAGAAAAAAATATTGCTCATTCATTTCTTGTAACTACGAAAGTGTCCATAAAACTTCAAGTTGTATTTATCCTTAAATTGCTTGCTGATAGTGCTCTTTGTATAATATGTAGCCCATTGTTGAATTAGAAACTTGTCAATTCGACCATTGATTTAATATTTATATTTTCTTAGAAAAGTTTACGGTAATATTTTGATCAAGTCACGCCTTTTTAGGAGCAGCGGTGGCCCAGTGGTGGCGGCCCCGACTTACGAACAGTAAGTTGTGGGTTCGAACCCAGACTGGCGCATTTCTTTGTGTAATTTATTTCATCACCACTGCTCTCAAAATGGTGAAGGAAAACATCGAGAGGAAACCGGCATGTCCTAGAACCAAAAATTTCGAAGACATGTGACATCTACCAATCCGCACTGGGCCGGCGTGGTGGATTATAGCCCATTCCCTCTCATAGAGAGGAGGCCTGTGTCCCAGCAGTGCGAACATTAATAGGCTGATGACGACGCTTTTTTAGACGGACACACAGGATCTTTTTAGAAAGTCATACAGAACGATCGCTACTTACGCTGATGCTACGTTTTTTACTGCGTAAGATACTTGTAAGTTTTAGGTAACCAGAACCACCCAAAATAATCCACGCAGGCGGTTTAACACTTTTTTCCCTACACGCTATGTGCTGGCTCTTCTCAACCTACATAATGTGTACCTACATGTGGTCAATATATCCAATTGCATAACCACCTTCAACGCTTCATCAAAAAAGGGCCAAAAAATAGCTCACGTATATAGGTATGCAAGTTTAGTGCGGTCGAAAATGGCTCGGGTGGCTCGAGGAACTCACGGAATCGTTGCGAGCTTGCATCGTCATTCCTGGGGGTCTAAAATGGCCGCTTTAGAAGAATCGTAATATGAATCCGATAAGAATCACGACAAAGTCCATTTTAAGAATTTTAAATTTTTAACGTGATTCATATTACGATTCTTCTAAAGCGGCCATTTTAGACCCCCTGTACTCCTCTAGCTTGTAGCATCAGAACTGCTTCTTCATTCAATCAGTAAATGATGCCGGCGGGTATTCAAGGTGCAAATAATATAATTATTACCAGACAGTGGTTATTGAATTCGGGAAAGTAAGAAAGTAAGCTTGTTTATACTAATATTACAAAGAGGTAAAATTAGGTAATCTCCGGAACTAATGATCAAATTCAGGCTTCATTCACGAAGTCAGCGGCCGGCGCGGCGCGGGCAGCGGGCGTCGAGTGGCGTACGAGCGGCGAGCGGCAGTTCTGTATAATTCCGATGAAACTCGCCTTTTTGGTTCCTCGCCCGGTTATAGGAATTTATATCTTCTTTTGCCCACAATAAATCCAATAATCAATAAGATGTTGTCGTCGCTAATTAAAAGATATTCATTTCTCGTAACACAACACTACGCCGCTCTAGCGCCGCGCGATCTGCCCGCTGACTTCGTGAACACTACAGCGCCGCCACACCGCACGCGCCGCACTTGCGCCACCGCCGCTGACTTCGTGAATGAGGCCTAAAATTCTTACAGACATATTCTTTCTTTCTTACATTCTCACTGATTGAAAGCTACATTATTCGTGAGTGCTATAAGTTAAATTACCTATTTTTATATCATGCATGCATATTAGCCGAGCTATCACACTATTTGGGAACAAAGTCGCGGGCGAAGTGCTAGTCCTTGATATTTTGATATTTTGGTCCTTCTTTACATTAAGATCTGACGATCTCCAAAATAATTTCCGTATGTTAGATATTCAAGCTTAGATTTTACGTAAGGAGACGTATCTATCCTTTGTTCAAGTTATTGTTATATACGTAAGCCAGACTACCACCTCATTAAAACTAACTACACCCCGCATATCCTCACCATACATGGAAACCCTATTCCCATTATCACTTGAAACTAGGAAACGTATTTCACGTATAACACTTGTACATTCCTATACATTTGTAAGTCCTTAATATATGCCTACAGCAGACTTATCACCTAAACATTATCGTGTTTCTAACGATAATGGAACTTTCGAGTGTCTGTAACCCCACATTAATTTAACTGGTACCTTCACGTAATGGCGTCGGTTTTGCTAATTGTGCGTTAGAATAATTATATTGCGCCACACGCGTATTCATTTTAATGGATTTTGAGTGTTAGATACGGTTAAATGTCACTTGTAGTGGTATTTAATGTAAACTAATTTAAGCTAAGTTTCTCCGTCTGGCTTTGTGTCGGTTCAAAGATTAATGCCGGAAATGTATTTCTGCATAAGCTTGGCTAATTACAGCTATAAATCTTGCATCTACAAATCTTGTATTTTACTACCCTGTGAAGGATAGTCATAGTAAATGTTTTGAGGTAATTTCTTCATGACTTTATTGTTGTTATGTAAATGAGGTTTGTCCCATCCTTTTTTTTTTTTTTTCGGGAAATCATCAAATGACTTCTCCCCTCTGGGCGGAGCAGGAGGGAGTGTCAGACTTTTACTGACTAAAACCCATCCATGTTCCTTCATCGCCCTTTTTGTTCCGGGGCCACGGTATCTCTTTCGGTCCCGCAACCCCGGCAGGCATCGGTCCTTGTGGACTCCTTGCTTTTGCTGACTCTCTTTGAGGCGCGCGTGGAACACTAACGCGCCGTCGACACGGCCTGTCGTCATGAGACGGATGGACGGCGAGCTAGCCCATAGCCCACCGTCCACAGGCCCGCGCCTACGGTGGCCGGGGGCCACGTGGCGGCCCCCGACGCCCGGGGCGTCTCCCTCGGCGGCCGGGACGCTGTGAGGTTCTCTCCCTCTCACGTTCCGCCACCTCCTTCTCTAGCATTACTGCTTCGCAGAAGGAGGTGACGGCGTCCCATTCCGTCTCGCTCTGGACCATGGCTTGCACCAGGGCCGGACGCGAGAGGTCGCCGCCGCCAATCGCCGCAGGTTTGTCCCATCCTGTACCTATGTCTATCTCAATGATTACTATTGCAGTTAATGATTGTTTTCAAACTTTATAATGAGTCTTTCTTAATTGTTAAAAAAATCTTACTAATATACTATTGTAATAAAACTTACTAATATTTTGTAGTTTATGAGGATGGATGGATGTTTTTTACTCTTGTTCTTTACTCTTTCACGCAAAAACGGTTGAACGCATTTGGATGAAATTTAGCACAAAGATAATTTAAAACCTGGATTAAGACATAGGATACTTTTTATCCCGGTATTATGAGCCCGGGGGACAATTATCGAACTCCACACGGCCAAACCGCGGGCGTAAGCTAATATTAAACAATATCTAGCGAAGATTCTTCAACAAAAATACGTAGATGATCTATTTTTTCAGTAAGTATTTAGTTAGGCATGTAAGTTATTACATGCTAACTAAATACTAAGACGTACATGTAGGTAACAACGTATTTGTTATTACATGCCTAACTAAACACTAACAGAAAAAAAAAAATATATAGTTAACAACGTAGGACTATTGCTGTCACTAATTTCAACCGTATTCTTGAGGGTTTAAGGGTTATAACTGGTTGACCATCAGTGCATTCAGTAGTACCTATTCCATACTACATCTTCTCGTTACAAAAAAGACTACGTTCCAAGAAGTACTATAATGATGTATACTGAACACAGGGAGGTGAAAGTTCTCAGATGTACCCTGAGATAGGTTTGATGACCCATCGCTTACTTACAAGCATTATTAAGTTACATCCAGAACTTGTGATAACTTGTTGGGTTTTCAATCCGTTGCTAATATACTTTCCCATTTTATTTCACATATTCTCCGGCCGTAGTTAAAACTGTCTATATGTAAATGCTGTGTCGGTTCTTGGAAGATATAAAGATTGATAGAATGCTTAGAAGAGGCAAATAGTCTTGTTTATTAGAGAATTTGCTTCCGTTTTATTTTAAAAATTGACATAATATAACATCACGCATTGTAATCCCCTTAGGGTTAGGCAGTTGTATATCTATCAGTACACCCACTTTTCGCCAGTTGTGTTAAGTCACATGTAATAGGGGGCGAGCCTATTGCCATCAACTGAGAAATGATGGAAAAACCCAATAGCACTTTGCCCGAGCAGCGGTGGCCCAGTTGTGGCGGCCCCGACTTACGAACAGTAAGTTTCGTTCGAACCCAGACAGGCGCATTACTTTGTGTAATTTATTTCATCACCACTGCTCTCAAAACGGTGAAGGAAAACATCCTCCGGAAACCGGCATGTCCTAGAACCAAAAATTCGAAGACATGTGACATCTACCAATCCGCACAGGGCCCGCGTGGTGGATTATAGCCCATTCCCTCTCATTGAGAGGAGGCTGTGTCCCAGCAGTGGGAACATTAAAGGCTAATGATGATGACTTTGCCCGACTCTGGAAGCGAACCCACGAGCTCATGCTCAGCAAGCGCATTTGCAAACACTAGACCAACGAGGTCTCCTCATAATTTTCTTTTCGCCTCCTTTTCTCAAGATCCTGTAACAAAATAATAGTAAGGAACTCCTACGGTACGACTTTGTATGTCTATCCGTTAGATTTAGTACCTATCTTGTCACTGCGTTGTGTTTTCAAGGATCTATTTAATGGCAATCACAGGATTCATAGGATAGTATGAGTTAAACACAGGATAATGAATTGAAATCATAATGTATATTAAAGGATACCCTTTAAAAGCGTATACAAAGCATATCAGTTCCCATCATCATTGTAATCATGTCCTGCCACGCTGTCAGGTGCAGCCGATTAGCTGAATGTCTGTTGTAGCTGACAATGCCACACTTCTGTTGAATGCTAATCGTAAGCTGATTGACGTTATACATACTTGATTAGGGTGTTATACATGCTGTATCCAGAACTTTATTCATGTTCTGAACGTATTGGTAGAGGAATATGATTCATGAGTTTGCGTTCGAATAAACGACGAATGACGGCACGTTTGGCGCAGTGGCTGAGCGATTGGCTGCTGTGCTGCGAGTTGCGTGTTCGAGCCTAGCACGGAACAAATATTTGTGTGTACGCGTGTTTGTGTTTGTGTGTTGCGTTTTTGTGTATTTGTGGGTAGTTGTTCCGGGTCTTGCTGTTTGTATATGTGAGTAATGTGAGTTTATCAATGTTTTTAACGCACCCACGACACAGGAGAACCTAGTGCCGTTCTCTCTAGTGTGGTGTGTGTGTGTGGTGGTGAATTCCTAGTGTGTACTAGGAATTTCTCCTGTGTCGTGAGCAACGGGAAAATACTTAGCACTTCATTCGATTTTCTACAATACACATTGTACCATAAAAAAAAACATTTGTTCAATAGTTGCAAAAATGTAATTTTGAAATTGCAATTCAAGCGTAATGTCACATGTTACTTGCCAGTTGCCCACGAGTGAGCTCAGGAGGATTCCGTGCCATTCTGTCTTTGAATATCAATCATAATCAAATGATACCATTACACAATCTGTAATATCCAATACCTAACCATATCGTACACGTACAAGCTGTAACATTAAATCATAACAAAAAGTTTTACGGACAAAATGTTTCTGTATTGGAGTAACAAGCAACGATAGAGCATAGAAACTGGCGTCTTCAGTGCCAATATATTGCTTTCTCGCGTGCTGTCGTTATCCACAGCTGCTGCCGTAACCTACTTGTTTTTGCCGCCAATGTTAAAAACATTATAAATTTTTCTACTTTATCATTCCCTGGTTTATAAAGTTTACTTTGCTGTATTAATTGCAACTGCAGCATGCAATGCGACGATCGGTTATGATCGTGTTTTATAGCGTGCAACTTCAGTTTTGTGAAGTGCTGTGGGGTTTTTGCATATTTCAGAGATTGGTAATGCGGTATTGTTATTTGGAATTGTTATTTATATTGTTTGTTTATGTAATGAACATGCAACTAAAATGTACATTTGACTGGTTCCACTTAAGTTTTATAATAGATCCTTCTATTATAAAACTTAAGTGGAACCAGTCAAATGTACATTAATAAATAAAGTTACTGCTGTATCTTGTTAGGGTGGTACTATATTACTAATAGATACCGTGAAATCTACATACGTGGTCAACTCCAAATCTATTAGGATTTGGAGTTGACCACGTATGTAGATTGAACAAGATACAGCAGTAACTTTATTCGTTGAAATAGGTACTACTTTTCTTTTCTTAGACAACATGAAAATAACGAGAAAAACAGTTGTTTTCAGTCAGTTTCTTAAACACTAATGAGATACAGACAATATTTTCATATTTATTTTCCTTCCTAAATCTAGTCTGCAAAATATATTCTGAGAACGTATGTTCAGAACAAAGAAAGAATATACAAAAAACGGCAAAGCAAAATCGTAACAAAAACATAAAACGGAAATATGCCACGCATAAATTAAAAGGATTTAAAGAATTTGGCATAAAGCGGAGGAAAACATAAAAGGAAAATATGAAATATTGATAAACGCGTTGTAACACAATCTTTAAAGAATCATTATTTCGATGTCGATGGAAAAAGCGTATGGATAAAGATAAAACAAACACTAAAAATGTTTACAAGCAATACTCGTAACTTTTAGAATCGTTCAATACATCTGAGGCCCACATCATAATAAATTGAGTGGAGGTTAAAGGATAAAGAGAGATTGACAGCGGTCTTCAACACTGCCCCGGGGCCGGCATCAACTTGTGTTTCGTGGATAAGTCTCAATTTTATCGAGAGAATCCAGCGGTAATAATTTTTGAGGAGTTTATACTGAAAGCTTTCCCTTTTGATTGTTAAAGGCAATTCGGAGGTCAGACAATACGGGCCCGGTCCTATTTTTTGTTTCAAAGGCCACGATTCCCTTATGTCTTTTATAAGATAATGTTTTACTTTAGCGAAAACTTTTTTGTCCCTTGGATATTTTGGGATAGGATAGGTAATAAAAATATTTATTGCAGTCGTTCGTTTGACCTTTTGGAACATTAGTATTTTAGTACGTATATGCAGTTTATTGTAGCTGTTTAAGAGTGTAGGTACAATTCAGATTCAAATAATTTAGTCAACATTGTGGTGTGTGGCATTGTGGCATTATGTATTAATCATTTCCCAAAAACGGTCCTAAACAACGGTCCCGAAGAAAACGTTTTTGTCACAAAATGTAACGCCTTTTTGGCGAAAGGTGTAAAACTTTTACGATAATGGAAAACGAAGGAGGTCGAAAGAGAGTTTAAAATTCATATGCTCGAAACGGAAAACACCTATAAAAACCAATTTCAAAGGGTGTTGGTGTGAAAATAGCGCGTTTAATAGAGCACTCGGGCCTCACGTGTGATGACGTGCCTATCGCGTCCTAAATCTGTCCTATATTACCTCTGAAGGAAGGAAGGCTCTGCCACATAGAGAGCGAACGACGGTGGCTGGTTTCTATGGATATATAGGTTAGTATGAACAACGGTCCCACTGAAAGCGAGGCGGAAAAGGAAGCTATTGTGAAGCGGTCGTGTCGCGATCAGCGTTACGTAGCCGTACAATGAGTATAAGTCGGTCTGTGTGTATTGTCGGACAAATAATGTTGACATTTTTAAGGGTATCAAAACACACTTGTTCTGCTACCGAACAACTTCACAAGCTTTCTGGCATTTAAACTGGCTATGGAATAAATATTGGAATGGAAGCTGGGTTCAATCTTGAAAAAATAGGTTTCTTTTGACAAAAATCTTATTTGGTTTCGAGATTTCGAGGGCAACAAACATTGATTTAAGAGGAGTGTCTCATAATTGATTCTGAAGTTGATTCGTGAATACACGTAATCGATTTCCAATTCGATTTGTTGGAGATCACACAAAAACGCGGATGCGTTCTCGATTCTAATTACGTACACAACTGAACACATTATCGGAGTCGAAGCTAAGTATATGGGGATCAAATTGTCAATTTATCGATGAAATATATCGGTTTGTTAAAAAACATGGCTCATGATGGTTTTGTTTTCGAAATATGTACTGAAAATATAATTATGATAACATTAACTATCAGAGTTTGCTTATCTAAAGTAAGTTATCAGTCCGCCGTATTCGGGTCACTTTATTTCCCATTCCTACCTAAGTGAATATTTGCATGCCGCTAGTGGACTCTAGGTTACGTTGAAATGGCCTATAAAAAGTAACTGGCTCTGTCTTCAGCGGTTTAATTAAAAAAAAACAGTCAACTTTTTCATGTTGCAAAAATAATATTAGGTTCTGAAAATTGATTCATACCTCGTAAAAGTAAGTTGGCTAGCTGATTAGTTGTCGCTTTTTACATTTAGTTTATTGCGTACTTTCTATAAAATAATTTACTACTCTGTAGAGAATATAGGATAAGCTTAATACAATCCAACATTAATTATGGATATATCCTGGTAACGAGTAGGCAGTGAATAGCATATCAAATGCTGACCTACGGCAAAAATAATTCATTTCTCAGAGGAATGATTAATGTCTAAGATATACTTAGCCGTATAGCCGTAGTCGGTCATATAACAGCAAACATGCAATGAAACCGTAATTAATGAGCAATTAATAAAGAAGACAAATGCAGAAGTGTGTCGGTTAGCGGTGCATTTGTTTTAGTCAGGTCTTAGGAATCTATGACCAGTTTCGCTCAAGCATATTGTTTTGGCCGTACGGTATGGCTCACAAATGGATTTAGCACTATTATTATGGTCGTTGCATGTTGTATTCTGCTATGCTATAAAAGTTATCGTACCAAGCCCGTAAACCTTGATGGGACGACCTCTATAATGACAACATCTTTGGCGATCAATGGGTTGAGTTTTACCATGATTGCTTATTTGTTTCAGAGAATAATAATAATAATATAATAATAATAACTTTATTTCACAAAAATACAGATTTAACATGTTTTAAACACAGTATTAAATGAGCTTTGGTAGTAACACAATGCAACATAATCTAAAAACTGAAATCTGAACACAATATGGAAAACCCTGCCTCTCAAACTAGGAAACCTGTATCTTGAGAGACAGTGATTCAGCTAAAAAGTGATGCTATGAGTATAAGTAGACAGTGTCGATCTACCTGAGCGACTATGAATATAAAGCTAATTTAAGTAATAGCAAATATTTTATACGTGATGTGTGTGTGTGTGACTGTTTGCGTGTGTGTGTGTGTGTGTGTGTGTGTGTGTTGTGTGAGATTGTTGATATATGGGTGGTTAGGAGACGTACTTAAGTAAGGATTCTGTTCGTAAATAGTCCTGTTCTAGTAGCCATTCCGTTAGTTTTAATTTTATTTCATATTTATTTAGATCGACAATATTTAGATTTTTGTGAACTAGAGAAGACACTTCATAATCGAGGTTTTGTATGGTCCGTTATAACTTTCACCACCCTGGACCCTTGGACGAGAAGATACCGCTCAACTTCCCGAACGCTGCCCAGCCGAGTCGGATTCGACGATTGACCTCTTTCTCGATGTTAGACCTACCTAACTGGACCGTTTGTCCCAGGTACACATAATCGTCTACAACTTCGAGTGTAGAGTCTCCGATCTTGACAGGAATAGGTGTGACATAGGCATTCGACATGACCTTGGTTTTTTCCATGTTCATTTTAAGACCCACTCTTCCGGAAGCTCTACTGAGGTCATTGAGCATTGTACTGAGGTCCTCCATGGTCTCAGCCATGACCACTATATCATCGGCCAACCGAAGGTGAGTGATAAATTTAATTATAATATTTCAATTGTTATTTTTTTTTTAAATAGTCCCAATCGTTCCGAGTTAGATGATCAAGTTTATGGCTTTCGGTTCCAAAACGACCTTAAAATAATGGTGTTTAGTAACCATACAAAATACGTTTTTGTTCTTTAAATGTCTAGAATAACATTCTTGAGTTCTATCGTTGTTGTTTTATTTATTTAGAGACTTTGGAAGACTTACAGCTAAACACAATAGTGATAAATAACAGTATGATAATCAGACAACCATTTACAAGTCTTCACGTCTAGAGCTTGTCTGATATAAATATACTGTGGAACAAAGTATACACACTGCCACATAATGCCAAAGGATATTAAAAAAAAAAAACAAATTATCGTGCTGCGACAGAAGCCACATTAAGCATAAAATGCTAAAGCCGGGCACGCGAAGTAGGTGCTCTTGCGTTATCTATAGGTATATTTATATCTGTGTGTTCCAGTCAACCACACTAAATTGAAGCCAACACAGAAATAACAAACATACGCTGCGGCTCATCATCTTACCCAAGCAATAATCATTAAGTACTAAATCACGGGAAGACAACGCTACAGCTATCAGAGCTGTGACCAATTTCAACACATTTGAAGCCGCAAGCGGAATACTATTAATCATAAGACAGCATATCCACACAGTGTGCCGCGTGCACAATATATTACCTACGTTAGTAAGGAGAACCAATGTGAACAGTTGGCGTTAATGGGCGGCCTTACCCCAGGGAAATGCGCTCTTGATAATGTGAACAGTAATTTTATGTTGCAACAAAAGCGATAGTAGTTTGATTCCTTCATACAGATAATGTCCAATTTAAATATTAAGAGATGGGTAATGGATTTTTTTGATGGACTGTACCACGTTTTGAATAACAATTGCGTATCTGTTTCGTTTGTCTTTTGTTTCTATTCATTATTTTTTTTCGAATTTGCATATTTATCTTGGGTTTTTTCTTCACCATTTAAAATGATATGATAAGTTTTTTAAATTACATCTAATTTATGATGGCCTATTGTGGATTTCATTCGTGTAGTTTTTAACAAAGGCTATCTTATTTTTTCTGTTATATTAAAATACAACAGCCTCATTCCCAACAGAACTATGAAAATAAAATAATGTGAATATGAAACAAATGGCCTCAATAACATTATTTCTTCTAAATTTAAATTTATTTTTATTAGAGTCCTCTTTTCTCTTATTAAATCGTCTAAGTTATGTTAAAAGTCCTTCGGTTTTATCACATCTTTAAAAATAATTACGCGCTTTAAAACCAAACATAATAAGACTGGAGAACATTAGCTGTAATATCTCTTAAGCCATAATGGTTCAATAAATATTTTCATATCACAGTTTGAGTAGAAACTTCGAGTGAAAGTTCCCGATAGGGATACGGTTCAAGTTTTAACGATAACTGTGTTCTGTCTTATATTGCGAGCTTTATCTACCCTCTTTTTTTTCCCTTTCTGAAAGTAAGTACTGAACTCGATAAATCAATGGGCATTAGATATATCTGGTTTAGTGTTGTGCTTCTATCGATAGGTTTGAATCGATTAGAACTTTTTGCCCAATCGAGTGGAATTGATCATTTCGTAGCGTCAAAGCTTTCAGTTTTTTTAGGGTTCCGTACCTCAGTCGGAAAAACGGAACCCTTTTAGGATCACTTTGCTGTCCGTCTGTCAAGACCTTTTTCTCAGGAACGCGTGAAGATATCTAGCTGAAATTAATATTAAATACTGAAGTTGGCTGGAGCAGTGAAAAAACTCTCAAACTTGTAAGTCAACGAGAGCAGCGGTGGCCCAGTGGTGGCAGCCTCGACTTACGAACAGTAAGTCGTGAGGGTTCAAACCCAGACAGGCGCATTACTTTGTGTAATTTATTTCATCACCACTGCTCTCAAAACGGTGAAGGAAAACATCGCGAGGAAACCGGCATGTCCTAGAACCAAAAATTCGAAGACATGTGACATCTACCAATCCGCACTGGGCCCGCGTTGTGGATTATAGCCCATTCCCTCTCCTTGAGAGGAGGCCGTGTCCCAGCAGTGGGAACATTATAGGCTGATGATGATGTAAGTCAACGCGATTAAAAGATATGACCGTTTATGTCGCACATTTTGCGATATCATAAGGTAATCAAAACCCATGCCAACCAGGCTTTGACCTTGAATCATGAAATTTGGCAATATACCTCTAAATTTATACGGAACCAACGAGTGGACCAACGAGTGGTTTTTGTCAGTAAGTCTTCGATTAACAATTAGCAACTTGTTGATCGAAGAAGTAAGTAGATATTTATTTCACTGTAAAAGTTGGGTTTTCAGTATTTGAGTGTCTATTGTAACATTTTCATTATAGTGCTG
This sequence comes from Xestia sexstrigata, assembly GCA_941918905.2. Taxonomy (NCBI): domain Eukaryota; kingdom Metazoa; phylum Arthropoda; class Insecta; order Lepidoptera; family Noctuidae; genus Xestia; species Xestia sexstrigata. The sequence goes on along the minus strand of OW799213.2, from coordinate 9,686,722 downwards.
TGGCTCTTCTCTTAGTATGCTGCACGAATACAGTCTATCTCCGAAATACTTAACTAATTGTCCTTTTCTGATGAAGGTGACTTTAGTTCACCCTCATTCATACTTGTTCAGCTCTTGAAAGATTTCATCTTGAAAACTTTTTGTTTCAGAACAGCATTTATGTCGATTATACCCAATTCAATTGAGATGAACATCGGATAAATCGCATCACTATTCAAGTCTGAGTAAGGGCTTCACATGAGCCCTATTAATGCAAGACATCTAACGGAACGATTTGAAAGAACCCTATGTATCTAGCCCATGTACTGACATTCGAATTTAAGAATTCAGGTCGAAGTAAAGGACGTAGTGACTTTAAAGAAGAAAGACACATTGAATTCGTCAGATGCCTACCCCTAGTTTTTATTAGGGCAACGAAAAGGGCAGACCAGACTTAGCACTTTCTTTACAACCTGCGCAATAAAATCATACCTACCTTTTAGTTTTCCGACCAAATTATTCCTTGATAGGGGAATAAAATGGGACCACAGTTTTATATTATCATAGTATAAATACCATTACAGAAATGTTTTCCGACGAGCTCTCTCGGAAGACGTGAAATAACAAAGACAATTCCTAAATATTGAAATACAAAGACGACCTACGCAAATAATGTATGGAATAAAAAGGAGCCTAAATACATACGCAAGGGATCTCGAGAGGATTCTTTTGCTATAAACATGTATTTGCAAATCTTACCTTTTGAGATGTAAGGTGTGTGAAGTGCGTATTGCTGAAAACCTTTACGCATTCACAGGCTCTGTCGTGTAATAGTACGCAAATCCTCTCTGACAAACACTGGTACAATCCCTTCGTGTCCGTCAAAGAGCCACGTATTAAAGAATTGAAAGGACGGGATTGCCCAACCTCTAATTCCGATGAGAATCGCCTTATTCCACTCGCTCAATGAAATCTTCCTAAAAGCTTCTTTGTAGTCGTTCAACAACGCGAAATAAAATACTATTTTCTTCGCCCATTTTCTTGAAATTACATTTTTGCTTGCCATTTTAATAGAACCTACCTCATTTACTAACCGTCCGTCCTTTTTACCTTGACACGGTACAAGATAACTGAATAGAGGCTTTAACTGGATGACCATTTATAGAGCTTACAAAATATTTTCATAATTCTTGAACAAAATTAAACTTCTAGAGCTCGAACGGGAGTTCTTACACCTATTAGGGGCTAAGGATGCATTGTCTTTGAAAAATCTGGCTGTAAGTCGGTAAACACTGAATTTATGTGCAAATAATGCAGCAGAAACTAAAGTTAATACCAATTTTCTTTCAAATTTACGAAGCGTATAATTTATTCTGCGTGCTAGCGGGGAAGTTATCTATCCAGACTTTGTCGGTGCCCTCAACAATTAAAGCCTACACATCCGTTAAACAAAAGTAACACATGTTTAATTACCCGCCATAGCGGGATGACCTATGGCTTTGGTTGTTTGTCCCAGAAGTTGGGAAGAGATCCTTGATTTTAACAGTCAAACAGTGGCGATGTTTGCGCATACAAAATATGCAAAGTAGGTGCGGGCGAGGGAGATACGGGCCTCGCTAATTATGTGGGAGCACGGTGTGCTGTGTCCGACCGTCGTCCTACATTCGGGGAGGCTAATAAAAATGCAAAAAATGAGGCAAATTATCAATTATAATTAGCCACATGCTTCGTTGGCGGTTCTGAATTCATGCCGAGGCTGTTAAGATTGTGGTTGCGACCATTGTTATACAAATACCCAAGGTCAATAAAAAAGCAAAAAAGAGTATGTTTCTTGGTCGTTGGTACGTCATGAATGTGGACTATAAATATTGACTTACTCTTTGTTTGCTAAACAAACACGGTGCATCTTAGACGCGGTATTTCGACGAATTAGATTTAATTCGGTTCAAATATTACGAAGTTTTATCTCTGGCTTCAAATCATGAATATTTATGAGGTGTCTAGCAAGATAATTTTTTGTTTAAATAAAAACAAACCCTTCTCGTTTTAAGCTCAGTTATCTTATGATGCTCACAACTTAACACCTAAATATCGTTTTTCTGCCGGATGACGTCATGATTTATTGTCAGTAAGACGAGCTAGCAAATGAAGGTTTTATCTCCCCCTCCAGCGCGATTTATTTAACACCAAGATGTTTGAGATATTTCAATAAATCACAAAATGCGTGTCGAATTTCTAAAGTAAAGTCCCCTTCTGTTATTTCTTTTTGTCGTCCAAGGGGTTGGCAGGAATGTTAATCTTTAAAGCTCATTTTTAATCACGTGTCTCGAGCGTATCGAGTTTTTTGTGATCGGGTAATCCGTTTAAACGATTATCGATTATGTATGTAGGAGACTTCGAAGCGTTAAGACAATGTTGTAATTTGTAAACACGTTTGTGTCCGAGTGTAAGGAGATTGATAAACGATAGCGTCCGTGGGCGAGCGCTAACATAACAAAGCAATGTTAAACATTTGTTTTGCTCTATAGATTATTCTGTAAGATGTCGTGTTGGTAAATATTTTACTATGATGTTGCTACGTAGACAGGCGTGATTTGCACTATGAGAAAATAATAATTTGTTTGTTGAGAGTGCTTTGTGGCGTGTATTAGGGCTTATGAATCTTCTGCGGCTTGCGTAAGTAACGTGGGCAAGTTATTTATGCGTAGAATTAACTGAAATGAATTTATAATAAACCCACGATTCTAAATCTGTTTGAGTATTTTATGGGCGGTGGTTTGTTCAAAGACTGAAATTAACTTGCCGAATTGATTAAATTACCCAATTGAAAACTTTAGACTAGGTGCTTGAGATCAGTATTTCAGTAGGTATTGGGTTAATTTAACTTGTTATTGCTATGTTTAAAAGTGTGTTCCTATCGCTTTAAAGTGTTCACGACAGAAATATTGAGAAAACTTTTGAAGTTTATTTCTGAATATAAAATAATCACATCTATTTCCGTTTCTGTCTGTCATTTTAGGACAGTTTCGATCACAACAAAACGATGTTTCCCATCGCGAAAGAATTCGAAATTCAAAAAGTTAAAAACGGGCATCTCTGCGTTTTACTGACCGCGAAGGCTGCATGCTGCATCGTGTGCATCGTGAATGTAATGAATACCTGTCAAGCGCGCGTGTGGGCGCTCCACCGCTCCACCGGCCGCTCTAAGTCGAACGCAAACATTTACCCTTCGCTCAACAGTAATTGTTTAAAATTGAGCCTAACTGTGTGGGCCTCGCCTGTTGCCCGAGTCCTGCCATCCACTCAAATACGCCGTCTTTCTTTGTCCATACACAATAAGTACTCACTAAGTGATACTGTATAGTCTGCACCGATTTTCAATGTGAGTTACGCGCTCGAAATGCCCTGTTATAATTTCAGGTGTATGGATGTACGATCATGCGTTTTGTAATAAAATCTTCCGCCTCAATAAATAGAGATATCGACAAGTTAATGGAATTAATTGGACATTTGGTGTAAATTAAAATGGTCGCTTCGTTAATTTTAAGCTTCGCATTTTGTATAAAATAATTGTTACTACGGCCACCTAATACGATAGTAAATTAGGGTGTTTCGACGCAGTGGCACGGCGGCCATGCTGACGCGAACAGTTTTAGCTGATTTATGTCGCGCCGTTATCAGGATTACACCGTTGTCACTAAGCTCTAACTATAAGGCATTAAACAATGTTTGCCGTGAAGTTTGTACTTTAATTAATCGTCTTATGAAAATGCTTCGCGGCGGAAAATTCTCCATTTTCACTCTTGATAGTGTCTAAAATTTAATTAAGAACAACAGTGGTTGTTTGTTACTGTCAAATCCTGTACTTGTAATGTAAGTTATGATTCAACAATGATCCTGCCTATAAAAAAACATTACCTTGCTTCTTTTTTTTCTTACTCACGTTTGCACTATTGAATTCAATCACAGTGCAATACAAAAATAAGAGACACTCGAGACAGAAAACGAAATTCATCACATACACACGTGCCGAAAAACTCCAATGATTCCACTCGTTAGTAGCTAGCTCCGTTCACTATCGATCAACAGCATCCTACACTCAGTATGAGACTGCAGATAAACAGAGCGAACGACAAAAAGAACTAAAAATACACCAGCCTTTTGCTTTATAAATGTAAAATAGAACATGATCGGGGGTTGGGAAGGAGTACAATGAACAACCAGTCGACCATTGCGATGGCACAAAAGAGTATTGTTCTTGCCATGTCGAATGTATCGGATGGGAACGGCAATACGTGAACTTTATTACCTTCTTTAGTATAGGGAAATGATAGAAAATGTAGGTAATGAAGGCTCTGGGAATTAGGTTATCGTGGAGTTAGTGCGAGCATTAAGTATGATGTCACATTTATTATACACAAAAAAAAAGATTTCCATATGTAGGTAGGGTAATACAGGATGTTTATTCAAAGTAGAGAAACCATGATAGGTATGTTTAAGCGTGTAGAAGGTTGAGGTTGCACAGGGAGCTACTGTACTCAAGCGAAGAAGCAAGGCCTACGTAAAAACTCTGGTTTTGAAGCCTATTTTTATTGATTTTTAGTGTCCTCTACTTTTAAAACTCGTTGGTGTAGGTCGGTTATGTTTTTTTAGGTGGTTAGTGCACGTGTTTCTCACCTAAGCGTCACTTCTGACGACACTACGTCCCGTGCCAATACCGGCCTTACTTGACTGTATTTTGTTCAAATATTTGACATCAATAGGCTACACATTTTGTAGCTATATAAATTCCTAAAGACTTTTTTATACAAAGCAAGGTTTATGCTTTTTCACACAATGAGACAGACAGGACTAATTTACTAATAAGGCCTATTGTTAAAACATCAAATGTTTTAACAATTTATCTAGGCCAAATAGCCAGGCCAGGGTACCTACTCTATGCTAAAAATCCAAACCAAATATTTCAAGTAGAAAAGCACATTCGAATCCTATGTCATTTATTTTGTTGTCAGTCCAAATTAATTTTAAAGTTACAGGGTATTTGCAAAAGGGTGTTTGGAATGATTAACGAGCTTAGTTTTTTCTGCTTTTTGTAAATCGATAAGAACTCAGTGTTACTTGGAGAGGATGACCTGATTTTTAAAAACTTTGTCTTTGTGAATGAGATTTTTCTATTACCCACCTACCTTATCCTTATATCTTCTTAGCGTGTCGGTGACAAATGCAATTGAGTCAACTAAGAATGTGGCGACGTGTTTGGCACTTTCAGTAGCGTCCATCAGTTTCTGTAATGTGCAAACAACAGGACAGGCAGGGCACAATATCAAGTGTCCCATCTTTTGATTAATAGAACTAAACAGAGTTTTTACTGTTTTAGTTTTTGGCACGCATTGAAAGGTTTTAGTAAAAGCAAGGATAAAAAAACTTGGCAGTAGCATACAGGCAAGTACTATTGTAAGCGTATGTTCGTATGTAAAGCCAAAAATATTCATTTGGCAATTTCTACAAGAAAGTGCACATACTACTATATCTATGGCCACAACTGCAACAGCTGTATTTGACAGGTGCGCTGTCAATCTACTTACCCTACCCTATCAGACATAATAGGCGAGACGACAAAAAAACTCTAATTAGTCCGTCAGTTAGATTATCAAAAAATATTTGACCCGTGTTTTTTCTTTTGTTACGTAAACCAAAATTGACGAAGATATGACGCTTTTAAAATTCTCAATACGTCACGCCTTGGTATAATTTTTAGCTAGTTCTGACGTCACGAGCCCCCACTCCCCAGTTTTGATGTGTTTTACCTTTGTCAATATTCATTGATTTACAAAAACAAAAAATACGTGTCCATTAATTTCCAATACTCTAACTGACGGACTAAATAGATTTGCAATTTTTTGATACTGTCGTCATGCCTATTCTAACATAGAACATTATGCAGTCGTCTTAAATCTTTGCATACCTATAAAGTCCTAATTAACAATTATAAAACATAAATCACTGATTTTCTAACTGACTGCATTACCTCGCAAAATTCAGCTAATATTTCGCAACAATAACTATGAATAATTCAACGTCATTATTAAGTTATTTAGTTCATTATAATGTAACTTGGCAAACGGCAGGTATTGTGGCGGTCGAAAATAACTAATAATGTAACTACGAATGCAAACAGAGCGTCATAGCGGGGATCATACATCATAATATGGTTCTAATTATTGTTGCGGCCAGTCTAAATCAATTCTGTCCCGGCACACCACTCGATTTACAGCACATTTCTATAATAAAATGGATTACGTACACGGCAGTGTCCCGCCACGCAATAACTTTGATTGTTAATGGTGCATACTGCACTGTTATGACTCATAACTCTTGGCGTTTTCCCTTTTTAAAACAAAACCTCGATACAATTTTGTTAGTGTTATTAGATATAACATAAGATCACGTCTAAATTATTCGAAGGTTTAGGCGAAAGTGTGTTATGAATCAGAATCAGAATGTTTATTTGTCAACATAGGTAATTACAGAGTGTGTGAGATGTAACATTTTCGTATGTGCTCTATGTTTTGCCATTTGGCGTACAAATATTATCATCAATTTAAATTAAATTCAGTTAATTACTTGCAACAAATACTTACAACAAATAAAATTATAACAATACATTAATTAAAATTATAAAATCAAAGCAAGTCGATCAACAAATATTTTCAGTATGTCAACAATAAAATTTAAGACATAACAAATGATGAAAGGTCGACTGGTAGAGAATGCCTTGTGGCATTAAGTCTGCCTATGTACCACTATTGTACATGAGGTTTAAATAAATAAATAAATGTCAAATGATAAAAATGTAGTAGATAGCGCCAATAATATTTTTTTTTTAAAATACAGTAATTTTAAAGAAATAAATATAAATCAATAAACTATATCTACAATGTCAACAATAAAATCTAAGGAAGTATATAAATGTTAAATATCAATAAAATTACATAGAATAATGTGAACTGATTGCAATGCCGATAAGGAAATACCAAATAAGTACAGCTACATTTCGACAACGATAATTATATCGTTGTCGAAATGTAGCTGTGTGATGGCAAAAAGCTAGGACCTCGTATTAACGAGGTCCTAGCTTTTTGCCATCAACCAGGTACGAATCTAGACTCCGTTGCTGCTTCTGAAAAAATTCTGTTGGTAAACCCCAATAACAGTTTGCCCGACCGAGGAATCAAACCCAGGACCTCATGCTCGGGCCTCATGCACTTTACCTCCGAAGCAGTCAAGTCAATCGTTATTAAATAATGTCTGCAGTATTTACCTCGGTTATAGTAATTTGGCCGCGCAAACCGACGAGCGGTGACCCTACGGTCACAATTTGCCCCAGCAATGCCCCTCGGCCTTGCTTGAACTTCGGTAACATTGTTACACCGTCCCCGGCGTCCCTTGAGGCGCTGAATGTCCCTACATCTGTTCCACAAGTCTAACTATAAAACTGTAGCGTAATTTACAATCAACAGTTTCATTTTATAGATATTGTACAATAAATCATGATGAGTAAGAGTTTCATTCCGTCTCTTTGTTCTGTGGTGGTTAAGCTCGCATCCAAAGGATATCGGCCGATTGCAATTGAAAAACTGCAGCCTCATTTTCTTCGTTGCTATTGTTTTATCTTTCCTTAATTTCAATGGGGTTTCCTGTTTTAATATGGAAGCTAATTGTTTTCATTTCGAGGAGATATCTTAACAAAGGAGGGTGGTTGGAGATTGACCACAGGATTTCTCTATTTATTCGAGCAGGTGTCGTTTCCCAGTATAAAATGTTTTTCTATCGTGTTGCCCTGCAGCGTCCACCCTCCCCCGGGACGGAGCAAGTCGTCTTAATAGACTTAGAGACGTACCTACCGTAGACTACATCCCTCGGGGCTAACGTGTCCCCATCCCGCCCTATGGCTATACCATAAAAAAAATGAGATTAGCTTCTTTTGTGAAGCTCTACTCGTTTATCTGGAGACATTTCGGGTAATTCCACAGCTTAAACGAATCTCTTTTTAACGTAAAGCGTTTCCTTTGTTTTATTATTTCCTACTTTGTTGCATTAACTAGTGAGTAGTGTAACGTTTTAGGATTCATAAACAATATGCTAACGACGTAGCTCGGGTCATAAACAGTGGAAAACTGGGAATAACGTTTGTAGTAATGGCACAACTTCAATTTACCTAGTTTCAGAACAAAAGTTAGAGTTCGTTGCAAAATATCCAAAACGCAGAGTTTGTTAAAACGTGTTATAACGAGAGCTTATTGAAGCAAAAGAATAATAAACGGACGTAAATGGCAGTCCCCTGGAATGTAATTACCAATATGCGAATTTCATGTTACCATTATGGCAAATCAGCACGTGCCTTCAACATAAATATTCACATTATTGCGTTGCCCTAACGTTACGCGATTTTTTTCTCGATCTCCTGTTGTGCATTTAGATGTGAAGGGGATCGGGGCGTAACATATCGATGCAAAGCGACGGAGGGTGACGCGCGTTCGCCTACTGTTTAGCCATTATTTGCTATAATGTGGGTGAAATTTAGCTCGTTTCGTACACCCTGCAATAATTGTCTCCGTTCTTTTATTGGGAACGCTTTTATTTGTAGCGTGGTGGGGTTCGCATCGAAATCCCGGATTATTTGGCTAACAAATTATAGCGAATCTGTTAAGAATAGGACGCGCATGTCAATAAATCAATGTGAGGATTTATTGATGAAAGCTGACAAGTTTTGCTATAGAAATTGTAGACTCTCCCTAATATTGTAACGATGTAAAAATGGCTCGGTTTAACGTTAGCTTGTGATATTTAGTAAATTTGTCAAAATGTATTCATAATGCGGTGTACATTTTATTAATATTAGAATAAATGTATTCGTGTATTGTAATTGAATAACTATTATGTCAATGAAATGGCATCTATATAGGTTAGAGAACAAATTGCAAAACACAAAACATTCAAATTTTACGGTACTTATTATATCACCAATCATAAACCGAGAAACACTAAACCCCAAAAACCATACACTACAAAAACCGCAATCTAGGAAATGACAAACAAGCACAAACAAAAATAAATAAAATTATCCGGAATCACTCAGTAGATTACGTACATTTCTGGCACAAATATTGTCTAGGTCAGGCGGGGAGGAAAACAGTGAAATATAGGAGCACATACAGCCACAAGGCACCGCAAGGCTATCCTCAGTGATTAATGAATCCCACACTATAACAAATATGTCGCATTCGTAAACGTATTCTGGGGTCCGCGAAGCAAATGTTCGTGTCGAAAACGTTATTTGTAAAGTCATTGTATAGTGTGTGGATCGGAGAAAACTTTCAATCGGAAGTTTTTTTGTTTGTATGAAAAAATGCTGAAACAATGCTTCGTGAATAATAATTTATAGCAGTGGTTTATTTTTTTTTGGAAAATACCTATTTTTAACAGTTAGTTCTTAGGTTTAGCTATCATACAACTGTATGATTTATTCGATGTGAACTGTCCTGTGTTGTTCGAGAAAAACTTTTAAAATTGAAGTAGATTTCGCCGTTGAAGTGCTAACACCACGTAAGTAATTTTGGCGCTATAGACATTTTGGTTTTTGTTGCCGTTTGCTTTAGAATAAGAAGACGCGTTGCTTCAGCTAATCACAGAGAAAGCATAGTCTAATTTGTTTTTGTTAAATTGCAATGCACTGCTTTTCAAATAGTATCCTATGGGTGGATGATAAAGTTTTCAATACAATACAAACAGGTGGAGCTCGAGTCTCATGATTTATTCAGGTTCACTAAAATATTTACCAACACCAACGTTTTAAAAATAGGTACTTAAGTCAGTCGTCGAAATAATTTTCTTTTAATAACTAGTTTACTGAATAAGGACAGGCGACCACAAACAATTCTAGCAACGTAACGCCCAGTTAATAAGGTATTAGTGACTGTGTGTTAGTGTCTACCTATCAGGACAAACAGTAATGTATTTACTTTCCTGAAATAAACAATGTTGAATGGAAACAGAAAGGGATATTTTACTAAAAGGATCTATTTATTATTTGCTTTTCATTACGCACTTACTACTTTATTTTCTTTTTGTCTTTTACCGATTAATATTTTGTACTCTTATTTCATTCTCTGCCTAGCCTTTAGTCATTTATGTTGGGGTCGGCTTCCAATTTAACCGAATGTAGCTGAATACTATTATTTTACATGGAGCGACTGCCTATCTGATCTCCTCAACCCAGCAGTTAGCACTGGGTAATACAATAACCTTGGTAAGACTGGTTGGCAGACTTTTGGGTCACTGCCTGTAACGACTGTCAAAGATCTACAAATTACAGCTGGGACTAACGGCTTAGCGTGCTTTCCGAGGGACCGAGAAAACTCGGTATGTAATGGGCGATCACCCATCCACGGTCCAACCTAGGTAAGCGGTTTAACATGAAGAACGACCACGATTAGCCGCGAGCTCCTATAAGCTATGAGCTCCATATTTTGTATTTATAGAGTTTAATAAGAAACACATCCTGCCAATCTAAAATCAAGACACAAAAAACACAATGAGTAAGTATAAACCTAAGCTCAAAATGAAATCGCACTAATAAAGCTGTCTCCTTAAATCGCTCCGGTGATCCCATTTCGTCGAGGATCGTACCTCATATTGCAATGAACGCACCATTACACACCTAAATTACAAGTCGGACACACGATATGTCACAACGCTTTATAATGCAAATATCTCGTAAACTCGAGGCAGAAGTACTCACATTTAAATCTATACCTACTACTAATAGATACATTATTGTAAAGAGTTAAAAGTTTGTATGTTTGTTTGTTTGTAAGTTTGGGTAATCTTCGGAACTTACACTAATCGAAAGCTACATTATCCTAAAGTGTCGTAGGTCATTTAAAAAGTTCCCGTTGTTTGGATAATTCCTGACCAAAACGCGAGCAAAGCCACGGAAAAAAGCTAGTAGTTATCTATAATACAATGAACAAATTGACGCAGCTTTACTGAGTGAATTTAGCAGATTATTCTGATTAGGATAATAGTTCTCATTTCATTTTTGAACATTATTTATGCCGATGATAGTGGATTTAGATTATTAGGTCACCAATAATTTTCATTTATTCGACCGGAAATGATATGTGAATTGTTTGGAACTAAACTTCCACATCGTGAGTACCTAATAATACCATATTAATTTGAATTTTCACCGGGAGCAGAAATGACAAAATACTCACGGCTTAATATTTCCGACTGATAACAAAAATACGCGTAAAACATGTAGTCCCTTATTCAGGTCAGTTAAAATTAATAACCACCACTAAGAGGAAACGGAAAGAAAAGGAAAAAAAATACGTTAGTCGAACATTCATTTCCCACTATGATAAGGGAGGAAGGAGCCAATATAATGCGTGAACAAAAACTATTTAACGTGGAGTTCCATGAAAAACTAAGCACGTAAAACTGAGTGCAATATTTACAAACTTGGACCTATTTCAGGACGCATTGAGTACATTTTTTATTACTCTTTCTGTACTTTTTATAGCCTGTGAATGACTTGTAGCATCTGTGGTGGATTTCAATTTCCTTTACTTACACGACTTCCGTTACTTAAGCTATGTATCGGTGATAAAAAATTTACAACTCTTTTATTTTTCAGTTGTCGTTTGAAACGAGAATAGCTCTAATGCTTTTCTTACAAGTACGCGAGCATTCTTTCAAATGCTACATAGGTTGCCGTTTATTAACTCTGTGATCAACCCTTTTAAAGATCTACATAATTGATTCTAGCTATTAAATGACTAAGGTTAATTTAGTTTCTACAAGTTTACACAGAAATAGTAATTAATAAAAATATGCCTATAACATTAAAATTATGATTAATAAAAAAATGGGCGCCAGTCTTCTAATAAAAATATAAACTAACAGATCTGTAAATAAAACTAATTCAAATGTAATAAAAATATAACACGTTCATTAAAAAAAATACTTGGAGAAATTAATTCTTATATCTTGTTGACAAAGTCATTCGGTCCCCAAATGTGCGCCGGCGCAGACATCAGCAGAACATTCGTTTGAAGCATGTGGGACCAATTAAAGTTCTTTTACAGAGAGGATAATAAAGATAAGACTTGAATAATGAACTGTGGAGAAACGCTTTACGAATGACTGCCACTTGTACAAGTGACAAACTTATAAATAGCTGTATAATACGCATATTAAAATAAAAATATAAGTACCGTAAGTCAGTGATTCCCTGCGAGGTAGACAAAGGCGAACTTCCACACACCCACATTTGGCCAATGACAGTTTTAGGTCTTAACTTGATAAATGGCGGGCCTATCGCTGTTTATCATAATCACAGCTCTAATCCTGCATTCAGGATATTCTAATACAAAACTGTAATTTAACGCTGTCAGATATTATGGAGATCGGACCTTAGAAATAGTGTTTTGGTACTCCAAAATAGGTAAGTTGCATTTATTTTAACATTTTACATGACTGATGCCAGTAAGCTTTTCAAGTTGAAGTAGTTTCACGAATTGAGTAGTCCAACAGCTTTGAATCGCTGAAACTAGGTAAGTGCCTCAATCGATAAATGGTACGCCGATTGAAATCGAAATTGCTTGACTAGGGCAGTGGGAGGCTTCACTATACAAGTATTCCAAAAGCACTCCTATTAAACTGAACAACAGAAAAAATACTCCAATCTGCGCAGATTTTTTAGGAATCCCTTTGTGCCTATCTTGTTTTGCCTGATACCTAGAAAAAAAGAGGTTTTAAATTTCGTTTGTGACCTACATTGGTAATTGAAAATAATTGACAGAAAAACTGACGGCGCAACGATATTACACGAGTATTATTTTAAGAATATAATTGACTGTTTGATTGACACAGAGTACCTAACATGATCGCATATCCATAAAACCAGGTTTAAATCGTATAAATACGTACACATAATTATTCACAATTATGTACGTAGTAAATTCACATTTAAGTCTCGACGTAGTAGTTACACAGCAAAACTTATGGCAATAAGATTATGAAGTTTCGCTTACAGATTAAGTGTTAGTTACTAAGAAACATGGTTACAGAATTTATTGAAGTACTTTTCAGACATCAATGTAAAATATTTTACAGTCTAACACCAATATTTCAAATTACACAAGGACATAATCGTAGCACGGCAATAGCCACCTGCAATAAGTACTAAAGTACAATATTCATAATAATAAAATACAATAATGTGTAAGGTAAATAAAAATTATTGCTGTAAGCGCTGAGTTCTATGCTTTGAATGTCACATTAATTCTTTTAAATTATAAGCGAGTATTAAGGCAGGAAACTGCAATAATGATTTTGCATAAGCGACTGCTCGACGGGTTCAATTAAAATAGTAATTAATTGCTTTGCTCAGAGCACTGACAGGTTCACGGCGAACATCATTCACTTTTATATTTATGCGAATCCACTTGGCAGGTGAGGAACGATGCTCATCTTTTTCTAATACTCGTCCACTTTATTCACATCACCTCGACTAGTTTGAATAATAAAGTGAATAATTTTACTGCTAAGCATTTTAGATTTACTTCGTTATTTAGAATTAATGTTTTGGCGTTTAGATTATTTTGTAGAACCTTGCCAACTTTTTGACATAAATACCTTGCAGAGAAACAATTTGTAACAACATCGTTTAACATTCAAGAAAATCATGTTTCCTGATTTCCAATGTCGCCCTAAACTCGCACACTTAGTAAATAAAGCAAAAGTATTCTCAATATGTAAATACCGTGTATATCTAAACGCGTAATGTGTGTCAAACTTGTCAAAGCCATAAATACTTCGTATAATATCTTGACATAACTGTGATTGGTTAATCGCTGGGATATTCAGCAAATGTATGGAGATAACTCCGTAAGTTAGCTACTTATTGAACTCGTGTGGAACTTGAGCGAATTTATCTTACTTTGGCATAGGCATGTAAACGACATTAAATATACGTTGGCTTCGATGTACTCGGGAACTTTGCCAGACCTTGACGACTGAAAACTTAATATTTTGTTTTTTTAGGTAAAATATCAAATATTCAAATAATAACACATCGAAAAGTCTACTTAAAATGTTAAATAGTAACGAAGAAAGAACATTGAAGTATGCTTAAATTAAAAATACTTGAGTGTCCAGTCATAAGTTGTTGTGTTATACAACAAGCAAGCGTGGTTACCAATGTTTATTTTGCTGCCATTTTTAAATATGAACGTGTGTACACAATTTTAATTATCCAAAGAAATGTTCTTTTTTGACCTTTACGAGGTAGTCTGAAAAACGTTTGCCTAACAATAAATGTTAACCCGTATATCACGGAACCAATATTTTGTTAATGGTTATTGATTGTTAAAAAAACATTGTAAGGGCCGTTTGGTGCGGGCGCTGGTATTTTTGCTCAAAAATATAGGATTTTAGGACTTTTTACTGCCATAAATAATTATTTGATGTCTAAATCTGAATGATTGTTTTTGCACGTACAGGAAAATGACTGGTTATTTTGAAGGACTCTCATTTAACTTGTGGTTACAAACGTCTCGATTGAGAGGTCCTTGTTTGATTCCCAGTTACAGCGTAGTGTTATTGCAATTCACAAGGAGTTTGATTGTCAGACATTCTAAAGTAAATCATTGATTTTGCGGTGTTAAAAAAATATACATGAAAAACATTCTATTGTCAAAAACGTACCTATATGAAAAAGCATCCTATTTCCTTTCGTTTTAACAATCCTCCTACAAAAATAGACCTAATTGGTGACCGCAAACGGAGCAGCTCTAGCATCTTCAATTTTATCTACAAAATTAATTACAAACAATAACCTAGAATAGATCTACAAGCAAAAGCCAGTAACAAAACTGCGGAAGCTGTAACAGTCAGCTGTAAGGAACGGGTTGGCATTGCAGACGAGTGATTTAGATGAACCGAGCTACCTTTGAGCTAACTTGTTTGCCACGTGACCTTTAAAACTGGAGGCTTCTAGGTATGTACATAAAATAAAGCTGTTTAATTTAACTAGAACGGTTGAAGCTGAACATAAATAAAATGTTGAATAGATCTGGGTTTTAATTTAATGCAGGGATTCAGGAGTTTAATGTCGCCAGTAGTTAGTTAAGACAAGGCAAAGAAAGATGATCACCCAACTACATTCTACATATTAGACTCCACTATGTATTTAGGTTTATTTTTCTAAATAAAGTAGTTCAAAGAACACGAAATAAAAAGAAACTTTGAAAATAACATAGTTAGTAAACTTATTAAAAATGCAATCACTGCACTAGAATAAACAACAACAGAATAAGCTTAGAACTTTTGAAAATAAATAAAGCTAAACTGTGTACCTAACTTGAAATATATTTTAATGTATTTCTGGCAGCATGAAAGGTCACTTAAACTTTCATAATCCTATTCCAGTCGTGTTGAAAAGTAAAGTGACCTTTAGCCATTAATATGAAATGCATTGGCTTCATTTATTATCATTCTGGGTTAAAACTGCACCATATTTCACTGAGGTTTTGTCCTACTTTTGGTCACTGTTCTGGTTTTTAACCGACTTCCATTTTATGAGACTGAGCGAAATCTCATTTTTAAAAAGAGTTTTAGGTTGGCTTAAAGTCTTTCATGAAATAGGCTTATGGTATTTCTTCATCGTTGTTCTATTTTTCACATTAAATTGTAGACAATTCAAGGACTTAATTAAGCATCGTTCATAATTAGGTGTAGATTCATTTCCAATTCATTGACCGAATAGGGATAATGAACGGTCTAATATTGCAAAACTGGCAGTTTGTTACATTATAGGGACCTTATTTAATTGGATACCCCCTTTGCAATCTTATTTGTATGCGTAAGGGATACCCAATTAACGCAGGTGTCTTTACATGTCCTGACAATATATTAAGCCAGTGTCTACAGTCGGCATTTAGAATTCCTACAAAAGAATTTAGGTCTTCTTGAACAGAATAATAGAAGTAATTTTAGATTGTAGGTACTTGTATCGCTCACCCTTTTGACCCGCCGTACATAGATACTCTATACAATACCTATCTAAACATAGAAGGAAAATCTCTCACAAAGAATATGTTACCCACATAAGTATGAAAAGACTTTGTATCGTTCACAATAGGTCGGGATTGATCGGCTCCCTTCGGACGAGCATTTTATCAGCCCGTGGCAGTTGAGGGGCATCCGTTGTCCCGCGTTCACATAAATAGGACTTGAGAGGTTCTGAGGATTAACCTGGGAAGGTACTAATAGCTTCGGTCTATCAGAATAAAATATTTTTGGACCTTTGTTAAGGCTTTTCTTTTCACCATTATTTATGATGCTAGCTAGACGAAGCGCTAAAAATGTAGCATAGATTTTTGGCAGTATCTCAATTTTAGATTTTGTATTTTACAGAAACATTTTTTTTTGTTTTGTTATCCAGCCAGGGATATTGCGGAAGTCATTAAACATTATTTTGCTAGTTATTTCCTCTCTTTTGCTGCAAACAAAATCATAATAAGCTTATTAGCAATAAAAATGTATTTCTGATAAAGTAATATCGAAACTTGATGAGTTAATGCTGCGTATATTTATTGCAATTTTAATATGAAGTAGAATGACAGACGTTTGCGACTTTTCATCGAGATTTACGGGGACTCGAACACGTTAAAAACTCCAGGTGAAACAAAATTCACATGGGGTTGTAACCACCAAGCGAGCCATTCATCTGTTTCCCATCCTGTAATATAAAACAACAAGATTACAACTTATACACAGAAGAGCCAAAAAATATCAACAAGAAACCAATATCATTCCAGCTGAGTAGCTACTAAAAGAAAAATCTCAAGAAAGAAAAGACGAGCGTTACTAAAACTGTTCAGTAATTCGGCAACACTGTTCAATAAGACGCTGACATCACACAATAGATGTACCATCAATTTTGTTCAGTAAATCGTTCAATCTTGTATAAAATTCATGGGGTGTAGCAGCGAGGAGAATGATAAATAAGGCGGAGGCTCGGCCGAATATTCTCATTTAATACGTGACTTGTTTAGAGAAAACATCCCTTAGATATGAGTATCGCGATGGATGGTAATGCTGGAATGTTATCTATCACACGTTGTTATCAGTTGTGTGGCTGGGAGGTTTTAAAATAGCGGTAGCGGGAGACGTGACGTTTTCAGAAAGAGCTTTAGTACTGTCTGGCTTCAATTCTTTTTTTTATGCATCATAGTGTTCTTAATACAAATATCACGACCGCGTTTCCTTCTAGCTTGTAGCTTGACCGTGCGCAGCTCTTCGACAATATTCCAATTTGAAAATGCAAAAGAAAAATAGTAAACGGCTGCAGGGCACTCCTTGCTTTACACGCTTTGGCAAAAGGATTGCGGTCCTGAAATTCTTAGTCATGTAATAGCTGCGCCAAATGGGTTAAATAGCCGTTTAAAGAAAGACATACACTTTTTTGTATCCATGTTTTTTTTCTTTGAATTACTAGCACAGGAGTTCTTTTTGACCTCCATTCCGTACTTCAACGATATGTTTGTGTCGGAAGGTTGTTATTGAAACTAGCATAGAAGATTTGACCCTTACATAACATTTTGTTATTGTGAACAAAATAGAAGAAACTAACTAACGCTAGAATACAAACTGAATTGAAAACTTGGAACAAGATTTTCTATAGATATGATGCATGTTCCTTATAGTCAAGAAAACACAATAGTATGGCTCGGTTCATTGCTTCGACAACAATGTTGAAATATCATACAACTACCTAGGTATATTTGAAGAACCCAGAACTGTGTGTTGTGGAATACTGGCGACCCACCCCTGCTTCGTGCGGTTTTGACGTCTTGATAAAACATCAAGGTTTCTTTATTAATTGTAAGTTTAATATGAATAATGGGTGTAATAATATCCTTAATGAAGCCGAAAAGTACTTGTTTTCCCCGTCATTGCGCTTTTTTTTTCTGGACCATACCTGGAAGATATTCCTATTTACGGAGATACTGGTGGTCAACGTTCCAACTTTTCACAAGATTCTTATGAAGGAGGATATGGCTAGAAAGGAGTTATCCGATGAGATGACGAGTAATAGAGAAGTATGGATAGAAGACATGCTGCGCCGACACCAAATAAATTGAAATAAGAGCGAAAATGACGATGATAATGGCGAAAACCGTATCAAAATCCGTAGCAAAGTTAAAGTTTAAAGAAGGACAAAGCAGACACACAGAAAGACATGAGAAGTGCCTTTGTTTTATACAATTTAGAGATATACCTACCAATGTACGACTATGTGCTCTACCTCTAAAGAAAAGGTTTCACAGAAAGCCAGGGATTTATTTACTTAGGTGAGTGGGTCTAAAAAGGAATCTTAGTTGACTTGGGCAATATCAAAAGACAATTTTAAGAGACCGTTCTGGAAATATCAATTGTATTTTTAACTTTCTCGATTTATTGTGTCTTTTTGTGATAGGAATATCAGTCCGCCATATGCTATATGCTTGGCTTGTCCGAGACTAGTAAACTCGGCTTGAAGTCTATCCAAAGATAAGGGACGTTAACGATGATGAATAGTCAAAAATGTACTAGATTGACACAAGGTACCTTCTTCATCATTATCTGACTAGCCTTTTCCCAACAATGTTGGGGTCAGCTTCCAACCGGATGCAGCTGAGTATCAGTAGTTTGCAAGGCTGCATATCTGACCTCCGCAACCCAGTTAGTACTGGGGAATAGTATAGGCTACCTTCTTATGTGGATACTATTTACAATCGTCGTAGAAAACGATGTTACGACGTTGTAGATACAAAGGCTTTGAAATCGACTGTCACCTCTGATTGACCCTAAATTATGCTCAGATTTTCATTATTATACATAATGCCAAATGGCTTCTTCTAGCATAGACTCATGATGGACGACACTTTACCACATTGAAGAAATTTTTTATTAGTTCCTATTTCTTTTTTGTATCATGAGCCTGATGTTTCCCACTGCTGGGCAAAGGCGTCCCTTCCCTCTTTCCAATTTTCTCTGTCTTCGGCTATTTCGGCCCAGCGTTACCAGGTTCTGCTGTTCGGAACCCAATCTGTTGCCATTCTGGCCCAATTTTCATGCGGCAGATGTGGCCTGCCCAATTCCATTTTAATTTGGCGGCTGTGTTGCAAACTTCTGCAATTTGGGTCTTGGAAAAATATACTGTTCCTTATAAGGTCAGTAATTTTGACTCGTACTAGTATGCTTCGTTCCAAAAGTTTAATTTTTTTTTAGCTGCAAATGGAGTTACATATAAGGAAATTAGGAACATCATCAACCAAATGATGAAAGTCGTAACAATTCATCAAACAAAAAGTCATCCTCAATAATATTAATTTTTTAATGTAATTTTCAATTTTTTTAATGTAATTTTTATTGTAATTTTTAATTTATAAATGTAATCTTTATAATTTTTTAATTTAAATGTATTTTTTAATGTTATTATTATTATTATTTTTAATGATTTTTAGTATTGCAATGTAACATAGTTTTTTATAGTCGTTTTACTAACACACATTATGGACCACTGTCTGAAATATTTATTTTATTTTTTATTTTATTTAATAATACCCACATTAATTAGACGTTTCTTTCGTTTCTGTGGCCAATACGTTCGTCACGGCGCCTGTTGGCATAGTGCCTCGAACGATACCGGACGCCCGGCTAACATCCGCTTCCTGAAAATGGCAGACAGTGCAAACGGTTCACTTTTATTGTTTTCGTCTCAACAAAAAGGTCCGATGCAGTGATTAAGAAAGAAGTCATATTTGTGTAAGGTTTTTGAAGTAAGTAGCTAGTTTGGTTTTATTTTTAAATTAGGCTAGGGAATTGTCTAATTACATCTAAGTACAAAAGCCTGACTCGTATTGGAATTACACAAAAAGAATTATTTCATAAGAAAAGACTCCAAGTTTTATGATCTTCAGGAAGATCGAAAATGGGAACAATTAACCTTTTGACCGCCAGACCATAAACACACGAGCGTGCCTTCCACACTAAGCCACAATTTCATCTACCAGTTTTGTTTGGCGTACAAGGCACGCGCTTGCTTGTCACGTATATGTGACAGTGCCAATCAAAAGGTTAAAAAGTAAGAAATAGAGAAAATCTCGTTACTTTTTAATCTCAATTTTTTTTTGTAAATTCACCAACAAAACTAGATAAGTACAAGCAATTACTTTAAACAAACTATCATCAACCGTTTAAATATTTACATTGAACTTAACTATCAGAAATGGTAGCCACAGTTCCCAATCTGTGGCCGATAGGCGAAGCAAGTTGAAGCAACGTTGCGCTTAATTAGTTGCCTTAAGCTCAGCTTTAAGTGTAAGTCAATAGCAAATAAAAAGCTAATTAGGCTCTACTCGGAATTCAAACCTAGGGCCATTGAGGGCGTGCGACCCCATTTAAGTTTACTGTAGGCTATATCGTATTTGAAGAAAAAAGAAAAGAATTTTAAACCTATCTTGGGCCTATAAAGATCTATTTGTTTTAGTGTAACAGTTACTGCGAATTGTAGTATAATAGTAATTAATTGTAATAGTAATAATATAATTAGTAAAAACCAGTCCAGTTAGTCCAGTCGTCGCGAATGCAACTACTGAGCATGGGGTCTTTAGTTCGACTCTCTGGTCGAGCAAAGTGTCTTTAGGATTTTCAACCAGGAATTTCAGAGAGACTCCAAGTAACTTGCAATAGGCTGGCTCCTTACATATACCTACCTTACATGGGACTTGAACTTAACTGGTAAAAACTTAGTGTACGATAGGTAGACCTATGTATATCTCTTCATGTTACATTACCTAAGAGAGATAATGAGAAAGGTACTATAATCAAGTATAAATACAAATAATTCCATCATCCATCCGTGCCAACAAACCCGTCATAATAGAAACGCAAATAAAATAAATAGACCTATTATGAAATGCAAACACAGGAGCATAATAGAAAATTAACAAGCTCCACCGAAAACAAATCAAGAAATATATTCGTGTACAAATTAGTTTTAGAATAGACTCAATTTCAAACTGTTAACGCAAACAGGGCATTAAATTGAAACAAAACACTATCACACCCATGTTGGGGCGACCCTAGATTGTGTGGCGGTGGGAGCGCACACACATGGCGACTTAGACGCGCGATTTTATAATGCGATTGTTTAGCGTGTATCAGTCTATAGTTCGTTCATTAGTTATATTGTAAATGCGTGTGAAAGCAGCAGTAGAAAAACGGTCATAACCCTTTTTGGTAGGAGTGAAAAGGACTTTTTTCAGGACTAAAATTGGCCTGAACGTAAAAAAATATTTTATCGATCAGTAATTCAAAGTAACGATAGGACCTGTGTCATTGTTAAATATCTTAAACTGAAACTTAAACTTACTCGCACACTACTACGACTCATATTTTTTTTTTACAAATGGTGTATTTTTTATATCAGCCACCATACCTTCTGCTGCTTACAAATGCTTTGATTTAATTTCTACTCAACCTGCTATGAATGTTGAAATACAGGGTATTATATGTATATCATACTCAGAGGTATATTATACCTACACTAATCATAATCTCTACGTACACAACCGACCTAGATTATTAATTAGTTTACACAGATCCTGGCAAATTGCCCCCGGCAAATTGGAATTCAGTAACATTGTTGATCATCAAAATATTTTTTATATCTAGAAAGAGTACTTACGTGTGTAAAAATCAACTGTTACTATGCAAGTATTTCAGGAGTTGTATATTTGTACAGCATGGTATTTATTTAGTCACAAAACTAAAAGTAGATTGCTAATAGTTAATCCCAAGGTGTGGGATCCCTCAGCTGCGTAAACAACCAAACCACCTACCTTGTTCAGTCCTTAGGACTTACATATATCACCATAAGATTATCGCGCCCTCGATCGCATCTAATCTAACAGTCTGCAGCCGTCGTAAGTTCATTCACCCCCAATTCGTCGCACTTTTTTGCCAATAGGAATTAAATCATAAATGTCGGATGGTTAAACACAGCATTTTTCTTCGGGCTCTGATCATCATTCAACGTCAGGCTGTAATGAGCCAGGACTCGCTTGCGTAGAGGTACGTAAAGGACGATATACATAAATCAGAGGAAATTATTCACTCACGCCTCTCAACTTATTTCGATGGATGTTGACGTGTCATAAGGATGCAGCGGAGTGGATGAATTTAGCTAGATAATGCATTATGCAAGTATTGATCAAGTGTAGTGTATCTAATAACACAATAAACTATTTTGTATTTGTATTTTTGTAGCCATTTCTGTTGTCGTCCGTAAACATATTTTGTTTTGCTTTCCTTGTAACAGCAATGTAATGAGTATGCGTCACCTATGTGGTATTTTTAATTAAAGGTCCAAATATGCAAATACATAATGATTGTTTCGCAATAAACTTGTCATTTTTGATTTACTGTATGAATGTTCAACACAAAAATTAAATTAAAACTCTCGGCACGTAAGTCCATGTAATTTAATTTAACTCCAATACTGCATAAGGTAGCCAAGAATTTCTGCAACAGAATTATGATAATATAATCAACCGTTTACCCACATGCCCGTTAAACACGTTCATTGAAGCAGATATTAAAATAATTGCCACAAAAGTATTAAAAATGTAAATAAGAATAAAAACCAGTAGAATTATTAAAGTCAGTTTACCATATACATTGAATCTTAAATAAACAATTATGGTGTTCATACTTTAATTGAATTTAATTCGTACATATAAATGAACAAAATTACTGCAATTGCCCGGGAAAAATAAGAAAGAACATTAATAAAAATAAGACCAATATGCCCGTCGTAACTATGGATAATGACAAAGTGGCCACTTCAACGTGGTCTATTTAGAGAGGATTAAAAAACGTTGACAAGGATCTTAAAACCGCCAAGATAAAATTGATAAACAGGTTTGAATTTCACAAAATAAATCATTGAACTTTAACAAGGTTCAAAAGCAAATATGTCATACTCAGAAACAAATCTCTTAACAAAGCAATCTTTTACGACACCGACTGTTCTAAATGGCGTAAGCTCAAAAAATATTGATTAAACTCATAAATAAAATTGATCCGTAAAAACAGTACCCGGTAATTTGGGAACACCGAAAGCGTTCGGCCGAATGGTTTTTTAAAAAGGCGTCGCATTTAATATTTTTACCTACACCATCTTAATTGTTGTCCGATCGATGGCTAAAGTCGTAGCGATTTTAATCTCGGATCGGACGCGTTATTCTGAAACGCTTTTTTTATTACTTTTTCAAACTTTATGGCGATAATCAAAGATCTGAACCGAGTTGAAAGTTTTTTTTGTGATTTCGGAGGAATCCGTAATGAGTTTTGTTATATTTCGTTAAAAAGGTTTCGGTTGAACTAAAATAATTTGTCTTAGTTATTTTGATATAATTTAGAAAAAGATTGTAGAAATAATTTCGGCGAATAATGTGTTTTTCTGGAGAAATAATTACTTGGGGTCCCATGTGATCTGTATTAACTGTCTTTTATGAGTATAACCATTTATTTTAGTCTTGTTGGAGCTAATATTAAATCTAGTTTATTATTCAAACAGAATTACCTACTAAACGAAACAATGAAATCAAACTTCCAAAACTATGTCTAGAATACCTCACTTTTTTCAAATTAGACGCATGCAATATTTTGCAAGATAATTAGGTCTGTTGGAAAATCAATCGCGTCACGTCACAAACTTTTTTTTCTAACCTGGGCCATGAAAGCTTTCGTAGCATAGATATAAGCCAATTTTTGTTCTTTGGCTAACATCGTTGAATATTGCGGATACTGTGAAATCAGTAATTCCAGGTAATATTATACCCTTGTGAAAGTATGCCTATCCAAATTATTTCAGAATAGTCCATGGATGTAAGCCCGGAGTCGACGCCGCCCGCGGCCGCCCCGCACTGTTATTACACCAGCTCCTGAGGTAAGCCACTTCTGCAATTGATTTTTATCGTGACGACATTATTACTAAACTTACCTGATAAAAACCAAACTCCCAGTCTATAATTATTTTTTATTTATTAACAAAAAAATCTATTATCTACTGACTAAACTAATATTTACCAGCAAATCGCTCCGGCCTGAACGAATTCCTTTGTTGGTACAACGATTAGTTTGTTTTTTAGACTATTACTAGCTTTGAGATAACCGTGAAGTGTTGGGCCTGTCCTTATATTTAAGTGTAAGATAGGAAGCAAATTGAAAAGTTTAAAAATATTATGAATGTCATCATCTGGTTAGATTCCAAAAGTAACAGAAAAAGAAGCATTTGTAGAGCGGTTTTGCATTCCAATTGTATGTACAATGTTGGCACCAATAGCTTGGCATGCCATGCCTAAGTGTAAACAATAGTTGCAACAATGTGTTATGTTAAAAATCACAACATTCCATAAGTTGTAACACATGGCTCCCTTTTCAACAGGGTCACAACTCGTAACAAAAAAGGAACATTCTTGATAACAAAACAAGTAAGTTTTGATGAAATCATTTTACGTCTTCAGAGGTCCCGACAACTCTATCTAGTAAAGGTTCTTGCATAATTCAAAGTTCAACCGAAAAACTTGTGTCGAACTGTCGAAGTAGGATAATCTGGTGGATCGGTGGCAGACGAGACCAGACGTTCCACACAGAAATTTATGCGTTAACTTTTGCACATCACTTTTTCTTATCTCCAAGTTTGTTTGAGCCAGTAATCTACGCTCTTTAGTGGCGTTTCAAACCGTTAAATCCTCTTATTTGAATCAAACACCCGTGAATATTCATAGACCGCGTTCACACACGCAGTAACTTCACTATTGAATATCTTTAAGAGCTCCCAACTGATGGCATTTATTTTACGATCCAAACTATTGCTATTAGCTACCGTTCGGGATGCATTATTTTACGAGACAGAGATCCGCTGACATAAAATGAAGAAATTATTGCTCCGAAAATTATATTGATAAACATAAATTACTCACATTCTGGCAAAAAGAAAATTAAGAGGTGTCTTTAGAGAATACTGCCATTACATTTTATGCTTGTAAGTTTGTAGTGCACCGTAATTGGTATAAAATATTAACGATATGGCCACTTAATGCCAATATGTATTCATTGGTGATCAGATAAGATTACTTTAGCGTTCCTAGGATGTTCAACAGTAGTATAATTCCAGTTTACAAGCTTGTAGCGTGCATGGCTCCGTGGGTGGCGTTTACTCAGTCTGAGCTTATCGAAGCACGCTCTTTAATGACAGCTATTCGGTAATGGCCTCACGACTAAAGCAAGGATGTACTTTTATGATAATTAGTACGATCCAATATTTATTCGAGCGGCTTTATAAGCCGCCTTTTTATCTTGTTGTTTATTAGTATTGCCCCTGCTCCCAATCTGGCTTACTCAATGCTAATTACGTATGCTTCATTTGACTTTAAATTTTTGGTGGTTATTATTACGATTTATAATCAGAACCTGTTTATAAATAAGCAATTAGTCGTAAATTGAAATACGGAGAGAGTTTTTGTCGGTAATCGCTCAATCTTCTTTTGTTTTTCCGAAAGCTATTTGAGTAATGATGTAGGGAAAAGAATATGCGATAATAACGTGGGAAATGGTAACAAAGCTCGGAGCGATACGCTTAGTCTAATGTTTGCTGTAACTACCGAAACATGTTACATCGTTCCGTCATTACTGGTAATCGCGGTAATTTTTCACACATTTTTTCACCACGCAACACCGAACACACTTAGACCGTAATTCATTTCCAGCGTGCATCAGAAAAAAATGATTGATGCTACACGAGTAAGTTTTTACTCAAAAATTGCGACATATTCTCAAGTCATTAAATAAAGTTCCAGCAAAAAAATCAATAATCGAGCCTGTCTCATATAAAAGGAATATAAAAAATGTAATAATGTATCCAGTATAAAAAATACATTAGCAACTTAATAATCTCGGCTGACATGTAACAGCAAGAATTATAAATGAAGGCGTTTGTTTGGCAATACCTGGCCACTATGTAATCTACTAATAACATTAAAGCTTAGGTATATTAGAGTTGAATTAATCAGAAGCGATCGTTTTTAATCTTTTATTAGGGGTCCGCGGTTTTGTAATAGAAATTAAGAATTTAATGTGGTTTGCAAACAAATTTTGGATATGGATATGTCGGATCCGGTCATGAGTACGGACGGGCGAATGGATTGAAAGCGCGCCATTGGTGACATCACGCGACCTATTTACCAGCCTACCCCACCATGGCATGCTTCTACAGAGTCCTGATGTTAACAACTCGCGGCGAGGCAGACATTCTGGGTCTGATCGCAGCGGAGTTAAGACATCTTGAAACTGTACCCGATTCATTGTGCCCAGTGTTATTGTGTGAAAGTGTAATGTCAAGTAATTTGTTAGTTTAATCAGTGTAACTGTTTGAAAAGAGTAACCATGGAGTTTCTTGCCGGTTCTTCTCCATGCAAACGACCAACCCGAACGCAATGTGAAATAAAATAGTGTATCGCATCCACTGTGTTTTCATAGCACGAAACCCGTCTTCTGCCCACATAAGGTCGAGCCTAGCGAAATAAATCCTGACAACCCGACATATATTTATTTAAGGTTACACGTTAGGTGTAACCTAATAATCAGACTCGTAAATAAGGGCCT
The DNA here is from genome assembly GCA_941918905.2 of Xestia sexstrigata. Classification (NCBI taxonomy): domain Eukaryota; kingdom Metazoa; phylum Arthropoda; class Insecta; order Lepidoptera; family Noctuidae; genus Xestia; species Xestia sexstrigata. The sequence continues at coordinate 9,659,956 of OW799213.2, read as the reverse complement.
TGAAAGCAGCTTGATCGTATGATGGTACCTGGTGTTGATGGTGATGAATCCTGGTGTTAAATATTGATGACCTGTTTCTCAATCTGGCACGTTGGTAATAGTAAATGTACCAGTAAAGTTCTGTTCCACTTATTTCATCTAGGTCAGGAATATACTCCAGTTTCCAGAGTCCAGTTTATAATTAATTTTACCTACGGAATTATTTCCCTTAAAAGCTTCGCACTTCTCCAGTTTCTTTGTCATTATATTTTTTCCTCAACTTTTTTTAATGTTTTTTAAATGCCAGTAGGCATTTTGTAACTGAAACAAGTTACCAAAATACCATGTCTGTTATGCCAGATTATCGATAAGTTTTTAACTAATAAAAAATAAAGCATCATAATTAGCAACGAGAAGGTAGGTGTACAGACGACCTCACGTCGGGGGTTTTTATTTTAAACTTTGCCCATGTGTTGGCTTACCGTAGTACGGAGTTTCAACAGAATTAGATTCCAGCTTATACTGGTTTTGTTACCAATGCCGTACGGCCTACTAAACTTTTGCACTACGGCTTTTTACACAGCGAGAGATATATTAGAAGCTTCATTTTTATGAGTACTACACTCATAAAAATTAAGCTCGTGGCAAAATAATGTTAGCCGCTCGGGTCGATCTTTAGGTTAAGCCGTGCTTGCCTAGGTTGGTCCGTGGATGGGTGACCACCCAGTACATACCGAGTTTCCTCCGTGCCTCGGAAAGCACGTTAAGCCATTGGTCCTGGCTGTCATTTGTAGATCTTTGACGGTCGTTACAGGTAGTGGCCCAAAAAGTCTGTCAATCTGTCTTACCAAGAGGTATCGTATTCCCCAGTACTAACTGGGTTGTGGAGGTCAGATAGGCAGTAGCTTCATGTAAAATACTGGTTTTTAGCTGCATCCGGTTAGACTGGAAGCTGACCCCAACATAGTTAGGAAAAGGCTAGGTAGATGATGACTCATAAAAATGAAAAACTTTCACAATTGGACCAACTATGAAGAATTATCAGCTGTTCCCTTTATTTTGCTGTGTTATGTGAGAAAGAAGACTTAAAGTGGCTGGTTACTGAAAAGTTGTATGACAATCCGTTGTCGTGGTAATGTGGAGAAATGAGACAATATCGTTAGTTAAGTTTTGAGTATGAATGTGGATGGCTACCAGAGAAGAGGAAGACGAAGACAAAGAAACAATGGATCGTATGAAATGGCAAGAAAGGACATGTCTGATGAGATGACGAGTAATAGAGAAGTATGGAAGAAGAAGACATACTGCGCCGACCACAAATGAATTGGGATAAGAGCAAGATAATGAGGATGATGAAAACTTAGGAAAAATGTATGGATATACTGTTTGTTTCGATATCAAAGTTGGTATCAAATGCTAAAAAAAATGTATTGTTTGAAATTGTATGCAAGTCCCTAATTATTATTCATTTTAAACATTGAATTTCTATTTTAATTAAAACCATCGCAGAATTGAGACATTAAGCAAATTGAATTCAGTCGTCCACAAAAGCACTAGAAAGGAAACAATATATGTGTTATAAATCACATGGAAAAAGATAATAAACATTTCATTGTAACTGGCTGACGTTCCAGACATACCGTATTTCATAGAGATTTCATTCGAGCATAAATTTCGTTCACATTGTTCAGTAATTATGCTTAGAAATACATTTGATATTACACTTTCTGTTTGTTCTTCTTTCGCTTAGTTTTGTATCGTAAATCATGTGAACTAATCTTATATTTAGCGTTCTTCGGAGAAATGTGTTGTGATAAACAGTCCTATGTGCAAACTATGTCGCTATTGTTTTATTATTTATCTTTTCCATTTGTAACTTGGTTCATTCTTGTTTGTAGCTCTACCAAAAATATAACATCACGCTTGTAATCTCTAAAGGGTTAGACTTGCTTATCTTTATTATACGCCTACACTTAATTAATTATGGTTAAGTCCCGTACGTAGGGCGAGGCTGTTACCATCAACCGGGTACAAACTCATATACGGGCTGCTACAGGAAAATTTCATGGAATAACGCATTAACGCTATGCCCGACATGAGAATCAAGTCCAAGAGCTGATGCTCGTGGTGGCGACGCACCCTGCTATGGCTGGCTTGAGGTGGTTGGTACACGGAAAAAATCTCTGGAAAGATATGGGGGAGGCCTTTGCCCAGCTGTGGGACATTAACAATAAAGGGTGTAAAAAACCTCTTAACGAAGCCGAAAGGCACTTGTTCTCCCTGTCGTTGCGATAATTTTTTTGTTCTACACCATACATGGGATCCTTCTACTTACGGAGATATTGGGGGTCAAAGTTCGAACTTTTTTTTAAAGTTTTTTTTTAAATACAAGTTTTTAATATACGATTTTTACTTTAAACACTTCTACGAACCCTGTACTGTTCAATCCACCCACCAGCACAATGTTTTAAGTGCGTTACATTGAGTTCTACCACAAAACATGATTTTTCACCGCAAAAAAAAGTCGTTTCCCAGCAATATTTTTTGCGTAAAGTTATTTAGTTTGATGTACAAAATGTTCTTACCTTTGTATTGATTCTTTTTTTTTTACTTTTATTTGTGAATGAGTGAACATTGTAGGCTTTGTAGATCCCCAGATGCTTGTTAACTTTTGTTAAATATATTCTGTTTTACGTTTTTTGTATAGGACCTAAGCAACAACCTATTGGACATTGTTTCCGAGTCATGGATGTTTATATGTATATTAAGTATGTATTTACAAACAAAAAAAAAGTATCTATGTAGTATATCAATTATCTGGTGTCCACGATACAAGCCGCATTGCTTAGTGTGGCACTAGATGGCGCTGTGTGTAATGTCCAGCAATATTTATTTATTTATTTATTGTCGGGCCTACGCTGTCCCCCCATACTTAAGTACTAATGCTGTAACAAAATTATATTATAATACCTACCTAATGATTTGAAAAAAGAAACCATGGAGTTTCTTGTTCTCGTTTCTTCTTTGGGTTCTTCTCCATGGAAACGACCAACAAGAACCGTGCACCTTTTTCGACGTTTTATAAGTGCCCATCTAGGCCTATGTGAAATAAAATATTTTGATTTTGAAAACAAAACAAAAAAGACTACCGCAAGGTAAGTTTTGAACATAGGTGTAGGGCTATAAGAATCCTTACTCTTACGTGTAGAACTGCTGATGGCTAAAACACCAAGAGTAGAAGTATGGAAGAAGAAGAAACTAAATCAATTGAAATGCAGGGGAGTGATTTAATTTGAACCTGAACAAAACGGTAATAACCGTACTTCAACTGCTAATGTATTATTATCGATTAATTCAGTTAACTACAATTTGTTGCCATTTCCGCTAATTCCAAATCAACCGCATTTAATTCAGAAACTGTCTCTAAATGCAATAGATTTAGCGGTTACTGTTTTCAGTTTAATTTCCAATTGTTTCTGTATATGCCAAATAAACACTGTTTGACAATCTGATAATTGGCTTTCCTGCACTAACAACTGAAATTCAGTATAATTCATGAAATATATTTTATAGAATTTAATTAATTCAAATGTAAATTTAAATATTGACAAGATCGCACTCAATTCCCTATCGATAGCTCGTTGCCTCAGAACAGTTCGAACTACAAGCTCTATGTGAATGTCACCCATCTCCCAACCGCAAGGATTACACAAATCTGAGCTTACATGTATACTGACTCGTATGTGAAGGTAGTAGGGTTTGTTTTAGCTTGTCGGAAATATAATGGTATTTGCATAAGAGCACCTAGATCGCACTTCCAAGCGGTCAGCTGCGAGCGATGGCTAATTAAGAACCTAACCTCAGAGGCTCGGTGGCCTAAGGTCCGCTAAATGCGAACTAAGTGAGCTTCTGAGCTTGTCTTCTAAAGCATTACTGAGGTACTAGGTACTTCGTACTTGGTATTTACATTCGGTACAGACGCGCAATGAAGCGTTTCGACGTTCAACGATAAATTTTGCACGAATTGAATTGCAAATAGTTGTTAAGTTTACAGTTTCGTATTGATATGCAGGGACACTGCCTGTGTGTGTTTGAAGATTTATGATTTGATAATTTGTAGGTAGTGCATCTCTGTGGTGTTTGTATGGCGGAAATAAAATTATAGGTTAGCCGTGATTTGTTACACAAAATATACTCGTACTGGCTCTGGCTTTCATAAACTCTCTCTATCGTTGTTTAATTTCTCTGCGAATATTTATTTCCCTAAAAGCTCTTTTGTTGAAACAGCTTCTATATTTTTGTATTCATAACCGTAAAAGTAGAACAATTCATTTTTCCGGTCTATTTATTCAGTCTCATCTGAGTTAACGTAGTATTTTGACAGATACAGACTAAGTCTACATTAACCTAACATGCACTACTTTGGGTAATTTTCCAGAAAACGTGACGGATTATCATAACAGGCGGCGTCTTTTGGCTGGAATTTTGTAAGAATGAACGTTTGAAAGCGTTCTCAAAGAATAGCGTAGCGCATTAATATTCTCAGTATGTACAGAACATCAGAGAATGCAAGTGTGCCTGCGGATCCCTGGGGACGGTTATTACGTTCAGAAACTGTATTATCTTATTTGAAACTCTGCATGAGAGGAAACTAGTGCTCAAGAAGATGGAAATTTTCGTTTAACAATAAATTATGTACAACTTTAGTGTATTCACAATGTGTACAGTGTTTTATTACAACTAATACGACCTCTTTATGAACAATTTTATGCTCAAAAACTCCCATGGCGAAGACAATTCTTTACCAAATTATGAAGTTACTCATAAAAAGCGCCTTTGAATGTAATTTTACTTATTTCTATTCACTTCTAATAAACGGTAATAAATCGAAAACATAATAAAGTTATTCAATAATGATTTATATTTGCTAAAAATATTACATAAAAGTGTAATATTTCATCGCTTTGTAGGTTTTGATAGTCCAGTCTTTTTATTTTCATGTTTTCTCAACTAATTTTAGTTTTCTAAGCACGTTTTTCGTGATAACAAAGTCCAATATAGACAGAGATGGGCGCACTGATAGCGGAGTTCATTGTGCCTATTTATAAATAAAAAAAGGTTATTGGATTTCATTCAGAATCAGAGATAAAAAATGGATAAAGAATGTGATCCGACTACACGAGCTTGACTTCATCGTTTATGTAAACTTCTTGCAAGTAATTAAGTAGGTACTGAAATCAGTGAAGTCAACATTCCTAATATTTACTTTATGGGTCAACTAATATTGCTCGCGACTCCACCTGCGTGAATAAAGGTAGAAAGGTAGTAAATACCGCCACGGAATGTACTTTGCTGAAATGTCGATTAGGCCTGAAAAAATAACAGAGAGTTCAAGTTCATTCCACATTTGTAATATTAGTAGGTATCTATAGGATAGTGAATACAGCCACTAGGCTGTATTCCATAAACTCACGCCTGTAATCCTCGAAGGTTTAAGCAGGGGTATACAAAACAGTACGCACTCATTTCACCAGTTATATTTAAGTCCTATGTGATAGACGATGAGCCTATTGCCATCGATCGGGCACAAATCCAGACTCCGTGGCTACTACTGAGAAAATCCTGATGGACAACCCACTTTGCCCGACCCGGGAATCGAACTTAGGACCTCATGCTCAGCAGATAGCTGAAAAAAACATAGAGCTGTATTCCAAATGTCAGTATTCTTGAATAGATCCCGCAATTCTAAGCACAGAAGGAAGCACATCGTACCTTTGTTCGTCAAACAGTACACCAATAAAATACAATATCAAATATTCACAAACAATAATACCTTGACATTATATTTTATTACAAAAGGTCTCTCGCCTACACTCAAACGCGACCCAGCTTGTGAGAGAAATGTTCTAACAGATGAGTAGGAAATTTTCAAGATACTTTATTACCTCGTAAAACCAACTAGATTATTTATATTGAAGCACTTTTATTACCGATATCTTTTTTCATGGAAGCTAATTATTACCTACTTCCTTCCTCGAATTAATCGCGTTTATAGATTTAACGAAAATAACTTCGGAATTCGCTGCTCGTAAAAAAATGGGGAATAATTTAATAAGCACGCTTGGGAAAAAGTTGTGACAGAATTGATAATTATTTTAATAAGGTTTTTAATTTATGGGGGAAGTTTGATTATTATCTATTACTTTTCGTAAAAAAAAAAACAGAACAATGATTGTGTAAAATGATCTTAAGAAGATAGATGTAGATGACTACAAGCTTAGCGAATAAGGTAGTATCGCGAACGATGTGAACGTGAAAAAAACATACACGCAAAAATATCCCTTATTCACCAATAAATCAAAAGAACGACATAAAAAATGACATCCAAGAATTTGTCTATTTTACTCGAGCAAGTTGCGATGGGAAATGGAGACGTTCTGAGAGTTCCCAACACATAGGTTTTATTTTATTGGCAGATGCCTCCGTGTATCATTGAGGTTTACGATGCACAACCCTCTTTATTTCCGAGTGCAGGCTTGCATTTATTGTAATAAATTCACTGGCTCTTTAGAACAAAGCTTCGACTTTGGAAAAACTATTATGAACTATATTTTATGTTCCGTACTAGTTATATCTTTAGGTACTAGAGTATCTTTGTTTGGCTTGCTGTGTGGACACTTGGACAGGTCGATCTCAAATAACATTGATATAATAAGTCGGTTAGGTACCTTTGGCACCGATTGCTATTGACGTCATACTAGCAAAAAATAACCAGTGAAATAAGAAGGCAATTACTATTTAAGTTTCAATTAAGGTGGCAAATAATTCTTTAATGGTGTGTGCAAGATTAGATTTGACGATAAAAAACAAACAGACAATATTACTAAAACTTACGATTAAACATTAATTTGAATGATGTTGTAAAGACATGAATCATTGGTAGGTACTGGCAAAAACCATGATCTACCTAGCCTTTCCTCACTTTGTTAGGATCGGCTCCCAGTTTAACCAGATACTGCTGAATACCAGTATTTTACGGGGACGAACTACCTATCTGACCTCCACAACCTTAGTTACTGCGATACTTGATAACAGCTAAATGCTGGCAAAATGTCGAGCAATAATATCGTCGGACATAAACTTAAAAGTAACTCTAACAATAAAGACATGAGCAACGTCACTGAACATCTCTAAACAGCAAACATAAGTATCACTGGAGTTAGAAAACAAATTGCTGAGTTTAAGATTGTAGTGAATAATGACTTGTTGGTTGTCTATCGTGTAACACCATCACACTTGCCAGTTTACCTCAGCTGACCTTACAAGTCTTACAACTCGCGTATTCTAAGAGCTTGATGAACAGCTTCATTTATTGTCAGATCTATAAAGTTTTGTATTACTTTGTTCTTGTGTTTTCTTGGACCATTACTTTTTTCTGCCTTGTTATTACTAATACTGCCGTTAGTTTTATCAATTAGTAAAAGTGTGTTATATTGTTATTGTCTATCAAAAGTGTCAGCTTTATAATCATAAACTTTCTTCAATCACAGGCAGATTTATATTCTTGAGGATCATAATCTACCAGCGCGCCATTGTTGATTTCTGCTTGTTTATTTTAGCTTCATCTTACAGCTCGCGTATTCTTAGTTCCTCTCTTCAACTTAGTAAATCGTGTCATTCATTATCAGATCTATAACGAATATATTGCTTTTTATAACTTTGTTCATTCTGGATTATGTGATTTTGCTTTGTAATGATAGGTCTTTACATTTTAATCCTTGGTCCTGCTGCTAATATCGTTACTTTTATTACCCTTTAAATGTGTATTGGCTAACTTTGCCTTACTTCTAACATTTCAATCGGCGTAAGATCATATTCTACAAAATCATCATCTTTTTGCCTTTGTCCCATTCTACTTGGGGTCGGCGCAACATGCTTCTTCGTCCATTCTCCCCTGTCAGATGTCACGGCATCATTTACTCCTTTCTCTTTCATATCATTCCGCACACAATCCATCCATCTTTTCTTTGGCCTTCCTCTCCCTCCCCATCCATTAAAATTCATATCCATCTCTCTTCAAATATTCAGGATTATTATTTATCTTTAATTCATTATTGTAAATATTGGCAAAACAACTCATTTCTGATCACAAAATTCCATTTCATTTGACAACTTACCTACATTTGCATCAATCGCAGAGTGATGCAAGATAATTATATGAAGTTGTCAATACTTAACTTATATTTATTTCGTCATGGATAAATTAAATGCTAATTTCATGTAATATTATACAGTTATCAACTACTATCGTAGCCCGGATTTGTCAGAAATCCCAATATTTGATACTAACTTTATCATAGAGTTATATCCATTATAACAGCTCTATGTTATTGAATACGTATATTTCACAATTCTAGGTAGTCAATTATATTGATTAACATTATTGGCTTTATGGAAAATAGCTGGTGTTAATTTAGTGAAAGTTGCGACACTACCAGTGAAAGGCATAGTTTATGATGAAAATAATTCTCAACAGGCTAGGATAGATAATTAAGATAAAAGTAGGATAATGAACATTAAATAAGAGTAAGTAAATGCAACTAAGCTACTTTAGTCGTGATTTGATTGATATGAAAGATCTTTTGAAAGAAAAAAGATTGTACGAAAGATATTGTTGTTAATTAGCTGTTTTGTCCACTGCTGGTCAATGACCCCCCATTTCTTGCCAATTCTTCTTGTGTTTTGCTTTCTCATGCTAATCAGTCAGAAACTACTCTAAATCGTCACATCAGCGCCTCATAGACCTGTCTCACTCAGTCTCGACGCTTTTCTTTAGGCAATCACTGTGTGACGTACCTGGCCCATTTGTATGCTCGAAACATTAGAAAACAATTACGTAACAATTCCTATCAATGTTCATTCAGTTGGAGTGGCAAGAGCAAGCAACACTAGCAACACATCAATCTACAGAGCGAAGATTCCTCAATAGCTACCTACTACAGAGCAAAAGGCAAAGCGTGGGTGGCGCTATGTCAGATGTAGAGATGACCTGGTAAGACCCACGGGAAGGCGTTGGTAGCAAGGGGCATAGAGTCGTTTGTTTCGTAAATTCATGTCCAGAGGTGAATGGCAAACAGTTGACAGGTCGTCAATTCATGATTCATACTGAAGGATATTTCAATTGAACCTCAGTATCGCATCGGTTTGAACACGTCCTCGTTTCACTCGAGTACGTTTGGACGTGGAGTTGTGGACACCAGCCCTTTGTACAATATAAATTACAAATTAACTCGCGAAAATCAAAACATTGACACAGCTGGAATGATTACTTTATACAAGTTACATATCATTCGAGATATTAGATTAATGTGCGAAATACACTTTGAACAGACGTCATTGTTTAGCTGATGGTGTTGAGTATCTGTCCTATAACAAGCGTAGTTTATGTGTATGAAATATCTTCGGAGCTACATCACCATTAGTTTTCTACCAGTCAAGCTTAGTTACCCTGGCTTTGAGTATATTTGACGTCACTTCTTATTTGCAAAAGTCTAAACCTATGAAGATGTTAATCCAATCCAATTCCTCTATCTAATTCAAGACCTCTCAAAATCGTGATATTCTAGTCTGTTTCACTGAAAATCACACCAGAAATGTACCCTAAATGATGCGCAAAACTGAACTCTAAATACAGCTCACTGTTGCAGTCTGTACCGTATAATGCAAAATCGGCATACTATAAATTTGCTCACGAAATAGACGTGCGTGCGGGTTCGCTTGCAGTAATAAATAAATTGTATGTGTACGTATGTGTACCTTTGTTTTGGTCACTTAGGGCTTGGACAGATGATCGACAATGCCTGCTGTTCTAATGCAGGTAAATGTAACTTTAAGAATGATTTGACGTTAGTAAAGTGTTAAGGTAAAGGTTGTAAAGTTTTTAGCTTTCCAGGGACCGAAGATATGAGCAAAATTATAAAGATAAGTCAATGTTGAGTCTGAATGTTTACATCAAAATAATTTTCCAAAATCGTACGTATATAAGTAAATCCTGAACTTAAGGGCTCATTTACGGGGACGCGGAGCGTTGCGCGTCACGTAGGACGGCGCGGGCCGCTTAAAATTCAAACATAATGGCAATGTATAAGAGCGTTTACGGAGAAGCGTTGCAGAGATGCAGCGTCGAACGCCGCGTCGGACGCGGCGGTGCAAGCGGCGTCGAACGCGGCGTCTACCGCTGCGGGCTTCGCGGCGGGCATAAACACATAAACACTAGATAACACTGTTATTCGTCAATTGCACTGACAGAAGTATTTATTCAATAAACTTATGCGAATTAGACTGGTATTTTTATTTATTCGCAAGAAGAAGAACACAAAGAGCTTATGGCTGTTTGACATCCGTCATGACGTGACATGTGACATACCGCGGATTGCGACGCCGCGGGCAACGCGCCACAGCACGTCCGACGCGCCGCGTCTCCAGAAATGAGCACTAACAGTAAAATCGAATTCAGCTTGTTGGACAAAATGAAGACCCTAAATCATTGACACAACAAATGGTTTTCCGAAAACCAATCGTGTGTCCGTTTCCTTATTTATTTGCACAACATAGTTTCAGTTGTGGTCTCACAAAGCTTTGTCCCGAAAGCCAACCTATTTATCCTTTGTTAAAATAAAACTTTAACCTGTATAAAATCGACTTTTTAGAGGTACTCGTATTTATTCGTAGCGGTAGGTATTTAATTTATTTGCGGTTCAATTGTGTGAAATTATCGGGGTTAAATTAAGAGAAAACACATAATTTTATTTGTAAACTACGCTTTCTAAGTGGTAAAACAAACAAATATATACCTAATGCAGAGTTGCTGAATAGTCTATTTTTAGATAATAAATAATATAATATTATGTTGATGATTATGTTTGTTTCTTTGAACGCACTAAGCTCTGGAACTACATACAACGTACATTAAATTGCCCAATTTTTGAGAAAGGGGAAGGCTTTTTTTTAAATTAGGCTATTTTAATACCACGCTACGAACCTCGAGAGCCATGCAAAAACAGAAAAGGCGAGTGAAATCGCGGGGCAGAGTTAGTTATAAATTCATGGCGTACTTAATGGTTGTCCATTATCGCAGATTAACTAACATCTAAACCAAAAAGGTGACTGCTAACTAATCCCCATAAACAGAACTCCCTCACAAAATAAACATAAGCACTTCAAATACACCGCAAACTAAAGTTTCCCATGAGATTAAAATAATCCGATCCGAAACCACGATGTTACAGAATAATTTCAAAATTTTGTGACCGGAATAACGATTAATTTAAAACAGCGCATTAACTTGCAAAGTTTTTACCACAAAAGTAATGAGAATCGACCGAATCAGCTTTTGCCCGCGGCTTTGTCCACGTTTAGGTCGGGATTTATCCTACAGAAATATTCTAACGAAATAAAAAGCCCAGACCCACCACCACCCATATCATGGTCTATTCGTATGCCAAATCTCATCCAAATCCGTTCAGCTGTTCAAACATGAAGGCATGACAAACAAACTCACATTCAGATTTATAATATTACTCAAGATTCCGGTGTAATAAAATCCTCTTCATACGATATTCCGTGATACGATTCGATGGAATCGATATACATTGTTTTGCAATGAAAATAATTTTACTTTTGCGAGGCGGGCTCACTGGAATATTATTATGGAACTCCAGACATAAAGTACCATGTAAGATTATAAGGTTTGCGTTTCAAGACCATATTCCTTAGGTATAGAAACCGTTTAATGTCAGTTTTCCTGACTATAATTGACACTCATTGTTTCCTAGCTACAACGGTTGCTGTATTCTGCTCATGTACAGTACAGTAGCAAAGAAGTGTTAGATAGTATACTATATACAGTTAGACAGGAAGATTGTTTTGTTGATGGTGTGTGGTCTTTGTTTATAAAAACTCTAGTAATAAAATATCATCATGTATATGGGCGCAAAACCATTATTTGATTTTAGTTTTAAGTTAGTTCGTAATTTGAGGGTAGTTTCGTTTTTATTTTGACTTATGCAGGTTTATTGAATTAATAGTTGTAATGTAAGGTAGTGAGATTTCTATTTGACATGTGTTGAATTACTGAACTAATATTTGTATTTCCGTCTATTTAATTTTAAAAGTAATCGTAATTTCCGTTTGCTCCAATAATAAGAATTATGTCTGATTTATGTAAAATGTTGTGAATGTAATGTTTCTTCTGTTTATTTTAATAGGAGTTTATTTTAATATGTTCGCTAGAATAGTTTAGGAGTCTAGTTTAGAGCGAACATATTAAGTAGTTAATTTGATCTCTCCCGCCTCGCAAAATTAAATATTGTGTTTTTTATTCTACCTATCACTACCAACCTCAGTTTGAATTTCTTTGTATATGAGCCGTTGTAATGTGAAAGATGTGGCATTCTTGATTTGCCTCATGGAATAAACACTCTGAACTAGAGTAAGGTATTTTCTTTAAACTGGTGCTTATATTTCCTACTGTTTATTATTTGCTGAGTTGTAATTGTGTAACTGTGTGTATATATTGGTGCAAACCAATATGTTGTGTGACTCTCAACGACGACGGCCATGATGACGCCGACATATATAATTATCTCCATAGTTTTCTGAGTCACCCTGTCTTTAAGTTTAATTCCTATGAGTCAAATACAGGATGATCAGTAGCCAGCCATGTTTATTGACCGTTATATAAGTGGGTATGAGCGGCTATAACTATGTAAGTACAGTCTGTAAGAAAGTCAATCAATAGACAGAATATAATTTTATTTTGCAAATTTGGGTAATATACAATAGTTGTTATAAAACTATACGTATAGTATAATAAATGAACTTACAATTTTTTTACGCTAAGATTAAGAGAAAATTTCTGCTAAATAATAGCGTTTTCTCTACGCAATCATACATAATATCTATGTTGCACGGAAAAACAATATTAAGTTGGTAGGTACTACCTTCGTTTATTCAATAAATATCTTGTTTCATTGCTTTTGATACTGACTGTACATCATAAACTTTTGTAAGGTATTTATTCACTAGATCGAATCAGGAAATTATAAATAGGAGTAGAAATATTATTTATCTGTTTATATTTTTATCGGATCGGTGCGGAAACGGCTTTAGCCGTGCAATTGATCATGGTACCTTACACCTGATTAAATACAAAGATATTTACCGTATCTACTGCTTAAGGAAATGAGTGAAACATTCATTAATATTATCTACAGTATTTTAAACTTGCTCGAAGAAGTTAAGTGAAGTTGGAATAAAAACGTTAGGGTTGAAGAAAGATGGGATAGAACAGAAGGTTTTTAAAACGAACGAGACAGTAAAACAATAACTTTGAAATCTTATAGAGGGAATGCAAAAGTTTAATTTTAGTTCACATTTTGGAAAATTTGTAAGTGAAGAAAAAACTTGTAAACGAAGATATCAAAAGAAACTACATTTGTTCATCATCATCATTATCATTTCAGCCAAAAGACGTCCACTGCTGGACATAGGCCTCCCCCAAGTGTCGCCTCATTGACCAATCCCGTACGACTCACATCCAGCAGATCCCCGCAACCTTCCCCAGGTCATCGGTCCACCTAGTGGGAGGCCTTCCAACGCAACGTCTTCCGGTTCGCGGCCGCCACTCCAGAACTTTTCGGCCCCATCGGCCATCCGTTCACATTTGTTCAATAAATCAAAATAATATCACTCGTAGCTAAGATATTGCATACATTCCATTGAAGAAATCAATTAAACCGCACAAAATGACAAGCAAGATAATAGTAAACGCAATACTAAGAGATAATTTAACGTTCTCTTCGTATTTTTATGAAACAGGGCCTGTACCACCACCTCATAGAGCACTATGTGTAACATTAACTTTAGCGTGAGAACGAGATGGAGCTATACAGAGCGCCTAGCTCCGTCTCTTGTTCACACTGAAGAAAGATTAAAATCATTTCTACTAATAAAATCTTTTGTCCCGACTGACCTGACACCGAACGGATAAGGCTAAAATGTTCTATCCTTAAAACATGGTTTGTCCTGACAGACTGTCAACACCCTGTGTGACAAACCACTCTAGACGGAGAGGGCAGTGTGTTAAACACAATACAATACCAACAGATAGCTAGTATAACGTAGGCATCCGCTAAGAACGAATTTTGGAATATTCAACCCCTAGGCGGGTGAAATCGGGGTCGAAAGTTGGTATAAAAATCCGTCACTGGGCATAGCTGACACGGGTTGGTGGCTAGTACTGCCATTAAATGATGGTAGGCCCCCTAGGGTATAGACATTACCAGCATATTCTACACGGACATGTTAGTAGCCGAACGGTAAGTGCTGAAGGATATTATTACATATCTTTACTAAATCTCAGGATTTAAAATTCCAATTGATTTATTTATTACCTAGTCGAACTCTATAAATTGTTTTATATTTTTGCGGTCTCTCAGTAACTGTTCAATTAAAGAAATGTTTAAGTAATATTCCATGTATTATATTTTACGGCTTTATGGGAGTTTTTGTAATTAAAATTATAACGACTAAGTTTTCATAAATTACCATAGGATAAGAACTTTTTAATGATACATCAAAAGATATGAGGAAAAAAATAAATGAAGAATACTGGGCGACATTAATTAATTTAATTAGCTTGTGTAAGTTTATATCCGCTGGATAAGTTATTCGGTATTCTGCACAGTTTTTCTCTGCCTAGAAAATTACAAATTCAAATTACTGTCCTGTTTTTGTTGCGCATCCAATCAAACATTACCCTGATGGGAATAATTTGTTTCGTTCAGGTGTAAATAAAGCATTTGCACATACGGTCATCATCATCATCATTTCAGCCGAAAGACGTCCACTGCTGGACATAGGCCTCCCCCAAGTGTCGCCTCATTGACCGGTCCCGTACTACTCACATCCAGCAGATCCCCGCAACCTGCACCAGGTCATCGGCATATAAATGGTACCTTCGTAATCGCAACTTTCGACAGAAACTTAAAGACAAGACTATCTCAAGTTTGCAGAACGTGGTGACTACACCAGTACACCCGTCTCCGATACAGAGAACCGTTAGCACATGAAGTACAACCTCAGCTCCCAACTAAACTACCAATCAGCAGACTGAATGTGTAGCATTAAACATCCATTCCCGAGCCCATTGCGCAGTTAATTAATAATTATACACAGGAGAACTTTATTATACTGCGCACTAACTTTGCAATTACTAAAACTCAGACAATATCAACGATAATTTAGCGCTTCGCAATTAAATCGACACTGAGCTGACTGCAGTCTGTAATAAGTGGTCCAGAACGTTCAAGACTATTGTTTATGTAAATAAATCAGAAAACGCTGTCACAAATTACGGAGATTACAGAGTTCGAGGAGCGCATGTGGCCAAAGTGCTGTGAGACAATCCTTAATAGTAGGTCAGGGTGTACCTAGATGTGCCTCGGGCAAACTAGTGCTCTCTAGATTGCTTTCTGTACTTAATGGAGACGCGATCTGTGGCTTATGTGTGGCCGTGGTACGAAAGAGGTCGGTTATGTATCGACTATTGTTATGTTGAATGTATCCGTCGGTCTGTATGTTATAAAGTGTTGAGAGATCTGATTTGATGTGGTTAGAAGTACTGTTTGTTGCTGCAATGCATTCTTCGAAATACAAAGTTGTATACCTGTCATTACAAGTTTGTAGGAATGAAATGTGAAGTTGATTCAGTAATTTATTAAAGCAAGCATCGATTTAGGATATCTGTTTATAATCACACGTTTTACTTTGTTTCTTTGACGATAGTTCATCTATTACTGTCACAAATGTGCATGCACTTGCGTGCAACACATTAATCTACATTGTAACATAGTGTGCCATAGACTACGATGTCAACAAATAAATTATTTATTACATTGAAAATCAAACCACATTATTGATATATAATAAAATTACTTAGTAGCATTATAAAGTTGTTAGACCCATTGATTTTACAAGTTATTAAACTTTAAATTGACCCAAGGCAAACAACTGCCAATCTATACCCTGCTGTGAAATCTTACACCAATTAAAACGAATACAAAATAGTTTACTTCGAATTTTATGAATTAAATATAATACGAATGTACGTTTAACATTGTAAGCATCGGTTTTCGCATATTACACACGACACTTGACTGGCTCAGTTGAAAATTTGTAATAATTTGTAATTGTAATTGAGACAGGACGACATGGTGCAGATCATAAAATTTTACGACTGTTGTCATTCGTTGCACTTTACGATATGAGCTAAAATATGCTTTCTTACATTACTAGGAACCGGAGTCTCGTTCACAATGAATTATTTATTTGCCAATTCACATACGAAAATTCATTATGTCCATCCTCTTTGTCTGAATAACCGACTGACTGTAAAACTGCATTGAAACTAAGTGAGAAATTGTAAATCTGCAGATACGACTCATAAATACAAACTAAGCGCTTATTTAGCTTCAAAGTCTTGAGACCTATAATTTTTGAGTTTAATGACTCAATTTATTGCATGTGAACACGTTTGTGCGAGGTGATGAATTCTTTTGAAAACGATTTTACATCCACGGAGCTTAATGAATTCTTATATGGTTGCGAATATTTTTAAAAGCACCCAACGTTTCTACGAAAAATATTTTGTTTAGACAAAAGATCAACTGCCTCCCTACACACAGTCTGATAAGCCAAACTCTCAGATGTCAAATGCAATATTCTAAGAAAGGGCACTCTATTTTCATACTCCCAAAGCTACTCCCGGGGCGCCTAACTAACCGTGATAAGAGTCAAAGAAGGGGACTCAAAAACTTCACGAACTAAATCTCCGCCCAGTTTAGAAAGATCCATAACATCTATATCTCCCTCCTGAAACATTCTCATAGCCAATTCAAATATTTACTTTGTCAAAACTTCCGCAGTTCTAGCTTCACTGGTCAGCAACGTAAATATCACTCACATTTCGAAATACACCATTTATTAAAATCAAGCTCGAAAATTAAACGCCAAGTTTTGATACAAGCCAGAATTAAAATCCAATTTCGGGAAATCAGATTGAATATCGAATGCTATAAACGTGAATCGATATTTCATATGAAACACGTCGGCTACCGAAAGCGAAGTGAAATAAAACTGTAGCGATTACGGTAAATGAGGCAAATCGTTGTTTGTTAAGTGGCATAAGCACTCACAGCGCACTTTACTTAAGTTCTATATTCAAATACTTTTATCCCACTCACGGTACGCTAATGCACTTTTTCGTTGAGGTGGCCAGTAATAACGTAGTCCATTAGTTGTTTCGACCCAAGGAGTCAATGCCGCGTTAGTGCTGCGAACACCACTAAGTATCGATAATCGATTCCAAGTTCAGACAAACGATAAAAACAAAAGTCCGTGACGTGCTCGAGCCGTAGAGGCAGGAGAAGGTCATACCGATAGATCTGACATACTATGCTATCGACAAACTTAAACAAACTTAGCATTCAACGTTCATAAACTTTCTCACCGATGAAACGCTTGAAAGTAAAATATTGTTACAACAGTGACATAAGTTTAACATTCAATGTAAACATCGACTTCTCGGAATCAAAACCATCGACTGGGTAATAGAGTTTACTGAGTAGAGAGCAAATAAAATAACAAACGGGCGAGTAGTGTAGAGGTACATTCGCAATGGTACACGAAGACTGGCTCGTTACCAGTGCCGGGTGTTTTATCCATTCTGTTTCTTTCTTTGTACTTTGCTACTTACGTGGGTACTTGTGTTAAGTTCGTTTCGAATTTTGTAACTAGGTATGCTTGATACAGCTCGTAAGAGTCTTGAAATTACTGCAAAGTTATTTTTAGTTTTAGATTTTATGGTGATTCGTAAAATGTAATCGTCTTTTGAAGGTCAATTTTTATTGCTGTATAGATTGAATGAAGTCTAAAATCCGGCCGTTAATTCACATTTAAAGACTAAATGGTATCGTCATCCTGTATTAGATTAAAGCGGCCTCTTTGATGTAAATTATTTTGTATAGTAATTATTAGGTGCATGTAATGTAATTTAGTCGTAACTCCTTTTAGCTACTATCGTTTTTTATCGTTACAAGTCGTGCATGAAGTTTTGACTAGTTTTAGAATTAGATCATCGATTTTGCTATTAACTAAATACCTATGAGTCATGCATGTATCATGAATGTTTAGTTAATATACCTGTACGACTTTTTAGTTTGTTTGTTAAATTGACAATCCTTAAATTAATCGTAATTTGTCTAAAATTAGAAGGTGTTAATATAGCATACACTTTCTGTACCGAACCTGTGTCTCTTGCGGTTCTGGCGTACATTCCATTACATCAATCAATCTGTACATTGGTAGCATACCTTGTCATTGCACATAAACGCCTTGCATACCTGATTCACGACTCACGACGCAGGATGACAGAGCCCTCCCGTCATTAAAATCGAACAACATAATCTAACCAAAAACCAGTAGCACTTAACTGACAAACGGACAAAATCATCACATGTATTTATCGAGAACACATTCGTTCATATTTCAACGTCCTAAATAAAGATATGTAAAAATGTTTATAATGGCTGCGATAAAAAGTGCCTGAGCCCTTGTCATACGTACAAGTAGCAGCTTCATAATTTATAATTGCCCTCACTAATTTATTCACCGACCACGACTCTTACATTATTTTTATACTACACGAACCCAACGGGTTAATTTATTATGTTAATTGGTGTTTGTTAAGTCATATAAATGTAGGTACAGTTAACAAGGATATTTTTATTTTTGGGTGTCATCATTATCATCATCATCATCATCATCATTTCAGCCGAAAGACGTCCACTTCTGGACATAGGCCTCCCCCAAGTGTCGCCACATTGACCGCTCCCGTGCGACTCGCCAGCGGATTCCCGCAACCTTCACCAGGTCATCGGTCCACCTAGTAGGAGACCTTCCATCGCAACGTCTTCCGGTTCGCGGTCGCCACTCCAGAACTTTTCGGCCCCATCGGCCATCCGTTCTGCGAGCAATGTGCCCTGCCCACTGCCACTTAAGTTTTGGGTGTAATTTATAATAATATTATATAGAGAAAAATTTGTTTGTTTGTCTGTACCGAATAAACTTCTAAACTATTGCAACAATTTTTTCACCAATAGAAAGCTAAATTATAAGGAAGTAACTTAGGCTATAAATTATATTTATATCTTGCAAATTAGCTGAGCTGTCACAATTTTTGCGGACGACTTCGCCGGCGAAGTGCTAGTATTATATTAATTTAGCAAGATGAAGTGGCCCGCAAAGAATTAGGTATAGAGTTCAAAATAATAATAAAAAATAATTACTTAAACTCAAGCAATTACCCACTATAACTTGACTTTTGATACCAGGGTTTAACTGGAATAGTCTGATTTGAATCGGGTATCAAAGCCATTTAAGATACTTTCAAAAACAAATGAAATAAACATTGCATAATATCAGCACAAAATTGATTCCGTCTTTAACATATTTCTTGGTCGGTCAAGTCAGTAATATCTTATATTTGTTTTCCATTTCCTATTCCCGATAGTATATATAAGTCGTTGGTAAAGATTTTCTACGTCATTGACTGTGACCCTCAGTAATAACATTATTCAGAACAGATAGCTTTCAATGCTGCTAGATGGACTCTTTATAGAGAAATATGTGCGGTTCTTATAGGCCGATATCTTCTGTTTATTGCTGAGTGAAAAAATCGTGTCGAATAGATTTTTGTTGTGTTTGTAAATTTTGTCCTTGATTATGATGATTTGATTGCTTCGAGATTTACATAATGTGATTCCCGGAAGATTAGTCAGAATGATATGTACCTAGGAGTACCTACACCCACATTTCGCCAGTTATGTCAAGCCCCATGTAATAGGGGGTGAGCTTATTGCTATCAACTGGGCACAAATCGAGACTTCGTGGCTGTTACTGAGAAATTCTTGATGAAAAAACCTAATAACACTTTGCCCGACATGGGAATCCAACCTCATGCTCAAGTCGAAGATGGAAAAGGTTTCCGACATAAGTAGCTGCTACATAATTTAATTTTCCAATTATTATTTTTTTCTGCTGTGCTTCCGGCATGTTCGCAGAAGCGGGCATTGATGGCTTTCTCGTCATCATGCGCAAGCGATGCGCCTCCATCATGCGCAGGGTACGCGTCAGCCCCAACAGCATCCTGAAAACTATAGCTGACAGGTGGGACAGTCCCATACTGGGGCATTAGACCGGCCTACAATCTACATGCGACTGTGGCGCATAATTAATAATAGCATAATTTTATTTTTTTTATTTCGATACGGAATGTTAAAGTAAAAATAATGACAAAAAACAACACAAAAGTTATAACCATTTGAACTTTTGTTTCTATCTCTTACTAGATAAACGGAATTTAGTATGGATTTTGTACGTCGATGCAGCGAATGACGCCATTCGCTGTATCGGATCTCTCTGTCTAATCAGCAGTTTCAAATGATTATAACTTAGTATTTTTTATAGATATTAAAAAAATATTTTCACTTTGCTATTGCTGATGTTATACGCTTTGTTTAGAGTGATAAAAAAAAATCATGCATATACCCTATTATTCTTTTGTTTTTGTTCTTATAGATATAAGTACTAACACTAGTTTCTTAATTGTGTGTTGTACCAACCAAATGGACTTTGCCTGAATAAAAAACATTTTTTTTTAAATGGACCTTGTGATCTCGTCAAACACTCTGGAGTCTCTTCATCTCTCCTCTCAAATGAATCGATGGAGGCAAAACCACAAAGCCCAGTTAGTCTAAACATGATTTTAAACCATATTTCAGTATTGTCTGCTCTCTACTTTGTGGCAAGATTGTTACTTATTTACGTTGGCGTTAAGAGCGTGGCGTGGGCCGGCAGAACTATGGCCGCACTTTGTTTCCGTGTAAAGTGAGTACTAATACCTGAATATTGAGTCAAATCGAAATGCCTTTATAGGCACATTGAGTGCGAAAGGTACTTGTAATATTTATACAATAAAACTGTTCCGGAGTGGGAGTGGCATGTCTATCGGTTTGTAGGTAGGCAAGCTTTATGATCTATACTGAATGGGTCTATTTTAAACAATTGGGTATAAATCTGGGACTGTCTTGTTGGTAGAGTGAGTGCGGGTGCTGAGCATTAGGTCCTTGGTTGATTACCGGGTCGAGCAAAGTGTTACTATTGGGTTTTATCCAGCAGCAATTTCTCAGTAGCAGCCACGGAGTCCAGATTTGTGCCCAGTTGATGGCAATATGCTCGCCTCCTAAATTACATAATATGGGACTTCAACATAACTGTCGAAATGTAGGCGCACTATTAGGTAATCCTCTGCTTAACCCTTCGAGGATTACAGGCGTGATGTTATGTTATGGAAAAATCAGAGGGACCCAGTCTGAACATACAAAGTAAGTTTGTCTAGAATCTTCAAAACTCAAACAACTAGACAAGTATCAACCGCTTTCAAGGTGTTTCTATGGAATAACGACAGATATAACAATATTTTTTTCCCGACTACGGCGAAGCAAAAGGAGGGTTATGATTTTTGGTAGTTTAGCCAGACCGATGTATTTTTGATTTTTGCGTTATCATAATAGCATAACCGGTACATAGATTGACACTTTTGCCTGGACCCTTTGTGTACGCACTTTCCAAAATGTCAAACCAGCCTGAAATAATATTATCGTGATTAAAAGACACTCAGTGGTATACAAGGGTCTCCCTCAGCTTGGTCCCCGTCGCAATAATCACCAACCTTCGTACCGTTGATAATAATGGCAATAGATATAGAAGTCATTAGCACACAGGTGGATGTGACTGCCAAGCCCCCTTTTGTAATCCCTTTGTGACGTCTTACGACACTCATGGGAAGCGATGGGGTGGTCCCATTAGTCAACGGAAATAAGACTGTAATAAGATGCGTTAAAGATGAAATTAATTCGCCACGCGTTTTTATGAAGATTTTGCCTAATTCTAAAGCTGTATTCGGAATATTGAAATGCGATAAAAATGCGCTGTGCGTCAATGGGTTTAGGGTGACATCACATCTGCAATTTTTTTTTCGTAAACGATATCGCTTTTTGTCTGATATGATTGTGTAAAATGAAAGTCTCTTTGTTCAAATCAAAGTAAAGGCATACATGCATTTTCCACATATAAAACACTTACATTTATTTGATTTTATTAATTTGGTCTAATAAAATAAATGCAAACACCGTTTGAACGCGAACTTACACTCAAATTCTATACAAGTTTCTGATCGGTTTTAATTATGCAAAACTGTACTCCACAAAGAATTTACTATTACCATGTATTAATTTAATGAGATTCGTATTACTCTAAACACACGATAAACCACCAACAATGACAGGAAATGTAATTTGCAAAATCGTGGGTACATTAGCAATTTAACAAAGCAACACACTGGCATGTGTGTTCGCATTGTCAATCAATCTGCATAGTGGTAGGTTGTCACGCTAAACACGCACGTGTAGCGACGTAGCCACGTCAACGTCACGGTACGAGCACATGACTCATGTGTAGGGTTCATTTTTGCGTGACAGCTTTCGTTTGATCAAAAGAATAGCAAGTTTACAGTTTGTCAAAGTAAACTTTAGCAGCTATAAGGTGGAAAATGCTTTGACACACATAATCGGTCTGATTAAATACCAAAGATAAACTTATGCCTTCTGATTTCTAGAATGAAAACGTAGTTTCAGGTCATACTCTGAAACTAGGAATAATTTAGAATTGACTGGTTTCTTTATTAGTTCTTAATACATTTATCTTCCTCGTCGAATTGACTATATTCTATTGTCCACGTGACAAGGTGAGTCGGTGTTATTTATAGCTTTTTGTAAAACCAAGACTTTAGTATTTAATTAGTCTACCTGCCTACATTGTCAATCAATCTTAAAGGAACTGGTTGTCACGCTTAAAACGCGCGTATCACGCGACGTCACGGTCAGCTCCACAATCATGACGCACGAAATGTGAGCTGCTTAGTTTTCTCTGTCTTGGTCCTTACTTCCCAAACATGATTCTTCAAAATACATCGAAACACAATCAGCATCAACTTCAGGACGTCTATTATCGTAAAGATAACTCGTGCTCTTTGTATGCAACTCATTGCAACTAACAAGTTATGAATTATTTATCGGACAAAGCAATATATTCTAATTATGCTGTCTTATTTACGACGTCAAACGCACTCATTTATCACATAAATCAGTATTAGGCGCAATGGCCACTGACTGTACCCAGCTATCGTATACCGATTATCGTAGATAGTTATAAGACGAAGCACTAGTCTGTAAAAAAAGGTGCTTATTTCACACGCGATGCACGCGAAAAACAAGCAATAGCTTTACAATGCTTTAACCCCCGCGCAGTCACTGGGCGATACCTTGTCACGGCAATGTCACGCTGTCGACGCGCGTGCGACTGTGACACGCAAAATTTAAATCGGATTTATTGGTGTCACAACAAAAGGTATCCACGCGACCGTTGGAGGGTTAAATTGTCTTGTCTTTTGTTGTATATTTGAGGGACCGCACAGACCATTGGCTGACAAAACTGACTCTTTGTATTGATGGTGCGAAAACGGTTCGATTTGAATTGATATTTTTGCCGATTCCATCGATTGTTAAGCATTTTATTGTAATCTCAGCGATAAATGTGATTGTAGACTCAAAAGCGTGGGGTTACACACAACATTTCAAGCATATTACACAAGTAAATTCAATTCATTTCTATTCAATCGATGGCAAATCAAAACCCTATTGCCATTGTCTTTATCCATATTTCAAAGCTCGTAGCCAATACAATCACTAGATAAACTTAACTGTCGCCTTGATTCATTATATATGTATTAAGAAATATTGTATAATGTCAACAAGATTTTGAGTCCCACGATTGCCATTTCCTTTGTACAAACTGCGCACGAGATAATCGAAATCATAAAAGATAAAAAAAAAGAAAACCCTGGTCGACGAATATCCTATGTATTGAAAAAGGGATTGGTTATCTTTAAAACAAACAGAGTTGCAAGATATAAAATCAATTTTTGTCCAGAGACTTGGTCCAGACTAAACCAGACTAGAAATATACAGTAGAAGTTCTGGGATCCCAGGAGATTGCTATATAGACGATGCACATCGTATAGGGATGTGTTTTCCAATTTTTCGTTTGTATTAGTTTTTGTAGAGAATTTTGTTTCGTTGCACTATTGTTTTGAAGGAGACATTTTCCTTCTAGACATTTTTGCAAAAACTGTGAAAGTGCCATCGTAAGTTTTCATAATTTTGTAGCAATTCTTAACGAAACTTTTCAGACTGCTGTAGTTTACGTAAGTCTTTCTTTAAGTTAAAAACGATATTCACATTTCTTAGAAAAAGAAACAAACTTGGTGCTCTCTATCTGATCCTATTATGATTTTAATCATACAAAAAGGAACGGTTTTAAATTACCTACATAACACATTTACAAGTTAATAGAGGTTTAATCACGGACATCCTAAAGGCGTTCAACATACAAAAGCCAAGTTTATGATATTGCAAGAAGTTGTTCTAATCTACATAATCGATTCATTCGGATTACGGAAGCATTATTATAAACTAGCTGATGAACGCGGCTTCGCCCGCATGGAATTCGGTTTCGGTAATTGTCCCACGGGATCGTACTACCGGGATAAAAAATATCCTATGTGTTAATCTAGGTTAAAAACTCATTATAAAACCAAAAAAAAACGGGTAGTCTCGCGAATTTTACCTTTTTTTTAGGTTAAAAACTATCGGTGTACCAAATTTCATCCAAATCCGGTTAGTAGTTTTTGCGTGAAAGAGTAACAAACATTCAGACATTCATACATCCTCACAAACTTTCGCATTTATAATATTAGTAGGATATAAATTTGTCAATGAGTAGGCCGCTTTAATCCCGCGAAATACGTTAATTTAAAAACGCTAATTCGATGCTCTAAATTGATATTTAACAGAAAATATTCCTGTATGCAGTTTTTATAAAGTTTTATCTTTATAGTAGGTATTACATTCCTTGTCCGTCTGTGTGTTTATAACTTAAGGATGCCATTATACTCCGCGGGTTGAGTATCAAGATAAAATATTGTGTTAAACTGGTACAGATTAAGGTTTGTGTTGATACGCGATATGGCAACGAGGTGCTAAAAGGATACAAAAAAATGAATGTGAAAACTTGTCAGGTGTGAGTCGGATTCGCGGTCGTGGCGCGTTTGCTTTTAGCACTGGCACGGGCACTACCTTCCAACACTGGTGCGAGCATTTGCTTCCAGCACTGTTGCGAGCACTTGCTTCCAGCACTGGTGTGAGCGTTAGCTTCCAGCACTGGAGCGATCACTGTCTGCTATCACATGCTTCCGGTACTAGCTACGAGCAGTGTCTTTCTTCAGAAGGACTTGCAGTTTGTTCATTTTTATTTTATGCTTTTATGGGCATACCTATCTCTAAAACACAATAAAAGAGAACGTGCATACTTCACGTGTCGTTAAACAGATGAAGTTTTATTACAGTTACTGCATCTATACCTACAGGGTGGAAACTTTCAGTGGGGCAGTAAGGGGAACTACCTTAACCGTTGCAGCTACACGAAGACTATCCATAATGTTTTGTGAAATATTGATCCCTATTCACAGATTAAAAAAAAAACACAGTCAGCCAGAGAATGGCCATTTTATACAATTTATTTGATTGATGACAATCGTTTCTGTATGCAATACTAATAAAAAACTTTTTTAGGACCTCGAATTTCGCTTAGTGCTCGTTTTGAAAGTACCACAACGCGTTGTGGTCGGTTCTTGCGCTAAAAGGCCTTGTCGGTATATTTACTACATAATATTCATACTTATTAATCTTTAACTTCGGAAAGCTGAACTCGAAGAATCCATTTTACTTTTGCTGTTGAGTTTTTACAACTTGCACCAATTTCAATGAGCATGATACTCATTTTATGGAGCAGCGGTGGCCCAGTGGTGCCAGCCCCGACTTACGAACAGTTGGTGCCAGCCCCGACTTACGAACAGTAAGTCGTGGGTTCGAACCCAGGCAGGCGCATTACATTGTATAATTTATTTCATCACCACTGCTCTCAAAACGGTGAAGGAAAACATCGTGAGGAAACCGGTATGTCCTAGAACCAATAAATTCGAAGACATGTGACATCTACCAATCCGCACTGGGCCCGCGTGGTGGAATAGCCCATTCCCTGTCATAGAGAGGAGGCCGTTGTCCCAGCAGTGGGAACATTAATAGGCTGATGATGATGATGATGATACTCATTTTTACGACTTAAAATTTAAGTATAAAAAGTTAAGTTTAAACTGATTGAAATACACTACGAAAACTGTAAGCAACCTGAATTAGCTTTACGAAATGATTTCTTGATATCAAAAATCATAATTTCTTAACCTGCTTGCTTGTCTTGTGTCGTATTTTCTTCATCTTATGTTTCAGGTTAATGAAATACGAAAACTAAAACGAAAACTTAGAATGACATTTGTTAACAAACTATCGAACTAATTAATTGGTAATTAGGTAAAGTTATATTTTGTGAATGGAAATTACTCTCATGTCATGTCGTTTCTTAATTTTAACATTTTCCTGATTTTCTACAATCATAATCACTCACAAAGACTACCAATTCTGTACAATAATGATTGTCATAAAGTTATAAATGGTCCGAGAAAGGCAATGCAACGAACAAACAAGTTTCAATAATTTATGAGTCTAAACGAAAAATTTCTTGATCAAAGACACACTGAGTATTACGTTACATGGAACAAATATAAAAAGAAAACATTTTTTTTTAGTTTCATAAGGAGTTCCATAATTCCTATCTTGCCTTGTTTTTTTTCACATCATAATAGGATCTATGTCGTTAGAAAATTAATAAACTGAGTCTTTTGACCGAAATCTAAATTAAATACCTATTATGCAATGTTTAAAATCTACCTATACAAATATTATAAAGAGGTAAAGTTGTAAGTTTGTAGGTTTGCATGTAGGGTGAAATCTTCGGAAGTACTGATCCGATTCCAAACATTCTTTCAATAACGGGTAAACTACATTATCCCCGAGTGTAAAAGGTACGGTCTACTAAGCTATTTTGTTTATATTTTAACATGCAAATTATAAACCAAATAGCTTGGCCGCCTGTACATAACCGAAGCAAAGCCGCGAGAAAACACTAATTTTTAATAATAATCCAAAACAAAGCCTGTCGAACAAATTTTCAGTAATGGACATTGACAGGATAAAAACAACATAACAAAAAAATATATTTACAGGTCGTAAAATGTTTTGTTTTACAGGATTAACATAATCGTAATGGCCATCAAACTCATAAAAAACACAACTCCACTTACAACTCAGCCGTATAACGTAGGCTAGATATATTACCGGCTACGCATGTAACGAGTTAGATGTTACATAATGAGAAATATTTATGTTCATTTTATGCATGAGCAAATATCGACTTGTATTAATTACCAAGAAAGCCGGTTTACGAACAAACAATAAAATCCAATAACTTTTTATTATTGTGCCGTGTTTAGATTGCGGTGACTCCTCTGAATCACTATTTTAGAGATTTATCTTTTTGAAAGATTAATGGGCCATTATAGGCCTGTTTTAAAGCTGTCTTCTTTAAAGTTTAATCATCATCATCATCATTTCAGCCGAAAGATGTCCACTGGTGGACATAGGCCTCCCCCAAGTGTTTGACCGCGCGGTCCTGTGCGACTCGCATCCAGCGGATTCCCGAAACCTTCACAAGGTCATCGGTCCACCTAGTGGGAGGCCTTCCAACGCAACGTCTTTCGGTTCGCGATCGCCACTCCAGAACTTTTCGGCCCCACCGGCCATCCGTTCTGCGAGCAATGTGCCCTGCCCACTGCCACTTAAGTTTGGCAATTCTTCGGGCTATGTCGGAAACCTTGGTTCTCTTGCGGATGTCTTAATTTCTGATTCGATCGCGCAAGGAAACTCCGAGCATAACCCTCTCCATTGCCCTTTGGGTGACTTTAAGCCTGATGAGGCCAATTGTGAGCGAACACGTTTCGGTCCCGGTTTCGGTAAGGTTGAAAAAACTGAAACCAAAATATTATTGCTATTTTGGGAAGGTTCACAAAATCTCGCTTGGAGGTTCCCGTTGAAAAATAAATAACCGCTCGACATCTTATGAATCTGTCTTTTATTCCTTAT
Source organism: Xestia sexstrigata (assembly GCA_941918905.2). NCBI lineage: Eukaryota > Metazoa > Arthropoda > Insecta > Lepidoptera > Noctuidae > Xestia > Xestia sexstrigata. Next base: position 9,631,646 of record OW799213.2, on the reverse strand, counting down.
GCAGGGTAACAGCGATATAATTGACAGCTATTTACGAAGTTGCCAACTTTCAGAATGCACCCTCATAAACATCGTACCGTAAGTTTAGAAGATTTCTGGCTGTACAGCTGTAGAGCATCAGCTGTTGATCATCTCATACTAACCAGCTGTCATGTGATCCCATGCTGGTCTACTTTACTATTTTAAGCTATAATTTTATACATAATTAATGGATTCCCGAATGATCCCAAGCTTAAATTAACCTTTCCAGAGAGACTTACCGTTGCATCATTAATCCACAAAAAAAACCCGACCATAGACTAGATCCGCTTCTATGAAAGTTAATACAAACTCTTTACACATACAAATAGGGAGCGTGACGCGGCTTACTAACATTATTTATTGACAAATTCGTTAGCTTGCCATAAATTACAACAAAATATTCTTAACTAAACGTTTTCTGACTCATAAAAATATGAAACTCATTTCAAATATTCGGAGAGATTCATTTTGAAGCGGCACAAAAACTCATTCTGTTTACTTCGTTTTGTAATTAAGTTGGAGTCTTTAAATAACTAGGAGCTATGGATAGGTTCCATTGACTTGACAGTGATTGTGATCAAAATATTTAATTGACTGTCGACTGATTTAGTCGTGTCAATTTTTTTTAGCAATAATTTATGTGATTTTGATTAGAGAAGGCTTGATTATGTTTTTTTTTATCTCTATCTAATCAATAAAAACATGATTCGGCCATTCTTTCTTAATTAAAACACCAAAGACTAGTCTAATTTGATATAACACGATTTTTGTTTTGAAATAAATACTGTTATAATACTGATCTTTCCTGTTTTTGCTTACAATGTAAAACTAACATTTTCTTAGCTACTAAACTAACATAGAGCAAAATAAGTGGTCACAAAATTACAATATGTCACAATGCTGACCAACGAGACTGACCTGCCCTATACTTTACATAACCAATTACCTACGTTAGAAAACCTAACTTATGTTATTTCTCTAATTAAGTTATTATTGCTTTAGTTACCAACCGAACTTATCGTTGAAGGAAAATGAAAACAAATGAGAATTGCGGAGCGGGAGATAACAGTAATTAGATCTAATAGCCGGCCCAGACGTAGCCGGAGGGTTTTTTCTTCAATTGCAGCTTGCGGGAGATAGCACGTCCATCAAATTATATGATAATCGGTCCGAGTTAATTCCATTACCCACAATCTCAATACGGCTACCATACGACAGAGTACAACTTAAGCCACTTACCACCACAGCGTAGAATATCTCTTACGACTTCACATACTCAATTTCCAGTATCTCCTTAGCATCCTCCGGATATTTGTTACTCTGTGGCAGTGTAACTTGGTGCGTCAATGCAGTAAGAACATGTAGTCACCGGTAAAGTTGAATAGTATCCGTCACTACCATTACGACGGATTATGACATCAGTATAATTATATATTAGTGCAATAAAACGAGAAAGTTCAATTCGGTAGGACGATGATCTCTTTTAGTTTTTCTGTTTTTTTTTTTCGAAATGATTGTATCTATTCGTTGAGATCTAAAAAATATACGTTTTAGAGTCATGAAATTGATATAATAACGTGACTTTCAGAACATCAGTTTAACAGAACACAATTTATTAAAATTTACTATAGAAAGTCATATTCATCACTATTTTAATAAAACCACATTCCAGCTAAAACAGCAAAGGTAAACTTTAAAAAAACACCACTCGATCACTTAACAAACAGTCATTAATCGAGCTTAGACACTAATAACGTACCGCTGAAGATTAATCGAGCAGCCATAGTAATAGAATATTCAGTCACACATGCAACCTGTAAGTTATTATAAAATTGAAGTACGCTTTGATAAATTAGCCCTATCCGTCACGATTGGTCACGGAAGCAAGGTACAACACTACGGAGCCAAGCCAATGTTGGGACGCTTTTACACTTGTTTCTTTTACGCAGCGATCACGGTAACACTGCGGTCGTTTTTTTGTACGCCCGCTGCGTCTTAAATTACGATACGAGTCAATTAATGTGAGGCATTTGTTATGCTACTATGAAATTTCTGGTGATTTGACTGTGAACTCATATAGGATTATCACGAATGTAGAGTTAACCGTACATCAGTGGTGTATCATAAGGAAAACTTCAATTACTGCTACGACATAAAGGCGCTGTCAAAGTCAAACTGTTACAACGAATGTGCAACTGCACTTGACAACTGCATTTGGACTGTTCCTACCTGCTTGGTACCTATTTGGCAGAGAAAAGTACTCAATAACAGGAATGTTAAAAGATTTACTGACTTAATTCTTTCACACCACTATTTGTTGGGTTTTTACAACAATATTTATTGTTTAAACAGAGTTTCAAGTAAACATTTCCACGCTAGCAGATAAAATATTTAATCGAATGTCAATCAATTTAATGCATGCATGAAACTGATACATCAACTGATACACAAATAACACGATCCAAAAGTTGTGCTTGTGGTGTTAATTAATAAAATCCAGAACAAGTGTTGATAAATATCAGTTTGAAGTAAATGTTTATTATACTTTGAACATTTTTATTTTAACGCGTATAATGTGGGTCATTATAACGTTTATTTAAAGTTCTGCTAGGGACCACATAGTATTCTAATACCTGTCGTCGTTTATAATCTGACATTCGCCTTTCCCTGACCAAGAGTTTTGCTGTGGAGTTACGGGTTACTTTGGTTACTATAGAAATGGTAAGGCAATTGCTGAGCGATCACTTTTAGCGACCTATGTTGCAATGTCAATTTTGTTGACCTGCTATCAGGAAAGTCTAATGTCACCTTAACAATGTGACACAAAAGGTACAACGTGTACGAAGGGGTTGTAGTAATGACTCGTTATATTTAACTATTTTGTGTCCGGATGTACGCGTTGCTATCACCATTGTACACCATTGTAGTAACGTGAGACTGTTGGCGGGAAATAATTGTTTTCACTATGGTACTAGTGTAAAAATAAGAGTGTTTTAATTGTGCGTGTTTTAAATTGGAAGGGATTTTTAAAATAACACTGCTGTAGAAAAATATTCGTGTTGTAAAAACTTTTATCCCAAAATTGTTCAGTGAAAAACCAATTAAACTAACTCGAGATTTTTCTGTAGATGCTTTGTAAATTCCGATAGGAATGTTAGGTCAGTGCATTAACTGGTCTTTTCGAAAAAAAACTTTATAATTGAGTTATTATAAATAACTCAATTATAAAGTTTTTTACTAAAAATTAAAACTAAAACTATAAAAGCTACTTTCAAGCTATAATAAGCACTATAATTATTTTACTAATTTTAATTATAACACGATACCCACGCAATAAACTCTAGTTTACGACATTATCACACGCATGTATTGAAATGAGCCCTAAATGTGTTGAGGTGTTAAAAATGTTACAAATCTAAGCCTATAAAACCGTTAAAAAATAAATTTTATTATGTGCCGACGTCGTTAAGAGCACGATTTATATAAAACATGTGACTCGATGACAGGGCTTATTTTAAAATCGTCTGGGACAAATTCATTAGACACCGAAGGAGAGCACGTAAGCTGAAAAATATTAAAAGTGCAATAAAAAATCTTGAAATTTTCAGCAATAAAGGTTTGATCATCGAGGTTTGTAGGTTTCCTTGACGTTTGCCAATTCTGCCTATCGATTCGCGCTAAACTCTCACAGGTTTGATTAAATGATTAAAAAAAAGTCGTGCGTTCTAGGTGAATAGGGCTTATTGCATTCTTATTAAATGAAATCATACGAATCTTTTTATTGATTTCAACTTAAGATTATTTTTTTATGTATGAAACACTGGTTATAAAAAGTCTGACGAACGTTGCTTTCATCTTTTCTCTCCCATCGACTTTAAAATTACTTACCTTCTAAATTAATCATGCGTAACACGTGTGCCTCCCCAACTTTACCCTCAACTTATCGTCAGTTTAATAAATAACCCCAAACCTTCACAAATCTCCGAGGATCCCATCTTCCAACTATATTCCGCGAATATTAAAAAAATATATATATATCACACAAAAGACATTTAAATGACGTAAGGTACCACCGAAACTGGTATGACACCGAGCACATGGTCCCGTAATGGTTTCCTGTTTTCTCGTACCATGCACAATGGAACCTTCGGACTAAAATTATAAATATTCCCATGCAAAATTCCCCTTTTTTGGAAGATATAATAACGCTCGTTGAGTTGTGAAAGATGATATTGTGTGGTGATTTAAAAAACGGCTGTGAAATGCTATAGCTGTGATATTCACATAAATGGTAGTGTGAAGTTATATGGTAGATTCTGTAATTGATAAGTCCATCTAGATTAAAATGTTGAGTGTTGAATCAAGAAGATTAATGCAAAAGAATCCGGTTACAACTTTAACTACGAATAAATCCTTCAAGAAGTGTTTCTAAAAGACAATGAAATATGCTTGAGGAGCTGGTGGCTAAATAATAAACCGGGCGATCTTTAGGTTAAGTCGTGCTTGCTTATGTTGGCCTGTGGGTGGGTGACCACCTTTACATACCGAGTTTCCTCCGTGCCTCGGATAGCACGTTAAGCTGTTGGTCCCGGCTGTCATTTGTAGATCTTTGACAGTCGTTACAAGTAGTCAGTGGCCCAAAAAGTCTGACAACCAGTCTTACCAAGTGGTATCGTATTACCCAACACTAACTGGGTTGCGAAGGTCCGATAGGCAGTCGCTCCATGTAAAATACTGGTATTCAGCTGCATCCGGTTGGACTGGAAGCCGACCCCAACATAGTTGGGAAAAGCCTAGGCAGAGATGAGATGAATGAAAGATGCTTGTATGTTGCAAAGCAAAGCAAAAACAGAGTAGGTACATGAATGCATGTTTCACCTCTATATGGTACTCGTACTTCATTGAGAGATACACTGACATTGAGCCATTCAAAGTAACACCTAACCGCACACCATACATTTCTCAGTAACCGTCCCCATTTTGTCATTCAGAAGTAGGGCACTACAACCAAAAAGCTCACAACAGAACGTACCCAAAACTGTCGAACCAAAAACAAAACGGAATTGAGACACTACACCATTCAAATGGGAGATCGCAGTAACGAATGGCCAGCATGGTCGCATCGCGTATTTGTTTCACGCAGGGGGGTCGAATGGGGGTCATTGGGGGGTCAGCGAGGAAGCACGTTCCTCACATTCTTTCCGAAATAACACCCCGTCGCATGTGTGAGCGCCGACATCGATTAATCACTTCACACTTGCGTCCAACTACTAAATGTTTAGGAGTGTAATGGTCTATTTTTTTGACCTATCGCTTTTAGTGAATGCTGATTTGGGTTATGTGATTGATTCTCAGTATCTAGCTGATACAGTATTGAAGTGAATATATACGTAGGTACATTGCACTTATGTGTGTATTTTAAAAGAGCACATACACGTTTTGTACTCTCTTCTTGCCAAGCCTTTGCAGCAGTGATACCATATCTACTGTACTGGTTTATTAAGGAATTAGGAATGGGTATTCCAAAAACTAACCCCAAAGTAAAACTCAGAGCAATCCTGACAAGTGGTGATTGCCACAATATCCTCAGCGATCGTTCATTGCAGCAGCGGGTTTTATGGGCCATAAATGAGTGAGTGTTGTGAGTCTGAGTGACAATTTCAGTGATTTGAACAACACAATTTTGTCACTATGAGATACGCAAGGATACTTCTTTAAATCTTCTATCAACTAATAAAATGTTTCTAATTTATTATCTGGTGAATGACATTTTTTTTCTGACGTCCTTGATATTCTCGTACTCAAACGATAGGTTTGCATGATAATATTTAATTTTTGCTTAAGAGCCTATGCCTAGCCTACCTCAGATTAGAAACTCTATTTGTGGTGGTTCAAATTTCGTTTGTAATACTGTTAGAATAAAGTTCTAATCAGCTTGCACTACAAAGCGGTTGTTACGTCAGTCACTGCGGCCAAATAGTGCGAAATGAGTGGTTTTTATTCTTTATGAAATCAAATTATCGTCTTTTGGAAAAAGTAAAAAACATAAGACCTGCTTTATAGTTAGTTCAGTTAGTATGCAAAGTTTCATGATCTAATTTGAAGTACTTTTTGAAAACCAGCGGTTTATTGTTCGATTTGGAGGTAACTTTGGGATTTTTTTCTATCGAGAAAATTATATGAAATCGTGTTTTCGCCAAACATAAGACCTAACAGTAATCCTCAACTTTACCATATATTTATTTCAAAATTAATGCTGCAGTATTTTAGGCGTAACGGAGGATCATGCTAAGCCATTTGAGGTAGTATAGGCCCTTAAAACAAATGCTCTAGACAAATTGAGGATATTGTTCACGTTCTATAAGAACATAATAATCGCATCATGTTGCTCCAACCGCTTATCTACGTCGAAGCTTCAAACGTATTTTCTGTACGTGACTTCAAGCAGTTTCAAGATAATAAAGGATAATTTCTTTAAAGAGACTTTCTTTTTTTAATTTCCTCTAGCCTGAGTCCTCCGTAAGATGCAAGAGCGGTCACGTCTAGCGCAGGTGCCCGGCTTAGCAGCGCCAGCCAAATTGAGCATTGTTCCGCTTATTTAAATTCACCTAAAGACCACTGTACCTGATGCCTCTGCTCTGGTTTGACATTAATTGACTTTTTAGTGTAAAAAATGGGATGTAAAAACATGGAATTTTACTTAGATTTTTAGTTATTTTGGTATTCCGAGCGCTGGCATGTAAAAAGAGAGACAGTGGTCTACGTCAAGACAATCTGTTAGGTAGGTATAAAATGTAGGGTGGTGCTTTTTCCCCGAGAGAGAGTATGAATGCGTTTATCCTCGTTGCCACGGTGTCCCTGATGTTTACAATCGTTTCTTCATGTGTGCAGAGAAGCAAAAAAATCAAAGAAGGATTATCTTCTTGAAGCAGGTGGAACTGAGATTATGCGCATTTTCCGCCATCCGCGTACATAATGTAACCGTTTTATAGGACAGCTACGTGACTAAATACGCTCTGCTCACTAATATGAACAATGGATTCGCTGGAACGGATTACTTTATGTGACTGGAATGCTCAAACATTTGAATGTTTCAAACGAACACTTTGTTGGTTTTACATCTCAAAGCCAACCAAGTATGAGAACACGGATTATTACACTTCCGGGCACACACAAAGGAAGGTGCTTTAAAACACCTAATTCAATTATAATTGGAAAAAATACCACTAGATCATTTTAATGAAAAAAGCAGGAATATCCGTATCATCGCAAATAATGAAGGCAACGTACAGTCTCGAGCCGAGTGCTCCGCGCCGCTCTGTCATTATAAAACAAAAACTAAATTCGACACAAATGATAGTTAGCCCGAAAAAACCTCTCAACCTTTTTGGGGACACAAAATGACAACGAATTCGCGTTATAAAGTAGCGTTTTATCGAAAGACGGGCACTAAACGAACACGGCAGACCGATTGCTACCATATAGATAACAATAATTAGCCGTAATGACCACGTCGTCTGTGGCCCGGGCGGTTTTTTTAAGTGCAGTGGGCGGCACGAACTAGCGATCGGGAGATAGTACGTCCATCAAATCATATGATAATCGGGCTCGGTTAATTCCATTACCAATAATAAATGCACGCATTAAATTAGACCTGTCGGATGAGTCGACGGAACGCGGGCCCGCGATCGCTCCCATCACTCGGATTATGATATGAATAATTTATCAGTAAAAAAATAAAGGAACTCCAACTTATTATTGTTTTGAATTTCGAACGTCAAGCGCGATATGTCGTTGATCGTAGACCCGATTGTGTCTGCGCTCAGAAAATAAAATGATTACGAGTGCAAATGTCGCGTCCAAGGTAACTGATGTGACAGTTCGTTTAAATTATTCTTTTTTATTCTGTGTGTCATGTAGTTTTGCCTTTTTTAAACTCCTTGCTTTGTCACAAGAAAGGACATCTTGACGTTGAATGACGTAAACTTCTCCTAAGTAATGATTGCATGGAAAATAAATTACAGCCCAATAATAATTAAACTTAGTACTACTTATTACATTATGTATCTTGATCACAACACAATGCCCAGTGTTTTATTTATTAGTGAACAGTATCAGAAGCCTATTAAAAAGTGTTTCATGTTTATTTGCAGAAGGTGTGGTAATGTACCTATTCACTGGCCTCTACGTCCCCTACAACTTGGCCACCTATGGCCTTGTCTATAACTTCATCAGTTCTGATCTTTTAAAAATTGCCAGGGTGCCAGGAATTATTTACAGATCACCTTTAGTCTCGCTAATGTTGATAACGACGTTGATAACCAGAAAGGAATAAAAATGTATAGGGGTAGTAAGGAACAATGACGTGTCTGAATTAAACACACATCGAGTCGTGGGTGGTTACAGGCTTAAGAAGAAGAAGAAAATTAATGACTTGAAAACAAAAAAAAGATTATTCACATTGTGCATTGCACAAAATTTATTTAACGCACTAATATAAAGCCCATTTTACGTTTTTTATATAACGATGCGACATCAAAAGTCGGGTTTCCATGCATCATACCAGCATAAGGCACTAAACAATCTAGACGCCTACGTACGGAGACAAAGAGAAAGCTGCATTGTTAGCAAGTGTCGCGTTTAAAAGGACATAACTCATGGGAGATTTTGTTTCGGGCGTAAATCACCAGCTGTCACAATTTTATATACGGCCATATTTTTTTAGAAAACAGTGGCGGAACTGGTGTTACTATAAATTGTGGAAATGCACGAATAAATTGGTACGCTGCCTGTTTTTCGAGGTGGGAATTAATTGGGTTAAAAACGTAAATATTGCGAATGGAAAACAACACCCAGTCGCTAGATAGCTATTTAGCTCGTATCAGTACCCAGCTATAGCAGTGATAGCATAATGGTGTTACCGTCGGACTGCCAAGTCATAGATCTCGAGTTCGAACTCAAGCCACGCACCTGTAATGTTTCTGATTGATGTGCGTATTAAATATTATCACTTGCTTCGGCGAAGGAAGAACATCGCCAGCAAACCAAACCTACCTGAGAGGTATTTCTGTCAGAAGTCAGAGACCCATGAGTGGCCTAAAGCTTTGACACCAGGTTAGGAACTAACCACATGAAAAAGAAGTACACAGCAGCCCGCTTAGCATGACCACCGAAGAAACGAAAGAGAATCGACAAATCTTTTGTTCATCTGTCATTTTGCTGTCATTGAATCGACAAAATGACAGATGAACAAAAGATTTGTCGATTCTCTTTCGTTTCTTCGGTGGTCATGCTAAGCGGGCTGGAAAAAATCACGGCGAAACATTCTGAATACTTGATTTATAAACGTAAAGGTGCAACTCCAGCCTGAGAAAAATATGTAAAAGAATCTGCAGCAAAAACTCGTCGTATGCCTACGTGACCTCTTAGGCGACTCATCATCCTTATACCATGATAATACAACAATGTATTTAGAATGCATTAATGATCAAAGTCTCAAGTAAGTCTTAGTTCATAAGTCGAACTTCGTTAAACTTCAGACAAATATGATGAACGCTTCCTTAACGCAATTAATAAGGCAGATGACTTTTCTCTTCTCAATGACGATGAAAACGATTAACTTAATTTTGTTGCGAACTAACCGTTACCAAGTTTATTCCTGACTCATCATGAACCGCCATATTTGTACTGAAGCTGCCTAATAAAGTGTTTTTTATTCACGTGTCACTTTTAATTACGATATGATACCTTTTTGATTTTATTGTCGTCTTCCAGGTAACGGTTAAGTGTTTTATTGCATTGTTAATAAAATCAGCGAATGAGAACGCTATTTTGAGAGCAAACATCTTTAAAGGTTGACATAAAAATGTTTGCGTGAAAGGATTTTCGAGAACTGGTGCTAATAAATTATTTGGACTTCGTGGTCATATTAAAAGTTTTTCGACGACCGTGTTCACTCGAAATCAGAATATTAGCAAGAAATACTTAGGTGTCAAAGATCGTCAGATTTCGTATTATTAAAAAAAATACTGACTTCCTTGTTGATCTAGTGGTCGCAAGAGCGATTGCTGAGCATGCGGTTTTGGGTTCGATTCCCAGGTCGGGCAAAGGGTTATTGGGTTTTTCCGTCAGGAATTTCTCAGTAGCAGCCACGGAGTCTAGATTTGTGCCCGGTTGATGACTTAATAGGCTCGCCCCCTATTACATGGGACTTAAGTATAAATGGCGAAATGTGGGCGTACTTATTAGGTACACCTCTGCCTAAACCTTAGTGGATTACAACGCGTGAAGTTACGCTTATGTAAAAAAAAATAAAGAATTTGTACAAAAAAGATTTTAGATGCAAAAACTAGACGCAGCGCCAAAAAGTTGAAACAAGCGCTCTAATCTTGTAAGTCGGTGGCAGATGTTGTCCAAAGTTCCCAATTTTCAGTTGTAAGGTTAAACTTTTGTAACTTTTTTCCAACATCGTTTGTACGGATCAAACCGCGTTTTGTGTTATAATTAATGGACTGTCTCTGGTCGTTACTGAAGCTAATTAGAATGGGACGGCTCGCGACACAAACAAAGTCAATGCTTAGAGACAGGTGGCTTTGGTAGATAACAGGAAAGAAGCATTAGTGTGCGAGTGCTTGTATTAGCTTGTGAAGATGTGCTGTCTGTTGGCTTTAAGCTTATTATAGCTGTTTTAGAATGCTGCTATTTGTTTTATTATTTAATTTGGAAAACAAGACAAAAGATAATAGATTCAGAAATACCAAAGTTTGTCTGAGCACACGGAAGGCCAATTTAGAATGAAAATATTACATTATTTTTATAATGTAATTGGGACTGGTGAGACCCCAATGTCCAGTATTGGACATCGGTATTTTTTAATCACTTTTATTAATTAAATAGATAATAAAAACCGTCTTATAAGATATCGTAAAAATATACAACTTTGTATTAACGAACCATATACTTAACATTTAACAAGAATAACCTTCTTGACTTTGCTCGAAACACTAAAAACATTATTATAATAATGAAACGGTTCCAAGAAATCGTTTCAAAATGGTGATGCAGAACGTATTGACTTATTTTTTATGCCAACTGATGTAATTAATGTTTTCAATCTTATACGAATAACGCGACACATTAATTTGAATTATTTATGTGACACGAACACTTCGAAAATTCGCAACAAACAATCCATAAAACTCGAATTAATTTTTTACTCACAAATGAACAAAAAAGAGGTTTGAATAGTAGTAACAAAAAAACGACGCGTCATAGTACTGTTCAAAAACAAAAATAAAACCAGAGAACAATGAAAAGAATTTCGAAAAAAGAAAAATTGTTTCGAAACAAAACAAAAACGAACATGGACGTAATTAGAGCACAAAGTGTTGTGTTAAATTAAAGGTAGCTCAATGTATGGGAAGGAGGAACAAGCGAGTTGGCGAACCTTTAAGTCAGCACTTAATTTATGGTCAATTAACCTGGTGTTAAAGTTAAATAAGGTGACATTTAGATCGCCTCGGCTTAACGTAGTGCTACCTGTGAATCTAAAAGTGCCAATTATGTGGCGATAACTTGGAAGTTGATGGCTGATCGGTCGCTCGGTTAAGTAATTAAGAATCAATATTAATTTCGTTAAAAAGATATTGATGATTGCTGGTGTCAAATAACAATTATGAGCAAAATAAAAAGAAGATTTCAATATATAAAGTACACACAGAGCGTGTTTCGAACGATATGTATCTCATCTAGATTCATACATGGATACCAATATCAGTTCTTTTGTTTTCCATTTACAATGCTATAAGAATTAGAATAACTAGTTTTCGGCACTTACCTTAAACTAAAGATGTTACTTAGGCAGGTACTACATTCCTACATGCATTTACATACTTGACACCATCAATATAATGTACTATTCTTGTTACCTCTTTATCATTTACAAGCATAATTTCATCATCAGCTTCGTTTACTTATACCTTGCTTCGTAATGCTAAAAAGGCTTGCGTTTGGCCGAAACTCTCCTGATGTGAAGCGATGATGCGGCCGAGGGTGGAGCACGCTTGCCTTTGAAGAAACCGATACACTCGAACTTTGAAGAGATCTGAATTACAATGATCGGGAAACAGAGAAGCAGTGAACAGTGACGACTGTTCTACAATTTAATTAAACTCATTTTCATAATTTTCTTCTTCTACTCTACAATTTTAGCCATCAACTACGATACACGTCAGAGCGGCATTTGACGTTATACGCCTATTATACTTGTTACATTGAGTTAACAATCTCAATATCGAATCAAGATACGTTAATAGATAGTGCAGTGGATAACGTCTATCAACGCTATGGATTACTTGGGAATTAATTAACAATTCCTGTGAAACTATAACACCTTCGGATCTATTAGAAAGTTGTCATGTTAGAGGTGCATTGTTCACGTTAATTATCTTTAGATGGTGAAGGGTACTATGAATAATGATTTCGCGGAAAATGTGGCTTGTTATGTTATACAATTGCTTGACTGTTGCTGGATTGTTAAGAGTTGTTTAGAAGTTATTAGCTTTGTGAAGAAAGGGATACCGTTAGTACTAAGTACGGTGTCGTTCAACTGATATCCAAGTTTGGTCTGTCGACTGTCGACTGACTTTTCTGTCTATGAGTGGCATGTATGTGTAATTTTTTGTGAAAATATTTCTTGCGACTTCATCTGTAGGTACATTTTACTTCTTACGGCTGTTTCATTAGAAACATGAAAGAAAAATTTTGATAAAGTTTTATTTCACGTCACAGCGTGACACCAAATAAATCCATGAATCATAGTTCTCCTGATTTTGTGCCTACACGTAGAGCACTTGGATGTAAGCGATCTCAAGAGTCGACAAGAATTTGTAATACCGGAATCCCAGAATTGGACAGATGGATCAAATGACATACAGTTGAAGTGTTAGGGTGTCTAATAGCAGCTCCATTGAGGTCATTGTTGATGTTAAAACTGTAAAAGTTGAAACAGACGAGGATCCTAATCAGAACAGCCTCCACAATCTATCATTCTTTGCAAAGCTAAAATCATGAAATATTACTATTTTAAAGCAATAAATATAACGAAATTAGCACCCAGTGGCTATTTAAACTAGAAAATACAGTTCCCAAACTTCATTAAAACATCAAAGAAAAAGCTATCAATTTTAAAGTCTATAATTATTAATCATTAATTTACTACACAATTTGGTTATTTTACAGAGGCAAATGTCTACATAAAGTAATTTATAGCGTGTGTATACATATAAAAATGAATGTGTAATATAAGTCGGAGGTTCGGATACAAAATAAAGAGCAAACGGCTGATTACACTGACCCCGGGCGAAACAAAGCACAATTATTCCCCATTTGATTTATAATGTTTGCTTTTAATAGCTGTGAAGCTTAATCGTTTATTTATATCACTCAGGTATATTACGGACCGGTTCAGTCTCGTAGGAAGCGTTTGCCTGTAGATTATCTACGGATAAATGCTTGGTACTACGGAGGAATTTACATTTTCTTGAAACGAACTGTCTCGCGGAAATTGGCGAGGAGAAGACTTGGAACTATTGTAATTTTAAGCTGGTTTAAATTCCACGATAGATGTTTCATAAAGTGGTTTAGATCCTTGCAACTATTTGAGACCTGTAGCTTTGGTCTTGTATGCTGTCTTTGAACGTTCCCTATCACAAACCTCTTGATTTTTTATGTTTAGTCGTTTCACCGCCTCGTTAAATTTCATTTTCTCTCTTCTTTTTCATGCGGTTAGTAACCTGAGAGTTTTTATGCCGCCCATGGGCCTCTGACACAGTATTTATACTGTGCCTCTGATTTGGCTTTACCTACATGGTTTGCTCACTATGTTTTCCTTCACCGCAGCAAGTGATAATTATACCATAAGCTCATGAATCCAAAATATCTTTTCATGACACTCATTATAGTTCGTAGCTAAGTCAAACTGAAAACGGCCATCAATACAAAGACGCCACAAATAGTAAGTACTACTTTTGAACCATGTGTACCTAACAAGGTGCTAACTTCATTTGTAACGACACAATTTATATTTCAATCCACTACGCCGATCCCAAGCAGTATAGAGATTGTCTAGCCGCTGCATCTAATAAAAACATATTGCGTGTAAAGATTTCAATAGTGCCTTTTAGTAGTTTACAGGCAATAAGAGAACGGCTTTACTGAGTCCGTTGGGCCTTTCAAGCCACCCCTCTGTAATATCCTGTGTACTAAACACCTTGTTTAGTAACTAAATTGAGATTCAAATGCTCAATACCATCTTGTGTAACCCTTCGTTTTACGTAAGACGGGAAACGAAAATTATCATGGGGTTCCTTTAATAAAGAGTACAATAGAAGGGCAATATGGTGCTCGAGGCAACGGGCTACAAAGAACCGGATTAACCCTAAATTAGACGTATAAAGGAGACGTAATTAAAAAACCAATTTGCGAAATACATGTACAGAAAAGATGCCGCGAGCAGAAATAAATGATTGTGCCTACCTATATGACTGTGTTCTTTTTTTTCAATCTCTTTTGTATGTTAGGTAGGGTATTTATTGTTCATAATTCACGTATGACTGAGTCAACAAAATATTTGCACTTAATTTTTTTGACTTCTATTTATTTGCGGCCTACTGATTTGGATTTGAAATTGAAGCTTTCGAAATAACAACACGAGTCTTTTGATTTAAAAAGTATTTTTAAATCATTATCATAAATAATAACCGAACCTACTTAGATAATATGTTTTATTAAATAAAAAGAAAAACATGAGCAAAGCATTTAAATGTTATCTTCAGAACATTCTCGAAAAACCATCAACTTTCATAATTAAATCTAAACCTGTCACTTGCACATAAACACAAATAAACTAAAGACAATACATTGTTATTTCCAATTAATGTTGAAGAGCCGCCTGTCAATGGTCTATTAGCGCCGAGATGAGATATAATCAGTACTCTGGCGAAACAATAAGTATCCGTAGGGCGGATGTTATTGTTTGTGTTGTCCCGAAGTCCCAGCGGGAGCCTCACTACAAACAAATTGACAAACATATTGGTAAAGTATTTGTAACAGTCCAGACATACAAGATTTATATTTTATAAATATTTTATGGTGTTATAAAATGCAAATGCTGATGTTTGAACGCCAATGATTATATTATTATAACGTTATATCAAACGCTATTCATAACATAACGTTAAAACGAGAATTATTGATATTCTCATTTGAATTCCACAATTTTGTCTGCGCTTTATCGTGATTTTTCTCGATAACAGCCTGTTCCTGCTGTGTTTGGTGCTTAATGGTGTAAATCTAGACACTTTCCCTATTATAATTCAATTCGAATTTACTAAATATATTTACATAGATGTTAAAAGTATATTTATGACTGTATATGCTGTTCCATATGGGTTGAAATTGAATAATTCAAATTCTTGAGATGTTAGTCTTGTTGAACTTTAGCTCGGTTGGGCTGTATGCGGCATGTTTACTGTTTAATTTAATATGTAGTTTAGAGGAAATATCTTGTAGTAAAGTTCGGCACAATATAGCATATTTAGACTAGCTCCTGCCCGCGTCATCGTCCGTGTGAATATTCTTTTTTTAACATCATCATATCATTGCAGCCAAAAGACGTCCGCTACTGGACATAGGCCTCCCCAAGTGTCGCCAAATTGACCGGTCCCGTGCGTCTCGCAATTTTTTTTTACGATAAATTGAAAATGCAAGTTTCTTATCAATAAACGATATTTTTTTTTTAGGATCAATATTTCCAGCATAAATAAACAATTCGTAAAATAATAGATTAGTTCTTTTTAGGGTTCCATACAAAAAATGAAAAAAAACGGAACCCTTATATCACTCCTGCGTTAGTTTGTCTGGACGTCTGTCTGTCACAGCCAATTTGCTCCGAATCTACTGAATCAAAGGTAGGAAGGATAGTGTAGTCCAATGACCCAAACAAGTTTTGCAAACGTTACTGAGTCATATATCAAATGAAAGGGCTCGTTATGAGGATCTCAAATATATTTTTGTTATTATTGTAAAATAAAAAGTTTTGACTTTATTCATGGTACAAGACGAAAATTTACCATTCCGCCCCTGATCTCCGAAACTACTGAGCCTAAAATTTTGAAAAAAAATACAAAATATAGTTAATTGCTTCTAGAATACAGGAAAACCTTTAAGAATTCTATCAATTGAAAATAAAGTGGTAAACTCAATATAAAGAAAGAAAAGAAAAATATTTATTTGACGTCAGTTATTTTTATATATTAATGTGAGCTTTTGCTCACACACATATAAAAAAAATATACAAAAAAGACTAAAAGACCAATAAGTCCAGAAAAGTTAAGTTTGGCATTGTACGGAACTCTCTCCACGCGAGTTCAACTCTCACTTGGCCGGTTTTTTAAAGAATAGTTTGTAAGATCCAGTGTATGAATACGATGCACCAATAGCTACTTTCCAAAGTAACTACATACAGCCGTTTTCAGGGCATTACCAGACGTTTGAATTTTATTACACCATCATACTAAAAGCCAAATGTTGAGTTTCCTTACGATGCTTCTCTTTACCGTTTGTTTACAATAAACCAATTTTCAACTTTGTGGTCAATAAGTACCTACAATGGCTATTAACTACATACTATGAACCTACTTATCCTAATTCTGTTGTGTACTTTGTAGAGCGGGGCGGTTGTGACATCTAAAATTATGACATACCAGCTTATGCCGTGGCTTCGCTGGCGTGGACTTCGGTAATTGTCCCACGGGACCAGGATACAGCTGGGATAAAAAGTAATCAAGGCTATAAACTATCTGTGTGTCAATTTCATCAAAATCCGGTCTCTAGTCTTTGCGTGAAATAATAACAAACATCCATCCATCCATCCATTCTCACTAACTTCCGCATTTTTATTATTAGTAGGATTCCTCTTAAATTTCTTTTCTGTTTTCCTTCTCAAATTTAATTTTCGATTCAATAAACGATGGCTGAATCAGCTCCCGTTCGATTCACACGTCATCAATGAAACCCAATCAATTGTTGAAATCGATATCACATCCATCCGTCGGATCCCTTACTCAGAGCCGGCTCATTGTGGGACATAATTAGTTTTTGTCACTTCAAATTGACAAATCCCATTTGAATCTATAGCCCGATAGCATGGGCCCCACCACTTGTCCCGCTGCAAACCGGTTCTTATCAAAGAGAATATTATTTCAAACGCCCCTGTCAACCCCGATGGGCTTTTCGAACCCCAAATCCAGTTTGTTATGAATGAAATTACAGAAATCGAATAAGGTAAACACAACTCGGAGGCAACAAAAGCTTGCTCGAAAAAAAGCTAAATTGAATTCAAATTGGTTTCGTCGGGTATTAGGGATAGCCGGGGGACGTTTCAAGATGAGCCCAGCAACATATAGCGGGCAATCATTTTAAAGTAAGTTTTTTTTTGTCAGAGGGCGACAGACCCCGTCAATGAAAACAAAAAAGCTCGAGGAGTCTTAATTTTTAATTTTACAAAAGTGCAAAAAATACTTGTTCTTCTAATTGATTTTAAAGAAGACAGATCAGACTATCGATCAACAAAATAATTGCAAACGTTATTGGAATAAATTAAGCTCGAATAAAAATATTTTATTACAAGAAGCCATTCTATATACTTGATGACAACAATGTAAATTCTGAAACTATTTTCAATAATATTTATTGAATACGATTGCGGTGACATGTCGACAGCACATTTCAAACATACAAGGAATAATGTGAAACAAAATCGTTTCACGCCCAGAGAACCAATATGGCGAGAACTTTCACCCGAAGTTCAACAGGTATGCAAATATTTGGTTAAAAACATTGATGCGCTATTTGAAATATTGACGGATTTCGGTTACACACCGAGAACTTTAAGTTTAAACGTAAACTTTCAAATCCATGGTTTACCTGACAGAGAGCGTTGTGGTTAACCGCGCAAAGCGATTTGACTTTGTTGCCTGCAGCTTATTTTATAACGGTTTGTTGAATTGAATTTTGCGGTTATTTATTTAACTGGAGCTTAGAACGGCCACATAATGTCGGTTGATGATGAAAAATGGGAACTATTTACGCTTTTGCTTTTGTCATTATTAAAATTGTAATTTATATATCACGAAGTTGCACCAAGGGATATCGTATTCTGCCGGGGTTGCGGGACTGTTCGAAAGAGATACCGTGGCCCCGGAACACAAAGGGCGATGAAGGAACATGGATGGGTTTTAGTCAGTAAAAGTCTGATACTCCCTCGTGCTCCGCCCAGAGCGGGAGAAGTCATTTGATGATATCCCACCCGAAAAATAAAATAAAAAAGGGTATCGTATTACCCCGTACTGACTGGGTTGTGGACATAGGCAGTCGCTCCATGTAAAATACTGGTATTCAGCTGCATCTGGTTAGACTGGAAGCCGTCCCCAATATAGTTCGGAAAAGGCAGGATGATGATATCACGAAGTTGTGCGACGCAGTCTCTTTCAAGGAATTCGAATTCAGTGAGAAATAGGGTGGCAAAAACTTAGTTTATTCTCAGCAATTGTATGTCAAAGAAAAAGTAAGACAATTCCATGAATTCAATGTCTGAAACCCGGGGTACGTCATTTTATTTGTACTGACGGTGAAATCCAATTGTTTACTTTGCCTCCCAATCAAGGGTAAATCCAATTAAATATTTTCATGTTCAGAGTTCTGAATTCCGATTCCGTGCACATAAATTCCCAAGAAGTAGAGCTCTTTCAAGCTTAATATCCATTTTAATGAATGCGATAATCTTTGATCTTTAAAACGGGACCGTGATATAAAATACATTAGAATTCGCATGGGACTAATAGAGTAGCAGATTAAAGGTAACGTCTTAATGGTCATAAATTCTGTCGTATCTCTTTTATAGTCAATTCAAGAGCTAAAAGATCGTTAAAACGTGGTATCCATTAACGTAATCATTCGGGAGCCAATAACGTCATACGGACATGCAAAGGTTGGACGTAGAGAGCACCGTTCGTTGTATATCTATCTGCTGCTAACATTCCATTAATCTTATCTTATTTACATGAATAATTAATAGGGCTTTTAATATTACTTTGCTCTTTTTTCCACGTTTCAAAATAGAGATGTATACTGTATACCCACCGTTTTATGACGAGTAAATCTTAACTCCGCTATTGGATCAGGGTTTTGCTTTTTCTTTTTTCTTAAACTATCATTACATCCAGAGTCATCAATCATAGTAGTTCTCTCGTCGTTCTAAAAATATTTTGTAGATTCAAAGATGATTTATAAAACTGGTTCTCGAAACTGTTCATTTTTAGGTCTACTTTAATAAAAAAATCGATTCAGTTGCCACTAAAATAGCTCAGTTGGAATGAGGCATCGGACAGACGTTATTATTGTATTAAGTACAATTTTACCATCTGCCAACTGCAGGAGATCGGGTAGGCTGGCCTGCACGTGACGTCACGTTGGCAGTACGTCGGCCTCGCCGCTGCTGACGTCCGGCCGACATATTCGATTATTTTGAAGCTATACCTGCAATACATTATTTACTAGGATTTACATAAGCAGTGATTCTGGGTGAATAATAACGTCAAATTAAACTCTAAAGATGTCACCAAGAATTGTGGCAGTAACAAATTAAACTGACCTATACTAAGCTTAACTTTAAAAGTAAAAATTGTAGAATAAACAATTTACTTTAAAAAAAAAAATATTTGCGATGGGAATAAAAAATGTTTACCGTTTCGGAGATATAATTTTTTTATTTTAAAATTTTGTAAATTTCAACCCTCTCCCCAAGTTAGGGGTTGCATCAAAAAGGTTTAAATTTAAAATTGTCCGTATTCTTACTCTGAATGATAAAAATGTTAAACGGTTCAAAAATTTTTCAAAGGAATAAAGTTATGGCCAAAAAACTGATTTTCGAAAAACCGCCCCCTTGCCGCCCCCCATGGGCGAATTCCGCCCATTCACGAACTTAGCCTAAGTTTTGACTCTTTCGATTTTTGGGCGAAGTTTGAAAGCAATCGGTGCATAATTGCGACCTGTAGAGTGTGGCTAAATTTTGTTTGGCGCCCCACATACATCCGTATACATATATATATGTCGGGTTCGTCAGGATTTATTTCGCTAGGCTCGAGCTTATGTAGGCAGAAGACGGGTTTCGTGCTATGAAAACACACTGGATGCGATACACTATTTTATTTCACATTGCACGGTTCGGGTTGGTTGTTTCCATGGAGAAGAACCGGCAAGGAACTCCACGGTTACTCTTTTCAAATAGATACACTGAGTCTAACAAATTACTCGACATTACACTTTCACACATTAACACTAGGCACAACGAATCGGGTACAGTTTCAAGACGTCTTAACTCCGATGCGATCAGACCCAGAATGTCCGCCTCGCCGCGAGGTGTTAACGTAAGGACTCTGTAAAGTAATCGCCTCCGTAGACCAGAGAATGGGCAGCAGCGCTTTCTGTTAGTCTTTCATCACTGCGATCTCCAATCCGCCTGCCAAGCGTGGAGATTACGGCAAATTCCTCTCATCATGGGAGGGGCTTATGTCCAGCAGTGGACGTTATGGGCTGTAGTAGTAGTAGTAGTAGTAATTGTTTTCAGTTACATTATTGTTGATGGTGGTGTTAATAACATTAACTACAATACATTACAACAGCTGCGTTCTATGTCGCAGATTTAATTACCATATTAATTGTTTCTAATATAAATGTCACTAGTTTAATTTTATGGTAGGTACGAGAGGACTCATTACAACAAGTCGTTAGATAGTTTATAGGCCACGTTTCTAACCTAAATGCTTAGATAGAAAGGTCAAATAAAGTTATTAACAAATTATTTATTACAGGTATTATGTCTAGATATAACGTGGTAGAGGTAGTGGGTAGTGCACTGTGCAACGTGCTTCAGTGGGCGTAGTGATTGGTTGTAATGGTTGCGGTAACAAATTGTTCCTAATTTAGATAATTCAATATTTTTTACCGACCATTCGTGAATTGCGTTTATTTAACTGAAAGCCCATAAAAGCAATTTGTTCTTTAGACGGAAACCAATAAAATTGTCTATTATTCGTAATGAGAATAAACTTTTCAAACTTTATTTACATAATAATACAAAACAGTTTGTTTGCCATCGAAAATTCGTCTTAATACCGAGAAAAGGTCAAAAGACAATATTAAAGCGTAATTTTGGACTTAGACAAACAATTTCCGTTTACTTATGAAAGTGTGGGCGTCTTTCTGCCGTCTAATAATCCCCGGAATAATTTAAGCACCTGCAGTTCACGAAGCTATAAATTTTTAACGTCACAACATTTACAGTCAGGAACTTAGTTAAGTTTCCACTATTTTCTGCAATTTCATAATACTGGAAATGTCGCTGGTACGACTAATAGTTCTTATCTGTCGGATTTATCGTTCCGTGGGATTGCTAATTTACGAATGACACGAACAAAATTAAACTTTACGTCTAATTATTAAGGTCGTAAATCTAAATGTTGCTTTGTAAGTGCATTCGTAAACTAAGCTCGAGTAATCGCAGATTTCATTATTGTAACTGTCATTGGTGGGAGATCTGTCAGCGGTATTGCGTTTCCTAATAGTGGATTGTGAATGATTTGATTAACACTTAAATTAATGTAATTATTAGCTATTAATTGCTTAGCTGGTACAATCGGTTTCACAACTATGCCAAATGTTTAACATCTATCCACGTACAAAGGTTCAATAACGATTAGTGAAATAATTTATCTTGTTGATATTAACATTCTCACAGTAATGTTAAAAATGTTAATGCAAAGGCTTGCAATCCTAATGCAATAATTAATTTTAAACTCACTGGCTATTTTATAATAGCCAGTGAGTTTCTCTTTTTTTAGGCTATTTCTAAACACAAGACATTGAAAAAACATATTTCAACTTTTTAAAACTCAATATCAGAAATCTTTATAATTTTATACAAATATTTGTAATTCAGTATGTCTAAGAAAAATCATTTTATGTTCATCTCGTTACGAGTAGATGACATACCACTGAAACCACTTAGATTTTTGATCCTCAGACACACAGGTCGTAGACCTTAAGTCATTTCGTCGTTAAATTAGGTACACAAAGTCGTGACATGATAAAGTGAATGTTTTATTTTGTCAAATTGCAAAGCTGAAAAAAACTCTTGCATTTAAATTTAAGTTATTCTGTGTGCTCTGATTTATATTTTTTTGATTAGATAAATTCCTTTTGGAGTATCACGTGTTTTAAGTATCACCTGACAGACCCCTAAGTGTGATTTGTAAGTAAATAATGAAAATTGAGGGGACATACGGTAGCTAAATATATAGTGTTTGGCTTTATTTTTGACACTACAGTTTGGCCGCTGAGAGAATGCGTTTCTGACGTCTGTCCGTACATAAATTTAGCGCGAAATTATAACATTTAATGTTATTTCATTTAATGATATCGTTTTTAATAATATTATTTGTTAATAGGGCAAAAAAACGATAGTTATATGTTTATCGTAAATTCTTCGCCACTCCAAAGTTACATCGTCCTTTGCTCACGACCTGTCAGGAACGCATTCTCTCAGCGGCCGAACTGTAGTGTCAAAAATACAGCCAAGGCTTTCACCGAAATTTTTCGTTGACTTGTCATCACGAAATTATTGATTATGCTGAACATATAATTTAGCTAAGTTATTATAACTGAACAAATTGGGTTCTAGTAAAGTACACACAGGTTATTGTTTCTGCCTAGTTTGGTTGGTTTAGGTCGAAAACTTAAAAAAAATATTCAGTCCTTCGTAGAATTTTCAACCCTTTCAAGTACCCTTCAAACTCCTTATCAAATAACAATAGAATAACATTCCTCGAACACATACAACCTTTAATCGGATTTCGCGAAGTTATGGACGGTCAGATGTCAGAATTCAGAATTCCATCTACCCGCATCGGTTAACCGCAACAGTACTGCAGGCGACACGCCGCTCTCAGCTTTACAATTCGACCAGTAACAATGTTATTGCTAGGCTGTACGGCCTGTACGTCGATACATTGTGTAGCTTTGCCTGTGACCTGCGGTCCTAAAGGTAACTGAGTAATCAATTCGGAGATGTAGAATTCACACTTACATGGTGTGATTTTCAGATTGACTGTTTAAACAGTTACCACTTGTAACCATAAGTTAGTTAAAATTTGAAAATATTTTTCATAAAATATTGTCAGCTGAAAATTCTCTAACAGCTTGTATTGTTCAAGAGTTCTTTGCTCTTGACTGAAACAACGCTCACTCACCAATCGCGATTCAACTGACACGAACTGTATAAGTTGGTCAAATTTATTCGTTCATTCACTCATTCTTTAGCTACATCCTTAATTACACACTAACTATCGACATCTCTCTGTCTAAATTCACATCTCTAGTATCAAAATCCCCACTCAATCAGCTCCCAAGTTTGCCCTTCCACCGTTCTTGTTTCATGGACGGCGACAGGAGGCTCCATCATTCATATCTGTGTTTATTTAGTCATTTCCCCAGTAAATTATCGACATAACGACCGTCCTATCTCCAATGTTAGTGCTGTATGGACTCCCAATTCTAATGCCAGGGAAACACTGATGTTTAGTCACTGGAAGTGGCCTAGTAACCATAATTGCTGGAAAAGCGAATGGCGAATTCATATTTATTTATAAATTAAATTTTTAGGTAACATAGAGAAAAATGGAAATGCCTGAAGGTTTTACTTATTTTACGTGAAATACTGGTAGGGCGCCTGTTCTAACAATGTTTAAATTCAAATAAAACAATAATCTGACAGAATAAGAAGAATTGAAACGGGTACAAAAGGGTACTCAGACAGCATTCTCTTCAATTTTACTGCCTTTTTTAATAAGTAAGGACTAACAAAAAATATTTCAAGGTATTGATATTAATAGTCAACGTAATGTCACTTACAATGAAGTCGGAATAACATTTATGTCACAAAAAATATTCGATCTGTAAACAATTGAGCAATTAAAAACACACATTTATTTTAATCCAATTATATACGGAGTGGAGACAGGCAGCCAACAAGGACATCAGCTACCTAGCCGCCCGTCGATAAGGGCATGCGATGTTACCGGTTCTTAAAAGATTAATCTATACATTTTTTATAGCATGATATGTCAATCACCATCAATTTACCATTAATACATGTGTAAGAAATATAAAGTTTTTGTACTCTTGTTAGTAGTTGTATTATGTGTAAATTTATTAACTACACGATGATCTTTGTACACAAAAGGCAAAGTTTATCGTCCATTCATCAATTCTCGTTGGAAATAATATCAACATTAAATTTTATATGACTCTGGTCGGTTATCTACTGACGCTACGACCAAAAACTGGTATACGGGCAGTTTTGCTTTGAAATTAATTCATATGGGTTTTACTATGGCGTTTATTTGTTGGCCGACGCCTTTTCCATGTGTTCTAATATCCATGATTCACAATAAAGCGCAACATGGTGTCCGACCATTACCATTATCATTTGCTTTACAATGAAAAGGCCTTGTCCTGATCCGATTCAAAGGAAACCATTTCGGCCTAATAACATTAAACATAAAGAAACAGCGGGGTGTATCAGTGTCACCCTCTTATATTCGTTTATGAGTTATTTTAGATAAATGTACGTGCAATATTGCGAGTAGGGTAATATTTGAAAAGTACTCGTATTATAATTATGTCAGTTACATGCAGGTACTTGCTTAAGTTTTATTTGTTGCAGTTTAAATGAAAATTTTAAATAAAGTCACGCACCAAATGCTTTACATTTTCCGTAACAGTTATACACCCGATTTTTATTCTGTAGTTTAGTAAGTAATTGCTTGAAGTTAGAACTGTCAAAAGTTACTTTCTTTAACGGTTATTACTTCGTTGAAATTCTTGTCTATTCCCTAAAAGTGTTTACTTAAACTTTACTATAGATTTAACAGTTTTAGATTTTTAGTTTTAGATCTATTTAAATGATATCCTTCAGGTGCTGTATTTTCTACTTGCGTTTTTTTCTGTTCGCTTTAAACAACACCAGCAGTTTTAACAACTTGAAACACTTCCTATTCATTACCTCAACTAAAACTCGAAGGTAATCGCACTAACGAAGCCTTAGGCACCACATAACTACTCAACAACCCTTAAACGCGGCCCATAAATCCATGATCGACTTCTTAGAATAATAAAACAGAGATAAACAGTTAGTCTACCGGTAATAACAAACACAGGCTCGTTTGCGGGAAGTCTTGGGGCGGCATACAATCGCTGTTATTATTGACCGACGGGAGCGGACTATTCCGACGATAACGGATATTTTCTATAAACAAATAACGTTGAATGGACGGTCTGTCCGTTCAGTTTTTCTGAGTTGAAGTCGTTTTTTGAAGTGGCTACGTCTTACACACTGATAAAACAACGACTATTATAAGTTGTTTTTGGGAACTAGCTTAGTCAGTTTAGGTCCCATGTAATACGACTATACGAGCCTATTGGGTGAGCCTATAACCATCAACCGGGCGCAAATCCAGAGTCCGTGGCTGCTACTGAGAGAATCCTAAAGGAAAAACCCAATAACACTTTGCCCGACCTGGGAATCGAACCCAGGACCTCATGCTCAGCAGTCGCGCTTGCGACCATTAGACGAACTAGGCAGTCGACCTCTTTATTAACTTTTGGACATTCGCTGTTCAGACAGAACAAGAAATAAAGGTAAGTTCATAGAAATGGAAATGGTTAAATGATGATTGCTCTAACAAAACATAGACTTCGTTGCTTATTGTTTACTAAGGCTGTGGTTACATTACCAAAACGATAGAGCCCGCTGACCCTGACGCGACGCGACGTTGGCGACAGGGTGACGCGACGCGACAAGCACCAGAACAATGCAACACATGTAATTACGCATGCAGTATTAACAAACAGACTATTGTTTAAGTTGTATCGCCCGCATCACCGTCGCGTTACCTGTGTACCTGCACCCTTACAAATTACGAAGAAATTGAATATTATTAACTTAAAAGTAACTTAGCTAGAGTTACTTCAACAAAATAATATTTTATGTTATTTTTACGATAATTTGTGTTCTAAACGGGAAGTATTACATTTTATTTCCACTGAAACTTAATACCTACTAGTTCGTACTTAAGTTTTACTGCATATGAACAAGTGTACACATATAAAGCCTTAAGTTTAATCAAAGATTTGTGTTTTAAGTTGTAAGTACTGACTTCTTGAGTAGAGCTCGGACTTTTATGTGAATCATAATATTTAAGTATGTAGCTTTAAGAAAATTATTAAGAAGGAATTAATTTGTTTTTTTACACTCAAATATTGTTTTAGCGTTAATCATCCTTTCTGGAATACGTATATTAATCATTACAAAAGTATTGTTTCCGTTCCGCCATTTTGATGATGAAACCCTTGAAACATGACGTACGAATTTAATTACATAATTTACCCAGAACTTGAAATCTGATAGGTAAACATGATAAAAATTTACCTGGAAGGTACGTCAATTTACATAATACGAAGTTTCTACTTTACTCCCATAACCCAAATAAATAAACCATAAATGTAAAATCTTATTAAATATATCATTAATTACTACGGTAATGACACAGCCACTGTTTTTAACGACACGCGGCAGAACCCGTTTCTACTTGCAGTTATCAATCATAACAGTACAAAAAACTGAAGTCCACTCACGAAGCGAGTATCGCTACGTACGGAACCTTTTTGCAATCCGTAATAAAGTCTCAAAGAAAACTACAACATATGTTTCGATCTCATCTTGGGCTAAATCGAGCTTTTTAGATCTGGCAGTAATGATGTACAGCCTCTTTGTTCGTGATATTATAATAATGTACATATTTCATGCAATCTATTTACTTTTTTATCTATGCTCCAACCATGAAGCTTATTCAGTTTTGCGTTGTAATGAGCAAAAACTCGGTCATGCACGAGCGGTAACTTTATTTATGGTTTGCGAGAGCAGAAGGAACCGTGAGATTTTGTGATCGATGTTAACCGTGGCTAATTTTATTGGTTTAAGATCTGAACTGAAGGAACTATCTGTCAAAGATGATGAGAAGAGATTCCAGATTTCTTTTAAGTAAGAAAAGTAGAAAAATGTTACAAATTCAAAGAAACATGTAAGTATTTTCACAATTCAAATGGTGTGGAATCTTACATCCTTTTTTAAATTTAATTAGTGTTGCGAATATTAGTTGTAATATTTTTAAATTAAATCTTCATTACGTTTATATAAAAAACTAATTTCCTATCAACATCAGAATATTTTTAAGTAGGTACCTATCTTTAATTATTATTATATCCACGGTTTTGAACAGAAGACCCCTACTTGATATTCTGAAATTCAAATGACTTCGGGACCGACTTCAGAACACAATCGCGTTTTAGTAGAACAAAACTTTGTATACAAAACCTTTTTTAATTTATTCTGATATCTTTAAGATAGAGCTACATAACAGACCGTAGAGTAAAATATAATATGTCGATAAAAGCTTTTGCCGTAACCGAAAATTACAATTCAAGAAACATCAAAGAAAATGTTTGAGATAACATAATGACCGAGTCTTGTAAGTTTTAACATAACAATTTTATTCCCAGAATCGAATCGTGATAATTCTTCAAAGGCCCGATAATAGGGTAAATGGTTACCATCTCTGCGTATCTGAAACGAGGCTGAGACGTTTAACAATTATGCAAAGCCCGAGGCTTCTTCGAAGGTACTTGATCAAGAACCACTTATTAAGATATCGCGGTCACATCGACCATTACGCAATCGAGGAGGTTGGCAAGGCAATTTCTTTACCCCGTAATACCAGCTCACGGAATTACCATGACAGTCATCAATAAAATTTTACCGTTCTTCCAACTTTTGCGAACAACGAGATCATCGATTTTCTTAATCTGATTTGGGAAAAGATAATTTAAACGATGCCTCTTTGAAGGAAAAATGGCCGCCGTTTTGGTTTGAATATTCAAATTATTCTACAATCGAACTAATCTGTACTACCAAGTTTGTAAGAAAAGGTCTGAAACATCAATCACACCTAAATTAAACATTAGTCAAGTAACAATTTCATAGTTGACATGTTGCGTGGCCGCTCCTGTCGGTCGGGGCGGTCAATTTACATCAAATTACATCGAGTGTCATTAACGAAACCCGACAAACTTTTATTTACCTACCAGAAACTACCAAAGAGACTCTGTTTCTCGGAGATAACGATTAAAATGCAATAAAAATACTCGGTGGCGCGCTAAATGAGATTTGGAAGCGGTGTAAAACTAAAAACTGCAACAAAAACTTGGTCCCACGAAAACGGACGCAGATGACACTGAGGTGACTTTAATGACAATTTAATAGCATCGCCTTCTGCTGCCGGAGAGAACGTGTAATCAGCGCCAGCGATAAGACCCCATTACGACAGGATGTTTTTTGTCACAGCACAAATTGACCATTTCTAAGAACATGATCCAGTTCAGGTGAGCCTAACGATGTGGATTGATATTACAGACGTAGTGCTGGTTATTTGAAGCTAATTGTGGCGCTTTTATTATGACCCTTTCGTTGAATAACTTAGAATAATAACTTCCTTTGTGGGGGTCCCTCGTTTTAAGAATTGGCGCTGAACTCGTTTTGCATAGAAATATTACCCTAATTACTATTGTAGGACACTGGGACAGTGAATAACAAAGGACCGCACTTTTAATTTTTACAGTTATTATAAATTACCAGTTTATCCACAACCTTTCTCGTGTTTTCAACCATGAACAAAATTCGTCGGAGTCGTTCCTAGTGAAAATCTTGCTAATGAACAACATTTTCATATTCATTTTATATCCTTTCCGTCACCTGCGTGTCTAAAATTCTCGTCATGTTCTTCGGTAATATTTTTTAACAGAGGCTTTGGGTTAAAAGTTCACAAGCCGACTTTTCGCGTCGTCTGAGCTTATTTAAGAATTTTGACACGTTATGTACATTTGAACACTTTGATATAGGTGTCACGTCCTGGGTTATCTTAAACACTCTGACAGCGGCACCCTCTAAAATGATAGGTAGGTAGATACTGGCATTTTATATTCCCCCCGAGTTGCTATTACCATGCACGGGACGTCTCTTTAGTATGCGGGTTTTGCTACGACACTTATTAGTCTCAAAAATTCCGAGGTTCTTACAAAGTTTTCGATGTAAAACGCCCCCTACTTCGACCGCATTTAAAACTTAGGTACCTAATGTTTAA
This sequence comes from Xestia sexstrigata, assembly GCA_941918905.2. Taxonomy (NCBI): domain Eukaryota; kingdom Metazoa; phylum Arthropoda; class Insecta; order Lepidoptera; family Noctuidae; genus Xestia; species Xestia sexstrigata. The sequence goes on along the minus strand of OW799213.2, from coordinate 9,602,253 downwards.
TACATAGACGATATTGCTTTTGATAAAGCGGTTTACGAATCTAAAATTTAAAGCACGATCGAATACTAATGCGGCCATGTTTTGTTTGTGTCGCGGTCATAAATATTAACTTGGAACACGGAGAGGTGAAAATTTCCAAGATGCACTTTTTTAAAAATCCCAAATTTTGTAACGACAGGACGGACTTATAAGTGCTTTGTTGAATATGAACGAAGCGAATTTATATGTATGTAAGAACAAATAGAATGCTTTCCTTTGAGACAGCGTGAAGATGAATGATAGCTAAGTGCACAAAAACATTGTAAAAAACTTGTCTATTCGAAATTTCTCTTACAAAAAAGGGCGTACCTAACTTTTCAAAACATATTTTTTATTCTGGAGAGTCATTGTTCTACAATGATCTTATAAGATTTGGACGTGTCTACATCAGCGAGTGATGGCATACAAGAAATATTAATTCATTCTTGTCACTTTGATGTTATACCTAGTATGGAAATGGTTAAACCTACCCATTGTTTAGATTTGGTACACAATGTTTCATGTTAAAATGATATGTTGTTCTGAATATAATGTTCATATTAAACTTGTTGAAAAGTTCTCATTGTTTGAGCGGTGGAACACGAGATTCATAAAAAGTTTCAAATTAAAAATGTCAGTGAGTATTTTTTGTTTTTCAGAATACAAATATTTAATTCCAACATGTTTTTTCTACTTTCAATTTAAAACCAACGAAATATAAAAGAATATTTTAGGTTGTAACAAATAAAATTCTCATCTTTTTCTGTAACTCCATACTTACAGTATTCGTATCTATCTCTCACTTGAACAATATGTAACAAGTATATTCCTATCCTCGGATTACACAAATAGGTACCTACTTACTAAACCGCATTATGACTGTGAAACACTTGCAACAGCAACTGTTTAACATAAAGTCGCGACAAACAAAGTTGCAGCTCATTCCGCCTCGTTTTAAAATTTCGAACGTGCTATTTCCGCGGCAATTGTTTCGCTCAGCACAGTTTCCCTAGACTACCACACCACACGTCTGTTCCCTTTATAATAATTTAGCCGATAATGCGAAAAATACGTGCCTTCAGCCCTCTCAGCAATACGTGAGTGCGACCTTATTGCCACTTATTGCTCTCGAATGAAGCGGAATTATAATCTTAATGTGGCAACATTCCGCTTTGATTGGGCCAACTTTTACCTACACGCCTCTCTTGTGTGAATGAGCTCCACAATAAACAATTGCTACCCTAATTAGATACGTTTCACGTCATTTCTGGTGGTTATTAGAGGATTGCGGTGTAACGTTCGTTTGCCGTTCACAAGTTTTATGTATATTATTATACGCCATCACGGTTCATTTATTTTAGTGAGCTTTGTAATTGTTACAACCATTGAAATCATTTGCAGGTTTTGTGTTAATACAGAATACTGCAGGGAAATAAAGTGCACTGGTAAAACACGGACTGGAATTCATTGCATAAAACATGTTAACGAAAATCGTTGAAAATACAAGCTTTAGTAACAGATTTAAACATTGCCACAGTGCAAGCTCCTTGCTCCCTCCGAGTCTATGAACACGAATCCGCCATCGCTTTCAATCGACTGTTACAAATTGCGCTGTGGAAACCTATATTTTATTATTTCCTATCATCAATTACCCGTATCAGTTCACCTGCCATTACTACTACGGAAGTCTGTAAAATAATACAATTTAGACACATATAATCGAATCGAAGCTTAGTCTAAAATAATGTGGGCGTACAAAAAAGATACAATTTTCCGCTCCTGTGCTTCGATATTGACGTTCGTAAATTGTATGAAATGACGTCATATTTTGTGAAGCTGGATTGACTCGTCTATCTCATCCTCAGTGCCGTCGATCTTATGATAAATCCGTGATAAATGATGAGCACGGCATGCAACTGCCGAGGTTTGTTAGGACCTATCTGTACGTCAATCTGGCTATGTTATTTAGGCGTTAGTGTATGACGCAACAGTTATGAACTAGTTCACAGATTAATCCAGGAAAAACTTGCGAGTGTGTTCTAATTACTGTGTTCTAGAATTCAAAACGCTCTTTAATTTAAATATTTTTATTCTTATTCTAGTTCGATTTATGAACGTTTATTGACAAAGCTAATGGCCACTACAACAGCTTGACTGGAAATAAGAGGTAGGTATATAAGTTGACGAACTTTTTAAAATTCAATTTTTTAATCTAATGTTCATGTGTCATTCTAAGAACTTTATTTAGTGTGATTAAGTCTTGTGATATTACATTAAATTATACTATCTTTACACCAAGACCGATTCATCAATCATTCTTGAGCGTTTTAAAACTGATTTATGAATATGATAGCTTAAAAATGAGTGTTTCGTTTTAAAAATCTGAGATTACTCATACTTACAACCTCTAAAAGTTCGTTTTTGTAAAGTGTAATTATTTTTATAAAGACCACGAGATTCCATTGAACTTTGCGGTAACGATGAATTGATAAAATCGGTTGTTCGAAATTCCAAAGTTGTTATCAAACTAAAATTGAATTTCTGTGCGCAACTTTCAGAAATTAATATTTTGTAGTGACAAATTATTGTGTTCTATAGCCAAAATAATGCTTATAAGTTATAATAACATTCGATTTTGGTGTACCTAGATAATTCCTGCGTCCTTTCAGCTTTATATTTTTTGTGTTAAAGTGACTTCAACCAAAAATTTGAATCCTACCAAGAAATGGGATGCAGTCTACATTTCAAGATTTTCTGGAGCATCTTGTAAAGCAGTTAGGTAGGTACCTAACCCTGTCTTACACTAGAAGGACTTCCAATGGAATAACCCCTGGAGCTGCAAGACTTGGACACAGTGAAAAAGATTTTATACCTCAAAATCAAAGAACTCTTTCTTAAGTAGTTTTTAAGTAAATTGATTCTTTGGTCATTCAAGAACTGCTTCCATCTCTATCAGCACATCAGCATATGCCACCATGATATCTAATAAATCATTACATTATACAGCTACGATGATGGAAACGGCGAAAAAGGATTGGCCATAACTAACGAAAAACACAGTGTCATGTGGGTACTAAGTGAAAACAAACCTAATTATCCCAAGAATAAAGTGTTCATTCCAAGGAAGCTGAATTAAACCGTCAGTGCAACAGTCAGTCATAAAAAAATCCAAGGCAATTTACAAGAATTGCACAGAAGAACAATGTACGGGCATCGTGATCAAATTCTAGCTCTTACCTGTAAAAATCGTGACCATACACGTGCGTATTATGAATCATGCATTACTATCCGATTCTGAGGACTTATAATTGAATTTACTGATCCTAACGACACATGCATGACAATGAAAGATAGTTCTGACTATTGTTATCCACCGCACACATACATTCGAAGTCGACTGTCATGGCGTTAGCGAATCACATTTATCTGCCTTTTATCTTACAAACCATCTGCTTATAAAATACAATGTGATATAGAAAACAAACATCTACGTTTTAGAAACAATATATCACAGTAAAACAACGATTTATAAAAGTCCCGAATCAAAACAGAGATCCGGTCGCCATCTTAAGCTCGTACGTGCCTAGTTGTGTTTTTGTTAGATGCTATTCTTGGATTCCATTTTTGAGTGTCACAGTTCGAGATTAGGGTTAAAATCAGTGGGTTTGTCTATTGTACCTTTGTTTTTTTTTTTAACTTCTAGCTTATTTGATTGTCTAACCCTTTTCAGGTAGCTACCTACCCAATTCATATCAATACACCCACAACACCCTACATACACTCGTGTAGATACTTAAAATTTTAGTCTGCGATTGTGTTAAATTTTATAAACAGGGCCAGTAACAAACTTCAAAGGAATATTATGACTATTGGTACACAAACTCTTGGACTATAAGCCAAAGATCTAACACACATCCGCTGTAAAGAAAATGGGCACATTTGCTGTTAACATTCAAAATTCAAGAACACATCTGTGGCAGTACAGACGTATAGCCAACACGCCTAATGCATAAAATATGAATCGCCTCTTTGAATTTGTCATATCAGAACGATAGCAGTCGATACGGGCCGGATAAGCCACGCCCACCATACAAACTGCAAGAGATTTTACTCGTTATGACAAGTGAAATATATGCGCATAATTTGTATCGACTGAGTGTCTGATTGGTAACAAATTGAAATTAACCATTTAAGACTTGCGCTCCGACTGTGTCGTAATATTTTGTGGGCCTCGCCATAATCTATGTTTTGATCTTTATAGAGCTGGCATAGAGCGGAAGAAGGACATATAAATCGGCCCCAAATAGTGACACCGCAAAGCGGTACATGAATTAACTGCTAAGTGTGATTCAGAATCACACCTTCAGGTTTAAGTAAGTCAAACATTTTGCTTGAAAATATAAACAACCAGAACAAAGTTTGCAAAACCATAGTGTGTTTATTTATACTTGAAATAAAAGCATTCCCAGATACTGTTAACGGTGATATTTCGGTAAACGTATAGTTAATGCAAATAAACGCTTAGTCACACCGAGCGCGTCGCATCAAATAAAGCGAATTCAAACAGACTGTGAAGTGGCTTTTGCATTAAATCTTTGTTTATTTACGACCCACATCGAAGCCTCGTTGTATTGTAAATTATTACCGGCTGAGTTTTAAAACGATAAAATTTACGTGAAATACAGTGCCCCGATCAAGCGTAGGGTGTAAAAACCGGAAAGCAATTAAAATTAGTCAAACGGCAAAACTGGAGATCTTTGTAGGCAGCTAGAGTCATAAAATCATTCGATTTATGTTAAGAGACGACTCGGCAGACGGATTGCTATGTTGATGTCATTTTGCTCAAAAACGTGACGCCCAATCAGGTTTGTGAGGTGCTAACAAAATGCTCCGAAGAAAATTATGAAGTCACTAACATGAGAAAAATAGCATTTTTATTACAGTTTATTTACAGCTATGAATAATACGTTTTGCATAATACGTTACAGATTTAATTTGATGCGGAGATACACCCACGCTTCAGAATGAGGTAGAAAACGAAGATTCCAATTGCTAGGAGATTTAAAGACGCGATCGAATTACACGTGTGTTTGTATTCGATTCGACTTTTGTTACTATTTGTTAAAAGTATCAGATTTTTCTTATCGGGAAGATCCACTTTAATTTAACACCAGAAACTTTAAGTGGTGATTTAATTTTTAAAAATTGTCTAAGAGTCTACTATTTTGAGACTTTATAATCCAATTCGGCAATACAACAGCTATGTCTCAGCTTACATTTGTCAATTTATTAAATGGGTTTAAGTGTTTATTAATTAAGAAACTCGTAAAGCTATGAGGCATACTTTACTTAGCCATCGTGTCTAAGCACAAAGCTTCATTAGACTCGCAGTGGGTCCTTAAGTTATGAGTGGAAGCACATAAAACAAGCAGCAGGTATTAAGCTATAAAATTCGATTCAAACGCCACAATTCGATTTAAAAGTAAATTATTGCTGAGTCAGCGCAATGGTAAATTGAATATCCGATCATAATGACCTTCGTTTGTGCATAAAGGCGAGTCCGAAGGCGGATGCCGTCCAACGCCTTATTACCCTCACTCGGGACACACGGCTGGTCCGCTTATAAAACCCTAATTACTTTGAATAAATTATCATTTTAATCGAAAGTTTCCATTTCGAGGACGAAACAAAAAAGTTCGCGAAACGAATTGGTTTGCAAACACCAAGCAAATGAGAAAGATGATAATGGAACATTCTTAATTAACGACTTAGTAGAAGAAACGAGTTGCCGTTTTTTGAGTGTAATAATTATGTGTTATAAAATGTATATTTTGAAATGAGTTAAATATATTAATGTGTATAATCATATCTAATGACCGCCAGGAGTATTTTTAGTGATTATTAGATTCCAATAAAAAAACACCTACTGGGCACCAAAGAGAAACTAATTAATAACTAATTAAAATATGCAACAAAATTCCTTGATATTGATACGTAATTTTCTTCCACGCAATATTTCAGTCGCTCCTTTTTCTATGTGAGACGTCCAACATTACGAATGCGGTAATTTCGCCAAGGTATGCAACGCACAGTTACATCGTTTTGAGCTTAAAACATTTCAATCGCGCATAAGTAGTGATCGGTAGGCCATTGTTATTTACCCGTTTCTCAGTTAACTCTTGCAATAGCCAACAATTAGCTATTGTTTGTCGAAGTCAATAATATAGTGAGCGAATGATTGAAAATTACCCTAACAAACTTTATGTTCGTGTTCTGGAATATGTTTCAATATCAATGTAGGTTTTTCCCAAGCTTTGTGGGGTCGGCTTCTAGTAATATAACTGGCTGCTTATTTATAGGTACTTTTACTGAGAAAATTACATTTGATTTTTGCAACTTTAATTACACATACCTATTTAAAGCATTTAGCATCAAAATATGGTAAACATTTTAATCGATTTGAAATTAAATGCCCTTCGAGGAACAAAACGTGGCAAATATGAGCATCACATTTGAATTAGATGAACCATTGAGCAACGAATTGTTTTTTACAAGATTTCTAACTTAAAAGAAGAAGCCTGTTCTTCTCCCCGACCACATGTTTCCAACATTATCGAGTCCTATGTCCCATGATATAAGTATAGTTTCACGCATCGATTACTATCCAATTTTGAGCGCGCCGAATACCTGTCGGACGATCTTTTGTCGCCTTGTCACGTGCCCAAGGCTACCTCCCGGCCTTTATTTTCCGCCGAACCCAATGAAAAACGTGCTCTTTCTTATGTCAACAAAACTACATTGTTGTGTCCAGCTTATTTAGCGATTCTCTCTACTGTTTTTGCGGCTGTGTTGGTCGATCATAACAAAATTGTTAAGTTGGCAAATGCCAATCATCTTTTTAGTTTTGCTTGAAACGAATACGGTGCGATGTAGTATGCAAAGCTTCATTTAGGGTTATTTTATTAATAGTGCAATTAGAGCGAAAGTTGATAACTTTGTTTTGTCGGATTGAACATCCTTGTTCCTTATCCTAAATAGGTACCAAAAAAGGTTATTCGAGAAACACATACCGTACTAAAAGTTTTGTTATGATTTAGATGCCAATGTGCAATACATAACCAACATTCGTATGAATCGTTTGTACATATATTTCTATGCAAAACGAACTGGAAACAAGTGCTAGAACCTATGTAACATCTAACAACAATTTGTTTTGTGTCGGTTTAAATTCCGGATAAAATTACTATTCGCGCCTCGCGGCTTGCCCGCAAAAAATAGTTTTTCACAGTGTAGCTGCTACCAGTTTTTACGACTATAGTTTTGGACGTTTGCAAACGGAAATATTTATGTGTAGTCGTTGTTTATAATTGATTTCACGAATTGATTAAGTTTGTAAATATGTAATTTTAATGTTGTTGATCCATGACGAAATAATTTTAATAAGCAGGACGGTACATGGAAATATCGTTAGTAGATAATTCCTATAATTTACGCTTATTTTCACAATTTTCCGATAATACGAACTTGATTATAATAATATTACCGGAATCATGGACGAAAATGTTAATTTGTTTGTTATACGTACTTACATATTACACAGTTGATTGGAAATTAAAACAATAAAATCAGACAGCCAGAATGTCATGATTTTCCATTATTAATAGGTTCTGTAGGACTTACAAAGTTTTGTTCAAATATTTGAAAAGTAGAGCCAATGTTTGACTTATGGATAGATTTTACCAATCTTTGAGCGATATTACAAAGTCATTAAAGTCAGTTGGGATCAGGAAGTCCTCCAAAGTTTAATAATAGACATCTTACCCCTGTTGTAAATTCAGTCGAAATTTTAATGCGTTTTTTATATCTATGCTAATTCGGGAATTAAAAAAATCTTTGCCTTTTTACGGCATCATAAAATCGTTTGACGGAGATGCTCATTAGAGACATAGATGTGAGATTAATCTGCGAGGTTCTCAGAGTGTCGCATTTCTTACTAGGCTCTTGCAATGAGTCATCAATTTTTAATCAACGTCAATGATATGCGTTACTAATCCGTACAAGCTTGAGTACCGCAGTTCGGTCCCACTAAAGCAGGATCACTAGAATAAATTAGAGTGTCATATACGCATAAAAGCGTCAATCCCACTCTTATCATGATTAGATCATAGTTCTGATTATGAATTTAAATTTCCTTCCTGCCGCCTCACGGTTAATTCGATTAACTTATATTGTAAGGGATTAAAGCTCATGTCAATAACCTTAATAAGCAATTCAAATTCGGTTAATCCAGTGAAATTGGTGCATGTGTAATTACTACCCACCATATAGGTTAATTAAAGTGCCACATGTATTTTCGGTTTATGGCTCCGAAATAATTGAGGTTTTTTCAACATTACGTAAATGACTTGGGCACGATTATAGCTTTATTACACGTGTTTCCGATGTTTTTTTTTGTAATTTAAATGAAAGTTTTCTGATTTACTCGTAGCTTCATCCACGAGAGCGTTGGCCCAGTGGTAGCGACCCAAACTTACAGGCAGGCGCATTACTTTGTGTAAATTATTTCATTACCACTGCTCTCAAAATGGTGACGGAAAACATCGTGAGGAAACCGGCATGTCCTAGAACTAAAAAATTCGAAGACGTGTGATATCTACCAACCCGCACTGGGCCCCTGCGTAGATTATAGCCCTTTCCCTCACATAGAGAGGAGGTCTGTGTCCCAACTGTGGGAACATTATAGGCTGATTATACTTATGCATCCAAAATACCTAATATACAAACCGTAGGTACCATGTATGTATGTTTGGTGTATTGGTTGATGTTGGCTGTTTCCATGAAGCTCGCGTTTATAGTTTGAGAGTTTTACTCCGAAACTTATACTTTACGTGAAGATATTCAGCAGGAGAGTTTTTCTGTTAGGCCTTGACATTTAAGTTGGCCCTATCATTTCAATCTTCATATGTATAAACTAATTTATTATCCCAATTATTTATCGCGATTTTGGACACAAGAAAAACATATTTATGCCCCATAAAACTTCACATTGTACACTTTAATCATTATGAAGATCTAAGATTTTAGATTGTTAATATGTCACATTTTTTTATTTACAACTAATTATATTTTTATCACTTTTCCTGCATCGAATAATAAAATCAAGATCGCCATATCGTAAACTACAGCTGGACTAATTAGCGTTAAATGAAACAACAAATAATTCGATTATATTAAAAATCTGGTTCTGAATTAAGTATTAATCATATACAGTTTGATAATTAAAATACATACTAGCAGCATAATTATTTTCTTTGAAATATTCATTATAGAATGGCATTAAATGATGTCGGAGTCTATAAATCGTTTAATGTCAATTATGCTGGGAATTGCTATACCAATTAAGATTAGGTTGTAGTGATTCAATACATTGAATAAAACATTCTCCTCTGATACAGGACGCATTTAAACCAATGCAGGTTTAAACGAAGGAACAAAGTATATTGCGCTCTTTGATTGAGTATTTTACCTTCACTAAAATACTGGTTGGAGTGACAAGCAAGTTTTTGAAAGGAATTGTCGGAACGTTCCATGTTTGGTATAACTGTACCTACTCAAAGAAATTGCTTCAAAGCTTAGACCAACTTAAACAATTTCTATTAGTTTTTAGTTGTTTCTAATAGAAAAAGAAAATGGCACAAACTTTCAATCAATCCTTGCCAGCCTCTTTGGATTCAAATAATTCATCCTGTATGTTAGGTTATTAGCAAAGCTTTTCAAGCTGTTCCTATCTTAAAGTTCTAGGTATTAGAGTCTATTATTCATCAATCCTTAATTATGCTAATTTTGTATCGTAGGCGTAATTAAGTCTATTTTCATAACATATTGTTTGGGTGTGTGCTTTGTTTCTGATACCTTAGCGTGAGTCTTAATTGTTTTTATCTTAATGGATTTAAACAATAAAATTAAAACTTGTTTTAATGACGATGTAATAAAAGCTAAAAAGGATAGATATTTTGTGCAAATGAGATGAACAGAAGCCATTTGCTTGATATTAAAGGAGATAGTGATAATGTTCACGATATCACAATCTATTTTAGATAACATAAAATAAAGTTCGGGATTATTAAAGTTGTTTTACATCCTCTTCGCTTCGCATATAATTTTTATAATAAAATCATTGCACACAAAAAAATAAAAATCTATTTTATAAGTAACTATACAGTTTCTCACTCATTCTTCTTCATATAAAATAAGTTATGATCAACTAGCGTAAATTCTATTTTCCTACAAATTTTGACATAAATGTATTTTTTTATTTTAGTGTCTTAATTGCATTAAATGAGTTTGTCTCTGAATTTGTGGAGATAGCATAAAATGTTAAACAAAATAATTTAAGCGCCATGATCTATCAAGTGACTTATTTTTAACCGTTACCTATAAAGTAACGTGCGATTACAAAACCCCATTTTGCAGATAAACAAACGGAAGGCTGATAAATCGTGATTTGTCATAGAAACGCAATTTATATAATTGTATCAGTTCATAAATGCCAATTCGTTGCAACAATTGACATTAATACGATTGCCAATAGTACTGTCATTCAGTTCATTGCAGCACCTGTAATAGATTATGCGGAGATAATAAGTTTCATAATAGATTAAATAGGTACACACCTGCATTGTGAGGAAATAGTTACATGTCTCATTGAGTTTGTTAGTCATGTACTGTTGATTGGCTATAAACATCAGTTCTTCGTCTTCTTCCAGATTTATTTATTTATAACAATCTTACCTACACTATCATTACAGATCTATGATCCAATGCGACAGAGTGGCCTTACTAACTAAATCCTAAATCCTATCCTATTCCTTATACCTAGTTAAAAAATATCTTAATCTAAATAACTTATTACATATAGTGTAACTTTTGCGAATTGATTAACTATTGATTTATTTGATTTATTATTATTGTTTTATTTTAAACGCTTTTTCATAACATACATTTATATTAACTTACACCCTATTGGTGTTACAAAGTAAAGTGCTTTTTGGATGTTAATGCTACATGGATTCACAGAGTATGGTTTGCAATATGGCATTATAGGTGAAGGCCAGTGTTGATATGTTATACAAGTTGTATCAAATATAAAAGTTATATCTTTTTGCCAATTCGATTGGCCAGAAACCATAGAACGCCACCTGCTACAATCTTTACATACTCCTTTAACCTCGTGTGGGTACATCATTCTGAACCCCCGAAATTAAATTTTTGATCGGTGATATTTTTTTTAATCTACTGTTCCATACAGTTTGACCGCATTGGTATAGGTAGCATTTTTTTCAGGATTCAGCTGTTTTTTTTTAAATTACCGATGATAAATTTCTATGTGGCGGGGTTCAGAATGATGTATGAATACGTGTTAACCGTATGTGCATCTGTGTCCCTTCCACCCTGTATTCATCATCATCATCATCATCAACCTATAATGTTCCCACTGCTGGGACACGGTCTCCTCTCATGATGAGAGGGAATGGGCTATAATCCACCACGCGGGCCCAGTGCGGATTGGTAGATGTCACATGTCTTCGAATTATTGGTTCTAGGACATGCCGATTTCCTCACGATGTTTTCCTTCACCGTTTTGAGAGTAGTGGTGATTAAATAAATTACGCAAACTAATGTGCATGTCTGGGTTCGAACCCACGACTTACTGTTCGTAAGACAGGGCCGCCACCACAGGGCCACCGGTGTCCTGTATTCATTCATCTTAAAATGCAAACACAAAAAATAGTTTTAGAGAAACATCTGTCTACATACCTACTTACATCCCAGTAATCTAGAAATAAAAGAAAGCACTGTTTCAGATGGTTGTTAACCCGCACAAGTTGTAAGAGTCAATTGCAGAAACCAGTTCTGTGATGCTCGCTAGCGATGGATTACTAACCTGTCACTGCTACAGCATCTAGATGCAAGTACTTATTGCTACACACAGGCTGAATGATGCTGCCGCACTTGCAATAGATACTGCATGTAATTTAGTTCAACCTGTTAAAGAAACTGGATGGTAAGATGTTAATAAAGAAGCTATTGATGAAACAGAAGTCAGTGAAGATATAATAAACCTAACGGCGATTGTAATTGGAACTATTGAAGTAAAAGCAAGTTTCAATTTAGAAGCTGTTACAAAACCCAAACAAAATCAGGTTAATTTACAGGTTGGACTAGATATATATTTTCGTAACGCTAATAGAAAGGTACAGGGTCTACGGACGTCCATAGCTTGTAACGAAATTACCTTTATTGCGGGTTAAGACAAAGCGGAATGCTGGGACGTCGGGCGGCTCCTATAAATCACTGGTCGACGCAACTGATTCAGATTACCGGTGTAGTAAACTGTGAGGTGAGATGCAAGGGTTGCTGCGACATGTGATGTGTTGGCTTTGCTCTGTAATTTAAGCATATGTTAGAAAGTCCTGAGGTTGGTTCAGGTATTGTATTTAATATTTATCTGCAATTGATGACTCTGGGTTTAAAAATGGAAATAACAGAAGGAATACTTACGTAACTGTATATCTATACTTTCAGCTGCTAAACGTTAATAATTATTGACATTATCAAACAAAGTGCTCAATTAAAACTAAAAACTATTTTCTCAATATTCCACGGTCGAGCGTCGCATCAAAACAATTTATCTCACATTATCGCATGTACTACATCTAGGCTTAAACATCCGTACAGTGAGATTGATTATACTGTATTACTAAAAAGTATAAAACGAGAAGCAGGCTAGACCGGCGCGCGTTGCCTCAGGCGCTCTGCGATAGAAAATTATTAAGAAAATTAAATGATCTACCGTGTGCCGTTCACAGATATGCCAATTATTGATACCATCTAAAGGCAAGCCCTGAAAAATGTGCAGGCCGTTTCTCTGCATGTTGCAATTTACTTAAGCTTTATCTCTAAACCTTCTTGTTTCTAAAACTAATAGTAATTGATTTTATGTTTCTAGCAACATTGTGAGAAATGAGTTCGTTCGGTACGAATGTTTTAATGAGGGGAAAAATATACAGCCTTGTTTTATGTCTTTTCTGACTATGAGATAACATGCTTGTAATAGAATTTCTTGTTTAATGATTCTATTTGGCATTTGTGTTTCGTAAATTTAATGGTAATGGATGGACAAGTTTATGGCTGTAATTGAAAGTCAGTCATTATAGGGAATGGGGTGATTGATCGCCTAATAGGCACTTGTGTTCCCCTATGACTTTGTAATAGATTACGCACATTCGCAGATTCTTTTGTAAAGCCATCAATCTCAATTTTGAGAATTATTGGTAGTTGTTGCAATGTCACATGATATATCTTAAGAGTCCCATAATTGAAATACTTTATGGACCCTTTTGCCCTTACCCGTATCTATTTAGACGTCAAAGTGATACTTTTTACTTGATTAAAAGCAATTATTTAAGATATTTTTTATTGTGTAGTTTATTACTTGCTTGAAGTTAGAACTGTCAAAAGTTATTAGAATTCATAATATTCATATTCCTTGCTTTCTTTGACGGTTCTTACTTCGTTTAAATTCTTGTCTAATATAATTGTCTATTATAATTATTTGAGTAATTACTTAAACTCAAATAATAACTTTAACTTGCCTATAGATACGGGTGTAAGTGGTACAAAAGTCAAAAGTCGTGATATTTTCGTTGTATTCTCGAAAATCGGATACTGAAAGATCGAATTCTGATGTTTCTACCATGTTCAATGGATTCATTGAACGTCATTGTCTCCACGAAGCCATCAATATGATTGTGTTCTAGAGAGTAGAGAGTACAATCGTGTTGATGCGTTTTAACGCTACACAACAATAATATTTTCAACTATCTCTTTTTCGGAGCAGACTCCGAAGAAAACAATAATTATTCTTCTTAGCCAATTCTTCATCAGTTACCAAGACTATGATATTATCCTTTATCCAAATACATTTGTATGAATACTAACGATAAGCATAACGGACCACGTCATGATCTAATTGCAGTAACCAGCATCACAGATGCAGATCACAATTTTTCTTTGATTTTTAATTTTCTTCTGATAGCCTGTAGGATCTTAAGCAAAGACATTCAAATATTAACGCGCGATAGACGGGACAAGACGAAGAAAATCGTAATCTACTACTTGGTTACGTTCGTGTTACTACTTAGTTACAAGTCGCTCTGTCTAGTGTCATACGCCCGCTTGTCATTCGTCTCAAAACCGAATGATCAGCATCCTCTATACAACTCTTTTAAAATCTCTTTGATCTCACCAACTTACCCAGACCTAATTCCTTCTAGCTACTTCATCATTCATTTAAAAACCTTCCATTTTGTATTTGAGTGCTATAACTCCATGACCCACGACAACGTTATTTACCTACACATTGTGTATACAGGATGCATGCAAGCTATCAGATGCCCCGTCACGTACACAATAAAACTCACAACTTCACCACGAACGTTAGTTTGTCACAAAAACTCCGCCGCCGGGGCTTGCAAGTGAATTAGACTATTAAAGCTGTAGTAAGCCGACATGAGGTTGGTTCAAATGTTGGTGATTGAGTTGGTTAAGGTATGGGATACAACTTACAAGCTGACTCAACTTTTTTTTGCTCAGAGTTGGAACAAACTATTCTGAGTGTAGTGCATTAATTTGCGAAGATATTATCAAACAACATAAAGTCCAACTAATAAGATAATTTATCATTGAAACACCTAAGACAATTGAAACGTAGAAGTGCCTATAATGAAATTTTATTGCAGCTATCAATTCTAGACCTTATCTAATACATGACATTAATGAGTACAAACAGTAGATACATAAAAATTAATGTGCGACGAACACATTTTTTATAAAATATGAAAAACCTATGCTTTATTTCACAATCATCATCATCATCTGCCTAGCCTTTTCCCAACTATATTAGGGTCGGCTTCTAGTCTAACAGGATGCAGCTGAATACCAGTATTTTACATGGAGCGACTGCAGCCTATCTGACCTCCACAACCCAGTTAGTACTGGGTAATATGATATCCCTTTCCCTTGGTAAGACTTTGGTTGTCAGACTTTTTAGGCCACTGACTATTATACCTGTAAAGATCTACAAATGACAGCCGGGACCAACTGCTTAACGTGCTTTCCGAGGCACGGAGGAAACTGTAAGTAATCACCCATCCACAGACAATGCTTTATTCCACAATATCCATACAAATACCATAACCAAATGTTGGCCCCAACGTTGGTCCTTAATGCATCCATTGAGTCACGCGCAGTACGCACGATCAACGCACGCGCAGCGCAAGCTAAGTAGAGTTTAGTAAATTGTGCGCTGATTGTTACGTGATATGGAGTTATTATTTTGTTTTTTACTGCAAAGTAATGTGGTTTAACATGAAGCTGCTGCTGTACATAGCTAAACAAAAATAGGTTTTGAGTGTTACGGATATGATAAAATGTTGTATGACGGCTTGAAAATGGTTGAGGTTTGATGATCCAGTATTTTGTTGTTGATAGACTGGTTTTGATAATATTAAATTCAAAAGTGTAAGGATTGTTTAATATGGCTTGAATCTTCAAATCGTAATACTCGTGTACAAACTCAATATCAAGATTTGGTCTCAGACCTTGTCCTCGCCGCTTAAGGTCATTTGTCCCACAAAATCCTAAGGCCAAATAAAATCGGATATCACCATAAAAGCTCACAGTTACGACATAGTCCATGTGTTAAATTATACATGAGTTGAGTCGCCGAAAAGCGACCACGCCTTTCCGGACAGGCGGCCTACTCCTCCCACTACCGCCCCTCACTAATTATTATAACCGGTTTTGTTTATCGTAATTAACCGGTAACGCCACCTGTTGTACTCATTCAACAACATACGAACTATTCGTAATTGCAACTTTGGAAGCAACAGTTCAGCTATCGGATATCGAAGTTGAATGCTAATTTCAGTTAGAAATTCGAGTAGCAAAGATATTAATATAAACTTGGTAATCGTTGGGTTTTAAGTAAGTAGTTTCTTCAATGGATTCGATGAGATTTTTATTGGTAGTGATTTCTATTGTTACGATAAAGTTAGTGTTCATTTAATTTACAACATCTGTTGCTTTTATATCCTTGTCTTTTATCTGTCATGATTAACGAGTCTTGCTAAAAAACTTTATGGGTTTTTTTATGTGTTCTGAATATATATGTCGAATATTGAAGATTCATTTAAATAAGAATACCTAAAAGTTGAATGTGGTCAGAGTCTTAATTTAAAAACATATCTAGTCAATATTCTCCTCTTATAATTCCGTGCAAGTTATAAATCTTGTAAAAGTCAGCTAAAACAAGTTGGTATCGTGGTCGCAAGCGATGGGCAAGCGATTTGTCTCGTCCCAGCGCGATGTTTAAACCTAACATGGCTTTGCTCTGCGTGGTTTCAGGCCAAAACTATATGGTCAACACTTGGAAATGTGTTCATTTAGCTCTAGTTATATTTTCTTGTATATCTAGACCGGTAACTCCAACGCGCCGTCTTCATCTTACTAATGTAAAGGTTGCGGCCTAACAACTTAGAGAGAGTTAGTTACACTATTGTAATTGTCTCTTCATTTCTTGCTGATTGTAGTATCAGTAGTCATTGTACCTACTAGATAAGCATGTGTGCCTGCTTACTGAGTCATTTGCAGCTTTAGTTTTGTCTTGTCTTCTTTTACAAAATTGATGAAGTAGGTACCCACATACCAACCCAATTGATTTCCGAGATGATTGTCTAATTGAATGTTACTATGTTTGTACTAACTTGATGTTATGTTCAAACAGTATCATTAGATTTAATATTTTACTACAAAGGGCTGAATTAAGAATTTCCCGTTATTATTTTGTTGTAGTTAAAGGTATCTATTTACCAACCTTACCTTTGTGAATAATTTCTGAGAATAAAGTCATTGTGAGTGTAAATAACATTTTATTAATGTAATGTTAACAATATCAAAGCCTATTTGTCTATTGTTTCTTAGAACCACCTTTACCATGATAGGTACCTAATAATGTTAGTTACGCAGCGAAAATGTCTCTTTAAAATACCCAATACTGCTTTAATTTACACAAGTTATCTACTGGTGCTTTTGCTAATAACTTCAACGAATGTATAAAATATTAAAATAAAACTGAATGTCGTTGACATTTTGCCAAGAATAAAATCTTCCAACAAGGTGAACCTTCAAAAATCAACATAGCACAGGAACTCCGTTGAACCTACACAACGATAATTAACTTCGCGAAGCTTCCCTCGTATTTGATCTAGCAACAGTATGTAATTTCTAAATGGTTATAAACAGTTATTTCGAGATAATTCCCGGCTTCCGCGAATTATTGATTGATTGGCATCGTTGGCCAGTGTTTTGCTGTGGGCTGCCTCATTCCAGAAAGTTTACCCGTAAATTGAGGTGCTATTTGTGTGTAGATGTTATTAGGTTGACACAAACTGAGTTAGTTTACTTTAGGTTTTCTCATGGGTGAGATGAGACATACTCTCATTCGTTTACTACACGTAATAACTGAAAACTTCTTAAAGGGTTATTAGACTCATTATTATGAATAACTATTCTTGCAAAAAAAATAAAAAATCTCTACAGTGTACACAAACATGTATGGCGGTTTCATGGTCTTTTTTACTGTAGAAGTAAGTCATAATGATGAAAACAAAGACCCCCTTAAGACGTTTTTAGCTCTTTCTGCACCTTGTATTAAGAATAAACAGAATTTCTGTAGTAATTGTGTTTTTAGGGTTCCGTACCTCAAAAGGTAAAAAAAGAACCCTTATGAGATCACTTTCTTGTCCGTCTGACTGTCTATCCGTCTGCCCGTCTGCCCGTCTGCCCGTCTGTCCATCTGTCACCACCGATTTTCTCAGAAACGGCTGGACCTAGCAAGTCTACAGGTTGTGTTGTATTAGGTGTATAAAAATCAAGATCCTGAGTCAACACGACAAAAAGGTATAGGCAAATTTAGATCTTCGCGAAAACTTGTAAGTACCAACATTTACCTTAATTTTCAACTTTTTTATTTTTCGGAATTTTCCCTTGTGCTGTAAGTAACAGTTACAGGTCAACCGGTAGTACCCTATAGGTTTTAGGTCGAAAACCTATATGGTAGAAGTAAGTACCATATAGGTTTACGACCCAAAACCTATAAATTTCGTGATTCTATTTCAACGGGAAAATCACGAAAACGAACGAACGAATCACGAAATCACGAAATTTGGCAAAATGCAAGGTCTTACGGCACTTTAAAGGGAAAAATCTGAAAACTGAATATGTAGTTAAATAACAAAAAAAACGATTTTATTATTACAAACTTATTATTTGCGGTTGGTGCAATAGCTGTTTCTAGGGATCGAGCAGCAAAGTAAAGTTTGTCCTTTAAAAAGTTTGTCTGGAACCGGTGCGCGTCTCCGACTCGCTCTTGGTCGGTTTTTTTTCCATATTTATAAAATCTCACAAACAGTCACCAAAGCCTAATTCCACACATTTAAGTGTTATAAACAAAAAATACTCTGATGAGACCCCAACAACTCTATAAACCAACTCTAAGGCTTGAAAGCAACTTAATCTAAGAAATAATCACTATATCTATTCAAGACTTCAGCATTCACAGGTTTACCCAGTTACATTGAGTGTTGGGTAAATCGAACATGGCAGCTTGCAACCCCAATGATAGGCGTAAACGGGCTGCATTCAATATCGGTAAGTGTTTATTCATAAGTACCGTAAATATCAGTACCTATCTAGAAGAGTAATGGCTATGGGACTACAGGTTCTTCTGATATAATCGCTTACCCTCGTCGAGTGACGGGGTAATAGTGTGGAAGCTATGTATTTTGTGGCTTATAGAACACTGAAGGTAAGGAAGGTTTTAGAAGTGACTAGAGGCTCAATGTGACGTTCTTTCAACTCTAACAATGAAGGAATGTCAAATAATATGTAAAATTACTGAAAGTTTTCGTCAATTGAAAACTGTTTAGAAAATAATAAGAAAGGCCTTAAAACCGATTGTTATTTACATAGCACCCGGAGAATATTCTAAGCCATATTTTTTAATGTTTTACATCGATCTTCTGTTTCAGGTCTTTGAAGACACAAAAGAAAAGCAATGAAGGAGAAAAATATGAAGATTTTGTAAGGACAGTAGTATGTATGGTAAATCTTTATTTTAAACTATGTATTAGTTACTCTTATTACTCTGTGGAAAAGCTACATTTTTGTTGATACATACATACCTTTAAACCTGACAGATACCTACGTATTTTCCTAAAAGCGTTAATTATACAAGTCTACAGACAGGGCTTTTTCAAACACTAGAACAGACGTCCTTGGTACAATGTTGACGCTATTTCAACTAAAACACACACATTGAACAAACATTCGTTACGTTTGTTTGGATTATCTGAAGTAGGTTAAGTACAGCATAAGTTTATTACCATGTTAAGGGCTTATAGACTTGTAAGTGGTCAAGTCAATGCACTTGTCGTTAGTCTAACCAGTAACTATTCAAAGTAATTGGATTTGCTTGAAATAACTGTGAGTACATACGCGGAGTTTTCCAATCAGCACAATAAAACAAGGTACTTAGCTCATTTTTGCAACAAAAAGGTTAAGTCAGTCTGTATGGTTTTGGGGCGGCGACCTCTCGCGTCCGGCCCTGGTGCAAGCCATGGTCCGGAGCGAGACGGAATGGGACGCCGTCACCTCCTTCTGCGAAGCAGTAATGCTAGAGAAGGAGGTGGCGGAACGTGAGAGGGAGAGAACCTCACAGCGTCCCGGCCGCCACGGGAGACGCCCCGGGCGTCGAGGGCCACCACGTGGCCCCCGGCCACCGTAGGCGCGGGCGCGGGCCTGGGTTCGTGTTCCACGCGCACCTCAAAGAGAGTCTGCAAAAAGGAAGGGGTCCGCAAGGACCGATGCCTGCCGGGGTTGCGGGACTGTTCGAAAGAGATACCGTGACCCCGGAACACAAAGGGCGATGAAGGAACATGGATGGGTTTTAGTCAGTAAAAGTCTGACACTCCCTCCTGCTCCGCCGCCCAGAGCGGGAGAAGTCATTTGATGATTTCCCATACGAAAAAAAAAAAAAAAGGCTGTATGGTTTCGACACGGAATGGGACGCCGTCACCTCCTTCTGCGAAGCAGTAATGCTAGAGAAGGAGGTGGCGGAACGTGAGAGGGAGAGAACCTCACAGCGTCCAGGCCGCCGCGGGAGAGGTAGTAAAAAAAAAAAAGAAAAAAGGCTGTATGGTTTCGAATTATATTATCAGGACGTTGTAAAAGCTTTAAACACCCATTTAAAGTTTTTTTTTTCATTTCAAACAGGTCCAACTCTTGCGCATAGCCATAATACCTGACCATTAGCACCTCAAATAAAGAAATTTACACTTCAATTAATTTAATGAACTCCACGTCGACGTTTCGTACAATTACAGTAATTATATCGAAGACAAATATTTACCGTGTATTTACAACTGATGTTTAGTCGATCGCCCACGCGTTGACAGGCGGCCATTACTGCGCGGGCGCACCGGAGGGCTTAAGCCCCTTCACATTAGCTAGCTCGTTCGTATCAAACTGTCAGAAGTTCAGGATGTTCTGTGAAAATGAGGCTGTCTGGATAATTTTCAAGGAGCCCATTAATTTTAATAAGAGTTTGATTAAATCCATTGATATTTTTTAAAATTTTAAAAATATAGGATAACTAAATGAATACTAGAACACAGAAGCAGATATTCGGTCTCCATTAGAAAAGTAAATTCGAAAAGTTATTTAAAAATTGTATCAACTTTTTATAAAATTTCATAAAATATCCATCTCTATGAAGATTAATATGCTTTCAGCTGCAAACAAAAATAAATCTAGTCTGTTCTAAAAATACAGCTAAACATATTAATATTTACGTTATTTTTGTTCATATAAAAGTGTTCAACTTTTCACCAGACATGACAAAATATGTAGTCAGTTCAATTTATCTTGTACTAATAGCCGGACTTGTAAAAAATGTAACTACGACAATAGTTTGTAGACTCAGAGCTATACAAATTGGGCACTTGTACCCGATGTTATATTTAATTAAATTTTGTTCGTTTGTTTCGACAGAATCTTCATCATGTACCAATTCACGGGTATTTCCCTAGGGTTAGGATGAACTATTGAGATATAATAAAAACAGAACAGTGGATTAATAAAAATGTAAACTAACCTTGTTTTTTTCTTTGCACAAGAAAGACGTGATCGTGTTGTTATACAGGATCTGCGAGTTTCATGCGATTCATGGAAACTATAAAATAAATGTCGTTTCAAACGATTGCATATAAATTGTATAGCTCCACTGTTTTATCCGCGTCAACCTTCTTCAAACTAGAGCCATGTACATGTAATACAATAAATTACTTTTAATCGTTTTTGTCTCCTATATTGATTGTGTTGTTCATTCCAAAAACGTTCTGAAGTCATTTTGATTTCATGCCAAACATAGAAACTACTAGTAAATTATACAAGATAAAATACAAATAATATCTAATATTCAAAAAATCCTTTAGTTCCCAAGATTCATATTTACAAACGAGCTTTACTTCCCATGTATCCATACAAACCTTCTTCTAACAGAACGTAGTGTGTGAAACGGCTTCCTTTTGATAAATGCACTCTCGCGACTTGAGATAAGCAGACATCCAGCTCTTGATATGTCCGTCTGACAGCCGCTAAGACTAGTGGTAATTGCTCCACGAGAGCTTGCCATCAATTAACATTCAATTCTTAAGAATTTATTCGACCTTTCGTTCATATTGCCAATCCTTAATTGCCGTCTTTGATTGAGAGGACGACTGACATTTTCAAGAGAATAATTTACAGAGCCTTTTGACTTAACTGTTGATGAAATTGACGATTTTATCGCTAATTAGGATAACAATTATGACTAACTGTAAAAAGGGGGTAATCTAATTGGAATAACACACACACATCTTGACACACTTTCTTTCTATGTTTCAGCTGTCTTTGTGTGATACTGTTAAAGTTATCAATAGATTTGTATTATTCTCATCAATGGTATGAGGTATGCTGAAAGAGATTTCTTTAGAAATAAGCATCACCTTTGTACTGTTTTCTGTTCCTTTCTAGTTTTTACATTTAGTGTGTACGTAAATTGATAAATAAATAAATAAAAAACAATGTTCCCTTGACTAATTCTAATAATCATGAAACTAAATGAGTTTGCTTGCATTTAAAATTTTATAAACGTAAGTACTTACAAATACACGATGTTCACCTTTCGGACAGGTATTATTGTTGCTAATCTTGACGAAATAATTGGGACAGAATAAACACGGTCTCTGCTTAGTATGTATTTCTAAGCCAAAGTGGTTGGGCACTTAGCGGTTTATAGGTAACTATTTTCCTTTCAAAACATAATAAAACCTATACATTTAATACAACAGCTGCTAGTATTTAGATTCAAACCGCAACTTTAGATAAGCAGCCACGCTTCAGGCACTTGAAATGTCCATCTGACAGTCATTAAGGCTAGTTTAAACTAGTGGTAATCGCATAACGTGAGTTTCCGTCCTATCTGAACTAGACTTTAGTTAATGGACGTATTAAAATTTTAATGTTTCGTGTGGTTGCATTGATATTTTGTATTTAAGGGCTAATGCGTCCTGTGTATGTTGAAAAATATTATTTTTATGACTTTGACAGCCACGTTGGTCCAGTAGTCGCAAGCGCGACTGCTGAGCAAGAAGTTCGATTCCCAGTGCTTACACCGATTGATTTCTTGCTAGTATAAAGAAGATGCATAGGTCCTTGTTTTGTTCTTTCTACATCCATCTTTATTTGTATGTGCATCATGCACATGACGGTCTGGCCACTATAACATTTTTCTGTTATACTACGATTTTAAACATAGATTTGTTACGATCAATCTTGCTGCAAAAAGAAGCGCAGTGACAAGATATCTTTTGCTTTTGTGTGAAGCGGATTATTTACTTACATCGATTTATTTTTGATGTTAAATCGGTTACCAAGCTTTTGTTACTTACCTACTCGTTATCTGACAAAAGATTTAATTTCAAGGTGATTCAGAAATAGACATTCATTCCATTATTCCAGTGTCCAATTGGAATTTCTGTTACCGCCAAGAATGGAGCGACGAAAAAATAATTGAATTACTTTCACTTATTCCATTTTTAATCTAGCGTAGTAGACCAAGAGCTAGAGATACAAAACAATATCCATCACACTGAAGTGTAACAGAACAGATACAATTTAAAATCTAGCTTTTAAATAACCACCGTCAGTATCAGACAACATTTCAGTTACATAAAAGATACTTGTACTGTTGGTCGTTAACAAGAAAGTCTGTCCCACACATTCGCTTTGCATCGGCAGTTTAGATAGGATCAACTTAAAATAACTCCGATTGCAATATCTCCGACTATAAGTTAGGTTATCTATCGACGGAGAATAAGGATTTGTAATCGCAGGATAATCCAGATCATGAAGCATAACATGTTGTGTTATTGGGGATCGGGACTGAGCAGATATCTCGCAATTTTCCTTATAACTTATAACTACTACTTACTTAAGAGATTTTTGTACTTAAGTTTATTTTGTGGTAGAATTATATAAGTGATCTTTTTATATGTAGAGTAAGTGAGATGTGTCATGATTGTCGTTGTAATAAGGTTTAATTTTGTAAACCATATCTTTTATTCGTTCATTAGTGGATCATTGAAGAAGGAATGAGAATAGTACAGATTGAAACAATTAATCATGACCATTTGTATCACAAAATTAATACCAATCAGTATGAATTAAAACGGACGAAAAAAATGTCTACATTTAAGGGACTATCGTTTCCAAAGGCACATAAGGAATAAGTAATGTGCTCAAGTTCTGTAATAAATCTTAAAAGAATGCTTTGCCCGCTCCCAAAAGGATACTCGTGGAAGCGTTCACCTTCTATTTTCCTCGTTATTTATGAGCCTATGCTTTATACTAGAACCGCGGGCCAAGAATAAAATGGGTAACTAAAATAAATGGCCCAACGTTACCATAATCATAGATTTCCAAAGCAAACTGAATAAGTTTTTTCTTAATGAAAACGAATGAGAAAAACTGGAAGCTGATACCGAAAGGGCGACTATCTAATCTGGCTTTTTTATTAAAAAAAATACACAGTGATTCGACTTTAACGATGAGAAAACAAAAAGCCTATATCTAATCTTAAGACGTGAATTATGGGGATCCGTGGATGCAGTAGTCTATTATAGTTCAGAATGCCGGCTCTGTCTTCCACTTACACGTAATTTACATTAAAATGCCTCCACATTTGCATGCCGGAATAACCTTTTCATAATCGTCACGTCGGTGGCTCCCAACTTAGCGATTAGCTTAATGGATTTCTCAATTTAATGAAACTCAAACTTCGTAATTGGCTTTTTAAAAGATAGGACGGAATTTACGATTACTTACTTATTTCGGTGTTTTTTTTCTGTGCGTCGCTGCCGACGGACCTTTTTGGAGCAAGGCGTTTTTAAAACACAATTCATTGACGTATCCCGTTATTCGAAATTCGAAAAAAAAGAATTGGTAAAGTATTTAAGCTGGTACGGACAGGACGACAATAGTTCGAATACGGGGGTACCTTGGTTGTGAGAGGCACAAATCTTTTTGTTTGATCAGGCGTTTGTTGACAACAAATTCGTTGACGTTAATCCCTTAACAATAGTACCGTTTTATCCGGGAAAGGCTAGACGGCCCGAACGGTATCCTTTAACCGAAGTTAAATCTCAATGTTTGTTTAAAGGATTCTTTGAAATGATTGATGTTTATTCAAGCGGCAAATCCCCACTAAACCCACAAAGTATTAAAAATTAATATCGATATTGAATAGTTATATTGTATTTTATGACATTTATTGCTAACGCTCAAGCACACTATGAATAAATGTTTAAAACCTTTTGTTACGACAGTAAAATATTTTTATGTCTATTCCATGCGATTGATATCTTGGTATTTTGTTTACATAGAAACTAATCCAAAAAAAACAAACCACTAAACTGTTTTGTCGTTTATGAAAAATCTTTACAGGAACGTTGAACAACCTGAAACTGCACAATGTGCTAAAACTACTCATTGGCATTTACCAAAAGACGTACTTACTAATGTTGAAGTCTTCGATGCCTTTAAAGTATCATCGTATAAAAACGGTAATTGCCCAACACTCGTTTATAAATCGTCAAGAAAGTTCGAGAATGTAATGAAAAAGTTCGGTAATCTCGCTCAAGGTGTCAGAACCGTTCGTTAGCCGTCATTCTTTCCGTCCACTCTAAATTATATAAATTACCGAAGTATTTAGTTTTTATACAGACGTCGTTCCGGGAGCACTGGAGAGATTCTTTGTGCAGTATTTTGAAACAAAAGACGAAGAGAACAATAGCACATCTATTTTTTTTCCTTCAATGGAAACAATGTCGATAAATTAAAACTCGGCTGTAATTTGGCAGACATATTTATTTATACACGTTAAAGATCAGCGTCGTCATTTATAGCAATTCGTTTATTTACAAAATCGAGTGAAGGTACTAATAAATCACAAAAAAATAAATAAATTTAAATAAGCTCCTAACTTACGTCCTACTCGGATTTTGGTTGTCACAGAACCAAAACTTGTTTCAAATTATATAATAATTTTGGTCTCTTTTACACTTTTGCACTACGAAACGAAACTTAAGTTATTAAGTACAAGTGTTTAAAGCCTAACATCAACTTTAAACAAATAATTATGACACTACACTGTGATAAACGTAATATTACGTAGATGGCTAAGAGATTCTGAGAGACACATTATCAAGGGAATGGGCATATCGCATTGGAAACAAAATTAATACTTTCTGGAAAAAAAAACCCAAAATCGATACATCCACCCGTAACTTCTACAAATATCTGTCATAGGCCAAGAAAAATATAATTTCTCTGTTATGTTTTTACAATAAATGTTTCCATTATTTACAAATACATACATATATGTTTATTGCTGAAGAAGACGTCGTAAAGTTCACTAGAATGAGTAAGAACCTCATCAAAACTATTATCGTAAAATATATCTAATAACTATGTTTTAACTAAACGATAATAAGGACTAGTTGTAAAAATAGTTCTAGATATTTATACCGATTAGTCTAATAAACTTGATTCCGTATAACAGTCGACCGCAATAACACGAAACAAATAGAAATTTCATTTCATATTCCATTTTGAAAGATAACATTTTTGTTGATCTCGGTCCAAAAACTCAAGGGAATCTAAAATGAAACTTCATATTTCGTGCTCTTGTAGTAGATCACGATATTTTCCTTAGAAATACAAAACGAATTGAAATTGAACATCGAAATTCGGTACACGCATTACAGTTATTTATTTACAAGCAGTATATAAATCAAGTCATATTTTAGAAAATTATCATTTAGGTACTATTTTTCTTCTTAACATATGTACATAACTAATTTTTCTGGTGTTAACCTTACTGTGTTTCATAAATACATTTATAAGTAGTAACTTTTTAATTTACAATCGCCTAACTCTACGTACAAACAAAATTACACGAGTAATTTTTATTTCAGCAGCATTTACATACAGTGTTCCGAAGTCCATTACAATTTACAACGTAACAAGTTACACGACATTCCACAATAAATGCAATTTAACTTTCACTTATTATCTCTCTTTAGGAGTTTTAGAGTATCACAAACAGCACTTCTATCCACTCGAACTACTTGTCTTTTAGAGAGTTCGTCCAAATGCTTAGGAACTGAAGACACGGTCTTCCACCGACAGCATATCGAAGCTGTGACGTCACACGACCACGTCACGCGGCACCGAGTCGTTGGTCGGTGTCTCCGGCACCAACACTGGCTGGAAACAGTGTGCCGCTGGAGCGAAATCCTCAACCAGCTTCCGCTTTAACACAGAAGATGAACCGATGTACACATTGGTTCCTGGGAAGGTTCCTCGTCGTCTCCGCCTCCATATGATCGCGGCTAGTACAGCCAATCCAAACGCGATCATGGCTGACAAACAGCCTAGTACTAGCTCAGTGTCTGGTGAACGCTCAGGCACACGTTCCCCTCTCATAGAGCTGACCAGAACGGACATCAGGCGGTCTCCTTCACTTACTTGAACATCCTGAACGCTTTCGGTTGAAACGCGTTGAGCTCTGCTGGTATCGATAGTCATGGTCTCTGACCGTTCATTTTCGACTCCCGGTGTGCGAGATACAAGCTCCACTTGAATGTGGTAGACCGTGTCCGGCCATAATGATAGAGTGACTCTGGTGGAGTCTGTGAACAAATTGCCTTTCAGACCTCCACCGTCAACTTCCCAAGTAACTAAATAGACACCGCGTGCTATTCTAGGTTCCCATGCAATTTCACCAATAACTAGGACTTTTTGGTGGATGAGGGATATTTCTTTGAGTATCCACTTGTGTTCATCGTGGTTGGAAGTGTTTGTGTCATGAGCTACCCAAGTTTCGTCAGGACTGTAAATAGTGACAAGTCCTAATGGGTCGACTACAAGTACTCGAAGAAGGGCCCCTTCGTTGTTTGAAGGTACTCTGGTTGCTAGTGCTTGAGTTTGTATGATTTGCCGCCAGGGGCCTTCCGCGGCACGACGCATGACGACGTAGACGAGGGGCACGGGGCGGGAGGCGGCGCGGGGGGCCGGAGGGGGCCAGCGGGCGAGCGCTCCACTCACACGCATCACCCCTTCGCCCTTCGTGTGGATGACAGGCTGGGTCTGCGAAGCGCGCGCCGCTTCCGAATGGAATTCACATGCGATCTTGCATCCCGGGAACTGTAAATAAAGTTGAAGTTAATTTAACTGTTCGTCAGAAATGAAATTAGGAAGTTGTAAAAAGCTGTCAACTTACACAAATATCTTTTTCGTCGCAGATGGCTCCCCATACCTGGTAGTTGGACTGCAGAAGTTCACAGTTTTCCCAACACTGCAACAACAAACTCATGTTGTACAAAACCATCACATCACAAATTCGTCACAATTAAACTAGTCTATGAACTGCTTTGATTTATTATCGTGTCGGTCATTACGACGAATGAGGAGTGTGTACTGACACAGACAAATTTAAAAGTTAATGCTCATCCCAGAGACAGGCTGAGTGTGTTCAAACGGAATCTTTTTTGTCAAATTAGTGTGCGTTATCGGGTGGTCGTCGACTTGAGTGTGGATACAGTCGTTTGTCATTACTTGTGGAATTGGGTCGAGCTCGTTACTGACATAGAAACACGGACACGGTAATGTGAATAGGGCATAATTATGTTCGGATAGCTTCGCCAAAACGTGTGATTATAAACAGGTAAGCAATTATTGGAGATTACATTTGGAGCAAAAACTATTTTGATTGTAGATTGTGATAAAAACTATTCCTTACAAATATCTACTGATACTTTGTACTTTATATGATTAATCACTTCTTAACTAGTACTTTGTTTCCTAAACTTCCGGTGCCGTAAAACTGTGACATTTCTTACGACAAAACTTTTAAAATTCTACCTCTTGATTTATTTTCGTCTGGTAAGCAAAACATAAATTCTGTTTATCCCTAGGACAACGGCACATCCAGCCAAATTTGACTACTCGGTCGCTTCGAATGCAGCATTTGTCATTGGAAACGCTCATTAGTTGGAGTTGACGTTAACTTGACGCCCGCTCTCGCCTCGGTAAGCTTTAATAATTATAAGAACGGGCGAACCACGATTATTAATTACTGGTATTGACAAAAGGTACCGGTGGAATCCACGTTCCAAGCGAGAATTTATTGGTTTTAGCGCTAACCCCCAGATGTTTTGTAGCAAAAAGTCATCCATTTTATTTTCGGGTTTTAGTGTCACGGAAGAAAACGTTACTGAGGTTCGTCACGAGACAGACGTTATAAATACTGATTGAAAAACATAAGAAGAACTATATACTAAAATTGAAATGGGTTTCAAAAATGGTTGTAGTTAACTTTTACAGCTTCTGTTATAAAGAAAGAGTCGCTTGAAAGGAAGCTTGTACACAATCACCCATGGGTACTTAGTTTTAAGTTTACTGCAAGGCTTTAATTTAGAAAAATATCTGCAAGCATAAGATGATCGTAAACCGTCAGAAATATCTTGAAATTCTACATTCCTAAATATTATGTTTTGAGACTCGTAATTAAATGTTATGGCAAAACCAATTAGAATAGCTTTACGAGTTTCCTGAATAGTAGCTCCTAATTGTTGGGAGCTGTAGCTGTGCTGTGTTTTAATATTCATCCGCAATTAGTATTTTTGCGTCGATAGTAAAATATGATCGCTGCCGTTAAGCAGCTGATCCTTGAGAACTGTTTGTTCACTAATTGAAAAGCTATGTTTGTCCAGAAATGTATTTGTGTAATCGCAGGAATAATTGTTTATTTTGTCATTGAACTGGCTTCTTATTGAAGAGCTATTAATAAAAACATGATAGGATATTTATTTTGTGTTTAAGATCTTCTAGGTTACTATGTTTTATGTTATTTAAATGTTTCGTTCAATCTAATCTTGTAAAAGTTATTTTATCCTAACATCCAAAATTGATGTTTAATCCCGAAGCATGAAAGTTTAAAACTGTGTGATTTCCCTTTTTAGACCGTAATTTATTGTTTTAGTAGCAATAGTTCATGATTGGAAATGCAATAATTTATCATTACTGCGATATAAAGCTACCCTCCGAGTTTCTTGATAACATTTTTGAAAGTTGTTAGGTTTAACATAATTATCCGGGTTTAGTTTTAAAGCTGCTAGGCTCATTTCCTTTGAACACTTACCATAAAACAGTCGGGACCCTGCAAGCACGAAGACTCCCCGCCTGGCCGCGGTGTTGCGAACTGTGAACAAACATCGAAAATGTCACTCAAGAACCACCTTTATGATTTAAGCTAAAATTAACAAAAGTTATAACGATTTTAGTCTTTTATTACTCAATAATATAATTTTATTGCTTTTGTTTAATATGTAGAGTGGGCTGTTTATATTCATCGTTTAGTTTTTTTTTAAATAATAGATGGATATCATATGTCCCGGCCATTTTATATTACCAACGACACTTGAAGAAACTATTAAATATCGCCTTACAGTGTTTATTGGGTAGTTAAATACAGATCCCTACTTCGTCAACCTAGGAAACCAGAATCATATCATCTGTATTTTAACAACTTACTTAGTTAATTAAAAAACTTACAGTTTATTATATTAGGTACAATCTAAAGGAAGTGCTGATATTTCTGACTCTTCAATAACATAAGACAATTATTATTATGGTTGCCAATATGCAGTTTGTTGATGAGTTTAAGCCTGAAAAGGAAAGTAATTTTCTTTGCCATGTAAAGAAAACTTGAAATAATCGCTACATGCAGTTTATGCTAATTAAGTATTTTTGCTTTTGTCGTTATGGGGATGAGTCACTGAAATATATTTGTGTGAAATAGATTTATTCGTAAGTTATCAAATCATCAGAAAAACATCGTGAGGGAACCTGGACTTATAACTAATATAAGTCTAAAATCACCGACCCGTCTTGAGCAAGTGTGGTGATCAATCCTCATGCCTTCTCTGCATGAGAAGAGGCCTTTGGCCAGCAGTGGGACAATAATAGGCTGGTATTATTATTATTGGAACCACTGTTTATGTAAACCTTTATGTTATGACCCACTCTTTAGGTATTGGTTAAATGTCTAACCTTTTTTTGTTTAGCCGTGTGGTATCCGGCAGAGTAGAATAGAACCAACCCATTACACTCACGGGTGTCGTATAAGGCAACTAATGTCTGACGCAGAACACCTTGCGCCTCCTTAGACCTGAGAATGGGCAGCAGCGTTTTCTGTTAGTCTGTCATCACTGCGATCTCCAATCCGCCTGCCAAGCGTGGAGATTACGGCAAATTCGTCCCATCATGGGAGAGGCTTATGTCCAGCAGTGGACGTTTTGGGCTGTTGTATAGTAGTCTAAGCTTTCTCTTTCCAATCTACCTTAGCGATTTAGGACAGCTAATTCCCTTTTAATCAAATCATCCCTTAATGAAAATAAATCCGCTTAAAAGGGTATGTCATCGTCAAACATCTGTTTGACCATCAAACAACTAAACAAAACCTAAAGCGCTCAATTAGTGCTTCAATCGCACTTTAATTTCAGCCAGTACCAACTACCAATATAAAAGGGACATTTAATTATTCGACGGAGTACCAATACATTACTCGTTATCTGAACACTGTTCGGAGAGGTTATAAGTGCGGGCCCAAAAAAAAAGAAGAAAATAAATGTTCGATTCGAGCAACCAGTTTAATGTATTTGATAAAAGTGACGGGCATCTGCTTACCGTCGGGTAGACGGTCGCTTTAATTGCCTGATATGCCGTGGCCCATGGCTGGGGAAGGCTCAACCACAGTGCAGTGGCCTAAATGTCAAATGTTTTAATGTCGTGATGAAGAGTTTATGTTGAGTGTGACGATTTGTGTGAGCTTTTTTTTGCGATTGGCTCTTGATGTTCCGTAAATATGTTTAAGTGTGCGCAGTGCCAGATTCTATGTTGTTCGCTGTTGTAGTGTGAACGAATTTTATTTAGCTGCTGAATTATTTACGACCGTCAGCAAACTCAAAACAAACGCTGATTTTGTAATTTACTTGGCACGACATTCTCTCACGTTTTCAAGACAATGTTAAAGAATAAATATTGCCTAACAATGTTCTTAAAATTTGTTGTTTTTAAAACGTAGCTATCTATAATTACAAAAATTATTGCTTTTTCATGTGTTATCTAAATGACAGACTTTAAAATAACCCATTTCCTTTCCGGATGCTATTATAGACGTTAAGATAACTTAACACAAGAACAATAATTCCAGAATGTGAGCGCTTTTATTGACGACTGTAATTATTAGAACTAACACATAAAATAAATGCTTTAGAAAGCAAGTAGCGGACAAAGAGTAGCAAAGGAAAACAAAATTACTCTTTTAGGTCACTATCATTGCGGCTAATGATGCCAATCTGTGGCAGAGGCCATCAAACGACTCGGTCCATCTACCCGTTATTAGACGTAATCATCGTAATTTTTCACACAATTTATTTTTTTCTACCACGATACTACAGCTCAGGAGTGTTATTTCACGTCAACTAATGACAACAAAAAATACACTAGAGATTGAGTGCGCAATGCGCCGACAGTAAAAACAGCCGCTATATTTACTAAATTCTTATTCCCGCCGTACTTCAAAATAGACCTCATAAATCAAACGAATTAAAAAGATACCTTGCTGAAAGTACCTCTGATCTAGACTCATAGTTTTACTCTATTTTGCAACTCCAACCAGCTTTTATTAAATAACAGATAATAAACTTTCGCCTTTCCAAATACGCAAACAACGAACTTCTAACCCATTAAATTATTACAAGTATTGTATCGCACGACTTCGCCTCTGAGAGTTCGAAATATGAAAGTTAAACAAAACAAAACGACGTGAATATACTTCGGCAACTGCAAAGGGAAGTGAGTGAATAACGAATGACGGTGATTGAAAACAGCCCGTTGAGTGGCGAGTACCTATTTGTGTTAGATGCCGCCGCAGATTACCCTTTTGTTAATCAAACAACGTTTATTGAATAATATTTAATTAATCTTTCGTATTTGACTTCGGATAACGTCCCCCAAAAATGGATCACTTCGAGATTGGACGAATACAGAAAGAATTTAAATATCGTTCAAGCCAATAAATTGAATCGACGAACAAAAAAGAGAATCGATAAACGTTCTAACACGCGTCTTAATAGTTATTTCGAGTCAACCGTTAATCTGAATGGAAAATTAGGGTTCAAGGATGTATTACATTTTAAAGGCGAGCCAGGATGTTGCATACCAACACTTAAGAGTTTACGAAATCCATTAAAGATAATCGTCAATAAGTCAGGCCCCTGCGGCCGGGCAGGAACTAATCGATCGATGGGCACACAC
The DNA here is from genome assembly GCA_941918905.2 of Xestia sexstrigata. NCBI lineage: Eukaryota > Metazoa > Arthropoda > Insecta > Lepidoptera > Noctuidae > Xestia > Xestia sexstrigata. The sequence continues at coordinate 9,569,133 of OW799213.2, read as the reverse complement.
GGTCGTTTACAATCAATCCATCAGCGTTTATGTAACGCGCAACTACCGATGATCTTCATTTATCATTTTGTTTTGTGGGTAGCGAGCGCGCGCTCTTGGGGGTCAACCCAGAGGTCCGTACAAAATAAATGCCAGTGACTTACGAAATATGATATGTAAACAACTTTTTCTCCTTTAATCTAACGACACATCTTCGAGATTAATCACTTGTGCAATCGGTAGTTTGGAGTTGATTAACTTTTGATTGATCGCTTTGTACTGCGAAGGAGATATTGAAATCGTAAATAGAAGAGTGTTTTATTAAAATAGAGGTAGCATCACCAATTAAAGTGTAGCAGAAATTGTGATCTTATCGACAACAATAAACAATGGTGAGTGCGATGTTTGCATGTAGGTTAGATAGGAGGAAAACATTAAACACCTAACAGCCTCCGTTGGCGAAAGAGGCAAAAACAGCATGAATTATGATTTCGCATAAAGATAAAATACAATCTAAGCTAGCGCGCCAAATGGCGAAGAAAAAATGTAATTTCTCCGCAGAACAGATTGTGAGAGTTGAAGAGCGTAACAAGAAATTAGGGTTGAACCTAGTGCCTGATGCGGATCACGATTAAGCTGGTGATGTAGAAGAATTTATTGAATTCGCCCGGGTAGAGCTTGGCTATGTTTCGTTATTTAGATGGAAATTTTGACTCAAAGGTTGACTGGTAGAGAATGCCTTGTGGCATTAAGTCCGCCTATGTACCACTATTGTACATGAAGCATAAATAAATAAATGTAGTGGATGTCGTGTTTTGACATCGGTGTCGTAATTTACAGGGATAACACCGGACATCGATTTTTTTATGGGCAATTAAAAAAAAAACAATTATTCCATTATGTTGATTGTGTAGGCACTATCGAGAACATTCCCGCCTGACCACCACTAAGCTAATTTTTGGTTGCACTTACAACGTAGAAACGCTATCTGGCCCCGCCCCGTTGACTTTGTATAGAAATAATGAATGAAAGATTCCGATCGGCCGAGCGCCGCGACGCACGCCAAACGAGAGTTATTGTTATTTTGCGCGTCAAAGTTGACGCTTTAAAATTTTTAACTGGCAGGCCGAAAAGACCACGACTGTACCTATTGCACTTTTGTAGAAAACAGCAGATTTCTTTGTATTACCGATCAATATTATGTGTTCAAAATGATGTACTGAATACGTGGTAACCGTTTGTCCGTTGGTATCCCTTTAACCCTGTATACCGGGTGTAAACAGACCCTTCGCGAAGCCGTCAACCAAGCATTCTGTTCATCAAACTAAGTAACTCTACGCAAAAATTATTGCTGGGAAAGGAATTTTTTTTGGGGTGAAAAATCACGTTTTACGGTAGGAGTTGTAACTTACTCAAAACATTGTGCTGATAGATGGATTCAATACTTATTCTTCTATTAAAAACGGTGAAAGTTCAACTTTTTCACAATTTTTTTTTAAAACATGTTTAAAAAAAATATCTTGTGAAAATGTTGGAACTTTGACCCCCAATATCTCCGTAACTAGAAGGTTCGCAGCGGTCTAGCTAGAGCAAAAAAATGATCGCAATTACGGGGAGAACAAGGGCCTTCTGGCTTCGTTAAGGGTCTTTTTACACCCTTTATTTGTCTTCGAGACGTTATCAGTAAACCATCTATTGTCATAAAATAAATTATGAATGACAATGTTGTCTCATCGAAGAATCTATCAAACTGCACCAAGTAACAAAACATAAAGTAGAATGAAACACTAACCCCAGTAAGTTACAATTCCATCGAAATAGACACTTATGTACTTTCGAGATAACCACACCATTTCTAATGCAGTTTTCAATTCAATTTAACGTTTTCCAATAAAAGTCGGTCAAAACTATCAGACTTTAATACCGTATGGTGGTATGGGTAAGTATACCGAGGCATCTGTGTACCCTGTCTTCCCTTCTAGTTGGTATTTTATTTGATCTGCTGTAAGTAAACTCTATTACCGGTCCGTTTTTACAAGTAGAAATTCAATTTCAGCCCCGTTCGGTTTTAGGTTCTTAGTCTAAAGTAGGTTAGTCGAGGTAGAGGGATAAAAATAAACGAAATATTTGATGAGACATATGTTTTCTATAAATTGTTTTTGCGGTCTGGGCTTCCAGGTTCGATTTGGGATCGATTGGATGTACTGGCCATCTTGCTTTATTTTGTATCGTTAAGTCGAAATTGATTACGTATCTAGTTCTAGTAAAATAAAAAGGGTATCAACCTCTACAAAACAAAATAAGAAACAGCTTTGATACAATAAAACAATAACTTATAATTTATAAAGGTCCACATGTCCATACATCAACGAACATGCCTCCTAATTAGTGATACTCCTATTTCTTTTTAGTTTGTTTTTTTAAGGCATCAAGTACTCGACGTATCGCGGGCATGTAGTATCATAATATACGATTAATGAAAAATATGTCCCGGCGGCAATAAAAGATGGCATCGACATCATTAGGTACCAACGAAGATATGAATTTTTCATGAAATATGGACTTGCAGAGCTCTCGCACGTCGCATCGAGTAGAGAGGACCAAGGTATCAACATTATTATTTCCATCAGTTCCATTCGTTGTACGACTTTTTGCGATTGCCTGACAGACCACAACAATTTTATCTTGACTTTAGAACAAGACCATAAAATGTTTCAAAGTCTTCGGAATACGTGAGATGGAATTCATAATTCACTTTTGGAACAAAGCGCATATTTATAACTCGTTGTAGTACAAAACTGTACAGAATAGTTTTGTACAAAAAGATTGTACTCCGAGCAAAGTGTTGACCCATTTACTTATTATGAACACATCCTGCCAATTTACTTTATTGATGTTATATTATACCATCATTAAGTTTTTATACCCGATGCCTCTCTGACGGACCGCCTATAATTATGATGATACGAGACCGCAGTCCCTAAACTATTTTTAAATTATACCAAGACGATCTAAAATCTGCCCCAGTATTATAAGGATCATGTATATTATGAGGTCGATATCTTGATTGGCGTCCGCCATACAGTTTAAAGCTTTTAAAACAATTGGTTTTTAAAATATTAAAAACGACATGCCATTAAACCCTTAGAATAATAAATAACGTATGGAAATAAAATTGTATGTTAAGCAAACGTCTTTCTGAATACAGTGTCAAGCATATCTTTACATGCATCTACTCTGTAATTTTGCGATGATTGCAGAGAAACGAATACTTTAGCAGTTCATCCAGACGTGCATTTAAATAGGGATAATGTTGCTGCGTCCTGCAATTCTCCGTAGAAAGCAGAATTAAATCAAGCTGCCACTGTCTACCTAACAATGATATAAATGGTCACAAACACGTACCAAATTTGATCATGCGGCGAATAAATTAAATGGGAACACAATCAAGGATTAAATTACTGCTTCATTCTGCCTCCCACACGCGCGGGCGTTGCGACACATGTGCGACACATCGCTTGCAGTTTGCAGCGGCCCGACGCGCGTTATGTATGATTGTATGTAGGTGCCTTAACATATAATATTGTGGCACATTGTGCGGCTCCGCGACCGCATATAAATGCGCTGAGAGCAAATAAAACGGTGCTATAATTTCAAATCATACGGACAGAGAATGGGTGTGGACGGCGCTCTCATTGTGTGGAAATGATGTAACCGCTATTAAAAGTGTGGGCCGTATCCCTTGAATATTTCTTGCAACGAAGACGTCGCAGGGTCATATCGGTATTTTATATCTCACCGGAGACAATAGCATACATTTCCAACAAGAAAACTGGCTTCGTACGTTAAGTGGTCGTGGGCCCGCATTTCAATATTCGCTCCGGTCTACCGGTATTGCTCTCTTGGACGATTATGTTATTAAATATTCCGAATCAGATAGCGATCAATGATTTATGTGTCGAATGAACGTCTAATGATGGAGTGTATTATCTAAAAACGCTTTGTTATTTGATTTCTTATCATAAAATTACTGATTTTTATAGACGACGTCGTATTATGTGACAGATGAAACAACGGCGATAAATTATAAGAGTTTATGTAAAATAAAATTGTTACTTTTATGGCATAGTAAAATGTTTTAAAATTAGTGCCGTTCAAAAACAATATTTCGTTCCTACTATAAAATCCCCAATTTATTAAGCCTGTCAACTGCAGTAGGCTATAAAACGCTAGATTTGACGGAAAAATCACTATAACGACTCATCAGTCCACCCCTTATATGCTACTCACCATTTCCAAATCTACGGTAAAGCCACTAAGGAAAACGGAATAACTTGAAGTTCAATGCTCTTCGTCTTATACCAACAATTACGAACTAATAACAAATCTATTTCGTATCAAATCCCGGTCACAAATCACTCCTCCCAAGATAAAGACGTGTAAAGGATTACACGAAACTATAATGTTCTGTTTAGTTTCGGAGAACCCTTTGGTTTAGATGTCCGGATTTCTGACTAATTTTGGAACATTTGGAAGCTCATAAAACAATACGCGCACACAATAAACAACGTGTGGGCGTAATAAAAATAACTTATCATTATAGAACACGAAGTAAAAGGAAAATGCTCTGACAATATAGCTTATGACAGCTTATGAATTCTGATTAATGCAATTTCTGTTAAACCCAAATAAGATTTTTCTTCGAAATTCATCGAACCCGAAGGACATTCTTGTATCCGTGAGGATAATATGATTCAATGCTGTCCCATTCCAGCCAATGGCAGTATCATATGTAGCTGTCCTTTTCGGGCAGAGGCTGTCGGTTTTTGTGTGTCTCAGAAGTTCCGTGGAGCATGGGACAGATGTGCGCATGGCTGCGGTTGCTAACGAACCATGATTCAATCGGAATAATCTATAATATAAAATATCTTTGATTGTTTGACCGCTGCCTGCTTCTCTGACATCGATTGACAAAATAATTTTGATGACTTGTTTTATTCCTCATTCGTAATTCGACAAATTGGCTTTCCAGCTCTATACTTGAGTTCTTGTGGTGTCTGTACCTTAATCTTAAACCATGAACGAATCGCAATAACTTACAGTAATCGATCGGAAACTTTATAGATCAAAACATCTAGTCTTATTTGTTGTTTTACAGGCATAATGCATTCTTAGAACTCATTTCAGATAAAGCAAAGTATAATCAAGATTCAAGTTAGAAGGAAATCGTGTAGAATGCAGTCTCGATGCCGGACCGTTACGAAGCGATATCGGTACCGAATCCGATTGCCGCAATGCGAAAATTATCCGCAACCGTGGAGTACAGTGGAGGCGTAAAGAGGTCTCAGAAATGGTTATGTTTTGCTATGTATCTGATTTAAGTTGTGACGTGTCGTTTATACTGCTTACATTGAGTTAGATGCGATCAGTTTATTTCTATTTTATGGTTATTCCACGTCAAATATAACTAAAATAATACCAGGAAACTTCACTATGTTAGCGCTTACGACGTTATTTTATTTACATTTGCTGCATTAGTCTCGATGCTATGTTGAACAGAAGTTAGTCGCATTTTATTCATAAACGTGATGTTATTTCTTTATTGCAGTACATTACGTAGAAATTACAGTGACTTGAGAGATTTATTAAATCGACGCCATTCCTGAAATAACAAAATGCGCGTTTGTAAATTCCGATCACGAGTGACTAACATTATTTACACCGAATCATAAAAATAATTCAGAGAAGTACTTTATTTGGAGACGGGAGCTTACTACTGTAGGTTAGACCCGATGGACGATATTGTAAGACTATATTGTAACATAATGTGGTTAGTATTCTGCTCACGAGCGTACTTATCGATCAGAAACGTGAACCATAGAGATATCATTAGTCCGAATGTACAGTTGCACGAAACACTTAGGCCGATCTCACAATCTAAAGGGCACTTCCTTTGATCTAAGCTACCGATGAGAACGGTAACCCATATCAAATCGAATATGATCTCTAATGAGATTAACGCTACACTTTTTTGAACGAAACTGGAGCACACGTTTTTTACGAGTGCGTTTACGATCGGCGGCATAGCTCAAAATTATCAAAGACCATATTTCAAAAGCATAAAATAAGAAGAGCAATTAAAGCGCTCATAACCGGGCTAGTAAATGGCCGCATAGTATTACAAATATTTATGTAGGCGGCCGAACAAACAGTAGCGTTAAAAGCAAAGACATGCGTTAATCCAACACAAACAGGGCTGAAAGAATTACACGAGAGGGACACAAACACCATAAAGGCTTCTCTTTCCCGTAGGGTAAACAGGAGTGCGTGAAGTGAGGTAATCCCTCCTAGGTGTAGCTAAAGCTGTGTAGACCTATTAAGGCCGAGTACCTCCATTCAAAATGTAAATGGCTTACTTAGAAATTCTCTAGGGGATTAAGCTGCAATCTGCATGCGTATGGTAATATTATTCACGTTGTCAATGGGTCACAATAAAAACGTTTTATTTATAATGCGGAGTTTAAGGGCCTATACCCCCTCAAATGGCTTAGCATGATCCTCCGTTACGCCTAAAATACTGCAGCATTAATTTTGAAATAAATATATGGTAAAGTTGAGGATTAATGCTAAGTACTATGTGTGAAGAAAACACGATTCCATAAACTTTTCTTGATAGAAAAAAATCCAAAGTTACCTCCAAATCGAACAATAAACCGCCTGTATTCAAAAAGTACTTCAAATTAGATCATGAAACTTTGCATACTACGAGTAACTGAACTAAACTATAAAGCAGGTTTTATGTGTTTTACTTTTTTAGTCCAATCAATAGATTTTTTGTAAATCGCAAAAAACCACTCATTTCGCACTATTTGGCCGCAGTGACTGACGTAACAACCGCTTTGTAGTGCAAGCTGATTAGAACTTTATTCTAACAGAATTTCAAACGAAGTTTGAACCACCACAAATAGAATTGCTAATTTTTGGGTTAGAAGGGCCTTAACACTTTACCTGTTTTGGCAAGTGTAAACACTTAGTTGGGCCTGGATTTACATAAAAATACTTTGCTTAACAATTCATTTGCTATGGAATAAACAAAAAAAAGTTGTTATAAGTATCGAAGGAAAACAAATATCGAAACGCAATATAACTTAAAAAGGAATAAACAAAGGCAAAAAAAAAACGTACAGAAAAAAGAGTGCATTCTGTTGTCACTGCGCCTTAACAAACTACCATTCCGTGCGTCTCAAAGGTGGGCGTACATCAGACACTTAGGTACTCTAGTTTTGCCGCTAATTGTGACTCCACCTGTTTTAAGCTCTAGCGACTAGGAACAATCTTGTGTTAGCAAGTGGCTAGGGGAGGCATCAGTATGCAAGTGTGCACATGTCCTTATGAATCATTTATACTATGTATAGGGAACATTGCCTTCTATGCGTGTGAATGTGAAGTATTATTGAGCTTTGACGTGATTTGCAAAATGGTATCTGATCGATTTGATTCGGATTTGGAATGCCAATTACAGTAATGCAAAGCACTCGTGGTTATGTGAGGTGACATGGGATGACCAGACCAGAATTTTCAGTAGCGAATTAGATCTTCTTTGACTACTAATGTGGACTCAGAGGATTTGCTAGAAGTGACTTGATACGGATATATGTATTTACTTATATCGAAAAGCAAAACGAATATAAATAGTAAGTACCAAAATGACTCATAGACCGCTCTCAACGCAAGCATTAATTTTAAATTACGTACCCGTAACAGTCGCATAAATGTATCGCAACTTGAAACGGGCTTACATTTTCATACAATTCGAACTAACCGGTGCACGGTGGGGTGCTAAACAATAAGTATTTATTACAGCTAACCGTGAGGACGTACAATACATACATAAATTTTCCGCATTTACCCAGTTACCACAGGCAGATCTAACAAGACGAGAAAGCTTATGTACTTCGGCAACTGGCTAACTTGCAGCCGCTTAATTTATAGCCAATTAAGTTAGTGTTAAGCTAAATAAACTGACATGAAGATAGCACAAGTAACCGTAATACAAAATACTCGCCCCCAGTCGCTTAACACAACCAACAAGTTTGTGTAGGCCCACGTTTAATGCTAAACCGCTGTCGACAAACCAACATTTTAAATAGTCCGGTTTATCTACAACGAGCTTTGATATTGCGGCACTGATGACAAGAACACGACTATTTGATTTATAATACTAACCACTGAGCTAGAAAGTGCCCCTTGCTATTACTGCTATAGGTCTACTATGTCTTTCATTATTGCTTATTGAATCGGCTTCCAAATGAGGATTAATAAGGATTTATGGGCGCAGAAACAGAATGAAACTTTCCATTGCCAAGTCGATTAAATATAGTTCATTTACTATTCATCTGTCGCGGTGCGCATTTGTTCTTCAATCTATTGAACTTGTGATTTATATTGCGCAGCTCGGATTTGCCATCAGGTACGTCGCACCAAACTTTTCGAGCACCCCTTAAAATCATTTTACGTACAAAGTTTAAAATGACAAAGTTCTTAAAATGCCAAGTAAAAACTGAACTAAAGAAGCCAGATGCTGCAGACAGTTGGAAACAACTGGCCGGAGTTGCTTTATAAAAAGTTAGCTTTTAAAACCCTCGCTATAAATCAATAGAAAGGAGTTCAGAGGAAGTGGAAGCGTAAGGCGGATATTTACGGTGATGGTATACTCGCTCTACTTACTTACAGCGCGATAAATCTTTGGGCAGCACGCTTTGTAGCTTGACTTTATGGAAGTGCTAATCATTATTGTAATAGAACACGGTGCCCCACAAACCGTCGCCGAAGATAGGACGACTGGGTCAACAATATCCAACTGTTTTGTTTTCTTATCCACTTCAATTTTACTTTAAAACGTTATTTCCATTCAGTCCACTGCATTCTTTATTGCACTACGAGTACTTTTCTTAAAAACTGTTTCAGAAATTGGAGCGGTTCCGTTTCTTTTTCTTTTATCGCGAATCTGGAGCTTCGTAACGGTCTGATGCCAGAACAGCGAATAAAAGCAGACGTTCGGCGGTATCGTAACGTAACATTTATTCATAATATCATAATATTATTCTTTACGAGAAGAAAGAACCGCCAAGACCTGTCCATTGTGTACTCAGAATTACGTAAAGATACCAAAGAAAGGGTAATAATTTTTTACAAGATAAAATCGTCACGCTTCGATTGGTATCCAATTTACTTAGGAGAGGCCGCGCTCCGATGCTACCTGACTCTTTGTCGCGTGGTCACGGCAGCCGAGGCCCGACCCGTTTGTAAACGTAATAGCTTCTTATTTATGTTGGTACTTTCAAATTAAAATATTCGAGAGACGATATCGTGCTGGACAAAAAACTTGTATGAGATGACTTTGATGAGAATAAATTGGATTGCGTCGTAGACTGGACGGTTGAACTTAATAGAAATGCAGGTGAGGCATGTAAGCGTGCTAGAGCTAAATGTCAAATGAGTTGCGTCACGGACATGTAACCTCGCTTACATAACGCCTCGGGTACATTAAGCTTGTACTCAGGTATAAGCTCGCTAAGGCTCGAGTCATTAAGTAGAAGATCTTAACCATAACTCACGTAATTTCCAGCTTTAGGCTATTTTGCTAATTAAGTTACGTAACAATTTCTTTGCTTTTGCTTTGTTGTGAAGCTAAATAGAATACTGTTATGTAATTTTGAAGGAAAGTTACTTGAGTTTTTTTTTCAGGCAACACTATCTTGATTTTTTAATAATATACTCGTATTATCCTTGTTTTATTATTATTCTTAATATTCAAAGAGGAATTCAAGGTACAAGGTAAAAGGTTACAAGGTTCATTAAGTTTATGTAATTCAATTTCTATATTATAATTACTGCTTTCACATTTTGTAAAAAAAAAACTGTATGTAACAAATCAAATCCTTATAAATTTATTTCTTTAAAGCGAATAAAAACAACTTCAGCTCCATGCAATAATAACTGCGCATATAATTAGCAAAACAATACAATTTTTTTCCGAAGAATTTTCATAAATATCGGACAAAGACTTTTGAAACAATTTCCTTGAGAACATTAAGGGAAACAAAAGAGAAAAAAGGTTATCTACTTAAAGACTCTGACTAGCCACTTAGAGTATAAACGGTACCTAAATCAGCAAAAACAAAAGCCGACTAAGTAAATGCTTTTGCCTAGTGCCAGCACTTTGTACTTGTGTATCCTATACTTATCTGTATCTAGACCGACTTTATCTTAGTTATACGAACTGAGTTTAGGTGTAGGAGGATATTCTGTTAGTTCTCCAAAATAAAAGGTATTGCGATTGTCATAGACCGGCTGATCTATGTTTTGATTTCTTAGAGGAGTTTTCAATATTATTAAAAGGTGAAATTTGTTTGTCTGTACGGGGTAATCTTCGGAACTACTGATCCGATTCCAAGAAACCTTTCACTAACGAGAAGCTACATTATCCCCGAGTGTCATAGGCTACATTTAAAACTTTCTGGTGGCATTTCCGTACATAACGGGAGCGAAGCCGCGAGCAAAATCTAGAATGAGATAAAGGCGTTGAAATTACAGACTTGATTGTTAGTGGACCTTCAATACCTACACAAAAGAAACCAAAATATAGCCTGGAATTGTATTCGATTCCGGCTAATTATTCGAGTATACAAACATTGATGAAATTCTATCGTATTATTGATGTAAAATTAATTGTTAGTGAATAAACAGCAACACACCTCTTGCCCTTTAGATGAACTGAAGCTTACGTAATACTACTGCATCTTAGCAGCAAATAAATGGATGTATTTTCAGTACTTGTAATGCTGTAATCAATCAGCCCATTGCTGGACATAGGACTCTCCTGAATTGCACCATAAGACCGGGTTATCTGCATTGCCTGTCTTTATCAGGTCATCGGGTCATCTAGCTCTTTTGAAATTGTGTATGTTGTTGATTGTTTATATGAAAACTTACTTGTGTAGCTTCAGCCAGAGATAAGTAACATTTTGTCAGTTAATTTACAACCAATGTTTGTTGAACCACGACAATTACTCCACCACTTGAAAACTGGTCATTAAACTTTAAATGATGGTCATATGTTTCAAATACTGTAGACAGTCTTCCTGAGGACAATAACATCACTGTGTCGACCACATAACTGTCACCGTTAAATGTCGAACATAAAAAATAAGTGAAGCTTCTAATACAAACATGAAAAGGCTTTATTGTTAGATATGTGCCCTAATAGTGTACTTAAGAGTTTAAAAGTTCGAATGAACAACAGTTTAAGTTTCCGTTAAATGTCATTTTTTTTGTCTAAACATGTTTCCTGTATCTATAATGAAGCGTTCTAATTGCTGCCTGGTGTTAAAATTAAACATATGACTTCTTTAGAGATAAATAGTTGCATAAAAAGAAAAAAAAAATAGAAATATTTTTCAAGTATTTTCAGCTAATTAAAAAAGATGTTTTCGTTCTAGAAGTCTGTATTACTTTCACTGCACAAATCATCAGTATCTGGATGTGTGAAATATGCAATTTATAAGTTCAAAGAAATGCTTTTTTATTTACGACTCAACTTTTCTTTACTCAGAGAAGGGATTTTCTCTTTGCGACATTATTGATTGAACAAAAACGTATAAAATATAGTACAGAAGGTACTACTATTGTTTTAAGCTTTCTCCTACATTATTTTCTAAGTAAAAAACCCGACATAAAATACATGAGTTGCTTACCATCCCAAATAGGTTGTAAAAGCCGTCGGAGGGTAAGGGCCGCTGTTGCAAGTAAATGGGTGGTAACTTGGCAACGTGCCATAACACAGTTATATAAATTTTCATCCACCGTATTTGTCTTAAATGTGGTACGCCCGTACGCAACTACATTTTGGCAATGTCGTTGTTTGAACTGTAATTAGTACAATGTTTCAATTTTTAAATCCAATTTAGATTTGTTGCATGTTTTGAAGACACCCAAGAAGAAAGTATTCCATACAATTATTTTAATTTAATATTAAAACGGCCAGCTGCTAACAGTAACTTTAAAAACCCCATAATTACAAACCAGTAAAACGAATAGTAGCGAAACTCAAATTATATATAATTTAACAAGTGATGGTAAAGCAAAGACAGTCCATTTAAGGCAGAGATATAAAATCGTTTAATTTTATCTGCCTACTTAAGGCCAAGATAAGTGAACACATCGCTCCCCACAATTTATTATCCTTTACTAAACCAAAATAATCTTGAAAACCTTGCAATTTTGTCAAGCATTATATTTGTAGTTATTAAACGTTCAATAATATCTTCGTATAAACGTCAAAAAGGCTATAAAGTAGGTCTCATAAATTATAGACTAATAAATCTGTATAGCGCTTTGATGCCGTATCGAGTCAGGATATTCAGTGTGATATGGAAGTAAAGCCAGCTTTCTTAGATAAGTCGAGCTCAGTGCAACGCCGGCTCAGCTTGACAAATGGTGCTGTGACGTCAGAGTACGTCTCGAGCTACGAGAGACAGCGATATTGAACGCTTTGATACGAATTTCGGATTGGATTTAGAAAATTCGAGATTGAAATTGCATCATGTGATACGAACGGAAGATTTTCTTTTGTGTTATAGTGACCAATTTCTCAAACGTTGGCTCGTTTGATTGACTACCCATAAAAGGGTAATGGAATCAAAAGAGGCCAGGCTAATTCATTAATGTTAAAATGCGGTCCGAGGAAGAAAAGCTGAGATGTACTAATTCAACGACAGAATCTATTGATAAGCGTCTTAAAAATGCCCAAACACACCATAAACGCGATCAAATTCAAAATGAAGCCATTATGAACATTCAGCAACGTTCCATACAGATCATAAACTAACATCATGTATCGCGATTAGAATTTTAATAGAGAATTTTAATATAGTTCACAAACGGCAATAAAAATCACATAAACAGTTAACGATTGACCCACTAGGAGGTCCGGAGTCAGCCACGGCGATAGTAAAAACTGACCAGCTTATAATGACCTTTCGGAACTACATTGGTCTGGAATACAATATCGAAACGGTCATGGAAGATCTTGGTAAAATGGTTGCAGTAAAGCACTCGATGTATCAGATGCAGATGGGTCTGAAGATAACGTCTATCATGCCGTATGAAATATCAGGGAATTAATTATTAACAGACGTAATGCGATTAGCTATCGTGCGTTCTCCCGGTAGCCATTGTAATCTGACTACTAAGGAGAGATTATAAGAAAGTACCAGTATAGAGGGAAAATGTTTTGACATCATTTTGCGCATCAGGGATTATTGTTATGCAAATCGTTTTAATAAACTTAGGTCTAACTTAAGTCTTATTGATTATAATGGACAAACTGTCACATATAACTTTAATATAAATGGGAATCGAACAGCATAGTCATGAGAATATAGCATGTTTCATCTAATCAAACAACAAGAAAGCAAAAGATTGTTTATGAAGATATTAAGCAGGAAATAGTGCTGATACTGAATAAAAAAGTCCCAACGAATAAAGTTTTCTCGGGCAGTTTTTAAGCTTAGAAATATCGTCCCAAATTGTAAAGATTAGCTTATCCTCTTTTGTAAGCGATTCTTGGGTCGATTTAACCACAACATCTTCTAAAATGTTGTGACTACAAAGTTTAGATGGTACTGTCCGGATATTCGCTCTACCGCGCGTAATACCGCAAAACTCTTTTATCCGTCAACAATGGTCGTTCCCCAAAACGATACAAAAACCGTATCAGTAACCGCTATTCATTGACAACTTTTCCATCAATTAAGTTATTTATCTGGATATTTGTGCGTAGTGTGAACATCTATTCGATAGGAAGTGCATCGCTCGCTTGTGTGCGAACAATAGCATTGGCGGGCGCTGGACACGTTCCATTACACGCCCACAATGGACAAATTATAAACAGTCCACTTGCCTCCATACAGGACACATCACTTCCTCTACCTATTGTCAGTTTTCAATACAATAACTTTTATTGAAATGACGCTAGAACGTGTCTTTTGCCAACTTTCAATGGCCACGATTTATTTTGTGAGCCCGATTGTGTTGCGTCCAGTACGTACGATTTCCGTTCTATAAAAGGTTCCGATGTACAAGGAATGCGTCCAATACCTCTGCTACAAAGAGATTTTATTTCTGACTTGTGTGACGTATAATTGATGCCCGTTCATGAATGTGGTTACTTACTTACAATAAGTCGTGATCAATGGTTGCTTAGGAAGTCGTTTGTAAGTTACCTGTAACAAGAATACAACATTTGTTAGATATTTTTACCACAATTGGCAGATGTACCTACATAAAAAGACAAATTAGTGCCAAAATGGGCATAGAAAATATATCCGTTACAACTCTTATGAAAGTAATTTCGGTGATTCGAATCATAATTCCTACCCAAGGTCTTCAAGTAGACCTACTTTCTGTAGTTGACATCTGAGTTTTTATGCATGTATCGTAAATTTCCCAAACCCAGTCTTACTCTAGAGGGAATATTCCAAGGTAAAGGGTAAGCAAAGGATACGAAGGGTCGAGATACTTTTTCAAACCCTTTGTTCTCAGAATTACTCTCAAAGTAAGGAAAACTTTGCTTTAAATCTTGCATCAAAGATTACTATCAGTCTGAAGAATCGGTTGAAATCAATACGTTTGAAAAGTTAAGTGTATTGTTGAGTGCACATTCAAAACGCTAAAATCTAGGGTAGTAACAAAAAAGAGGCGACCTATGACGTAACTCTCTCATGTAGGTCGTACAAAAACTGAAGCTGTCATACATATTGCTATCCATTTAGAAGATTGAACTCTGACAGACATATCAGATCCAATAGATAATACATTTATATTGGAACTGATTTCTTCGTGATTGATGCATTCCGGTCTATCAGAATTGGAAGAAAAAGAATCAAATAAGATAGATCTCTCAATGCATAGATCTTGTCCTATACCGTTAGTAATAGAACTTAGATTCTAAAACCTGATACAGTTCAATGTATGCCGATTAATATCAATTATCTGAGCCTGATTTAGCCTTTTGATTAAATTGAGTTGTATCTTGTTCGGCTGCCGTATTAAAGTTTACCCTGCCTCAGGCATAAGGCGTAGTAATAAATATATACTATTCTAATATATTATCCTGATTGTCTGTTTGTTTGTTTCTCAATTACATGTTAGTGAGTTGAGGCTATTTTGCTGGCTAAGTGGCTACCGGTGATAGAATGGACAACCTTTCATGTTCTATAATCATATTTATAAATAGGGGGTTATATTTTCTAAATCCCAAAAAAACTTTGATCAGATCAATCACATACATATAGAGTGGCGTTGATGTAAAAAGAATATTATGATTTACATCTATGGTGATGAAGCAAAAAATTTGCCGATCGCTGCATCGGATAAACTGAAGATGTACCGAGTACACTGATGGTCTGCCATTTTCACTCCTATGCCCTAAGTTAGAAGGTTGAAAGGTGGTCGACCGTCAGTGAACTCGGTAGTACAATCAAGACTAGTCACAAACAGAAGGCAACAAACCCAAAAACATGACATTAGAAGCCTTTGTAGTTAATCAATAAAGATCTATTATACCTCCACATGTATGAAGAACAAGCAACACTTGCGCCTGGTATTATTGAAACCACATGTAAAGGAACACATCTTGTTTAAATACTGCTCTAGCGGTAAGCGGTTGAAGCACATCCGTTGTGGGTACTAGCTAACACATTTCCTTCAATTAGAACGTACTTTGAGGTACCTACTAGAAGTATTTTAAGCTACGATTTTGTATATTCTCTTCTTCTCTTTATTATTAAAGACCAAAAGGCTAAAAGTTGAGATAAAAATTTTCTGTTAACTTGGGAAGTTTAATTTTTGCATCTTTGTTACTTCCTCTATCGAACCATCAGCTGTCCAAAATGAAGGTATCTTAGAGCTATTTGATTCCTTTCAAACATACACCCTTCTTTGTATTATTAGCATGGGTATTCTACTACCGCAAAAAACCAAAGTCTATTGAGAAGGCCTTTGCATACTTCCCGCACACATAGCCAAACATAAAGAAGAATCGGCCAGATGTATCACAATTAAACGTTAAAAGAAACAAAAAAGTTACGACGAAAAAACAAACAATTTTATATTCAGCCATTTTATAATCGGAGGCGTATTGCAACAGAGGAGGGAGGCGTATTAGAACACTTAATCAGTATGTACGGCTGCTTCGCTACTTAGGAAGTGGATACAAGTATAGTTGGTCTCAGACATAGCTTATTATACATAGAACATCTATTAGTACTCATTTACAGCGTAAACTGGGCTTGTTCAGGTCAATGCACTGATTCTACCGTTATCTTAGGACCCATTCTAACACTGGTTATGGGATTAGGATTATTGTATGAGATGGAGTATTGTCAGGAGTTTCACTTTTGTAATAGTAAATTGCAATTGGCTTTGTACGCTTGTCTGTTCTGTTGAGATTTGGACAAATAGCAAAACGGATTCTGGGATTACTACGTATCCTTTGCCAACCGTTAAAGCTAACAAGGATATAGGCAGACTGAGTTTCAAAAGACGACCACCAAAGGAGAGTTGGAGATAGCCCAGTCTTACAATTCCATTGTTAATTTAAAACAAGTTTTTACAGCAAAGTTTTTATTTGTTGAGTCATACAATACATAATGATACAGATTTTTGGGGATATTTTACACTAAGTAGGCCATAGTATTACCTTGGGGTATATCGTATTAGCCAATACTGACGGGGTTGTGGAGGTCAGATAGGCAGTCGCCCCATGTTAAATACTGGTATTCAGCTACGTCCAGCTAGACTGTAAGGCGACCCCAAAATAGTAATATAGTAGGCATAAAACAGACCTCATCACGAAGCCGTCAACCACGCATTCTGTACATTAAACTAAGTAACTTTACGCAAAAATTATTGCTGGGAAACGACTTTTTTTTTGGGGTGATATATCATGTTTTGTGGTAGAACTCAATGCAACGCACTCAAAACATTGTGCTGATGGATGGATTGAATAGTACGGGGGTCGTGGAGGTGTTTAAAGTAAAAATCTTACATTAAAAACTTGTATTTAAAAAAACTTGTCAAAAAGTTGGAACTTTGAACCCCAATATCTCCGTAACTAGAAGGTTCCCAGGTATGGTGTACAACAAAAAAAATGATCGCAATGACAAGGAGAACAAGTGCCTTTCGGCTACGTTAAGAGGTGTTTTACACCCTTTATAAAGATAATGATGAATTAGTAGGTAAATATACATTGAAGTCTCCACATAAATCAGAATAAAGTCGAGCAAATCAGACCCAACGATTACAAAACAAGAAAAACCTTACCCATAAAAATATTATCTAAATCCTTTCTCTAATTACAAATATCTAAACTATAAAGCATATCGTTTTGTTAAAATGATTGATGATTGTAATTGTATATATCTAATGGCCACGATACACCTACTGAACAAATATTTAGCTGCAAGAGAATTTGACAGCAATGATGTATGGACGCGCTACTTATTGCTGTAGCTTTGTATTTTTTTTCTCATGCTTGCTTTTTTTCAAAAAAAGAGACGTAATAAATAAAGGAATATCTTGATTTGTTGTCATTGTACAAGAATATAAAACACCTAATCTAATTTTGCTTCATTCATCGTCAGATTGCAATGTCGGTCACTCTTGACTTCACAAGAAAAGAAAACTCAAAATTGCTTAAATGTATGTACTTACTTTAATTTGACTAATAACCAGTTTACTTATAATATATAAGCTTTTTTTTATAAAAATCGTTCTGTAAATGTCCAGCCAACCACAAAAGTCTTAATGAGAAGATTAATCACTAAATAAACTATCCCAGACGCACAGTAACGTCTGTTTTTTGTCCACAAAGTGTAACAATGGTCCAGTGATCATCGCAGTTGCCTGATCTTTTGCATGTGATCATTTATCATTAGGTGGACTCTATCATTTGGTATCTATGTACCTATTGATTAACTTTAAAGCAACTGATTATTGTGCTCATGCGCATTGTACGGTGCGCATATATACGAGAGGTTCTGAGTACCATGACAATTATTTTGTAATGAGCTTTTATTTAACTGGCCTTGTTAGTTACTTGGTTACGTAGTTAGTATGTATTGGTCAAATCTTACAATTCTTCTTCATATCATTTAAATAAAAGATATTAAAAGAATTACTTTAATTTATATTATGGTCATTGGTACTTGCAAGACATTGAACATTGTTCCACTTTCCTATTGAAGTGCAAAAATAATGTTTAAACTTACTATCAATTATAATTATGTAGATAGACCAATAACTAAATAAGTACCTAAATAGAAAATAACTAAAACAGAACTATATAATGTTCTAATTGTATCAGTTTCCCTTATTGTGAATAGTTCGAAAACACCAACATACCTTTGGAAAGGGCGCCCAAAGTTCAACTAAGTAAAGGATCTAATTTTCATGAGACATCGAACCGTGATGTAACCACTAAGGAGATTAGGCACTTGTTACTTCGCCGCCCTTGGACAGATTCCCTTAATAATGTGTCGGGTAAAGGGTCTTTGAATGCGGAATTAGTGGTCATCAGAGCTTTCAGCTTGAACAATATTCGAATACCTTCGGTAGTGAACACTCAGCTCTCTAGAGCTCTAAGGTAATGTTTCATTACTAAATACCGTTGAAACTACATAGAGTTTCCATTAGTTCTCGGAAAATTAATCTTGGAAAAGTTTCAGTAATTTTACGCTAAGTTGAGCAATAATTCTAAATAATCGATCAACTGGCATTACGACACTGAAGTACGTACAAGTTGTTCGGGTAACAAGGCGCGTGTCCGAGTGCGCGCCACCTGCGCATGATCCTGAATATGAGCGGGTTGTATTGTATGACAATTATACAAACCAGCTATTGAACCACCACCATTTTAATATCGAGTCAATGACTCTGATTATCCACTTTACAACGCTGCAGCTTTGCAAGCCACATTATGCAAATTATATACGCAAACAAGAAATACGCAGATCAAATACCCCCTTTACCCGTTTAGTTAAAATAAAACCTTTTAAATAATTTATGCAATCCAACGTTGCGTAAAGACTCCACGGCGCAACAATAAGAATACTTCATTCCAAACTTGACGTCACATAAAGTCGTGGGCGAGGAAGACAGCGCGAATAAAAACAAAATCTTTTTTTAATTTAAAGCGAAGAGACAATGAGCAAACACAGCTGGCGGAATGCAAAATGAAACTGAATAAAGGGAGAAATCCACGAGTTGTGACATTAGCCGAAGCAATCGTCGGTAGCACCGAACAGTCGAGTAATTTATATGGAAACAAAGTGTCGAGGATAAAAGAATTGTCACGTCACGTGCGATAAACGAGAGCCAGGATAGCGAGAAGTAAGACTTGGGGGTCCATGTCCGCGGTGAGGGGCAGACGAGCGGCGGAAAAGCTTTTTATTTAGTGTGCAGATATTACGAACAACACAGCGGACGTCTGACGCAGCCCGATAGCCTCTCTGATACTCCTTACGACATCAGATAAGCTGAGAAACGTCCTCGGGCAACTGAGAAAGGAAACGCGACTGCTGCTCGGGATGTATTATTGTTGTGACTATTGCCTACCATAAAGCGTGGCCACAGATCCTCAATTAACAAGCAACGGAACTGTATCGAGCGTCGCGTCCGCAGCTATAAAACTGTGTACGTATGGCTCACTTAGGGAGTGCATGCGCTTTCAAATAAATATGTCCGATTAACACGATTCATGGCCAAAAACAGCGATATTTAGGAGTCAATTAAGAATAAACACGTTGGAACGCCCGGCGCGTCTCGCGTAAAACGTAACTAATAGCCGTTTAGATGGCAACACTGAACAGCAGGAAGCCATGTTGAGAAAACCTGTGGCACTTGCACCGCGGGCGCCGCCGACCACGGCCGTGTTTACGACACTTCTCCTGTTCTTATTGATTGAATTCGCCACAAATTAAAAAGTTTATTGCCCCATTCTGTAAAGTTCGCTCGAGGTTTTTTGCGTTCGTTAATAAACTTTACAATACCGCCGCCTTCGGAGTTTCGAAGCACGTAAATTTAAGTTAAGAGCTCTCAGATACCATGCTGTAGCAAAACGTTACACAAAAATACTCGTATATTGCATACTTTATGGTTAAACAAACTGGCAGCTAAAAAAGAAACTAAGTTTACGCAAATAGGATAAAAAAAATAGCCAAGCAGACGATTCAGTTCTCAATATCGTAACAAACCAAGCAAAACACAAAGATCAAATTAATCTTGGAATGAAAATACAGT
Organism: Xestia sexstrigata; assembly: GCA_941918905.2. Lineage (NCBI taxonomy): Eukaryota > Metazoa > Arthropoda > Insecta > Lepidoptera > Noctuidae > Xestia > Xestia sexstrigata. The sequence goes on along the minus strand of OW799213.2, from coordinate 9,548,793 downwards.
ATTCCTTATAAAAGACAATAGCATCTATTGTGTAAGGTGATACCATTTTACGACTTAAGAAGCCATACGTAGCAGACTGAAGGAGCATTGAGGTGTCATTTCTTAAAGCGCAAACAATACGTTAAATCGGTTTTAAAGACGGACGAATTCACAATTATTTAAATAAATGATTGATGAAGCGCAAATGTAGCGGTTAATAAAACGAGAAAGTTTACAGAACGTATAACAGTCATCTCGTAAATATTCAAAGAGACGCGTCAAGTCGTCAAGTTGGGGACCCCTTCAAAGTACGTCCCGAACACGTCAATTTGTTTACGAATTACGCATAAATTCGTCCCCGGAGACAAGACATCTCGTGCGGCGATCGCTGTTGCGACATTTCAATAAAATTTACGATTGTGACTTAAATGGCGTGTCCGATGAACAAAAAATGTCCCGACATGTTCCTCTTTTATTTTAGACGTACATTCGGTTCGTTAAAATATCTTGGCCGTGATAATAAAACTGTCCGTGTACTCTACCACTAATAAATACACCATTGAAATCGATATTATTTGGGATAAAATAGCTAATTCGATTCTGAATCGATGAGTTTATGAACACTTTAGAAATTTTATAGACCTCGTTACGTTTCTTTTCCAAGAATATAGTTTTCACGTATTTTCATTCATATTCATGGGGTAATAAAGACGGCTTTATTTTGGTATGTTTGCATTCAGATAAACGTGTTTGGGTATAATAATCTAAGCTACCATACTACTAAGGTTCAATCAGTTATCTCATTCCGAATAATTGAATCACAAATAAATTCATAGATCTTCTCTAAATTATTTAAAATAAAAATGATTTTAACATCAACTAGAAAAATCTTTATAATATTTATTTTTCGAATGCAATATAATTACAGGCTGAGAAAATTGCAAATCTGTATTTTTTGACATTTATTTATTTATTTATTTAAACTTCATGTACAAGGGTGGTACATAGGCGGACTTAATGCCACAAGGCATTCTCTACCAGTCAACCTTTCGGTCAAATAGGATAGCATTGTGATAGAGTACAACAAAAATAAATAAGAAAAATACCATTTTGCAAGCATTAATTAAAAACCATAAATGGGTACATAAATACTAATACATATAATATTTATGCTAAAATAAACTAATATTCATTCATTCAGAGAGATACATGAGAGGAATGTTATTAGCTGAAAACAAAAGAATAAAACTTGGTCAACAATGCTACTGGCATACAAAAAAAAGAAATAAAAGATTTCAAAGTTACAATTCGTCAGCGTCGCAAAGCTTCAACTTCCAGATGCTAATACGACAATCGTTGGAGAGGAAGAAAAAGAACAATATTATTTTAAGATTCTAAAATAAGTGTGTTACGTGCTTCAGCCAAATACACGGAACATTGATGGGTGCTATTGGGCATGACAGGCAAGTCTAAGACGAATGGCTTTGAACAGTAACTCCCGGTATTTTAGTCTACTCGACGTTCCAACCGGTCGTATGGTACATGTTTACTCAGATGAGTCGGAAATTTAAAATTAGGAGGTGATTTAGTGGATCTACATGGGAAGAATTCGGGAATGAGTTTTCTTTGAAGAGTTGGTGACACGTTTAGCACCTGTTGTAAGTTTGCAAGAGTTGTAGAGATGGATTTTTTTACAATTTAAATTCTATAATAATCTAACTTCTTAATATTATCTTATTTATTTTCATTTGTATTATAAATTCAAATGTTTGTTACTGTTTTACGCGAAAACTACTGAATACAGCACACAGCCAGTTTATAACCTGGATTAACACCTAGGATATTTTATCGCGATAGTACGATCCCGTGAGGCGAAGCCGCGAGCATAGAATAGTTTAAAATATTTAGTCCAACTTCTTACAGACAAATAGATGAAGGAACTGGCTGTATACTCGGAGCGGACTCAATTCTATGCTCCTTTCCTGTTCATTAACATGAATAGATTTAATTTCCACACACAACCATCTGCCCAAATTGAAGCAACCCATTTTGTATGACAAACTTTATTCTATTATAATTATTATAATTTAAAACGCTACCTTACGCGTTTTATGTATAAGTGAATTTATTTTAATGTGTTATTTCTTTATTAAATATGAATACACACAAAATATTAGATTTAATAAAAATAAAATTCAGTTATAGGTAACTATATTATTTAATGTTAATTTTCTTAAACAAACATTCAATATAAAAAGTCTCTATCTGAATTCGTTACCAAATACAAATGCGTTCGCCGCGGGTCGTACTTTTTAAAAGCTAAGGCGTTTAAAACTCTCAACGTTTTACATAAAAAAGTCCATAAAGAGGCATATTTCATTAGTTTTTAGCTTTAAAACAACGGGGTGCCTCGTGTTTTTTGTATGAAGAATACCAACTGCGACGCGGCCCACGCGAGCCCCCAATGATCGTTTCACACTTTAAGTGGCAGTACAGTAGTGATATACATGCTCCAACTATTTTTAAAACAACTAGAGGACGAAGGGACTTTTTACGTGGGATTGTAGACAAACCACCCTGATACTTCTACGTATTTTTTCATTCCAAAACTTTTTTAATGTCTTGCCGAACCGAAAAACGAGCATATTTTACGTTATGCAAATATTTTCGTATTCTTCTTTTTAAAGACGACAGTAAAATTAATTACGACCTCAGTAAATAAATGTCTTTCAGAGTAATAAAAATAACAGTAAAAATTAATAACTGGACTTCGGAACGATATTTTACCTTTTCCTATACATGTAAAATACGGCCCTTAAAGTTAAAAAATAAGCCATTATAATATAAAGTACAATCTCTTACATCTGTGACATACTCTTGGCTTGTATCGACACCTCTAGGATTTTTGATCGTCGTATTATAGATTTGAGCTCTAGATAAAACACGGTCCCCCATCAATTTCGTACAAAATATTTGGTAAGATCCAAAGATTCGTTTTATGGGTTTTAAAAGATTAATGCGGAGATAAAGAGATTTGGGGCGGTTCTGACGGACCGGAATTTTTGGAACACGATAAATTCTGACACCTTTACTTTTGAGGGAAACAAATGGATCGGAATTATCCCTACTTACTTTTTGTGTTAGCGATTTAAGTTTTTAAGGTTTAAACGTTTTAATTAGGGTAGAAATAATGACTCCCCCCCTTTAAAACCTTCCCCACCCCACGGAAAACGTTTTTGCTTGCGCGCACGCAAAGGCTCCGCCCATCGCAGACATCCTACTGTGCTTTGTTTATTAACGATCTTCTTGAACCATGAAGCTTTTATGTTTTTATTTATCATACTAAATTACGTAATTTGATATCTAAATTAGGTATTATAGTCCCTTTTATATTTAATTGTAATTTATGGTTTATAATTTGTATTCGGGAACTAGAAGAAAGTACTATTTTCATTTAAAATATCACCAAAGAAGAAATAACAAAACTGTTACAATTACCGTACGGTACTTGTAACAGTTTTGTTATTTGGATTTTGAATGTAATATGGAAGGTTCCAAGTTTTTGCTTGAATAAGGCACGTGGCAGACATTTTCCTAACCAATAGCAAAATATTTTGAGTGTAAATTTTAGTTTTGAAACTTGCGCAAATACCCGTACGAAAGTGATTAGTTGATCGGACGTCGGAGTCTCGGAATGAAATTTACGAGCATTAAAACTATCTCCATTTCATCGCAGCCTGTAGGGCTTAGTCTACGCCTTTAGTGAGAAGCAGCTGCTTTTAATCGAATCCCAATCAACTACGGAACCTTGTAAAATAGTTTACTGAAACATTAAATATGTAATCAAAACTGCCGCTCTGCCCCAATACACCATTAAAACTGATTAACTGTTTCATAATTTTTAATCTCCACATCGCTGTTGTAATGTTTATCTTACTTCTTTGTTTATGAGCAATCGTAATTTGTAACCGAAGGGGATTTTTAAAACGTAAAAAGAAGCCATAATTATGAAATATGTGTTCGAACAAAACAAAGTATTTGACAGCTTAACCCCCAAATACTGAAACGTCACTCAAAATTTAAGTTGCACTTATATTTAACAGATACTCAAAAGTGACGTTTGGACATACGAAATTTAAAGTTTAGGAGCTGCTCAAATGTTAAGCAGTCCTTAAATTTTGAGTGACGTTTCAGTATTCGCGGGTAAGTCCCTTTGTAGGAAAGCCGCATTAAGCGATAAGCAAATAGGAGTCATTAGATAGCACGCATAGGTTGATTGATTGTATACAGAGATAAATGGTAAGGCATCATTAATTTCTTATTTACCGAGCTAAACAACGTGTGTGTCGTTTGTGGAAGAAAACGGTTAACGTCAAAAATTGGACGGGGACACAATGGTGGAGCCAGGATTAAAAGCGAAGCGGTGTAGCAGTAGCGGACGCATCATTTATCAGAACAAGTCGAGGCGGCCGCGTCGAGCTTTAACAGCGATGGATACCCGGCCCAACAAATAATATAGAACCAAATTACCCAACCATTTCTGGCTCAAATTAAAAATGTCCGATATGCCCAATAAATTAGACTTGTTTTTGGTAATCAAGAGGTCACAGACCATTTGACATTGACTATCTGGGATTACCAATTTGATAAACATTTACAATATTCACACGCGTCGGCAAAATATCGCCCAAGGTAGTTTTACGATCGTTACTTCAGTGCGATTTATTGCAGATTCATTATCTTCGATCTAATAATCGTTGTACAAATTGATTTCAGCGTTTTGTTGTTTCACGGAAATTTCATCGTTGACACAGGCTTTGATAATACTCTTCATTAATTATCAGGAGAATTATTATCGAGTGAGCCATCAAGAAAGTCCACAAGGCAGTATCAATCAGTGTTTGCGTTAGAATCCAGTTGGAGTCCACGTTTTACTTAGTTAAGTCCGAAGCGTGCTTTATCGCCTTATCGCGTGACAACAGGCTCTCCGTCAACTTTAGGACTAACGGAACGTCATGTAATTTCTAGTAACGACGTGTTTCTTTTATTGTCACATGGCACTGGAATATTAAAATATTGACTTATGTTCATCCAATAGGCAATCGTACTGTCAAGAGAAAGTTATAGCTATAATTTCTTGTCTTTGTCTCTCCACTGGGAGCTGAGAGATCATATCATCATGGGAAACTAAAAGAACACGTAAAATATTTTATGGTTCCGCAAACGCCATATCGGAGTTTATGGCTGAGAAAATAGATTTATTATTTTAAGGTTATTTTATATGTTTGAGTTGAATATTTTATGTTCCTTTCTGTGAAATCTCTTGCCGTCTGCGGCGAGAGGACGAGGATGGTCCACGCGATACGTATCAAAGACACATGAAACCTATAACTTCACACTAAAGCCGATTGTAACATCAGCTTATTGCCACCAAACGAATAAATTCCTTCACCTTCCTTATCTTGAATCTTTAAGAGAAACCCGAAACCGTAAACATGCACGTTGAGCATACAGTGTTAACTATTCATTCGGTGTCTCTAGGGAATATATTGAACAAAAGACGGGCTCAGCATCCGACTACACTATTTCTCACTACATCGGTGCGATGTAATCAGAGAAGACGACGTGTCGTGCTTATTTATGTATGAGCGGGGCGCGGGCGAGGGTGGGCCAAACGCGCTGGATACAAACAGAATAATATTGATGACACTGCGCTGCTAGGGGTCATGAATCATTAATCGTCTGCTCTGGTATACGGCTCTATTACGACTGCTTGCCGGATAAGCCACCCTTCACGAGGTGAGGCCGTATGAGCGCGAGTCGCCCCGTCACCAACGCTTGCCTTTTTCAGATTGTTATGAGCAATTAAATTTTCGTCTTGAAGACGCTTTAGGTCTTCTAAACACTCTTGAGGAATTTTGATCATAGTTGTTGCTTATATAAGACAACTAAAGTAAGTCATCAATTTGATATGATTATCATCAGCGTATAATGTTCCCACTGCTGGGACTCCACCACGCGGGCCCAGTGCGGATTGGTAGATGTCACATGTCTTCGAATTTTTGGTTCTAGGACATGCCGGTTTCCGGACGATGTTTTCCTTTACTGTTATGAGAGCAGTGGTGATGAAATAAATTATACAAAGTAATGCCTGTCTGGCTTCGAATTCACGACTTACTGTTCGTAAGTCGGGGCAACCACCACTGGGCCACTGCTGCTCTGTGATGTGATAAATGACAAAAAATGATTATTTTCTCCTCCTAGACAGGTATACCCTAGTTTAAGAGGTAGAGTATTATTCTTGTACAGAATTTGCAACATAAACTATAAATGTATTTGTTAACCAAATATTAAGCTGTATTTCAAACTCTGTATGTTTTTTTGATAAATAAAGATTATTATTATTATTTTGCAATTAGGTTTTTACAAATACTTTTACACTTCAACTATGAGATGAAGGCGGTATTTCGTACCTAGTCAGGTACGAAATACCTTCATCTCATAGTTCTCTACTCATACTCTGAGAAGAAACAGCCGAAACAAACTCACTGGTCATAGTCTTGGGATAGAAGTCTTAAGGATACCTAACCTATCTTATTTATTTTACATTTTGGAATATTTCATTATCTTTCACCGTATTTTCAGAATTGTATTTGTGTATTACCTATAGCCTTGATACCACAACCTGTTCAATTGTGTCATCCACTACCAAAATAGTGACCACAAAACGAACTTAAAGCAATTTTCTACAGTACAAAAAAAGCAAAGGCAATTTAAGTTAATTCAGTAAGCAGCAGACATGGCTACTTCCAAATGAACTCAAACGTAACAAAAACGAAAACAAATCGTGGACAAAAACGCAGGTCATTTCGGTGTGGACTTTCTCGTTTATTTTTTCTAAACGCTGCGTGGCCCGAGGACGTGCATCCGAAGCCTTGAGATCTTTTTTTTCCTATTTTAAGTTCGAACAAAATTTTTATTCTACCTCTTGTGCATGGCTGAACAACGATAAAATAATAATGCTCCAAGTCGAAGTGACTACTTCAAAAAGGGACCGTAAGGAAAGGCCGGAACGTTCCTAAATTTCTAATCGAGATTTTATTTCACGATCACCCGGCCCGTTCTTTATGGTCTCTTTTTGCAATGTTTTAGGTCTCAAGGTGAAGCGAGCATTATTCTTTTTTTAAGTACAGTATGACGGTTAAAATATTTGGGTAACTTAAAATTTGTGCAATAAAATTTACAAAATGGAGTCATAAAAGTTGTTGATTCAAAAACGTTGAAACTGTGCCAACAATCAGCTAATGGTTTCGACAAAATTGTTATCGAAAATGGTATGACCTGATTTCGAATTCGAATTGTGTATATTTATTCGGATATGGAAACACAGTCCCCAAAGATCTTGTGGGAAAAATACATTTTATCGATCGAAAATCAAAGGTCGACTGCCACAACTACTTTACCGAATGCGTTAAAAAATACCAGGCCGCCGAATAAAAACATACTGGAGAAGTATTCAAACAAGACTCTAAAGTAAATAATAAAATACCTCATTCTGATTCTAAGCGTACCTACACATCCCATAACAATTTTACAAACATGAAAGTATTCAAAACGATTTTTTATAAAGGAACGACACATAAAATTTACATGACAAGTCAACTTACATGCCATAATGTAGTCATAACCATATCTATATCTTGGCAATAAAGTACTTTTTAAAATTCATCACGTGTCCCCAAAGTCCAACATGCCATCGAGGGAGGCACGCTTCTTACAAAAAGGCTACCCAAAAAAAGAAAAACGAAAAAAAACAAGCCAATATATTTTAAATGTTTCAATGAGACACAATAGGAGAAAATAGTTTCTGGCGACATTGTGGCCCGTCAAGGTCTGTATTTTTTACAAAGACAGTTACTGTTTGTGTTTAGTCAGAATTTTTTTAAAATTAGCTCTCAATTGTCTTATGGCAACCTTTTGTGTTGCCATAAGACAATCCCAATATGGAATCGATTATTTTTTGTCGATGTCTAATAACGCAAACCGTTTTACACATCAACCCATCAGGCAAAAAACTAATTTTATAAGATCAGTCCTGCCTACAATTTAGTACAACGGCAGGTAGGCGGCCAATTTCTAAGCCTATAGTTAAGTAATTTGCGTATTTCCTCACGTACCATAATAATGTTAAAAAGAAACTACCTATCCTTCCGCCTCTGGCAACGTCACGCACATCCCTTTACAAACAAAAAGAAAAAAATGGAGATAATTGTGTCCTTGTCGCAGGTAGAATTTGGTAAAAAAAACGCCTACTAAAAGCAAAGCATTAGGTCTGCAAAAAATTGGAAGCGTGATCGCTGTAAATACGTCCTGGATTAGCAGCAGATGTCGATTTCTGAAATGTAGATGATGTGCATGATATGGGTCCAAATATTTTTTGTATCGATCTTACCTGAAATCATAAATAATATCGCTTAAATTCAACAAATAACACAACAATGAATAGAAACTTTCGTGTGCGTGTCTCGTGACGGATTTGTGATAAAGGATTATGCTGCTCCGCCTAGTGTTGGGCAATGATAATAATCCGGTTAAATATCATTTGGCTAATAATCGATTAAAAGCAGTTAGTAGCCATAAATAGCAATTATGGATGATAACCCCGCTGTTAATGTTATTTTAGTGATTCCCTTATGGTTTTCAGGCTTGACTGTCAGATTAGACTTCATTTTCATCATCTTTCTTTGTAGTAAATAAATGTGCAATTTAAAACTAATCTGGCCCATTTAAAAATTTTTAATCAGCTATTTACATTGATTTTTGAAAATTAGTTTTTTTTTTTTTTTAAATTCTTAATCATGTCATGTATTTGGGATATTTTTTTGGGAATTTTTTATTTTCGTATTTAGTTGTTTTTTTTTTGTTTGTTGCTCAAAAATAATTTTCAGCCTAATTACTGCTAGAAACACATCCAGTGTTTTCTTTTGGTACATCGATTGGATGGGACGCTAATGGATCTATTTCTGGTGCATTAAGAAGTACAGGTTCATTACAGTCACAGGATATTTCATCGATTTCTGATGTTGGAGGGAAAGGTTCCGAATCCATGTAGAAATCACTATCCGTATCTACTCAACTCTAAGCATTTATTTCAATTAGACCATTACGGCACTTTTGAATGTCAAAATTACAAATAAAAAACAAAGCTACAGTCCCAGTCACAAGGCATAATAACTTGAGAAAGTACTGTAGTTGCCCATTCCCTAGCGTAGATCTCTATGGAGAAGAACGGGCAAGAAACTCCATGGACACTCTTTTGAATCAAAATATTGTTACAAAATCTTGGTTGCATCATTAATTTTGAAATTATACATATATGTGAGAACGATGTAGAAAGACGTGCACATTAAGAACGTCCAGAGTAGAAAAAGACAACAATTTAACAACAAACGAATTAAAATGAACCCTGGCAGCCAAGAGATGACCAGTCCCAACTGACAGCGCCTGTTCACGAACATGACGCGCGCATCGGCGCCATTTAACTTAACCATATTGAAGGGAATTAAATGACCCGACACACCCGCCACCATCAGCGAGACATTTGAGTGAGCATGACATTCTCTAAGCCACCAAGGCATATTCAAGTCAATGAAAGATAACTAAATGTAAATGGTGACTGAATAATACAAAGTACTCACACATGTGCTATGCAATTATATTACTAAGAACTGGAATCTACACAATGCAAGTAGGTATATTTTTACAATCTTCTGCCGCTTTCACAATACATCAACATGGGAATCAATTCTTCTTCTTCTTCTTTGCGTGGCGATAGACTCAAATAATGCCCGACCAGTACAATCAATTAGTTTGCCCCTATGGTTGTGGAGCAGGACCAGCATTTAGCCAAACATTTTTATCATCAATGTAATCCCCCAACTTATAATATGCTTGCCTACATAGTGTGCGTTTTATACAAGATTTAAATTTCATCTCGTTCAGTTGAAGAATGTGGGGAGGTATTTTATTGTAACATTTCAAACAGTACCCCATGAAAGATGAATCTACTTTAGCAAGCCTGAAACCTGGCTGAACTAGTTGGTCCCTATTTCTAGTGGTGTCTGTCACCTCTTCTACTGAATAAATGCCGATTTTTCCTAACGTACATGATGTTTTCATAGATGTATTGACAAGGTACTGTCATGATATTAATTTCTTTAAACAGTTCTCTTAGAGAATCGCGTCTACGTAATTCATAAATGGCTCTGATGGCTCTTTTCTGCAGAATAAATATAGACTCGATGTTTGCAGCCCGTCCCCATAGTAAAATACCGTATGACATAATACTATGAAAATAACTAAAATAGACTATTTGATATATATATATATATAGGTAAGTTATTTTTCCTGCTCGTTCAGTAGTTAGTTTATTTCTTTTTTTTGTATGAACATCAGGTTGAGTACTAAAGGTCCTTTCCGTAACTGCTGACGTGTAAGGAGCTGATAAAATAGCAACTGTTTTTTTATGAAGTTTAGTAGAACTGCAAATACCCTTCCACCAGCTAAAGGCGTCTGTTTCTTCGACTTGAGACCAAATAAAGCGATTCTTCCAAAACTTGTCTTTTGCTTTGTAATCGGCTAATTCTTTCATGACGTTTATTTTTAAATGTTGGCCCAGTTCTTATAGTATATATATTGCATTGCTTTTATATCTTCTTCTGGATCTAATTCAATTCCATGTGAAGCAGGGTTGAGCAAATAAGCAGCCAAATATATTGGTTCAAAAGCCATTGCAGTCCGATTATCTTTTTCACATACAAAAAGTGAAAATAAATAAAAAGAATAACAATACATTGAATCACACTGCGTACACGCACCCAATTTATGTTCACACCCATAAATTTTACAATAAAACAAAAAAAAGCATTTATTTTTTTAACAATACAATAATAGCAGGGTTATCATCAATTGCAAGGCTATTAATGGACAGTTATGGATTATAATCGATAATAACTCAAAGCATCCGGCTATTAACCCAACACTAGCGCTCCGCCAAACAAAAATGCGAGATTTGGCAAAACGGTTACTGAGGAATGTCTCGAACCAAAATCTTGCGTGCTTGGACCATATTTATTTTATGAGGTTTTTAAGAAATCAAATTAACGTAAGGCATTCCGACAAAATGAACTGTACTTAATATACAGAAGTCCGTTGCTTGAAAGCATAAAAACGGTGATGATAATTAAAGAAATATGTTAAAATTAAAACTTAAATGATACTCAATACATAATGCATTTCGTACCAGATAGCATTCATGATACCAATGTATATGTGATCAATTTTCTCCAACAAAAGGTTCGATTAAGAAAGCATTTTCGACCCAAGTAATTTGATTCACGTATTCGTTGGTACTTTAATAGTTAACGTTGCTGACACTACTAATTTATGATTCCATTGAAATCTGATTTGAAACGTGGCTCTCGTTTGATAAAGTTAATGGACTCTCAAGCTATTTATTGGCAGCTACTAAGTTATTCTTTAGATAAATTCTTTATGGCTTCACTATCTAAAAATTCCTTGATATGGGCTCGGGGACAATTCTATCTTCGTTTAATTCTTTTCTAAATACAAAACGCAGTTTTAGGAAAATCTCATTTCTGAATTAATGGACTAATAGACATTCTCCGGCTTTTTGACAGTATGCTGATGATCTTCCATGAATATATTATAATTTCATTGGTAATAAATAATATTTCATATGCGGGCACAAATATCAAAATAACTTAATTAAAGTTTACTGAACCAAGAAATTGATTAACAAACAAAATAATTTATGGTGTAATCTTTTAGTGGAGAGCTGAAACAAATAAGTTTATTCCAATTTAAAGGGGATAGCCGATACAAATTACGTTTATGGAGGCATGGTCCGCGGACCGATAACCAGCAGGCAACCTGTTCCGAATGATTCGAATAAATAATGCGACCAGTTTAGATAAATCCTATCTGTAAATACTGATCGATATATTAATATGGGTATGGTTTTCGAATGCTGATAAGTATCGAAGGTACAATTTGGTTTTGTTGTTAATTGATAAGAATTCGGAGTTTTATTTGTCGTTATTTTGTTTCTTTCAGTTTGTTTCTAAGCAATCGGTAAAGTTTTGTCTAAAATCAGAATTTACGCATTTTAAAATGTTGGCTATTAGGAAAGGAACAGATCTCTCATTCCTAAACAGCTACTATTTTTACCATAAATTATGAAATACATGCATAACATATTTTCACACTAAAGTCCCAACTTGTACAGATTATTAATTAATTGCCCATTTTCAGAAACACTAGACGACGGCGACGCCTAAATAAAAGAGCACTATGGGAGTTCGAACGCTTAGCCCAACACCGAAAGTTGAAATTCCAGCATTGCAATAATTATTAAGCATCCGTTTAGGTGTAGCCTAGTAAGACGGACATATGATTTTTTCGTTTGAAGAATGATTGAGAGGTCCCGCAAATAGGCCTAGTTAGGGCGAGCATTATGAAATCGAAAGGGTATATGGATGATATCAATGATAAAGATATTTAATAGGGTTGAATAGGGAGTTACTCAATAGGGTAATAACGAACAAGTAGCCAAAAGTAAGTAAATAAAAGCTTTGTTCATAAAATCAATCCACATTTTATGCCTGAATGCATTGTTTCAACTTTTTCTGATACGAGTTTTTTTTTTATTTTATGGCACAATACACTAGAGTACAATAAATACACCTTTTCTAAGATCTGTATTTAGAACTTAGAACTTAGAAATCAACATCGAAAAAAAAGCAGTAACTGCAAATGGTTGTGTATCCTAACATCAATATTGAAGTAAGCATTACTTACGAGTATGCGTATTTGTACTGACTTTAATAATGTATTAGGCAATATCTTAGACTTCAAATTATGCCCATCCAAGTATCTGAATGAAATAATGTTCTATTCTATACGATGTTTTTGGAATATAAATCAATTTGGCTATCAAAGGTTTCATATACTTAAAATTTAAAATCAACTTATTGATGATATTGATGAAATGACAATCAATATTTGATTGTCATTTCATCATCCACTCTTCCTCGTATTGAGATCTTTAGACTAGGAATTTTCAACCAATAAATCCATGTTGATTTCCTTACGGATCCTACAAGTTTAGTGTTACTAGTGGAAAGATCTAAACAGTATTTATGTATGATGGCAGCCATGTAATTTGACCACGTATAAACGAGGCATCAAACGCCTAACAGGTTGTAGAAAGAAGCAGCTTGATCGAAGGACAAACGAACAAAAAGGCATTCCCATTCTATTATATATTCAATTCCGTACAAGATTCGATTTTGATTACAAGTTCATTCAAGATCTGGTTCAACGATAAGTAATTTGGAAAAGTCAATACAATCAAATTGGATCACGGCCTTGTTCTCTTGTTTTCTTTCAAATGCCTTCAATTATTACAGTTGTTGAACAATGAGGGAGCTCGGTGATTGCGTCTCTTGCTTTTCTTTTACTTCTATTTTTGTAAAAGTTTTGACAGCTGGATCAGTAACATCTTTTGTTAGCAGTTCTTTAATTTCATCCTTCTTGATATTTGCTCACATTAAGAGTACTATACTGTACTGCGGATTGTTCACTAATACGATCAACAGACCATGCTGCATGTATATACTAATATTATTATGAAATAGAATAAAAAAATTGGACATTCTAACGCACGATTAGATATCGTCGCAACATACGACGGAAAACAGCGCTCGGCCAAAGGATCATAGGATGGCCTGAGGCTCTCGACATGAAAGTTGATTCAACCGCTCACAATTTTCTGACAACTACTCCAATTTTGTTGGAAAGTTGCCTTCATATCTGAGATGCAATGTATTCGAGTTATTCCAATGCTAACTGGGTTAAGCGCCAGACAAAACCAATGTAGTACGTTGAATCCGAAATTTATCGTTTCCTTACCTTTTGTAAACATGTTGCTCTGCATTGTGCTACCCGCAACGGAGATGACACTTCCTCTTCAGCCGACACTCCAATCCAAGACATAATAAGGGTAAACAAGGAAAAACAATAAAATAACATTTTGGCACACATTTTCTTTGGTATTCCTCTTTTGACAAATCCAAGTTTGGTCAAAGCTCCGAGCTTATCATAACCGGCACTTTAATCTAAGCGACGGAATATCGCTCATAACTTTTCCGTGATTTTTCTTCAATGTTTACAATTCTAATCTTACAAGTTTTTCGTCACAAAAACATCGTACTTTACAGTAATACGAAAGTCTGTTGCTCCAATGTTGAAATCCGAAATCCAAAAATCAGCGGAGGCCGTATCATATTAATAAAAAACTTAAAATAAACACAAAACGTTAACAGTATGAAAACGCACTTGGAAAATATTTTTCACAGTTCGAATCGTTTCCGGCGGAATACTCCTCGAGAGGCGACGTTGCCGCCGACGCGGTCGAATGCGGACTAACCACCCCGCTTGAAGAAGCTCGGTTCCTCTCCCCTCTGTTGGTTAATTTTTACGTCTGTCTCGCTCGCACGCTAGCTTTCCCTAGTCTCCGTCCCTCCCGGCACAAAGCACCCATCCATGGCTACGTTCGTACTACTACGTGTGCCGCTCTCTCTGTTCTCTGTACTAGTGCATATACATTATTCTATCTCGTTTCATCTCGGGCGGTTTCACGTTGTTTTTCCTTGATGCAGTTTAACGGATGGGAATGTAGTGGTTATTGTTAGACAAAGACGGTGGTAGTAAAAATTTTAGGGTTGCTCGAAAGGGGTGACAAAGAATCGAGCTAATTCAGGGCCTTGCGTTTTTATGGGAACCCACGCGGTAAAAAGTATCCCGCCTCTCTCGTTTGTTCAACTTTATGGTCCTTGCATCGTGAAGCCATATTAATAATATTAATGGCTGCCGCATCAACTATTAATACAACTTTTTTATGGTGGTGTTTATGAAATCTTAATTTTATAATAGTTTATTTGACCATATAAGGTTTTATGAAGGACAGCTGAAACAATTTTCATCAATAAAGTATTAAGTTATAAAACCTAAGGGCAACTTAGATAATTTATGCTCGCTTAAGCTGACCATAAATAACAATCTTGAAAATACTTGGTAATATTTCACCATCAAATACTGATGGCAGAAGAGACAATACATTGGGAGAGGGAAGCTGTGCACAGAACCCCTTGAGCAAAAAGATTAAATAAGAATACAGTGTTCGTGACAGCGCACAAGCCTTTACATAAAGGCATTTTTCGTTTTCTTTCTCCAGAATCTAGGCTCGTTCTATTCATCTCGCTGTCTTTAATCTCCCAGCCTCTTGGCAGACTTTGTCTAGACGGGCCGTCCTGAGGTAACTGCGCACAATTTCGATACGGTCGAGCCAGGACGAATGTTTCTGTCGGACCTAAGTTATTAGTTTCGTACTTATTGAAGAGCTACAGTTATGTACAGGCTTCACTGTTATTTCACTGTAACTAGATGGTTAAGCTTAGGCTTAGGTCGGTTCTAAGGCAGTACAATTGTATTAGTTGTATTTTAGTACCAAGTTTAAGAGTTTACCTGAGCCCAGAAATGGTATCCAACGAATTTATTTGCTTTCAGTTCAGTTCAGTCTTGGGCAACTGCAACATTTCTTTGTTTTAATTGCCTTTGAATGACAGTTTGTTTTGCAGAATGCCAATAAATTTCAATAACTATACTATCAATAAACGTCTACTAACTCTACATTGAAGCTAAAATTGTTTGCTTTTGTAACATTGTTGTCGTGTATGTTGTGAATTCTCGAAATCCACTGTCTGTTCTGTGTCGACTGAAATTTGTGATAGTAAATATGCTTATACTAACAGTCTCAACTGTTGTAATGTTTAAACAAATCCAACCTCGATTGATTTCAAATATGAACAAATAAATTCTTCTCACAAACAACTGGTGACTTTCGCATGAAGTAAATAAGTAGCAGTTTAAACTGAAATAGCAAGCCAAGAAAAAACTAAATCTCGTGAGCTAATACTAAAATAGATGAATGAACCCTTGTCCGCGAAGCTGGGTCCCTTTAACCAGCAAGGTCTCAAGTTTATATTGTTGACAAATGCGATCCGTCCGCCACGTCGGCAGTTTATAGCTCGCCATGACAGCCGAAGCATTGTCAACCACGTTCAAAGGTTTACTACGACCTCGTAAAAACAAGTGTTCGCTTTTGGGAGGTCAAAGTTTGCTTGATTGTTTGCCCAAGGACAATTCACTAGAGGTTCGATTTTATTGAACAAATTGGGGTCAATTTGCAGGCTAAACTTGTTAATACAGATAATCTAGCCCGGCTTAGTTATTCGGCAAGTAATATTATACTATCTGCCAACAGAGCTAAATTAACATTCATAATGAAGATCGACGATGTTGTGTCTTATTATCATTGATTGTAATCAATGGATCTGCTGCTTTTATAAAAGCAAAATACATTTTATTTCTGGTAATAAATACAGTACTCGTACAGATGAGTGTTGCTATCGCTACATGTATACCCATATTATCCTCCTTACAAGAGGAAAGCGTTAGTGAAAGGAGACTATAAATTACGACGTGAACAGATCTGCTAGCGATACCAGAAGGCCTGAAACTATTTTGTGCGACTTTGATATTGCTAAGGCAATAATATATGATTTAGTTAGATTATCATAATCTACAACATATACGCTTATGCGGTAATTGGACGACGAATTAAGATTTACTGTGTTAATTTGGGTGCCAATGATAGAGATTATTGGTGATGATAAACATGTTCCTACTTCCTGCTACTCGCTGCTTTGGGAAGGACCAAATCTTCTGTGGTCTATTTAGAAGTAGTCTTGGGAGTAGTGGTCACTGAACCGACTCCAAACACAAATAGGCAGATGTAATTCCAACAGAGTGAAGTGGGGACATTGAAGAAATTGTGGGGCAAAATGGGCATGATAAGAGGTACCCTAAGGCTGAGAACAGACTTGAGACAAGACTATATTAAGACAGACCTTCCTGCCTTTTAAAAGTCACCATCCCCTTGCTATTGTAGCGAATACAGTGCGGCAATAGTCTGTCTTAAGACAGTCTTGTCTCAAGTCTACGCTCCTAATGCCTCTTGTGTCCCCAAAACCCGCAATATAAGTAAACTCTGCGTTGACACCGAAAACGCCGTAGAAGTGGTAAAGTTCGATACGGAAAAGAAGGCCCGTAATGCATTTTGTAGTAATCATAAAAAATATTGATAATAATTCAACATGATCTTTTTAGGCTCGTGTTCAAACTCACTGGAGAACAACACGGGTTCGTGGAAAAGTCAGAACCTGAAAAAACGTACCTTTCATAAATAGATAAGTCCTGTTTACTCCTTTGTCATATTATCATCTTGGCTACAAATAGAATGATGTCAGTGTCACGTAGGTGTCGTGGAAAGCTCCTGTTATAAACTAAGATGTGCCATATCGCCATGCGCCATTTCGTTGAGCTCCTTGAGTTATAAGTCGAGCTACACGATAACTGACAAATGCTTGCACTGACTGGACAGGTCCACTCAAATCTATGTGGTTCTTTCTTCAAAAGACCATCTCAGACACTAATCTGCATAGTCCTCATGTGAATTGAGCAAAATTATGTCTGGACTTCAAAAGAGATTATGACCTCTGAGTTTGTTTCGGCTGTTTTTTCTCAGAGTAGTCAGGTACGAAACACCGGCCCCATCTAGTTTAAAAAAAAATGACGTGTAAAAGTGTTTGTAAAAACCTACTTGCAAAATAAACATCATTTATCATACATAACTGATTTTTTTTTTAACGCCCACGTAGTACGTACTCCATCTATAAATATGACTACACTATATATTGCTTTGGCTCTAAGTAACACGACGCCACGAAAACCTGGTTCCCTAAAGCTAAGATGGAAGTCGCAAAGAATGGCGTTTTTCGTTCATTCCATGAATGAAAGAGCTGGTTGTGCTAATGAGTACACGACTAATTGCTTCAAGCAAAGCCGACGAACAATAGCAATTCGTTAAATAAAATAAAAAATCTTTCATTTCAGGCGGCCCATAAAAAAGTTGTTGTTTCGAAGCAACTAGGTAAAGTTTTACAGAATATGAAACAAAGCATTAAAGTCTTTTAATCATAATTATGGTTTATGGGAAACTATAAACTTGCTCTAGTGAACAATACCTCAAAACATGCCTATTGTTCTAAGGTTAGAAGTTATACCATTTTCTTTTTCTAGCCCACCGATGACAGGCAGTTAGTTCGGAATCTTGCCACGCGATGGCGCGGTTAGAAACACATTTGAGCCCAAGAACCATGTCCAATGATTCAAATAAATCTTGAGATATGACCTTTGGTATCAAGAAAGTTAGGCAGTAACATACATTACTTCATCCCAGTAGAACCAAGCCAAGCAAATGTAATAGAAATAACCGAACACCGCTGTAGGTAGCTGTTTCGTGAAACAAGGGGGCTAATTAGAACTTGTAAGATGGTCTGCGTAACTAACAGTGAGGGGCTTAGGAACAACTTGTGGCATTAGCGCGACAGTACGCCACTGTACATATCTACAATACACATACAATCTATGTGATACGTGGGTACCTATGTATTGCTACCACCGCGCATTCACATAGTACCCACGATTTGTGTCCGAAAAAGCCGCTTCTATTAAAACACCCCTTGTAAATTTGTAGGTTTAGACGTCTTAGGTTGCTTTGTTGCGAATTAGAATGCCGTAGTTTTATTAGAATTTAGGAACATTACTGGGGACGAAAATTCCATTTGAGGATTAAATAAAATTTTATCGTCTACCTGCTTCTTTTATTTTATTCTAGAGGTGAATTGTACACGTTTGTGTTCTAAATAGGGACTCGTTACTGCTTGTAATTTTACACCAGTGAACTTTTACTTCATATTCCGACTTGTGACCACAAACGTCATGTTGTGTTTGAGGTTATCGCTTGAATACACACCATGCAGGTTTATCTGATACCTTCTGTATGTTTGCAAAAATATTCATCCACTACAAATCCCTTGAGAACTTTCATCCAAATTAAAAGTAACTCCTCGTGTTTTTTCGTGTTACGGAAAACAGAAGAACATAAAAAGCAATCGTCAATAATTTTCATTCGTATATTTGCGGAAAACCAATATGAGTTCCCTAAAGCCGATCGTAAATTTTCACGCTCACTGGAACAAATATAAAAAATAACTACTGTTGTGTATGTTTTTCCGTCGTATCATCTAGTATGCATAAAACCTGCACCAGGGGGAGGCTGGGGACCACAATTCTCTACTCCTTCATTGATTTTACAGGTAATACGGGTGGTGCTGAGTCGACGTTTGAATAAAAACTAACCGATTAGCGTTGAAAAAGTAGCACTCTTTTTTTTAGTAATTTTGACAAATTGGGGTCTTAGGTACTTAGCCTGTCTGAATCGACATACTAGCTGTACCCGCGCGGTTACACTCGCGTGTTTCTTAAGTTGGTGTTTATGAGATTTAGTGTGAAAGTTAATGTTCCAAGCACACTTGGAACTTTAACTTTGCACTTCGGAACTCGCGCATTTAGAACCCTAAACCGTACCAAATGCAGAAGTTATAAATTGTATAGGCTTAGTTAATCCATACTCAAAATTAAGTTTGTTGTAATAGAAAAATGAGGAAATTCTCAAAATATTTCAAGTTTTATAAAATTTTATAATTTTTTGGTAAACATCATTAAAATAGGATAGGGATGAAAATAATCATATCTATACAATATACTTAAGACCAAAAATAAGAATAATGTGTATCGAGTTTTTCGAAAATCAGAGTTTATTTAACGGTGTGGAAAGGGGTCTTCAATTTTGCAGGGGAGGATATTACTGCTTGGCTTGATTTGGTATAAATAATCTTCGAAACAAGTTTTGGAAACGTCCTAAACGATAATTAGCTCTAAAAAATATTCCACATGCATTTTACACTCAGTTTTACACACAGGACAGATTTCCTTACAAATCGGGAGCAAAAAAAAAAACAGAATAATTTTTGTTACCTATTTGCCAGTAGCGAAGGGTAAATTTTTGTAACAGGTAAGCCGGTCCGGTGCATATTTTTAATAATGTCTAAAAAAAACATACATTGAACCATTTGTACTTTTAGTCATGTTTGGGCAATCACGTCCTAACTGAATTACCCACATTGTTTTACTTTTGGCAATAGTAGACTCCAGTACAGTGGTTGTTCCGAAGGGAAGCCGGTAGGTTTCGAGTGTTAGACACGTGGCGCACAATGCTGGCTCAAATTTGAGAAGCCATGGCCACGTTACCATTCACCAAATAGGATAGAAATGAAAATAAGCATGCGCCATCGCCAGGGATATTTACTATTTGGCAAAGAATTTGCAATCCATTAGAAGTGATAATAATTTGATTATCCATTTTAATTAAACAATGCTCACGACCAGTAAGTAACGTAAAAATTATTACTTGGAACGTAATTTTTATTATAGCTACTCTTTTACAACACCAGCCTAAATCAAAGATATTAAACACTAAAATTAAAATACGAACGTAAACGTAATACTAAAAAACTATTATAGTAATACCAGTGTGAAATACACAATATGTAATTCTCGAAGAAATAGACGTAACAAAATTCCAACCAGGCAATAGGTAAGAACACAATTATTATCCTCCAATTTAAAATTAGAAAGTGAAACAAACCAAAACGAAGACAAACCAAACAACGATGATGACAAATATTTCAATGCAAATTAGTACTAATAGCAAAATATCGCAGAACAGAAATGAGCTTGAACGTGTATCCTCAGGTTTTACACTATTCTGTTTTCTGTGATTGATTCATGAGTTCGTTTTTTATAGAACCTCATTTCATTACCTTTCAGCAGACGCCTGCATACTACTGAAACATACTGGCCACCTAGAAATTCTCATAACAACTGAAGATAAACCAACTTCCGAATTCTAATTTCAATGTAAAGTACCTATGCAATAACGCGTTGCCGTAAGATTCAATTTGGATCTTTAACTTTTTTCATACAAACATTAAACACCCTTATTTATTACCCATGAGGGCCGAATTTCATAAAAACTTTTCTTAGTAAGCACCTAGAAGCCGAAGGGAACATTCAGGCCCAAATTCATGTCTCTAACTTTAAAAAGATAGAACTTTCATACAAACTTTGACACCCCTTTTCAACTCCTTGGGGTGCAAATTTTAAAAAATCCTTTCTTAGTGCGCGCCTGCACCTCATAGAGAGTGCTTCTGTCAAATTTCAGACCTCACGGCCCAGTAGTTTCCGAGATTTCGTGATGAGTGGTCAGTGAGTGGACTTCTCTTTTATTTACATAGATTGTATTACAGTCTTCAAATAATTTGTAGAGACCGCTGTCAAAATATTTTTTATCAATGCCGTATATAATTAATTAGTTAAAGAATCATTGTGAATTACAGAACTGGCTCAAAATAAACCGATATTGACTTTACTACCATAAGTCAAGCAATGTGTCATTAATGATGGCGATCAATTTACTTTTAACCATATTCAGAAATGTCTTCTGTATAATTTCAATGCGGTCCCTTAAACTGTACAATGACAAAAATTTATATAATCCAATTAAGATTCTCCAACTTATATTAAGAGATAACAAGAATATTAGGCGGTGTATTTTTAAACTGAAATATTTGTACATCTAAGGAATCTCCATGCATTCCTGTTCGGGATCGTCATCATAATAATGCATACTTTCGTTTATTTCTTCATTCTCAGCATTTTTATTTCACTCGTTCTGTCTGCTATGCAACTACAGCTCTTAAAACCACAGAGATTACTATGACAATTATCGCTTTGAATCCCTTCCTTTATTGGGAGCATTTTCTTGTGCCATTGTTGGAGTAAAAAGCTTTGGCATTTGATGGCAAGTTAATGTCTTGTGTCTTGTGCATTCAAGATTACCTGTTTTCTGAGTGCTTTCTTTATTGTGTTTGCTTTAGGTATAACGTTACTGATCGATCGATGGATGGGTTTTGCTGTTTGCTACAGATTTCATACTGATTCTATGATACATAATTTATTTTATTGTTATCAGCGAAAATATTTTTGTATGGTTCGAATGATATGCTGCAAAAGTAACTTTAACGTTTCAAAGATATTCACTATAGTTTAGATTCGTTTATTTGTCTTCTATCTAAAACGTACAAGCAAATACTTCATGTAATGAAAAATATATTAAATTTGAAATAAAATATTCTTCGACTAGGGTACTACAAGATCAGACATATATGAAAAGATGCACCACAAACTCTATAAGGATTAACAATTTGGACAAATTAGAAGAACGCTAGTCTCTGTATTCGTAGCTTACTCTGTACAGAAATGTACAGTTGTGAAGATGGAACTGTTACACCAAAGGAAGAACAGAGCCATCTCTCCTTATTTAACAATTTTTATGACATTATTTTTAAAATGAAATGAGTTTTGCAGTTTTCATAGTTATGGCGATGTCAAAAGGTCTTTACAATTTCAAAGATTCAATCTTGGGAGTATCTTTCCTAGGATGTGTTTATTCTTGGAGTCGGAGGTAGCGTTTGAAAAATAACAAATTTCTCTCTATACTGTCTTTCAGATTCGGCTATAAATAATATGTCATCCATCGCTTCTGAAATAGGATTTTATAATCTGAATACCAAATTTCGTTCAATATATATATCCTCCCATCATGGGAGAGGCTTATGTCCAGCAGTGGACGTTATGGGCTGTTATAGTAGTAGTAGTATAGTATAGTATATATATTATTGAAATGTTCTGCAAATGCGTGTTTATTTCATACTGCATGATAGATGTTAATCAACATAACACAACATCATGCCAGTGAATCCCTATGGGTAAGGCTGAGTCCCTACTTACGACCATTTTCAATAACTTACTGTACGGTTTCGGTAGGTTGCTAGCTCTGTCTGTTTGACATTTTGCTGAGCGACGGTTAGAAACAAACGTCATAAAAAGCTTTCTTTGATTTTTTCTATGAATAAAGTGACAAGTAGGTACGCGGATAGAATATTTCACGCTTACTTTGTTTATAGAAACACTGATAGCTACGAAACGTGTAATATTAACTGACAGTTATACGTAAGTAAGTCTTAGAAAACGGGCCTTAGAGTTTACATATCGCTATTTTTATCTAAGTCCCATGTCAAAGGAAGAGAGTCTATTGCCATCAGCAGGGCACGACTTTGAACTCAGGGCTTTTACTGAGAAACAATTACAACGAACATTAGAACGATAGGACGTCAATACAACTAAAACAATCAGTAATGTAATTAAACAGTAGAATAAAACAACGTTTTTTACCCGACTACGGTGAAGCAAAAAGGAGGGTTATGATAACAATTACTGCCTGCCAAGTGCCGAAAGTCTCGGCCATCGTCCGTACAAAATTATCCCTTGAAAAAAAACTCGTGTTTCAAAAGTTAGCGAGTTGCTCCATCGTCCTATTCTTTGAAGATATAAAAGAGTTTTGGTCTCAAAGGAGGATGAGCTCACGTCGTTACTTTGATTAGAACTTCGCTGACTGCCTTTTGTGGGTTGAGATGGTCGGAAGCAACTGATATCGATAATATTCTTGTTCCTCAGAATAGTTCATAATAGACCGGTTGATATTATAGTTTTTATCTTGTGTCATTCAAAACAGCACTCAAAGTCACCTCTACGCTGCCACCGACGATGCCTTGTAAATTGCGAGGTTCCAAACGAACAACATTTTAAATTCAGTCATGCCAGTGTCACTAAGAAAAAGAAGATGAAAAGTACATTCTATTTAATTATAACTTTATAGGAAAAACCATGACAGTTACAGAGTTACAGGCACAAAAACATAAAATACATTTTTTTTTCTTACTTACAAGCCGTTTTGTAGCTAATGATATTTTTATTCAAATATTAAAAGTAGGTGACGTTTTAAGCCACAGCATCTTTTATTTAATTATTTAAAGTTAAAATTCCCTGAAAGCTATTCCAAGAAATATTCGTTTAAAATATTATCTGGATTTTCGAACACAGCTCTTGCTTCGAATGAAATTTTCTATTCATATCATGAATCATATTAATATTTAAGCAGAATTTTAAGACCATCATACAAGAAAGATCTCTTTGTTCTGTGTTGCCATGTAATCTTACTAACAAATATGAAGCAAATCATGTCGTGTAGATTAGATATCGTAAACTTCGTCATACATAGTTTGCTCTAAGAAATTTATATTAAGATTATAAGTCGGTCTTGTCCGTCGGTAGCTTGTAGCAAGTCCAGAATTACTTGGCCAGTATCTTTGGTCAACTTTAATGAAGTTTCCCTTTTATTACGACAGTCTTAACCCCAAGGATCTTTGTGTTTATGATCCTGTTATAACTTTAAAGAGATTGCACCAGCAGAGTTAGGGTTAATTTTTTATTTAGCTCCTTAATGAGATTCGGTTATTTTGTTTTATGTGTAAAGCACGTCTCGGAATAATCGTTTAACTTGTAACATGAGTGGAATCCCATTAAAACTTTGAGTGATCTTACTTTTTGAAGCTCTAAATTAAAAAGCTTTTAAGCTTTCTTACACAGACACTTTCGAGGATAGCTTTTTACGTAAAGTTATAAAAAGTCTGTTCAGTATCATAGTTTTTCCCTAAAGAAAATCCTACCGTGAACTTACATTTCACCCTCATATCGGAAATGCAATTTCCATAAATTTTACACCCTGTGAGCATAGTCCCCATCCGAAAAGATTGGACGTGACCACATGATAGGTACTATGGCGACCTTTACTGCGCTCTGCAGTTTTTGAAGTAACTACATAACTTACTTTAAAAAAACAATCAAAAAGCTATTCATATCCCGCGAAACGAGATTTCTCAACTAAATAATTTTAAAAAGATTTTTCATGAATGACAAATTTCAATGTGCACCGGGACATACATTTTCATGAGAGTAACTGGGGAAGTGCGGTCGTAACAAACCAAATAAATTATAAAAAGAGATCCCGGGAAGGAGACAAGGCTTTCCTTGGGACAAGTCGTAAATTTAACGGTCGAAGGAATCCTTATTTCCCCCGGCTATTCACGTGGTTGAGCTAGCAAAACTATCTCCTTTATGAGTAATAGAAAAAGCCTGTTACCACTAAAATATTAACCGCTACCGCCGCATAATTCCATTTCGCATAACGTTAGCAGAGTATATTCAAACCGTTTTAAAACCGCTCGTGTTTTCTGCAGCTGTCATTTTACTAACAACGTTCATTTTTTCTCCCGCTAACAGCAAACGTAATCCCAAATGTTCAATTAAAACGTAACTCCGTGTGTAACTCCCTTAATTAACGCAGTCGATCTCCCATTCGCCTCAGAAACTGCTCCATTGTACAAAATTTGTAACGTAGTAAAATTTTTCGACCGCAACAGAATTACCACGAAATTATGGGAATAATTTAATTAAGACATAACAGCACCTTTAATACCGATTAGTCACACGATCCGAGGTTTGGGCGTACTAGGTAATTTGAGATCTTAATGGGTTTACTGCGGCTTTGGTCATACCTCCTCCTCCGCACTGACCAATCACGAGCGCCAAGCTTTGGTGCTTCGACGGCTTCACTGATTCATCACGTGATTAACACTTGCTGGTATTCTGTGTTCATTTACTCACGTTCGCTATTTGGTGAATAATCAAAGTTTCATTATACGATTCTGATAATCGCTCATCAGACCCCATAAAACAGAAGCTCACGTCAGTAATTTAATATAGAATTTCCCCTTCATTAGATGACTGCTTTGATCTAAGAGATTGCTGGGCAGAAATTGTTTTGTTTTCACAGCAAATAACATTAGTCTTGTCAGTTACAAATGTCGGCTATTACTGGGATATTTTATTATTTTTTAGCATGGAAACAAGTCATTTATATAAAGTAGCGCAGTATAAGACAAAGCGGAGCCTACTGGCCGTCAAAGCGGGCGTGCTAATAAGCCCCTTACGTCAGTTGACTCAAAGCTAGTATTATTTTTCTTAAAGATAGCATTGCGGGAGTTTTCAATGTAATTGCCCCGGTTTCTTCAAGAGGCTGACAGCTCAAAGGCCAGTCAGTGACGTGCTCATTGTCGGAACGCCCACGGTTTACCTTATTCAAAGTTTGCGGGTTTTTTTCTTTAAATATTCACAGGGAGTCAGTCGGTAATACTTGGTTATAAGTGTTTTATTTGCCGTATTTTTGCGTATATTTTATGTTTCAGTACTAAAATCGTGGAGCTTTGAGGTTTCCAAATATTTTATTTGTATTCATATAAACTGGCTGAATATTTTTCCACAGAATCGTTATAAATGCGAGTGAATTCGTATTTTATTTTGCTTTATTTCTCAAACTTTTCCTTGAAAAATTACCGAAATTCTGCTAACAGCGTTTTATAACGTAAAATTATAGGATACCGTGATAATTTCTTAATGGTTCATCGGTGCCGTGTACTTCAGCCCTCCAATAGAAAATGTTTCAATAGTCATAAAACTAAATTGTGGTTGTAAAATTGTGTAATTAGTGAAACTAATGGTGGTAATCGACTTCCATATGAAAATTACAATCGTAAACTTTTTTGTATCGTAAAGATTTTAAATGCTTTCATAAAATTTTGTTGTTTTGATTATTTTAGAGAAACGTTATATAATTTATGGGAATAAATTAACAACATATTTGGCTTGCGTTAGTAATGTTATCGATTCACATTGTTCGTATTTCCTTAAGTAAATCGTATGACAAAATATACAAAAGGACAAAAAGTGAGCCCATTCTTTCTTCTTGGGTAACCTGATATTGCTCATTCAGTTGTTTTCTGGCTGTTTGGGTATAAGATTACAAGCAATTTATTTCAATATGGCAATCGAATTTACGAACGCACTCGGATTGTTGAAGGAGACCATTTTATAGTCGACAAACTTTTATTTTATTTACTTTTCCTTCCCTTTATTTTATTAGAATATTATATGTACATGGATGAATTAAGTCCCCTGTCACTGTATATTATAACCCCGTATGTCGTAGTGACGTACGATCTATTGAAGTTGTCAAAAGCTATCCTAGATGATTGACCTCGGTATGTCCAAAACCTGTCAATTTGACACTTCATTAACCATATCGAGTTCATCTTACATGAGCAATGACAGTAATTTAATATTCAACATGGGTAATTATGTCAACTCCAGCCTAAACTGTACGTTGCCAATAATAACTTAAGAAATCGGTACGTGTGATCAAATTACAAAGTTTTTGGTTTAAAAAAAATACATAAGTATTAAAAACCGGCCAAGTGCGAGTCGGACTCGCTCGTGAAGGGTTCCGTACCATTGTGTATACAACATTAGATACAAATTACGTTTGTTGTATGGGAGCCTCCCTTAAATATTTATTTTATCCGGTTTTTAGTTTTTGCTATTATAGCGGCAACAAAACTACGACATCTGTGAAAATTTCAACTGTCTAGCTATCACGGTTCATGAGATACAGCCTGGTGACAGACAGACCGACGGACAGTGGAGTCGGAACCCTAAAAATTAATAGTAACATATTGATATCAAAACTGTGTAAAAATGAGAACTGTAAAAACCGTATTGTATTAAATAACATAATATAACATGCCTGTAATCCCCGCTAGGTAAGGCAGAGGCGTACCAAATAATTCAGTCACATGTCGCCAGTTATAAGTTTAAGTCCCATGTAATAGGGGCGTTCAACCGGGCACGAATCCAGACACCGTGGCTACTACTGAAAAAATCTTGATGGAAAAACCCAATAACACTTTGCCCGACCCGGGAATCGAACCCAGGACTTCATGCTCAGCAGTCGCGCTTACGATCACTAGACCAACTAGGCAGTCAAAAAGTATAAGTGTATTAAATTCAATAGATCTTATCAAGATTTTCTCACCCCAACAACGACTTCGGTATACCTTTTCAAGAGAAAAGTTGTCACATCAAACTTCAAACAACTTTTTTCAATAAACATTACCAACTTTAAGTTGTATAACTTCAACAATAGCGAGTCTATCTTAAACTCCTAGACCTTTTTGAGATGTTTTTCGAGAATATCGGTTATCCGTACAATTATCGATGGCGGGCACTGGCGGCCGTAAGATTGCAATCTCCACATAGGTTGGTTTAATCTACAGATTTATGGGTCCAGCTACCACACTTTAATCCGTTTACTTTGAAAAACCAACTCGGATTTTATTTAGTAAAAATTCTTGCTTTGTGATTTTTTAAGTTTGTCTTAAGTATATGAGTACCTAAAGGCAATGGTGGAGTTAGTGCCTTTTTACACGATCCGATCGGTTAGTCAGTGATGAGTATGTGGAAAATATGAGTATGTGGGCTTGTGAGCAGCTGAAAATCAGCGTCTGGTGAACTCAGGCGATACACCTTGTGGTGTCGTCTTGCATTATGATGAACTTAGAAGCTTTTTGGCATTGTATTGTTTTCTTAGTTTTCTGAAGCTTTTTGTTTTAATGCCCATAAGCACTCTTTACTTCTTCTTTCCTTCTTCTTCTTTCAAAGGAAACGGTTGAATTTACCCACCAAAGGCCGGGTAGCAAGGAAGCGTAAGGCCTCGGACACGAAAACAGCGGGAGCGGCGTGGCGGCGGCGAGGCGGCGCGGGCGGCGGCGGCGTAGTGTTGTGTTACGAGAAATGAGTATCTATGTTCGCGAGGGAATTGTCTAAACAGCGACAACAACATCTTTTTCATACTAATTCTTTCCTAAAGTTTAATTTATTGTGGGCAAAAGAAGATGTAAATTCCTACGTCAATGCAGACGCGCGGGCACCGCTCGTTCGCCACTCGCCGCTCGTACACCGCTCGCCGCCGCTGACTTCGGACAAGCCAGTTTCATTTAAATGTATGCATTGGAACGCGCCGCTACCCGCTCCGCCGCTGCCGCCGCCCCGCTCCCGCTGACTTCGTGTCTAAGGCCTTTAGCGTGTGAGAAGGCACTTATTCTGTGAAACCTCAGAATAGCACCCCTTCTGTGTATACACGGAAATTTCAGAGAATTTATTTTCAATTACGGATTTCGCACTAGCTTCTCAGCTAGTGGCACAAACATACCTACTCCCTTTTGGCAAGTCAATCGTAACAAGTATATTTCACTAGAAGGCTGTAGGTGTTCAGGATAAAACAAACCAAACCAATTGTTATTGGCAAACTAATTGTGTATCAAAAGCGCTTGTAAGGGTTTTCCAGCAACCATCAATCCTTCGAATGCTGACTGACAGTCAGACTTCAATTAACAATCTTACTTTGTCTTAATAAATTCTGATCTAGTTCTTTCCGCTGTTATTCAAGATCATTAACATATCCGTCTTCGTCAAATCGAGGTCACATATTTCATATTCTTAATTTATAGCCTTAGGAACCGCTATCCATCAAGTTTACCCTACATGGGCAACCTCTTATGACACCCCCATATTTGGATATCTTAACGAATGTCACAATTAAACCCAATCAAAATCTACCCATTAGTTGTTAACTAACAAACTTTGATCAAACTATAAATAACTCTAAAATAGAGATACAGACACACCTTGTTGGATATTTTTTGTTTAATTGCAATCAGTTTTTGCGGCTTAAAGTGGCAATAAAGATTAGTTACACTCGTGCTTTTTATTTAAAAAACAAAAAAAAAGATAACGTTGTTTGTTCTGTTAATCCTGCTACCCGTTGTTCAAACAGAGACATATTTAGTAATTAATATTATGTGTATTGACACATAATAATAATTATGGTTTTCTAATACAAAAGAAAGGCAAAGTCTAATTCAGTCTATTAAATAAAATTGAACAGATAAGAATGCCTTGTGTTTTTCTTTTTGTTTCTTATTTCTTTAGTTTGAACTGTATTAAATATTCGATTTTAAGAATGGTTTCAATTTTTTTTTATTTTTTTTTTCTTTGAAAATACCAACGGAAACAAAAAATATGACACCACAAAGGTAAAGGTTTTTAAGCAAATACAATTTTGTTTGAAGTACCTACTTACTGACAGAACTTTTTTCCCCAAAAAAAGAAAAGTGTTTGCGTGTATAGTTACTATGATTAGCATGAATTGTGTTTGTCCGCTCGGAGATTTCGAGGCTTAGGCTTATTCCTATTAGAGCTATTTGTAAGTGGCGGGATTTTGTTGTAGGTGCCATTGAATGGGTCATGTGGCCATGTCTAAAGTTTTAGCCCGTTTTTAATCAACATAATTTTCAAAATGACTATCAGGTAAGGATTGAACTGCACCCTCAGTGTGAAATTAACTTTTTATTTTATTTTAAAGTTTTAATTTTGTTTTGTTTTTGTTAAATAGGCAGCCGCTTCATGTAAAATACTGATATTCAGCTGCATCCGCTTAGACTGGAAGCCGACACTAATATTATAAAATAGTTGGGAAAAGGCAGTTGATGATGATGATGTGACCTTGTTCTTAAGTTAAAGAATTTTGCCGTTAACGAGCCTAGTAGTATCATCTAGATCCAACATATAATAGTACTTGAATTGATATGTAAGTATTGCTAGTCAATTTCTCTAGTTAGCGTGACTGTGTCAATGTATTATGTTTTTCCTACGTATGAATGTCACTTTGCTTTTGCCTACCAGTCTTATATAACCGTATATTGTTATAAGCCGTGTGGTATCCGGCAGAGTAGAATAGAACCAACCCATTACACTCACGGGAGACGTATAAGGCGACTAATGTCTGAGGCAGAACACCTTGCGCCTCCGTAGACCAGAGAATGGGCAGCAGCGTTTTCTGTTAGTCTTTCATCACTGCGATCTCCAATCCGCCTGCCAAGCGTGGAGTATACGGCAAATTCCTCCCATCATGGGAGAGGCTTATGTCCAACAGTGGACGTTATGGGCTGTTGTAGTAGTGGTAGTAGTCTTATATAATCGAAAGTAGACAGTGAATTGTGTAAAAAAAACACTTTTACACCTTGTAAATGTGACGTATACACTATAAAACTATAGTAGTCTTTTACACTATAGGTGTGAAAGCACCCGTTCCATTTTATTTACACTACAGTACATACCCATTGTATATACTCGTACAATATGTACCTATTGCAGCTGCATCGCAAATTGCAAAGCTGCAATAAAAGCGCATGGGGGTGTATAAAAACAAAGGCAATACACGAAAGGGAGATCAATAGTGAACGAAAATTACGCTTTTTACGATGAATGCGGGTAGAATTGAAAATGTTTGCTGAAGCTTGCGTTGGATTAGAAGCGAGTGGTTTTATTGAAATATGGTGATATTTGAGGGCTATTTTTGGTTTAGTTTTTCGGTGAGTATTCAATATTTTGCCTTTATACTACAGCTACTTGTAATTAAGGTCGAACTTTAGCACTGCTACGATCCTTCACGTTCTATCTCTTTTTGCCTCATCCACGTTCATGCATCTGGCCATACACGCACGCCAGATGTATGAACGTGGATGAGGCAAAAAGAGATTGTAAGGATCATAGCTGGTGGCGTTCTGTGGTTTCTGCCTACCCCCATGGGAAAAAAAGGCGTGAGTTTATGTATGTATTTATCTTAGCACTAAATTGTTGATGGCTGTAGTATCAGACTCCAGAAGACGCTACTGGCGGTAATAAGATGCACTCAATAGTTTAGTTTTCTCAATTGAAAACGTTAACTTGGTTGGTTGATGGATTTTTCGCGGTATAGAATGTAATAGTGAATTTTCGTAACAACAAAATACGATTGTATTTTTCGTGATAATGTTTACGGTCTATTTTAGTTAAAATGTGAAATTATTGATAATTACATCAATATGTAGCATGTAGTAGATAGAATTCAATTAACAATTTCTGATGAAGTATTTTGAGAAGTTATTATTGGATTTCAATACTCTATGATGACGAGTAATAGAGAAGTATGGAAGAAGAACACATTGCTGCGCCGACGCCAACTTAATTGGAATAAGGGCAGGAGAACAATGATGATTATTTCAATCATCTGATTACAATTTCATCCTATGATTACAAACCTGACACAACCTTCAAAGTTAAACTAAAAGACTGGCTAACCGACCAAGATAATTCTAAGACCTAAAATAATGGTTTTACGTAACGAATTTAATTATTATTGATTTTCTTTATTTTTTGTCATAGGTGTGCAAATGTAGTTACTTTTTATTAAACCTATATTTCTTAACGTTTATTCAATTTTGACATCATTATTTCAACTCTGTCCAATGTTTTAATAAACATATACACTCACGAAAAATTTCCAAACAATTTAATTTTCGAAAATACGCCTCCGAGTCAGTTTTTTGCTTAAAACAAAACACGCACTTGAGGTCCCCGGTGTGGTATAATTCTGATGACTTAATGAGAGCCGATGTCCAGAGGTTAACAAGAAAATTACATACGTAAAACATACCTCCTTACAGACGTACCGAGCAAACAGAATGCTGTAATTATTTTATGTAGAGCAATTTAGTTGTACGCTACAAAAATGCCGCTTATGATCCTAAATTACAAGCGAAAAAGTTGAACATTTCGCGTCGTGTTCTGGTATAGTGCATTTTCCGTACTTGTGTTATTTTGGTTTTTAAACAAACATGGCATGAAAAACGCGAGTTTTTGCGTCAGTCGGTATGAACTTCTTTATCTTTGTACAACAACATTTACATGTGTTATGAAAATATTGGAAAAGTCTTTGAAATAGACAAGAATTATAAAACAGGAGCTGTAACGTGATAAATATTATTTTCTACCAAAAGTATAGATTTGTTTTTGTGTGTTTATTTGTTTTTTGTTGTTTTTGTTTGATTTGTTTTGTCTTTTATTAGAAAGAAGAAGAAAGAAAAAAAAGAAAAAAAATAAAAGAATGAAAAGAAAGATTTTAAAAGAAAAGAAAAAATATTACTGATCTCATATTAAGGTGAAAGCGCCAGCAGCCCGCGAATTTAATTTTTCTTACGTTTTTTGCAAATTGCAAGTCAGTGTCAGGTTGTATGTTGATTAAAATTTGATTTGCGATCGTAACAAATATGGCTTTACTCAGTTTTTATCATTAAAATCATCAATTCAACCCTCCAAAAGTTAATTTAATCCCATTGAATTACTTTTAATGAAATAGTCATTCAATGGGTTGTATTGATGATTTTAAACATAAATAAGAGTAAGTAATAAAACATAATACCATAAGCTTTTATCAGCATCTGCTTAATGTCTTTGAATAATAAAATAATACAATTCGGGGGTGTTTAAAAATAATTTCAATTATACCACTGCACGTTGCAATAGGTAATTATGTATGGTCAAAATATGAATTACAACTAAAATATGGGAAGTAGTAGGTACTAAAGATGGTATTACTTGTATGGTAATGAAAAGGCCACTTTAAATACTTAAATAATACCGTATAATTATATAAGAGCCGGTACTAATAATTTAAAAGTAAAATGAGTAATTTAATTTACTTGTCTTGCAAAAAGTAAATTGCTGTGATGTTAAAAGTTACAGCTTTTCTGTCCTGTGTTTATATGTAATAAGGCTTTTACAAAACATACATATATGAATAGTAGGTAACTTACATTATTTTATTAAATTATTTAAAATGTATTTTTTGTACAATTATTATTTAATCACGACCCATGCTTGAACTATTTAATAGCCCAAGTGAGTAGGGACAACAACTCAGGTTTTAATTTCAGTTTTTATTGCAATTTGCACTAGTTACTCGTGGCTAAGTCATCGTAAAGTATAAGACATCTTTACCAAGTCTTATTTTATTTAGATAAACATATTTAGATAACAAAAATTAAACAATAGGGGAACCGATTGATAATCCTTGACTCTCCGTTTTCAGTTAACAGCGCCATTATCTTCAACCAAAACAATGAAAGTAAAGAAACAAGGTTATTCCTCTTGTAGCCTAATAATAGATTCGAATAAATTGTAGAAACGATAATTATTTTTCATCCAATCCAATGCCTGTCGTCTTCGATTCGTCGATATAATTATTTTCTTCCGCTTAACTAGCGTTGAACAAAGACAATCTGACAAGGTGGGTACAGTTCCTTCGACCCGAAGCGTCGTTCCGTGAAATTGACAGATGTTCAAAATAATAACAGAAAGTTACAGTCCAACGGGTACGGCTGAATATAATTGGGTTGCCAATGGCCTCAAATCAATTTTGGAATAACAAAAATCAACGAACAAAAGTTTAAAATACGAACATTGAGTGATTCATGACATCAACATTCAGTGATTGGAAAATAACAAAATTATACCACACACCTTACAATGTTGTTTCATCTGTGAAGTTCTAAGTTTAAAATCGATACCATATTGACAGCAACTACTAGTTTATATTTTCAGTTGATCAGAATTAATGAATTTTGTTGCAAACAAACACGAAAATATATTTTTAGCAGAGCGTGGTTTCGATCTACGAACCTCTGGGTTATGGGCCCAGCACACTTCTACTGCGCCACTCTGCTCACAAGTTACCCCGGAGAATTGTTGCTCCACTATCTATAGCTGATGCAATAGTAGGAAAATATTGATAAACTCTTTAACAACTACAAACATTAGTAGTGCCGTACAATAAACCAAAAGTGATGTTAGCAGAGCATGGTTTCGATCCACGGACCTCTGGGTTATGGGCCCAGCACGCTTCCACTGCGCCACTCTGCTTACAAGATAGCTCGGCGAAATGTTGATCCACTATCTATAGCTGATGCCATAGTAGGAAAACATTGATAAACTCTATAATAACTACAAACATTAATAGTGCCGTACAGTAAACAAAAAGTGATGTTAGCAGAGCGTGGTTTCGATACACGGACCTCTGGGTTATGGGCCCAGCACGCTTCCACTGCGGAGTGCAGCAGAGTGGCGACTCTGCTTACAAGATAGCTCGGCGAAATGTTGCTCCACTATCTATAGCTGATGCCATAGTAGGAAAACATTGATAAACTCTATAATAACTACAAACATTAATAGTGCCGTACAGTAAACAAAAAGTGATGTTAGCAGAGCGTGGTTTCGATACACGGACCTCTGGGTTATGGGCCCAGCACGCTTCCACTGCGCCACTCTGCTTACAAGATAGCTCGGCGAAATGTTGCTCCACTATCTATAGCTGATGCCATAGTAGGAAAACATTGATAAACTCTATAATAACTACAAACATTAATAGTGCCGTACAGTAAACAAAAAGTGATGTTAGCAGAGCGTGGTTTCGATCCACAGACCTTTGGGTTATGGGCCCAGCACGCTTCCACTGCGCCAGTCTGCTTACAAGATAGCTCGGCGAAATACTACTCCAGTAGAAATAGATGATGATTTATTCTTTACCTTGGCTAGGTTAGAAATTCTATACGAAGTAAACAAAAAGTATCCACTGCGACTCTCTGCATCCATCGAGTTTGATATTACAACGACGATTTGTATTTTGAAGTACAGTTACTACCTGCCGGGGTCGCGGGACTGTTCGAAAGAGATACCGTGGCCCCGAAACACAAAGGGCGATGAAGGAACATGGATGGGTTTTAGTCAGTAAAAGTCTGACACTCCCTCCTGCTCCGCCCAGAGCGGGAGAAGTCATTTGATGATTTCCCATCCGAAAAAAAAAAAAAAAAGAAAGTACAGTTTCTAGTAATTTTATGAAGTTTTTATAACAATTCTCTCTGTAGCATTCAGTTAACTCTTAAACCTACAGATCAGTGTGAATGAAACAATTAAAATATCTTCGTAGCTTTGTGCACTATGTAACACAATAAATAAGATAAGCTATCTCTGGCCTTTTTTTTTTTTTTTTTTTTTTTTCGGATGGGAAATCATCAAATGACTTCTCCCGCTCTGGGCGGAGCAGGAGGGAGTGTCAGACTTTTACTGACTAAAACCCATCCATGTTCCTTCATCGCCCTTTGTGTTCCGGGGCCACGGTATCTCTTTCGAATAGTCCCGCAACCCCGGCAGGCATCGGTCCTTTCGGACCCCTTCCTTTTTGCTGACTCTCTTTGAGGCGCGCGTGGAACACGAACGCGCCGTCGACACGGCCTGTCGTCATGAGACGGACGGACGGCGAGCTAGCCCATAGCCCACCGTCCACAGGCCCGCGCCTACGGTGGCCGGGGGCCACGTGGTGGCCCCCGACGCCCGGGGCGTCTCCCGCGGCGGCCGGGACGCTGTGAGGTTCTCTCCCTCTCACGTTCCGCCACCTCCTTCTCTAGCATTACTGCTTCGCAGAAGAAGGTGACGGCGTCCCATTCCGTCTCGCTCCGGACCATGGCTTGCACCAGGGCCGGACGCGAGAGGTCGCCGCCGCCAATCGCCGCTTCGAGGACACGGCGGTGCTCCGCCCACGCGGGACACACCTCCACCGTGTGCTCCACCGTGTCCTCCGGTCGATCCTCGCAGTGGAAACACCCGGGCGTTTCCTCCCGCCCGATTCGGTGCAGGAACCTCCCGAAAACACCGTGTCCGGTGAGGACCTGCGTCAGGCGGAAGGTGAGGACGCCGTGGCGTCTCTCAAGCCACTCCTCAAAGAGGGGACTTACCGCCACTATTGTGGCGTGCCCTGCACGGGGTTGCGACAGTCGCTCTCTCCATGTCGCCGTGAGATCACGCCGGAAGTCTGTCCGCTGCGCGACAATTTGTCGCGGCAGCGGAGTTTCCCCCCGGCGTAGCACCTCCGCGCGCCATTCATGTAGGCGCGCGAGGACTATCGCCTCCAGATCCCATGGCGGCAATCCGGCAAGGAGGCACGCCGCCTCACGGGAGATCGTGCGTTACCCACGGGCCAGCCTTACGGCTACCACCTTTTGGGGCGCGTTCAGGTAGTGGGCTGCACGCAGCCTCAAGGAACGCGCCCACACCGGGGCCCCGTAAAGGGCCATGGACCGCACGACTCCCGCGTAGAGCCTCCGGCAGGAGGCGTTTGGCCCCCCAAGGTTGGGCAGGAGCCGCCTGAAGGCAGCCCCGGTCCGTTCCAGTTTGGGGGCCAAACGTCGGAAATGCTCCACGAAGTTCCATCGGCTGTCGAGGACGAGTCCCAGGTACTTCAGCGTCGACTCGACGCCGACGGATACCCCTCCTACCGTCAGTGAGGATCCCGGAGGTGGCGCATTCCGAGGCCCATGAAAGCACATGGCCTCGGACTTGTGCAATGCCACCTCGAGACCCAGTTGCCGGATCCTCTCGACGACTATCGCAACCCCGCGTGTCATTATTTCGGCCGCCGCCTCGTGCGACCCCCCTTGTGCCAGCACCAGCGTGTCGTCTGCATAGCAAACCACGCTGACGCCGCTAGGGAGGTCGCCGCGCAGCACCCAGTCGTACCCGATGTTCCACAAGGAAGGCCCTAGGACCGATCCCTGTGGAACACCGCACGACATCTCTCGCCGGTTCCATTCTCCGCTGCGACCGGGGTAGATAACGGCTCTATCCGTTAGGTAGTCCCCGACCACACGACGAAGGTAGGTCGGCACCCGGTGATACCGTAGTGCCTCCCTAATGCAGCTCCAGGGCATGGAGTTGAAGGCATTGGCGATGTCAAGAGACACCGCCAAGACTACCCCCCCCCCGGGACACTGCATCCCCCGTCGTGAGGGCTCTCACGCGCATGATGGCGTCCACCGTAGAGCGCCCCTTGCGGAAACCAAACTGGTGTTCCGCAAGATCCGGCCCCGTCCCCGCAAGGTGCTCGGCGAGGCGGTTTGCAATTACTCTTTCAAAGAGCTTGCCCACCTCGTCGAGCAACACTATGGGCCGGTATGCGGACGGAGAGTCCGCAGGGCGCCCCGGCTTCCGAATGAGGACCAGCTTCCCCGTCTTCCAACGAAGCGGGAACTGGCCTCTCTCCAAGCATGCGCTTAGGAGCCCCTCCAGTCGGGGCCCGAGAGCCTCCGAGGCCAGGACCCAGGCTTTGCCAGGCAAGCCGTCGGGTCCCGGGGCGGTATTTTTGGCACTGAGCCTGCGTACCGCCACTCTCAGGTCTACCCCAGTCACTACCGGAGTGTCGTCGTCGTCGTCCTGGTGATCCGCTTCCAGCACCGCAGGTGGCGGAGCCATAGGCGGGGGGGGATGTTCCCCCCGCGTAGGGAACAGAGTGCTCACTACGTCCTCCACGAGCTCAGGCCGGAGACTCTGCGTCAGTGGGGGGGCCCAGGTGCGGAGTTTATCCCGCACCATCTTGTAAGGGCGCCCCCACGGATCTCTGTCGAGAGTCCCCAGCAATTCCTCGCGGGCCTGATCCCTGGCCCGCAGGACAGCTTCGCGGAGGGCGGTCTTCGCCGCTCTGTACCCCTCATATAGCTCCGCCTCAATGGCTGCCGCATCCGGTGGGCGGATGCGGAGCCTGCGATGCCTGGCGTACAGGTGCCGCGCAGCCACGCACGCCTCACGCAGAGACGTCAGCTCTCGCGACCACCAGTACACCTGACGCCGGGCGCTTCCTGGCCGGACTCGGGGCATTGCCACGTCACATATGTCGGACATGGCCTCCTGGAACCACCCTGCCTCATTATTAATGTCGGCAGGCCTGTCTGGTGATGTCACCCAGGCCTGCACGATCGAGGCTTCCAGGAGGA
This sequence comes from Xestia sexstrigata, assembly GCA_941918905.2. Taxonomy (NCBI): domain Eukaryota; kingdom Metazoa; phylum Arthropoda; class Insecta; order Lepidoptera; family Noctuidae; genus Xestia; species Xestia sexstrigata. The sequence goes on along the minus strand of OW799213.2, from coordinate 9,510,157 downwards.
GCTCCCGGTCCAGCTGCTTCAGCGCCCAGCGCGGACCACTCGGGGCCTGTTGGACCGGCGCGCTTGAGGTCTGGGTGGAGACGTCAAACCGGATATACCGGTGGTCAGAATAGGTCTCCACCCCCTCCATGACACGCCAGTCAATGACACGCGGCGACAGAGCGGGGCTAGCGAACGAGATGTCCACAACCGACTCGCCCCGCATCCGCACACACGTGGGGACAGAACCCCGATTTAGGACGACCAGGCCCTTCTCCAGGGCCCAGTCCTCCACCATTCTTCCCCGCACGTCTGTGCAACGGGAACCCCAAGCCAAGTTCTTGGCGTTGAAGTCCCCGAGGACAAGCACGGGGAGGGAATGGTTTCCGACGACGACACTCAACTCCGCAAGGGAGTTGTGGAACTCGGCGAGAGTTCGGCTCGGGGAGAAGTAGACTCCCACCACGACAATCTCCCCGAACCGTGCTGCTACGCACCCCCGACCCCTCCTGACACTTTCAAGGGTCGGGGTGCCGGCGGCGGCCGACGACACTATGGTCACTGAGCCGCTAAGGTCCGCCACCCAGTCATCCCTGGGCTGGACGAAATACGGCTCAGCGACCACAGCGATGTTTATCGACCACTGCGCCATGCTCTGGAGCAACAGATCCTGAGCGCAGGCGCAGTGGTTGATATTCGCTTGGAGGAAGCGTAATGGAGCCGTTATTGGCATTCCATTAAGGCTTCCTCCACTCGGGCCCCCTGTGAGGGCCCCTCTGCAGGGGCAACTGTCGCGACGGCGGTGGCGGCGACAGCGGCAGCGGCGGCGGTTGCGGCTGCGGCGGTGGCGACGGTGACGGTGGTGGTGGCGGTGGAGGGCCCTCCCCTGCCTCTGGCCTTGGCCTTGGCGGGTGCAGCGCAGGCCTTGCTGCCAGCCCGGTGATCAGCCGGCTTGCCAGACGCCGCGCATGCAGCGCAGTGCGGCGTGGCGCAGCAAGTCGCGGATGTGTGACCGGGCTGACTGCAACGGAAGCAGAGGCCACTGCGGTCGACCTCCGAGGCGCATTGCACCGACACATGGTGTCCCACATGGCAGCGGTAGCACCTCAGAGGTCTGGGCTCCAGCAGCTTCACCTGCGCTGACACCCAGCCCACCAGTAGCCTACGGCCCTCCACAATTGCCTTGGCCGCCGTCACAGGGCAGCTTACCGTAACGGTTCGCATGCCCGTGGAGTCCGGACGAAGGGCGCCTGCCCTGACCTGATCGGCAGGGCACCCTCCGGACCTGGCAACGGCGGCCACCACCTCCTCCTCGGTCACTGAGTCGTCCAGACCCAGGACGCGCAGGTCTGCGCATCTGACGGGCCTGGAAACTCGGGCGTCGTCCGCGTTTAGGGACGCTCTGAGCTTTTCAGCCAGAGCGTCAGCGGACGAGCCACTGGTTTCACCGGGGATCTCCAGCAACCGAGCTCCCGTCGCGGTGACTTTAAGCCGGAGGCCCCCGGTGATCCCAAGCTCCCCGAGATCCACCGTCTCCTTTGCCTTCGCCAGCAGGTCGCGGTAGGACACGCCCCTCTTTTCCGCGTCCGGCAGTAGTGTAATCACTACAGCTGCGGTCTTCGGGGCGCGGAGCCTAGCCGCGATCTTTCGCGCCCTGTGCTGGCGCTGCCGCTCCTCATTTCGGGCCTTTTTGGCCGCCTTTCGCCCCTTCCGCTTCTCCCCGACCACCTGCCATCCGGCTTCAGCCGCGGGAGGGGTAGGGGGCTGGGGGGGCGTTGGCAGCGGCGGCGGCAGCTGACATGCTGCAGGCGCTGGCCCACTCACCGCTGGCACTGGCGCCGGCACAGTCACCGCCTTGGCAGCTGCCTTGCCTTTCCCCCTCTTGTGGGCCTTCTTGGCCGGCGCCGGTTTCTCTGGAGCCGGCTTTTCGGGGGAGGCCACCACAGCCCTGTTGGATGGCTGGTTGGACGGCCCCGGTCCAGGTGTGGCTGCAGCAGCCGCATATGAGGCCGCCTTCGGGCCCGTGGTTGCCTTATTTGCCGCCAAGGGGGGGCGCAGGACAATTCCCTCCAGGACGGAAAACCGCGCCTGGAAGGAAGCCAGCTCCTGCCGGACCAGGTTCAGGACCTGGTTCTCCACCGGCGCAGGCTGGCTCTGTCGCTGCTGCCGGCCCCCATTTTGAGGCGCCACACGAGAGCCAGGCTCACGCAAACTGGCCAGGTCTGCTTGGAGCTTGGCATTCTCCTTTTGGAGGACCTCCGTGGCGGCCGTAAGGCGGGCCACCTCCGCCCGGAGTTTGGCAACCTCCTCTCCATCAATTGGAGGAGGAGGAGAAGCAGCAGGAGGCCCCGCAAAGTTTGCCTCCGCTGCCGCCATGATGGAGGCGGAAGCCGCAGGTATGGCCTTGAGTTTGGACGATGTCTTTATCTTCAAGGCCACGCCCCTTATCGCGGCTTCCACCTCCTTTGCGAACCTGGCCTTACGCTCCGCCTCGGAGCCGCCAGGTGCGCCCGCCTCGTCGCCAGACCCACGAGCAGTCATGCCCGGGTGGCGCCCCTCCTCGGCAAGTCTTGCCGACCTCACGGAGGCAGAGAGCCCTCTCCCCTTGCCCCGGATCCCACCACGCTTGTTGGTAGGGATCTTACGGGCCGAGGCCTCCTCCTCTCCGGATGACGACCCCCGGTCGCCATCACGCCTGGGCCGCTTGCGGAAAAACTTACAGTTATCCGCGGGCGTCCCAGCCCTCGCGCGGCGGGAGCTCCCAGAGCCTCCCGCGCTCGCATCGCTGGATGCGATGTCGGACTCCGACCCCGCATCCCTCCTCTCCTCAGTTTTGCCGTTGCCGGCGGTGTTGGTTTTTTTTTTATTTATAGCTTCCATATTTGAGCCCACGAGTATGGGGGAAATAAAATCAGTCTAGGCAGAGACCCCTGTACCTAGAAGGGCAGATTTTAAGTATTTATTACTCGCCAGGGGGTCTGCAGGTACCCTGGCGAGGAGCGCACTAGCGACTGATTTGTTCCATGGAACACCCGTCAGCCATACATCCCCTCGCGGTGCGTCGCCGCTTGGGATTCGGGGTAACTTTTTATAGAGGTTTTCTACCTCGCAGTCCGGGCGATTAAGCCAAGACCCTCGGTCCCTATCGAAGCCGCGAGACGTGATCCACAGCATTCGATAATTGGATTACGAGATTGGCGGTGACAAAGGAGGACGCATCCTTCTCTGTCTGCTCGGAGGCAGGGTGAGTGCACACCGAGCCCGCCCTCACTCCTCTGCTATGCCCTCTGCCTCACAGAGGGTCACGCAGAGGAACGCACCGGTGGTCCTGGCAGGACCCCACCCATGTCAGAATAATTAGCCGCGGCAGTAACACTCTCCGAGGGATAAAAGGAAATCCATATTTCCTCTCATTCCCCGGAGAGGGATACTGCCGCGCCCAGGGTGCACCGGCCCAGCAGCTGCTCTTCCCTCCAGAGTATCGAGAGGGACCAGCAGCCGCCAGACACACGTGGAGGACTTCTGACATCGCACCCCAGCTATCTCTGGCCTAGGCTTGTAATATGGCAAAGTTCCAAAGTAACCAAGTTGTTCTAAGATTCCGAAACTTGGAAGTTTTTAGTAATGAAACGCTGAAACATGCTGAGCTCGTAACCCAGAGGAACGTGAAACGAAATCACGTATTACTAATATTGTATCTTGTAGGCTTCGCAAAAATAATATATTCGAAGCAAAAGGTAATATTGGTTAGGGAGAAAGGATGTTATTGTTACTCTTATCTCTTGATTTGCGATTGTTTCTTTGTCTTTCAAATAATTTAGGTCACGTGTATCAAAACAAAAACTCTTTGCTGAAAATCGTTGTATTGCAATGCTACCGGAACCTAAACTGATTCTTATTTGGAGTATTTCTACAAGGTGGCAGTATTAGTGTTTGCGTTAGAGAGTTGATCAATATTTTCGTACTATTAGCAGAAAGAGGAGTAATATTTCGCTGATGTATCGTGTAAGCAGAGTGGCGCAGTGGAAGCGTGCTGGGCCCATAACACAAAGGTTAATACGTGGATCGAAACCATGCTCTGCTAATATTACTTTTTGTTTATTGCCTACGCCACTGCAAATGTTGTAGTTATTTATGAGTTCATCAATATTTTCCTACCATTGGAAGAAGAAAGAAAGAAAATATATTTATTTGTCACATGGACGTACCGTACATCTGCATACAAAATGGCAAAAAGAAACACACAATCAACATACAACGCATAACAAATATTTGCAAAAACAATTTTACATTAGATAAAGATAATGGAGCAACATTTCGCCCGGGTATCTTGAAAGCAGAGTGGCGCAGTGGAAGCGTGCTGGGCCCATAACCCAGAGGTCCGTGGATCGAAACCATGCTCTGCTAATATCACTTTTTGTTTATTGCCAACGGCATTACAAATTTTTGTAGTTATTAAATAATTGATAAATATTTTCCTACTATTGCATCAGCTATAGATAGTGGAGCAACATTTCGCCGGGGTATTTTGTAAGCAGAGTGGCGCAGTGGAAGAGTGCTGGGCCCATAACCCAAAGGTCCGTGGATCGAAACCATGCTCTGCTAATATCACTTTTTGTTTATCCTACGGCATTACTAAAGTTTGTAAATATTAAAGAATTGATAAATATTTTCCTACTATTTCATCAGCTATAGATAGTGGATCAACATTTCGCCGAGCTATCTTGTAAGCAGAGTGGCGCAGTGGAAGCGTGCTGGGCCCATAACCCAGAGGTCCGTGGATCGAAACCACGCTCTGCTAAAATCTCTTTTTGTTGTATATTTTTGTGTTTTGTTTGATAAATTTTTGTTGTTTTGCAACATTGAATATTTCAACTACGTGGTGCATGCTGTGTTTCAGAAATTGTTTATGCCTATGTCGACACCACGAAACAAAGAAAGCCATCATCTGCCTAGCCTTTTCCCAACTATGTTGGGGTCGGCTTCCAGTCTAACCGGATGCAGCTGAATACCAGTATTTTAAATGGAGCGACTGCCTAAATGACCTCCACAACCCAGTTAGTACTGGGTAATACGATACCCCTTGATAAGACTGGTTGTCAGACTTTTTGGGCCACTACCTGTAACGACTGTCAAAGATCTACAAATGACAGCCGGGACCAACAGCTTAACGCTGCACGGACGCTGCTTTCCGAGGCACGGAGGAAACTCGATATGTAAGGGTGGTCACCCATCCACAGACCAACCCAGGCAAGCACGGCTTAACCTAAAGATCGACCCGAGCGGCTGTTATTATTTAGCCACGAGTTCCTCCGAAATAAAGAAAGTAAATATTAATATTTTAATAAAATGTTAGGTACAAACGCACCTATTCACTTTATAAGTAAAGAGCATTCATGCACTTAATATTTAAGAACTGAACTAAATAAATAGTTCAAACTATGTGAAACTCAGAAACACGATTTTTTGAGTCGACAAAAATCACTGGTCACTTTTTCAACCGACCGCTTATATTATGAAACCAATTTTATTAGGGCAACAGAAGGTACCGGCAATTTTATTAGACTAGTACAACAATAGTTTATGTTCCTTAGGGTTGTTTGAATAGGATGACGTAATAAAATTCAAGGAAGTTAAAGACACCGCGGCATAAGATACGAAGGTTTGTTTGTGCATTTTATTGTATTGCCCATGATTCCGGCAAGTCGGTTTTTGCGAGGCTAAAGCTGCCATATTACGTGAGGGGCCATCATTATTGAATCGTCTACGTTGCGACCACCCGCGTGGGACACACGGCCCTGCACTTGGAAGCACTTGTGTGTCAGGTCCCCAAGTTGTTGCGAGAATTTCGCAAAAAAATGCAACAGGATTGGCACAAATAAGTTAAGAGGTCTGGGTGGTATCAGTACTTTTCAATTACTAGTTTTGATATTGATGATCTTCCTTGTGAAACTGAAGATGGATCTTTTAATAAAAATAGTCCTTCTTAATTTGCGTTCGTAATAATGTTTAGAAGTAACGGAACAAACCTCAAAACAAACCACTCGTCTGGCGCCACTACGAAAAACTAAACAAAAGACAACCAGCCCCAATGTCAATTGTTTTAGCACCGTTCGATTTCTGCTGTCTGTAAGGAAATAAAGAATATGGCGGATTTTTATTCATGAAAATAGAGTTGTAGCGAGTTTACACATACTTTTTTTTGTGGCGAATTAACTTTGTGGTGAATGTACAATAACCCACTGTGCCCAAATAGGTTCAACTCAATGTTTACGTGATCTTAATTTTAAGGCTTCGCAATAAGAAAAAGAACTGTTTCTTTTCTCTTGAATTCCCTTAATTATTTCATTGTGAGGTCCACCTTGTGTGTCCACGAGCGATCTAGTCGGTGGTCGACCAATTCTTCTAACAATTAGTTAAAAACCAATTCGAAGTATCTAATGCTCGCGGGCCGCACATCCAGTGATTCTCTGCCATATTCGTTGGTGGCCGCCGCCCCGGGACTATTCCAAATATTTCACAAATTGCAAGATTGTTCGAAGCGCCACGACATCACGACGCGATACGGCGACGAACCATGGAAATGTCAAAGATCGATCGTTTAGCGATACGACGACTTTTTGCATTCTGATAGAACATCGCGGCCTTAAATATTTGCAAAGATTTCGACACAAAACGAAACCGATTTTAGCCAGAAAGTTTTAATTTAGGTGCTCCAATTCCTTTCAAAAAATTATCTAATAAAGCTTTGGACCCGTTTTCATTAGAACAACCGGTTTTTGTCGAAAATTAAACAACTAATTTCACCTTACAAGTGAAGTCCTCTCTAAAGTTTCTGAGAACATAATTAATGAATTTCCTTGGAAACTTAGCTCGAACGTTTCATTAACGGCACGTGCACAAAAACTCGAATTAATAGTTTTGTTTTTGTGCTTTATGAGCAAGTGAATTAAAACTGAGCTTAGAAATTCTTTCAAGGAAAATGCAAAATGTTATGAACCTTGACATGAATACGTAAGTTACTGCGTTTGAAAACCAACTTAATTCAGGTACGTTTATGACTTTAAAACTGAAATTCTACTTTTAAAATAAGTTTACAAAAACAAAACAAATAAACGAATAAACAAGATCGGAGACTATACCGATTACGGAAATGCAAATATCGTTACGACAGTTATGAAGTCAACCGAATGATTCAACAAACGGAGAACAAAACACCATAACATATTACACGCATTACGCAACCGAAAATAGTTTGAACCGAACAAGATCTTAGCATAATCTCCCACATGCGATACACAAATACAGTTTGCAATAAATAACAAAAAGATCCAGGACTGATGCTTGCACTTGTCTACTTCTCAAGATTCCGACCACAGCTTCATTACAGCGGCTAAATAATGACTTCTGATGGAAGTTTTCAATAGTCCCGGCTTGGAATAAATCAAATAACTCCGTTGGATTCGCTGTCGTTGGCAAATGTGTCTTCATTCATGACGGTAGGACGAGGGATTAGAATGGTATGGAGATGAAAAAGGTGGCGAAGATTTTTGTCAGTCAGCTGGTGTATCTTTGGAAATCTATTTTTATGTTTCTCAGGTAAGGTACTGAACAAAATATTAAATAATTTTGCCCAAGCAAGATTTTGTTAAGTAGCTGAATCACCAACAAAAGTAGAATTTGAAATGGTTGAGGACTAAGATATAAGGAATCTAAGTGAGTTAAGAATAACTTGTAAAGATTACAAAATTAGATTATGAAAATTAATTAGACGGCAAGACAAAAGACGTTTTCGTAGAAAAAAATATTAACGACAAAATCAAGTCATGAATTCAAGCCCAGACCTGAGACCTCAAAAAAACTAGCTCCAACTTTTTCTCCGCGTATCTATAACATCAATCTGCAATCCAAGTCATGAAAAATACATAGCGTCGTCTCTTTTCTAAAGTTTCCAGTCATTGTAACAACTCCACGGACATTTTTTCCATGACAGACACGGACAGGTTCGAGCAAAAATAGTCTGGACTGTGATCGGGTACGTACCGCGGGACAATACATTATTATTGAGATGCGAGTGGGCACCGCTGCCTACCCAAGTCGGTACTACGGATACGCTACTCTAAAAGCTAGAATATTAAACTTCGACAATTTGGTTGTATAAGTTCTTGCGGTAGTTATTAACGGACATTTTCAATAACTTACCAAAAGGTAACGGAAGATGGCTATCTCTGTCTGTTTGACATTTAGCTTACGGACGGTTAGAAACAAAACGTCACAGAAATGCTTTCTTTGATTTTTCTATGAATCAAGTGACAGGTAAGTGACGCGGATAGGATATTTCAAGCTAACTTTGTTTATAGAAACACAGATAGCTACGGACGTAGGCATATTTACCAACAGTCATACGTACGTGAGTTGTAGAAAACGGCCGTTAGTGAAATTACATAAATAAATTTAAAAAAAGTACAGTACTATTTAAAAAAGCAAAGTTACGTAAATTATATTATTTAAATTTATTATCTAGTAATGCGATTGGGATTATTGTAAACATTAGGTTTTACAAATATCCTTTGTCCTAACCCAGGTCATGGTCTACCTGAGTGCCAAATTTTATTGGAAACCATTCAGCCGTCAAGGAGTACAAAGGTAACAAAATGACAGACAGTTATGGTAGTTTTCTTGTTTCTTTCTCTTTTTATATTTTATGGTATTAGTATGGACCACTGGGGAATTAGGGAAACGGTGACGAAGCTCAAAAAGCTAGAATATTAAACTTCGTACAACGAAACCTTATATGTTACCTACTTTGAGGTGGTTATTAGGATAGTTTGGTTACATAACTTTGTGTGGTAGTTAATTTTGTTTAGTTAGTACGTGAATATTGCTTACACGTGTAGTGTGAATTATTTAATGTGATTGGGATTATAATGTAAACATTATTAATCTGTACGGAAGTTTCCTTTGCCTTTGCTTGGTTTTGTTTGTACGGTTTAAAGTTGGCTCTTGAAAGCTCTTTGCTTATGATTGTAACATGATAGGTTACTTGTGTATTGAGAATAGGTATAGCTATACATAATATGTCAAGCAACCCAAATATGGGTATGAATGACTTACCCCCGAATACTGAAACGTCACTCAAAATTTAAGTAGCACTTATATTTAACAAATACTCAAAAGTGACGTTTGGCCATACGAAATTTAAAGTTTAGTAGCTGCTCAAATGTTAAGCAGCCCTTAAACTTTGAGTGACGTTTCAGTATTCGAGGGTTAGACACTTGCATTGACAATCGATGTCCAAAAAAAATAGATCAAACTTCACAGGTATGAATTAAGTAGAAAAAGGCCATAGACGTAAAAATAAGTTACAAAAAGCTCATAATATTCTTATAACATCACAAACCTATTCCAAGATTACAAACAAATAGTCTAAATCTTAAGCATCTTCAAATAATTTCTCCGACAAAAATATCCAACTAAATATAGCCTTATAATATCCGAAACATTTCTTTATATCTCGCAATAGTAGTACCATGGAACGTCATTCTATCGGCAAGCGATCTCAAAGCAAAACGAAATAAACGCTTAAAGATCACCGTTCGCCGACCAAAATAGTATTGGACTCTATTCAAAACTCTTTGGAATTACTCTACTATTTGTTACCATCGTCCATTCAGTAAGTCAACGCTTCACTGTAATCTTTTACTACAAGAATTCGACAGTTATGAGACGAATATAAATTTTTAACGTTACGTGGTGTTTACATTAAACCCAGTGGAACGCCAATGGTCTAAGTTATTTATTATACATATTAATTTTGATGATTTGAAGCAAGCATTTTAATATAGCGGCTATTTGTAGACACTTAACCACGAAATGCTTTAGACATATTGAATGCGATTGAATGGTCATGTTTATTAGTTTACAAAGCAGGGAATCCCATTGAGAATTTTATTGCTATTCTACAAACTTCGATAGTGATATTTAAGTTATTCATTTGCTCCATATAAATATATGGAAAACGTTTAAATGGAAGCCCAGAATAAATAACAAAGATTGAATGTAAGATTTGCCTTGCCTTTGAAATCGAGAGATAAGTATATTCTAACGGCCGTTCCCAATAACCTATCTATCGCCAGTTTTGACCTACTAAAGATAGAAAAATCTATCTATCATCGGTTTTGATGTCCCAATAACATACTGATGGATAGGACAACCAACCGCCCTACGCTATCTATCGATGGGAGGGGCTATCTCTTGTTACAGATAGATATTTCTATGAAATTGCAACATTATGCATCCCAATATGCTTTTGACAGCTATCTGTCAGTAATGTCAATACTAAAGATAACCAAATTTGTCAATCCGTCGAATTGCAGGGTTAAGCATTGTATATTTTTATAACAATTCAAATTAATTTGTGTCTAGTGTAAGTAAGTGCAGTGCTTTCATCATTCCTAAAATGTCTGAATCTAGTGAAAGTGATTTATCTATGCTATTGGAATTATCTGACTGGGACAGTGATTTTGAAGATGAATCCCAGAAAAACTACAAGACCCGCGTAAACCATATGAACGAATTAAGTAGTACCGAATTCACATATAGATTTCGTTTAAACAAAACTGCTGTTAGTAATTTACTAACAGAAATATATCTTTTGTTAAAAGTAACCTCAGAAAGGTAAGTACCAACTTGAATGAGAAATACATTCATTTAATATTAATTAGTTAACAATATTACGTACATAGTGTAACCTAAGTATATAATTTATAAAATTTCTTTTTTTCTTTTTTCAGAAATCATGGGATATCACCTTTGCATCAGCTACTTTTAACCCTGAGATTTTATGCATTAGGCACAATGTTAGTGTCTGTTGCAGACTTTGTAGGAGTCTCAAAATCATCAGCGGGGCGTATTATAGCCAATGTCTCATATGCAATAGCAAGGTTGTATAGAAATTATATACATATACATAACAATACCCAGGAAGATTTTTACAATATTAGCCAATTTCCAAGAGTTCTGGGTGCAATTGATGGCACACACATTCTAATACAATCACCAAGTAAGTACATTGTATTTTTTAAGAAAAAAGCTTAAATTAGCTTTTAATATTAATTATCTACAAGTGATTTTTTTAATTTATAGATTCTAATATTGGAGAAGAATTTAGAAATAGGAAAGGATATTTCTCTATGAATGTGCAAGCTGTGTGCGATGCACATTTAAGATTTATGAATGTCGTTGCCCGTTGGCCTGGATCAACTCATGATGCAACAATCTTTAACAATTCAACACTGAGAGGTAAAGTGTTTAGTTGCTTCATACTAACTATTTGGAGCAATAACACAATAATTTTTAAAAACCTCTACACTTGGAAGTGCTTTTACAAACATATTTTTTATTGATTTTTCAGCGGAATGTGAAAGTGGTTTATATGGAAATCGCTGGTTGATTGGAGATAGTGCTTATCCATGCAAACCCTATTTATTAACTCCTGTATTAAACCCAACATCACGCAGTCAGCAAATGTACAATGAAGCCCATATAAGAACACGAAATACTATTGAAAGGTACCTTTTAAAATATTATTATAGTGCACATTCGTTATGTCACTTTATTCCATTCCAATGAGACATCACATTGTTAGACTTATCTATAATCTACCTTTCTTGCAGGTGTTTTGGAGTATGGAAACGGAGATTTCCAGTTATATCATTAAAAATACGGCTATCATTATCAACTACACAATCAATAATAATAGCAACAGCTATACTACATAACATTTGTAGACAGATGAGAATTGAAGATGTAATGCCAGAAGTAGAAGTACCTAATTATGATGCAGTCCCAATGTTGTTACATGAACTTAATGACAATAATATTGATGAGCGACAAGACTTGATAAATAATTACTTTGGAGGGTAAGTTATTTTTGATCCCATGTCTTTCATGCAGTTCTACAATATTTTATTGAATCCTAATAAATAAATTATTAATGTCATATTTTATTTGTTTCAGATTTGATTTGAATGAATAACTTTGAATTAAGTGTAAGTGGGCATTTAATAAAGACAAAGAAAACTTTATTTTAATTCTTATTTATTTTGCTCTAAGTCTAATTTTAACTTCTTATTTGTTAATTCCATATTTTCTATCTCTAATTCTAATTTCTTCCTTTTAATTATATAATAATCAGCAATAGCTTGATTCCGTGCAGCTCGAGTCCTCATGTCTTCATCCAGTAGCCTACGTTTTTGTTTATCTGAAAATAAATGTAAGTACTATTAAAAAAATGGTTTTATTGCAATTATGTAAATTAGTTTTTCCAGACCACCCCAGATTTACTTAGAACTTTTTATATTACACATACTTAGAAATAAAAATTACCCAAATGTACATTAGGGATGCAATAATTAATTGACTATAAGGCATAGGCAAATTTATTGTGAAATCCCTCATTATACAAATGCTTGTTACTTTGTTAATATTTGAATGGTAAATTGTATAATTTGTAAATAGACAATGTTGTTGGTAAAATGTTAAATTGTATATTTTGCTGACAGCAGATACATACTATTATTGTTGCCACTGGGAGTGTTAAAAAATAATTTCTTTGGTTTCGGTGTTGTCACAACCAGCAATTCGTTATTCCTTGATGATCCACTCTCATTATCAATGCTCATTAATTCAGAATCGCCATCAAAACCGATGATAGATAGATTTTTCTATCTTTAGTAGGTCAAAACTGGCGATAGATAGGTTATTGGGAACGGCCGTTAGTTAGTATAACAATCATCAAGCCACTGAATAGTCCAAATGAGAAAAGATCAAGTTTGTACACGGCGTGCTTTTGGTTTATTAAAGATTTTATATAAGAATACAAAAGTTAACGTCTAACTAATAATCTGATTTAATTATGTCAGCCTATCCTACTCTATAGATATAAAAATATGATGATAGATATAGAGCTAAAAATAATATGAAGAGACTGGAAACAAATAGCTCAAGATAATCTATCTGCATAGTAGAACATATTTTTTTCATATAAATATCAAAAGCCAAGATATTGCAGTTTTTACGATAGCGTTCCACTCTGTACTCTTTTTCTCAACCAATACGTTATTTTAAGAAAACAACAACGAAGACAGCAAGAAAGTGAAAAAAGAAGCGCAGTCGAAGTCGTGCCTTCGATGTTATGTCCAGGCAGGGCACCACTGACATTCTACACATTAATTACGAACGAAAGGCAGACCACAAACGTTAAACAAAAGGTAATACACTCCGCACTTAATCTGATTCGTATTATTGCAGTCGTAACGCAACATTCCCCTGGATTTATTACAAAAGACCTGTTAAGAACGTTTTCCACTGAAGACGGCATCGGACTTTTGGATCAGCAAAATGAAGCGTTAGAATGTTTTAAACGAAACATGATTTATCGAGGCGGCCCGTGGTTTAAGAGCAAGCATTCGCTTTGATGCTTACGCGAAATGCTGCTTCGTGCAAAATGGTATTCTAGTTTCACACGCAACAAATGTGCTCATTATCTGATGAACTTTGCGGAGCGACGCGTTTGACGCGTAGACTAGACAGTTATGTAGAACTGCAGACGTGGAAATTAATATTGATAATAGTTACTTTGTGTAAAAATTTAAATAGGTAGAATAACTCCCATGGAGGCTAGCAAGTCTTCATGCAGTCTTTAGAAAATAGGTTTACCAGAAAAAAAAAAATTCAGTGACACAGTCTTGACATTCTTATTAGATTGGCAGTTAACTCCAACAAAACACCGATAGTAAAACTAATTTAATCTTAGATCAGCTACAGTGTGACTTAAATTAGTTTTTCTTTACGTCATACATGACGTACTCTGCGCCAACAAATTTTCTTTAATTTGACTATTACAATGGTTTATTCATCTATTGCGAGCAGCGGTGGAGTGGTGGCGGCCCCGACTTACGAACGAGACGAGCGACGAGTCGTGGGTTCGAATCCAGGCAGGAACATTGTGAGGAAACCGGCATGTCCTAGAACCAAAAATTCGAAGACATGTGACATCTACCAATCCGCACTGGGCCCGCGTGGTGGAATAGCCCATTCCCTCTCATAGAGAGAAGGCCTGTGACCCAGCAGTGGGAACATTAATAGGCTGATGATGATGATTCATCTATTCGTTCCTAATCCTTACCATCCATTATTTTTTTATATATTTTATCATATACTCTAGCCAAAAGCGTTTAATCCCTTCTCATCACATGCCCATACCAAGACAAACAATAACCCCTCAACTGATTTAGGGTCTGTTTCTTCTTCACCATTAACGTTCCTCTAGAAAGCTCAAACAAAACTGATCATGGCAATACCTACAATCGATCGATGACTGATAAGAGCCTTACAATCGCCATTATCACGCCCTCTGTTTACCTTATCAACAAAACCAGTGGCTGATAGTGATAAATTAAACTCGGACCTAACCCCCAATCTTCGTATAAACCCAACAACAAAGTCAATAAAGGATGCAACAAAAACGTCCATACATAACGCTCGTAAATCGCTGTTCACCTCTGGGCATTGTTACTCTGTGTCCCCTGCGTGTCGTCGTGGTTCGACTGTTCGATCCCGATCACATCGTGTATGGGAGCTTCGATGCTCTGCTCTCCCTGATATCATTAAGGCACAACGGGAGATTGTGTTGCGCAATCAAACTTAATTACCACTGAAATACCTAGTTACCGGTACTTTTTGGTGGAGTTGCGAAAATATTGAGAAGGTGAAGATATTCGTGAGATGTGAACGATTCTGATTGTGGTTGGAGACGCCCTTAGTCTGTAACTTTATTTACTCTAGAAAATGGCAAAGCATTAATAAAAGCAGACGGTTGCGTTTCGGTAAATATTTCTAGTAATTTTAATAATAACTGTTCCAACCCATTTTCCATGTATTTTTAAAGCTCGCGTTCAAATAATGAAGGTCCTGCAAATTCTAACTTGTATAAACTGCTCGGAGGCAGTTAGAATTAGATCTTGAGCGATTTTAAAACTCACTTCTCTATAATAATGCTCAGCTGAGCAGAACATGCTCTTCGAATGGAAATTGTGCCAAATTACGTAAATTATCTCAAATTATCGTCTGACTCGGTTACTGTGGAAGCTACCCAACATCAGTGGGAAGCATTAAGGCCTGCCTCGAGGCAACCCGTTGCGTGACAGCAGCGAAATATTAATAATTATGATAAGTAATTACGGTCGATCAGATCCTTACGGGCGCACGATTCTTATTTTATGCAAATAAGGTTTAATTTGCCAAAAATTAAAACTGCCTTTTTATGTTACGGGGAATTCTTAAGCGATATTAAATTGCGCTATGAATTTTGTACTGAAACTGTTATTTGTTGGGAGATTGACAAACATGATCAAACAATAAATTGGATTTTTTTGAAAGCGCAAGCCTCTTTTATATACCAAGTTTTTATTTCAAACCTTTGGTTACGTAACTACTGTCGGACATTTTATCAACGACACTGTCTTACGCATAAATTGCATCAGCATAATACCATATTCATTTTCACATCATACGTTTCATATTTTACAACGTATTCGTCGAACTTTAACAATACTGGTATAATTTACAAAGTGCACATTCCCATAAAATCATATTCCTATCTAGAAACCAAACGAGTTGAAACAAGAAACTTTCAAAGAAATCAAAATAAAGTGTAATGAATATCGACACTCGTATAGTGTTTACGATAGATGCTTAGAGCTCTTCAATACGATATCTAATATTTTTATTTGTGTGGTCTAAACGTCATTACGTGACGAAGATTTACTTACAACGTGCCGGCCGCACGAGGATTATGGACCCATCTCAAATTTTAAAAGAGAAAAAGTTTAATGTAAAGATCACTGACAAATTTGTAACAGAACAATGAATCGGATATTAAAGTATCCTCTTTCATGACACGGGCGAGCGGATGGGTAGGTAAGGTTGCGGTCACACTGGCATGAGAGACAGAAATATTGAAGAATATTTATGCAACACTGGTATAGGCATGCTGAAGAACAATATTCAACTCTTTCACTAAACAATCCTTGCAAATACACAGAAAGTACTGCCTCTTTTATTTGTTTCGATAGACTTAAAGATAATGTTTTACTGCCTGTAGACCTTTATCTAAGAGCTAAATTTACCTTGTCGTGTACCTTTAAAGCTTTGCCAAAGTAGTACAAAGCACGTACCAAGCGTGCGTGACATCTAGTAGTCTCCAGCAAGATTACAGTCGTTGTGGAATAACTTAGCTGCGCTGAACTATCGACGGCGTCCTTCGACCTACGCTCGCTGCATCGCTCATCGCTCCGCTTAATGCGCTGGTCTCACGCGACGCGACCGCTTGCGAACCTCTCGGTGGTGTTAAATGTATCCGCCTGCTTGTATCAGGTTACCGTACCAAAGGCGTGGGCATTGACATGTCCAACTTATTTTGTTTTGTTCACTCGACCATCGTAAAGGTTGACTTTCTACGCGCTTCGACGTGACGTCCCCGCCGGTTGAATTACTTTAAAGTTTATATAGGAGACGCTTGTCAACTGTCACGTTGCAGCACTGTTGCCCCGTTACGAGCCTGTGAACAGTAAACTCCGTGTTGTATCGGGAAACTAGTCATATTGTGATCGCGTTATTCGAAATCGAACACGCATTAAACCAATTCAAGCGACAAAAATTGATGTTAAATTTGATCGGTTCATTTTGTGTCGAAATAATTAAATTTCGTGTTGGCACTAAATTATTTATTCGCACATTCGAATTAATGTAGTCGTAATTTCTGGGCGCATCGGAATTATTTATTTCTGCGTAAAATGTCACTCCGTTGAAAAATAATTACAGTTGTGTTGGGTTCGCGTCATGCTGCGCCGACACGGTCCTTCAACGGATTATTAAGATGTTCAAGTGCAGTGCGCATTTAGCGGGTTGTCTCTCATTGTTGTCCGACGAAGATATGCCAACTGATAATCGGAAAGACCGATCCCGGAGCGACGACTCATTTAATGCTTGTCGATTTGAATGCGAGGAAATATCACAGGGTCATAATTAATATTTGTACTTCTTCTTTATATTTTTTTTCGAAGGGAATAAACACTTTTTGCTGTATATTAAAAACGTGCAGCTGTAGCGGTAAAAATTGACTTCGATCTCATGAACGCTACATAAATCTTCATAGGTGCTTCACAGTAATTACAGCGGATAATATTCAGCAAAGCACGTCTTTTATCCTTCTTCGCCTAGATCACTTTGATCAGTTTTATAGCCTGAATTATAATTTTTAAGCGCTTTCTTATATACTGGAGTTATGATTATATTTTAATGGCGTCATAAATATCTAATGTTTTCATACCACCATGCATCATTTATGAGCTATGGTATATAATCAGGGCAAGGAACTTTTAGTTGCAACAAAACGCCACCACGCGGCGCCACAAGTGTGTGAGACCATTCTATTACTTGGACAATGATATTTGAAGCTTATTTCTAAGCTCTATTAAAACGAAATAAGGTTGAAAATTAGGTGGAGTATGTATGAAAATGTTGTAAGGCAAAGTAACACTAAGCACTACACTTGAATACATATTCGGTTATTATGTTGATAAAAACTGTCGCAACATGGTTGGAACTAAGTCGGGACACGGAGCGAATACATTTAAGAACCCGTTATGAGTGACAGAGAACATTGTGATGATGTCATTTGCCAACGTAATGGTCTAATTATGTCCAATATATTCTAAGTACACGTTTTACATATGAATTTAAAGTTTTGAACCTACGACTAGATGCAAATGATATTGAATTTAAATCGCTTGATTTAACATAAAGCGTGGCGGCTCAATTGACTGTACAAAACATGAAGCTAAAAATGTTAATAACTAAATTCTTGAGCAAAAACAGAGAATCATCGATATCAATTTATTCAAAGAATCTGGCATTGCTGAAAATATCCATGAAAACTGAATTGCCGTCATTCATATTCCGCCCCCATCTTAAAACATTCTTCAAACAATATTTCCAGACGACAAACGTGAAAACTTTTCAGTCGTCCAATTTGAAACTGAAAACAAAAACAATCTGGACTCCATAGCTTCATTCTCGTACATCAACCTGAACAAAGAAACTAACAAATGGATAAAGCAAAGGATAAAAATGCAGCATCAACTCTAAGCCGTACCTCCCTTTATGAAATCCACTGCTTACTTATTCAATAAACGTTTACAGTGTGGGAACGAAATATAACCCACTTTGTTCTGAAGAAACTACAGCTATTTGTCAATGTGCATCCGTATTCTGGGAATTTAGTTTGAATTTTATGCGTGTAGGCTTTTTATTTACTTCTTTAGGTGCTGGAGCTGTTTATATGCGTTATATGCTGCCTGTTTACGAGTACCAACTTGATACCTACTTGAGGTTTTATTACCCACGTTATGAGGTGGTATTTATGTTAGGTTAATGAATAATTAGTAAAATAATTATGTTAGTCTGTTTCATTATTATTTAATTAGGTAAGTTACTATGCGGTTTATCTTCATGTTAACCGACATCTCGTGTGTTCAAAACACCTCAGTGCTGGGACCATTCTGTCCCAAATGACAAAGCTACAAAATATTTTATTTTAGCAGCTCCTAAACTTTCAATTTCTAGTTCCCGAGTGCAAGTAATAAAGAAAATTTACGCACTTACCCAGAAATTTGCCGATTTCCTTTCACAATTCTTACACTACGTCCCAAAAATGCCAAAAGATGAATATATTCCGGGACCAACACATACACATGTCAAGAACACCGTCAAGTGACAAATGCGACCCCATCACCACCACACGGAACACATCAGGAGCATTACATCTAAATTTCACAGCCAACAGCTCCCATAAACAAATACCACCTATTCGGGGAACAATTTCACGCCCTATTTTACCCCTACGAAATTTCGCCAGTCGAAAATTTAACATCGAGACTCAAGCGGCTTTTTTTATTCAACACCATTTTAGTTTGCCTGAAAAAATTACCTCATAGTTTATTCGTTTTTTTTATATTTTTTATTTTGTGGTCGTGTAATTCACACTCATACTATAAAAATATGAAAGTAACTCTGTTTGTTTATCTGTTTGTTACCTTTTTACGTCTAAAACCGATGCACGAATATCTATGAAATTTGGCATTAAGGTAGATTATTTCTTGTGTTAGAAACACGTTAGGACATAGGATATTTTCCTGTACGTGGGATTATTTTCGACCTTTATGGTAAGTCGCGTGTAAACGCTAGTGTTAAAATAAATTTCTGGAATGCTTTAACACAATTATTTGCTGTGGCTACTGTATATAATGAAGATTCGGAAGCAATTAGTCCGCGTGGTTTCATAATGCACTTTATAATAGCATAATAAAGATGCATGGCTTGAAATGAGAAGACTTGGTTGCTTTTATAATAAACATTATACCTTCATACAATATTTAACTTTAAGTTGTAATCATTAATTAAAACCAAACCCTTGTACTTATTGGTATCCATAACAACTTTAGGGTTTAAAATTAAGTGGCATAGTAACTAAAACCAGTGATTGTTTTCACAGATAGCTCTACAGTCGAAACTCCTTTAGTTTATAGGCCATTTAAAATTAGACCCTAAGTAGATTTAAATACAATAGAAAACATTGTGAGAACTTATAGTAGTATTTTACAATACATAGATCTTCCCGAAGTTAAGCTACAACACTCGCTCTAGCCTAGCTCGAACTTTGAGAAAGAAGTGAGACTAGACTGGATGTGGAAAGGGAAAATTGAATTTTCAATCAAACTAAAGCGTGAAAACCGAGTTGAACTGTTCGACTCACACTACCACGCAATCGTATTGGTTTTGAAATATAAAAAAAAAAAAAAAAAAAACATAAAATAAAGCTTTATTAAGCTTCTTTTGGATTAAAATAAGTTAAAATATAACATAAAATCACGCTGGTAATCCCCAAAGGGTTGGGTAGAGGTATTCCTAATAGTACACCCACATTTCGCCAGTTATGTTTAACTCCCATGTAAGATGGAGCGAGCCTATGGCCATCAACCGTGCACTAAAAGGGCCGGGCAATAAAGCAAACAGTTTTTGATTAAAAGAAATTAATGATAGATAGAAACGAGAATTTTAATTATTTAACTACTTGATTTTTAAAAGCCTTCTCCATACCAATATAGAACAATTCTGATGTTTTAATCGGACAGATGTGGCGAAATCCAACTGTGAGAATAGACGTTTCTTTACAGACTTCATTTCTTTCGTAATAGCATCCATTCCTGTTTTATTTATTGTTGAAATACAAGACGTAAAGGATACTCTAGATCTTTGGAAATGGTAAGCGATTTTTGATATTTTTCAGATGTATATTCTGCTTTATTTTGTTTTCACATTGTATTAAAATGTCAGTGCTTGGCTATGTTATTTATTTTCTGCAGTTTCTTTTTTGAGTTGTAGTAAAAAAACATTGATCAAAAATCAAGTTGTATTGTAATATTCTATACTTTACAAGGAAATATTTTAATATAACAAACTTTTCTACAAACGTTACTGAACTGAAAATTACACCTGTAATCCCAGAAGAGTAAGGCAGAGGTGTGCTAATATAAAGCCAACATTTCGCCAGTTATTACGGGAAATGGCATGAAAATAGATTTTCAACTTTTAACTGACGCTAGTTATAACACTGTTTTGATTACAAAACAGGTCACAATTGAATGAAGTAAATAAAGTTGATTATACATTTTTGCAGTTTTGAGCATAACTATAGCCAAAAATTCACAGGAAATGCGTAATTTTGGTTGAAAGTTCTTTTTACGTTCACTTATAGAGGGCCACCCCAATTTTTTTGTTAATTCACATCACTTTTGTATAACTGTTCATAGAAGACACCTACTCTCCGTGGGTCTTTACATTTTAAAACTTTGATACCTACATTGCAAAATCGGCATTTGAAAGTGACTAACCTTTCCAGCACCATTTTGTTTCCTTGTACACCGCAGTGAGCGGTAGATGTGCTCCGCAGGACGCCACTCCTCAGCTAAGTGATTTTATTTGTGTCCACATTCCGATGTGTATCAAATTACGCGGCCCTGCGACCAGCTGCTTGATCGATTGTCCGCCGCCTTGCTAAAAGCACTATATTGACTCAAATAATTATCTCCGGGAAACTGTGGGGTATGAATTTATCTGTGGGCCTTACATGGTTCGTACAAGTAATTGTGTAGGCTTTGCAATGTTGGGAGAATTAGCTAGCATCACGTTTTGGTCTGTTATGTTCCAATTTATTTTTGAAGATTCTTCATGAAGATATATAATCTGGTATTTACAATGCTCTACTGTAACCTATAATTTCGTTGATCTCCAGGGTTTACATCTTCTAAAGAACGCCCGACGTTTTCCTCTGCAAATGTTTGTAATTTTTCAGTCGTTCCCAAAAATGGCTATCCAAGGTTCTTGCCACACCACGCCACAATAGTGGCGGTAAGTCCCCTCTTTGAGAAGTGGCTTGAGAGACGCCACGGCGTCCTCACCTTCCGCCTGACGCAGGTCCTCACCGGACACGGTGTTTTCGGGAGGTTCCTGCACCGAATCGGGCGGGAGGAAACGCCCGGGTGTTTCCACTGCGAGGATCGACCGGAGGACACGGTGGAGCACACGGTGGAGGTGTGCCCCGCGTGGGCGGAGCACCGCCGTGTCCTCGAAGCGGCGATTGGCGGCGGCGACCTCTCGCGTCCGGCCTTGGTGCAAGCCATGGTCCGGAGCGAGACGGAATGAGACGCCGTCACCTCCTTCTGCGAAGCAGTAATGCTAGAGAAGGAGGTGGCGGAACGTGAGAGGGAGAGAACCTCACAGCGTCCCGGCCGCCGCGGGAGACGCCCCGGGTGTCGGGGGCCACCACGTGGCCCCCGGCCACCGTAGGCGCGGGCCTGTGGACGGTGGGCTATGGGCTAGCTCGCCGTCCGTCCGTCTCATGACGACAGGCCGTGTCGACGGCGCGTTTGTGTTCCACGCGCGCCTCAAAGAGAGTCAGCAAAAAGGAAGGGGTCCGAAAGGACCGATGCCTGCCGGGGTTGCGGGACTATTCGAAAGAGATACCGTGGCCCCGGAACACAAAGGGCGATGAAGGAACATGGATGGGTTTTAGTCAGTAAAAGTCTGACACTCCCTCCTGCTCCGCCCAGAGCGGGAGAAGTCATTTGATGATTTCCCATCCGAAAAAAAAAAAGAAAAAAAAAAAAAAAAGGTTCTTGCCACACCAATATACCTAGCCGTTAGTTAGCATTAAACTAAGGAGGTCTAAATTCTAAACCGAAGCTGTGCAGCATAGCGGAAAGGAAATTATACGTACGATATTGGACAACTTCACTGGGTTGGTTGCGTCATGTCTAACACAGAACTATTCATTTGTGCACAGTTATCAGGCTTGAGTGCGCTCAACAACATTAGTTGCGTCGGCACTGCCCCGGGATATAACATGTTGGGTTTAAGGGTTATTACTTAAAGTAAAGTTTCAAGAGAAAATGAGCTTTGATCTAGTCATCTCTGAAGGGATAGCCTCGAGGAATTTCTGCTAAGTTGTGCGTTGAAAGCTAGGTGAAGAAAATTCAGATGGAAAAATTAACTGGAGGAATAAAGTGAATTGACAATTACTGTTACAGATTTGTATGTTTACTTGCAACACTCGAAACAGCGTAATTAATTTCGTTAATGATTGGATACAGGACCAATACTTGAATCATGAATACCAAAACTCTAATATTATATTCTAATGCCAAACGTTTTCATTAAACGAATAAATTTCAGTGGATCCGGCTGCACTGGATGCTCAAAAGACATAAAACAAAAACTCAAATAAAATTGATGAGAAAATAGATCAAGAAAATATCGTTTTATCCTCACTTAACGAATATGATTCTACAAATCTCTTCAAATATAATAATGTTCAGACCCCCAATAGGTTGATGTGTTAAATGACTCGAGCCGGCTGCAATAAAACTGTTGCGGCCGCTGTAATGTTAACATTTGACATTTTTATGATCATTTCACGCAAATAAAAGTTTGTTGCTTCCTTCTATTCGATTATTATGACTTATTTATACTCGTTTTGCTGCATTAATACTCAGAACATATGGGACTTCAGAAGTTGCCAGTGAAAATTCTAAGGTATTGTATGTAAATGTGAAAACACGAACAATCTACGGAATTGCACTACATACATTGTTATGACTTTGAATAAGAATACTTTAAAAACAAAACGGCAAATTGCAAACCCCTGTCGCAGATACTCCCATATCCAATATTCGTCTTTCTATTCTTTATGCAAATGTAGAAACGCCGAGACGCGGGCCAACCTTATCCAAGGGTGTCACTCTCAGCTGTGGAATCGATTTGGAAGTTTATTCAGGCTGACAACGCGTGAAGCAGGGCTCAGCTCGAAATCTATTCCACTCTGTACACCTATATAAGCCGACGCGGCGACGACGTCTCAACTCGGAGCACGCGTATTACCAGAGCGTTCAAACGCCGATTCGAATTTGGAACGCGAGTGCTTTCCAGATCCAATCTATCGAAAAACATTAGAATTGTAACTTGACTGAATGACTGAAACAAGCTCGTATTAGAGTCGTTGTCCTTGGGTACTGAAATCTAAATTAAACTGTGTAGGGTTGTCATTGTCATTGTTCGCATCGGACACTTTACGTTAATAATCTTTTGTGATGTTGTACATTTAAATAACTCTGTTGCGTTGTGGAGATAGCATCGAAATTTATGTGTTGGGGTTGCGAAACGGTGGCAGCGTACAATTGGATGTGACAGACAACGCGCCCTGTTTCCCAGAACATTTCAGTCGAATACAGACTCGTCGCGTAAAATGGGAATATTGTAAAAATAAATGAGAACGTAGACGAGTAAACGGCTTTTATCGGCTGTAAAATGTTGTAAAGGTGATAGTTACGGAGAATTTATTTAAAAGAAAATGTCTACTGTATTCAACTGTTTTACTTTCTTTCTCAGAGCTGTGGAAGGCTATAAAAGCGACCTTTGCCCAACAGTGGGGCAGTAAAGGTATAGAAACTTCTACATTGAAGTAGAATATATAATTTCTCAAGCTGACAAAATTAATTCCTGTTGTAGATAATGTTCTTCAGAAGTTTTTGTAAAAGCTCTCATCAACATCTTACCTAGCATTATAAGTGTGAATGTTTTTGAGGATTGATGGATGTATGTTAATCTTTCACGCAAAACTACTGAACAGATTTATATGTAATTTGGCACAGAGATAGTAAATAACCTGGACTAACACATAGGGTACTTTTTATCCCAGTAGCATGATCCCGCGGGATAATTATCGATATCCAGGCTGGCGAAGCCGCGGGCATGGGTAAGCTAGTTACTTCTATACTTACAAACTTGCTTTTCGGCGTTCAATACAAAACTATGCATAATATTAAGACCTGAAGCTATCTATTTTTCATATCCATAACGAATATAGTAACCGATTTCAATCTTGGTGGATTCACTTTCATTATACATTCCATTTTAATCTTATCTTCCAAGTGTTAATATCGAAAAGCTAATTTCACACATAATTACGTAGCACAGTAATAATGTTTATTAAGGTCAAGTTCATACATTATCCAATTTAAATTAACATAATAAGTACACTTTTGAAACAGTTCTAGCCTGTAATACTGACAAGAAATTACCTTAATGCAATAAAACATGTGTTTTAAGACTACAAGTTTGCAACAAACTGATCTTGATATGGGGCGAGAGGAACAATTATCATTACTTACGTATACAGCATGTGTCAGAAAGGTGTGGTACAGAAAAAATAATCGCCAGGTCGACCCAAGTGTATGGATATATAATTTTTCGCGATTGCTATGTTAGTCCCATAGAGAAAGTTGTTCAGTTTGATCCTCACCTTTAAAAATGACAGCACCTTTCTGATACACCCTGTATTTGTTTTATTTAGTTCATACACAAGACCGTAACCAAACATGTGTTTATAGGTTGTCGAACAGGACTTAATATTTGAAACGTTCAATTTTATCGGTGTGTCTTACTCCTGCATACATTATCGGCATGTACCATGTACCGAAGCAAACTCGATAGCGATTTAAATTTTGTTTCGCTTTCTGTGGCGTATTTTAACAATGATTCGATACGGTTCTTTTATTTTTGTTCGAATAACAAAATGCGAGTGTAAATCAAGGTATCGGTTCCTAATTTATTGTTTGATACTGGTACTTTTGTATCGATTGATTTCGTTTTTTTTTGTGTTACCTCTTGCCAAGGTTGGTGATTAAAGCAGTATCAGTTTACGGCAGATTGTGTAACAATCGCGCAAATCACCAAATATAAGTTGGGAATTACTGGCTTGCCTATTAACAAACAATAATATACATGCAAATAAACATTTCAATAGAAAATACGTCACAATCAAAACAGACGAGCCCAAATTGCAGCTCAAATTTTGTAACACGACCCAAACTTTATGTAGATTTAGGAGCTACCAGGCTCCTCGTGATGGGATCGTACCCAACGAAAAAGGATGTCAGTTCCATTGATATAAAATTCAAGTGGAAAAGCCTTCGATTGGTCGCGACAGACAGTGCCCAGCGTATCTGCGCATCGATACAATGAAGACAAAGAACTTTGTTCCATTCAACTTTGATATCGTATAGACATCGTTGCTCATATTATGAATGCATTTAGAAAATATTAAATTGTTAGGAGAAGTATCAACATACAAAGTATTTTAGCCGGGTACTATCCATCTGTCCTGCTTTTTCCCAACTATGTTAGTTAGGGTCGGCTTTCAGTCCAACCGGAAATAGCTGAATACTAGTATTTACATGGAGCGACTGCCTGTCTGACCCCCACAACCCTGTTAGTATTGGGTAATACGATACCCCTTGGTGAGATTGGTTGTCAGACTTTCGGGCCACTGTAATGACTGTTCACAAATTGAGCTACATCTTAGTCATTTATTAAAAACGGAGACGTAGAATTAAAATTAAAATTAAATACCAAGCAACCGTTTTATGTAATAATAATGAATAATAAATATTATAATTAATAAATGAATAATAATGTAATATAATGAATAATTATATAATTTAAACTAAAAACGCGACTTGAATATTAATTTAAAATTGAAGTCATATTTAAACAGATCGGATACAAGAAACTAACAGTACGCTCAAACAGCGTGGCTAATACCAATATTAAAACGGAGTTAATCTAAATTAATGGTGTTTTCTGAAGCTTTCATTTAAAGCCATCCTCGTTTTCTGTAATAAAACGGATATCAATTTGATTAGTCTAAGTTTAATGAGCGAATTCAATATTATTGTAGTGCCAGGAGATGGCAAGAATGCTACTGGTTGTAAAGAGATTTAAGATGCCATAAAAACGTTAAAATGAGCGCTAGTCTCTAATAGCCCTTGTAAACAAATACCTTTTCAAGTCAGACCAGTTATATTTATAGTTTATTGGATTGCTATTATTTTCTACTTATATTGTGAAGATCGCTATAAGATGTAATTGTAAGATGATTTAATTGTCATTGAAGTATGAAACATCTTTCTTTATTGTGAAGTTAGTGCCTAACCTGGTGTCAAAGTTTTTATGTCGCCCATGTGCCTCTGACTTGGCTTTACATGCCGTTAATAAATATCTATAAGGAACATGATAGTTTTTGATGAATCTTAAATGTTTGCATTATATTGTAATCACATTTTTCCATGCTCAAAATTCACGATATTCCCAAGATATTCATCATCATCATCCATGCTGCGCCATCATGTGCCCACAGCTGGGACACGGCCTCTTCTCAATGAGAGAGAATGGGCTATAATCCACCACGCGGGCCCAGTGCGGATTGGTAGAGGTCACATGTCTTAAATTTTTTGGTTCTAGGACATGGCGGTTTCCTCACGATGTTTTCCTTCACCGTTTTGAGAACAGGTGATGAAATAAATTATACAAAGTAATGCGCCTGTCTGGGTTCGAACCCACGCCTTACTGTTCGTAAGTCGGGGCCGCCACCACTGGAGCACCGGTGCTCTCGAGAATATACTTATATACTTCCAAGATATTCAATGAAGACTATTAAACGAAACTGTACCTGCAGAGATTATAGCAGATGATGGAACACAACTTGAAAGGTAAGAAATTTTTGTCTGTTTATTATAAATAGCTAAAATTAATGACAGCATTTTATGTTATTTTGTAACTTGTAAAACTATACTTAAAAGCTACAGAAGTATGTAAAACCTAATCTTAATCAAAAAGGCGAAAGCTCGTAGAAAAACTTTTTATGTGAGGAACCCTGAGATCTTAAAAGTAATGCGTACATAGTAAAGAGAGCTACAAAATTTTACGGCGAATTGATACGCCAAATTAAGACCAAACTTCGTGATGCTGCAATAATTCCAAGTTTCTTTGACACTCTACTGAGAAAGAGTGCTAACTTTTCCAAGTACACTCGTTAAAATACGAAAACTTTTGCATTTTCTAATATTATAGTCCTACTTAAGAACCAAATTATTTTTGAAGCCAAATAAGGTTGTATCGAGTGGTTTAAAATATGGTTCGAACTAAATGAAATAAACAAAAGGGACTTTATATGTATAACCACTTTATCTTGATCGACATATGGATTGTGTCAGACAAGATTAAAAGTATTTTTTGGCAAACTCGTTCAGATAATGCGTCTCACCTGCTGAATAAAGTTCTTCTTGTGAGATATTTTCATTTATGTTAAAGGGTAAAACAGGAGCTATTATACAAAATGAAATCCTATAATTCCCATCGAACTAAATAGCAGTCATTCAGCAAAACAAATTCGCACGACAAAGCCTAGTCCTCTCTATGCCGAGCGCAGCACTGTGTGGCCTTATTACACGCGATGGGGCTTGGGTGGGCCGTTCTAGGCCCAATGACGACAGAATTATCGACAATTACGCCCCAACGTCGTCAGCCCTCGACTGTCATCCACGAATGACGTTTAAAAGGCCTTTAATTGCTCCCGCGCCGACTCTCTTGTGTTTGAAACAATGTGTGTGAGTAATTTCGAGTTCGTGGAATATGCTCAATGATGTGTGAAGGGCCTTTTATCTTATTTGGAGTCGATTGATTGTCATTATTTTGGAACGATATTTATTTAAATGAGGTGTGTTTAATTTGGGTTCGTATATGGGACCGATCGATCGGTAAAACGATATGCCTAAACGATACAGTTTTAATGTATTTTTTAAATCTTGTAACATAAGAAGGTAATATTTTAAGTTGCAACAAAGTGTTGATTAAAAAAGCAAGATACGCGCCGAATACATACTCATAGAATTTGGTTAAAAACACCAAGAAAAGTGTTACCACTTTGTGAATCTATAAGTTAACTCTTCTAGATTTTGCCCATCGTTACAAGCTCATTTCAAAATTTCTCCACACTCAAACCCAATCTCCTAACAGCCACAAGAATTTTCCACTAGAACCATGATCTTCCAATGAATATGTGATATGTAACCGAAGTACCGAACACATCGACAAAGCCTCGCCCCGGCGCGCTAAGCCCGCTTCCTCGCCACCGATTGGTCGACGAACCATGGCTTACCTACTGTATAGGGTTTCAGCACCACATGGATCACACTGGTAATGCCACGTCACTCCGATAAAAGTTTTAAGCTGTTTTTAAAGGGGATTTTTGTGGTGGCTTCTAAGGTGACGTGAAGGTGTGAAGTTTTTTCTTAATCCAGGATATGTTACGGTTTGTTGGGTGCACGTTAATTTTCTGAACGTAAAAGGAAAATAAACTCAAAAAGTTCAATTCTAAAATAGAAAGGTTTTTAATGTCATACAATCACAACGATCTTAAACCTTGGTAAAATTGCCAAAGTTTATGGATTTCCACTGAAATTAGCAGCAAATTAGGCTCAATCTAGAAGATAAAGTCAATTGCGCAGTAAAACCCCAATGCCTACATTGATATCATAGAAGAAGAGATAGAAAATAGATACAATGTAACTATTTCCACAAACAACAAAACATTTTTCTCTCGTCAGCGTTCGGCAACACATTCATAACCACCTAACAAAACCGAAAACAAGACGGAACGACCTCGCGGTATCTTCGACAAAGTTCGCAACCTTATTGCCAATTGACATCCAGACACGAATACCGCTTTTGGTCGTGATCGAATGAAAGAAAGATACTCGTTATTTGCGAGCCGGCGTTCGTCCATAAACGTTATCACTAACTAGCGATCGGGGCGGATCGATCCCCTTGATTCGCTCACGAAATTAAGGAAATCGCTCATGGGGATATTATTCTTGGTGTGAGATACCATCTGCTCTGGATGAAGAAGATTTGCGCTGTACTTTGACGAGATTTTTCGGCGTTCGCACAAGTTTTTGTAGATGATGTTGCCTTTATCTGTTGATGAATCTTTACCAATGGGAAAAGATACGACACAGGAAAATCGCGCGATCTTAGATGAAGAACAAGTCCAAGCAAAATCAACAAAGTTAGGAAATAAAGATTTGTATTTAGTACAGCACCAATATTTCGAAGATAATCAAATTTTAAAATAAGTGTAAACCTTCGAATTCATGACCCTATAAAACGTAACGGCTTTTCAAAGATAGCAATTAATATGAATCTATAAAGATCTTGATTACTTTGTTTAATCGCCTAGATTAAATTAACTTTTATCTAGATTTTGAGTATCACATAAATAAACAATTACATCGTTTCAATTTGCAGTAATAGTCGGCTACTGCAGTCGTCGTTCTGCTACTGTAAAATAATATTCAATAAAAATAATCCATTAAGCTCTGAATAATTTTAATCTATTTGAATATAATTTATTCGACATTTTATTGCTTTTTCATTTGTTTCTTAACTAGAATCCCTTTTATATTGCTAACTATGAAATGTCTTGAAACTATAAAAGAGGTCTTCTAATAATTAAAAATAAATTGAGTCCACAATATTTACAAGCTAAAAAGCACAGAGTTGACCATTCTGAATCGTTCTAAGACATCATTATGTCATCCACACACAATACTCAGAATGACACCATTATTTGGTCCCAAACAAAAGCAAAACGCCCACTGACTACAATTATCAGCTTTCCTACCTTTTTGTTTGGTTGGTAACAAATTGTTTTGGCCGGTCCTAGCTGGCGAGCTTCACCGTCGTCGTATTGACGAGTCCTGGGTGGTCCCACTAATTGCCCAGTGACGGCGATGCTGGTGACAAATCGGACTAAGTCAACAGGAGATAACAGCTAGTTTGATCAATAACCTTCGGAATTCTGTTGTTGTTTTGTTTTATTTAGTTTGTGAGCTTTAATAGAAGGATGATTTATTAGTGTTTAATTGATAAAGTTTCTCTGTACAAAGGGTGTAAAAAACCTCTTAACGAAGCCGAAAGGCACTTGTTCTCCCCGTCATTACGATATTTTTTTTGTTCTACACCATAACTCGGAACCTTCTAGTAACGGAGATATTAGGGGTCAAAGTTCCAACTTTTTGACAGGTTTTTTTTTTTAAATACAAGTTTTTAATGTAAGATTTTTACTTTAAGCACCTCCACGACCCCCACACTATTCAATCTATCCATCAGCACAATGTTTTGATTGCGGTACATTGAGTTCTACCACAAAACATGATTTTCCACCCCTAACAAAAAGTCGTTTCCCAGCAATAATTTTTGTGTAAAGTTACTTAGTTCTATCTACAGAATGCTTGCTTGACGGCTTCGTGATGAGGTTGTTTACACCCTGTATAAGAAACTAGTTATAAATTTAAAGGCTTGTTAAAACTTTAGAAAACGACCTAGTTACGATAGTTGGAAAAAGAAAAAAAAAAAAAATTAAATATCCTACTTTCACATTATAAATGTGAAAGTTTGTGAGGATGGATGGGTGGGTGGATGTTTGTTATTATTTCACGCAAAAACTACTGAACGGATTAGGATGAAAATTGTATGCAAGCAAACAGATAGTTCATATCTTGGATTAACACCTATGATACTTTTTATCCCGGTAGAACGATCCCGTGGGACAATTATCGAATTCTACGTGGGCGAAGCCTCGGGCAAAAGCTAGTCATTCTATAAAAAGAGAACACATCCACTATCCACTGCCATTATTACAAATAATAATTTACAGAGAACACAAGCTTGCAGTACAAAGCCCTTCAAAACATTTTTCAGTAAAGTTTGCTCGCCCGAGGGTATAAGACCCTAGTTTTTATTTCATTACCATGCTTTGACATCAACTTGGGAAATTCTGAAGTAACAACACAACCACAAAAAGTTACGGACTGCTTTCGGGTTAACATCAGGCGCTTTAGGAACGGACAGCTTTTTGCTCTTTTTACTTGAAAAGTTCTCTTAGAACATGCGAGTTTCTCGAATTTCAGCTCAAAGTGCTTACAATCTATTTTCAATCAAGCGCTGGAAATGCACCTTGGCTTTGACAAACAACAATCATAACCATATATGCTGTTACTTCATAAACAAAAAAGGAACCGCTAACAACGGCAATCAACAGATGGAAGGGGAAATCAACCTTGCCGAATTAAATATCCCAAATCGCTCCACAAGTTCGCAGTACACTTTGCAGTCCAAAACTCGCCATTTTTTCCAGTAGGGTGATTTTTTTCAGCGAAGCAATTAATGCTTTTGCATGGATTAATTTAATTGAATGTTATTGATGCAAAAAAAGCTATGCCATGAAACAAAAGTATCTGAATATGAAACGACCTGTTTGTCATACTTTTGTTTCATGGCATTGCTTGTCAATTTTTAAAGCCGTCTATAACAACAAGAATAATCCCAGAAGCTTTCAAACAAGAAAACAAAAGACTGATAAACCCCGTTTTTGTTCCCGTTTTTAGATCAAAGTTAAAAAGGCGGAAAGGATGAAAACGTTTCAAGCTTACAACCATTAAAACAGTACATCTCAAAGGAATTCATACATTTTCATTTACATATAAATAATGCATTGGTAATTTGAGTGAAATTACTCCAGGGAACTCGTGAACACAGAAGGATATTAAATGCATATTAATCAGTTTAGTGCCGGCTTGATGCTTCACCGTTCTGAATAATTTCCTGTTGGTCCATAGAAAAATACGGGACTACCGGGCCTTTTGTAATGGGAATATTTATTATCCTGTTATAGGATTTTTATCAAACATACGAGTATAGTGTGAGTTTGATACTAGGAGTTTTTTTATGTACTGGGATTAAAAATAACTAACTTATGTAGATTGTTTAGAAATTATTTCACGGGAACATAACTACCGGGATTAAAGCATCTTACGTCCCAAACCCGATCATGGTCTACCTCTCTACAAAATTTCACCGAAACCTGTTAAGCATTCAAGGCGTGAAAATGTAGCTGACAGACAGATAGACTAGTGTATAGAAAGTTTCTCTCGCGTTTAAAATATGAGCGCGGGTTATGATAGACACAATCACAGTCTTGTACAGATGCCAGCACATCAAGCTTCTATTTTTATGTCAAAGTTCTTTAATGGATTTCCAACTTTATCGCTAAAGCATTAGTAGTTCAAAGTTGATTGGAAAAAGAGAGTTTCGTGTGCTTGATGTGCATCTGTACATTTTCATAGTGCAAATTAGCTGTTTATGAAAGCCTTTTCATACACCACACTGATAAGACACGTAATGCCAAATGGCTTGAATCTCGAAACAAATCAGCTGCTACTGTGTAAATAGTCTTACTAAAACGTACACAGAATCCTGATATTTGGCATTACGCTTGCTCATACCAGACAAATTATCTTCACTAATTTGCTTATCTTTCCCATTAAAGCCATCCATACAACTATTAACCATTCCGAATTGGAATGCCAATCGGATAGCGAACTCAAGAATCCCAATATAAATTTTCCGCGTCTTAAGACAGAGTCATAAATTGAGATAGAACTGATAACCCCGCCGTGCAGTTTTAAAATAACCCACTCAAAGGTAGGTTGCGTCGTTCTGCAAGTGACTTGCGTCCACTTGCGGCGACTTGCAGCCTGTCAGACACACATATGAAAGCATTTCGCGCTAAGTTGCATAATTCGCGTCATTTATTTTATCAAAGATCGTTGCTACCGCACAGCCAGTTATGGCACCAAAGCATAAAATATTTTGCCATAAAAGTTTAAGCATACTTAAAATGTTATCTTGAAAGTCGGCGTTGTTTGTCACTGTGCAGGATTACCAGTAGATTAGAAGTATACAGCCTCTCAATATCAGCAGCAACAATATTACTTCTGCATATGTGTAACGAACTTGAGGTAGTTAGGTAGTACGTACACAATTAATTTTGGCCTTTTTCATTTCAAACTGACTTTATGATAACAAAGAAAGTTAGACCTTTATCGTGATCCTTGACTTTTTGTAGTAATAAAAAACGATTCAAAATGACATGTATTGTCGGGGTACCTACGCAGAGAAATTAAGTAAAAAGCAATGACCTTTAATTCCTACTTATCTGGCGCAGACTATAGAAATATTAAATAGTAGATAGTAATGTACCTACATCTGCATAACCGTACATTTCTTGAGGTTTAAATTTCTCTTCACTTTCAGCAGCGTTTTACAGATAAACTCTTAAGTGTTTTATAATTTGTCAGCCTTATAGAATTCTCAGAACATCAACTAAGCTTCTGCTATAAAACTTCTCAACATACCCACCACATTGTCGGGTGTCGTTACTGTTAAAGCGCACATGTCCTGCCTCCCGTCTGCCTCAATACAGTTTAGTCTACAATTATTTTCGTCTGATGACATGACACAAGTTAGGGGTGAACTCTTCGGCGAACAGATACTGATCGTGACTTTAATTGTACGTGGCGCTAACGTTACGTTTCAGCTACAAGTGACGACGGGCTCGGTTTACATGCTGCGTTTATATGGTGCATTTAAGTACAGCATCAAAGGTAAAGTATAAATCAAAGAACTTTTCTTAGTAAAGTTTAACACTCTTATAGTCTGCGCCAGATAAGTAGGAAATAAAGGTCATTAACCCGTATACATTTATTCAAATACATAATTCCGAAAACAGAAATAATGACATATACTTATCCCGACATATACTTATACCTTTATCGTGATCCTTGACTTTTTCTAGTAATAAAAACGATTCATAATGTATTGTCGGGGTACCTACGCACAGAAATTAAGGAAAGAGCAATGACCTTTAATTCCTACTTATCTGGCGCAGACTGTAGTTGTCTTTTGATAGTGTAATTGATATTATGAATGGTTTGGTGTAAAGACACGATTGTTAAAAAAAAAAAAAAAAACTAAATTTAAAAAAGTATTGTCATCGATTTTGCTCTCTTTCCTGAACAAACTAGTTTTGGGTTTTGAGTTATTTCGTACTTTGTAAATTATTTTGTAAAGTACTTGTGTTTTATGTAATCGTGATTTGATTTCAATATACCTTAATTTAAAATAATATGAAAATTATCTTGCTACTTCATTACACCCATCCCGGTGTAGGTAGATATGGATGATTGCAACATATGCAGACACCTAGCAGGTGGTACAGTTACTCATAAATGTTATTACTATTAATAAAATGATTTTCATTTTACGATTCGCTTATTATAATGTAACAAGTCTATCTCTTACAAAAACCTTACAAAGTCACATAAGTGGCGATAAAACTGCAGTAAAAATTAAGGAGACACATTCCCGTATTCCATTTCCCATATAAATTCATGCATAGTTTATACATCGCCGACAATAAAGTAACAGATGCCTCTATTAGAGGACAGTAAAGTGGCTCATCGTGTAATTTACTACTATTTATTAATGAAGGGAAATAACCCTAAATGTGAACCAAGTACGCATAACTACAGTTTTACTGCTCAAAGTCACGGATGATTTAACCAACGAAGAAATTTGGAAAGGGCTCGCCCTTTTGCATCGTTATCGAGTTAAACTATCGACGAACATACATCAAGTGTTAACTACACCGAATAAACAACGGTTAAGTAGGAAACAGACGTTATAATGATTTAAATAAACATAGAAATATTAACACCAGTAATCATTCATGTGGATCTAAAACCCGTTTAGTTTTTGATTAACAAATATTTCACTATTTAAATTATTAATTGTTGAACTGTTAATAACTTCACGCTCAGCGTGAAACTTTTTAAACAAATTGAGTTGTTTTGTAAAAACAATTTGTTAAAATTATAGGTATAATTAAAGTTACTAAAATAACTTTGGCATTCGAGATGATAAATTAATGAAAAATATTAATAGTAAGTTTTTAGAAATTCTCAAAATTCTGTATAATGTTTTAACAAAACGAATACATAGGTACGTACTATCATGATCTGTCACTCTTTTTGACATCCACTTATAAAGAAAACTATTTAGGTATATTTCTAACTGAAATTTGTCGTAATAACACTAACTTTTTTATGAGCCCCATGTAAACCACGTCAGTATGCGTCTAATTTAGGCCAAGTTGATTTTGTCGTTTTCTCATTATAGCGAATGCCGGGTGGCCGTCGCTTCACAAGAGGAAATTGTCCCCAAGGATAAATAAAATTTGACTCGCTTGAAAGTGGCAGCATTTATATGTTTATGACTGCAGTTTAGCATTGCGGAATTCACAAGCTTTAATATTTTGCGACCACGATATTGGTGCACGGTTGTTGGTATGTTAAGCTAATACTGGACTTTTGAAACGAATTTTAATAATCTGACTGTTCATTTCCTGTTCTAAATGCAACTAATTATGATCCGAAATATAACGGAGGATTATTATCAACCTTTTTATCAGTATCCTGTTATTATCGGAATCGATTACAATAATATTTATCACAAGAGAAAATAATTAAGTAATAATTTCGAGTCAAATTATGTTTAAATTGGAGTAGTTCCAGCCTCCAGATCCGAGTAAAAAAAGAGTAATATTGATGTCGATGCCCGGAGAGTGGACATGGGCGCAATTACGCTCTCCCTCGACAAATTGGTCCACTTATTTATGGTTAATGAAATTCAGATTTTATAATAACACCCTGGGTTTTACGCTCTCGTTTACGCGTTTGTAGTACAACCCCATTATTTTAAAGAGCCTACGCGTCCTGTGAAACTTTTAATATCGCTGTTGTCGTTGTTTTTCCCTAGTCTCCTTAAATTTATTACTCATTATCCTGGTAATGTGTTGTGTAGGACCGCAAGGCGTAGCCAACGTGATGTAATTTGCGGTGTGCGCAAATGTTGTATTGTTCATAAATGTGTACCGCCTAATTTTATTAAGAATAATTAGGAGGGGAATGTTTATGGCATCGGTGAAAGGTAGTGAGTCGTCTTGTTAGAATGTTACGAGTTAGTGGAAACTGAGTGTAAAGGAAACTTGAAATAACATCTGTTCCATTTTGCCTCGAAACAAGTTTAATAGAACTATAAACTATTGGAATCACTATTGAAGTTTGTTTCACCTCGCCTCATTTAGTCCATCAACATCCGATGACGTACCACTGCGCTCCTAACTCACTGTCCCCTCAATGCTTTTATCTTTGTCAGAATATTAACTAAGTCTATCCCTTTGAATCCGTAACGAAGGATTTCAACCTTCGAAAAGTCCATCAAAAAAGGTAATTAAGATGAAATAACGATCACAAAGCCGCGGGTTCAATGCTGCCCTACGCTGTAACCTTTATTTCTTCTAATTGGCTCCCACGCCACATAATTTTTACAGCAAATTGCTGGACTAACGATTAAGTTCACCCGATGTCTAATTTTCTGGGACAATCGTCGACTTGAAAATTAAAGAAATATGTTAATTTCTATCTTTGTCCCGGCCCGTCAGAGCGGAAGATTATAATTATTAGGAAATTGTTAAAAAGCACCTTGCTTTGTTATTGGACTCGTCCAGCTGGATGGATGCATAATGGATCTTTTTACTAAATCTTTTTCAAGTCGAGAGTACGCTATCGTTTTCCTTGTTCGAGAACAGCCGTTCAAAATAAAGAGAAAAGTAGAACACGAAACAATAACGTCACTCAATGTTTTATTTTATATTGGGTTTTCTTTTTGCGCTCATTTTATTTCTTATTCGGATTGGACTAAGAAAGTCAAGTTATAAAAATGTTTTTGTTTATACTGTTGGAAACTAGTCTGGAGCAAAAAAGTATTCTGATTTCGTGGAAACTCAATTTGGTAGCAAAATTTTGTTTTGTCAATATTATTTTAGTACGGAATTAATTTTTGTGGTATAAGCCTTTTTCTTGGAAAAAACATTGGGTTTCATTTAGTTGTTCTTTGCCCTTTGTCACGATCAATTCGTATTTTTCTTTTACCCCTGTTTCCTTGTCTAGTAAAAAGTGATGTCTTTTTAATTAAAGAGCCAGCAGTGAACCGTGCACGTGTGTTGATATTGCCAGCGAGGGTCAGGTGCGAGTCAAACTGCTTTTGACTTTAGCTACCGGCCAATATGCCTTGAGCTATAGCGTTTAGTGCATAAAACTCCCGTGGATTAAAAGGAGTTGATTAAAGATGACAAAAACAGTAATTTTAGTTTTAAGCTGCTGCTTTAAGATAAAAAAAATCAATAGTTTTCTAATTAACATATATAAATCGAACAATGTAGCCACAGTGTCAACTGGATAACTTGATTATATTAAATTTTGGCATTTTTTTATGGGACAAAACTGATAGCTTGACTAATAGATTATTTCTACATAAAAGTCCCAAATTTTGCACTACCACAACAACAAAATAAAGTAACTCTAACCAACCTAATTCAAAAATGATGTCGCCCTGAAACACACAAATACGTACTCCGTACATACAAAGCCCAAAAAGCCTCAGAAAAAAAAACTACCGTTCCCTAAAAATAGAGCCCGAAAGGAGAGTAAAGCAGGGGTCACAACATTCTGGTTCGCTTATCTACCTCGACGCGGCGTCAGCGGTCGTTATTCAATAAAACGTCGCAGTCGTACGCGCCCTTTTGAGCATTAGTCGCAATATCTTTCACTACCAACGGGACAAAAAACCATAGAGTTATTATTGCCATCAACACCACAATCTGCTCTTCTGCTCGTCATAAATATGGGGATTTCTATTTCTGATTTTTCGGTGGAGGCAAATTGTGTGGGTTTTTGTTTGGTAAATAATATTTCGAACTTCAATAGTTGAGTTATCTGCTTTATTTTTCTAGTTTTCGTCGTTTAATTTTATTGACGTTTCACGTTGACTACTTGTATTATCAATTATCTTGTAGACTAACTTAACTTAAGTAAATATAACAATTTAATTTTCTACCTTTACGCCAGTTGTCTCCAAAATAATGTATGCAATATCCATTCCATCATAGTTTCTGATTGAATCAAACTCAATTTCGGTGAGCAAGGGGATGTGATAAATATTTAATGTAGTTATATTAATTTCCTACTCCATTCCTGTTCCAATAGTGGAAACTTCATCGCCTCAAGTTGGGCTAAGTCTCTCCCAAACTGTCTGTTTCCACAGAACGAGATAAATTGAATTAATGTGAGTGTTAAAAGTAGTGCTAATGTTTGACACGTGGTGTGTGAGGTTTTGTATTAGTTTTATGTTTGGTGTACCATCAAAAAATTATAGACGAGTATAACTTTATGATCAACATCAAAAATCATACTTTATTTTGAACCATTTCAGAAAAAGGTAAATAAAAGTATTTCAACTGTATAACTCATCTTCAGTGGTACCTATCTATAGTTTTTCAGTTTAACTTTCATGACTTTTCTGTAAAAGCAGATTGTGTGATATGATTAATTGCAGTTTAAGATATTTTTTTAATGACAAACCGCTCTAAGGACAAAATTAATGTTTTGATTAATATCAGATATACTTCAAAATAGATGTTAATTACGAATGCTAATTCCGCTACGAATTCTGTTGCCTACCGTTTATATTATGTAAATCTAAACAGGCAGAAATACTCCAGATTTAAGGAATATCTTAAGAAACTTTCCAATTACCGTCTCAAACTTTAGTGATCTTACATTTCGGATTTAATTTATTCGTATCTGTCTTTCATCGTAAAGAAATAAACGAATGAATGAAAGGACTTGAAGAAGAATTTTTTAAGAGATCCGAGTAATATCTAATGATGAGACACATAATCCGTCGTCGATCGCCTCTCCGCACTTATTGAGTTGGAATTTTCGATTAGTCTGTGATTGATTGAACCAACTTCTCTTCGAGCGACGTGCATTTTATGATCCGTTCTACTTCTTCGATCAGTCCTCTTTATATAGTAAATGGCAAAATGAGATGCTACATTTGCTTTTTTGAGATAAAAGTAAGTTTTGCTGCAAATCCTGTAAGTTTCCCCGCTACTTGAAGCAAACTTCCGTATTCATCCGATATTCAAGAATTTTTTTTTAGTAAAATAATATATACCTCATTTTATGTGCAAAAAAGAACTTAAGTAATTTCATGTTTACATCTTTTCGTCTTGAATTTTATTTACAGGTTCATAACATGCAAGGTTATGATAAAAACTCCAAGAACTAGGTACTTTCCCAGGAGAAAAATAAAATACACATGGAATTGAAAAACTGCATAAAATTAAACGCTATTTTTGCATGATTCCAGCAAACAAATAAAAAATTAAAGTAGGTACTGTAAGTTATTCCTGGACAAGCATCAAATCTGTGGTATATTTAAATGTGTTTATTATTATTTATTCTCGGAATTCTTTCCTAGATAACTTACAACAATGAAACTTTGTCTACATTTTCGATATACTATGAAATATCTACACAAGCCTTAATGCAATTTGCGGTAATGTAACGTGGAGCCGAGTACGAACCGGCGGCGGCGTCGAGCGCGGTGCGATTCCGAGCTCATGGGCTCTACGTCACTGCTTCACTAAAATACCGGCGATCCAGGATTACAGTCACGCTTATCTAATCATGTAGACAGATTGAAGATCACATTGATACTTTGTAATCTGAACGTAATTTAGAAAGCCCGATTGAAGTCCTTGCGAATAAGGACTATCCCTACTTAGGCTAGATACGTAAAGAATGTGGAGATTGGATCGAGATAAGCTTTTAGTTCATTACCCAATTCAGCCTTTTTTTATCTGTTCCAGGAAAAATGTTCAAGGGGGAACTTTATTTTGGTACTCACTTAAATTAAAGTACCACTCTTCCTGAAATGTGTTATTGTCATCGCAATATAATATTATTGCCCAAATATGAGATGACATCTTGGAAACCACTTGGCGGATACACCCCAAATATCCATGCGCTTAATAAGTTAAAATACATTAAGTTAATAATGCAATATTCTTTCCCGTTGAAAACAAACCACTATTTCATTTTGTAAGCGCGAAAGCTGTAAGCTGAAATTTTTATGACTCGCAACGTCTGGCTACGTGGGAAATTTTTAAAAAGGTTTTTCAAATTTTCGTGATTCATCTTTCCATTCCCCGGTGACTGGGTACCATCATACGCGTATCTTTGTTTAACCTCGCCACATTAAACATTTAACATTTGTTCTTCGCAAACATTGTCCGAGATTTGTTCGCTGAGTTTTAACATTTACGAACTTTTAGGAAAAAAATTCGTCAGTGTTAGATTTAATAATGTGCTCGTATCATCTGAGTACCAATTATTCGGTTTACGCAGAACTATGCTTGAATCCACTACAGTTTTAGAAAGAGAGAAAAACATTCTCCCTCTTCTCATTATGCTTCAGCAGTTCCACAAAACATTTTCCAAGGGTAATTTATCGTTCGTAATTATTCGCCGAAACAACAAATCCGTGTGTTTCACTTTGATTCGGTGTCGTCCGAATTTTATTTATGTGGTGGGCATTTTTCCACAATAGCACGCGAGGTCAGCTTAAGAGGGAGGAAACGACTTTGGCCTAATCCGCTGACTTTTATTTATTCAGTGAATTAATCTCGCCCTGGCCGGGGGTGGGGACATTGGCCCTTATTTCCTGTCGCCTGGCTGCGATACCACGGTTTCTCGACTGCATACAATGATAAAACTCAAGACTGTGTCCCTTGACAAGAACGATTTATTAGTGTGCCAAGTATCGCAGCTGTCCACTACTTCATTAGCTTTCATGACGTTTCCGTACAAAATTTTGGGGTTTCTTGGGTAAAAATTATTTTTTAAGTAAATAATAAATTTTCTTCCGCCAAGTATCGTTCAAGTAAACATTTAACAAAGTTGCGGTGCATAATAAGTCTGCGAAGTTTCTGGAACGCCATGAGTTCACGCAACCAAACGTGCCTATCTGAAGTATCATGCAAAATTCTGTGTAGGTGATGCAAGCTTATAGATCATCACCATTTACATCACAACGTCCTTTCCCAAACATTACTTTATGAAAACGTTGTTTTGCCTCATCAGGGTACGTTATACCTTTGATATCATCATTTGCTTAGCCTTTTCTCAACTATGTTGGGGTCAGCTTGCAGTCTAACAAGATACAGCTGAATATCAGTATTTTACATTTAGCGACTACCTGTCTGACTTCTACAACCCAGTTAGTCTGGTAATATGATGACTTTTGACATCATACTTACAATATTAGTATCAAAGTACACAAATATTTTATTTTATTATTGGATTCCCCAGCAAACTCAGAAATAAATTTGCCAGTTTTACCCGCAGACCACGTAATAAGTAACTTCCATATCAACAAGTCAAGTCAAACCACTCGCGCCGAGCTAGATCGCTCACTTCTACGACTAACAACTTACACTGCTCAACTGACTCAAACACACAGATTTAACAAACTTCCCATTCCTTAGTGGAACTGTCTCTTTATTCTGTCAGTTTGTGGTACTGTGTTTTTCAAGTTTCTGGGTTTATTTTGCTCTCTAGTCTGGAGCGAACTTTTGGTTATTAGATAGTTAATCATTTCAATAAGTATTATGTACTAACTTCTAAAACACTTTGGCAGTTAAGACACAAACGAAAAGAGTTTCAGAAAAGACAAGATTCATTGAAATAATAAAGTAACTCATGAAGAACAGATAAATAAGAC
This sequence comes from Xestia sexstrigata, assembly GCA_941918905.2. NCBI lineage: Eukaryota > Metazoa > Arthropoda > Insecta > Lepidoptera > Noctuidae > Xestia > Xestia sexstrigata. The sequence goes on along the minus strand of OW799213.2, from coordinate 9,468,073 downwards.
TGAAACAGAGGAGAGAAGAGAAAAGGAAAATAGAAAAAAGAGAGAAGAAGAAAAATACAATCAAACAAGACACAACAAAGACAAAGAAAAAAGGACAAAGACAATGACACAAATCTTCTTAACTATCACTTATTTTGTCGGCAATAGAAACAAAAACAATTGCTTACTCGCCAAAAACAAAACTCCATTTAATTTTGGATCAATAATCACGAGTTCCAAGTTCATGGTAAGCTTGTACGACTCACAACTATCGCATTTAGCTTCAGAACGCTAAAAAGCAAAATAGAAGCAACACGATTGCGTGGGTTTAGCGGATTGGAATTCCATTCTTTATTTACGCCACTCTCCATTTTTAACTTAGTACGAAAGTAGCTATAGATTTTGTTGGAAACGGCAATGATTGTAATTGAGGGCACATTTCTTAAGTGGAGGCTGGTAGGATGTCTTCATTAATAAGGCATTTGAGATGGCTCTTCTCTTAGTTTTGCAGAGAAACAGCTGGTACGAACTCAAACAAACAAAAATAATATCACGCATGTGATTCCCACAAAGTTAGGCAGAGTATCAATAGTGCATATTGCCTGCTACGTTTAAGTCCTAGAATGGAGAATAGGAGAATGGCACCCAGATCCTTATAGTGCTTGCAAACGTTAGGTCACCGTGGCAAAACGCACGTAGCGAATGGCAAGCGCGACGACGAGTTTGATGAAGTTTGTAGCTAGGAAATGAACAGTTGATTTTACGCGTCGTTTGTTAGAGTAAAATACTCTAACAAACGACGCGTCAACATCCATTGTTGTTTCTTTTTTATTCTATTATAGCCGTTTTATTGACATAAATGGAGTGTTGCGACAGAGAATGTAATTTAACATTGAAATAAAGGAATAGTAACAGAAAAAACGATTCGATCGAAGGCCACGTGGTGGCCCCCGGCCCCCCCCCCCCACCGTAGGTGCGGGCCTGTGGAGGGCTACCGTGGGCACCGTAGTGCGGGGCTACGGAGAGCTATGGGCTAGCTCGCCGTCCGTCCGTCTCATGACTACAGGCCGTGTCGACGGCGCGTTCGTGTTCCACGCGCGCCTCTAAGACATTCAGCAAAAGGAAGGGGGACCCCTTCCTTTTGCAAGGGCCGATGACTGCCGGGGCTGCGGGACTGTTCGATAGAGATACCGTGGCCCCGGAACACAAAGGGCGATGAAGGAACATGGATGGGTTTTAGTCAGTAAAAGTCTGACACTCCGTCCTGCTCCGCCCAGAGCGGCAGGAGTCATTTGATGATGCCCCATCCAAAAAAAAAATGGTCCTCTAGAGAAGTTTATAAATGCTAGTTCTATCTGTTTCTTGCTAATCATCATCGGTGGGACTGTGAGACACATACTAGGACTTGAAAAAGTACCCATAACGTAGTCTTGAATACTTTGTTTTTCTGCCTAGCCCATAAAACCCACGTCAAAACTATAATAAAGCTTTACCAAAGGATATTTAGATAAGGTTCAGTTACATTTAGTTGCGTCAAACTGTTGTTAATTTGATTCAATTATTCTCCAGACTTTGAGTCGGTCTTCAGGTAAATAAGCGTTGGAGAAACAAAGGAGGATTTCAGGCTTATAATAGTGAAAATGTTGTTCCCGAAAACTTAAACAGCACTTGATAAGGCAAAGAAACACCAAGACAATATAATCAATTTTCAATTATTACATTATATAAATATCTAAATACAGCATCAGCCAACAATTTAAGTTTGAAAAACCAGAGGTGTTGGATTTTCAACTTTATATTTATAGGATTATGAAGAAAAAAGTTCTTAAAGTTTCTTTTGTTTTCTCGTTCTTCTTCTTCTTGTAAAGTTCTTCATCCACCATACAAAAGGGAGGATCCTCCGACCAGACGGGTGTTGTATTAGATAGGCTATCGCCCGACAATTGTTGTCGGGTTTCTTATATGGTCTTAAGTCACGGATAACTTTAATATTGCCATTTAGGAATTTGATGTTAGTTCTTCATTTGTGGCACAGATGGCGCTCTAGTACTTTTTGCACTATGTCGCTATAGTGTTTTTTGTAGTGCCGCTACAAATCCAATAGTGCGCTTTTATTTAGGTATAATAGTGAAAATAGACATAAATAAAGTGTACACTAGGTATACAATAATGGTTCTGCCTACGTAAATTCTATCTTCGGAAAAATCGTAGGTGTGTAGCCGTAGCCTTCCGCATTTATTTCCGGATATTATGAAATTACTGATCACAGATAGAGATATGCCTAGATAACGCAACAGTCACGATACGTTCGAAAACCAAGCGTGCAATTTTTTGACTTCTTATATAAGACGCCGTAAGCACTATTTAGTTACTATACAAAATAGATTACGTTTTTGTTCTTTAAAAGTCTAGAATAAAGTTCTTGAATTGTAACGTTGTTGTTTTAAACCAATTAGCTTGCAGCGGCAGTAGCGACGTTAAGCATTAAATGCTTAAGCCGGGCACGCGAAGTAGACGTGCTCTTGCGTTATCTAGTTAAATTTAAAGCTGATATCTGTGTTACTGCAAATAATACCCAGTCTCAGATACCTATTTTGATTCAGAATACCCTTGTGTTCTAAAAAAAGATGACCGCAGAACATAGGTACGCTGTATTTTTCAGCTCTATTTAAAACTGTGTGGAAGATTACCTCTAGTACCTATCTTTTTCTATGTGGGTGTAGGTTACTGGAAAAAAATCTATTAGAGGTTATGACGGTATTGCGGTTAGACAAGTATTTTTAACTCAAGTGATTATGATTCTAACGATGACGAGGTTTCTACCAATTTTTTTTTTTATTTAGTTAGAGTTACACGTATTCGTACGTATTCTTCAAGGAATATTTAAATCAGTTCTTACCCAGCTATTCAAGCTTAAAAATCTAGAACAAAATCTGATTCAAAAATGAATATTATTAGACGTGATAAAAAAAGCTATTGCAAACTCGTGTCATTAAAAACCCTCGCCTTCTGCTCGGGCTTGTTAATAACACCTCGTTTGCAATAACCTACTTTCCGATCTTGTATCACAAATTCACAATGTACTAATATTTTCCAAGAGATTCAATAACCGCACACAACGTTATCAAAACAGTTATTCGAAAATTGAAACCAAGCATGTTGGAATCTCCAACAGGTTTATTCCCAGCAATAATTATATTTTTCACCAAAACAAAACTTCTGAAAATAGAACTAAGTATTTCGGGACTAAATTTAAAATTTCTCTGAAACGTAAATTGTTGACTGCTGATGCTGATATGTTTATTATTGGTACAGTTTCAAACACAGAGAAATCGAACGGGCTGTTTCCAAAAAAAGATCTTTTATAGCGGCTGTCGCTTTGATCGCGTGTGGTCCAGGTTTCTATCGAAACGTAGTGATATTAACATTATATTTATTGCTCGTTACTTTTCTGTATCTATTTGCTGAACTGTATTGGTATTGATGGCTTCCTTACTGTTTGTGGAAGTCATTTTATTGGGCGCAGATTTACAAATAAGCAGCGTGAATGTGATTAACGAAAATTGTATGAAACGCAACACATGAAAATTAAATGATTTTGAACGATAATTAATAAATAAGTAACTTGTTTATTTCACCAAAAGCCATCACATTATAATATCCATAAAAATAAGAACATAATTATAAGGCTTATTACTAGGTCACAATAATTTAAATACTCTGACTCCTAAACTAGGTGTAGGTTACCTGTGACTTAAGAGGTAGTGATTCTCCGTAACAAACAAAGCCAAGTTTATAGTAAATCGGGACGTTTCATCAAAAAGAAATACACATAACGATTAAATTCTACAGTGCTAAGGTGGACCAGTCGTATTGACCAGGTTTTGGTAGTAGGTAGTAGGTAGCTAATTCCAACCCATATTTATTTATAACTTTCATAATCACTGCTCTGAATCGATAAAGGAAAACACCATGTGAAAATCGGTTGTCCTACGACCAAAAAATCGAATGCATACTAGCCGGCACTGGGCCCGCGTCTCAGTGGTGGGAACACTCGCTCTGTAGGCTGATTACAGAAAATGTCGATATTGGCTTTCAAAAGAGCAGTTCGGAAGTTTTTTAAAGTCAGACTAAATTATTACTTTCTAGTCATTATGTACTAGAGTCGTAGTAATTATTATAAGGTTTCTCTTATTTCGGACTAATAATATATTAGTTTATTTTATATGCATATATACAGGGTTAGTTTTCAATGACCGGCCAAATTTTCAGAAATGTTTTAGAATCGATAATATTTCCGATATAATGGTTAACTTTTGGTTTAATATCTCTAGATTTTTTTTTTTTTCGGATGGGAAATCATCAAATGACTTCTCCCGCTCTGGGCGGAGCAGGAGGGAGTGTCAGACTTTTACTGACTAAAACCCATCCATGTTCCTTCATCGCCCTTTGTGTTCCGGGGTCACGGTATCTCTTTCGAACAGTCCCGCAACCCCGGCAGGCATCGGTCCTTGCGGACCCCTTCCTTTTTGCTGCCTCTCTTTGAGGCGCGCGTGGAACACGAACGCGCCGTCGACACGGCCTGTCGTCATGAGATGGACGGACGACGAGCTAGCCCATAGCCCACTGTCCACAGGCCCGCGCCTACGGTTGCTGGGGGCCACGTGGTGGCCCCGACGCCCGGGGCGTCTCCCGCGGTGGTCGGGACGTTGTGAGGTTCTCTCCCTCTCACGTTCCGCCACCTCCTTCTCTAGCATTACTGCTTCGCAGAAGGAGGTGACGGCGTCCCATTCCGTCTCGCTCCGGACGATGGCTTGCACCAGGGCCGGACGCGAGAGGTCGCCGCCGCCAATCGCCGCTTCGAGGACACGGCGGTGCTCCGCCCACGCGAGGCACACCTCCACCGTGTGCTCCACCGTGTCCTCCGGTCGATCCTCGCAGTGGAAACACCCGGGCGTTTCCTCCCGCCCGATTCGGTGCAGGAACCTCCCGAAACAACCGTGTCCGGTGAGGACCTGCGTCAGGCGGAAGGTGAGGACGCCGTGACGTCTCTCAAGCCACTCCTCAAAGAGGGGACTTACCGCCACTATTGTGGCGTGCCTATATCTCTAGATCTTATTTTTAAATTTTGGCTGGTTATTGTATGTATGTATATCACTCTGTATATGTATTAGTATGTAGGTACCCATTTGTGTTTTAATTTATGCACACAAAATGGTATTTTTCTTATTTATTTTTATTGTACCCTATCACAATGCTATCCTATTTAACCCAAAGGTTGACTGGTAGAGAATGCCTTGTGGCATTAAGTCCGCCTATGTACCACTCTTGTACATGAAGTTTAAATAAATAAATATTCAATGAAAAACATAATATAAACCCACTCACATAAATAACATTATCATAAGTGTTGTTCGAAGCTAATTTGCCTGTACATGGGTATTATTTCTTCCTACTGACTCTTTAAATATTAAATGAAAAAATATTAAATACGTACAGCTGAGTTTTTTGAGTGGTCCAGGACCCCCATGGGTCCACGGGAGACTCGAGGGGGTCTACGTGGGCGTAAAAAAATTGGGGTAACAAGTTATAAGTAGGGGTCCACGAAAATATATCTGATTTCGATAGTAAAGAACAAAAATGTTGGCAAGAATTTACCTATCGGTGTAGCCAGGTATTGAACTGCTCAAAAGAATCTAGGTTGTATTTCGGTGAAAAATAGACGCATTGCCACTTTTCCAAAAAACATTAATTATCAGATTTCTTGGCAAAAATTATTTGGGAACTACAGTTCTCATGCAATCCTAACAGATAGCGCGAAAATATATGTATAATAATATGTAGCAGCGGTGGACCCCCGCCCCGGTCCACCGAAACCAGAAAATTTTGAAATTGACCTACGAGAAAAAAAGTTTGGGAACCTCTGCCCTACAACAACAAGTCACTCAGTACAAAGTTGCCGCCTAACGGATTAAAATTGTGACCGAAAGGTGACCCAGCCACTAAGTAGAAATATTTGTACCCGTTACTCAAACACAGGAAACATTTACCTTTGTTCTAATGCCACGCGCTTTAATAAGTACCTAATAAAAGTATAACAGTCGTAAAATTGTTAATTAGGCCGCAATAATGGCCTTTAACATCCTGGACAGAAGGACCAGAGTTGATTAATTTATTTTTAACTTTGTGTAACCGACGTGCAAGTTCGGTTTTGATTATGAAAGCCGCTCGTAGGTGACTTTTATTTGCTTTTAATAAAGGAAATTAGTCATAAATATTATTGTTGTTGTGTCACGTCATTATTAATATTCAAGTTGAGTTAAGAAATAAAAATGTACCAAATTACAATATTTTCGACTCTACATTTTTTATATTATTTACGAGGACTTTTCACACAAAACATTTCTTTGTATCTTAAAAATGAAATTCGAAAAACTTCGAAAAACACCTTCAAGGTTTAATACAGCGACATCCATTGTGAGAAACGTGAACTACAACTGAACTTTCTAAGACGGAAGGAAGACTGCTCTCACAGAATCACAAATTCAGTGGAGTGTCTAATTTATGATTAATTCTGTAAAGTTTTATCGTGGGACAATACAGGGGTAAACCGAAATCTATTGTTTCACTTAAGAGCTCAATTTACATACCAAAGCTCGCGACGGAATGCCTAATAGAAGTTTTTGCATTTGTAACGAACCACGAAAATCGATAGGAATTAAATGAAACGTGTTCAGAACGTCCCGACTAGCTAGGGTAACCAATTATTGCCAATTCTGTCGTAAAAATCCTGCTTTTGAATAATCCTGACTCTTGGTCAAAACCCTTGACTTTTATTGTTAGGCAATTTATTACTCATGCTACAAAAATTACTTCATAAACTGGAGCTTTTAAGTCTTAAGCATCCTACTTCCTACTAATACTAATAAAAGCGAAAGTTGATGATGGTTGCTGGTTGTTGGTTGATGTTTGTTACTCTTTCACAAAAAACCGACCAAATCTGACCGACCTGACCGGGTTTGAATGAAATTTGGCACCAGATAGTTTATAAAATAGATTCAACTCATAGGATATTTTTTATCCTGGTAGTACGATCCCGTGGGACATGACCGAACTCCACGCGGACGCAGCCGCGGGTATAAGCTAGTCTTTCTATAGTCTATACATGGTTAGCTATTAAATTATTCATGACTTATCACGATGAAAAACTTTTAAGGTTGCGACTTACGTTACGTAGGGGAAACCTGTGTCATGGAAAAAGACAGGAGATTTTTATCTGGCTAAGGGAGGTAGTCCCCTGAGATATTGAACGCAGGTCTGAATTTCAAGTTTTCCCAAATTTGAAATTCATTAATCTGAACTTGGTGACATAAATTCAGCTCGGATTCAAACTAGACTAATTAAAAACATTGGCCTGCCGCGCGGCAAATTTTGCACAAAAAATGTGCTCCGTAAAATATAAGGTTATACAGAAGATTAAACCAGTAGATGCATCTTCACCTGGTGGGCTTCTATCTAACCCAAATACACAGACAGGTCTGTAACGTTGCTACGCCTTAATTTGACAGGTAACTGCATTTGTAATGGTAACATTAGCTTGAAAATCTGACCTATTTTCTCGTTAAACTAGTAGCTATAGTATTTTAGATACGTTCCAGTAAATCCCGTAAAATTTGGTTACCCTACGTTTGTATTTTCACTATTTATTTTACTCAAAAGATCACAAAGTGCTAAATTAAATTTGTGCATTCAATGATTGAAAAGTACCTATTTCTATTACACTTTCATTGATTTAATTAGATCGCCAGATTCAGTGAAGCTTGCCAATAAATATTGTGCAGATACTTTGAAATCACAACAGTTCGATACAATAAAAGCACGCAGAAGTAATCCAATAACCGAAGTTTGAGTACAAACTAGATTAACTAGATCATTTGGCGCACATGAATTTAATTTGCTCTTGTAACAGTTTTAAAATATGCTCGCAGAGCCAACTAAAATTTAATAAACACTGAATAATTTAATTTAGTGTTACCACTCGTGCATGGAGGATGGCCAATAAAGGCGATTTTATGGCATTTTTATTATGATGCATAAACGTGAATCACCTATAATGGGGGTCATATAGTAAGAGAAAAATTACGTCTGGCACTCTACAAATATTAAATTATACAGTTTTAAATACGGGTGGCGGGAATAAACAAATAATTTACTGCTTCATCTCCCCGCGGCGGGATGCTCTCGCTTGAAACGAGGACACTTAAAAATTCATGATAATATGCGCGTCGTAAATAGCTTACTATGATTTTGATGCGGTTGTGGTTGAATACAGCTTTGTTTACTGCGTATGAAATTGTAATTTGGTTGGTGGAATTAAACTAATTCTGACTGTTATTATTTTAGACTTGAATAAAGTCATTATTCATTAATATTGGACCCGACACGGAAAGAGTGGACATAAAAGTGCTTGATTATATTTTCAGATTTTTCTTTGCTCCATTTTGGAAAGGCGACAGAAACAGAAACTGTATTTTATGTATTTTCAATACTTTTAGTTTACATTTCTGCATTTATACACAGAAAAGGTGCAAAGCTTAAATACTAACCCCGTCAAACAAAATTCTAGAACACCTTTCAAACAATACACCACAAAGTAGGAACCAAACACACATCGCATTCTATTAATAAACATTGAACACTTTGAACAGCCAATGTTATTGAAACGTATTGCACCCTTAAGAACACAACCCCGGGCGTACAATAAATTATCTGAAATCAATTTCTAATACGAGACATAGCTTATCGGTAGGAAGTGCATTGCATTGAATGGCGGCGAACAAGGACGCGGGAGTTGAGAGGTATTCCACCTGCATTATTTATCGCGTAACATTATTAACTGCATATCAGAGGTAGATGACTATCGTGTGCACTACACGCCCGGCCGAACCGCACGCGCTTTCCACTGAGAGAGAGATATGGATCGCGCGGTGTGTGTGCGTTGTTTTGTGACGGACGGTGTGGCTAGACTTTTTAGCATTTTTATAGGGATTTTGAAAAATATTACGGTCACAGACTATTACTATTACTCTATAGTACCTCATGAATATTTGGGGGAGTTCAAGGAAAACCTTAGCGTGTCTATGGCATATACATACATTTAGGCGGCCCAGAATTTGGCTACGACTTTGGAGTCTTCAGTAGCCTCCTGTTCCTGTAACGAGCTAACAACAGAAAAAACATTAACTGCCCTTCGTTTGTAAAATAGCACCACATTTACATTAAGGGCGAAGGCATTTGAATTTGAAATTAACCAAATTAATATAATGGGAATTAGGCTCATGATGAAGCCTTCATTCATTGTAGCTGCTTAAGGTCCTAAAACATATTTATTTTAATTCAATAAAATATGGAGGTTGAAAGAAAGTGGAGTTTTGAAGAAGCAAAAGAAAGTAAGAACGTTTTATTTTCTATCAAAAAAGAACAAATGAAAAACAGTCCGGAAAAGCAACAATGACACAGGAAATGTATTGTCATATCCGTATCAATATTTTCTCGAAAGAAGCAAAAAATATTCGCAAAACAGTTTAACAAATAAGACGTCAAAAACAGGACACTGGAAACACGCGTGTTTTGAACTGAGCGCGCACATAATTCTTTTGTCTTAGCAATTACACTTAAAAATATTGATTTCATCTTTTCCATTATTTTAACGTGTACAAACGTTTTATTAGATCCTTTCAGCGATATTTATGTTTTACAGAATTATTTTTCCACAACTGTGTGAATTAGCTCACTTTTTAAGTTAAAGGAGCCCTTTTTTTTTTGGGATGGGATATCATCAAATGACTCCTCCCGCTCTGGGCGGAGCAGGAGGGAGTGTCAGACTTTTACTGACTAAAACCCATCCATGTTCCTTCATCGCCCTTTGTGTTCCGGGGCCACGGTATCTCTTTCGAACAGTCCCGCAACCCCGGCAGAGGAGCCCTACGTTTGCGATTCAGTAGAAAATAGTAGTAAGTCAGTTTCAGCCTAGATATTAGCACATACTCGTATACGCTTCCCTATAAATCGTCTGCCGACTGCCTCGTTGGTCTAGTGGTCGCAACCGCGACTGCCGAGCATGCGGTCCTAGGTTCGATTCCCGGGTCGGGCAAAGTGAAAATACGTTTTTCCATCAAGAATTTGTCAGTAGCAGCCACGGAGTCTAAATATTGTGCCCGGTTGATGGCAATAGGCTCGCCCCCTATGACATGGGACTTAAACATAAAGACGAAATGTAGGTGTAGGTACTATTAGGTACATCTCTGCATAAACCCTCGGGGGTTGCAAACGTGATGTTATGTTATGTTTATTAATCGTAACGAAAGAGGCTCCCCTATCCATTAGCGTATAATTATTTATGTGTCTAGTCAGAAGTAAGCACAAATTCGAAATAATGTAAAAGAATATACAGCATTCCGAATTAAATTAAAACCGGAGTCTCAAAAGAAAAATCCTGAAAATATTTCAGCGATATCCTGTAATGTAGTCACGTAATCCTTCCCTCGTCATCTCTTATTGCGATCGAATTTTCAATCGGACTTTGATTGATTGAAACGACTACTGTGGGACCGAATTGACTTTTAAGTAGACTTAAAGCAAGAAAAAGCTTTAATAAATCGTCCAATATTCGATACAAAGACACAAGGGGATGAAATTCTATTTACAGGGATTTGACAGAAATACGATTACTGGATTTTCTCTGCTTACGTATTTTTATTTTGGATTAATTTTATGAAACGTCTTCGGTTTACTTAATTTAATCATCATAACATTTTCAGCTTTGCGTTTATTTACTTTGCTCAATGTATTTTTAATGAACACTCACAGAAATTAGAATTTCATGTCTTAATAATACAGGATTATACAAACATTATGTGGTGTGCCTCTTCGTGTTATCATTTTCTCGGATATTTTTATTTTGTAATATTCTACGTGCATTGTGTTGAAACTAGTCGCTGCTTATATTTTTACCAGAGTGACTTTTTTGGCCCCTATCGGAAGTTATTCTGAAATTGGTCAACTCACGCTAAGATATTTTAATAATTTACTTAATTAAGTTTGTGTAGCTATTTATACCTTAAAATAGATGAAGTAGTAAATAATTTTGCCCCCTTGTCACGCGCCATAAGACTGTTAAATATTATTTTAGATGAGGTAGATATATTTCACTGCAGCCTGATGAAGTTCACAGGAGTAGCACTGAAGTGCATTGAGAATGTTTAGAGATGATTGTTAATTGTAGGTATTTTTTTTAAGTGTGAGTTAATTGTTTTTCTAATTGTTTGTTTTTGTAAGCGAGTTAGCGGTGTGTGTATCTTGGTAGTAACATCGCATTGGCGTCATAGCTGTTAAGGTTTTCTTTACGTAATTTTGAATAAATTATAAATAAATTACACAGCTCTTTAACTGTATTATAAAGTATTTACCAAGCATTCAGCTTCCATTAAAAACATGCTTTTTTATTTTATTACAACAAAGTTTTAGTACCTATCCGATGATGCTTAACATCTTAATGGGTGGGTCTAATTAGTCACTGAAAAATAGAAGAAAGCACTTTGTGCGTGCAGACAAAATTCAAGCAAAATTTACTCCATTAGTCTGTTTGTACCAAACATTAAATTCTTATACTACGTAATATCTCCCTTTGAAAAGAGGGCAAAGATTAATATTAGAGCTATAAGCCACAGATCCTCCGGATTGTAGGTCTTCGGATACAATATTTATATCCACTATTCCCTTTGGAGGCACATCGACATTCAGGTGAGGCCCAGAATTACCATGAACACGGGTCCAGTTCATTTAGAGAAGACTGGGGTGGGCAGCGATGTGGGGATTACTGGAAGAGACATCAAACCGTCAAAGTAACGAATAACTTAAATGAAATAAATGGATTTAAAAGAATTGCAAGATATATTTTGTTTAGCTGAATGAAAAACGATGTTTATGACACTTTTTCTAAGAATCTCCATATAAAATGGTAGCTTTTACCCAAGTAAAAGCTACCATTTTTAAATGGAGATTCATGCAAAACATTACATATAAAAATGGTAGCTTTTACCCAAGTAAAAGCTACAATTTTTCTAAGGAGATTCTTAAAGAGAAAGAAAGAAAAAAAAAAAGAAGATACTATAAATTTTGTATCAGCCATAGAGCTGTTATAATTTTAGTTAATACAAAAACATCAAACACAAAAATACTGATTAAAAAAAACTACATCCCCCTTCTAGCATCCGAGAAACTAAATCCTTGTCTGCGGGCGCCTCGCCTCGGGACTTGTCCCAATGCCGTAATTACGAGTACACACCCTACTAGCGCAAATAGAAACAAAACCGCACACATTCGCATATGTAAATAGGGGAGGATCTCGGCCGAAATTCGGTGTACTCACCCTACCGCCGACTTGGGAAAAATAATAGACATGTTAAAGGGTAAGCCTGTTCAATTTCGTGGAACTATTTTGTAGAAGGAATGGGAGAATGGGACGTGTAAGCAGGCAGGCAGGTATCTAATATTCATTATTCGTACTGACTCTAAGTAGGCAAGGATGTTCTACGAATTAAGTAGGTAAGTAAACTGTACTGCGTGGTACAGAAAATCCTCTTACTCTCCTTATTACTTGTAACTTTTTCTTAGAAATGGAGCTTGTAAATTAATTATTTTCTTTAATAATTAAGCTAAAAGAAAAATAAACATAATATGTTAATGTCGAAAGTTATTAATTAATAAATTTTCACTACTTCTGGTGCTTCTCCAACTCTTCGAGTGCCGGACTCGAAGAGTATGATATATAAATGATATATATACATTCAGTCAAAAAAGTATCGGGAATGGATGATTTGTATAAGGTTCCAAATTCAAATTTTTGTTTTTTTTTGTAGTTGTTAGATTGGCACAACTGTTTTCCATTTTGGCGCGGAGTTTGAGTTGCATCTGTTATTTATATTAAATACAGTGCTGGTTTTAGTAATATCATATATAGTGTGTATTGCGAATTTCATAATGGACAAAAATATCGAACAAAGAGTTTGTCTTAAATTTTGCATCGCCAATGGAATTTCGTGTTCGGAGTCACTGAAAATGTTACAGAAGGCTTACGGTGAATCGACTTTATCAAAAACTCGTGCTTATGAGTGGTTCAAAGCGTTCAAAAGCGGTCGAGATGTGATGGAAGATTTGCCTCGCTCTGGTAGGCCGTCAACGTCTGCAAATGAAGTTAACATCGCAAAAGTGAAGAAAATAGTGACTGAAAATCCCCATTCAACTCTGAGAGAGATAGCCGCCGAACTTTCTGTATCTCACGAGTCGATCCGTACCATTTTAACTAATCATTTGGGTATGAAACATGTTGCTGCTCGGCTAGTCCCAAAAGATCTGAATTTTCTCCAAAAAATCAATCGCATGAAAGTCGCTGAGGACATGCTAGAACGAGTCAGTTCGGACCCAACATTCATGAAACGCATTGTTACTGGTGACGAGACGTGGGTTTACGAGTTTGACATGCAAACTAGTCAACAAGCTTCGGAGTGGCGCCTTCCAACTGAACCGAAACCGAAAAAACCACGCCAAAGTCGATCAAAAGTCTAAGTCATGTTGACTGTTTTCTTTGACTATCGCGGTGTTGTGCACTCTGAATTCTTACCGGAAGGTCTAACGGTAAATAAAGAATATTATGAGCGTTATGCGGCGTTTAAGAGAGCAAATTCGACGAAAAAGGCCAGATTTGTGGAAAGAAAATTCTTGGATTTTGCACCACGACAATGCGCCTTCGCACAAGGCTATCATTGTGAACGAATTTTTGACCAAACACTCAACAAATACCATCCAGCAACCACCATATTCACCAGATATGGCTCCTGCTGACTTTTTTCTTTTTCCTAAACTCAAATTACCACTTTGTGGCACCCGTTTTCAATCGATAGAAGACATAAAGGAGAATTCGCGGCGAGAACTGAACTCAATTCCGGAAGCAGAGTTTAAAAAATGTTTTGATGAATGGATTATTCGTTGGCGCAAGTGTATCGTTTCTAAAGGAGCATACTTTGAAGGTGACAAAATAAATTTGGATGAATAACAGATATTTTGTGTATTATTGATCTTTTCCCGGTACTTTCTTGACAGAGTAGTATGTAGATAACTCTCTTCAACCTGAAAGAATGTGGGACTTTGATAGAAGTATACAACAACTAACGAAATCATGCTATTCCATGAGAAGCAAAGGATTCGATTCCCACGTCCAAGTGTTATTGGGTTTTTCCATCAGGATTTTCCCAGTAGGTAGGCATAGGCGGAGTGTTGTTAAAAAAATGTAATTAACTTACATAATAAGTTTCCAAAGCCCTAGCAGTGTTGCAATATTCAAGAGTCTAGGGAATCTATAAATAAGTTCAAATGTACCACTTTATTACAAGCACAATCAACATCGCAGACGAGACACTGAAAACGCAAATTTTCATACACCTCTTGGGATTATCATCTTTTATTAAAATTTCTTAAAAACTAGATCGTTATTTTATGATTAGATAAGATAGTTTCTTTTTATTTACAAGTTGTAAAAGGGCTTTTATAACTTTAAATTATTTTAAGCATCAATTTCGCTAAGAGATGATAAAAGATAGCGAGAATAATATTGTGCTTTAACTTTATCTAATTAAATGATTATGATGTTGAGGTACGGTATTCAAATTATGAAATGTGTTCACTTGTATAACCATGTTATAACTTAATTAGAGTTCGGTATCTCAAAAGGAAAAAAACGCCCCTCGTAAAGGATCACTTTGTTGTCCGTCTATCCGTTTGTCTGTCAAGACCCGATACCTCCTACCTCTAGACTCGATACCTCTATGCATTCTGGAGATAAACTCGAGAATGCATAGAGGTATCGAGTTGAAACTAAAACCATATACTCAGGTCTACAGTCCCTTGAAGCTGTGAAAAAATCAAACTTCTAAGTTAACGTTAAAAAAGATACGGCCGTTTATACCGCAAAAAACGTATAGTTCGACACTCAAGGGAATCAAAATTTAAATGATACGGGAAGTATCCTAGAAATCATGAAATTTGGCAAGAAGCAATGTCTTACAGCACACGTAAAGGAAAAAAAATGGAAAACTATGTATTTTAATAACAGTATTTTGTTATTAAAATACATATATATATATATATATATGTGTTGGCTGCAAGTTTATATCGAACCCTCCGTGTGCGAGTAAAACTCGCACTTGGCCGGTTTACTTTTATTTATTTTCAAATTCAAATTTCAAATTCAAAATAATTTATTTCAATCCATTTAGGATCATAATTGCACACACTTGAAATAAAAATGAACAATTATAAAATAACAATTTCAGCATTATACAAAAATAATCAATTAAATAATATAAATACGAACCACTCTTGACAACAATTCCAAGTAAATCGAAACTTCACTGAAGTCCTCTGCATACTATCTGTTACCTGGACAAATACATGCATGAATACTTTATCAATCATAACGTGCAAGTGACATTCAAGTTTAGGGTGGCAAACCAATTACGTGATCAAACCAACGAGGTTACTTTGAAATGACAAGCTTCTCATTATACCGTGAGAATATTTCGGTTCACTGAGTGGCTTATAATGTAACATTTTATTGGTGGTTAATTGCATGTTATCTACATTCAATTAACCACCAATAAAACACAACTAATTATCATCCCCTATATCTACCCTAGTAACATTGATAGCATATCGCCCATGTACACCATCTAGCCCCATTTTAATATTTAACAAGGGATAAACAATTATTTATTCAAAGTTCGGTGTAGCAAACAGGCTTGTTGTGAACTAGCCTCAAACTAAATAAACAAAATATTCGATGAGCGGCCATAATTTCAGTCATATTATGATGTTAAAAGCAGTTAGGGGTTCGTGTAATCTCGTTTTGGAGAGATTTGGCAAACGATTTTGTGGTAGATTTAGAACTGTGAGGTTGAGGGTCTCATATTTTAGTTTCAGCATTATAAAGCTAAACGTAAAAATAAAAAATATTGAAATATTACTTTTAATATTTTTTTGGAGATGATTAATTAATGATTTCAGAAACCTTTTTATTAGGTGACTTACATTTGGGTAAATCTCTTTCTGTTTGAAATAAGATAATACTACCGAAAAAAAAATTCAACCCTAACCACAAAAGTTTTGATTATTGAATTCTACTTAAAACTCATAAATTATATTATAATCGTCAATAAAATCTCCCACTCGCCACCCCTGTTTATGTCGGTACATCAGAATCAATAAATAAATTCATAGATAGTCAACATTTGGCAACCCTACCGAAGTCACGTGCAAGTTAAATGATCTGAAACGGGAAGCAATAAACCTATTGTTTACAACACTCGGTTGTCGTTTATCAATATTTATAATATTCAATAAACTGATAATGTCGTCGAAGATTTATGTGTTCACAATTATAATTGTGTGGTTCACACGTAAGTACAAGTTGATGATAGTTGATAGTTTTTTGTTGATTGGTTGGAGAATGAAGTTAGCTAAGGGTCGGTTCCTTTGACGTTTCCATCGGTAAAACACAGGTCTTTACTGTGTATGGTGTATAGTGGGCCCCAATTTTCATTACAGAGCAGTATGGTGGATATCACAGGTCATCGAATTTTTGGTTCTAGGAAATTATGTTCATAGTTTCCTGGCGACTTTTGCTTTCGCCGTTCTGAGAGCAGAAGTGATGAAATAAATTACCCAAAATAAAGTGCCTGCTTGGATTTGAACCTCCTTACAACTTGTAAATCGGAGAAAATACCATTGGGTCTGTACATTTAATTAATTTCAATGAAATTTTGAGTGAAAAGTTGAAACACTTTAAAATACGTATTAAGTTAACAGAGAATTATCAATTGGCAAATTTACATTTTAAATAACTAGACACTTTTCTAAGTTATTTAAATCCAGAACATCACTCACCTAACTTTTTTGTGCGTAACTATAAAAAAAGGCTTTCGAAAACCTGAAAAATAAGTGATAGTTTTAAAACTGAAAGTCCTACCTAATCTAAAAAGTTAATAGAAAATTTTCTACAATAATGTTCAGAAAGAGCTGCATACTATTACTTAGATATATTTTTTTAATTTTCGTTTTATTTTGTCAAGGTGAAAATTCCCGTGATAAAATAGTTGGAAAGACACTTGTGACTATTTTGCAATGGCATAAAATTGGTATTTAGCCTCAAACCCTCAACAAAACTTTATTTTTAATACCAACATCTGTTGAATTTTATTTGCCCTAAGTTCATGCAGGGCGGCCATTTTGGTTAATTGATACTCAGGCTCCATAACCGCAATTTGATACTGCAGCGGAGGGGTTGAATGCCGCTATTCTTGAATTTTTAACCAATCAGAACGATTCACTTTGTTCAACACTATAATATGTATTGGTCTTTGTTCTTCTTTTATATAGACACATCTGCTTGTAATGTACCTAGTACATACGTATCTATAAGTAGGTACTAGGTTTCATTACGTTGAGACTAAAACAGGATTGTACTGAATTAGCTCACAGACGGATGGTACGATGTAAATCATAAGATACAATTATTTGTGATCAGAACTTGGCACTTATAAGTGGTTATAAATTGAAGGCATAGTACCTATATTAAATAGCTCGTCTATTTGTTAAGATGAAATAAATAGAATTTTGCGTAAATAAAATTAAATGACAACATAATGTTTCACAGTAACAAGAGAAGAATCCACGATAATCTAATGAAATTGAAATCTTGTGTACTTACTTATATCTATACTGATATTAAAAAGAAGAAAGATTTGATTTTTGTCTGTTTGTTTGTGCTACTACTACTAATACTCGACCGATTTTAAAAATTCTTTTACCATTAGAAAGCCACATCTTTACTGAGTAACATAGGCTATATTTTATCCCCACACTCCCACGGGAACGGGAACTACGCGGGTGAAACCGCGTGACGTCCGCTAGTTAGTTATAAATATCTAAATCTTCAGCAAAAATATTTCAACTTGTTTTTTTTTTTGTTTTTAACAAAAGAAATCAAAAGTCATAAGGAATCAAGATGAAATATGAAACCGAGAATTCTTAAAAAAAAAACGTTCTAAAACGCAAGCCATTTGTTGTCAAGCCTTTTCAAACCTAACTCAACAAAATGTACACGTAGTTTTATTAAAACAAGAGTAGTTTTAAAATAAAGGGGGAAACAGACAGAGTGGGGAGAACTAGACTTGTAGAACAATGAGCAATGTCTGTAAAGGGACGCCAGACGACCAATCAGAGGCTGTCACGGTCGAGAGTGTACTTTGTTTTAATAGCACTAGGCTGGATTAGTTTTTAAGTACGCTCTAAACAATGCTTCCTGCATGTCTGTAGGGGCGCCATCATGCCCCGCCATGTTGGATTCGAGGTAACTTATACCCTGTATGAGGTTTTTATGTGGGTTTAGGTACTGATGTTATTAATTTTTCTTTGCTATGTATTTTTTTTTCTGGTTTGCAAAAAAAAACTAAAAAGCGTGATCGTTATTTCCAGAGAAAATATTGCAATCCTCAAAAAAAAACATTCTGCTCTCTCTGAAATGTTTGAGCATTTAAAGTTTTTAATAATTCAGTATGCCAGTTTGAATATGTTTTGATAATCCCTGTGCCAGAGCTACATCACGTCATTTTACATAAATAAACAATAAGTTGTGAATAAATAGAATCTAATTAATAACACAATAAAAAAGAAAACTTCAACAAACACAATAATATAATTTTATTAAAACTGTCCACACCACAAAACGCTGCAAGAATGTGCCACAAAGCGAATAAAAGATTAATACATACGTCCTTTTTACATTTTTTTAATTCACGTAATCTTAGGGATTATGTTAGCCTGTGCGAACAAAACTGGCGAGGTACAAGGCTTTACTTCCAACCGCATGAGGATTTCAAGGGATTTAGCCCTTTATAAAACGCTGTCTGCCATCAACCCGTAATTTTAAATTTTCAGTTTTGGGTGAAATTAAAGCGGTATTATTATGAATTATGTCAAGGAAAAACCGTAAAGTACTCGATTTTAATTGGAAACTGATTGGATTTGCTGTACAGTCGTAGTGAAAACTGAAAAGTAGTTCACCTGGCAGGTAAGTAGTCTGATTTCTGCTCGGTTCAGATTTGCATTCAGCCTTTAAAAAGGATTTATTTGGTTGTTATAGAGTATAGATGTTAGGTTTGAGCATAGTATTAGAAGTAATTGCCTTTTCCGAAGTATCTCTTTGCATGAACCAAAACAATAAGCAATGTATCGTGAATTCGTGATCCTCAACATTTTTACCCATTCGAAAAAATGTTTACGTCGACTATGCAAAAAGGCTATGTTCCACTTTTGAAATGAGGAACGTCAATAAGTGAAGGAGGGTTCAATGCCAAATTGACATGCTAAAACGCAAAAACCATCGCTCTTCCAAACGCTTTTTGCTATCCTAAACATCGTATCTTCGTATCGTATGTCCCCTCGCGATCCCCACTATGTATATCATCTAACCATCTGACTGGTTTTATGTTTAGCACCTCCTTATCCCTTTCGAGATAAACGAACTTGTCTTATCTACACCTACCGCAGTTGAATTTCGAAGCAGAATTATTTCACAATATAGTTCTTTGTGAAACTATATCATTGAACTTAGCCAGGCTTTGGAATAACAGAGATTTATTCTTAAAAGCGATGTTGTGTTATAAAATCCAGATTTTAGATTTAAAACCTGCATACATTAGTAGGTACTTTTAAAACACGGAACAAAACACCGAATCAGTATGTCCTGAAATCAGTAGCAACACATTAACTTCCCAAATGTTTTAACTATTATTAATTAACCAAGACGAAAACCAACAATTAGCTATCTTGGCGCCACAAAAACGCATCCATCGCATTCTTAGAACTGACAAAAGACGACAACTAATGACAAGCAGATGATACCTGTCTGTCCAAACGTGAAAATCAATAAATACTTCCCTCCAACCGGTGCGTCCCATCTGGCGTCAAACGTCAGACGTCAGACGTCATTAGTTAAAATTGCCAACGTCAGTGCAACACCAGAGACGAACAACAGTTGTTTCGCTTCGTTTAGTTGGCCCTTTTACGAATTCGCCACAAAATGTGGACCGCATAAATTATATGCGGCCTGACATATTTTATTTACGTTGCAAATGTTGCAACGTTTGTTCTTTATTATTATAAATAGCACCTAATAATAATAATTGTTGAAATTAAAATTATGAAATTAAACAATTATTGTTTTTGCTGAGATTTCTCGTAACTGAAAATAGCAATCAATGAAAGAACGAAAAAAAAAACGATAGAGAGTTTCACGTAAATCAGTAGAAGGCATGAACTAATTATAATTCTTGATAGAGTAATATTTTCAATCAAATCAAATTTTAATTATCTATTTATTTTGTCCGAAATTAAATTTTACGGGCATAAAGTGGCAGTTAATTTATTTGCCAATGAAACGTTTAACGAAAGTAATTAAAACTGCTAGCACCATTTTATATTATCTTCAATTAACTGATATTGTTAGAGTCACAAGTAATGCGTAAAAAGTTAAATTAAATAGTTAATTAAACAATGGTTGCATGTAAACATTCGCTACTCTAGTTCAACTAGAAAACTGAAAATCAAACAGTATAAAATTAACGATAACTCAATTCCACAATCATTTTCTTGCAACAGCGGAAGCGCTGTACAAATGTTTCTGAACATAAAATTTATGAAATGCAATTACAGCAACCAACCATAAGTTTCCTTTAAAGTCCACAACAACAGCCAATCAGCGAAAGAAGATTGCAGCATTGGAGAAAATATTCCAAGTTTAAGATGCAAAATAATGTAAATAATGTTTTTAGTTGTGCAACTGTTGGCAGGACGAAGCCTCGCAGTTATTATTGGCCGTAGCAGCGCTAATTTGGCCGAATTTGCTTAATGCCCCACAATTTGCACGCTGACCCGACCGCTTATTATAATAATTTAGCAACCAGTTGCAGCTTGAGATTCTATGGGTTAATTTTGGAAGAATCGATATTGTATGAGGCAAATAATACGTTGTTTTGTTGTGTCTGTAAGACCTTGATTGTTGGTAAATTCTTTGACATTCCAGTACACTGATTTTTGACACGATTTTTACATTTCTTGGAATCGCAGGGTTTCATTAATGCAATATCCAAGCAATAGCTTCAACAACCTAACGAACGGAGTCACTTTCTTATCGAAAGGATACATTTGTAATAAAAATACTTTCCAAAAGTGATGTTGTTACTATTAGGGGTTAGAGTATGAAATTGCCGATTTGTACTGAAAAATTGAAACTCGTTTTTTTCTAAAATATAACATATTTATTTAATCAAAATATTTACCCTCATTATCTATACATTGCTGCCATCTAAACGGAAGTTCATTTATGCCTTTACGATAGAACTCTAAGGATCTAGATTCGACAAACTGTGTCAAAGCATTTTGTACTGCCTCCTGGGGAGAATTTTCTTTAATCACGTAGAAAATTGTCCAAATCACGAAACAAATAGTAGACCGTTGGAGCAAGGTCTGGCGAGTACGGAGGATGACGTATAGTTTCTAACTGCAGCTCCTGTAGAGTTACAACGGCTTCTCGTGCAGTGTGAGGTCTTGCGTTATCATGGAGCAATAATGGTGAAGATCGATTCACGAGTCGGGGCTGTTTCACTGCCAGTTTCACCATCATTGTTCGAAGTTCGGCACAGTAAACATCTGCTGTTATTGCCTGAACAGACCTGAGAAAGCTATAGTGAATAACACCATCAAGAGGCCACCAAACAGTTCTATTACCTTTTTATTGGTAAGCTTAGGGCACCGTTGCGGCATTTGACCTGGGGTCAGCCATTGCATTTTTCGCTTACGGTTATCGTAAACAATCCAATTTTCGTCACATGTCACAATTCGATCCAATATTCCATCATTTCTGTACCGATTCAACAAGGCAACACAAGTTTCAACACGCATTTATTTCTGCAGATCAGTCAAATCATGGGGCACCCACTTTTCATATTATTTTATCTTATTGATTTGATGCAAATGAGTCACGTTAGGTTCATGGTAGGGTAACGTTAAACCATGCCGCTTATTCCTGGGTAGTTTGACTCGGATCAGCTTCTACCATCTCCTTCAATTCGGCGTTATTCACCTGTGTCTACCACGTGGTTCATTCTTCAAGTTGAAGTCTCCATTACGAAAGCGTTTAAACCAAAAACGCACGCTGCGTTCAATAGCAGTCTCTTCTCCAAACGCAACGTTGATATTGCGAGCCGTTTCTGCCGCGTTAGTTCCGCGTCTGAACTAGTATTCAAAAATAACTCGGATGTTCGAAGTATCCATCTTTACGTCTAAGCTGAATAAAAAAAAAACAATTAAAAGTTATACATTTTTTAAAAGAAGAACCTCATAGGTATCACGTGAAAAAGTTTCACACAAAAATGTCACATTATGAAGATTTCATGTCAATTTTTCATACTTTAACCCCTATTATGTATGTGATAATATTACCAATAATGTCACATCATTCCTGACATAATTGAACATTTTACACGTGTCAGTTGGAAGTGGCACGATATTATGATATTGTACGCGATTTATTTTCATGCGGGCATTTTTTTGGAAAGCATTTGTTTGTGTTTTTAAATATTTTTTAAAATAACAATGCCTTGGCCAGATGCCAAAGTAAAAAATACACTGCACGCGACACACCTGACAGACGGTGTTGCAAAGATTCTCAAACAAATCATAATTTGGCACCTTCTGTTAGTTTTTTCTTGTTTTGACTGCGATAACACATTGGGGAGCGATTAGCGACAGAACGACATTTTTTCTTGTATAATTGTATAATATAATGTTATATTTATAACAGAAGAATGGAATTTATGTAGCTTTTAGAAAAAAACAATATCGAAAATTACATACTAGCTGGATACTACTAGATAATACTAGCTGGATACTAGTTGCAAAATAATCATGGTTCTCTTCACCATGAAGAGAACCATGATTATTTTACATTAATTCTAAAAATACCTTTTTTATTGTGTACGTATGACAGATTTATTTCCAATTTTAATCTCAAAACAAAACTTTCCCTCACAACAGAACAAATCATAACGAACACAAAAATATTCCGCCAAGTTTTCACAGCTCGACTTCAAACGTTTTGTATTTTAATTTTTCTTGTAGTTTAGCGAAGTATATCTTCAGTTTAAAAAGAGCTGAAGCTTAAAAGCAAACATCGCGATTAAGATCTTTGTGTACAAGAATAAATTTGTCGTCGGCCGTCCGCCTGTTTGATCAACAGATTAAAAAGTCGACGAGAGCTTCGAGCAAATGGTGCATTTTAAAGTTGAAAACTTCTATAATGTATAGTTGCTTGTTGCACGACGCGACGCCTCACATAACGTGCAGTATGTATGTGGATTAAGTTTTATAAATATAGTTTTTCAAATGTGTTTATTTCAGTAAATTTAAAGTTTTGGTGGAAAAAATATAAAGCTACAGGCTGATTGAAAGAAAATACTTTCTTACTTTGTAAAACTTATTATATGAAGACTCTTTGTGCAGATTGGAAGTCTTCGTGTCCAATAAATAGGTATCATTAACACTATCTATACATTTTATCCTTATGGTATATAACAGTTGTATATTTACCAGCAACAGCCGGTAATATCTCCACGTTATCGCGTGATTAAAGCCAACAAAAGTGTCCCAATAATTCAGGGCTGCCCGATTACCGTCTTCTTGAATGATTATCCTATCTTTAGAGGGTAAATAAACGAATTATTTGTCACCCCTTTTGTTGTTACTCCGAAGCGTTTACTAACAAAAGGTTAATCGTTTAAATGGAGCATTCTCCTTGTAGTTAATCTTTGTAAGAGGAATATTTTAGCGTTGAAAATAAATCTATTATTTTGTCTAGAGTGATTCTTAGTAACAGTTATTGAAGATTTATGAAAGTAAGTATTCTGCTTGAAGTTTGAGACACTGTCAAGTCAACACTTATTGGCCTAATACTCATTTTGTAATTGAATTCAATAGGCATAATTAATGACCCCCTAATACAGGCGAGATCTTAGACAGACATATTTTTGGTCCTCTAAAAGCGTTGATAACATTTTCCAGTCCCAGTAAGTAGGTAGCCATTTGATGACTTTCTGTAGTCAATTTTAACAATTAAGAAATTAGTAAAATTCTTAGATAATTGTGATTAAGTACTGTTTATTTTGCGTCGTAATTAAATTTTAATTATGCCACCAACCTTTAAGTATATTTACTTAGTGGCCATGACAAAATTCAAAGAAAATAATATCGAAGTTAATTTTAATACAATTATTTTACAGGAGCGTCGCGTCGGACAGTTGAACGCTAAAGGCTAAAATCATTTGCATATTGCGGTCCTTTGCAGGCCTCGCGCCAGACTCATAATCATTATATGCCAAGCGAAATTAGCCCCTAAGGTGCTCTAGCTGACTACCACTACCGCTTTATTATCCCTCAAACGTGCCCGCTCATGTTAATTCGGACCTTTGATGTGGTTTACAGTATCGGAACTTATTAGTGTAGAATTAAACACAATGAAATGATGAAGGCACGTACATATTAGATATGGTAATCCCTTCGAGATGGACGCTTGATTGCCGATCTAATGCTATGCTTCACTTCAAGATGTGGGGTATTATAAAGGAACTCCTGCCATACTTACCTTCGAATTTGTCCGCAACTCAAGTATCGGTTTCCAAAAATTTGCTCTGGCAATTATTAGGGTGCTTTTGCATTGCCTGAAAAAACAATAAAGTCACTACAAAAATCGAACAGTAATTTTCGAACCTATTTCTAAATTCAAATTGTTCCATCACCAATTTATTCAATTTCCAAATCAGTTGTCATAGACAAACCATAAATTCTATTTTATGTTTATTGATAACTCATTCATATGCAAACTGTGACATTTAGGGAAACGGTGATATCGATACCAAGCACACCGAATGCGGAATCGATACCACTGCAGTTATCGATAGGAAACTGTGGCATTGTTCTCTACTACACGATTACGATGGAATCTCAAGAGAAATAGGGCTAAGTTTTAGAGGTGAGCTATGAAAGCCTAGACTTCAATAACACTTTGAAGATTTATTTATATTATTTTCGTAAATCGCACGTCTATCGCGTTACAAAAGACTCAATTTATATAGATAATGAAATTTATTCAGCATGTCACCGACTAAATTGAATACTAAATCTCTTCACAGCGTTTTTCTCTTGAAAAAGAAAGCGCTCAAAGAAAATAAGTCATCAGCGCACTCTTATCGTAATTGGTTATGTTGTGGAATGAATAACTTAACATTAACACAGTTTTACATGAAAACACAGTTTTGGTCAACATAGGCGTGGCCATTGCTGTGATTTAAGTGACCATTTCACATTTACAGCCTTTGTCACGCTTACGTAAAATAAATTGAGACATTTCGCCACCGTTATGTGCTATATTTTAAATTAAACTTTATTATTTATTGTGACACTTTTACGATCATTACTGTTTTAATGTAATATTTGTTTTGTGGTGTTTCTGCTATCATTAGCTGCTTCTGTTTTGTGTGATAAGAATTTATTATCATGTTTTACGTTAAATTTGACCTAATGTGAAAAAGTCATGTAAGTTGGAAACATCTATCTGGCTTTTCTATGTAAAAGTTCGTCATAGGGGTTTCATTTAATGTAATTAGGCTACACACATTATTACTTCACTTGTTTTAGTTATGGCTTCGGCGTTAATCCAACTTAATGGCTACACCATTCGAAATCGTATTAATTATGTAAGGGAAACCCGACAAAACTGGAGTCACCATTCACAAAAGCAAATTAAAAATATTTTCCCTACAAAAAAAAACCTGTTTCATTCTCTACACCCACTTTTTGGGACAATTGCGTGGAACTACGTTATGGGCGTTGATCCGTCGATTCAGATGTATGTTGAAACAAAACAGAATCCATCGGGGATAGCCGTGAACCGTGAAATTGCCAAAAAACTTCCGAAATCCATCACGAATCAAATGACACTTTGAAATTGTAAAGCTAACTGAAGAGCGAATTGGATCGACTGGGAAAACAATTAACGGGAATGGCCGATGCGAAAAATTGGAATAATCAACGGATGCCGTGTTGAATATCGTTTGCAAATTTAATAAATGTAATGTTTCAAAAGCGTCAATCTCTCACAGCCCTTATGTTCGACGCTCGAGCCTACAAAGTGCTACTGACCAACTAACATGTTTAAAATAACGAAACTGCGGCCTGAAATCTGACAGCGCTTTTGTTTGACGTCGTATGACGGTTATTAAATTATTTATAGTATTCTAAATGTAGAATTTATGAAGTTGGGAAATAATATTATATAAAACATCGAGCTTGAGCGAGAATATTACTACCCACGTATCAATTAAAATGTCCATAAATTGCTCTTTGTTTAAAAATATCAAAAGCCTCCTATAATACACACATCAAAAGTATCTAGGGATCAACATATATTTTTGCAATAACTTTTCTCCTGATTGATATTAATTAAAATTTTCTTTAAGGATTCATCAAATAAAGTGTTTTCGTTTGTCACAGTAACGATAAACCAAGTCACCTTTGCATTAATAAAGAAATTTGCCATTTTCCTAATAAAGGGATTTTTGACATTTGAACCACTAACATTAAAGTTCGAAAAAAAGACTGAAATAACAGTTTTCTTTAAAATTTTATTGGGTAACTTAAACAATTAATAATCCGTGTTTCTACCGCGAACACTAACAACACAAGAACATCGGTTTGGCATACTCAAAATGAGTTCATCCAAATCACGCTGTGGAATGGCCGCCCATGTTCGTTGCAACAACAAAAAAAGGTCTTCTTGCGACTGGATACCCTCCATATTCGGCAGAGCTCTTCTCTGTAGCATATCCCATGCATGCTCAATCGGGTTCAAGTCTGGCGACTGAGCAGGCCAGGGCAGGACATTGATGTTAGCTGCGGCGAGAGTCTGCCTTACAACTCTTGCGGTGTGCGGTCGTGCATTATCATGCATTAACTGAAATAAGGGACCGATTTGCACTTGTAGAGGAACGATGACGTCTGATACAATCGTCTCAGCATAAATTTGAGCGTTGAGGTTGCCTCTGATCCAAATCAACTCAGTTCTTCCGCCGATCCAAATACCCGCCCATACCATAATGGTTCCACCACTATAAGGATGGACTTCCTGGCAGGATTTTAATCGCTGTTGGCGTCCAGGGGTTCTCCAGTGTCGTATACGTCTTGTATCCGGTCTCATACCAAAACGAGACTCATCAGAAAAGCACACGAAACGCCATTGTTCTTCTGCCCAATTTCTGTGTTCAAGAGCCCATTGATATCGAATCCTACGATTGTGCATTGCTATAGGTGGTACCCGTAGCGGTCTTCGGGAATGAAGGTTCACTTCATGCAAGCGGTTTCTGACTGTTTGGTCGCTAATTAAGTTCCCTGAAGAGTGATGAAGCCTCACGGCTAACATCATGGCGGTTATTGTTGGAGCTCTTCGAGTTAAGATTTGAATGTATCGGTCTTGTCTCCGTGTGGTGCAGCGATACCGTCCTCCATGGCGCTCAGCCACGGTACCAGTGCTTCGGTAACGTGTCCAAAGTCGACTGATAACACTCTGACTTGTATTCAGAGCTAAAGCTACAGTACGTTGCCGGGAACCAGCTTCTATCATTCCCACGGCTCTGAGCATTTCTTCCCTGCTTAAATGACGTCGCCGCTCCATAATAACGTTGGTTTTAATCAGTAGTAGGGAAACAGTAGCACTAATAATGTCTTCAATGCGTTGTATGTTTTTATAGGGAAAATATTGACAGCTTATTTTCATCTTTTACTCGAATTTGATTGAGAGTTCCTGATTCAAATTATGAAATGCACCAAAAAGGATCCATATAAATTTATAAAATCATAAATTTATTACAAAGCCACATCTCAATCTCAAGAAATCCGCATAAAAATGCTTGATCCCTAGACATTTTTGATGTGTGTATTTTACAGTTTTATAACAAAGTTCTTTTATAACTCAAACTTTATAAATCTTTACTTTATGTTCAATGCCTCATAAAACTCAGTTTTACGCTCACATTAAACCAATAATTAATATCCTTCCTCGATAAACTAAAACAATGACACGCCTTATTTAAACTGCTAATTATCTATCAACTAATTCAACCAAGTATTCCTATTAACATTTTAGAGGACAAAGTTACCGATAGCGACTCGTTGAAAGCCAGGAAATTGAGCATAACGTACCCATTAATATTTCAACAATTTCCTGGCGATCAACAGTGTTAAATATGTTGTTGTAATTTCGACTTTATGCTTTAAGAGATACGGTGTAATTTAGAGGGAGTTGTAGGCCGAACAGAAAATCCGATGTAAGGATATATAAGTAGGTAGGTGTGTATGTGTATACGTGAATACCAAAACGCATCGCCTCGCGCACCCCAAAGTTAAACTGTGGAAATTTTAATACATCCGGTCTGAGGGGGTTCACTTCGTGCGTAGCTTACATGGCGGCTTTTCTGGTTCAGCTTTTGCGATTTTTCGACGTTTTATTGAACTGTGGTTCTATATTTTTTAGAGATGTAGGAAAAAACTAGATTCCAACATTATATCTTAATATATTTGGATGTTCAAAGGTACTACTACTAAAAGTGTAAACACTTTGCTACTATAATATAGCTGTTTAGAACATAACATCACGCTCGTAATCCCCGAACGGTTAAGAAGAGGTGTACCTAATAGTATACACCCACATTTCGCCAGTTATATTTGAGTCCCATGTTTTATGGGGCGAGTCTATTACCATTAACCGGGGAGCAAATCCAGACTCCGTGGCTGCTACTGAGAAATTCCTGATAGAAAAACCCAATATCACTTTTCCCGACCCGGGAATCCAACCCAGGACTGCATGCTCAGCAGTTGCGCTTGCAGCCACTAAACCAACGAAGCAGTCTACTTAGAACGATACCTACATTTCACCTAATTAGGTTTCAATTAGGTATTTCTATTTTAATATCGTATCCTATAAATATCTGTAAATATTACACATAAACTGTATTTTGTATCTCGTGAATATATACATATTTAATTCAGTCTTTCCCGACAACCGTACCGTAGAACCGGATGGCTTCGGCAGTACATGCCCAACGGTTCGGCATACCCCCTTGGGGGAAGTGCGAGCCCAGTTTATCTGTGTTTATTTGTGTTTATATATTATGTAGATCGACGGGCTCCCTAGGTTATCGGCCCGTTGTCTGACATGCTACTAACTCCACAATATAACTGTTCCATGTGTTGCTGGTAGATATAACTTCGCTTTTATTGCTTTTGTTGTATTTAGAACATGTTTAAAGACCTATAGATATACAAATAGCTGCAATAGTCTAGGAAGGAGATGTTTCTTCGGTTTATAATTAGATTTCAAATTGAAAAGCAGTTTGACTCAAACCAAAATACTGCCGACGACAAGAAAGAAGACTTTATAAAACAAATAGGTACATTTTTTTGCAGGCAAAGATAAATTAATTTTATACAAAGTTAAGTTCTTTTAATCAAACACTTAAAGTTGAGTCAATCCAAACAAAAGTCACCACTTAACATAAAAAATATTTTTTCAATATTTTATTTAAATTTCATACGACATATGAACTAAATCTAAAATTAAAATCTATCTCACTACCCTGTTTCCCGAGGCTCGTTCACAAATGTTAGAATTCTCGTAGTACTTTCTATTTTTTTTATAAAAGGGAGACTGCTTTGATTCCCCACATGAAACAGAATACATATTCTAGTAATATTGAATCGTAGATCAGTTATATTTTTTTAATAAATACTCCCTTGTGGCATACTCCTGTTTGTAGTAACAATAGACCCTATTGCTTCTTTTTTTCAAAGTGTGTTTTAACTTCTATTCTTAAACCATTAAAGCACGTTATTGAATGTCTCTAGCTTTTTTCTAATTAATTTACCGAAACAAAAGACGACAGTTTTTATCCTCAACTTATTAGCATTCTAGATTACGCTTCCGAATAGATTATTTTAAAAGCCTCTTTAACCCAGCAATAAAACGTAGCAATCGAATCATAAAAGCTTACTATCTCTTTGTACTAAAGGGATCAACTAAAAGAAACGATGCAAAATTATCGATAGTCACAGCGCCAAGCGCCTTCACCCACCGCATTGAGATTCGCACAGAAACCGTAGAATTACATATCTCTGGCATAAAAAGTGTTTAATATCGCTCAGGAATAGTCTAGCTGTTTATTAGTGAGAGTTTTTTTAAATCGGTTTAGTTGTTTCCGAGATTACAATCTACAAACATACAAACAACTTTTCAAACTCTTCATAAATTAGTTTAGATTTAGACTAAGCTTTCGAATGTCAACCGCTAACACAGCCTTATCTTCTAATTGAATATTTATCAATCTGGGGCGCACTTAAAGGATAATCAAAGCAGTAGTAGTAAACAAACGAAGAAAGTTCTCGGGAGCCGGGCAACTACAGCGAAGTCAACTAGGACTTGACCCAAGTTTAATTATAAACTGAATGAACAAGTTGTGAGAACAATCACGAACTTAGATCATGCTGCCGGTATCGTAATAAGTGCTTTCTCCGATACATTGAGGTTTTTTAATGAGACTTTGTTAGGGGAATGGGTTTTTACTTGAGGATGGCAAAGACAAGACTTTTCCCGTAACTTACTCGTTCGTAACGTACTCGTTTCCTCCGTACCTCGCAAAACATGTGAAGCCATTCGTCCGCGCAGTCAATTATAGATCTTTGACAGTCGTTACAGATAGTCAGTGGCCCGAAAGTCTGACAACCAGTCTTACCAAGTGGTATCGTATTACCCAGTACTGGGTTGTGGAAGTCAGATAGGCAATCGCTGTATGTAAAATACTGGAACTCAGCTGCATCCGATTAGACTGGAAGCTGATCCAACTGTACAAGGCGTCCCACGGATATGCCACATGGAGGGAAAGTACCTTGAATATTGTAGATTTAAGACAAAAGAGAGACAAAAGAGTGCGACTTTGTATTCAACAGTTTAATTTTGTACATCAATTTAAATTATGAAACAGAATTAACTGTTGAAGCAAATTCAAGCATAATATGTCAATTCCGTCTATTGTGAATACATGAATGTATTCACTTCAGTTTTCACTGCTAGATGAAATTACGGAATAGCAATAATTCTACCAATTATCTACTTCATCATAATTTAATATTAATTGCAAGTCGTCAATACGCGAAATTCTGCTACCTACTACATTAAACAGCACAGTAAACAGACATGACAATTATTAATTAAAATAATTTGATTGATACGATTCGTTAATTGTATTGAAATTATTATAATTTTGTTCGTCCATTTCCATATAGCTGCAAGTTATAATGGTAACCCACATTATTGTTCGTAATTGCCGAGTAATGTTGCCATTATTGAAAATTTGACAAACAAAGGAATTTAATAATATTATCGGTAAATCATAGTCAGTTTCTGTCCTCATTTGAAAAGCAAATTACTCGTAATAAGCCGGATAATTAATACATTTTAAGCTTTATGATTAAAACTACCATGATTATTTTATAATGACGAATTAATTTAATTAATGATAATACTGTAAGATTATGTAAGTAATATGCATAACTTTATTATAATTTATCCGTAAATCAATGATCGAATAAGTATAATTTAATATAATTTAATTTAATATAATCTAATTTACAACTTCTTATATAATAACATTATGTAACTGCTATGGGTGAACTGTATGTGATTACGTGCAATGCCTGAAATAAAATGATTTATTACTATTTTTATTATTATTATACCTTTATGTATATAAGTTTATTCATTGTCGAGAATGTTGTTTAATATTTTTATATTATTTCAGACAAATATGTTTAATAAATTAAACACATGTCATTGTTTTTCTTTATACTATTGTACATAATAAAATGCCATTAGTGCGCTGACACACTACTGGCAAAAATAAGAATTAATTTCAAAAAGAATTAAATAGTTGTCCATATGAAACCAAAACCCAGGACCTAATTTTTGCGGCAGTCTTCAAAGTCTTCTTTGTCTCTTTTTGTGTATGTTACGCATTGCTGGGGCGAGGCTATCGACATCTCGAAGGCCTTTGACAGGGTCTTGCACGCCAGTCTGTTGGGTAAGCTTCCTGCATTCGGCATCTCTGCTGACTTTTGCAATTGGATTTCCGACTACTTGAGTAATAGATCGATCAGAGTGGTCATAGCTGGCTGCTCATCGGATTATAAGGGAAAGAACAAACCCCTGAGGAACTCCGGCATATTGATGCCGGAGTTCCTCAGGGGTTTGTTCTTTCTGCGACATTATTTCTGCTGCACATCAACGACCTGCTACAGCTTAGTGCAATCGGATACGCAGATGACAGCACAGTCGCAGAAAGATACCTGTCCAGTGCAAGGGCCAGCAGAGAGTATACTGCTACTCTTAGAGAGGCCATGGTGGAGCGAATTAATTTGACCCTAAATCGTGTCTTCCAGTGGGATTACGTCAATCTGGTCAAATTCAATGCTCTGAAAACACAGGCGTGTCTCTTCACTGCAAAAACGTGCCAGTTTCAATTGTCTCCCAAATTCCGGGGTGCATCTGTAGCAGTTACTGACCGCCTACGGCTTTTGGGCATGGAGTTGACATCTGAACTCAACTTTGGCGTAACCATCGAGTCAAAAGCTCAGACCGCAGCTAAGAAGCTGCGGTCTGAGACCTAACATCTTTAAGGTGAGGCGATACTTCACATCTGGACAGCTTTTAAGTTTGTACAAAGCACAAGTCCGTTCCTGTATGGAGTATTGCAGTCACTTGTGGGATGGCTCAGCAAAATTCCAGCTTGCTGAACTTGACTCGGTGGAACGCAAAGCCAAAAGGCTTATAGGCGACGAGACGTTGGTAGCTTCGCTTCACAGCCTAGCTCATCGGCGTAATATTGCCTGACTGTCGGTCTTCTACAGACTTTACTTCAGAGAGTGTGCGCAGGAGCTCCTGCGCACACTCTCCGAAGACTCTCCACGACCTGATTCCACCATCTCCCTTTTACCACTGCACTAGCAGACTTACTGCGACGTACCATCCGCACTTGGTTGATATCCCGACGTGTCGTACTAAGCGCTTCTCCTCCACTTTTATTATGCGCACAGCCAAAGTGCGGAACTCTCTGCCTACGTCTGTGTTCCCACCCACATTTAACCCGCCTGCCTTCAAAGCAAGAGTGAACAGGCGTCTCCTGGGCACGCTCGTTCCATCATAGATCTCATCCATCGCTTTCCATCAGGCGTGATCGAGATCAAAAGCAGGCCCATATTATAATAAAAAAAGGAGTGTCAATTCAAGGTAAATTTTCTCATCCAAGGTCAAAATAATATTTGAACAGGCAACACCGGGGAAAGTCTTTGGGATCTAAAAATAAATTTCCCCGTTGACATTTAATACCAAGGTTCCGTATATAAATAACGCTGTAGACGTAAGATGATTATTCTTAAAACTCTCATGACAGATATAGAAACATTTTTACCGCCTTGGGCTTCACAAAGCAATTTACTTGAGCAAACAGTCTGTAACTTTATGGGACTCTGAATATATTTCTAGGCGTAGATGGCGCATATTATATGTACAACTACATGTATACCTAGTAAAACTAAAAAATACCCGAATTAATGCCTACATAGGTACAAGGCTATGCGTTGAAAATCCAACCTTACGCTTTTATTAGGCATTTGTTTAGGTGCCGCCTAATGTAAATGAAAACGAGCATAAGTTATGAGTATGTATGCTCCAGTTTTCAGAGAGTAAGTAGGTAAAGAATGCCAGCACTGAAGAACGCCTTTGAAGACACTTTTCTTGGGATAACAAATTCGTTGAGTTTAAGTCTGCAATGAGCGGAAAGAAAGGAGAACTATGTAATGTTATAACTTTGTTATTTATGTTATTCTAGAGAAATAAAGATAACACAGAACAGGGAGACATGTCGCAAAGGGAAGGACGCCTGCCTGTACTCAGCATGGAGTTAGAAACCAGAACAAAATCCGTAAGAAAAACAACGAACAACTCAAACTATTCTTGAAACTTCATTCCCAGTTTATGACATCACAACAGACATAAACAAACTACACCAAATTTGCTCGCAACCACAATCAAAACACTCATGTGGTCCCTTTGACAGGTAAGTAATTACACCACCAAAATTACGTATTTGCGTTCCAAATCCACCAAGCAAGCAAATTACATGCCCAATTACATATCTGTGACAAAATTCAAAGATGGTGGCGCGAGCCTTACAATCAGTTAACCACCGAACGAGGATACGGGCGTCGGAAACACTCGCTAGATAATCCAATTATCTGAGAGCAAGCTGAACAGGCGGCCAATTAGAAACCAAAACTACAGTACGCACTGCCTTTATTAGCTACAGAGCCAGTCTAGTCCTGTTAAGAAATAGACGCTGATTTTTTAAATGTTTGCTCGTGTTTTTCGTGGATTAAATAAACAATTACTTATTTTACATTTTCTTTTTGTATAAAGATCTCCTTCATCACGATACAGTTAAAAAGAAAAAAGAGAAAATTATCAAATAGGCTTGACGACAGTATCAAAAAATTGCAAATCCATTTAGTCCGTCAGTTACGAGTATTGGAAATTAATGGACACGTATTTTTGTTTTTGTAAATCAATGAATATTGACAAAGATAAAACGCATTAAAACTCGGGAGTGGGGGCTCGTGACGTCAGAACTAGCTAAATATATACCAAGGCGTGACGTATTGAGAATTTTAAAAACGTCATATCGTCGTCAATTTTGGTTTACGTAACAAAAGAAAAAACACGGTTCAAATATTTTTTGATAATCTAACAGACGGACTAATTAGATTTTTTTGTCATCTCGCCTATTATAGCAAATATTTCAAACTGTATTTTTCTCCAGAATTCGGTTTTCATTATACATTTTTAAATGACTACATATTATTCACAAAGCAACAAAAGAATGTACAATTCGTTTAACTTGAGTCTCAATTCTTTATTCAAAACTTTGTCATAACCACCACAGACAGTACCACACCACAAATTATGTTTGCTCCCCAAAATACAGTCTCTTTGTTTAGACCGAAAAAGCCACACCTAATCCTTCTCTTTGAGAACAGTACAGCGTTGTAGCAAAACCAACACAACATGGTAATATAACTCCTGTGTCCCGAGAAGCTAATTACTAGATTAAAAACATAGATCTAGACGATAGTGCCTGCCCCCGGGATAAGTCTGTTCACACAAAACGACTAACGACTCTCTGTATTTTAGTAGCAAGAATGTGTAGGTGGAAAACTCTTAGTTTATAATCCCGAAGGTTTAAACCATTTAAATTAACGTAAGCTTCTCGTATTTTATTTCGAGCGAGTTCACTTTATTGCGATGTTGTGTTATTTTACTGTAAATGTTTGTGTATGAAAACAGTCTGTTGTACCTACATTATAAATGTACAAAGCAGTTCTAGTATTATTTGTGAATATAATGGTTTTCTATTAATTAATTTATGTTTTAAAAATAAATAACTGAATTCTTAATTCTTAAACAAAATAATTTTGATGAAATAGATCGGTGAATCGAAAGTGATGATAGTTTTGATACGTTATCTACGTGTGTTACTTACATATGTGTCAAAACTACTTAGGAACAAAAAAAAACCACCTACGAAGTAAAAGCTCAAAAAAAACGTTAAAGGAGAAGAAGAACAAAGAAAATGTTGTGATAAGTTGTCAAAGTCAATCTATTGATGTAAGCAAACTTATTACGTACGCTGCTTGGTATCACTGTAAATAAGTATTCTTTAAGTTATTACTGTAGTGTGCACACATTTAGTTTTGCCCTTTGAGATTCTATTTCAATATTTACTTATAGATAGCGTGGGAAGATGAATAGCTGATTCGCTTGACATTCACGATATGATTGTGAACCCAGATATGTAGTAAAATTAGACATATTATTATGACATACGGAGGAAAGGGTGCCCGATGATGAGATGAAGTCAATGATGTGTTTACAACAATCCATACAATGACACACACCTAATTATGCAAATAACTTGGTAGCAAAATTAAATATCAAAATAAAAAAAAGTTAGACTTTTTCTATAATTACTAGTGCTCATTGAAAAAGATTGTGTGAGTAACTTTGTGCCAGTATGGTTCACAAAAATGTGAGCTCCACGAAAATCGAAGAACCCTGCACAGTACGAATAACAGGAACTACCTATCCTCGGATTTTCTATGAAACCCGTAGCGAGATATCTATCTATAAAACCCCTCAAACCAAAAAAGATCGAAATTCGTTTTTCCTCAGCATTGATCAGAAATTGAATTTTTCATCTGCAGTTCGGCCTAAAATCTGTCCAAAGCAATAGACATCGTTGACTCCTGCTGTATTTTTTTAATAATTTGGGGGCGAAGTATCATATGGCTAACAAAGATTGACATGGCTTTTCGGCAATTTAAATGGCAATCCAAAACATTTCTGGCATACCCATCATCGTATTTGCTGATAAAAGGTTACTTTGTCAAGTCCGTCTTGTGTTTTTCTTTTATACATCACTATCTGCTTGCCATTCCAGGGTTCACTCACCCTCATATGTTTTTACACGATTCCTTCATACAGGTGTATGTTATGGCCCAGAGGTTACGGCCTGGCCTCTCAAACATGAGGTTGTGGTACAAATCTGAGCAAGTACCAATGTGACTTTTTGAAATTCATTTATGTACTTAACTACTTTCTAAGTTTATCTTGGACATCACACACATCGTTCTGGATTTATAATTCGTATTAGTCTGTAATCGCCAACCCGTCTTGAGCAAGCGTGGTGATCAATGCTCGTGCCTTCTCTGTTTGAAAAGAGGTTTTTGCCCAATAGTGGGACATTCATCATCATCATCATTATTATCAGCCTATTAATGTTCCCACTGCTGGGACACAGGCCTCCCTCTATGAGAGGGAATGGGCTATAATCCACCACGCGGGCCCAGTGCGGATTGCTAGATGTCACATGTCTTCGAATTTTTTCGTTCTAGGACATGCCGGTTTCCTCACGATGTTTTCCTTCACCGTTTTGAGAGCAGCGGTGATGAAATAAATTACACAAAGTAATGCGTCGTTCTGGGTTCGAACCCACGATGAACTGTTCGTAAGTCGGGGCCGCCACTACTGGGCCACCGCAGGACAGTAATAGGCCAATATTATATTATTAAAACAGTTGTCTTCGTCTTCTTTTCATAGAAAAACTCAAATCCTAGCAAGGTTGGAATCTGTCTTCACCATTCAACAAAACTTTCAAACGACAATCTGTTTCATGAAATTCAGTTAAATTCCTTATCGAAAGCTTCAACAATGGCAAGGAGACGAAATACAAATGTCTAAATGCAGAACATGACGATGCTCTGTACTTAAGATTGGTCGACTGTACGAGATGCACTGCTCTTATTGTTCAAGTTCCCACTGGGAATTTCCGATACGAACTGTAGTTACTTTTACGAGGATACATATAGTTATGTAATGTGTTGTGAGGGAGAAAGATGTATAGACTTACTTCTTTGTAGACAGATTTTGTAATTGGTTGTTGCTGATAAAAGATAATGGTCGAATTGGTGAGGTGTCGTGTTTTTTTGCAGACTTTCTTGATGCCCAAGGCCACACTAATAAATGGCTGATAAAAGCCAATGGTCGAATTGGTTACTGAGGTGTCTTGTATTTTTTGCAAAGTCGTTATGTCTGTTGTCCATAATGCAACGGTTAACGGCTAGTATGTAAAGCAAGGTTTTGAGAATGACTGAGAGAATTTTAAATAATCAATTTGGGTCATTGTCTTTTTTGATACCCGTCTGTTATTTTTTTGATGTGTAAAATTTTATTACGCTACTAGAAATCTTTTAATCAGTTGAAGTATACTGCAGGGTGTTGTTGTATAGAAGAGTTGGTTAAGACAAAGAGTTTTCTGAGCCAAGAAAGCAAGCACCCTATTAATTATGCTAAGTTCCTATCTTCTATGTTAAGTGACGTTCTTGAATCGGATGAATAGGAAATAGGAATTAAACTGCGTATGTGTATTGTGTGTCCATCGGCACATGCCAAACCAAAGAACGGAGACTTATTAAATAGTACTGATTTATTGACTACCTATATGAAACTACTATGCTCATTTTAAAATTGATTACCTTAGAACACAACAGGTTTAAAGAATCCTTTATTTAAATTGCTTCTTCTTCAAATTCTAAACTTTAATTGCATCATCTAAAACGAACGTGTTGACTTACCACTTTCACATTGACACTACTGTCCATATCAGCACTTATTGCCGGAAAAAAAATAAGAACATAGTAGACATTTTACACAGTGACTTTTAAAATAAGAGAGTCAGTCATTTGGCCCCTAACTTAAGTAGATACAGACAAAAGATGCACTCTAGCTAATCTCCAAATAAACAAAACCTAAAGAATAGAAAACCGGCGGAAAACAAACTCAGTTACTATTATTTTTTAAAGAATTTTAACCAAGGAGTATTACTTTAAAACGCTCGAAGCCATAACGCAGAGTTATATCTCTATTTTCAAACAAGAATTTTAAACAAAAATAGCGTTGTGAGCAAAAATCGCGAGCACCTGTACAAACTGCAACGATGGTGAATGGTGAACTTTGGGATCGCATTGTGTTCCCGAAAACATAGGCCATTGTGTTGGATATAGGTCGGCTGCATTTTAGCTTTAAAACACGCTATTCTCCGTTCAATGTTAGCGCGTTTCTTATAAAGCACGTGAAATATTATACGCGGTAATTTTAATTTTTTTTGGCTTCCAAAACGGTTGGTGTGCTTTCTCCACGTAATCGTTTTGCAGCTAGATTTTTGTAGATTTAGGCCAGATTTTTTAGATAATTGAATAAACATTTTTTGTTCAAATGAAATCAATTTAAACAGTCTACAGGTTGTGAAAAAAATGTTGTAAAAATATGAGCAACTACAATCTAAGTATGCGATTATTGAATATTTTATAATGCAAAATGATACAATAGTTATTTTTTAAACCAGTCGAGGCAGTTTCTGCAGTGGACAACCAAATGAATCAGAGACAGTTGAGAGATGTGTGATTATGACCAAACAAAAAGAAAATGCCAAAAAGACCACAAAGAAGATCTTCAACGAACTAATAAACAAGCAACCAACACTAATATCAATCAAAGTGCTTAAGCAGTCAGGCAAGAGTTATACATTCTAATACAGACACGTAATAATTCACTAGTTAACGTCATTATATGTCGCTAAGCATAAATTCCCGGTAGGATAGTGTGCGTTAATGAAGTTCCCTGTAACTGGCAAAACGTGCCGAGTACTGATAAACTTCCTCGTCTATTAGTAGATATAGCTGGATTGTTGGAGGTACCTATTGAGAATTGCAATGTTTATGTTTCATGTAGAGATAAATAATAAGGTATATTATGAGGAACATGGTACCATATTTCTTAGCTTATCATCATCATCATCATCATCACCATTTATGTGCTGAATGACGTCTTTTTCGGACATAGGTCCCACAAGCGTCGCCACATCACTCGGTCCCATGGTTATTAGAATCCGGTGGATTCTCGCAGTCTTCACAGATCATCGGTTCACCTTGTGGGAAGCTTCCAAGCTTCCAACGCTGTGTGATCGCAACTCCAAAACCTTTCAGCCGCATTAGCCATTTCTTAACTCACTAGACCGTAAATGTTTACTGAAGAATATTGATTGAACATTCCTTAAGATTTTTCATTGAAACAACCAAAGTCAATAATAGCACGATCTAGTCTTTCATTTTAAGGTAAGCAAGTTGAAAACACACGCCAACATTTGGCTTTCCCAAAACCCAGTCATGTGACTCATACGTACATCTCGCAAATCAAGGATACCCAATAATGATTCAGCTTTGAAATACTCATAGATTAGATTTCCGATTGTGAATTGAAAATAATTTCCATATTCAAATGCAAAAACCCTATGCATTAGCTTTCACGAACACAACTGTGTAGAATCACGCGTAATATTGATCACAGGGGCTGCTCAAAGTGCTCTCAAACCGAGGGCCGGTCATTTGGTCATCAAAAGTACTGTTGACCGTTGTGAGCCCCTAGTGGTTCCTTTTAATGTACTAATTCATAAAAAAATCGGCTTCCATTTGTAGGCTTTTGAAAGCACCCATTCTTTTGATCAACATGAATGTATAATTAGAACTAAGTGGCACTAAGCCGGCCTGCCCCCTCTTTGTTGAGCACTTAGTACTTAAACTAGTGACCGCGCGTGTGCCTACTTGTACTTAAGTACATGTTTTATTTTTCAGCTTACCAGTGTTTTTACCTTAGTACTTACATTTGGAACTACTGCACACAATGAGTAGGTAAGATCTTAAATGATAGACCAAATATTTATGCTCGACGATCGCTCGGGCGCTAGAAATTTGCGACATCTCCTGAGGATACCACGTGGAGGGGCGAAATTCATGTCGAGTATAGGTTTGGGTGCATGGCATGCCAATTATGATTGCTTTTCCTGCATGTGCACCTTTTTGCTTGAGCGGTGCTGCATCCTGCATCCAGGCAAACTTTGCATAACATTGAAAGTCATGGAGTTTTCCGTAAGGTATCGCCTAATTCATAACTGTCTTCTATCATAGGTAAGATCTTAAAAAGTCTAAACCAATTAAGAACTGAACGAGACATTTGTCGATGAACAAAGAGAAGATAAGAGAAGTTTGCTGAGTAAATACCCACTACATATTCTATAAATAGTCATATTTTTCAGTCGTAGTTATCAATAGGTCCCGGTGACCATTCAATAAATTGTAATCCTTATTGCGCACAAAAGCACTCGTATTAATAGGACTTTTATCCGATCAAAATAATCTGCAATTAATAACTCTGCGATGACAAATATGACAGATCTGTAACGCGAAGTATCGTGTTAATACCTCTGATGAACGCGCCGCGGGGCCTTTTCAATAAAATAAAGTTGTATCTAAGTGACATAAATACCTAACGAATCAGCACTTAGTGGTTTTTTTAAAGCAAGGTTTAAAGGGAGTTATGACGGTCCTGTATATTTAAATCCGAATCCGAGTTTAGTGCACTCAAAAATATTTAAGCGTACGTTGTCTTTTGCAGTAATTTAAAAATAAGTTAATTTTCTGTAGCCTAATTTATGAATTTAATACCCCAAAGTGTCCCCAAGACCTCTTCAATGAACGGGTCATAAACCGCAAAAAGTAAACTTTTATCATAATAACGACAACGTTGAAAATTTTCATCCCCCAAATTATCTCACAAGAATTTTTTTCACAGCACAATCTCTGTAATTGAATATCTCGATACCTGAGGAGCTTCCTTATAAAATTAGTCCATAAATCTTCCCCCCATTGGCTGCGCTCACGACTCTGTAAAATAATCGGTAAATTAAGTAATTACTGTGCTCGGTGAAAATCAATGTGTAGGAAATTTAATTTGTCGGCCAGACTGAGGTGATTTTCAATGTAGCGCCTAGGGGGATCCGCACTCGTTTTTCTTTATTAGTTAACAGTGGGCATAAATTAATAGGGTGCTGGTTTATGTCACCCGTGATAAGGGTAGGCCACAAATGAAGAAAACCCATTTGTTAATATTAAAACTTGGGAAGTCGCCGGTGACTCAGCAACAGATGTTACGTTGATTGTCGTTTT
Organism: Xestia sexstrigata; assembly: GCA_941918905.2. Classification (NCBI taxonomy): domain Eukaryota; kingdom Metazoa; phylum Arthropoda; class Insecta; order Lepidoptera; family Noctuidae; genus Xestia; species Xestia sexstrigata. The sequence goes on along the minus strand of OW799213.2, from coordinate 9,426,154 downwards.
TGGGTAGCTTGTTATGGAAAATCGGAAAGTCTGGCAGTATTCGGAATCGGACAGGGAAATCCTGGCGAATAATAATCGTTACATAATTGCAAGTTTAGTACCAGTCTTACCAAGGGATATCGTATTATCCAGTATTAACTGGGTTCTATGGGCCAGATAGGCAGCCGCTCCATGTAAAATACTAGTATTTAGCTGCATCCGATTAGACTGGAAGCCGATCCTAAGATAGTTGGGAAAAGGCTAGTCAGATGATTATTGCAAGTTTAGTACAAAAACCAATTAAAAACTGCGCCAGGATCCTGACTTAACTGTAAAGACCTAAGTGGAAATTTATCAGCCACACCATTTTCGCAAAAAAACTTTTCTTTTCTTTGTTTCATCATCAACGATGCCATATTTGTGACACAAACTTTTGCCAGAAACACGCGCATTTTTGGAATACCCTTTTCGCAAAATTCTCGCAATAAATTCCGCGTTAAGCAGGCTTTTATGTCCACTCAGTTATAGAGAGAGAAAGTGCAGTTGCAAAAAAGCGCACCAGAAAAATTTCATTAGGCCGCGACAACACAGAAACAACGATCCTTTGTCCCATATATTGACTGAGATTGATTGTCAGTCGGCATGTGCTAAACGAGTTGCACGACAAAAGAAAAGCAAATGTTCGCAACCCCTGTCGACATCCGTCACGAACACGGATCGTTTTATTGAACTCCACTACCGAAGTACCGACCATATTAACTTTTGGTTACGTTGTGTTTATTTGCCTCAAACGATTCCTCTGTTCCACACCTACGAGTATATGAAATGGAATGAGAAAGTTCTAATGTCGCTAAATAAACATTTTCAGAGTTTATAAAACGTGGTTTTATTTGCAATTTCGTTTCCTTTTACGTGTATTTTTATTATTATTTTACTTCGGGAAAAATATTTTCTTACCGATATCAGTACTTACAAGTTATATTCTCGCTTCCTTATCAAATCCATCCGAGCGTTCTTTTGTCGTGACAAAGACGAAATCTTTTCCCAAGAGCTGAATACCATCACCGGAACCTTGTATTTATTTTAAAATTGGTATCATTAGGTGCGTTCTTGGCTTACTTCTAAGATAACAAGCATTGTTGAAAGTCTCTCGAGCTTCCGACCCTTTTCTCACTTTGACAAGTCACCCGTAAAGATTGCTTAGATCCCTAGTGACTGGCCCTTAACTTGAAACAGCCTTATCGCCGAGATAGGATTAATTGCGGAAACACCGAGACGATAACGAGCGAGTTATAACTAGCCGAGCTTTGTGAGCGTCCGAGGGTTTCAACTGTAGGAGCGATTGTCTCGGAGCGGTTTTACGGCATTGTAATCCATCCCGCCGTTATGGGAATAAATAATTTGGCTGTCGGCAGATAGAGTGTTAATAGATACTCAACTTCACAGGGTCATTGTCCTTTCTGATCTTCTACGCGTACTTAAATAATTCAACATTCAGTTGAGTCCGCTTTACGATGAAATATTTTGTGATTTAGATAAAGCTTTAAATTATAATCAAAGAAATAACTGAAACATTTTAACGAAAATCATTTTATTTCGACTTCTAAAACTAGTAACAAAGTTTTAAGGTATGACATAATTACCGTTAAACAAACCGAGACAACACTAAACATAAGTTCGTAAATAAAATAGTCAACAACGCTTTAATTACCAAACTTTTTATTCAAACAAGGCAAATAAACTGTAAACATTAAACCTAACTTTGTCAGTGAAATGTCTTTGATAAAATGCAGATAAGCGAATTTATGGTATACTGTATTAAGTTGCTTTATGAACAAATTCTGCGGAGTCACTTTACTTTCTAATTAATGAAAACGGGCTCCCTCAGTGAATGAATAATAACTGAGTGATACTGAGTGAATTGCTCCGCTCCCCCAAGTGTCAATGTTAGGCTATGAAAGGTGCAACGTTTTATAAATCTATTTATATAAAATAAAAAAATAGTTTTTTCTTTTTATTAAGATAAGTTTTTGTTCTCTGCGATGAGGAGGTCAGACATTATGCTAAGGGGTCGAACTCCTCGGATAATTAGTATTCTATGACCTGACCCTAGTCATAGTAAACCTGTTTGCAAAATTTCATCGGAATTCGGTCAGCTCGAAACGTCTGAAAAGTAAGTAAGTAATCTTAATTTGAAAGAAATATGGTACAATTACGTCCGAAAGCTATTATGGTTTCTTATAGGCAATAGAAATACTGACAGGTAGAGATACTTTCTCATTTATCAAAATATCTGACTATAAAAGTATTGGAACTTATAAATAACAGAAGCACTAAAAATTTAGGCGCATCTGAAAAATGAAGGTCTCGATATCCATTCGGTGTGGCACGAAATTGCTACTGAATTTCAGGCTCTCCCCTTATACCTAATAATATCATAGAAATAGTGTGGGGGTAGGCACGATAGTAGTTGATTAACCCTTTCTGGGAACCACGGCATTTAAAGGCTTTCGCTTTCAATGAAAAGGCAAATAATTTTGCAGAAGCTTTTTCTTCGAATCGAATTATTATCAAAAGTAAATAATAATTATCTCAGTAAGTCATACTATAGTTACTTACACCATGCATGCACCTAAATGTAATGTCTTGATAATAGAATACTGACGGAATTTCAACTCTCGGCCCTCGGCAGAGAATCCAATTGTATGTTGGTGTTGAGGAATAATATTTGAAGTGTATCTTAATGCTAGAGAAAACGGGTACTATTCTATTACATTTGAGGAGGCGTAAATAAGTATCTACTTAATTGAATCTTATACAAACCTCTACAAAAATACGTGGGTGGACTTCAGAAAATATTATTATAATTTGGTTTCACAATTGCGTTATAAATAAATCAATTCAATATGGATTTGCTTGATTAAAATAATCATTTCAGGCTACTTTCAATATTGAATAATGAACCCAGTAAATCTATTTTGCTGACGTATCTAACGCCATTAAAGTCGGGATATTTAAATAGATGTGTTCATTAATGAATTAATTTATGCGAGCATTTGTTATCGTAATAATATGGATGACACATTTTAATTTGGTTTCTAAAGTCAACCTCATGGAATGACCTCAACGTCGTATTGATTTCATCACTTTCACAAGGTGTTAGAAACTTTTTGGGTTCTTAGAAATACGAGTGAGTTCATCTCATTATCATCATCATTAGCCTATAATGTTCCCACTGCTGGGACACGGGGTTCCTCTCAATGAGAGGGAATGGGCTATAATCCACCACGCGGGCCCAGTGCGGGTTGGTAAATGTCACATGTCTTCAAATTTTTGGTTCTAGGACATGCCGGTTTCCTCACGATGTTTCCCTTCACCGTTTTGAGAGCAATGGTGAGGAAATAAATTACAAAAAGAAATGCGCCTGCCTGGGTTCGAACCCACGACTCATCAAGTTCATCTACCTATAGATTTTCATATTTTCAAAAGTTTTCATGAACGGAGAAAATTCCAAATGTTTAACAACAAGGCCACAATAGTTAGTAGGTATTGTCTTCTGTTTCATTCTTATTTATGTGTGCGGGTGACTTTACGTAGATATTATCTAAGATATATATATTTATTTCAGTTATATGACTATGGTATTGTAGCGGCACTACAAAAAGTACTACAGCGCCAACTACATAAACGAAAAAGTAACATCAACATTGTAAATCGCTATTAAAGTAATTTTTTTTAATGGATTCTAGCAGGTCAACCAACGAGGCTGGCTTGTGCTTTACCAGACTCTCTATTAAAGTTATCCGTGACTTATGAACATATACAGGGTGTAAACAACCTCATCACGAAGCCGTCAACCAAGCATTATGTACATCAAACTAAGTATCTTTACGCGAAAATTATTGTTTGGAAACGATATTTTTTTCGGGTGAAAAATCATGTTTTGTGATAGAACTCAATGTAACGCACTAAAACTAAAAACTTTATACAGGATAGCAAACAGGACTAAATACCTACATTGTATAAGATTTAAACATATTTATTCATTCATTTAAACGTATTATAGATATTTAAAGTTATGTAAGTAAGATGGTTAACTATGATGTAAAAGAGCGCCTCTCGCCATCAAACGTAAAAGTTTGGTGAGTTTAGAATAGCCAACACCTCTGTATTAGAAGAACATCTTTTAAGATTTTGAAGAACATCTGAAGATATCATCAGCTGGTGCAGACTTGAGCGGGCTTCACAAGGATTTTACACTCTTTAAAGAGCATGTGTGGAGTGTCCTTGGTGCATTGCAGCTGCAGATTGCTGAGGTGAGCAGGACAGTCGATGTTATTGAAATGCGTCACCGAAGAAAGTTCTTGCTGCTTGGAGGTGTGCCTGAGAAGTCTGGTGAGCAACTCCCGGAAAGCGTAGCTTCCATTCTGCAGGATAAGCTTGGCATTGTTGATTTGGCACCCTCTTCGCTAACGGTATGCCACAGGCTAGGCAAAGCTCCAGAAGGTCACACTAGACCTATCCTGCTTCGGTTCACGGAGTCTTCTATAAGAGGCCAGATTTGGAAAACCAAGACCAAACTAAAGGGATCCTCTTATGTGGTGTCCGAGTTCCTCACTCGTCAGCGGCAGACTGCTTTTACAACAGCTCGTAAGTTGTTTGGTGTCACCAATGTGTGGACTATGGACGGAAACATTAACATCAAGCTCCCTAATGGCAAACGTCGTCGGGTCTTCACTGCCGAGGAAGTCATCGCGCTGGGAGCGGAGCATGGCAAGTCGCTGGATCAAGAGGTTCCTCCGGAGTCCAACCCTGGCTCGAATAGCACAAGCCCGGCGCCAGCGCAGGTTCACACTCGGTCAAGGCGGTTAGCAAGGAAGAAGTAACTTGGTTTGCTTTTGTGTACATTCTTTTTGTCTAGTTAACTTTCATAAAGCTAGTTTTCTGTTCGCCGATATTAGTAGGATCACGTCACGGTAACTTTTTTCGTGTACCGACGCTTTATTTATTTTTTACGTTTTCTTCGTCATTTTATACAGTCATTTTTGTGTATGTGTAATATTGTTGTAATGTCACTGTCACTTGTGTAAAAACAGCCAGAATTGAAACAGCAGGATAGTTGAATATGCGTTTTATTTAGGACTGACAATAACTTAATCTTACAGTTTAAACTTAACGATTAGTAAAATTCACGTTTATATCTAGGAACGTTTAGTCTTCTAGCAATAATTACGTCGGTTTATTTAGAAGTGACTGCTCGCCATGAGCTCAAGAACCAGAATGAATTTTAGAAAGGAATCGTTTTTGCCTGAGCGTAACTATTCCCCACTACCAGTGCGCAACCCCACTAAACCAACGGAGTTTCCGACTCAGTGTTGCCAGTAAAATAATTAAATGTGTATCAGGTCTGTTACACCTTCAAAAGTTTTACACTTGTCACTGTCTACGGCGCGCGGCGTATTGAATAAGTTACGTTCGGAAACAACAGTTTTAGTTTTTTTGTTTTTTTTTTTTGTGAATAGTCTGCCGGCAGGTTTTGCAATTAATTCTTAGGTGAATTTTATTTCACATTTAAAATCTAATATATTATTATTTATTATTTTTAAAGTCATATTTATTTAATTTAACTTTATAATAATTATGTCTGACGACGACTCTTTTTATTCTTGTTCTTCCACATCTTTTTCTACTTTTGACGATTCCCTGTCCGTGAATAGTTTTCTGAGTAGTGAGTGCCAGCGATTTAACAATTGTTTTAATGTATGTCATGTTAATGCTCAGAGCATTCCTCAGCACCATTCTGAGATATTGGATTTATTTTCTGACGTTTCTTTGCATGCTGTTTTGGTGTCCGAAAGTTGGTTAAAACCTGAACTTTCGTCTAACTTATACGGTGTACCTGGCTTTATTTTAATTCGGAACGATCGCACAGGGAAAAGAGCTGGGGGTGTTGCCATTTACCTGCGTAGTGATATCCCATATAAAATCTTATATTCATCATCCCCATTTTATAATGGCAACCCGGAATTCTTATTTGTTGAAATTGTTGTTAAAGGGGTTAAGGCCGTTCTAGGAGTTGTTTACTGCCCACCTGCTATAGATTACTTCTCCACTCTAGAGTCTCTCTTCGAATCTATTTCCTCAGAGCACAAACATCTCATAGTCATGGGTGATTTTAACACTGACCTTTTGAAGGATAACCCTAGATCACGTAGGCTGAGTGCGATCCTGGAGTCGTCGAGTCTGTCACTCATTAAACTTAATCCGACACATCATAACTTTGACTCAAGCGATTCCTGGCTCGATCTCATGCTTGCATCTTCTGTAGATCTTGTCGCCAACCATGGTCAGATCGCTGCGCCTGGACATGTAAATCAGATCGTGTCTGGATAAACCAGACACGATCTGATTTACATGTCCTACAAAATTAAACCCCCTAAGCAGCGGCCTGCTATTGTTTTTATCCGGAATTACGTAAGGTTAGACAAGGAAAAACTCAATACCGATGCACAAGCTCTGGAGTGGGTCGATATTGCCCAGTCATCATCAGTGGATCAGAAAGTGGAAATTTTTAACAAAAATGTACTCCAGCTCATGGACACGCATGCGCCACTGAGAGCTGTTCGCGTCAAGCGCCCCCCAGCTCCTTGGATTACCCCTGGAGTTCGGATGGCAATGAGACGACGTGACCGGGCATTTAGAAAATATAGGCGGGACCGCAGTGAGGAGAACTGGAACCTGTACAAGTTGGCTAGAAACCGCTGCAATCAGATGGTAAGGGCATCTAAACGCCGATACATTTGTGAAAATGTCCTCAATTCTTCACCGGCTGATATTTGGAAGTTTCTCAAATCACTTGGTATAACAAAGTCGTCCTCTAGTATTGCATCTCTTAATTTGCCTTTAAACGATCTAAATAAACATTTTTCAACGTCTGCTACGCTTGCGGTTGATGTTAAGAATAGAACTATCCTTGATATTACTTCCAAGCCAATGTTTCCTCCTGACTCTTTTTCTTTCTCCTCCGTGACTAACGTTGAGGTCCTCAATTTTTTTAAGTCAATTAAGTCTAAGGCTGTGGGCTGTGATGGGGTCAGTCGAACTATGTTATCTTTTATGATTGAGAACTTAATTCCAATTATTACTCACATCATCAATTCATCTCTGCTGACTGGTGTGTTTCCTGAAATGTGGCGTAAGGCTTACATTATCCCTCTCCCTAAAATTCCCAACCCTAGTTTAGCTAATCACTTCAGACCGATCTCCATTCTCCCTTTCCTTTCCAAGATCCTAGAAGCAGTTGCCCTGAAACAAATATCCTCGTACGTGTTCAAGTATAATCTGTTGTCTAGTTTCCAATCCGGTTTTCGGCCTGGCCACAGCACAGCCACAGCTCTGCTTAAAGTTACTGAAGACATAAGGGATGGCCTGGAGAATTCGAGATTAACGGTCCTGGTCCTAATAGATTTTTCCAATGCTTTTAACACTGTTGATCACGACATTCTTCTGGCCTTACTGTCTCAAATTGGGGTCTCTTCATTGTCACGTGATTGGTTTTCGTCATATCTTCGTGGTCGCCAGCAGGCGGTTCGTGCTGATCAGGATTGCTCTGACTGGTGCGACCTGGCAACTGGTGTTCCACAAGGCGGTATACTCTCTCCTCTCTTATTTTCTTTATTTATAAACTCCATTACTGCTGTCCTCAAATGTTCTTACCATCTGTACGCTGATGACTTGCAACTATACGCTCAGTCAGACATTGCCAACCTTGACAATTGCATTTCATCGCTCAATGCTGATCTACGAACTATCGAAGAGTGGTCTGGCAAATTTGGGGTTTCTGTTAACGTCGGGAAATGTCAGGCCATCCTCATTGGTAGTTCGTACTATCTGAGAAATGTGAACACTAGCCAACTTATGCCACTGATGTATGAGAACTCCGTCATCTCTCTTTCACCTCACGTAAAAGACTTGGGTCTGTACATTGACGGCAGTTTAAGTTGGAATAAACACGTGGCTCAGGTGAGCCAGAAAGTCTCGTTCTCACTGCGGTCTCTCTATAGATTCAAGCATTTCCTCCCATCTAGCACCAAACTCACTTTGGTCCAGTCACTTGTGCTTCCCATTATAGACTATGCTGATGTTTGTTGTTCTGATCTTTCCCAAGAACTTCTAAATAAATTGGATCGACTTCTCAACAATTGTATTCGGTTTGTTTTTGGCCTTCGTAAATACGATCACATTTCTTCCTTTCGTTCTCAGCTTAGATGGCTGCCTATCCGACTCAGGAGGTCCCTCAGATCTCTCTGCATGCTCTTCACGATTATGAACGATCCATGTGCTCCCGATTATCTAAAGACTTATTTCAAAGTGTTGGGCAGTTCTCATAGTCGTAACCTCCGAGCTTCAAAGAATCTACTCCTCCAAATTCCTTCACACCGTACAGGCTTCATGTCAAATTCTTACGCTATCTCTACTATAAAGCTCTGGAACGCGCTACCTTTTGGCATTAAAAAAGCTGAAAACAAATTCACTTTCAAAAGAAAAGTTCGTAACTACTATTTAAGTCAGAATAGATAGCTCTCAATTTGAAGTCGTCATAATAATTATTATTAGGTTTCTTGATATTGTCTTTTTAATTTTTGGTATTTGTTAAAATATCTATTAGTTTATTTTATCTGTATATGTGTATTAGTATCAATCTAAATCTGAACTCAAATTAGTAAAAAAATTTTTTTTTTTTTTTTTAGACATTACTTTGTACCCTATCACTATGTTTTCCTATTTAACCCAAAGGTTGACTGGTAGAGAATGCCTTGTGGCATTAAGTCCGCCTATGTACCACTATTGTACATGAAGTTTAAATAAATAAATAAATAAATAAATTAGAATTTCTTTAAATAAATAAAAAAAAAAAAAAAAACATTGTACTGATGGATGTATTGAATAGTATGAGGGTCGTGGAAGTGTTCCAAGTGTGTTAAGAATCTTACATTAAAAACTTGTATTGTACAAAAAACACTTGTCAAAAAGTTGGAACTTTGACCCCCATTATCTCCGTAACTAGAAGGTTCCCAGGTATGGTGTGGAACAAAAAAATTATAGCAATGACGGGGTGAACAAGTGCCTTTCGACTTCGTTGAGAGGTTTTTTACACCCTTTAGAAAAACCCGACACCAACTGTCGGGCAATAGCCCGCCAAACACAACACCGGTCTGGTTGGATGATCCTCCATTTTCTATTTGAACTGTACACCCTGTTCTTCATACTCCTTTAGAGATATGAAGACTGCACGTTTATACTAACTCTTTTACCTTGAGCTGACTTAGTTCAGCTCGTAATACGGATATTTAATAGTATATATGATACCAGCTCGTATATTCTAGGTTTACTACCACAGACGTGCTAACTAATGCAGGTGCTTATAACAAAACAGTTACATGCTGCCTTTACACATGCCAAAAACCACGGTCTAAATGATTCTCCCCAAAACAAGGGCGCTAATTCCAGGCAAACAGCACTGTCTCCTAAATTATAATACATACGAGTACGTGCGTTTACTAGCTCCGAGTCTCTTACTCGACTCGCCGCAATCGTCGACCGCATGTAAACAACCCTCTATACGGGGTGGGTTTTGTTCAGCAACATTAACAGGAGCATGTTGTTGGTCTAATAAGGATTCCCAACTAATGTAATTTTAAATTCTTGTTTGGATTATCTTCTTACCTTTATTAAGTGGGTTTTGTGGTCGATACACGTCTGTTTGTGTAGCGCCCATGTTGTTTTTCGTGCTTCAGTTTATTTCATTATGTTTCAGCTTACTTACGATGAATTTTCTGGAAATTAATTTAGGAATAATAAAATTGAATGGTGAAAAAAGTGTTTCTATACTTCCTGCCTACCTACTTACTTCTCCGTAACCGTTTAAAAAACCTACCCTAAAATTAAAAAAATATATATATTAAAAAAAAACAATTTGAATTAAAAAAACATTTTCATCGAATTATTCCGCACAACAAGCAGAGTTTGACGTCCATATTTTGCTGCAAATATTGGTAATGTTATTGTATAATTAAACAAGCGACCCGGAAACATTTTACTGAAAATGCCGAAATTATTATAATTAAAACATACACCAACCCACACATAAATAGGTGCTGAAGCTACATTTGGACGTATTCAAATAACCATCAAAGTTTCTCAGTAAATTATGAACAAATTTTAATGTACGGTCGAACAAGCTATTCGGTTTACAGTTTAACCCACAAAGTACATTGTAAAATGTAAACCAAATAGGTTGTCCGACTACTGAACATGCATTGTTTCAAACAAAAGATACAATTTTAAACGATCACGGTCATTTAATTATTACCGAAGCATAGTTTTCATTTCTTTAGAAAGCTCCTAGGCAAGGTTTTAATTTGATTATAGGCCTTTTAATTATTATTTCCTACTTGAAAGAATACCAACCTATTATTGGCCTATTGCTGGCTATATTATCTGTGTTTCTGGGCAAAGGCGTTGATCAGCACGCTTACACCCGTATCTATAAACGAGTCAAAGCGATTACTTGATTTTAATTAATTACTTAAGATTTGTCTTTTATTCTGTAGTTTATTAATTGCTTGAAGTTAGAACTTCACTTCACTTTTTTTTCAAACTCTTAGCTTTGCTTTCAAAAATGTTGCATAAGTAATAACTTAAACTCAAGTAATTACTTTAACTTGAATATGAATACAAGTGTTAACTGTGGTCAAGTTAGAATATTTCTGAAAATATTCTATAAACAAATTAAATACGTAACAGAGAACACAAAGAAAACTCAACACAGCCTTATGTTTTCCAAGAATGTCGGCAGCTTACACAACAGCGCGTATTTTCGACAAAATTAACCCTAATACACGCCACCGAGTCATTAAAACACCACACCATTTCAGGTTATGGTTGCTAAAACTACGTTTGTTTCTCCTTTACATGTAAAGGTTGCTTCAGATACATTATATTCGGTGTTCTGTACCTTCACAGAGCAACCCTCTACCCATGGGTGTCGTAAAACGCAAGTAAGGGATAGCATCTAGGGGCAGCGTCCTCCTGTTGGCTAATAAAATTATAAGTTATTGCAATCGCCCAATTCGTCTGCAAAGTTTGGTGATGAAGTTTGAAAAAATCTGTAAAAGATTTGGAAGACCCGAATTAATAGAAATAAGGTTCAGAAGTAATCAGTTACTTATGTTGGTACGTTCCATTTCGTAACTTTCCCATTTCGCGACAACTAAACAAAAGACGCGCAAAACAAATGAAAAATGTCCAATTCGTAACTATTCTAATCTTCATACATTTTTACAGAAGTTGAGATAACATGAGTATTTAGAGTATATTACCTACAACAATTAGCAAAATATTAGAAAGATAGAAAATATATGTGACATATATAAAGGGTGTAAAACACCTCTTAACGAAGCCGAAAGGCACTTGTTCTCCTCTTCATTGCGACCATTTTTTTGTTCTACACCACCCAGGTGTGGTGTAGAACAAAAAAATGATCGCAATAGAACCTTCTAGTTACGGAGATATTGAGGGTCAAAGTTCCAACTTTTTGACAAGTTTTTTTTTTAAATACAAGTTTTTAATGTATGATTTTTACTTAAAACACCTCCACGACCCCCGTACTATTCAATCTATCCATCAGCACAATGTTTTGAGTGCGTTACATTGAGTTTTACCACAAAACATGATTTTTCACCCCAAAAAAAAAAGTTGTTTCCCAGCAATAATTTTTGCGTAAAGTTACTTAGTTTGATGTACAGAATGCTTGGTTCACGGCTTCGTGATGAGGTCTTTTACACCCTGTATATATGACACGCACACAAAATGAAAAAAAAAAATCATACAACGTATAAAAAATATTACTTGCCGTTTATAAAATTATGTGTGATTTCTTCCTTATTTTTTTATAATCGATGCACGTTTTTATTATCACAAAGAAGAGGCTGCAGCTGAGCATCCTCTTGACCTTATCAAATGATTATTTTGGGCGTCCCTGAGGAAAATTAAGGCCAAATGGTGTATTTGGGAACAGGAAAGGACTGTTAGTAATATCGTCCAAAAATAGCTGGAGAGAACATACTCTTTATCGTAAGTTGAAATACTCTTTCAGAGGTACGAGTATGTATATCAATAATTTACGAAAACAAAATGTTTTTTTTTTAGCATCGCCACTCGAAAAAGGGCATTTTATTCATCGATAACAGTGAATAAAACTCTCTTTTACTCACTGTCGATAACAGTGAATAAAACTCTCTTTTACTCACTGTCGATAACAGTGAATAAAACACTCTTTTACTCACTGAGTGAATAAAAATATTTTGAATTTGAAACAATAAAACGTGCCAACAAGAATATAATACTGAATTTTGGAAATTGCTTTGAGAGATTGACCAAAGGCTTTACGTACTTTCCTTTACGCACGGATGAAACTCCGTATGTACCTAATGAATGAATCACCCATCCACAGACCGACCTTGGTAAGCGTGGTTTTACCTTGAAGATCGACACGATTGGCTGTTATTATTAACCCACGAGAAATATAGATACTATACTTCTATTTATTTTCTCGCAGTCAATGGTAAAAAGTAGAGAACACAACTCGTGGAAAAAGAAATATCTCGGTTTTTGTATCCCTCACTTTGCTCAGGATTCTACTCAAGAATCCATTGCTACGCTCGGGATTCTACTCTTAGAATCCTTCGGTGCTCTCGGGATCCAACTTAGTCCCTCGAATTAAATCCTCTTTTTTTTCACTTGTTGTTTATTGTACTTTTTTTTTTGCGGAAAGGCATCGCGCAGTTCAACCTAGAGAGGTTGTCGTCTGCTTAACCGGACAATCCTGTGGGTGCCTTAAGTAAATCCTCCAGCCAGGGCATAAAACTTCAAACTAAACGACTTCACGCTAAGGGCACCCCCTGCGGGGTACGGGCCTCGGCTTAGGGCGTCGCTGGGAGAGGACAGCAAAAGAACAGGCTGGATTTAAGTGGTGTCATTAATTAGGGACTGATTTTACAGGTTTTTTTTTTTTTTTATTACAGGCTCTGGCCACACGGACTGGCACGAGCAAGGGACAGGGCGGGTTCGGATCGGGGCGTCGCGACGGGCCTCGACGCCTAGGACGGAATGACGGCTGTACGCGTCTGAGCTTTTTAGGCATGCTAGTTTCCTTCCTGCTTGCTCTCCTGGAGGAGGGTAATAGCGTCATCGGGATCGACTAAAGTATGCCTTGGGCGAAGGACGAATATGTAAACGGTAATTACGGACGTAATAGGGGGCTACCGTGAGTTTAAGTAAGAACCGGTTCTGAACCTGCATCCTATGGAGATGTTTAGGCTTGGCGAGAGCGTACACGACACAAGCGTAAGTCATGATGGGACGGATCACGGCGGTATAGAGACGCAATTTGCACCTGGGAGACAATTTGCTCTTTTCAAAGAAGCTCGGTCGCGAGCTGCTTTGATGTGGCCCGAAGGTCAGATGGTCGTCAAGTATGACTCCTAAGTATTTGGCTTGCTTCTCCCAGGGGATAGGCTTATCGCTGTTAACCTCGATGCCTATTTGTTAAACCAAGCGCCTAAGACGTCGGCTGAGGTTTGGAGGGTTTTGGCGATTGCGTTTTTACAGCGACCGGTGTAATAGATGGCCGTGTCGTCCACGAAAACAGCGCTAACTGAGCCTTTTTGCTCTTGGGAATGTCACTAGTGAACAACGTGAACGCGAGCGGGGAGATGACGGAGCCCTGAGGAACTTCGGCGCGAATAGGGTGAGGGGGGGAGAGCGATTAACCTATGCGGTATCGGAACGTGCGATTCCACAGAAAGTCTCGCAAGATGAGCACGAGACGGCCCGGCACTCCCAGATGATACAGCTTATATACTAAGCCGTTGTGCCAGACTTTGTCGAAAGCTTTCGCTATGTCGAAGAACAACGCGCCCGTCATCGACGAACGCTGGAAACCAGCGCTCAGGTGTTCGACGATGCGATAGGCTTGTTGAATGCAAGAGTGTTCAGTCCTGAAGCCGAACTGTTTGTTGGGAATGTATTGTACTCTATCGCAATGCTGTCTTATTTATTATTATGTGTCGTTTGTTTTGTACTCCTGCGAACTACTCTTGACATGAAGTTTATTGAAGTAAATAACCTTTGGAAATCTTCACAGTATGACGCAAAGTATGCTATAGTACCTAGTCAGAAATACCGAAACGAGGTAACATAAAACATTCTGAAAAATAATCCCATCTAATAAGGCGATATCAACCAAGATATCGCCGTTTTATTTTTTATTATTTAAATATATTTTATTTGGCCTTGGTACATGTACGGTCGAACAAGCTATTTGGTTTACAGTTTAACGCACAAATTACATTGTAAAATGTAAACCAAATAACTTTTTCGACCGTACATATTATGCCCATCTGAAACAACCTTTACAGACGGATCGAATTAAAATTCAGTGATGTGACAAAAGTGTGGTGTGTCACGGTGCTCATAGCGTTTGTTATGACGCAAGATTAGTGGGGAAAGCAAGTGTTTGTTTGGTGTTATGGTGACATTACGTAAGTAATTAAATTGTTTTAATTACTACATCGAATAAACCGTACATATTTATGGAGCTTTGTGACACTAATAAACATTAACATAGGTTTTTTCATGTGTTAGTTATTAGCAACAGTCCCCCAAAAAAAAATTAAAAATGTTTTTAATTCTTGTATTATAGTTTAGCAATAAAAAAAAACCGGCCAAGTCGGAATCGGACTCACGCACCGAGGGTTCCGTACAAACTTTTAAAAAGACAAACTTAACTTTGCTGTTTGATCCCATGAAACGGCAATTGCACCAAATAATAAGTTTGTAATAGAAATATCGCTTTTTTTTGTTATTAAACTACATATTTACGTATTTCAAGTTTTTCCCTTTACATGTGCTGTAAGACATTGCTTCTCGCCAAATTTCGTGATTTACGCACGTATTTATTTAAATTTAAGTAACGGGTTCTACCATATAGGTTTTCGACCCAAAACTTATAGGGTACTTCCAGTTGACCTAGAATTTTCAATTTTGGTTAAAAGCAATGTCCTACAGCACAAGTAAAGGGAAAATTACTAATAATAAAACGGCCATTCTCCGGTTGCAAGTTTTTACTTGTCCGGGCTTACATAATCCGTAATATTAACAAATTCAATCATGATTTTTTTTTATATGTTAGTTAGCATCTATATCTAGCTGTAAACAAAATATTTTGTTCTGTTTTTAATTAGTTAAGAGTAAATTAATTTAACCTCTGTTCAAAGAACCTCTATTCTCTAATTACCGTGGCGTGTCCGCACACCAACTTAATATCAAAACTTTCTTGTAATTTCTAAAACGCACAGATATACTTTGATCCATTCAACGTTTTAAACGATATTAAGCAACGTGTATCGCATAACAAAATATCGACTCAATAGAACCAGTCTGTAAATAATTATCATTAAAAAACCGCATGTCCGATCGAAAGTTCTAATTGCCGTGACATTTTCTGTTCTCGGGTGCACATCCCTAAATAATGGTATTTGGCACATCACTACCGCACGCGTCGGATCTCCTCAGTGTGTGCCGCGGCCCATCAACAGTTGCACGTCTCTTACGTTAGTGTACCGCCAACGAAGCACGTGAGTATATAATTACCGTAGCCTTGGTTAAAAACTTTTCTAATTACCGTTGTACTTATTTAAATACTTAATTTTTTATGGTAGACCCTAGTTGATAATGTAAATGGAACAGTCGTTTGGCCTCCGTACGTTGTGATAAGCCAGTATTTGCATACTGTGTTGGTTTTCGAAATTTTGAAGAAAGTCTATCGTTTTCTAATTACCGTATACTAATTACCGTTGTATGAAAAATTAATATTTGTTCAGTAACTGTAGCCGCGACGTCGTATTAATAGATTTTCGTAGAATACGTTTATATTATGCTGACCATTAAATTTAATCAAGTTATTTAATTTGTAGGATGGGAAAACCCAAAAAGACCAAAGAGGAAGTTAAAGAAAAGAGAAGGCTGGCCGCACGACAACGCCGAGAACGAATTAAAAATAACCCTGTTTTGTATAACCAATCAAAAGAAAAAGAGAAAGAAAGGTACAATAAAAGAAAAAGAGATAAAAAAATACTTCCTATCTGCGAAATGTCCCCAAAAAACCGGAAGAAAACTCAAAAAAGGAATAGGGAAAATTTCAGAGCTTACTATAAAAGACAAAAGGAAAAGGGAAAATTGGAAACAATTGAGGAAGAAGTAGTCGTAGATCTAGATGTGCTTGATAACAGTATAACAGATCCTCTTGAAACTCTGTCAACACCATTACATCTCAATGATTCGTCATACTCGCTGCGCTCAAGAAAATACTCTAAAACTGTATCTTTACAAACATTTTCTGAAAATCCCAACTCAAAAATAGAAGTTAATCAGCAAAAAGAGATTTGTCTACTGTCGACTTCTTTAAAAAAAAAAGAAGTTCCCTTGAAGAAGATACCAAATTCCATACCTACCTTAATCACATCAACTCCGCGTCCATCTAGTGCTCTGTCATCGTCTTCTACTGATACTTTGTTATTATTAGGCAATATTGAGCAATTGACAGAAAATAAAGATACAAGTATGGAACGAGCGTCTTCCTTGTGTTCAACACCGACTTCACTATCTTCGAAAAGAACTGTCGATAAACCGAAACGTAAAAAAATTTCACCCTTGTTGTTATTAAGAAGACATGTATATAAAACAAATAAAGAAATGTTATATATGCGGAAAAAAATTGAGGAGTTAAAAAGAGCAAAAGAAAAGTACAGGAAACAAGCATTAAGGCTGAAATATAAAAACACGCTACATGCAAAACCAAAACAAAGTCACGAGAAGGAAAACGAACCAAAGTATTTAGATAATAATAATAAGGAGACTAATATAGAGAAAATTAAACAAGACGTCCAAATTTTTCTAGAACAAGACGAGAATAGTCGCATTTGTCCTGGCAAGAGAGAATACATTTCAAGAAAAACAATAAAAAAGCAAAAACGTTTCTTGACAGATACTTTATTAAATCTTCACACAAAATTTCTTGATTTACACACCTATAAAATCAGCTACTCGACATTTTGCAAGATGCGACCATTTTGGGTCGTGATTCCTGATTCACGAGCAAGAGAGACTTGCATGTGTAAGACCCACACTAATATGGACTTGATCATAGCGTCACTCAAAAGATTTGACATTATAGACCAAAGTTCCGCTTACAAAGTTCTGTCATCATTATGCTGTATTTCAGAAAGTATTGAGTGTCTTTCAAGAAAATGTATAGATTGCGCGAATAAGAATATTCATTATAAAGAATTTGATAATGCAAAGCAGATTTTTTACTACCATTGGATAACAAAACGGGTAACTTACACTAAAGATGGAAAAGAGAAAACTTCAAATCAAACGCTCAAGGAGAAAATTACAGCTAACCCTAAAGAAGTCGTCAAGAAGTTTGAACAGTTGCTGCTACCATACATGAACCATTGTGCTAATAAAGTTTCTCAAAATAATTACATTAAACATTTAAAACAAAATTTATCTGAAAATGACTGTTTAATCCAAGTTGATTTTAGTGAGAACTATAATACAAAATACACAGATGAAATCCAATCATTCCATTTTGGTGGCAGCAGGAAGCAAATTACACTGCACACGTCTGTTATTTATTTCAAGAAAAGTGGAGTATCGCAGACTCAGTCGTTTTGCACGTTGAGTCCTTCACTCAGACATGACGCAGTTGCAGTTTGGAGTCATCTCATACCTATCTTAAATTTCATTGAAAATGAAGCTCCTCATGTAAATGTCATCCATTTTATATCAGATTCTCCGACTGGCCAATATCGAAATAAAAAAATGTTTTATGTCATCTCTCAACTTCAGTGGCACTTTCCTAATCTAAGAGTGGTTGGCTGGAACTATACAGAGAGTGGTCATGGCAAAAGCTCAGCAGATGGCGTAGGCGCAACGATAAAAAGAACTGCAGATAGAATCGTGGCTCAGGGATGCGATATTGTCAATATCGAAACTCTTTCTGAAAAATTGAGAGCCAATGTCAAAGGAGTCATTACAGATATAGTAGAAGAAGCAGATATTCTTCAAAAGGATCTCCTGATCCCTAAAGAGATACGGGAGTATAAGGGCACAATGAAAGTCCATCAAGTCGTTTGGAGTTCATCAAAACCGAACCTCCTTGCAATGCGAAAGTTAAGCTGTAATACGCAACAATGTATGTATGAAGCAATTGAATGTAAACATGGTAGACATCATGGATTTTACTCTTTGAATCTAGAAAAGGCAGAAGAGCCTGAACTTTCCCCGCCTACTCGATTAATTTTGTCTGCACCTTACGAAGACAAATATAGTTGCGATACATCACGGTCTATTGGTTCTAAGAAATCTTCAGACAAACCAAAAATTTTATCTAATCGGCTAGTGAAGCCCGCTTATGTATTTCCTGGGTCTTCGAAGTCTCTTATTTCCAAACACGATATGGTTAAGAGAGAGAATTTCGAAAAAGCTGAAAGTAGCATAAATTTATCTGACACAGACAGTTTTTGGGCTCCTGTCTCTCCTGTAGACTTTAGTCTTACAATGCCTTCCTTCAAAACAATGACAAATGTGCCAAATAATAGTATTAAGGATAAGAAGACTAGAGTTTCATTCTTCGATGTATCTGATTCTGATGAAACTTTTTTTATAAAATCGTAGATTTTGAAATAGAAAATTACTATAAAACAAGACTGATTTAACTGTATGACATACCAGTCGGTATAATTATGATGATTAATAGAAAGTAAGTTCTCAGTGATACTAATATACGCAAATTTTAAAAGAGCTGTGAGTAGCTTTAAGCTAGATCTATCCTTATTATCCAGGATAATTAAGAACATTAGTCTTATAAGTTCCATCTTACTTACCTTTAAAAGATTACCAAGACATAATATTTTTTTAGTTTGTTTTTAGCTGATTTTCATTGAAAGTGTCTAATTTTTAATAAACGATTGCAATGATAGTGTTTTTTTTTTACGATTGGATATGAGGTACATTGTTAATTCTAATGCTATAAATTTATTATGATTGTGTACAAATGATTAATGCATGTTGAATGAGTGATATTATCATTTTTAATATTTTACATGGACTTGATGATATTTTCTAATTACCGTTGCATCAAATATTCAACTTGTCTAATTACCATACACATAAAAATTTTACGTCTCATTATCTAGAAAACCACCATTAATAGTTAAATGCCACATTAACTATTGAATTCGTATCTTTAATGTGTTTCATATTCTAATGTGTTTAATGTCAAATCAGTGAAAAAAAAAAGGGTACGGTAATTAGGCGAAGAACGCCTAATTGGAGAATGACCGAAAAAAAAACTATGGTACATTTTGGTACTTAAAGTTTTCGCGCAAATTTAAAGGAGACAATTTTTTTTGTTTGGAGAACAGGCCACCCACATAAATTGTAGCAGATATTAGCTAAGCCATGTCTACCCGGAATGATGAGAAATTCGAAAATGATCCACACACATACAAGTTGCTGCACGTCTGTAGCAGTCTCTGAAAGTAATTGTATTCGTACATTGCGTTGAATTCTTACTGCACAATTGACACAACGAACAACAGATGCCATTTTTATAAAATATTTTTTATTTCATGCGAAAAAATCGCAGAAACACTTTCACGAAAATTGAAATAAGCAGAAAGAGTAAATGTCAAAATAATGAAGTTCTGTCAACCACTAAAAGGCGGATTTACAACTTTCCATGCCACGTTGATTGTTTAAACCACCTACGCGATTTTAGTGTAAACCTTTAAAAATAGCATTGAAAAATCTCACAGTTTAATTATATTTCTTTTTATATTCTATTCCATTTCAATTATAATTACTACTACAACAGCCCATAACGTCCACTGCTGGACATAAGCCTCTCGCATGATGGGAGGAATTTGCCGTAATCTCCACGCTTGGCAGGCGGATTGGAGATCGCAGTGATGAAAGACTAACAGAAAACGCTGCTGCCCATTCTCTGGTCTACGGAGGCGCAAGGTGTTCTGCCTCAGACACTAGTCGCCTTAAACGACACCCGTGAGTGTAATGGGTTGGTTCTATTCTACTCTGCCGGATACCACACGGCTAACAATCTTTCGTTTATTACTATACTAAAATGTTTATTTTTTTTTGGTGTAATACGAATAATATTTATGCAACATCGAAGAGGGCCTAAAAAAAACTGTCTCCTTTGCCCATATATTTTTTTTTCCTTGATTTTTACACACCTAATAGGGATTATAGACCTCAGTATCTGGTATAAATTTCAATTTGCTAGGTCCACCCGTTCCTGAGAAAATCGGTGGTGACAGACGGACGGACAGACGAACTAGATAGTGATCTTAGAAAGGTTCCTTTTTTTACCTTTTGAGGCACGGAACCCTAAAAAAACATTAAACTATAAATTATCCGAGTACCTACAACTAAAGTTAATAGGTATATATGCCATAAGATGTCCACAGGTAGTCCCCGTGGGTTGTTCTCACGAGCAGCAGTTTCTGGTGGCAATCTCCATGATAGCAACTTGTTGGATTCGCTGCATAAAAAAGAACCTTTTTTTAAAATAAACTAGACACCTCCTTTCTATCCAATCTACCTAATTCACTCAAAATTGCGAAAAAAAGCCTACCTACCCTCAAACATCCCGACAAAAAATTATCCAACTGTCAAAATATAAAAGCTTCTCTATTCAAATGTTACAACATTATTCTCCTCATTCATTATACCGTTCGTTCTGCACGGACAATTTATTACAACGCAAAGCTAAATACACTGCGTTTAGCGAAATCCTATTTTGGCATTCTCGGAAATGACGGGGAGAATTTGCATGGCTGATTGCCGTCCGCTGCTCAATCAAGGATATTTAACAAAATTAACTAATTGAGTGAGCGTACCACCACACCGCCGCTCCGTCCCCTCGACTAGCTTGCCGACGATAAATTGACTAGACAACAGAAAAGCAATGTATCGAGGAAACCTAATAAGCGATAATAAGTTGATTTCGGTCCCGCCGCTCGCTGTTCGTTTTTCATTAGGCTGGGAGCTGAGTGTGATAATATTTTAATTTTACAAGGAGAGGTACCGAACTTTAGTACTGGGTTCGTGTATGGTTTCCGGATCAGTAATTGCGATTAATTACAAAATAATGAACAATTACTATGCAGATGCAATGGAGAGGGCTATGCTCGGAGTTTTCTTGTGGGATCGAATCAGAAATGAAGACATCCGCAAGAAAACCAAGGTTACCGACTCAGCCGGAAGAATTGCCAAACTTAAGTGGCAGTGGGCAGGACACATTGCTCGCAGAACGGATACCCGATGGGGCCGAAAAGTTCTGGAGTAGCGACCGCGAACCGAAGACGTTGCGTTGGAAGACCTCCCACTAGGTGGCCCGATGACCTGGCCCGATGAAGGTTGCGGGAATCCGCTGGATGCGAGTCGCACGGGACCGGTCAATGTGGCGACTCTTGGGGGAGGCCTATGTCCAGCAGTGGACGACTTTCGGCTGAAATGATGATGAACAATTACCTACACATCAATATAAAAAACCGGCCAAGTGCAAGTCGGATTCGCGCATGTACCATCGTAGTAGGGCAGTCCCCTTTAATTTTAAAGTTATTTTTATTATTTGTTAAATTACACATTCTGTGAAAATTTCAACTATCTACCTATTACGGATCATGAGATACAGCCCGCTGACAGACGGACGGACGGCGGAGGCTTAGTAATCGTTTGTACCTACGGAGCCCTAAAAACAAACTTGAAAATGAAAATTATAAATTTTTTATAACTTTGTGTGTTTTTTGAATATTGAATCTGCCAGATGATTATACAATAACCTAGCTTTTTTTTGTTTTAACATGCATCTGGAAACAAAAAGCAAGAACAAAGCTGATAAAAGTAAGAATTTACAGCTGTTCAGTGTCATATTTTTTGTTCAGTATTTGTGTTGTTTTCTTCTCATTACATTTCAGATTACAAAGCCTATTAATTACTCGCGTACAGTCTGGAGTTGTTCCAAACAAACTCTAATTAGGTGATTGAGTTACAAATTCGTTGCTCTCACGGAAACTCTCTACCATTATGTCAAGGCTATTGTTATACGAACACGTTAATTTAATATGTTTCGAAACAACTTTTTGATTAATTGTAGCTGAGTTGTTTAATTAGTCTAGACTTTGTAACTACTTATCTTTCATAGTTTAACAAGAATTTGTGTGGTATACAAACCTGACTACTGAAAAATCACGCTCTAATTAAATTTGGGGCTTACAAGGTAAAATCGTCTCCTCCTATTGTTGAAGTCGGTAAAAACGTAGCCTATATTACCCGAGCCATAATAACAAATCGATTGACACCGTATTCGTCAAAATCGAATGAATAGTTTAGGCGCTACGGAGGAACATACGTAAATACAAAGATATTGTATACGAGTACATACATATAATGCTAAAATTATAACCTTTCCATTTGGCTTCGTCGTTGTCGGGTAATAAAGAATTATGTCAATACGAAATAAGATTAGTTGGGAAATCGGCCTACTATTTTGCAATGTTGTCTATCTCATGGGGTTCCTGATGACAGAACGTCTTTTTTGTAACGTCTCACTCGACCCTTGAGCAAAAACAGAAGTCCCAAATCGACCTTCTGTCGGCAGACGCTAGCAAAAGATTTATATCCTAGATGAATGATTGGTATGCCGATAGGAACCGCTTTGAGGATTGAGGACAAAGGACGCAGAAATTCTGATTTAATATTAAGGTCTAGCGCTATTTGAATAGCATCTATATCTCGGATTAATTAATGCCTTTCTTTGACTCGAAGGAACTTGTTCCAGAATGGAAATTACAAAGATTCTTTTGTCAAATGTTCGTCTTAATGTAACCTTGTTGGTTGTACAAAAAGCCGTCGATAGCTCAAGGCTAGGGACTGGACGGAAAGTGCGCCGAAGCTTCTTGTGGTTTCAAGCGGATGACCACAACGGTCTCACTCAAAGGAGAAGTGCCACAACGTATTAATTACACCATCAATCTAATACCGTCCGGCAGGTGCTTCGATGTCGAAGCGGGCTTCTTTGAAGCTCAATGACGATTGCCAGATACTATAACATGGTAAAGTTATTAGTGGTTATTACTGAATGTTTATTTTTAGCAATATTTTTTTTAGTACAAACTTTCAGAATGTCAATTGCATTTGCCTTTGAAAAGTCGGAAAAAGGATAAATAGACCAAGTAATTGAAATTCGTTATCCAGCTAAAATAATAATAGACTTGTCTCCTTTTTGCTATCAGAAACGTATTGTAATATTCCAACGATGATTCACAATCTAGTTGGCCAGGCTTTGCGGAAGTAATCTCTGAAGGTATAGACACGACAGATACAAGAACAGCATCGAACTGCACTGATGAACTTCAAGCTAGCGTGTCCACTTCGTCAGTACCCAGGAACCTATCTAGGCTACTGCCCCAGGCTAGATTGATCGAGAATATAACGGTACAGCACTCATTGGCAGGCCACGATGTGTTTGATTTATCAATAGAACCACAACACATATTTCGCTTTGCGATATTTTGTACATACCTCAACATGCTGTGGTCTATGTTTCCGTGTGATTTGCATTTTTAAACATTGTGGCTGGCAACAACTGTTCGTAATTCAAATGTCCGCTGGGCTGTTTTGAAACAAGCAAAATGACGATTAAAAATATACAATATTTACGTGGAACAGTCGAGAGACTCCAAATGCATCATAGTACATTCATTCGCTGCACTGAAAGATGCTGGTGCCCACTTTCTTGGTGTTCTCCAACCTTGCCAATTTTTGTGTCCCCTAACATGTTTGAGAACGACACTCCTCAAATTTTCCACGATCTCCAATAAGTTTCCGAGTACCCAATATCCCATAAGTAAGACTTATAAGTATTAACTTTAATATGAGAGCACTTTGTACCAAAATCCTTGTGATTCATCAATTTAGACTTTGTTGACACGAAACGTTTAATCCCAGCCGGCTAAGAACAGGTTATTAAGTACTAAACCTTAAGTAAAGGCGCTTGAGCCCCATCATTGGGGCATTATGTAACTTGACTAATTTCACAATTAATTCAACCCCGGCTTGGTAAAGCCACAACTATATGCCGAAGTTCCTTTAGGGCAGGTCTACTCGTAGAATAGAATGAATATTTTAACAAACTGAAAGCTGTGGATTTATCTTGTATTTATGAAGTCATGAAATAAATTGAGTTATGGTATTTACCTAGTTACGATTAGATAAACCGAACAGCAGCAAGACTGTAAAGATATTTATAGGTTTTTAAAACCAACATTTTCATCTGCGGAACAAAATTAGGTTCTAGAAAAGATTCTCAAATTGTTGATCGTCTTGTAAATAGATAGATAGATAGATATTTCAGAATGCGGCCCTTTCTCTTCTAATTTATAGTCAAGAACATGATTATATCGTTCCGAGTTAGTTAGTGAGTACTGTGAGTAGATAGATCCGGGAAACTATAAACGTTTCCAACATTTAATGACATTTTCTACGTAAAAATAAAATCAAACAGCTTAATTCCAGAAAATAATCCCAGTTTAACAGTCAACACCAGCACTAAATAGAGAACCGATTATTCAATTAAATGTCTTGTTCTCCACATTTAGTATCTCGTTAAACGTTAATGTCATTTTACATTGCTGAACTACATGGAATAAATTACATTCTAAAGTGAAAAGAAATTGTTCATCTAAATTGGAAACTCTCTCCTTTAGGCCTCGTGCATACGGACGATTTTTATCGGTCATCGAATTGTGTCGGACAACGCTAACTCCTGGCGGTAACATAGTCCGATTTCTATCGACTCATCGCACACGTCCTGCATTAATGCGTGTTCCCTCGTATGTTTTATCCTTTTATCCAATTCACGCTTACGGTTGCAGTTTTAAATCGACTCGTGATAGACTTTATTAATATTTTTTTATGACGTATAATAGCAAGATACAACGCACGTAAGTATAGCAACAGTTATTTTATTCTGCGCAATACGTGTACTTAATCTTTAAAGACCTATTGTGCGAAGAAAAAAACGACCTATCATTATGAAATCAATTGTTCTGTTGACTTATTAGTCGATCTTATTAGTCGTATTACGTCGATCGTCTGCACTCTCCCTCAGGTCCAGAATCTCAATGCGCACACAGGCCGGTTACAGACGTTGCGTTTTGTTCTATTTCGCACGCGTCGTTTAATGTGCGCCTAACAATCACTTGCAGCTAGGCCGCTCAGTGATTTGTTGCCTCCTCAATGGTTGCATAACGCGAACTAGGATTCTTAATATTGCAGTAGATACTTATTAAAACCATATCTTTAGCGAACAAGTTTCACAAGTCATTTTGGTTGCTCAAGTTGCTCCCAGAAACATAAAATAAAGTCTCTCATAAAATGCGAATCTTAAGTTTTGTAAATAAAATAAAAATACCTAACTAAGTATTTAAACACCAAAAACTTTAAAAAAGATCCATATTAATCAGTAAGTACGGCACCTTTGTAAAATGCAGCGAGCTTTTAAGTCAGGTGAAACGATTCTCAAATAAACTTTTCTCCACTGTAAAACTTGACAATACTATACTTTCTACAACATCAGCACTTCAGCTGTAAGAAACACATTTTGTACAAAAATCCCGAAATAAAATGAACAATAACATTGTCTGGACACCTTTTGTCACCACTGTAGATGTCTCTGGTACAGGAAACAATTTTATTTGCTCCAACTAGCGATGCGGTGACATTTTTCTTTTTCTATTTTGTGCGTTTCGCGTGCGTTGCGTGTTTCGTCGACGACATTGAATGAATACGTCTTTTAGTTCATTTTGGTACAGTTTAGATTAATGTATCTTGGATCTAGGTACAATGGACGAGAGATGTTGAAGTGAAATATGGTGGGTGATTCCGAAAAGGTCGACGTGATTCCTGAATAACAGTTGAGTGGAGATAATTATCTTATTTATGGAGGGAAGAGGGGTTGACAAAAACAAAAAAAAAACATATTTTTCGTTACAGAACGAAAACTTGATTTTAATTTGACATTGTAGCAAACAAAACACTGAACATTATCGTTATTTACATGCAACTGTCTTCAAAATTTTTCATAATACTTCAGTGCTTCAACTTAATAAAAAACCGGCCAAGAGGGAGTTGGACTCGCGCACCGAGGGTTCCGTACAAACTTTTTAAAGGACAAACTTAACTTTGCTTTCGATCCCTAGAAACGGCTATTGCTCCAACCGCAAACGTTTGTATTAGTAAAATCGCTTTTTTTTGTTATATTAAACTCCCATATTTACGGTTTTCAGACGTCCGACAGAAAAGTCCGAAAAATAAAAAAGTTGAAAGTTAAGGTAAACTTTGGTACTTACAAGTTTTCGCGAAAATCTAAATTTGCCCATATGTTTTATCGTGTTGACTCAGGACCTTGATTTTTATACACCTAAAAGGGACTATTGACCTCAGTATATGGTATAAATTTCAACTTGCTAGGCCCACCCGTTCCTGAGAAAATCGGTGATGACAGACGGACAGACAGACGGGCAGACGGACAAGAAAGTGATCTTATAACGGTTCCGTTTTTTCCTTTTGAGGTACGGAACCCTAAAAAAACAGTTGCGATGTGAATGCATTTTTGGTGCATAGTCTGGTAATTTTAAACAACTGAACATTGGCTTCCAACACGAGTGTCGCTGAGGTGGAGTGCTCCTCGAAAACTCAAAGTACCTATCCATAAAGAAAGGAATCTGATAAATACTTAGACGTTTCGATTGCTACATCATTATTGGTGCAGATTCGGTGTTTGTTTGGTCTATTTTTGTACTTCAATTTACGTTGTTATGTCAATGAAAATCCCAATCATACCCGTACGGTATTCATGTACCCACAAAATTGGTTGACGAATCCAATTTAAAAAAAAAGTAATTCAGTCAGTCATTGGTCTTTGTGTTAAAGCATTTTTTCCAGAACATCAAGATTTATTTAAATGTAAATAAAACTGTTGACGGCACGAGATCGAATCCACTTATGTTTCTCAGCGTTACATTTCTCAACGAAAAATAAGTGAAATAATTTAAACGCTCCGTAAGGACACTCGTCAAAGCAAATCTACTGAATGGGAATAATGGAGAATACTCGACGGTCCATAGCCGGGGAAAGGAGTGCTTATTTCTGTTTTTATATTTCATTATTGGCCCTCTCATCTCATATTGCACTCCATTCGGATTCATAGAGGCTGCTATAAAAGATTGAAACGCGAGAGGGGCATTTGAATGGCGTAATTGCAAGTGCACTTTTTTTTTAATTCAATTCCTGGCGGCCTCGGTAAAGGTGGAATGCACTTCATTGATATCGCTCTAAAGTAATGAGTTTTTTTTTTCATAATTCGGTCTCCTTTTGTTAGTTTCTGGACGACTTGTGTTCGATTTTGCGGGAACAGATCAGAGATTTTTATGGGAACGCATTTAAATATATTTAGCGGAGATATATGTATTTATGATATATTTGGAAAAAGAAATGTAGGAATTTTTGTAATTGGTACAGTGGGTTTCCAAGATTGTGGTAGGTAAGTAACTAATCGTACAATTTAAATAATAAATTTCAGAATATAATGAAAGAAAAAAAAACTCTAAATTCAATTTACATGATTTGTTGTAGCATTTTTTTGGGTTTTGCGCATATTTCGAGTTGACAAATCTGAATGAGCGACGTCAATAATCTCAGGAAAAATACAGTTATGAAAATGTTTTAAGTGCTGTACAATTTGTAAGTAGTTGCAAAAAGCCATTTGCCCACTGTTTTAATTCCATTCGCTTTTGTTTATTCGGGGACAAATTGTTTTCGCTTTTCGCGTTTTGTGCGAACGGCACTCGGGACCGGATTACCGATTTTTATGGGATCGTATAAAAATGTGTTTGGCTTAGGATTTAAACCTTTTTTGTCGTATCGTAACTTTTATAATGGTTTAGTACGCATTTTACTATAGCTTAGTTTATAAGTGCCGCAGCCACCGTTTAAAAATCGGATAAAGATTGTTTTATTTGGACGAACAAATCCGTTTGTAATAAATAAAGAAAAATGGTTAGGTATATGCGTTTAATGTAATAATTAATAAAGTAAAAGGGTAGTTGTTATAAAACTAAATTGTAACATTTTTATTTGATTCCAGGTATATTCTACCGTTTCGCAAGAAATAATAATACAGCGTCCGCCGATATTTAATTCGATAGAAAAGTTTTATAAAATAATGCACGCCCAATTAATTAAATTAAATAATCCATCTTCATACGTATATCAACCTACTTATATGAATACTAACTCCATTTAGATGGCTTCTTTAATCATAATCATAATCATTTTATTTGCAATAAGTATAGTACATTATGGTCTTAAAGTCAGTTGAAGTTCCTAATACATAGTCAGATATAGATGACATGCAACATTTACAACAAAACATTTTCAGAATCGTCACATCTTTAGAAATCGTCCTCATTTTTTTTTGTCTTTTTTACGCTCAACCCAAATAAAAGATGTAGTCACCAGAGCTGCACCAGAACACTTTTCTACGACAACTATTATTTTATCAGTACAATTTAAAACCAAAATACTATTAGCCTGTAAGGTTTTTTCCAGGAGATGACGAAGAAAATGAGCAATTACATGACGGCGGTGGCTCGACTTAAACGCCTAATGAAATTTAGAGTATGCCGAATGGAAACCGACGGCCGTGGAGCCGACTTTCATTGTGAAGATTTTTTCGTAGCCCTTATTTTCAGTAGCTATCTAAAAATAACGAAAGAAGGTAATTTTAGACCATCGACACGCAAAAGAAGAAGTATGTATCTATCAAAGGCCGTTTTTATTAGTCCTTCTGAAGTGCAAATTTTGAACAGAGAAACTTTTAATTACTTTTAGGCTTAAAGATACAATGTGGTAGAAAAATCTTTTATGATAAGGAGGGAGCACCACCACGACCAGTACAAGAATGGCTTGGAATACCTCTTGTTGCCTTTATTTTAAATCTGTTCATATTTTTCCATTTGCTCCCCATGTTCCAATGTTGGTTTTGTTTCATCACGTTGCATGTATATTTATTTATTTATTTAAGGATCTCCAACAAAAGATATACACAAAGCATTATTAGTTAATGGAAGACACAAGGTATTAAGTAGGTGTACTCCTTCACTTATAGGAGACCACAACATGCACAATAACGTTAATAAATTAAGCCCCTAATAATTAAAATTAAAATAAATTATATAAGTGTAAGAACGAAAAAAAAAAATATTACAAATAATTAAGTATATAGAATTTGGAAACATAGAGGAATTAATAATATGATTAATACAGACATAAATTGTAATGATACAAAAAAAAAAAACCTACTTAAAACATGGATAGAAAAACAGTTTAAATAGATGTATAAACCATTTCCAAGTCTGAAGTTCAACATTTATTATTCAGTCTTGATCTCCTCCACTCCACTCCACATCCACATCTTCATACCATCAGCTAGCAACTCTAGAATTCAGGAGCACGGAAAATTATCCTTAAATACAATTAAAGTGTAAAGCAATTTATTTTAATTTTAATCCTCGTCTACCCGCCATCTTGCACGAGGCTTTGAACCCTAATAACTGGTGTTAATATTCACAAGTTCGGATAACGTATATTACTATTACGGCATAAGCTCTTAGTACATAATTATTGTAGTAATATATAGCTACTTTTCGAAATAAAGTGTCGGTCAGAGCTATAAAGATATCAGATTAACTTCAACGGTGTGGTACAGCCCATACAAGTCAATTATGATAATCCCAATTGTCATTTTGTTCATATTTAATTAACATTTCAATACTAAGAAATAATAAATGACGGATCAATTCGCAAATGAATTTAGTGTCCCCTTAGCAGTTGGTTCGATCATCAATCATAACCTATTACCCATTAGAGTTCGCATTACGACAACACTCCTATAAGAATGAGTCACAGAGTAGTAGCTGTTCATACAAAACCTTTGACCCACTGCTCGTTCGCTCGTTTGTAATCCTCTGTAATTCCTTCATATATCGAATATTGGCGGTCAGACCTTGCCGTAGTGTGTAAGTGTACTGACACAGTTTGCTCCAATTGGTATCCATTCAACAAAGAGAGGGTAACGATTAACTGCACACAATATTGAGGATGAAAATGCATCTTTTTCTTGTGTCAAGTTGATTTATGAGCTCAATAATATGACAATGAGGAGTATGGGTCTAATCCACGAATTAGATTCAATTACCATTTTTATATCAAGGGTTTCATACCATTTTCGTCTAGGGATCCATAACATTTTCGTCTAGAGACTCGAGATCTTATCTCAAGTCTGAGAAAAATAAAGGTCTTGTGAATTTTCATTTAGACTCAGTGAAGGGTTGAAATTCAGCTCAAAAGCACCTGTTTCTAGCTCCGTACCTTCCAGCGTTCGTGGTAAGACTATCTCGTTAAATTATCATCTTATATCTGGGAAAAAATCTTAATAACATTTTCAAGAATACCAAGAAATAACTAGATTTTTTCACTAAACCAAATGCAAACTGGGAAGGGCAGCAATGTGGTATTATCCGAGAGGAATTTCATTACGATGACAATGTTGGCAAGTTCAATTTTCTTGCGAGATAACGAACGTTGCTGAGATTGTTTCAAGTTTCTCAGTTGAGGCCACTTTGACCCCTGGCCCGTGAACATCGCCAACATTCTCATTAGACGTCCACAAAAGAATACTGTTTTGTTTAAAAGAGAAATAAAAACACAAGTGAATATTTAAATGGTTCAGATTAAAAACGTTTTGTGCCTACTTACGGGTTTTTATTTGCGGCAGCCGTGGCTCTTTCGGATTCCGTTTTTAATGTTGAAATTATTTCTACTGGAAAATGGGTTTTTGAAAGTGCTTGCCTTGTCAATCAATTAGGAGGGATTTTTAGGTTTATTTGAGCTTTAGGTAAACATACATTTTGTAAATGCTTTCTAGCATAATTTTATAATTCATCTTGACCTACGCTTTGCCTTAGATCCGGTAAATAGATTTTCTGTTACTACTATAACTACAGTGGGACAAAAAGGTTTTTCTTTCTGTTAATATTCAAGTCGATTCAAGAAGAATGGATGGATATAAGAGCAGAGAAATACAAAAGAATCGATGGATGGACTATGTGAAGGATGATATGGCAAACCTCAAAATAGAATAATCTCAGCACATATACTTCTCCAAAATATGTAGATACCGAGGTACATACACATTAGCACAAACACGGCCGGCCGGAATTCCATGCCGTTCCATTATAATTGCATTAATTCCTCGGCACACTAATTACGACGGCTGTTAAATCATTGTCCACACAAATTGCTTTGACCGCAGAAATCGCTTAAAGTTACAAGAGGACTATTTAACCGTGACGTGATATTAAGTTATTGGCTTGGGACCAGTGTTGTGAATAGAAAACAGTATACATTACATACTAGCATTGCCTACAACTCTTGCATGAACCAGTATTACCTATTAAATATATTGCATATATTTTGTTCTAATCAAAGATTAGTTTGGTTTATAAAATAAATTCCGACTAGCATTCGTGATTTGAAGACCATCTCACTGTTTAAATCCAGAGTGAAAGAGCATTACCTTTCCTCTCAACCATGATTTATTATATACATATTTATATTTATTAGTCTATATATCTTAGCATTATGTATTTATATAAGTATATATTAATATTTACTTATGTGTATTTATATATCTTAATAGGTTAAGTTAGGTAAGGCACATAATCTCTATTCTCTTCCTTTTCTCACACACTATTGTCTACATTTCTTTTTTATTTCTCCTTTTGCAGATCTGCTGGCAGAAATTTCTTAAGAAATAAGCAGTTCCTTTGTACTCATATTTTTAATGTATTTTCCTGTGTTGTATACTGTGTGTACATAAATAGTAAAATCAATAAATTAACCACCAAAAACATTTTATGTAAAATGTTGCCAAGACGATACCATAAATGACTATCACTGTCAAAAAGTTATCGGATCTCATGTAGAGCCAAGCTTTTAACTCTACACGCCCTAACTCTACAAGGTCTAACTTCACAGACTCTACACCTTAGTCAAAATATGTGGCTTTACACACCTTAGTTTATGGTAGATAATTACTTTAAACATTTACAACGGAAACAATTGTTGATGGCCATTATAGAAAAGGAATAGAAGTCTGTTAAAACTAAGAATCACACAAATGGCCTAGCATTTTTTGAGTTATAACCTACGTGTGTGTTTCGAGTTATAACAGACAGACACACAGAGGGATCGTTTTTATGGAAGTGGTTGAAATCTGAGAGTGGGGTGGCATAATGTGATAGTCACAAAGCCATGATATTACCAACTCATAAACTAAAGGTTACCTAGGTTACATAGAAACCTAAAACAGCACACATACAGATGTGTGTGTGTGATGTGTGATGTGTGTGTGTGTGTGGGCAATTTTAGATAGATATAGTTGGCAAGGGTAAATACCAAACAGTTAAGCTCGTAATCTTTTTAAGCGAAAAGTAAAGTAATGTTTGTAATAAGTATCTCGGCCATAAACATAGAACGCAGTTTATTTGTAAATAATAAGAGCACAGAGAAAAAGCAGCCAGGATATAGCTTTTTATTCTGAAAAGAGTTTTCATTTCGCTGTTGCTATTTTTCCAAAGCAAAACTAGCTTGGGGTGCAGCATTGGACATGTTCGGAGCTATGTAGCTTCCGCGAATGATATCCGCTTCCTATTTAGGTATATTATAAAAATAAAAGTCCTGATTTTCATTTCTTTGAAATCCGAATAACAGGTACAAATACGTATACGCGATGGTCGCTTTTTCGCCAGAGTACCGTACTCAAGGTAAGTGTTTTTGTTTTTTTTTTGACCATAAATTGAACGTCAAATTTGAAATGCTCTGGGCTAACCAACATAGTGTTTAAATTGTACCTCATCATCATCATCAGCCTATTTTAATGTCCCCACTGCTGGGACACAGGCCTCCTCTATATGAGAGGGAATGGGCTATAATCCACCACGCGTGCCCAGTGCGGATTGGTCAAATTGTATCTACAATACAACAATACATGGAAATGCTCAAAAGCAGTAGTACGCAAATACACTAACTAAACTTTCTTCTACAAAATAAACATGTTAGTTAAACTTCATTCTTACATCCAGTGACTACATTTATTTAGTCGCCCAACCAGTTGATTTACTCTTGTTATACAGCCTACATAAATAGCTAATGCTTGAATGTAAATCATGAACCTATACCTACGTATTGTCCAGAAGACCAATATTGGAAAAGCACTCGACTATACGCTAACGAGATGCGAAGTCTAATGAACTTGAAATCCTGCGCTTCCATTTTGTGTAATGGACATAAACATGAATCTACGAATGACTAACTTAATAGCTAAAATAAAAACTTAATTTTTATAACACATCATCACAGTATAATCTAGATCCAAATTAAGAATAGGCCTAATTGTACTATTAAGTAATTTACCCACCGGAATTATAGAATTAAGCTAGTTAAAAATATACAATGCAGAATATTTCTGGGAATAAAAGCATAAAGTGTGGTTATTGTTGGAGAATTTCTGCGGTAATTCTGCGGAGATTATTCTCTTATTAGAGATAATTCTATGATAGTCAGAAGTAGGCCTATAAACACCAAGTAATTAAGCCTACGCGTATAGTAACCTGAGGTAGGCATACAATGCCTTTGTTGATTAAGGTCTCGGCTTGATAGTTTGATCTGGTAACATAAACAGCACGTGGATTAAGCTTGCATGATTTTATTGATTGAAGTTATTTACAGGTTGACTTTTCTGCCTAAATAGAAATAAATAGGCAACTTACTTTTTTTTTAACAGAGACTGGGGCACTCGCAGGGATAGTGAACAGGCTCATAAGAAGAAATACTAGGTACTTGTGCCTGTTCCGTGATTTGTTCTCTTGACTATATGCGATTTGACTTAATAAATGAATTTACCTTTAAATAGATTCTTTTTTCTACCTATTATTTGTGAATGTGTGAACATTGAAGGCTTTGTAGATTCCCAGATGCTTGTTACCATTTGTTAATTATTTATCTTGTTTTACGTTTTTTGTATAGTAAGCAACGACCTATTGTCGGGCCTACGCTCGGCTGTCCCCCATACCTAAGTGCTAAAGCTTTGAAAAGAGTAACCATGGAGTTTCTTGCCGGTTCTTCTCCATGGAAGCGACCAACCCGAACCGTGCACCTTTTTCGACATCTTATAAGTGCATCTTATATAATAGGCCTATGTGAAATAAAATATTTTAATTTTGATTGAATTAATCTTCCACTTATTTTCAGTTTTGTCACTGGATCTCCATCTTGCAACCGTTATAACATACGCAAAAAACAACTGAAAAGTCTTCCTATCCTATGAGCCGCGTTTTCGCAGCTCCGTGTACTATTTCATCAATTGTGATGACGCGTTCCAATGTGCTTTTCGTACAACGTAAGCCCCGCAATGCGTTTGTGGGAATGAGTTGATGTTTGTAAGCAGGATTATACGGTTAAAATGTCCGATGGCTACTCGGCTATTGACGAAACGCCAATATTTTATGTGCCAGATTATGGCCGTTTGTGTGCCAAAAACATAATGTGATAATTAATATTCATTTACTTAATAGCTTTATGCTCGTTTGGCGTGATTGGGTTGGGAGAGCATATTTTGATGCCGTTGCGTTGTATTGTTACAGCCTGGGATATTAACACACAAGACACGGACTGGACCTTTTACAATTACCTATTTTATCTCTGACTTGGCATCTCTGTCGCTCGGGTCAATCTTCAGGTTATGCCGCGCTTGCCTTGGTCTATGGATGAGTGACCACCCGTTACATACCGAATTTCCTCCGTGTAGGCACGGATCTATAAATGACAGTCGTTACAGGTAGTCATTGGCCCGAAAGTCATAACAACCAGTCTTACCAAGGTGTATCGTATTACCCAGTACAAATTGGGTTGTGGAGGTCAGATAGGCAGTCGCTCCATGTAAAATACTGGTATTTAACTGCATCCAGTTAGATTGGAAGCCGGCCTCCACATAGTTGGGAAAAGGCCAGGCAGACAATGATGTATCAGTGGCAACGCGCACTCTTTTAAAATAGAGTTCGCAACACTACAAAGCCTTTATTGCGATTAGTGTTGCCCAAATGCAAGACCAAGACGAGACCTTAGCCAGTCTTGGTCTTGGTCTTGGTCTTGCAGCAAGTGTCTCGCAAGTCTTGCGAGACTCTACTACTTAGACTAGACTACTTTCAAATACCTATTAGCCTATTGCTATATAATAAACACGTTAGTTTAGATCTTAGAACAACGTAACGTAGGTACATGTTGAGCTTAAATTGACACAGGCATAGTGTAGTAACTACCAAATTAATAAAATTAACATGACAATAATTAAAAAAAAATGACGCAATTTAGTACCTAAGCGTAATTACTAACTCTATGTAGGTACCTTTAATGATTTTCTGTACGTGTACTGGCTATTATTATCCCGCCCGCTGTAGTGTTCGGATTCGAGTGATTGTGAGAATGTATCTTCTATAACTCATTCAATTTATACCTACTGCTGAGACATCTTCAAGGTCATTTAATTTTATCCTCTTGTGCCAACCCTACCATAAAAATAGGTAACAATTTTGTGTGCTTCTGTCCATACTCTGTGGCGGCGAATGCGGCGCTCAAACAGTGTCAAATGCTGTGATACACTTGTTGCACAGTCTTTGATACACCGCGGCGTTTTTGTCGGTAAATTATCAAATAAGTAGGTACGTAATGCACCGACCGACCAACGGTTTATTCGTTCAACGTCAAATTTTCCCAATCAACCATGAACCTTAATGATTTAGCGAACAAGTTGAAAAAATGTTAAAGAAATTTGGCAGATTGTAGTAACTTGATGTGCTGGCGTCTGTACCATAACACGGCTGGCTTGAAAACTGCTACTAGTACTAGACCTACTCGACTCGCTGTTAGTTTTAAATTTTGCTGAATAGAAGGTTAATATAAACTTTGAAACATAAGTACCTACATAATGATTACCAACCTACTAACGTTAGATCTGCACATTAGACTTATACAAGCATAACATAATACTATAGGTAAATATACCTACAAGGTATGAACTTTGCTAGAAAGTTATGCTAGATACATTTTTATCACATGGGAACATAATTGTAAATAACAGGCTACCTACTTAATAAATAGTCGAAATATATAATAATCAATACAATACCTTTTAGTGTTATGACAATACGGTTTTGAAACTGGGGAACGTCTATCAAAATCGGGATTGAAACCAAATACGCCACGCTACTATAACGCCCAAATCTCAGTTTGACTTAACTGTGAGACGCAAGAGTCTTGCAGGCTTAGTCTTGTTCTTGCTCAAGTCTTGCAGGGTTCAGTCTTGGTCTTGGTCTTGCTACAATAAGTCGGTCTTGGTCTTGGTCTTGGTCTTGCAAAAATGCAACAACAAGACCAAGACTGCAAGACCAAGACCGATTTTGGGCAACACTAATTGCGATGTGAAGACGGTGCAACAATATCACGACCATATTGCGCTATGAGAACTAAGCATGTACGGGTTGTACATTTTGCGTCAAAGACAGGAATATAACACTTTGTAGACAATGCCCTACTATAAGAATGATGCTCTATGAAATACATACTTAAACAGAAATGTATGACGAAGTGAAATACATATAAAACTATGAAGTCTACGCTACTCCAACATAAGGTACATTTCAGTAGACATGTAAATAATTAATAATAGGTAATCATTTTTATTAGGTTTCTTGTTATTTTCTTTTTAATTTTTGGTATTTTTAGGGTTCCGTAGTCAACTAGGAACCCTTATAGTTTTGCCATGTCTGTCCGTCCGTCCGTCCGTCTGTCCGTCCTCGCTTAATCTCTGTGACCGTTAGCACTAGAAAGCTGAAATTTGGTACCAATATGTATATCAATCACGCCGACAAAGTGGTAAAATAAAAATTCGAAATGTTTTATTGGGGTAGCCCCCCTATATGTAAAGTGGGGAGTGTTTTTTTAATTTCAACCCTAACGTGTGATATATTGTTGGAAAGGTATTTAAAAATGAATAGGGGTTTCCTAAAATCATTTTTTGATAATGTCAATAATTTCGGAAATAATCGTTCCAAAAGTTAAAAACAATGTTATTATAAGGTTTCTCGTATTTCGGACTATTGTATGTATTTTAGTATATATTAGTTTATTTTAGCATAAATATTATATGTATTAGTATTTATGTACCCATTTATGGTTTTTAATTGATGCTTGCAAAATGGTATTTTTCTTATTTATTTTTGTTGTACTCTATCACAATGCTATCCTATTTGGCCGAAAGGTTGACTGGTAGAGAATGCCTTGTGGCATTAAGTCCGCCTATGTACCACCCTTGTACATGAAGTTTAAATAAATAATAAATAATGTGTCCCCCCCCCCCCCCTCTAACTTTTGAACCATAAGTTTAGAAAATATGAAAAAAATCTGAAAAGTAGAACTTTATAAGGACTTTCTAGGAAAATCATTTTGAACTTGATGGAAACAACAGTTTTTGTACAAAAAAGACAAAAAGTTGTACAAAATAAGTTGCAGGAGCGCGGAGCGCTGCTGGAGCGCGAACATAATGGATACCCACCTTTAAACTCATAAGTGGGAACACTTATTGTGACGGACGGGAAACTACGGAACCCTACACTGAGCGAGGCCCGACACGCTCTTGGCCGGTTTTTTTTAAATATGTATTAGTTTATTTTATCTGTATATGTGTATTAGTATCAATCTAAATCTGAACTCTCGTTAGTAAAAAGTTTTTTTTAGACATTACTTTGTACCCTATCACTATGTTTTCCTATTTAACCCAAAGGTTGACTGGTAGAGAATGCCTTGTGGCATTAAGTCCGCCTATGTACCACTATTGTACATGAAGTTTAAATAAATAAATGCATGTATGGCAGTTTTACTAACTCTTATGAGCAACACCAAAAATGTTGAAATTAAAATCTGTCAAAGCGTTTTTATTCGGTTTCATCTACAGAAAATTGGCGTTAGTTATTCATCTTTATAAGATGAACAAAATGCAGACCCAACAAATAGATTAAACATTGCATGCAACCATGCACCATTTTCGTGCAACTCACAGCACTGTTTCAAACTAATACCTCCACACATTCACACCTCTAAACTCCAAACTGCTAAACTAAGGACAGTAGCATGCATTATTCACACAAGTTTCACAAAGGTAATGTTAAACAACTAAGGAGCAAGACAGTACTAATCATATTAACAGTTCCTATACTAAGTAGCTGCCGTTACAACTACCGCCTAAATTGCTAAGCGACTGGCTCTTGTGTCCACTTTCACTAGGCGATTCCTACCAAACAAAAGTACACTACTGTTCGATTTCTAACTCTATACTCAGTGTTGAGAGTTGAAAATCCAAAATGCAGTTACACTTAGGCATTTATATTGGTGTTGCTTGGTGATACTGAAAAGCTGTGTTAGCTTCGTAAACGTATGTCCAGTAGTTGTCGACCCAGCTGCAAGCTTTTAGCTTGATTATGCATTATTAATTACTTGCGACTGCTCGCAAATTGTACTTTAAATGTACGGTCAATGTTTTGAGCAAAAAGTGTAGGGTGCTTTTTAAGGTGGATAGTGTTTAAATGGAGTTTAGTTTATTGCAAGCTGCTTTTCATTGAATTTGGAGACATTTACTTTAACACAATTGAGGCTGATAACTTAATACGCTTGGATTGGGCGGTATATTCAGCAGAATAGCTAGTAGTACCCGCGATAAATAAACCAACTGTTTGGTTGCCTTTAATTACTTGTGGACAATGCTAACACATTATGTAAAGTAAGTATATTATAAATGTGAGAGTGAGTTGGTTTGTTACAGTCGGCATGGATTTGGATGAAATTTGGCACATCGATAGATAAGACTTGAATTAGGATTTAGGACACACCTTTACCTCGGCAGTATACGTTTCCGTGGGATATATCTAATACATGTAAAGACAGTAACATTATAATGGCCAAGAACTTCGACGAACATCTGTCGAGGCTGTCGCGGTTGGATCAAGAGCCTAATTCAGAAGGCAGTGCTCCTTGATACGGCCCGCATTGTGCGGAGGTTCCTGTCTCTGGAACCCTAACCACTAGCTTGGACCCTGCTCCCGACATATTTTCTATTTTTTAATGTGTTTTTTAAGAACTATTTTAAAAACTTTATGGCTTAGCGAGAGAGTGATTATAGGAGATATTATAATATAATATCCGGCAGTGCAAAAAAATGGCAATAATTATAATAATTACTTGCTGTGCACGGAAGCGGTTCGAAGCTCTATAATGCTACTATAGCTCCAATAAGCTAACTAGTTACGAGTGTCTTTAAGTCGTAAATAATTAATTAACGGAAGTGGGTTAACATGGCCTACGTTGGTCGTCGTTGGCCAAGGGCTGTACCACCTGCTATGCAATGGTCGTGGGACCGTTATGTTTATGGTGGTATTTTGCGAAATTATGTTTGAATGGTTATTTGCGTGGTTAAGGTTGGGAGGAAATTCATGTTTTGAGGTAATTGTAGGTAGATTTGTTTATTTTTTTTTCTTTTTGGTATAAAATAAAGAAATACATTTATTTGCGCTAAACACGACGCATATGCGTAACCTTAGTTGTTTTGGTTAGATACTGTCGATTAGATACACTATTAGATGCACCGAAACGAAAACTCAAAAGGTGACACACAGAAAGAAAAACTAATGTAATTTCAGGGCTTTGAATATTACAGTCAACAATACCTGGGAAGGTAAGTAATAAGGATATCGAAGCCTTAATAATATTTGTAACTTTAAACCAATGACATAAAGTTGCATCTTCTATAAATCTTCCTCCAGTTCCAAACCATAATTTAATCCTTCTACCTAAATGTAATATTCAGAAAGAAAAATGAGTTTATATTTTATCAGTGATCCTACTGTCACAAAGAAATAAGTACGAAACATGCCCGAAACTTACCAAAGAAGTCCCAATGTTAATGTAATGTCCTAATCCAGGTATTTTCTATCAGCCTGTTTCGGATAAACCCCGATTTTCTGTAATATTATTTTCGGAAAGCCAAACTAGTTTAGTTAGTACTAGGGTCGCCTAGTAATCAACATTTTGTCACGTTCGGGAAACAGCCTTGTTTGCCAAATTTGTGTTCTTTTCTATGGATTTGTTTGACGAACAAGCAATGTTTACGACTATGCTTTTATTTTAGTTTTAATATTTTTTTACGAAAAATTAAGACAACGTTAGATTATTTTTTCAGGTGAGATCTTCAGACATATCCGATAATATCAAGGAGAGTTCCTTTAGTTCATTTTCCAGGTCGGTCAAAGTGTTATTGGGTTTTTCCTTCAGAAATTTCTCAGTAGCAGCCACGGAGTCTGGACTTGTGCTGGGTTGGCAATAGTCTCGCCCCCTTTTTTTTTTTTTAAATCATCAAATGACTTCTCCCGCTTTGGGCGGAGCAGGAGGGAGTGTCAGACTTTTACTGACTAAAACCCATCCATGTTCCTTCATCGCCCTTTGTGTTCCGGGGTCACGGTATCTCTTTCGAACAGTCCCGCAATAGTCTCGCCCCCTGGGTGTACTTTTAGATAGGTACAACTCTGCCTAACCCTTCGGGGATAACAGGCATGATGTTATGCTATGCATTTTATTATAATATATAACTGTGACTGATAAGTGAATACAAAAACTCATTTCAAATGTCATCCTAAATATCGAAGTTGGGGCCTGAAAAAAATTGGAGCTCGAACGTATGAAGTGCTGTGCTGTAATAGGCACAAAGCACGCAGTAACACTACGCATCATGGATAGATTTTGATTGGAAAATCATCAGCTGTACTGGTTAACATTTAGTACATATAGGCCAAAGGCATTTTAATATCCAATGAGTATAGGGACCTATATAGTCTGTTGCGATTTGGAACACACTTTGGTCTTTCTCTCTATAGCACAAAACATCGAGTAGTGAAGTGTTACTCACATAGTTTTAAGTAGTTAACAAAAATGTTATTAGTATGTATAGTTATGTTAAGGTATTTATCTATATATCAGTCTTTGTTACCTGAAATAAATGGATTATTATTATAGCAATAATAAGAAGAGAGCAAATATCGTGTCTTCTTTGAACGGAAACAGCCTGTAAAGGCGTTTAATAAAAATATAATCGGTCGTCCCCAACTGGAGTACAACTCTCCTTTTCTTCTTCAACACAAAAAAAACTACACATTCTCAAAACCACTCAGACAAGTCAAATCCCCATAGAACTACATACCAAGAGACGTACTTATAAAGCAATTTCGTCATACATTCACATCCATTCACAACATCAACTGAGTCAAGATTATGCGGCGTTTTAATAGGTCAGAATTAACATATGAAAGCTTGGGTCACCTCTCCTCTGAAGGATTACGTGTTAATAATGCCTTAGATGTTAATATCTTATGGAGGGTTAAGCGTATGTGTTGGTAATGGATATTATTCAAGACATAGCTGTGGGACAAAACGGTCTCTGGGCACGTTCTAATTGTACTTTGATGGTCGGATTTGAAGTAACGACTTTATTGCCAGTGTTATAGACGAATGGAATACTCGCACAATGTATTGCGCTGTAATATTCGGAGCGATTATGCGGCGGTGTTGTTTTAAATTTAATTTAAATATGTACTAAAATTTTTGCCGGATATAGACAAAGCGATGGGTGTGGGCTTCAGGCATAATTTAAATGCTAAATGAAAAAAAAAAACTAGTTACTAAACAGCTGTAAGCAATCGACTCAACGTGATTCATTACAGTATTGAGAAAACCCAACTCCGGGATATTTCCAAGATGACAAATCCACCATTTGTAATAAACCAAGTGTTTAATCCCAATTTTGTGCTAATTTCATGTAAACTGAATTTAAAAGCCGACCTGAGATTTCGGACAAATTTATTGATAAGAAAGGTCTTGAAGAGAAAAGTCTGTTTCTTCGTCATATCAGCCGAAAGATCTCTACTGCTGGACATAGGCCTTCTCAAGCGTCGCCACGTCGACCGATCCTGTGCTTCCCACATCCAGCATATGAGGCTGCCTGCGGATCACACCATATCCGAAACGATTGCACAGGGAACTCCATGCTTATAGTTAGTGGCGAATACAGTTCAGCACTTCATTTGTCCTAGCTGCAACTGCCTTTTTAATGCCTATATTTTTATGCCTACTGGGTGATGTTGGGAGCAGCGGTGGCCCAGTGATGGCGGCCCTGACTTACGAACACTAAGTCGTGGTTTCGAACCCAGACAGGCGCATTACTTTGTGTAATTTATTTCATCACCGCTGCTCTCAAAACGGTGAAGGAAAACATCGTGAGGAAACTGGCATGTCCTAGAACCAGAAAATTCGAAGACAATATGGAACATCCACCAATCCGCACTGGGCCCGCGTGGTGGATTATAGCCCATTCCCTTTCATTGAGGCCGTGTCCCAGCAGTGGGAACATTAATAGGCTGATAATGATGATGATGATGGGTGATGTTCAGTCTTATAGCAAAATCCATTTGTTTGTTTGTACTTAGTATATTTAAATCAAATAAAAACGTCACATTAAAAAACATGACTCCTGTCTCTCGTTTGTCGAGACAAGTCACGCAGCATTGCTCTTTAAAAATCCAGAATATTCTCTTTAATTTGACGTCATTTATCCAATGGAAGACGAAGAAAGAATTCCAATATAGTTAAGAAAGTAAAGACAAAATGGCAACGAACCCTTATAATAACTAGTTTTATTATGTAGGGGTCACGTCTGGTTAATCGTACTGAAGGTTCTAGCCATATAGCTAAGAAAAACGTTAGTTAATGTGATTGCAAGAAAAATTGCACTTGGAATTATTAAAACATAGTGTTGGAGTTCAAATAGGATTACACAAAAATAACTAATAATTTGCTCCTGAATAATACTGAAAAGTGATAGCTCATTCATATTTATTCAGCTGATGAAAATCTGTCAAAAGACAACTGAAGAATAAAATTCCTGGAATCTTTATTTCTAACTATAATTTATTTTATGAAGAAAATAATTCATTCTACAACTAAAAACTGAGTTAAAAAATTCACAAAGTGTTCGTCAAATTGAATATCTTCAATTCTATGCATGCCTCCAGATCTAGATCTTTAACTTTAATAGACGTGGCTTATTACAAGAATAGACTATTACAAATCTTTTTAGAAGTTAGTAGAAATCTTACCTACTCCATTCTTCAAGTAGAAAAAAAATACTTCTAGACCTACTATAGATGTTGCGTTTCAACATTGTGGTCATTGACCTTCACCCAATATTTTTTCGCATCAACAAAAACATTACGAGTACCTAAATCGTTTTTCATTGGTAAAAAATGTTAAAGATCACGATATAAATTCAGTACTCTTGGGCCTGCGCAGACGACAGACTATCCGTGACGTACTTTTTAGTCTGTGAAAATAGAACCTAAGCAATTATTATATGCAGTAACTCATACGACGCGCAAAAAGTCCGGCGGCCAAAAATTCCGTGTCATTCTGGCAGATTACGCCGCGCCGCGCCGCGCAAAAGTGCGCGAAAAAAATAAAACTTTTGATTCAACGCGTGCTAACGCAGGCGGCGCACACTTTTAGTATGTAATCTGCACTCGAATAGAATGATCGAAGATGTGCGTCGTGTGCGTTGAATCTGCGTAAAATCTGCGACGGACTTTTTGTATGTCATGCACACATTTTGTGCGCAACAGACTCATCCGCACAAAAAGTCTGTCGTCTGCGCAAGCCCTAAAGCTTTCTATATTTCAATTAAAAATGGGAATTAATGTAGGTGTAGTCAATGACTGCTTTTGCCACGCTAAAACGCAACAACTTTATAAGCAATAATCTCTATTTTTAAATCCGGAATACTTAATACACATCCAAGCACTTCTTTATTGACAGAAGTGTCATCACGCTTCCACATATCCTGTGGGTTATCAGAAATGCATAATCGAATGTCAATCATTGTAATGACCGCTGGAAAGCCGGGTAGTATCGCGTAGAGTGAAGTACAGTGGCGTACAGTGATGTTGCAGCCGACGTGACAGCCGATGTTGATAAAAAGTATAAAATACTGTAAGAAATCTCAGAGACTGACAATTAAATATTTTATTTTACTACAAATTCGTTGATTGATGGCCCTCTAAGCTTCGCTCAAACTGAATCAAAGAGAATCATTATAAATAAACATCAAAATACTGCAAGTATTTTAAT
This sequence comes from Xestia sexstrigata, assembly GCA_941918905.2. Classification (NCBI taxonomy): domain Eukaryota; kingdom Metazoa; phylum Arthropoda; class Insecta; order Lepidoptera; family Noctuidae; genus Xestia; species Xestia sexstrigata. The sequence goes on along the minus strand of OW799213.2, from coordinate 9,381,565 downwards.
ATCATTTTTTTTGAAACATTCAACGTAGAGAGAATTACCTTATTTTACAAAAGTAACTCTTATTTTTATCCTTGAACGACGCCTGTAGATAATGTTCGCTGCACACAATTACATTTTACATTTAAATTTATATCGTCTGCTACGTTATGTCAGCATTTTATAAAAAGCTTTTCAAACTATTTTTACTAAAGCATTCGATTACATTTAGATTGGAAACCTTAATATTAGTATTCTAAACAAGTTTAGAATCTTGATTATAAAAACATAATAGTGAATATAAAGCTAATCCAATTATCTTTTATTGTTCAGAAAAGTTCAATACGAAAAGTCTTAGCTTAGCTTTGGGATTAGTAGTTATCTCATTACAGATCTAATATCTAAAGGATTTTGCGGTTGAATTAAAAATTATTTATTTAATTTCTCTAGCGCCGATCTTGAAGTAAATTACAAAAAATGTTGCATTTGATCGTGTTTGCTGGTTGAAAAATGTTACATGTTTTGGCCATTTACTAGTACAGTATTTAAAACCATTAACACTAAATTAAACAAGTAATCCTTTTACTGGGTCTTCTTGGCCATACTGTTGACTACACTATGGTATATTTATTTATTTATGAAAAAAATATTAATTTCCTTCCTAACATCGGAAGAGGATTGGTTGTAGTAACATTTATATAACCATGAGCAACGCGTTTGTAAGTATACAATAGACTGCCTGATTCCTTATTTACATCCATACCCTGATTGTTGATATGAAACATGTGCGAGCCATAAAAGCACACAAGCATTAATAATTTGATATTTTCTTATCGTAAAACACAGAGCATACCTTGTAAATTTTGAAAGATATATTGAAACATCAACGCGGCAAAGTTACGATTCTTTTAACATATAACATTGTCGTATATTTTTACGATGCAGGAGCGTCAAGATATGAATATTGGGTGTTGTGGTTTATACAAGATGAAAACATAACTTTTACATGACGGGGAAAATCTACGGTTAACGTGTGCCTGTAGGTACTCTGAAACGTTTCAGGTAAATGAGTCAGGCGAAATCAAGTTTCGAAGATGGCCTTAAAATGTTGTCAGAAAAAAAAACAGTTTTTGTTTATCATATACAAGCACAACGTATTTCATACATTTGTACATAGAAAATTCACGTCAATTAAGAAGAAGAATTTAATGATAGACAAACAAAACTCTGCTCTGTTCATAACAACAATAGGGTAGATGACCAAAAAAAAAACTTATTAGTCCGTCAGATAGATTTCCAAAAAATTTTGGACACATGTTTTTCCTTTTTTCACGTAAACAAAAAATGAAGACGATACAGTGCATCGAAAACTCGGTGACGTCCCATTTGAGTTCAATTTTTACTCAAATGTGACGTCACAAACCCCTCATCTTTGACACGTTTTATCTTCGTCAATTTTAATTAATTTGATAAAACAAAAACCACGTATCCAATAATTTTCGATAATCTAACTGACGGACTAATCAGAATGTATTTTTTTAGTCATTCATCATCCCTATTCCAACATAACAAACACAGAAACAGAGATAATGAACACACAACACTAAAATCTCGGCAAATAGAACTTAACAAAGACATGTTCTACACAAGTATACATAGGCACATATATCTGAGCTCTGAACTCTGCCCTCAAACCACAGCCGCTCCATATGCTCCGAATAATTTATACTGCTCGCCAAACCTGACCTTCCCTTAAGAAATACGACACTAAAGACGTTCCTAATAAGGGCGCCAATGACCCTTCACAGGCTCGCCTATATCTCGGCATTCCCTTTTACGAGCCAAGGGTGTGAAGAATGCCGTCTACCCCGATACAATGGCGGTAAACGTACGGTATCCCAATTTAACGAGGTCCCCGGGTACTAGGATATTGAGATTGTGAATAAGACCTGGGTCTAAGGGTGGGTCTCTTTGAGTTTGGGGCCAATCTGTTGCTGAAGCGAAGTCGCTATTGTTTTCAGATATCTTGAAGGACTTGAATGTGGGATTAATGTGGAAGATTATTTGAATTGGTGATTGTCGTGTTGTTTGCTAAATCCAATATACAGTCATTAGATGCGCAGTCAAGTACACACCATTAAACAGCTATATAACCAATCTTTTGTATTACATGTTTACCATGAAACTCATAATTACATATAGGTAGGTGCCTAGGTAAGGTAAAGGTATATGAGTTCATTTTGAACTCGTAAGTCTGCACAGGTTAATAGAGGTTGCTTAAAGTAAATCTAAAAATGTATATGAGACCACCTAGCATCGCTTTGAACAAAGCTTTTCTGACGGTTTTCATAAAAAAGTCGAACAAAAAAAAAACGCCTGCACTCAGCCAGTCTGAAACGTGCACTCAACAAACCACTAGCTGTAACTTATCAAGCTTCAATATTCATGAATTATACAGAATTTTAAAATATTTAATTAAACAGAAGTATTTGAAACAATGTTACTGGTAATTCGATGTAAAGAACAGACCATAATAATAAAACGCAAACTTTTCTTGCTGCACTCAAGTTGAACTAAAATGAACATACTTTTAAACGCACTAGACATTTTTAAAAGGCTATTTTGAGGCTTAAAATTGACGTTTCATTCAGTGGCCAGTTGGGAGAGGTTGAATGAGTAAACCTAGTGTGTGGTGGAAGTTACAAGAGATGGAAATATAAAAATCTGTCTTTTTTAAATAGCTACTTAAATTTACACTACCCGTCCCTTCACGAAGCCGTCAACGAAAGTCTATGCAAAAAATATTGCTGGGAAACGACTTGCGGCTCGCAATGACGCTCCGTTAAGGGTCTTTTTACACCGGTCAATAGAATGTTGCAACACATTATATTAGATTTTTTTAATCCAATAGTCTGTCATTCACTAACCTGCCCCTTATTTTAATGTATTTGAGGTCTTATTCCATACCTATTTCTCTATTAATAGTCAATCCAATTGTCACTATTTAATAGTACCAAGAACTAATGAAGATAATGGTGTTGATTCTGTTGTTCACAAACCAAACTTAATTTAGGCTATTGCTATCTTTTACTAAAAGGCAGTGCGAGAAAAGGACGGCTATAGCTATGTACTAAGTTAGAGATGTCAAACTAGTCTATGCCTTGCGCTTCACCGTGTTTTTAGTCGATATGTTTTTACGTGCACCCTACATTTGTATGGAACTATTGGTTCCAACTAAATTTGACAGCTCTAAATTGCGTCCGTCTCTTTCTCGTTTTACTACAGAGAAAAAGATAGCAATAGCCTAAATTAAGTTTAGTTTGTGCACAACAGAATCGACACCAATAGAGACATAATTGAAAATATCTAAATCGATTAGTGAAATATAAGTACTGCTTTATCAAAATAGCTATGAAAAGGAAAAAGCCTTTATCTTTATATTAACAAAGACCCATCACTATCAGCTACTAACTTCCACCAGCCACTTAAATGTGAAGCTGTCCAAGTAGCCGCGGTCAGCCCTCGTGTCGAGAGCGGCATTATGAGCGTCTGCTATGCCCCAACCCTCGTTCAGACTCCAAATTGAAAATTTAAGAAACGCTCTTTTGTTCGCTGCGATCCTGGTATTGTTGTTGCTTATTAGAGTTTCATGATACTGCAGTTTAAGTATTAAGTAATGGGCTGTCTTGAAAAAAAAGGGATAAGAATATTCCATGCTGCTAGATAAGTACCTAAATGTATAGGTAGGTACAGTGCTGCATGGTTATTTTGGCATGACATTGACAGAAAGGCGCTGTTAGTATTTTGTAGGGATCAAAGTGATCATTATCATTGATAATAATACCTTGAACATTATCTTGATATTAACAAAAATATTTATTATCAATGTCAATTTATGGTTATCCGAACGCGATTTGCCACTTCCAGGCGTAAAAAAAAAAAAAAAAGTTATATTTTATTGATAATCCTATTTTTTTATTCTTTTTAGTTAGGTTTGTTTGATGATTCATTATTTAGGACCAGAGTGATAGTTACGACAACACCGAAAAATAGGCAACCTATTTGGACTGAGTTCGAGTGCGTTAAAACAAGAAAAGCGGCTTAAGTCAAAAATTAAAGAGATCAAGTTATGAATCAGCATGGATAATTATCCAATAATAATTAAAAATTATCATGATAATTTCGAACCCTGGTATTATGTAAAATTGTCTGTGGAAATTGTATTGCAAAAAAAAAAATGGCGGCGTGGACAATGGCCACACCAAAGTAACCATGCAGGACTTTAACGAATCTTATAAGAAAGTTTCAACAAACACTGTTAGTGATGTTCTTCTTAACTGAAACGCTAGATGAAATAGGATAGGTACAACAAAATTTATATAATTTTGTTACTTCGCCAAATTATAATATTGATCGTTATTGAGAGTATTTTTTGACTATTGTGAAAGCTATTCAGTATTTAAAACCAAAACATTGTTCATTTTTAAAAGCCGCTTTTTTCAATTCGCTAAACACAAATTAAATTAGCTCGAAAAGTAGTGACTTAATACATTAACAAAAATAATAGATTCCCGTAAAACGTAACATATAATCATGACTGTAATCCCCAAATGGTTAGGCAGAGGTGTAGCTAATGTTATACTACACCCACATGCCGGCCGGTATGTTTTAGTCTCATTAATTTAGCCTCCCTAGACTCCATGGCTGTTACTGAGAAATTCCTTATTGAAAAATCCAATAACATTTTACCCGACCTGGGAATCGAACCTAGAATCTCATGCTCAGCAGTCGCGCTTGTAAACACTAGACCAACGAGGCATCAGCCATAAAAGAAAACTAATAAAAATAAATACACAACTCATTGAAAGATGTTAGGGTTCCATTCTAATTCTGTACAATCTTAACATTTGACAACAGTCGAAATAATACGTTGTAATCACAAAAATAATAAAATTTTCTCTCAATTTTTCTTTGTTCATTATTCGCTTGAAACTGTAATATGTCTAAAAAATGAATACTGCCCGGGGCTCATAGACTCGCATTTAAGGACGTCAGAGCGAGCTTGTATGAGAAATAAAATATAAATTATTCAACAAGGGCAATGAGCCCACGTTTCATCTTTTCTATTATGTATAAATATTTGGAGAGATACGCTCTTGTTTAACCTTATTGCGTAAATTAACAACGTGCCTAGATTACATGGTATGTAGGCAAATTAATATTTGTTAAATTAATTCAAGTAGGTTACTATGAGTTATGATTTGCGTACTACACGTGCAAATATTAATTTTTAGGGTTCCGCACCTGAAGGGTAACCAACGGGATCCTATTACTAAGCCTGTTTGTCCGTTCGTCCCTCTGTCTATCAGCGGACTGTATCTCATGATCCGTAATTTGTAGACGGCTAAAATTCACACATTTAATTAAATCACAAAATGTGTACTTCTGATGCCGCTATAGCAACAAATAATAAAAATAAATTCAAAAATGAAGGGGGCTCATCTACCCTTCCTGATCAGAAGGTCTAATTATGGTACGGAATCCTTCATACACGCGTCCGACTCACACTTGGCCGATTTTATTTATCTCGTTGAAGGTTGCCTTGACTCAACATTGTTTTAATATTAAATTATGCTTTTAATTATATTTTGTTTAATTTCGTGTCTTACAACCCAAGGCCACGCGTAGAAATCTTCTTAAAATGTTGATGGAATTTTAATATTTTCTTTCTTTTACTCAGCTTATTTCGGGATTCTTCTACTTACATAATTGTGTGTGATTTGCATGATAATACGTCTCTGGCTTTTATAAGGCAACCTTTTTAAAAGCTTTACGACTAAAATACGTAGTGCAAAGCTGAAAAAAAAAACTCTAATTTTAAGAAAGAAAGTTTTTTCAAAGAAAATTATAAAAACAGACGTATATTTCACGACATTAATATTTACCGGGTAAAATATACTTACTTCCGTAATAAGAACATTACTTGCTCCGAATTCGTACAAAGATACAAGACCCAGTAATAACTCTTCGGTTTACTCTAAGAAATTAAAATGAGGCTTATTTATTACAAAATACTGGAGTTACACGGGCCATGTATATTTTATTAGCTGCAAAGTTACGGTTAAAACTAGCCACAACTATTGGAGCCAACCTAAAGTATGTACCTACTAAATTAAACAGAGGGACCGTATCATGAATAATTGTAAGGCAACAAACATTGTTTAGTTTAATCAAAGACTCTGCGATTGCCTTCAGTAACCTCATCTGTATAAACTTCGGAGTAAATTCAATTAATGCTGGGATCACAACAATAACAGTTTTCGGTAATCATGTTTGTATTCTAAGTGTGGCTTGCACGTAACCTAGCCTAATTTACCAATAATTATGTAATCCTCTGTTAATTAGTATTGTAATTTACCAATAATATGATTAGATATTGTGGTGGACAGGGTGACATTGTTGTGTGGCTTGTGATATGAAATTATGGTTTGCTAATTTAATATCCGGCTTTGAAGGGTTTTATTTTACAAGCAATAAGCTTTTGTGGTTTAAGGACGGATCAATTGTAATGAGCCTTCATTTTTATTTGATGGTGATTCGGTGCTGTGATTATCCTAAAAAAAAGGTGTTTATTTTTTATTTCGTCTCAAGGGCTGTGAAGAAACCCGCATCTTAACCAAAGTGACTGGTGCAAATTCAGGAGAGGTGTGATCATGTCACCCTATCGTGCCATAAGGTACCAATAGGACACCTACCAAACAAAAAAAAAGCAACACTTCTCGCTTCGATTATTATGTGGCCTAATCCCAAAAGTTATAACTGGTCACAAACTTGATTTTGACGATTTATTAAGTAGGTACTCAAAATATATTGAACTCCCACCTCGCAATAATAGAGTTTCTTTTGAATAGAATACCGTATAAATTTTCAAATCAACATTTAAAACATTCACAAAGTTTTTATAAAATTAAAATGGATACTATCAAGCGAAATAGTCTTTCTGAAACTGGTTTGCAATTGACGCACTACTCATCCCACAAGACATTACCTATGAATGAAACTTACAGGAATATCAGAGGCGGAAGCCTTCAGCATTTTATTTTATTTGCTTTCAAAAAGAAAGGCATCAGCTAGCTACAAAAGAGCTCTTACCTTATACAATTAACTACGAGTTGTTAAGAGGAAGACATTTCTGCATTATCAAGGAAAAATATTTTTAAAATGTTGTGTTAATTTTGCCTTGTATCTAGTTACTTATTTTAGTAAGTACCTAGTAGTTGAGTTATCAGACGGGACACAGCTCCACCACATAGACACAGGATGTTCGATTTTTTTGGTTTCGGAACGAATTCACAAAACGGTTCCAGAATTTAAATCACGCGAGGATGCATTGTGAAAATCAAAATCTAGTTTTCCATTATTAGTTTGTATTCCCCATTTATTATTTTTGCAGGTAGCTAAAGCCACACTCACTTCAGCCTTTTTTAAAATTTCCTAATCCTTCACTTCACTTGCTTCAAGCTTCACTTTGGGGAATCCAGCAATAGCGCTAACAGGAATACTCTAAACACAAAGTTTGATCTGTTGCGACATAATTTTCTCAACAACAACTCATAACGTGGGTAATGAAAACGTTCTATCGCCCTTCAAGGCTTCTACAAATAGGTGTAGGGGTACTCAAGGGAAATCATAAACAAACACGCCATTGTAGCGAAGTGTGAGCTAAAGTTGCCAACATAAATAATTCTATATTTTATTTCATAAATAAGTACCGAGGCACACTTCTAGTGCCTCCTTGAGGATTAAAGGGTTAGATTGTATTTTTTCTTCTTTATTTCTTTGACCTATGTCGATATCCTCATGTATGCGTGGGTGAATAAAATATCTTTGTAAATGTTTAATCGAGACTTCGATAAAAGGTCGAGTCTTGTATCGTTTTTGTTGTACATATTGCTACTTTGATACCAACGATCAACTTTAAGCAATTCATTGGATTTTATATAATGCATTCCGTCTAAACTTGTTCTTCTTTGAGTGACGATGGACTCAAAAAACCGACAAGTATATGGCCACCTGCACAACTCTTTCGTCGGTTGTTTAAATCCTGGAAGGTGCAGGTAGCTGTGCAGGATGGGCAAGAAAGGAGATGGGGCAGACTCTGCAAAGGGGCACTGCTAGTGTAGACCCTAGCAGTGTATTTGGGACGGGTCGATTATACCCCATTTGACTAGATTACTTCTACAGCGGTCAACCTAGGCCCGCAAACGGTTAAGAGATTTCCAGATTGGTCACTGCAGTTCCATCCTAAACTTGTAAAAAAACCTTTACGATAGTAAAACCCAACGATTTCACATCGGATCTCATCCAAATTAAAGCTGTAAACATCCAAAAAAGCGGTCAATTTCAGCTTCCATTCAAGCCTCTATACCAACTCATAGACACACTGACCTGCTCTAAAAAACCCTAACGAGCACTGAAATTTAATATTTAAAAAAATGTTCAAACTGTCCGCTCATTAACTAGGTCTTAACTTACTCATCGCTGGTCTGCTAATTACAGGAACATCTGTATCACACGCTTGTACATGATACGGGCATTAAGTGCGCCCCATTGTCTCAGGGGCTGTCTCGTGCATCAAATGACTTGTTTTTTATCACTTATTCTTTGTGTCGTGTTTTCCTTACGTAAGGAGTAATTTGCGCTGGGGAATCGTGTTTTGGTATGTAAAGGATTTTGGCATTTGTTGAGATTGTCTTATTTGTTATACTAGCTGAACCGCGCAACGTCGTCTGCGTCACATGAGAGAGAAAGAGAGAGGGTTAGAGAGAGTGTGAGTCAACCATAGAAGTTAGACGTTCTTATGCTATCGCGGACTTTTATTAAAACGTTTTAAGATGAACCATTCCCTCAAATATGATTGTTGCGTAACTTTAATCGTATAAGCAGCGTTTGCAACGGAAGCTCTCAAAAGAAATAAAAGGAGGGAAATTTTTAAATGATAACATTAATGCTCCTTTTAGTTGTAGCGTGATGTTAGATAACCAAAAGCTTTCCTCGATAAATGGACTATCCAACACTAACCAGTAGTTCCTGTAATTAGCGCGTTCAACCAACCAAACAAACAAACTCTTGAGCTTTATAATATTAGTATAGATTCAAGTGGGTAACAATTTAGTTTCTTCGATATATTTGCATTAATCGATAAAACACCTCTACTTATGCTTACTTACCCATCTACTTATGTTTTTCCAAATAAGGGCTTGCCTCGACAGCCTTACTTCTTAATTCTTAGACACTCTATGACAGTCATCTCCAGCTAGTTCGAAACGCATCGAAGTTCTCATCAAAGGTGCAGGAAATTAGCCCAAACACGATTTTTCAATTTTAAATGGGACCAACTTTGAGATTTACCTACGCTTTTTACAAAAAAAAAGGACCAAAAAGTTAATATACAAAAAATATACGCGTCGAATTGAGAACTTTATCCTTTCAAAAAATCAAATTTGAAGCAGCTGACACGGGCGACGGTCATTCTTTCACGGAAAATCTTAACACCGCGTTTCAGAAAATGGAGTGAAATGAACAACGCCATCTATCGACCAAGCTGTTAAACTGCTAAAATATAATGCACAGAAATCATGCTATGTAAATTTTTAAAGCAGCGTCATTGTAGACTAATCTAGAGTACCCTAGGCTGTAATAACTTTTTTTTAAAGCCGGTCAGTCGATATAAAAGTTATCTGGTGAGCACATTTTTAGTCATTAGTACCATTTTAGTACAATAGATGTCACTGCATCTTACATTTGATGATAAGTTCTTCTTGAACACTTTAAATTCCTATATCTTTTGATTTGATTAACCGATTACGATGAAACATTAACTAAATAATACCTCAAGATACGCACAGTTTTTATGTATAAAAGTTATCTACATTGGTTTCGTAAATTTTACGTGATGCTTGATCATCGAAACAGACAAACAGACAAAAATTCCAAAAATGCTGGAATTGAGTTCTGTTGGTTATCCTTTAACACTGGCAATTTATTTTTCGAAATATTTTCGATGTACAAAAACGATTTTTCTACAGATTTATTATATGTATAGATTTTTATGTTTTATGAGTTTGTCTTAATTTTGTCTTTGATATTCAAATCTGTTCGGAAATGGATTGGTGTTTTATTCTAGCTATTGTAGCTTCTACTTAGTTCTCCTTAAAGTTTCATCGTTTACTCTACATAAGTCATTATAATAATAATAATAATAATAATAATAAGTTACATACCTGATAGACATCGCAGTCCCCAACACGCACAACATACAGAAAACAATCACTGAAAAAATAAGTAAATACGCAGAACTCAAAGAAGAAGTAAATAGAATTTGGCGACAAGAAAAAGTATATGTAGTTCCAATAGTCCTTTCCACAACAGGGGTAATCCCAAATCATCTCATCCATAGCTTAAAATTATTAGACCTTAAAGAAACCCTATACATTACACTGCAAAAGGCTGCTATTCTAAGTACATGTAGAATCGTTAGGAAGTTTATGCAGATAGAAGAGAACGAGATAGGACCTCATCACAACACATAAACGTTCATCAAACTAACACATGCACCACACGCTTCATTTACTTTGGCTTTGGCCCGTAAATGTAGTTGAAATCCAGTCTAAGGGCTGAGAAGAAAAAACACTTTCGAAAATAATAATAATAATAATTTAATTTAATTTAATAATTGTTTTTTTTTTGTATCGTTTTATTTTAAGAAATACTTAAAAATTTAATTAGATATTTGCATCAGACACAACGATCCGTAACTTAGTTCCTAAACACACTCAAAATAGTGTTACTTGGAATTCAAATAATCAGAGACAAGTACACACCACACAATATTAAATTAGACTAGACAAAATAAAATTTTAATTAATACAATATTTTGTTGTAAAATAAAATATAAAATGTCAAAATTAAAAATAAAATAAGTCAATTTCAAAAACAAAATAATAAATTAAACATAAAATAAGTTAACTTCAAAATTAAAATAATAAATAATATATGTATATAATTATTATATTATATCCTATTAAATTCATCTCTCAAATCAAAAAATCAACTCAGCCTATTACAGTCAACTGGTAAACATATATCTCTCCCAAACTGCGCTATAACACCCAGTTCTTCGTCTTCCGCATCTAATCTGATCCAGCCACAAACACACATAATAAATCTTTTGGTACGTGTTACTTCTAATGCTCATCTTCATCACCAGATTGTTGAGCTAGTCAAGTCTACGTTTGATTGGCATCATCAAAAATTCTCAAGCATCATTTTCGTTGGTTACTCGTTGGTACTCCGACCTCTTATAGGTTCGCGGCATCGTCTCAAGGACGTTCTCCTGCATCAATTGGGTTGTTTTTTGTTGCTTTTTTTGTCTGGTCTACCTTATATGGCCTGAATTTTGCGATGTCATGGTATGTGGATTAGGGCTCAAAAAGTGGTTTTCTTTCAATGTTGATGCTCTTTCCGCTATCTATCTTCTTTTACAACGTAACTAAAAATCTATACTAATAACATAAAGAAATTAAATTTGTTTTTAAATTTCTAAGTTTGTATGTAGGGAGTAATCTCCGGAACAAATGATTCAATTCTTAAAATTCTTTCACTGACATAAAGCTACATTATTCGTGGGTGCTAAAGGCTATAAATTTAGTTTATGTGATGTATATTAGCCGAGCTATCACAATTTTTGCGGACGAAGTCGCGAGTGAAGTGCTAGTATTACACATACGTATAAAAGTAAGATCAATATCAAAAAGTTCTCCCTACAGCTCGTTTGAAAAATCCTTGCGTCGTATTTTCCTTCCGTATAGACAGTAATTTGCTCTTATTGTGAACGACGACATACATTTCCATGTGAATATGTTACATGGCTTTTTATTTCGACAAAAACATAAAACAGTTCTTCTTGGAAATAAATAAGATTTTTGTCGAGAGCTTATTAACGATTTTAGATTCATCTTGATCTTATTACAATTTTGGGTCGACGCAGCATGTCTTCTTCTTTCATACTTCTCTATAAATTGTTAAGTCAGTTGTCGCCCCGTTTCTAGCGATGTCGTTAGATAATACATATTTTTCTAAAACATAATAGCTTGAACATAATATTTATTAACATTGATTTACTGTGAATCAGTTCAAGTGCAATCCAATAAGTTTTAAAATTTGGCGACAATAGGCATGACGACAGTATCAAAAAGTCAGTTAGAGTATTGGAAATTAATGGACACGTATTTTTTGTTTTTGTAAATCAATGAATATTGACAAAGATAAAACACATCAAAACTCGGGAGTGGGGGCTCGTGACGTCAGAACTAGGTAAAAATTATACCTAGGCGTGACGTATTGAGAATTTTAAAAGCGTCGTATCTTCTTTTTTTTTGTCGTCTCGCTTATTGGGGGAGGACTATGTCCAGCAGTGGACGTCTTTCGGCTGAAATGATGATGATGATGATGATGATGATCAATACGAAACATTTATTCGTCTTTCAGAAGCTACATCCATAATGGCTTCTTCGATCATTCCTTAACTGTTAAATCCATCCATACCGAAACTCCAGACTTTCCTCAGATCATGAACATACACACACATACACATAGCCATATCATGACTAGTGACTACCAACTACTTTGTGCCATTTAATCAAAACTAAATGCACAATTTCCTATAGTTAGCCACTTTAGGCTCCGACAAAATGTTAACTATCTTCTATGTTACGTCAAAGGGTTCTCAACAACTTGTAACTAACTTGTTCAAATCCCTTTTCAAGTGTAGGTAGGTATCACTGGAATACATAAGCACATCAAGTCTTAACTTGTCGATAACTAACGGACTTTCAGCACCAGATAAAAAGATACAGAAGTTCCGCTCCATACGATATCGGTATATCTAAAGATATTCTTCAAATATTCTTCTTTCTCCAGGCGGCAGCGGCTTTGTGGTTGACCATAACTGCAAGCGACAAGGCTGCTGTGATTTCAATTACGAACCCGAAATCTCCACTTTGACAAAAACAGCATTTTCCTTCTTCAGTTTCGTGATAGGTAATCATTTCTCAAACAAAAAGTACGTTCTGTCACTTTGTCAGTGAGAGCCAGTCAGTGCAAGCGGGAAACCCTAGAACTAAAATAAATGTACCAAGTTTGACTTTTCGATGCATTTCCTTGAACTGCATACTTAAAGTAGTTATACTATAGGTACTACTGGTTTACGGTCTGCGGTCGCCGGACGACCGCAGCGTCAGGTGGTGATGTCATCATCTACAAGTGTCTCGACGAGGGAGTACAGCCACAATATCGCGAGTGCGCTTGCACTTACTGTACTTGAAGCATATTTTTTGGTCGCTGTTTGTAGCTGACCTTCTGTTTCTATCTATGTTAATACCTTCAGTTTGGAAATCATTACAAGCACACTGTAATTTCAAGTGGCGATGCTAGGTTATTTAGTGATATTGGAAACTTGGAAACATAAACGCTCTATGAAACATTTATGCGGGTACTAAGTTGAAATTTACTTGTACGGGTACCTGAGCCACAGTTCAAAGTGTTTGCTTAGGTCTTCAGTATTGGTCATAAAATTAAACTGGTATTAGTTCTTGGCAAAGCACAGGCTATTTGTACCCCAAGTTAAGTTTATCAAACCTTCATTATATTATATGCTTGCTGAAAGCCGCCATTGTTACGAGTATACATAGACCTTTAGTTGTATCGTTACGGCCGCTTGCGGACAATTTTAAAATTTCATGCATCAAATATTTGTATGAATTGTGATAAATTCACACACGCTTTCAAAATACAGGGGTTGGCTGAAATGATGGGTTAAAATCTGAAAGCGTTTTTTTCTGTTATGTCGAAAAGAGCAGAAACGTAATAAAATTTCGGGTGCGTCTCAGACCAACCTGTACATGTGAGGCTACTGAACGAAGAGCTATGTGATCCCTTTACTCTATTTGTGAAGGTACCAACCACTCTTCACGAACAGATGATGACGATCACATTGCTTCATCATCATCATCATTGCACTGCTGGACATAAACCTCCCCCAAGTGTCGCCACATTGACCGGGTCCGGTGGTACTCGCATCCAGCAGATTCCCGCATTGGACAATTGCTTAATTCTATATTATTTAGGTAATAGTTTGTAACTTACATGTCGCAGTAAAAAACCATCGCCATAATGAACAGTTCAACAGTCATCTCAAAGTAGTATATAGATACATAGACTTAAATAGTAAAGTCTATTAAGGTTTGGGAGTCGAGAGTCGTCACACAATGGGTGCCAGAAGACGGGCGTCATTGACGAGAGAGGCCCAGAAAACTCTGGCATGAGGACTTAGAGGCGTTTGTGCGAGATTAACTGGAGAAAACCGAAGGGAAGAGAAAAAGACAGAGAAAAGTACTTCCACTCTTCTCTCAATGCTATGTGGGAGGCCTTTGCCCAGTAGTGGGACAATATAGTTTCAGGAAAAAAAGTTAGCTAAAAATATACTGATACTATTTAGTTCCACAAAACAAAACATTCCACTTCCACATTAAAAATACGGCCAAATAATTTCATAACATGTTCTTTGACTCCGATAATATTAAACTCTACTTAATATATGAAAGAAACAACCTTTTCCATGTACCAGGAATACTTACATAAAAACAACAATACGTATAATAATGTACCGGATTTATTATATAGGGTACTTTCAAACGATATTGCTTATATTAGATTTTTTAAGGCCCGCGTCCTAGAACAGTATTAGGCAGTTACGTAATACTCAATATGGTACAGCGAAGCGAGTTTGTTTTGAATAAATAAGATCTTGATATCTTGGTTCTGATTATCTTGCGCTGTTTTTTAGGGTTCTGTTGTAATAATTATTGTTTTGGTAGGTTTTTTGTCTATAACAAAAATGTTGGAATAAGTTATTCTTAATTATGACATCGTATCTTTTTTAACCGGCTGCTAAAAAAAGGAGGAAGGAGGTTGTGTATTCTGCCAGCATCATTTTTCATGTTTGTTGTTACAGCATTTCTCTGTGATTACTTCTTTTGGCATTTGGTAGAAGAAGATGCACGAGCGTGATCCCCTATAAATTTTATTTCAAACTATACTTTTATTAACTTTACTTTGGTAGCTTTCTTTAGTCGCTGTTGCAATTGTTATAAACATTAAAAAATATATCATGGATTGCAAATCAAAAAAAATATATAAGAAATCTAATGGCGTAATAACTCCCCTACAAGTGCACTGGCAAACATCACTGGAACAGTCCAACGATGACGTCTTTAAGCAATCAATTGATTCATATTCTTTGTCTGAACTCTTTTTCCTCTCTGTTCTACTCACACTTCACACGTTTTCTTTGAGAAACAAATACCCCCAAACTTGATTACCGCTCATTTGTTATTAGGGATAAAATCAGTAGACGCTGTGTTTGATCCTTTTGTGTTTTTTTGCTTATTATCCTCTCTGGTGTGCTACGTGACTATGAGATTATTATCATTAGCGTTTGGTAGACAGAAATCAATTGGCTTCTAAATATATGTACAGGTAGGTGGAAATTAGTTCATTTATAGGAAACAAATTTTAAAATTTACTGTCTGTTCTTACATCACCCCTAAATCAATGAAAACAATCCTTATGAATGCGATGAACTCGAAAGTAACAAGGTCAATTTTCATTTGATTTTCATGCCTTGGTTGCTAGTTATTTAGTAAATGTACGTGTCTACAATTTGAATCCACGACCAGACATACTCGTAGCATATTTGCCAACCCTCTGAACCAATTGTACTACACATTTTGTTTACGATTTCAAAGATTAGAAAAGATTTCAATTACTTTTGAATAATAATTGCATAATATCTGAATCACCAATACCAGCAGTAGACTACGTTTAAAGTATGACTACTCAACGAACTAACATAAACTATAATTCAAAAAATTCCAGACTCATTTAAAGCTACCCTAACTACGAACAGTTCAAGGCATTTTAAAGTCTTCTCAACACGTCACTAAGTACATACTCCTCTAACATATTCAAACGACGCACATAGAAACAAAGCGCTGAACCGTCAGTGCACTAGCACTACTCGTATACTGCACTCGAACGAAGTGGAAGGGTGCGCGTTGGACCAATGACGTCACCTCCCACCCTTGCACCATGTTTTTACATACGCGTGTGAACAAACATGGCAGTATGGCAGACGTGAGCGTGAATACGAATGGCCACTAAACGCCACTGTGTATTAATGACAACGAAAATTCATTATGTTTTATTGTGACCTTCGCCAGTTTGTTTGTAATTAAAATTCTGCTGTTTTACTTTTCTGCTTTATAGCTGAGCCAGTATTTGAGCAGAGTTTACGACATGATTGTTGTTTAGCTTTTTAAATTGTTAATTTTCGCGGGAAAGTTTGCGTGACGTTAATGGGGGAGGCGTTTCGGTTTTATGTCTTCCAGTGTGCAGTACTGAATTTTGGGTCTGAATAATTTTTTGTTTATCATATAATTATTGACGAAAAGTGAGAGTTTATAAAAGAGAAGCTGATGTAAAGTCAGCTTTTTTGGCTGATACTGTGATTGTATCACATAACCCATTAACACTGAAGGATTTGGCAGTAGTGTAGATATGCTATAGGAAGTATACTTACATTTCCCCAGTAACGTTTAAGGCCCTTGTAATGGGGCGAGTCTCTACAAACACACATATTTATTTTTTGTTCTTGAACATATAGTTACAGAGTTAGTGGAGTTCAAAATACCAACTCTTTCAGAAGTTTTTTTAGAAATACAAGTATTTAAAACCTCCATGACCACTGTAATATTCAATGCCTCCATCAGCATAATGTATTGAGTACGCTACGTTGAGTCCTATAAAAAACGTGACATTTCACCTAAAAAAAAGTTATTTCCCAGCTATCTTTTTTGCGTAGAGTTACTTAGTTTGATATACAGAATGATTAACTGAGGGCTTCGTGAATAAAAAATTATAAAGCTTTTATTGTGATTTCTATAGCAAATAATTGCACTACCTATGCTAAGACGCATCTAGTTCCCAGAGAACAGTAATCAAAGTAACAAACCAATTGTTTTACTAGTTCTCACAAACGTGATCACAGATTAATAGGGTAGAATTTCTCACAACCTCTTAATCACTCAGTACCGGGTATTGAGTAAGAGGTCTTCGCTTAATCGAACGTGTCGGATTTGAACGTCCATCTTAATTATCTAATACGTTTGAAGGATGTTGGATAATTGTTCCATGTATTTGCTGGTAAAGAATGGTCTATCTCTTTACAATGCATTGTGTAAAAATAGATGGGCACCTGCGTTTTTCTGCTAACACAAACTTCCTAACTGCCATCACATGTTGTGTGGTTAATGGTGGCATTTTTTCGAATTTTAGACCATAATAGTCATTTACTGGAAGAAGTCGTGGCTAAATATCTAACAACAGACGCACGGGTTGATCTTCAAGTTTACAGTGCTTGCCTAGGTCGTTCCGTGAATTGGTGACCAGCATTACATACCGAGTTTCCTCCGTGCCTTAGAAAACACGTTTCCGCGGCACGGCGCGTGTATCTGTATTGTATTAGGCCTCGGACATGAAGTCAGCGGGAGCGGGGCGGCGGGGGCAGCGCAGCGGCGCGGGGAGCGGTGCGGCAACGCTGTACCCGGTCTCGAAGCCAGTGGGCAGATCGCGCGGCGCTAGGGCAGCGTAGTGTTGTGTTATGAGAAATGAGTATCTTTATTCGGGAACGCAATGTCTAAACAGCGACTTCAACTTCTTTTTGATATTAATTTCTTCCTTTTTTTTTTTTTTCGGATGGGAAATCATCAAATGACTTCTCCCGCTCTGGGCGGAGCAGGAGGGAGTGTCAGACTTTTACTGACTAAAACCCATCCATGTTCCTTCATCGCCCTTTGTGTTCCGGGGCCACGGTATCTCTTTCGAACAGTCCCGCCACCCCGGCAGGCATCGGTCCTTGCGGACCCCTTCCTTTTTGCTGACTCTCTTTGAAGCGCGCGTGGAACACGAACGCGCCGTCGACACGGCCTGTCATCATGAGACGGACGAACGGCAAGCTAGCCCATAGCCCACCGTCCACAGGCCCGTGCCTACGGTGGCCGGGGGCCACGTGGTGGCCCCGACGCCCGAGGCGTCTCCCGCGGCGGCCGGGACGCTGTGAGGTTCTCTCCCTCTCACGTTCCGCCACCTCCTTCTCTAGCATTACTGCTTCGCAGAAGGAGGTGACGGCGTCCCATTCCATCTCGCTCCGGACCATGGCTTGCACCAGGGCCGGACGCGAGAGGTCGCCGCCGCCAATCGCCGCTTCGAGGACACGGCGGTGTTCTGCCCACGCGGGGCACACCTCCACCGTGTGCTCCACCGTGTCCTCCGGTCGATCCTCGCAGTGGAAACACCCGGGCGTTTCCTCCCGCCCGATTCGGTGCAGGAACCTCCCGAAAACACCGTGTCCGGTGAGGACCTGCGTCAGGCGGAAGGTGAGGACGCCGTGGCGTCTCTCCAGCCACTCCTCAAAGAGGGGACTTATCGCCACTATCGTGGCGTGCCCTGCACGGGGTTGCGACAGTCGCTCTCTCCATGTCGCCATGAGATCCCGCCGGAAGTCTGTACGCTGAACGACAATTTGTCGCGGCAGCGGAGTTTCCCCCCGGCGAAGCGCCTCCGCGCGCCATTTATGCAGGCGCGCGAGGACTATCGCCTCCAGATCCCATGGCGGCAATCCGGCAAGGAGGCACGCCGCCTCGCGGGCGATCGTGCGGTACCCACGGGCCAGCCTTACGGCTACCACCTTTTGGGGCGCGTTCAGGTAGTGGGCTGCACGCAGCCTCAAGGAACGCGCCCACACCGGGGCCCCGTAAAGGGCCATGGACCGCACGACTCCCGCGTAGAGCCTCCGGCGGGAGGCGTTCGGCCCCCCCAGGTTGGGCAGGAGCCGCCTGAAGGCAGCCCCAGTCCGTTCCAGTTTGGGGGCCAAACGTCGGAAGTGCTCCACGAAGTTCCACCGGCTGTCGAGGACGAGTCCTAGGTACTTCAAAGTCGACTCGACACCGATGGATACCCCTCCTACCGTGAGTAAGGATCCCGGAGGTGGCGCATTCCGGGGTACATGAAAGCACATGGCCTCGGACTTGTGCAATGCCACCTCGAGACCCAGTTGCCGGATCCTCTCAACGACTATCGCAACCCCGCGTGTCAATGTTGAACGTGAAATGTTTTGTGGTAGAACTCAATGTAACGCACTCAAAACATTGTGCTGGTGGATGGATTGAATAGTACGGGGGTCGTGGAGGTGTTTAAAACCCTAACATTAAAACTTGTATATAAAAAACTTGTCAAAAAGTTGGAACTTTGACCCCCATATCTCCGTAACTAGAAGGTTCCCAGGTACCTATGGTGTAGACCAAAAAAATATCGCAATGAGACGGGGAGAACAAGTGCCTTTCGATTTCGTTATGAGGTTTTTTACATCCTTTATGAAGGGGTCAAAAGTCCGGAAAAATACGTGTTCAGTGTTCACATCTTCGCGATATCAACACGTAATATCGCCTTTTTTGCTATTCCCTACGGAATTTATTCCGATTATTTATTTGATCGTCTATTTATTACAACCGAATACACAAAGCAAACGGCAATATATTATATAATATATTCAAGTTATCCAATTTACCTCCCTAAAAATATACCCATGATGAAACACAGGTAGGTAGGTACATTAATATCGGAACGAATAGGTACACATTTGAAAATCATTTTGTTAAATGGGTAGCCCCGGTAGGGCTAAGAGCAAACGTGCGGAAAATCTCATGGAGTTTTTTGCTATTCAAGTAAATTACCTCTATTCTGGAGGACCCATTACCGGGAAAATCTTAAAATTAAAAGATCCTAATATTACATTTATTACCTTTTTATTAATTTCCAGATGGTATACGTAAATAAATTAGGCACTATAGTCAAAAAACTGTTTCTCAAGTATATTCACATCTCATATTTACTGATCTACTTTATAAAGTATTTTGTACTTAAAATACTTTACTATTATGTAGGAACTAAAAATACTTGACAAAAAAGATTTAATAGCGATTTCAAGAAAACACGGGTAAGTATTTATCAGATCAAATGTCGGAAAAAAGGTATTTAGAAACTAAAAGCAAATATCAATATCAGTTTATCTCTGGGCAAATTAGGACAAATAGCCAACGGGTAAGTATCTTATGGTGTTCGTATGAAATGATGGTTATACATCACTGTTAAGTGCGACCCTACAGACCATGGGGCCGTTTAGGGACCTTAGAAGTCTCCTATTACCATTGTAAAGGAAAAGAATAATGCTACTCGGAGGTAACATAGATAGGTATTTTTGTAAAACGTCAAACATTTTGTTGTATTTAAATTATTTTACATAGTGGGTCTGTGTGCCTGTGTGCCCTTGTCTCTATGGGTACTAAAAAAAGGGCATTTATTCAGACTAGGCTGGTAATCAGCACTTTTTGACCACGTGAGACAGCTGCCCAAAACGCGATATTGCAACACCTGAAGATACATTACACAAAAGTACTGAATTTAAAAAATCGTTCCTTAAACGTTCGATGGTAGATCATCAAACTATTGTTTACAAGTACAATAGACAAAGAAAACGTAACAACAATATAAAAAATAGACATAGAAAACGTAACTACAATATAAAAAATAGACATACTGGTTAGGCAAAGCCCTTTTGAATTATTTCGTGATTCTGCCCTCGGCCTCTGAAGGATCAGTTTCGGGAAATCTCATGAGATATTTACTTGAACCCAATGATATTCTAATAAACAGATATGTTATACACCTACAAATCAACCGAGAAAAGTGTTCCGCACGGCAGCGGCTGCTCACGTACACGCAGTGACGCAGAATAAAGGCAATATGACCCAATTGGGCCGTTTTCGAGTCTTCACAATTGAGCGCTCAAAACATATCTGTTTACTAGAATATCATTGCTTGAACCTTTGCTTTAAGGTGTGCAGCTAATAAATATTCTAATAACAAATACATAATCTAGCTACAACATAACTCGTACGTACATGTTCTAGACACGAGGTAAAACTTTTACCAGATAAGATTTCATAAGGTCTTAAATTTCAATTTCAGAGGATCAACGCGAGCATATGTAGACTGAGGCAGGCAACGCCGGGTCGTGTGCCGAAGCTAATTCTTACATCTAACTTCTTATGAAGAAAATTTCATTTCATTACAACGGATTCGTTTAAGGTAATTTAAAGTTGTAAGTCTGGATTAGAATTTAATTCTTGAATGATATTAAACGAAATTAATTAATTCTAGTAAAAGATTTTTAGTGTCATTTTTTTATAGGACTCGTAGGATATTGTCAGTGCACTTTTAACACCCAAAAACGGTCACCAATCTAAACCAAAAGTAACATAACATATAACATCACGCCTGTAAACCATTTATGATATAAGTGCGGTAAGTTGAAAATTACAGACGAGGCGATATTGCTAGCCCGAGCCGCAGGCGAGGGCTACAAGAAAGCAGAGGCTGTAATTATTAAAGCGCACGTATGTCATACGACATTTTATAACATATTTGCGAGGAAATAAATAAAACTCGGACTTTCTCAAACGAATAAATCTTTAATCACTTATTGAAGCAGTTATAAAAATTTGAACAATTTGTAAAATTGATTATTGGCAGTTGGCATTTTTAATGTTGGCAAGTTATTATTATTATATTTTATCTCCCAAAGTTAATTTTATTCATTAAATGTTGTCCACTTTTCTGACATAAAAACTCTTTGCTAAGATTTAAAAAAGTACCGTTCGTTTTAGACGGAGCATCTTGATAAACCGTGCGTTTTACATTCCAATAATGCACAAGTACGTAATGAGATACAATACGATATTGAAATTGGTGAAATAAGAGACCCTTTACGAGCAAATGTTTTATAAAAGTAATTTAAACAATATGTTATTTTAAAAGTCCATGATTACTGCACGGCTACTAACATCATTCATCATTATCTGGCCCTTATCTCAATTCATTTGGGGTCGCCGCAGCATGTCTTCTTCTTCAATTCAATTGGCTATTCAATTGGTAAAAATACTTCCTCTCACTAACTGCCTTTTACTAAAAACCAGCTACCGTGTGCAACAGTTTTTTTTTAATTTTTAATATTTCAATCAGGATATCTATTCGCATAATATCAATGAATATGTTTTTTTTAAAACACGTTATTTCGGAGATTTACCTCACAGTTCAATTCCACGAAAAACTTGGCTTTTACAGTTAAAAAACGAATGAAAAAGTCATAACATTTTTCTGTATTTTATTCAAATTTCTTTTTGTACCTTGTCGTTTTGTGAAACAATATCAGCCCTGGTCCAGTTTCCAGTGGAACATTCGGCGACGGGCTGCGATCGCGATGTATTTGACTGAATATTTCATATACGAGTGTACAGAGAGCCTTATGGTAAGTTGTACCCTGATCGGACTGTTTAGATTTTAGACCCTTACTTTTGTATTTGATTCGTGGTATTAATTTCACCATAAGATTTGATATCGATAGCTACTGATACGGGTATCGCATTTTTTCTTAACCTACGCCATCGCAGAACCAGTCCTGCTAACCTAGACATAAGCCTTGCTTATAACCTAGGGTAAAGCTGCTTCAGCTGTTCGTAAGAGAGATTGGATTGGACCGCATGCAGAAAAAAATTAAAATTCAGTATTTTTCATCCGATTTTGTTTGATCTCACATTTACCACCAAAATTATTCCATTCGAAAACAATTCAGTAAAAATCGTCAATACAATCATCATAAATTTCGTTAATTCTAACTGCTACCTAATCATGGATCGACTATGTGAAGGATGATATGGGTAGATAGGAAGTGAATACTGAGATGAGGAGTAAACGAGAAGTATGGGAGAAGAAGACATGCCACGCCGACCTCAAATAAATTGGTATAAGAACAGCACCTGACTAACGGTTACCTACCTCACCACACCCAACAACGCAGGACCAAGAACTTTAGTTGAACTACAGCCAACTCCCAACTTCTTGGCGCTGAGGAATGGTCCCATTATGCCTGTGACTGATTTCTTATTTATTGGCCACTCGTGAGCTTTCCTACCCTACTTACACGAATTTGCATTTTATGATGAACAATGCCTGCGGATTTTGGACATAATATTGTCCAATGTGGGCCAAAAAATATTATCGCTTTAATGGTGGTAGAATAATAATTAGTGGGTCGTCTGTTCTTTTAGTTCAGTTATTTTACACAGATGCTATTTAAATGGGCCATTTGGCACTTCGTACCGTAATACATATTATGAAGTGAATGGAAGTGAACGGAGTGAACTATAGATCCGTATGTCTGTTACGTTTTTAAGCATTAACAGCTGAACGAATGGTGATTTGGCTCATAACTGGAATTGAACTGAGTAAGGACCATATGAAGAATACTTTCATCCCGGTATTTCTTTGCAATTAGGATAGTTTTCGACCATCTTGCGGGCGAACGTGAAGCCGCGAGCAATAAGCTTGTCTGATAAATTGTAGTTGTTTTCCCTAACATGTAGCCTTTCAGGCAGTACATAAACTATGTTCAGACAAGTGTAGCAGTTAATTACTTATCACCACAACCCAACCTAGTAATACTGGGTTGTGGAGGTCAGATAGACAGTCACTCTATGTAAAATACTGGTATTCAGTTGCATTCAGTTCGACTGGAAGCCGACCCCAACATGGTTGGCAAAAGGTAGGCAGATAATGCAATGCCCACCAATTTAATGCAACTTTTCCTTCTCACGAATATTCGAAATATCACAGAAACACATACTCCCCACACACCAAAGCAAACCAAAACAATAACAAAAACAAACTACCAGATCGAATTTCATTCCAAAAAATGGCATTTTACGATGCACGGAACTTTGCAAGCGTAAAGAGATTCATGAAATATTATCGAAATATTTTCAATACTTTACAAAGGATAAAGGATGCTTAACGAATACTAGTTTTCATTGGCAATATTGCTTTTGTTCACTGACATGAATGGATTACTCTTATTGTGTTGATATTAAACGGGATACTTCACGTTGGCTGATAAACCAATTGTATTTTTTATTTCAAAAGTATATGCTCGAAATATGACTTATTGTTTCTGTTTTGATTGAAATTATAAGTAGTATGATAGTCTTTGGCGATTGTTTTAGTTGAATATATCAAAAGACCTCCACGATAAATTGGACAGTTATTTTTAACCTTTACATTAGTAGTCAAGTACCTACCTTACTATCTTTTTATACTTGTCGGCGCGAACGTAGACCATACAGTAGATGTAAGTCCAAAGATTTCATACTTTTACCAATAAATATTTACCAAAAAAAAAACTCTAAATAAAATTACCCTTTTAGTCCCAAAGGAGGTAACTTAGCACTTTGAAAAATAGTCATAATAAATTCCATTTCGAATTTCCGAATTCTCAGTAACCACTCAGAATCACTGATGCCTCAATGCTGTCTATATCAAAATTTTATTTAAATCTTTGGCCAAGGAATGGCTGTCAAAAATTCATCGGAACCGTTAACACGTACTCACGGCCTGAATAAAACATTAAAGTAGAAACCAGAAATTGCTTTATAATTTATTAAATCGAACAATTTTATAGCAACATGAATATGCTTTTATTTTGGAAAATATAGGATTGGAATTTGCCAATATCTGGTTTGGTGTTTGGAGGTCTCAAGAAGATCTTCGAGACAGATCGAGGTATAGATTTTTATGTAGGACCAAAGCTAAAACAAACAAACATAAACTCACGCCTTTTTCCTGTGGGGGTAGGCAGAAACCACAGAACGCCACTTATCCATAGGATACATACTTAGACTTCGTCGTTTGAAAACTAAAGTAATACTATTTACTTATTTGCCCCGGTTTGTACTATACCAGGAGAAAATAATTGGATTTCAGACATTTTGCTTCCATTTTAATACATAAACAGAAAAATACGCACGTTTTATACCCAGCACGCTTTTATTACTGCAGATATGACGTAATTCACAATTTCGTATGGGTCCTGAAAAATCCCTTCAAAAAAAATTCTAATTTCCCAGTGAGCACAGATTAAATCACGTGTCATTTTATTAAAACAACATTCACCGTGACCGCTCGGCCGCCGCTTTTGGCCCGGTATTTGATATAAGTACGGTCACCAACATTGGTTTACAAGTCAGGACAAAAAACTGGAAAATTGGAACTCAAATATTACTACTATAAGAATAATAAAACAGAAACGTATTTGAAGATTTTCTGAGACAGTCTTGGTGAAAAATCAGTTTTTTTTTCTAATCGACCTATTATTATTTTGGTTTTAATCATCAACGGTTTTTAAATTTAGAGCTCAGCAAACAATAATTCTCAATGAATGTAAATACCAATGTTGAAAAACCATTGTTTACTTTGTTGTTAAGAGTCGTTATACGTTTGATTCTATCTTGCTACGGCCGCCAGTTATGCATGGTGAGGTTCGCATTATTTTAAGGGCTCTTCTTGTCACCAATAAACACAAATACACCTAATATTACATGAACCTTATTAAAACGAAAAAAAAAGACGAATTCATTTCCAATTTTAAAAACCATCCGACACCCACATGTAAAATAGACAGAAAATTCAAAAATTCAAACCACCTGGTAACCCTATAAAAACGAAATGTTATTCGGAGCTCGCGGTCAAAAGAGTTTCGTACATCGGACGCTGCATCCCTGTATTTGCATTATCTAGATTCGACCGGGCCGCTCCCATCTCGCGCTTTGCTATATCAAATACAATTTGCGATAGAAGATTTTGTTGGATTTTCCAGTTTTCCTGTGCGTTTCAGTTTGTGTTGTGCAAATGCAGCTAACGTTTTGAAGTATTCAATTTGTTTAATAAAAACTAAAAGCGTAAGCTTTTGCGTTTCTGGTTTTGAATGTTCGAACCTTAAGGTACGGTTTATAACTACTTTATTCACCCGATTGTTTAAACTCTTTATGAAAACTGTTTATAAATATGTATGTCATTAATTTCATGACATAGGTACTGTACTAAAATATTATACGACTGTATTGAACAAAAACCGTGTCCGAATGCATTTTGAAAATTAACAATAACAATGCGTTGTTACAATCACACAAAAGGATCCCATCTCATGCCTGTCATCATGCATAGGTGGATGGCCCCATCCAATGACAAATGTAACCTTTGCCTATTAGGCAGAGTCAGCCCTGCCAAAAATATGTACCAATATACGGACTAAAACCCATTTTATTGTCCGTAACGTTCCACAAAATTATTGTATCCACGTATAACTATGGATGGATACACAATTATGAAACAATGGTTTAAGGTTTTGGGGTACAGTATTACCCAGTACTAACTGGGTTGTGAAGGTCAGATAAGCAGTTGCTCCAAGTAAAATACTGGTATTCAGCTGCATCCGGTTAGACTGGAAGCCGACCCCAACATAGTCAGGAAAAGGCTAGGCAGGCAATGATGGTTGAAGATTTTCTTTGTCTTTTTAAAACATTTTTTTGAGACTGCCTGTACAAGTACAATACTAGACACACCTACTATGCACTTTAAGAATCGTTTCACCGTTCACGCTCATATTTCAGCGACAAAATTTGAGTATCATGCAGGCCAAAAATAATAGCAATTTTTTCCAAAAACCTAAATAACCTCGAAATGTCAAACAACTAATCACACGAACACCCAAATTCTTAAGCTCCTAAAGAATGTATAGGTACTTACAAGTATTTAGGGCGGCAATAAATTTTCCTTTTATCGCGATTCCAAATGCTACCCCAGGAGTTACGTGACAAACTCCTCACTTCATTAGAATGAGGCGTGACTCGATTGGTAAAAGACTTCACTATCTTCGGGACATTTCAATAGACTTGTTTTTGTAGGTATTATAGGTAGGTATCTAGCTGTAGGTCTTTGTAATTAGTGGTGAGTAAGATCTTAAGAAACTGTTTGACATAATGGGAGATTATTTCGTCTGCTTACGGGTAAAAAGTAATAAGTGCAGTTAGTGTCAATTCGAGTAAATGACTTTTTAAAGTTTACGTTTTAATTTGATCTAATTCAAACTCTTTAATCAAAAAACTGATAAAGCAAAATGTTGCACTAACTATCCTACTTTTTAGATTTACTCATATATAATATTTGGTGTACGTAAAAACTGTATAAAATTAATTTGAGATCGGAAGGGGGTCGCATTATTAATATGTTTTAACTGTAAATAACAAACATGTTATATCTCCTGAATTCATTGATTTCAAAAGCTCATTTCAGTTTTTTATAATAATTTATTATATTTTACATCAATTACTGGATAGGAAAGATTATTTTTTTAAAAATTCCGAAGATATTGATATTTTTGCTATATTTAACCTGTTTTACCTGTAAAGTTTTAGTGTAAGTATGTCTATTACTTAAACTGAAACTAATCATGTTTATTACTTATCACAAAATTTTGGTAATCAAACTTGTATCTCGAAAATGAAGAACAATCAAACACTTTTGTAGTTTGGACGGTCATTATGGCGTTTTCATAAAGACTTCTCAGCACTTGGATGGCATCGCTGCAGAGACTCCAGAACTGACCAGGTCTCGATCAGTCAAAAGCCTTCTCATAGTCCACAAATGCTAGACACAGAAGCCGATTATATACTTCGGACTTCTGTATAATCTGCCGCACTGTGTGGATGTGGTCTATGGTGTTGTATCCTCCTTGAAACTCGTCTTACACCGGTGGCTGGAACTCGTCGTGTTTTCGCGCTAGACGATCCTTGACGACTCTTGAAGACAGCATAAACACGTGGCTAAGGAGCGAAATGTTCTCCCAGAGAACAGGACTGAGTTGATAAGCTATAAAACCGAGAGGAAGTCGACTTTTAGGAGAGGTTCGGGCTCTCCTAAAAGTCGACTTCCTCTCGGTTTTAGAAGCTCAGTCATTATCCCATCCTCACCAGGGGCTAGTCCATTTTTAAGTTGTCTAAGAATCGCCTCGATTTTATCTTGGCTGACTTCTGGCAGGTCTTCTGTGAAATGGTGGGTTAAGATGGCTCTGGAATCCTCATTTTCGGGATCAAATCGAGATGCATGCGATGCGTAAAACTGGCCGTAGAAGTTTTAAACTTCCGAAAGAATCTCCGGCTTCGATATCCTACTAGATTTGGCTTGTGCTGTAGCATCGAAGGTCACGTCGTACCAATTGTCTAATCATTTTGGTTAATGCCTGTAGTTCTGCCGAAGTGATGGGTAGGTTTTCACGTCGTTCCGTCATAAGCTCCTAAGTCTCTTCCGCAGCTTAGACTTCCTGCCCGTACGTCGTATTTTGCAAAAACGCGTCACTTCCTCCTTGAGGGTTTCCACTATTTGGTCGAGCGCCTGTTCAATATTATAACTTTTGTACCTAAATGTTAATTAATAAATAGAGCAATATTGTCTTGTAAATTAATCAAAGAACCGAAAATAACCAAAAAACCCTGGTAGCCTGGCAATTTTGGACAAACCCCGAAAACGGTTCCGGAAAATGGCCGGTTTTAGATGCCCTAGCGCGTACGCAATGTGACAACTGCGATCGATCGCTCTCGTTCTAACTGGTAAAAAAGCATAAATAGGACATTTATCTAGTTTTTTCTGTAGAAAAATTTGCAAACTAAGTAGAAGTATTTAGCTAGTAAAATGGAATAAATAACTTTAATATAGTTATGTTGTTTAAACTATAAGATTTATAACATAATAAATGCATTTATGATCTTTTCACAGAATAATTCTTACTATTTTACTATTTAAATTATAAAATGTAAAAAGCTTTAACCATATTTATTGTTGTTTAACTGTTTAAACTAAAAAGGATTTAAGGCATAAGATTATTTATTATGTTATACTGGAACATTTTTTCAAATTGTGAGGAGATATCACTTTTTCAAATTCACTATCTCTGCAGCCATTGGACATAGCACTTATTCGGTTTTACCAGTAGATAGAGCGTAAAAAAATTCATATAACTGCATTTACAACTCGATTTAGTAAAAAAATGCATTTATCATGTTTTCGCAGTAAGCAGACGATTTGGAGATTAGAGTAAGTAGATCTCTGATAATAAGCTTTAAACAGGCACGTGTCTGTAAAAAGAACTGTAGCTTACAACAAAAGGAATTTACTTCTAGGGCGTAATTCACCAAAGGAACTGAACGCAGTTTAGATGCATTGTTCTCATTCAGCTTCATTAGAGAAGTTTACCCTAAATTAAATACAAAGAAAATGTTATACTTACTTTAAAAAAACACGCTTTAGCGTAATTTTATTGCTCGTATTCTTCATAGCAAACCATTTCATTTGACACCCATATCATGGGAATGCTTAAAAAATAAGTCGTACGCCATGTTTGGGAGCCCACCATATTGGATTTAGAATATTTTCGCTTAGCTAATCACGCATTGTCATCCAAATTAAACATGTGTGCAAAATTTCAGCTAAATCTAAAACGGGAAGTGGGTCAAATTTTACTTCTAAAAAATGTTTTACATGTGTCCTGCACTTTTTGAGACATATTTCAGGAACATATTATTTCACTGCTAGACATCCGTTAAACTCAAACCTCGACTACAAAAAATATAATTTGGTGTGAAAATCCAAGAAACAAAAGATTCAAAGGAAGTTAAACTTATATTACTTAGAACTTTGAACCTCTACCAAGAAATGTCTTCACTGGAAATAATGAGCACACATACTTCAACTGGATCTCTAATACCTTTGGAATAGTTTCCCAATTTATACCGCCTCCAATTTATAGCAAAACCTTTGAAACTGAGAGAATGTTCGGACGGTATTCCGATATCAATGAATCTTAGCTCTGTTCTCGATCTTGAGACCCGAGGGCCGAGGCCGGGTCGTGACCTGCCTGCCAGGTGCAACTAAAGACTGCTTCATAACGAAGACAAAGCGAAAACCCCGATTTTTTGCATACCGAGAGTATGCAAAAAAGTCGGGGTTTTCGCTTTCAGTTTCAGCGCTCAGCAGTTTTAAAAATGGATGTTCTTTCCAAGAAAAACTCCAAGAGCAAGGTGCAAAGTGTCAAGAAAATGAATAATATCAAGAATCTCACTGAAGATAGACTTTATGGTTCATCATTAATTCATCAGTCTATTTCGTTATACTTCGAAGTACCAATTTAGCATTTAAATTGGACACTAAATTGTTAGGAAAGCACTTCGCATTCATTAGACATAATGTTTATACCCTGTTCTACAAATCGCAAGCACAAAACTTAACTTAAGTATTGTTTAAGAGCAAGTGCAACCGACAAATCTCATATTATTTCTTTTAATATCGTCTAACAAAAGATTCTTTCATGTTGGTCCGAACTTGCATAATGACTATGCAAGAAAGTTGTGAATGCTTGAATAGACTACAATGAGATTATTAGCTAATTATTCAAAGTCGTGTCGCGTCGATTGTCGCGCATAACGCGAGTGTGTTGACAGCCTTAGCTGGACCACCCGAACACCACGAGCTTTGACGCCAATCTTAAGCAACACTTATTATTTTATTTTACGGGCCACGTGTGCCACTGAAGTTTTTGGTGCAGTATTCAAATTAGGTATGACATTTTGATTTACGTGGTCTTAAAAAGATTAAAAATTCTGTAATTTTCAATTATTATACAAACGACTTTATCAAAGTAACTTCGATAAGACATTTGATAACGTAATAAAAAAGATGGTATGGCAAGAAAATGGTGCCTAAAATAATGTTTTGCAACAATTTAACTTTAATGTAGGTTAATATTTATTGAAACAACATTTTCAAATTCCATTAGACGTATAAATTATGGCAATAATCTTTTTTCTAAAAAAAACGCTGCAGATCTTTTTACACAGCAAAGAGCCAGCTGCGCTTCTGAAACTACGCTGATATAATTGAAAATTGCTAATACGGTACGTAAATAACAGTGCAGACGGTGTGTCACGACATTTTAATGTTTTATGCACAACGCTACTACGTGTTAATGGCCTCGATGAGCCCCCAACATAAATTTTAGGGCTTTTATCCCATTTTTGTGGCGTTTTGTTGAGCAATTTCCTCCACGATCAACCCGTATGTTTAATGACAACGCCGTACTCTCAAGATTGTCGTAAAAAAGCTGTAACACACGAAAATTGCTGTAAAATGCGGCAATTGGTGAAATTGGAATAACATTTCAGAACAAAAGAACTGAAAACTGTGTGAATAACCTGAATTTAAAGCATCGTAACTATAGCTGGTATAGTATTTTCTTGTATTTAATTAGCCAAAACTCGTTCGGACTCAGGACACGTTAAAGGAAACATGAAAAAGTCAAAAAATAAAATGTCTAGCAAAAGTAGCAACCTCCCAGATGAACTTGAATTGCAAGGTGCAATTCTAGCAGTAAATATTTTATTAGACCAGAATGGATGTTTCACGACGCCCAGTAAAGGTTAGATTGATATGGCTTTCAGTTAAGTCCACAGACGTATTACACTCCACTTTTACGGCCTGAGAGTTAGGATGAAAATAAACATCTAAGGTCACTCCTACCTAGTTTATCGCCGATCAACCTGCATCGGGACTCGGCATGAAATCAACTTTTCAATTTTCAGAACCTTAAAATGTCTACAAAACGTACATCCGACTCCTATACAAGGGGGCGTATAAAATTTACTACGCGCTTTCCCGAAACGATGTGTTAGTCTGTTTTTAGTGTCGATTTTACGATAAATAGCACCATTTGTTGTTGCCCATTAAGGCTTGACGACGTATAGAATGGGCACTTGAGATTGTGTGCGTCGTTCTGTGTGGATAAACTGCAGTTCCTAGCAGTCCCAATCGTTGTAGCTGTGATACATTTGAGGCGAGCAAACAAACAGTTTTAATGCGTTCGCACACACGGCTACACGTATAAATGGCGTGTAATTAGACACATATTCGAGGAGGTTTCCGACTGTTTCACTTTGAGAGTTCCTGCTTTCAGATATTACACACATTTCACGGCTTTACTCGGAAAATTCAGCGAACTGCCGACTAAATGAAGAATGTCACACTCGTTTTAGTGGTTCGTTGCTCGTATTCACGTAATTAATTTTCAAGCGAAATATATTAAGATTAATTACTACCACGTATTCTCTATGTATTAACCAGTATCGGTTTAATGTATCGGTTTAATCGGTTGGTGATTTTCAACAAAATAATTTAAGGTAGATAATTACCGCGGTGACAAAGTTAATCATTGTCTTTCGAGCCAGAAATTTTGAGCAATTTATCACAAACGCCATACTATTTTAAATGAATTGAATTGAAAAGTAATCAATCAAATAGCATTGATGTCTGTCTACGTTACTACTTCGTTTTATTTACGGCTATTATGCAAGTGCCTCAGTCACAATTATTTGAAGATTTATCGCCCATAAACATTCGGCTGAGAAGTAAACTGCGGACAGGTACAATGAACATAAAATGCATTTCCAGCGCATTATTGTCTCCAAAAGTTGCCATCAAGTGCTTTAAATTTAAATAATTGCTTTGTCGGACCGGGTTATATATTTTCGTAGCTGCTGCAAACTTTTTCTTTCAAGAATCCTTTTTCAAAACAGTGTTTCAAAAGATCAATCTGCAAACATTTTCAAGAAGTATCTTGTTAGAATGCAAAAGAAATACGCAAAGCAAACGCAACGCGAACTTTCAAGAAAAAAGTTTAGAAAACAGAACTGTAAACAATTCTTTGGGCGTAACTACTCAGCAGAATTTGCGTACCATAACTCAGAGGCGTTATTTACTTTTTTCATTAGCCAGATGGGGAGCTGTAGTATTTCAACGTCGATTATTTTCCTAATAGACTATAATAAAGGTCTGCGTGGCGTGATTTTAGCTCAGCCACTGAATTGTCGTTAGGTTTAAAATTGGCACCAATTTATTCCCTGTCGCTTTTATCACCATTTTCTGTGTTAATTGAGACATTTGCACAGAAATTGCTCGCTGTAACAGTGAATGAAAGGTCAGGGAAACGCGATAACGGTCTGGTTCGAAAGGGGAAAAATTATAACCGCGAACACCTGACGGGTTAAGGTCTATGCTTTGTAAACATGCGACGTTTTATTTTATAGTGGTGTGACACGATTTTATGTAGTAGGAAAAGATCAGGATTTGATAGCTTTGAACCCGACTTAACATAGTATTATTACAATGGAGCCGTAGCCGAGCCGTGTTTGCGGTACAAGTTTTGTAACTAACTGTTTTGCTGTACGACTATTGAGGTGCTGATTCTTCTGAAAGGTGGCAAATAGATGTTTTAAATTGGATAACCTTTGAAAATAATTAAACTAATATAGGAGGTCAAGACCACTATCTTTTTGTTAACATGTCCACTGAAGTTTCTTTGTAAAAAAAACTCTATTTGGGTTTTTTATGGTTCCGTCAGGCAAATGGCTAAAACCCTTATAGATTCGTTGTTTGGTTTTCCTGTTGAGTGTTTTCCACATGTATGAGCGATAAATAAAGGGTGTAAAAATCCTCTTTACGAAACCGAAAGGCACTGGTTCTCCGCATCATTGCGATAATTTTTTTGGTTTACACCATACGGAGATATTTGGGGTCAAAATTCCAACTTTCTGACAAGTTTTTTTTTTTAAACAAGTTTTTAAGAAGGTTTTTACTTTAAACACCTCCAAGACCCCCGTACTACTCGTATTCAATCTATCCATCAGCACAATGTTTTAAGTGTGTTACATTGAATTCTACCACAAAACATTATATTTTACCCCAAAAAAAAAAGTCGTTTCCCAGCAATAATTTTTGCGTAAAGTTACTTAGTTTGATGTACAGAATGCTTGGTTGACGGCTTCGTGATGAGGTTGTTTACACCCTGTATATTGCTTGGTGCTACGGAACCCTGTGTGTGCGAGTCCAACTCGCACTTGGCCGGTTTTTGTTTTTTACTGGGAGAAAGGTAAAGGCAATATTAATTGTTTCATCTAGGATTTGAACCTGTTCCACGTTGAGCCAAAAACAAACACTCAACCATTCCACCCATGAAAATTTAATGGTTATTCCGCATACGAAGTAAAGTAAGACGTTACGACAGATTTGCAGGACTGATATATGCACATATTACGTGTCGTCGATATGCTAAACGCTCGTTTTGCATACACATGACGGATTGCGCTATTGACGTATTATGCATATTGCATTCCATTTTGTCGATCGCCGTGTTTCAGTCTCACCCTTTATTATTGTAAGTACCTGTGATACAACTGTAATTGCTTGAATGTTTTCTTTAACTTTAATAAAAGAAAGAAAGCATTTGGTTTTACTGTCATCAAATTCAATTTCTCTTTATCTACCTAGCCTTTTCCCAAATATGTTAGGTCTTCAAACTAACCGGATCCAGCTAAATACCAATATTTTACATGGAGAGACTGCCTACCTGTACCCCACAATGTAAATACCTACTGGCCTTACTGCATTACATAAAACTCCTTGGTAAAACGAGTTGTGAGACTTTTGGTAAACTGATTGCTGGTAACAAAATCTACTAAACAATTATAAATTGTGATTTAGCCCAGTAAACAAAAAAAAACGGCCTTGTGCGAGTCGAACTCGCGCATGAAGGGTTCCGTATTATCGTTTTTTTTTATTATTATTATTATTTGTTGTTATAGCGGCAACAGAAATACACATTCTATGAAAATTTCAACTGTATCGCTATCACAGTTTATGACATGACATACAGCCTGGTGACAGACAGACAGACGGACAGTGAAGTCTTAGTAATTGGGTCCCGTTTTTACTCATTGGGTACAGAACGCTAAAAAAGAAAAAGTAATGAATTATTCTGTGTTCAGGCAGGTATTGTCACAATCACGTAGGCTAATTACATTAAATAAAATAGGATACACAAATCGCGTTTGGCGTAAACGTTAAAGTCAATATTATTTTCACTGTGCATGGTTTGCTTAAAACGAAGATGGTATATTGTTTTAAAACACAAGTTTGTAAACACAAAACAATTTCGACACCAATTTTCATTTAAAATCGCGGAGGCAACTCTAAAACATTTATATATGCAAAATATTTTCATAGAAAATAACGTTAATATCCACTTTCATTTTAATTAGGCCGAACATAATAATTATCTCTAAATGAGTGTTATTATTGGAGATGTAATTAAGGTCCTTTGTTCTTCTGTCTTTCTCATTTTTATTACAAAAAAATGTTCAATCTTTTTTAATCTACCTAAATGATGAATATTTTAATCTGATTTCTTGGTACAAAATTACTTTTATTTTCTTTGGAGATTGTCGTCAATCCGGTTAGAATACCTGAAGTTTTTGTTTTCAAAAATATTATTTTATTTTTATACTTGAATAATAGGGAATACGTATTATTGAGAGCAGCGGTGGCCCAGTGGTGGCGGCCCCGACTTACGAACAGTAAGTCGTGGGTTCGAACCCAGACAGGTGCATTACTTTGTGTAATTTATTTCATCACCACTGCTCTCAAAACGGTGAAGGAAAACATCGTGAGGAAACCGCCATGTCCTAGAACCAAATAATTCGAAGACATGTGACATCTACCAATCCGCACTGGGCCCGCGTGATGGATTATAGCCCATTCCCTCTCATTGAGAGGAAGCCTGAGTCCCAGCAGTGGGAACATTAATAGGCTGATGATGATAATGATACGTATTATTCGTTTTCATCACTTAAGACCGTCTTAGTAGGTTCCATTTCGTACTCTCGATC
This sequence comes from Xestia sexstrigata, assembly GCA_941918905.2. NCBI lineage: Eukaryota > Metazoa > Arthropoda > Insecta > Lepidoptera > Noctuidae > Xestia > Xestia sexstrigata. The sequence goes on along the minus strand of OW799213.2, from coordinate 9,345,698 downwards.
TATTTTCAAACAGTTCATGTTCAGCTTCAGCCTACTTACCCGACCTGCAAAGTATAACGCGGATTAAGATTGGTGTCTTTGCATCCCCATCGAGACCCCTCCGTCTGACGCAGGATAAACCCTAACCTATGAGGGTTACAGAAGAACTGAAGAAATTGCAGTATTTACTAGTATATAGATCGCAGTTGTTAGGACCTTGAAGCGTTTTGTTACATAGGTGTATATAGGTGTATTTTTCCATCTATCCTACTCATACTATAAATGCGTAAAAGGATGTATGCATGTCTGTAAGTTCGTTGCTCTTTCACGCAAAAACCACTGACCAGATTTTGATAAAATTTGGCACACTGATAGTTTATAACCTGGATGTTAATCCAGGTTATTATACTTAGGATTCTTTTATCCCGGTAATACGATCCCGTGGGACAATTACCGAACTCCACGCGGGAATAATCTAATTCAGATAGGAAGCTAAAAATCCAAAAAGTATGAGCTGATGATGAGGAACAACCCTAACGAGGCGCATTGCTAAAGTTCCTCTACACAAAATGAACTCTGGCAACAAGCCTAAAAATCTAGGACGTAGAAAATTGCTATTTACGTAATAGATGTTTAGTCCCTCTACGTAGTTATATAGGTATTTCACACAAGCTCCTTTGTTTCGGCCGTCAGGTCAAACTGAGGGGTCTAAGTGATCGTTCAACGTTTATTTTCGTTCCGGAGTCAGCCCTTTTGCACCCTTGTCTTGTCTTGATACATTGTGAGGGTAAATTAAATATATTTCTACTTTTGCTTTATATTAAAAACTACAGCTGACGTAGTGGGAGGTGTATTGAGGTGGATTTTCTGTTTACGAAAGGGGAATGAACTAAGATGGGGATGAGCAGATGGATTCGACAACCGTTTTCTACATGTACAGACGCCAGCACAACAAGCTACCTGAAACTGTCAAACCTTTTTTTTTCTGATGGGAAATCATCAAATGACTTCTCCCGCTCTGGGCGGAGCAGGAGGGAGTGTCAGACTTTTACTGACTAAAACCCATCCATGTTCCTTCATCGCCCTTTGTGTTCCGGGGCCACGGTATCTCTTTCGAACAGTCCCGCAACCCCGGAAACTGTCAAACCTTGAATCAAATTTTATTCAAGTACGGGCAACTACAGTACTTTCTAAGTTATTATGTCTTGTATCTGGGACTGTAGTTTTTTTTGTTGTATTTTTGACATTCAAAAGTGCCGTAATGGTCTAATTGAAATAGGTAAATGCTTTGAGTTTGAGTTTATAAAATTTAGCAATAAAGTAAATCTATTTTTCAGATTGTAGTAACTTGATGTGCTAGCGTGTCGGTACGTACGGTCGAACAAGCTATTTGGTTTACATTTTACAATGTGATTTGCTGGTTACACTGTAAACTTGCTTGTTCGACCGTACGTGATTTTGTTCTTAACGTTTTAGATCATTAAGTAGCATTATTCGTAAACTAAAAACTTTTCAACTTTATTGGAAATAGATTTGTCTTATCTTATTATTTGTTCATCTCATCATCCGGAAATGAAAATTTAATCTATGTAGGAGAAAATCAATAAATGAATCTATCTATCTAATCTTAGGCTGTTAATCAGCTTAACAAGTTTACAAGAGACGGTCCTGCCAAATGCCCGCCCGAAAGTGTGTGAAGAGGAAGTGAAGAAGTGTCGGAACGGACTCCTCAGCAACAAAATTTGCCTGTTAGAAGAACCAGATACTATACAATGATGTGTAAAGTTAAAATGAACAAAGAATCCATTAAATTCGATTATTGTCAGAAATCTCAGCTAGCACGCACCAATAAACCAAACCAAAAAAACATAGCTAATATACTTAAAGCCTTCAGACATTGATTTGTAAAGGAGTGTGGTATCTAGCAAACTTACTATAGGAAAACTTCTGTTATAAAAATTGTTAATTGCTAATAACTTTTCAAAGTTTAATAAGCCATAATACCTTATTTTACTTTCCACGACAATAACTTGTTATTAGACTCTTTAAATGCCACCAAAATGCTCCATCAAGATTTTCGGTAACGAAGACTTAAATACATTTGAGCACCCTGCTACAGAATTCCATTTAAATCCTCCTAGAGATCCTATTATAACAGTGAGGTGTCGCGAGCTAAGTAACCGTAGCATTTCTCTGTTTCGAGACAAAGTAATAAATTAAACAAATCCGATTTTCACGTGCGAAAGGAAACGAAACTCGTTTACCGAGAATGGTGATCGTACTGTTTATTTGATCACAAAAGACTGTGAAAATAGATACAGAATCGTTGATGGAGAAATTATGAGAGAGGGTTGAGGAATTGAAGATTTGATTTGATTCTTTTTCGTTAAGATATACAAAAAACCGGCAAAGAGCGAGTTGGACTCGCGCACCGAGGGTTCTTTACAAACTTTTTAAAGGAAATCGGTGGTGACAGACCGACAAAAAAATGATTTTATAAGGGTTCCTTTTTTACCTTTTGAGGTACGGAACCCTAAAAATAAAGTCATCATCTGCCTACCCAGCCCTTTTCCCAACCATTTTGGGGTTGGCTGCCAGTCTATCAGGATGCAGCTGAATACCAGTATTTTACATGGATTATCGACTGCCTATCTGATCTCCACAACCCAGTTAGTACTGGGTAATACGATACCCCTTGGTAAGACTGATTATCAGACTTTCGGGCCACTGACTACCTGTAACGACTGTCGAAGATCTACAAATGACAGCCGGGACCAACGGCTTTATTAATCAAGCATTCATATACTTACCTAACAAAATTATTAATACCAGAAGTAGAGAGTTCAAAACAAGAAAAATAGTTCTGTCAAACCAGCGTTCTACGTGATTCTGCCGATGTAGGTAAGTGCAATCTACCCCTCACGATCCTAATGTATTTGAAATACATTCTCATTTTATGTTAGCACTGCATACGACAGGGTAGCACTACTTCGCTCAAAGCTCTCACAGCCACGTGTTGAGTTAATAAATTAGTTGCAGAGGTTGCACTGGCGCTTATGCGATAGTTTTCCTTTCGCAGGTTTGGTACAAATTACAAAAATATAGTTTAGCTTTGAGATTTATTAGCGGTTTCCTTTATTTGACACTGTGACTGTGACATGTGACTTTATTAAATGTACACCTCTGTCTCACCCTCTGAGGATTACAGGCGATTTATTTGATTGAATTTACCTAAATTATAGAAGCAATTACATTTTAAACATTACATTTGTAGTGTAATTTTCAAGTCGAAATTAACATTCTTACGATTAATGCGACAGCATCAATATGTCTGCCTTAACAGGATTAAGGCTCTGAACATTCTGGTAAAGGTCCTAAAACTAAAATGGAAACCAGTTAGTACCTACTGGGTTATACGATACCACTTGGTAAGACTGGTTGTCAGACTTTTTGGGCCACTGACTACCTGTAACGACTGTCAAAGATCTACAAATGACAGCCGGGACCAACGGCTTAAAGATCCCATCCACAAACCAACCTAGGCAAATTAGGGTTCACCTGGCCGAGACGCGGCCACAGCTAGTCATTAATTGAGAAAACAAAATAAAAATAGTCAGTGACAATCAGATCGGAAGATGAAAATAGATTCACAAACCCACGCCATTTTCAAATAAGGATAGGCAGAAACAACATAACGTCACCTGCTCCAATCCAAACATACTCAAACAAACAAAATAAACGCTAAAATCATCAAATCGTAACTGTAGCCATACCTTAGTAAGGAGCAAAAGAGGTAAGAATAGGAGAAAGCAAAAAGAAAATAAAACGGCAAAACGGAGTAAGTAAGCTATGCCGAACACGTCCTTATGAGTCGGTTGATTTCTACGTCACGTACGCAGAAAAAAGAACTTTTATTACTTCCGAGTAGCGTAATTGTTATGGAGAACTGGTATCCCTTATTACTCAACTTCGTCCTTACGCAGTTATAGGTAGGTACTACTGCCACACTAGTTGAATGTTTTTGTTATTCCTCTAGTCTTGGTTTCGTTTAAATGGTAATCTGGGTCAACGTTTGCGGCCAATATGCTCAAATAATTGTGTTGGTAAAATCTACCTACGATCGGTAATAGATAAAATAATAAATTCATCATTGTCCAAAATATCTAACCTGTGTGCCTTTATCTATATTTTTGTTTAGTTAGAATAGGTGTAGGTAGTATTTTAAGGAACTACTCTTATTGTGACGTACAAATCGCGCGGGCGCCTCAAGATAAGGTTTTCTAGCAGTTGAGTGACGTGTTAACCGCGCGGATTGACTAACAGCGCGGTCACGCCTAAATGATTACATAAATACCGCGCGGTTTCAGAAACCGCGCGGTTCCCGCCTTGCATAAACGCAGGCTTAAGCGTATTTTATGATGTCATTGAAGGTCAAACAAAAGTTAACAGCATTTCTTCAATAATATTTTTTTCATTATAACTAGAAATAAATAATAAATTTTTATTTTTAATGACATAACGCATTGTGTCAAATATTTTTTTTTTTTAAAGAATGAGAAAGTAGTAGGTAAAGTAAAAATGTCTTTTTTGATCTTCGCCAATACTAAAAATTATAAACATATCGCATTATCTATTATTTCATTATCCGACTGGTCGACACTTCGCGTGACCAGAGGGCTACCTTTTTCTTTGGCCAAAGAATTAGCATTGCCATTCAACGTGGCAATGCTGCCAGTCTTCTGGGGACGTTTCCGAGTGACAGCGATGCGGGGGAGTACTTTGACGCTTATTGACATCGTTGTACATATGGAGGTTCTTATTTTTAGTTTTTATTTTTGTTATTATATATAGTTCTTGTTTTAATTAATTAAATAATTAAATGTTTATCAAACATTATCTATTAGTATCAATACACATGAAACAAAAATCCCCTGAAACATGAGTGTATCTGCTAAACCCTTCAGGTATTACAGGCGTGATATCATGTTATGCTACGTGGAACTAGAACCAAAAAAACCTACCTACCGTTAAAGATACAAACGTCAAGATATAAAGCCCACAGAATAGCCAATCAAACATTAACTTCTCATAACATTAATACGAGTAGATAAGACAGCGATCGTATATATTTGGTTCGACCACAGATATATAGATATACCTATATAACACCTACTTCACGTGTCCGGCTTAAGCATTTTATGCTTAACGTAGCTACTGTCGTAGCAAGCTATTTTTTATAAAACAACAACGTTACAACGTTTCATGAACAAAACCGTAATCTATTTTGAATAGTATCGTGTTTGTATAGAAACTAAATTGTGCTTATATCGCCATAGTAGGTAGTCATAAATGTTACGCTTGGTTTTCACACGGATCGTGATATTGCGCTATCTAGGCATTTCTATATCTGTGGATTAAGCCGAGTCAGAGCAAATAAATGTACGATTAAGTTTTACTTCTTTGACTATTATCTCGTGCTCACTACAGACATCATTACTAATGTTATTCTTCGCACTGATGGGATCAATTGCTTTCATTTACTAAATGTAAATGAAAGCAATTGATCCCATCAGTGCGAGTTATTATAGCCCATTTCCTCTCATTGAGAGGAGGCCGTGTCCCAGCAGTGGGAACATTATAGGCTGATGATGATGATAATCTATCACATAATATCGTGTCCTGCGTGTCCTTTTGTTCGCACACTACAGGAACTGATGGACGTTACTGAAGGCTCTGGTTCTGGGGCGACTCAATTTAGATTGCCAGCGACTCGCTAAGAAGAGGAACCACAACAACTTACATAAGTTAATGAAAACACTGAAAGGTCCAGTTGGTCAAGGAATCTTTATGAAGATCTCTGTGACTTTGATATCTAGTTTTTCTTAACTTTCTAACCTTTAAGTTTTGAAGCTTTACTGAATCTTTCGTAAGTATGTAGTTCTTTCTGTAAATTGAACAAGTTGACGCTCAATATTTCTAAGTGACTCGAGTGATTTGTATTCATTGAAGTGTCTCAAAGTCTGAGTAGATCAGTCTTTTTTCCAATGTATTTATAACGATAAACAGATCCAACTATTTTCGTTTTCAATAAATTGAGTTCTTTCAAGATAAAATTGACACGTCTCATTTTACCGCCGCTACCCGAATCTTCTAGTCAACTTACAATGGCTTGTTTTACAAACTATAGGACATAATAATATATCATATATATGAGAGCAGCGGTGGCCCAGTGGTGGCGGCCCCGACTTACGAACAGTAAGTTGTGGGTTCGAACCCAGACAGGCGCATTACTTTGTGTAATTTATTTCATCACCACTGCTCTCAAAACGGTGAAGGTAAACATCGTAAGGAAACCGGCATGTCCTAGAACCAAAAATTCAAAGACACATCTACCAATCCGCACTGGGCCCGCGTGGTGGATTATAGCCCATTTCCTCTCATTGAGAGGAGGCCGTGTCCCAGCAGTGGGAACATTATAGGCTGATGATGATGATAATCTATCACATAATATCGTGTCCTGCGTGTCCTTTTGTTCGCACACTACAGGAACTGATGGACGTTACTGAAGGCTCTGGTTCTGGGGCGACTCAATTTAGATTGCCAGCGACTCGCTAAGAAGAGGAACCACAATAGTTTTACTAAGTACTGAACCGCTTATTCACAACATTAAGATTCATTCAAATTAAGATTAAGCGATGTGTGTTTAACCAAAATTAATGTAGTGTTTTTTTTTTATATATATACATGTAAACTATTCAGTAACAATAGAAAATTGTCGCATTTCCGCTCAATTGTGAAAAACAACTTTATTTTTATACTTAAAATGTCACTTACGGGATATCTTCCTCGATATTCGCTCTCGATATTTCGACGCTGTTGCAAGCGCCATGATCGCGGGTTAACTGGAGAATGCGGGTGGATGGAAAAAAAAAATGTTAGGAGCAGACAAATCTGTCTACACTCTTTCTTTGTCTTTCGCTACGCGCACTATTGGAACTCGACACTAAGTCACGGCAAAACATACTCACAGTATCACCAGGTTTTGTGGAGTCCTTATTATGTTGCTGGCCGTTACTTTTGAGCATACTCAATACTGGATTCCACGTACTTCTCAATTGGAAGCCATCCTCTCGATTGAAATTTTTGTGTTTTCTTATTTCAATTGCTTCTCTTGTGAGCCTTGGAAAGTAATGTTTGTCTGTTGACAAAATAAAAAATAATCATAACGGGAAACGGGAACAATAACGGGAATAATATACGGAAGATATCCCGTAAGTGACATTTAAAGTATAGTTATGAACCGAGAAAGCTTAAAACAGTGTTTGAACTTTATTTTTCTTTCCCTCAAGACCTAGATCCAAACAATAGTCCGTTTTCTTGAAAAATATGAAACAAAACGGGCTCACATAATGCACGTAGCCACTGCGCTACTGTACTCAGGTGTTCTTTCATCTAAACATTGTTGTACTTGTACCCGCTAGCGTAGCCGTGGGGAGCTCAGACTTAAGTAAACTTTCCTTTATTCAGTATGCTACAGAAGAAACCAGCTGTAATAATACTAAGACGTTACGGTATATTGCGGACTTTTGGCTAGGAATGCATATGGTATATTAGTTTTATTAGTTCAGTCTTCTTCTTGGAGGAGCTCGTGGCTTACTAATAACAGCCGCTCGGATCGATCTTTAGGTTAAGCCGTGCTTACCTAGGTTGGTCCGTGAATCGGTGACCATCCATTACATGCCGAGTTTACTCCGTGCCTCGGAAAGCACGTTTAGCCGTTGGTCTTTGGAAGGGGTATTACCTAGTACCAACTGGATCGTGGAGATCAGATCATGTAAAATACTGGTACTCAGCTGCATCCGGTTAAACTGGAAACCGAACCCAACATAGTTGGGAAAAGGCTAGGTAACTGATTATGATAAGTCTTCTTCTTCGTGTCAACAAATGTCGCAAATCTTCGCCACTGCTTTTCGCCGATGGTCGTGCAGATTTCACTTTGAGTGCATGTTTTGGGATAGGTACACAACTCCACATCTACACTCTGCTGAGGCTATGTCGAGGGATCCAAGACGTAACCTTGTAAAGTGGGGCTAGCTTTATGAAGTTGGATCTTATCTCTTGGGGAATCATCTCTCACTTGGAAAAGTAAAACTGAATGGAAGAGTTCAGTATATTTTGTGCACAATAAGAAACCCATTTAGATCCTTGACTTGTCAATAACTGTGTCTTCAGTGAATGTGGTCCTTCGAGATGGTTTTTGCTCTCAAGCAAACTGGTTCGATATAACATTTTATGGAAACACCTTAGAAAGGCCTTTTAAAAGAATCTTATTGGCTTGCCCTCGGCGTATCATTCTACACTCAGGTTAGCGTGAAGAACATTGCATTTACGATTTTCGTACTCGGTAACATAATTAGTGACCTAAGCATTTTTAATTAAAGCTTAACCTCAAACTATAAATCCACACACCATGACAGTTTGTATAAAACTAATTTCAAACTACAGGCAAAAAACAAAGCTCAACAATTTCGGTCACAATATTTGCCGGCTTCCTGTAAAATATTTTTAACAACAACTAACTAAAAATAACGTCAAACTAACAACCTGTATAATTATAGGCGACTACTTTGAAATGTTATCAGTGGCTATAAATATTCTAGTAGTGAAAACCTAATAGGTCAATAAGCTGTTGGTTGGTCGGTTATTACATTGTTATGACTTAAGTCACGCTTGACCCGGCTAGGCCTTTGATTGAGCAATTTTCTTCGACAGCAAACTCACACGATAGCAGTATGATTAACACGTTGCTCTACATAACGCGACTTTATTATTTGTAATTATTTTTGCGGGAATTAATCGGTGGGAACGCCTGAAGTAGAGTAGTTGAGCGGTCGTTTGTTGGCGGGGTAATGGAGCAATTTTTGTATTACTTAGTTAATGGCATTTAGAAAGAAACGTCGTAGTCTTATCAACGAAAATACCTATTTTCGTCACCTAAATAAATTCCTAAACCGAAACGAGATAGAGTTGAAATTCCAAAAGTTCTATAATGTTTGTTATCCCATTCTGAAAGCGATGCGGAGTATTCTTTTCTATTTTTATAAAAGTTACAATATTTTTATATTATTTAGTTTGTATATAGTTTGTAAGTATGTTTTCCAATAAATAACTAAATCATATTTAGACATTCATTTATAGTATGACCACTATATAATAAGTTTACATTTCAAGGTCGCGTTGCTTGTCAAGAAAATTTGCATCGATATGTCAAACTTGGTACATTTATTTTAGTTCTGCGTTTTCCCACTTGCACAGTTAAGTTGGTTAGGTGTCGTTTAGTGTAAGTGAAAACATTTAATTTGTTATACTTGAGATGCAACCTGGTATTTCCCAAAGATGAAGCAATTCCCAACTCCTAAACTCAGCAAAGCGTAACAGGTACCAAGCTACCATAACACTCCAAATAGTTATTATCTATTTCTATCTCGCATGCAAACTCCCAAAGACATTTAGATTTCAGAACTTTGTAACACGACCCGCGTTCCTCATGGCGAACCTATCCCCTGCATGTAAACTATGCTCTTTAAACCTAAACTTTTATACGTTCGAAATCCAATCACATGCAGTTGGACTATGGCGTTCGTACTACAAACTCTTGGAGTTCAAACCGACCGAATGCACCACTAGTCGATTCCCTCTGCGAATAACGGAATTTCCGATCAGACAGGACGCTTCTTCCGACGCTTCGTCACTGTTTGTTTATTTTCTTTTATGTATTCCACAAGGCACGAATTTATTTTGAAGTCGTAGTCGGAAAAGTATGTGTTTGAACGTTGTGGAATTGGTACGTGCTTTTTTGTGGAACTACGTCAAAGGATTATATAGTGTACGAATATTATATCAGTTCAGGACTCGCGGGTCAGTTCTTGGCTAGAAATTTTCAGTGTTTTATATGGAAAGCGTCAGAAGTACGTTAGGTCGATGTAATTCTGTAGTTTTTTCCATATTTTTCCCCAAACAATTTTCTTTTTCCGCACATGTTTTTTTACTCTAAAATGGATTTCTGATGAAACCACCTCTATTAGCATAAAATACCGGGGGTGCGAATTTTGCTACTTGTCCCCAGCATTCGTTACTCGTAATTAAATTTTTTAGCAATTATTCTTAGTGAAAACCTTTTATTTTCGACTCGCACCATCAAAGTGATGGTGTCAAAGCATCGTTATGCATTTTTTTAGGCGCGGCTCGGAGCTGCGGCGTCGCCTCGCTCTTCAGACATCTTTCGAAGTTTTTTTTTTATTTCTGCAAAAAGTAAAGTCGTCATATCCTCCTTGCTCAGGCTTCAGATACAATCTGACGGCGTGTCTCAAGTGGCCAGTGACCTGTCGCCTGCACACATATCAGTTACTTTGTAAAATGTAATTAACATTGATCGTTAAGTCGATTAACGATACGATATTAAAAAGAATATCGAAACACTGTTAATGAAGTTAAGTTTAAAATGTATTGGATATCATCTGTCGTCTTAAGTTTTATTTTAAGCGTATTTAAGTATTAAACGATACCGACAGGAAATGCAGTAAATAAATCCAGCGCATAGTTATTATTAAAATGTTTGTATTAAATATTTATATGATAGGTACCCTTTTTTTCTCTCGTAGATATGATTCGTTGATACCCCGTGTACGGTCGACGAAGCTATTTGGTTTACATTTTAACAAGCAAATTAAATTGTAAAATTTAAACAAATAGCTCGACCGTACCTACAACTGTTAGGCTCAGTTCACAACCTTGCATTAAAAAATGATGAAGAAAAAAGAGACGTGATGCTTTCGTGATCTCTTTCATCACAGCTTTTTTCGTTTTTGTAGAAAAAAGATGACGTGGCACTTCCCTCAACTCTTTCAGTTTCTTTTTTTTCGCCTTTTCTAGGACTCGCTTTGTCTTTTAAAAGCAATCGTGCATTTGTGAGTGAGCGCCGATTCTATACAGTTTGCACATCTACATTATACTAAGCGTTCAGTTTTTTGAGAAATTATACATAATACATAACATCACAATTGTAATCCCCGAAGGGTTAGGCAGAGGTGTACCAGGTACCTAATAGTACACCCACGTTAAGTCCCATGTAATAGGGGGCGAGCCTATTGCCATCAACCGGGCGCAAATCCAGACTCCGTGCCTGGTACTGAAAAATTCCTGATGGAAAAACCTAATGATACTTTGCCCGACCTGGGAATCAAACCCAGAACCTCACGCTCAGCAGTCGCGCTTTCAGAAATTACATGGTGTTTTATCACTCTATTGACAATGTTAAATCCGAAAAAAGATTTTATATTCGTCTTTTATTTTGATTAAAAGATAAGAATTAATCTTCCCAGCAATACAGACGTTCAAAGACGTTTGAGCGTTTTCTTTTTTGTAAAAGGAAATTAAAGCCTGTTTGTTTCCCTGGGAGGCACTTAAAGTATTTGTTGTAAACCTTATTGGGCTTACTTCATCTTATCTAACGTTGCTTATGACGGACTCGCTTTAGCAAACGACAGTTGGGTAAATATTTTGACTTTTGAACTTTGTTTATTTATATTCTCGGATAATTAAATCTGGGTTTATGGATGATGTGCGTAGTGTTTCTTGTTTTTCACCTACCAGAACTTGAGGCTTGTATAGCCTGGACATGATTCTTGTATAGACTATCATTATCATGATACTACAACTAAATAATTCTTGCGAATATGACTGTATAATTATGTGTATTAGTAAAAGTGTCACTTTTTAAACGATCCCACTGCTTCTAAACAAGAAAACCCCATAATTGAATTCGTTACATAACATTACATTTTTTATGGTAGATACTTGTAACTTTCCCGCCAACGGCGCCACTGCTGTCTACAAAATAACAACTTACACAAAAATAATAAACCAAAATTGTTTATGAGTTTAGAAACGAAGTAAGACTCGAGAGCTTTCTTGGCTTCAACAATAAAAGTTTATTTAATTCTCAAGAAAATCCAGACTTGTAACTCCACTAGAAACTTGCTTAAGACGTTGAAAAGAGAGCTCATTTTAAATAGTAAGTACCTATCGGGAGATTAATAAGTCTTTTCTTAGCTTTTATATTAAAATAAAATTATTTAAAACATCTTAATTTTGAGTAAGAATTAAAAATAGAGGCGATATTTAAAAATCGAATTTTGTAAAGGCATTATTTTAAATCTACGGTCGTTCACTGTCAGTTCGGCGTAAACTCATTTATGAAACCGCGTGTAAGCGCGTACGAGCGCTATTTGTCACACGAGCAACTCTCACGAGCGTTAACGCGCTTATAAGCGCGAGCCGCGAAAGATACTCACTGGTCCGGTTTTTTGAAGCGTAAAGTGTATCGTGCGAGTACGCGCGGAAGCCGATACGAGCTAATACGCGCAGAATAATATGCTATTTTGAAACCGTTCTAACATTCAAAAATGAGCACGTCGTAATAACATTACTAGGTACTATTAATTCCTCAAAATGGAACATTCAATCAGTACAGCAGTATACACATTAGGTACTTGTTCTAGCCAATAACTTATGCCATTCATATAGCTATTCAAATTTCTTCCTCGTTTCACTGTTCTGTGTCTAATCGTGATGTCACGCCAATATTTCCATACCAGTAACCGCCCGCCTCCGCTATATGGAAATCCGCAACCTAATTTGTAACAATTTTATTCAAAGTGATCACTAGCAAACAAGTTCATTTGCGTGTAAGAAAATACAAACAGGACCCAAGATATCTCCTTGCGGCAACTCATTGTACACAGATAGGTTCCCGAAACAAAAGTAACAGAGTTTTTTTTTGGACAAGCCCGCCACACTATTCCTAAGCCACTGTAACTCCTAAAAGTCAGAATCAACAGTGGCGACCACCAGAAAAGCGCCGAGACAATGAACCTTGACAAAGGCCCAGAGAAAGAATTTAACTGTCTTGGATCCCGCATCGAAATTAATCAGAAAAGTATAGCGGAGGACTTGGAAAAACCATAATTTCTACTTCCCTCCATATCACCATATAACGTCCCTTTGTGCCTATTGGCTTTGTTTCGTTCGGAGACAGAACGAAACAAGGCCAATAGGCACAAAGGGACGTTTAAAACTGGGTAGGATAGGCCCAGTTGCCCAGCACCACGGATAAATACTATCATTAATGAGTCCTAAGTTGTGTTATATTTGATTCCATTAATAGGACAAATCCTCATTCTGAGCTGCTACTGAGAAATACATGATGAAAAACCCAATAACACTTTTGCCGTCCAGAATATCGAACCTAGGACCTAATGATTAGCAGTAGGTAATGCTTGCAACCAATGGAACACCAAGGCAGTCAAAAAATAATTTGTCGAAAAATGATTCCTTGTTCAACAACGACCAGTCGACCTTTCATGTCATAAAGGAATCCTCTTAAGAATCTTACAGTAGATAAGGGACCCTGATCTGCCGATTTCTACCTATTTAATAATCGATTATTGCCCGAGGGTTGGGCCGGATTACCATATCAAAAGAATGCATGATCTCATGTCGAACGTCAATTTGGTAAAACATTCGGCTGAAAAGGCGTGAGCCGTGAGCAGTTATATTGGGTTCGGGAAATTCTTAGGAATATTACGACTTTCTATGTAATTTTGTTACGCACTTTTTTTTCCCATTTTTACTTACACGACACGTGCCAAAGTTTCCTTTCGAAAAGTTCGTGTGCGGTGTTCGATGTCATCGTTAAACTTTGGTGCTAGCGCTTTCCTTCCTTTTACGGGTTTTTCAAACAATAGACTATTCTTCTAATTGATGTATACCAACTTGACAGTTATTGTCTATGAAACGAATGGTTATATCTGCTGCTTATTGAAACTTCATGCTACCGGCATTCAATTTAGAAGTATTTTTTTCCATAAAAATTTAGTTCCTTTTTTATTGCAGAGTGTTAAAAAATTCATCCGCGTCACTGTTAAACGGGAAAAGTGCTCAAAAGGCTGGAAGCATTGCCACGTTGGATGTCAATGCTGATTATATCGCCAAAAAAGGCCGTTTACCATGATGAGGGATTTATCCAGAGTTATTTTTAAAAATAAAAGGTTTCCGTTGAATTTGAGAGTTGTATTAAAAGCAGTGACAAGATGAAGACGGAAAAAGAAACAATAAAAAAATAAGAGTTTTTGTAAAAAGTTGTTTAAAAATTGTATCAATTAGATTCTTAAGTGCTAATGAACCACTAAAAAATTCACAAAAAAATTATTCAATCGTTATATGCCATAAAAATGCATTTAAATTTTGCATTTTCAAATTTCGCACGTAATTTGATGTAAACGCTAGACGCAGTGGACGCCATATTGCTCTGTGGTTGGTAAAACAAATAAAATGATATTTGAAGTTGACAGTTGATATTTGAAGTTGACGTTGACATGTTTACATAGCCATATGACGTAATAACATGGCGACTACTAATAATGGTGTTATGAAACAGATGAAAAAAGCTGAAACCTTTGAATTGAATTTTAAAATTTAGTTTTCCAGTTTATGAACTAACGATTTCCGACTGTTTTTTGCCTAAGCTATCTCAATAATATATTTTTATTTTTTTTCTCATATCGAGTAAAATACCCTATTATTAAACAAGACTGCCTCGTTGAGTCTTGTGGTCGCAAGTGCGATTGCTTGTCATGAGGTCCTGGTTTTGGTTCTCAAGTCGGAGAAAGAATTAATGGATTTGGATATCAAGAATTCGTCAGTAACAGTAACGGAATCTGGATAGCTGCCCTGTTGTCGGTAATAGCTTCCCCCCCTATTACAAAGGACTTAAACATAATAACATAATTCCTCTGCCTAAACCTTCTTGAAAGAGACATGATGTTATGTAACTGGCAGAATAATTTTCATATTTTTATTGCAAAAAATGTACCATACATCACTTTAACCTAAATATCGCCGTAATATAGAAATAAAACGCGACCTAGCGCCTAAAAGCCTCATTGGGCTTACATCCAGCCATCTGATGAAGACAGATGGCCTGAAATGGATCGGATGATTAACCAATACCAATACGAAAATAGGCAACTTTTATCTAAACAAGCATAAACGAATTATATAAGTAGGCCAGTTTCAGTATTCTAAGTAGGATGAGTAACTAGAAATACATACTGGTCATACTGACTCATCTCATCTTTTGTCTATGAAGTACTGTCAAACAATCGAAAATTTAAATGTGTTTGTAAAATACATTTATTATTTACTAGCTTACTTATGCCCGCGGCTTCGCCCGCGCCGCACCGTGTTCGGTAATAGGCTAGTTTCCACCATCAATCAATTACAAATTTATTTATTCCGTCAGTTAAAGTATTGCAAAATTATGGACGCGTTTTCATTTTGTGAATCAATGAATATTGACAAAGATAAAACGCATCAAAACTCGGGAGAAAACTTCGTGACGTCAGAACGTCAATTTTGGTTTATCATCATCATCAGCCTATAATGTTCCCATTGCTGGGACACGGCCTCCTCTCAATGAGAGGGAATGGGCTATAATCCACCACGCGGGCCCAGTGCGGATTGGTAGATGTCTGAAAATGAAGAGTTTTGGTTTATGTAACAAAAGAAAAAATACGGATCAATTATTTTTTGATAATCTAACTGACGGACTAATTAGATTTTTTCAGTTGTCAAGCCTATTATCCCACGAGATCTTACTACCGGTATAAAAAAGTATTCTATGTGTTAATCCAGGTTACAGTATCTGTGTGCCAAAATTACCCAAATCCGTTCAACCATTCCGTGAAAGAGGAACAAACATCCATACAACCTCACAAACTTATAATAATAATAGTATTAAGATATACTTACAATATCACTATTTTGATTAATACATTATAATTAGTCCTACATACCTACTTTATTTTACTCTTTTGGTTTTACTGTGGCTTTCCTTGGTTTAGTTCCTCACTGTAGGAAAAAACAATTCGAAACGTGCAACTATAAGTTATAACGTATCATAAGTCATTTTTTTTGAGTTTTATGGTTTTCCTAACAAAACCGCATAAAGTCAGTTCGTCCCGAAGGGTTAGGCAAAAGTACTGTATTAAAATATATCGTTATTATTTGCTCAAAACCCTATTTATATCTGCTCATTCGTTTATTAGTCTATTAATTTCAACCATAATGCAGTGACTGGACGTTTTTTTTTTATTTGGAAATTATTTATATCATCACAGAATCATAATACAAAACTTGTTTTTTACTTCAAAGACGCAATAGATCATAACAAATTAGTCATTAGTGTCAACTTTTAATTTGTAGTTGATTTCTTACTATACTGTATCTGAACTGTAACTCAATTTGTGTGACTGTTGTAAAAATAAATGTTACAATTTATTTATGTTTATTTTGACAGTCGAATTATTTTAAGATGGTTGGTTACATATAGAAACAAATTGCTGTGTAGTGTAGACAATATTTATTTACGGTTATTTATATGTTCACTAGTAATTTTCGAAGACCACATAAAAGCTATGCGTACCTATTGCTGCCTTGGAATATAGGTAGGTACAGTCAACTAAAGAGTTAGTTATGCAGGCTAGTAATCTTCTTACTACTATTAAACATGCGAAAGTTGATGAGGATCGATTTTTGATATTCTTTCACGCAGAAACTACTGAATGGATTTGGATGAAATTGCAAACAGATTGATTATAACCCTTTCGCATTTATAACAGTAGTAAGAAGATTGCTAGCTACCTATATTGCTATACCTTACTCTTTGGTTGACTGTACATTACAGAGATACGTTAAGATTTCGCAGACACGTTTGTAATTGGTTTTTCCATCAGGAATTTCACAGTAATAGCTTGCTGTAGGGATTCGAGCCCCGTTGATGGCAATAGCCTCGCCCCCAATTACTTGGAACTTAAAGACAACTGGGGAAATATCGATATATTAATTGGTTCACATCACATCATCAAAAGGAGTAAATGATAGCGTGACAGTTGGCAGAGGAGAATGGAAGAGAAAAACGTGCACAATACACTTACACATACCTACACATTTATGTTGGGTATATCATTTTATAAGACCTGAAAAGCGACTACAGGGTGCTGCACGTCTTGCCGATACAGTATTGTAGTTTCTTTTAACGACTACCTCTAGATAAGGGTGACCTATTTTTACACACCTTAGGGTTCTCACAGACGAGCGGCACGTTGCCAACGGCAGATAAACTGCTGCCGTCGACACACATTTACGCGGCATGCCACAACTGCAAGCGACGCCACCCGTCGACGGCAGTCGTCGACTCTTCGGCGGCTGCCGCCCGGCGCATCGACGGCAGCCGTTGACAGGTGGCGACTGCAGTTTATCTGAGATCTGGGACTTTTGCGCGAAAGATATTTGCGTGAAGGACACTTGCGCGAACCCGTTTGCGCGAAAAGACAAATGCGCGGTTGGACTTTTGCGCGATTGGACTTTAGCGCGAACAGACTTATGCGCGCCAGGACACTTGCGCGAATGGACACTTGCGCGACTGGACTTTTGCGCGACTTTATGGCCACTGAGGTTAACTCTGTAGAGTAAACATAACATCACGCCTGTTATTACTTGAAGGTGGTTTTTTTTTTGTTTTTTCCGTCAAGGGTGTAGTTGTTAGTGCTGATTAAGAAAATGTGGTTAAAATGAAAATCCAAGATGGCGCCGAGGACATTTTTTGATTTTCCGTCATGGGTGTCGTTTTCATGGTTTTCGGGGACGCTGATTATGAAAATGTGGTTAAGTTGAAAATCCAAGATAGCGCCGAGGACATTTTTTGGTTTTTCCATCACGGGTGTCGTTTTCATGGTTTTCGGGGTCGCTCATTACGAAAATGTGGTCAAAATGAAAATCTAAGATGGCGCCGAGGAAAATTTTTGATTTTTCGTCATGGGTGTCGTTTTCATGGTTTTCGGGGACGCTGATTACGAAAATGTGGTCAAAATGAAAATCCAAGATGGCGCCGAGGAAGTTTTTTTGGTACTTCCATCATGGTTTTCGGGGTCGAGATTATTATCTTTTTCTAGAGATAGCAGCTTTGTGATTAAAGAAGCACAAAAGGGTTTGGGGTTGTTTGCGCTATTTTAACACGAACGTTTTTTGTGTCAAATCATTTCGTAAAAATTCTTGCAAGTTATTTTTGTTGAAGTGTATCAGATTTAACCATACGCAAGGTAAATCGTAGAATTAAATTCCATAATTGTCATTCTAACGTGCCTTTGAATGAGTTAATTGAAATAAATAATATTTGAACACCTTTTCGTAATCAGCGTCCCCGAAAACCATGAAAATGACACCCATGATGGATAAACCAAAAAAAATCCTGCGCGCCATCTTGGATTTTCATTTTGACCACATTTTCGTAATCAGCGTCCCCGAAAACCATGAAAACGACACCCAAGATGGAAAAACCAAAAAATTTCCTCGGCGCCATCTTGGATTTTCATTTTGACCTTATTTTCGTAATCAGCCACCCTGAAAACCATGAAAACGACACCCATGATGAAAAAACCAAAAAAAAATCTCGGCGCCATCTTGGATTTTCATTTTGACCTCATTTTCGTAATCAGCAACCCCGAAAACCATGAAAATGACACCCATGATGGCTAACCAAAAAAAATCGTCGGCGCCATCTTAAATTTTCATTTTTACCACATTTTCGTAATCAGCAACCCCAAAACCTTGGAATTTACACCCATGACGGAAAATCTAAACGTCAGCGGCGCGTATTTGGTACTCTTTTTCTCGCTGACGTACGCGACCGACCGTGTGCGACCGACCGTCAGCATGACAGGAACTCAGGCCTTAGAACTTTCACTTCAAAATTACCTCCTCTAAATACTTCACTGCAGTTTTATTTAACGAATAAATTGCTTCCAGGATTCGCAGCATTTAACACAAATTGTTTCCAAGATAGCTAACATTAGCTGTTTGTCTTTAAACGTGAGTTGTAAAACACAATTGAAAGATACGACTTACAACGAGCAATTGCCACTGATTGCGGGATGTACGAATTTTAAACACTCTTTATTTATGCGAAAGACTTCGGATTATTTCGGATTTTAGTTTTATGGGTCCAATTTACTTCTTTTCTAGGTTATTTATCTGGTCTCACTATCTGCCTAGCCTTTTTACAACTATAAGGTGTATCTGTTTATTGTGTTATTGTACTCATCATTATGAACAACTTTTACTATGGGACCAAACTCTGAATCGCGAAAAAAAAATCCGCTGTTCCGTACATTTTGACGAGTTAATGCGAACGTTTTGTAGGAAACAGATGATTTTTTTTCGCGATTCAGGGTTTGGTCCCATAGTAACAGTTGTTCATAATGATGAGTACAATGATCCCTTAAGAGATTTCGTGTATGAACAGATACACCTTATATATTAGGGTTGGCTTTCAGTCTAACCAAAAGCAGCTGAAAGCCAGTACTTTACCTACATGGAGGGACTATCTATCTGCCCTCCGCAACTCAGTTACCAGATACCCCTTCGTGAGACTTATTGTCAGACTTGCTGGTTATTACTAGGTTAGATTCTTGTACTGAGGGCCTGGCACAAGCGTGCGGTGTAGGCGTTACGTTAATACGTCGACTTTAAAAAGTTAAAAAGACTCGTTTCACATAGAAGGTGTAAAAATATCCTTAACGAAGACGAAAGGCACTTGTCCTCCCCGTCATTGCGATATTTTTTTTTGTTGTGGACCATACCTGGGAACCTTATAGTTACGGAGATATTGGGGGTCAAAGTTCCGATTTTTCAAAAGTGTTTTTTTTTTAATGGACTACTTTTTATGGTTATAACTTTCCGTTAATTACCTCCTTAACCCGTTTACTATTCAAAACATCCATCAGCACAATGTTTTAATAAAAAATACATTGAGTTTTACCGTAAAATGTGATTTTTTACCCAAAAAAAAAGTCTTTCCCAGCAATAATTTTTGCGTAGGGTTATATAGTTTGATGCACAGAATGCTTGGTTGACGGCTTCGTAAAGGGTCTGTGTACGCCCTGTATAATATTTTCATAATTTTAAGAATTGATTCGTACCAAAGGATGATACTGACTGTGCTAGTTTTCTAAAATACTATTGGATAATTGTATTTTCGATTCAAAAATCGGCATATTTACGTTACGTTTACACCACGCGCTCGCGCTACGCTAGGGCCTTGTTTGAATCAAATAACAGGCATAAAAGTAAAGAAAGGTTTTCACCAAGTATACTTTTTTATTCAAGAGAGCAGGCTTTACAACAGTAACATTTTCAGAACACCAATGTGTACTCAATTTTCCGGATACTACGTACTAGCGACACGTGTTTGTCTACTGATACTTCATTCAAAGAACTAGAAGTTTCTTGATCACTCTAAGGTTCAGTCAAATAGGTAGGGACTTGCTCCGTACACCGGACATTGAACTGAAGTATCTGACAGTGTCTGCCAGTGTGCAATTTATCTGTACACTTCAACCAACTTGTGTGCTGGCGGGAAAAAACAGAACTACAATAAATGGACCAAGTTTGACATATGGATGCAAATTTTCTTGACAAGCAACGCCACCTTGAACTTAAACTGGTCATACTATACCAGGTTTGTCATTTACCAAAAATACGGAACTGTGGTTTTCAAACATCATCAATTTTTGAAGGGCAAATATAGTCAGTTTTTTCTTCCTAAGGTTCCGGTATTTCCACTCACAAACGCACGATAAATCCTTTTCGTAGGCGCACGATAAATCCTTCTATCTTTTGTACCTTCATCTATTTTTACCAAAATGGTACCCTGAGCGGATTTCTCTTCAGCTTACAATAGAAAAGGCAAAAAGTATTATCGTCATAGCTCCATTGGTGTAGTGGTCGTGTCATCTTCAGCGATTTAGGCGCGCAGGAACTACTTTACATAAGTTCAAACTGTGCCTTGCAAAACTTCCTTATAGTAATAATAAATAATAAAAAATAAAATAGTTTATTGGTATAACAAGTTTAGGTTTTAACAAAATTTTGTGATTGGATCCTCCTTTTAGGCAGATAGTGCCTGTGTTAGGAGAGTCCACTATTCCATAGCAAGTCGTGTCTAGTTATACAAAAAGCACAGCGTATTATTATTATACTAAAACTACATAAATTAAGATTAAGATTAGCTTACAATGTGTGTATGAGTGGGTGTAAGTTTGTGGGTGAGTATATGTGAGTGAGAGAGAGAGAGAGCGTGAGTAGGTGTTCGTTGTATTTTCAGAAGTGTTTCGGTATCATTGTAGGTGAGCTTTTGTATCCATTCCATTATAATTTTTTTACTGTCATAGTAGTTTTTGGGATAATAGTAATAATAACAATAAATAGTAAACCAACCTATCATAGAACGTAATTAATTCTCAGCTAAACTCATGTCTGTAATCCCCGAAGTGTTAGGCAAAGGTCTAAGTACCTATTATAGAACATTTCGCTAGTTATGTTTAATTCCCATGTAATAGGGGGCGAGCCTATTGTTGCGACCACTACACCAACGAGGCAGTCAACTTTATTAAAAAGTATTAAAATCACACATATCTAAAATTACCATTAAATACCATTCTTAATTCTATAGAGCAGTGGTTTCAAACCTATGGTCCGCGGACCACCGGTGGTCCGTAGGAGCTTCGAATATGGTATGGTACGGTTAAAATGTTATTCGTACTTTTAAAATCAAATCAATCAAATCAAATCAAATAATTTATTCGCAAAATACTTCAACTCAAGCTCAACCCAACCTAATTGAACCTATCAGAGGTGAGGTGCTAAAATTTTTTTGAGAATCTACTTATTCCTATTTCCGTATGAATGATTGACTCACTTCGTTCGCTTTTGTATCTTTTACTATCTTAATTCTAAAGGTTTTCATTCCATTTTCCAATTTTTGCATTGGATTAGTTAAAGATTCACCCCCATAGATATAATCCTGACGGTGTCCATTGTGTGTGTGTTTATCTAGGACCTTATGGCCCCTGCTAACAAGAAAGACACCAAAGTGGTCCCTGGTCCAAGAAAGGTTGAGAACCACGGCTATAGACAGACCATTGAACCCTCTCAGCAAACTATACCACAATTTTACGTATTTATGAAAATGTTAGTTTCCATACTTACCCGATACTCTCAACGGCACATGTCTTCCGTTCAGGCTTCCCACATCCTTTGCGAGTTGGAAATTTTGGATGTTCACCCTCAGAGCGGTGTCGCTGGCCGGATGCCTCAACCACTAGGGTACTATTATGGCGCCGAAGTATATTGCGATAGTAGAGGAATCTTTTCAAAGAGCTCTGGTTAGTGAGATGATGTTATTAGTTGATCGTTATTTTATTTGAAGTATGTCATGGTGTTACTATACTTATTTCCTAAATATGTCCTTCTCTTTGTATATTGGCACCTTGTTTTTTATCATGTAAATTGTATCATTTAATTATTGTACCTCTGTGTGTTGTGTTATGTCTTTTGTGTGCACTAAATAAATGTTTTATCTATCTATCTATCTATCAGATGCCTCAAGCCATGAACTTTTTAATTGGCATGGTGGAAGATTGATGTTATAGGAAAATGTTCAAAGTTTATGTAAAGAAGTGAAGCTAGTATTTTTATATAATATCCAGCTACACGATACATACACCCGTATCTATGAACAAGTCAAAGTGATTACTTGAGTAAAATTAATTATTTACGATACGATTTTTATTCTGTAGTTTAGTAATTGCTTGAAATTAGAACTGTCAAAAGTTAGAATTCTTAGCTTTGCTTTCTTTGACAATTCTTACTTCGTTTAAATTCTTGTCTACTGCTTAAAAATGTCTGCCTAAGTAATTATGTAAACTCAAGTAATAACTATAAATGGACTATAGATACCAGGGTTAACATATCTTTAGACATGGTGAAGAGAATCTGCAGTTTCTTGATTCTTGAACATGTAAACTCCTCCTTTATAGATATTGAAACGTAAACATTGGAAAATCATAATTTCCACGAGGAAACTCGAACATACTCCTGATATTGAATCCAGTGTAAAAATCCATTTCATAAATACACAGACAGACGTAAGGTTAGTTAAACAAACATTGAACGAACAACCTTTTGAATTTAAAACATTGAATTTTATACTAGAACCTCCGTTCAGGTGCACCGAAGCTCTAAAGAAAATATCAGCGTTATTTAAATACCAAAGGGAACCACTCGAACATGAAATCCTCGGGGTATTCGATGGAGGAACTTAAAGACAAGCTTACACTATAACGAGTATTGTTAGCGTTCCTCGTCTGGAACGCTTTGACCCACCACCGGCCTCTTAACAATTCCTTTCCTATTAAAATTCTTTCCCCAAGTCCGGAAAACTTTATCTCAAAATATAGCGAGCCCATCAAAATACGAAATAGCGGGAAAGTACGGCGCTGCTTATAATTAAACGAATTCTGAACATTTTCGGTGTGTGAACTTCATTTTTTGTGAAAGGAATCGGGAATTTGTTAGATTTTTCGAGGATACTTTTTACTTTCAGTAGTTGGGACGGAAGCCTGAAAGTCAGTGATAGCAAAGTCGTGTTCAGTTTTTTAAAACATTTCTGAGAACCAAGAGAAAAAGTAAAAGTTGAAAACTGATTGTGTTTGATGAAAGTGATGTTACTATATTATCTGAACAATATACATTTTCAAGAAAATCTTTTTGAATTGAATTTTATGACATCGTATTAATTTTTTTGTATCAAAATATAGTAGAAAAAAAAAACATATTTTAAATTTTTTCTCCCAATAATAAATAAAAGGTGCAAGAGAGGTAAGTAAATTTATATTCATAAGCATAGTAAGATGTTCCAGGGGTTCGAAATTGTGAATATTATCAGGGGGGCTACACCCCCTCTCCCCATCAGGTAATCGTCTGACAAATGTCTTAGATATTTTACCAACTTCATTTCGTGGATGCTCAGAATTTTGATGGGTGAGGCATGTAGGGAACCATCTCACACATCCCCCTGAAATTGAAATTGAAAAAAGCACGTTTTTTTTACGTAAAATTTATATTGGTTTGGATGAGCTTTTAACAAATTTGCTTGTCTGTCAGTAAATGCATGCAGTACACTGGCTTTAAACTCGATTTTTCCTACCAAAAAAATAACAGTTATTAAGTAGACACCAACCTAAATATTGAAATATAGTTTATTACGAAAGTGATGTCAAGTAATGTGGTCTGATGATACTACGATCAAAGCCTTGAATACAAAAATAAACCTCTATCAGGAATTATTGCCTTAACTTATTTATTATTATTAACTTATTTCTAGAATCCAATTTCTTCATAAAAAACCTATTTGTAGTGGGTTGCCAACGCAAAATGATCCAAGCTAGTTATAGTCTAGTACAACGTAATAATAATACTCGCAAAATATAAGGGTAATAAAAGTTCATAGACCTGTGAACGTGGTGTTGAATTTATACCAAAAAATACCCATTTTCTTACCACCCGCCAACAATAAGGTGCGAAATTAGGAGAAGAATTAGGCTCCCCCGACGTGGCGCGTGCCTCGAATGGTGATGCAGGGTGCAGAACAAGAGAGGATAAAATACCAGGAGCCACCCCTTCCACGATAACAATATATCACACGTCTATTGATTTATGCGACGAAAGGTATTTCTTAATTTAGTCCCGTAGATAAACGCTGTAGGCTACCGCTGTAGGTACCATTAATATAGGTGACAGAGGCGCCATTATGAAACTTTATAGAGTTCTGCGGGTACGTAAAAGGAATAACAATGTATTGAATTACTTTTGTACGCACAATGGACTATTTGAGGGAGGCAGGAACCTATATTGGATGATATTTATGGCCGCTTTTTCTATGTTATCGAGGGATCCGTAGAGGGAAAAGGAAAATTACGTATACTTGACGTAGTAATTATGAGTATATTATACTTTATACTTATTCGTTAAAAGCGAACCGATTTTTACACAAAAGACGTCCCATAAAACTCGTAAATTAAACTCTAACTTCATTTACTTTTCTTTTGGCGTGCATTTAAGCACAATGCGGTTATTGTAAAGTTTATTATGAGGTTGTCGCAACGTCGGCGATTGTAATTAGGCAAGCTCCATGCGGACAAAACGCGGCGAACCACTACTCCAAAATACCTACTTAAATACTTGTTCTTCAGAACTTAGAGTTACAAAGCTCTATTTTAAGCAAGATTTAGATTAAGCCTAACACATAAGTCCAAGACTTTATTACTGCGAAACTTCAAAGAAATGCTGGGAACCAAATCTCCCCCAGGACAGGGGTGATTTTATTTTACAAATGCTTATCGCACAAGCTTTCAAGTCACTCTGAATATCGTCACACTGCCAAGAAAATTCAACTTAGATAAGCCCGCATAAAACCAGAACTTTCTTAGCTAACATAACTTGAGACGGACAGAAAAATCCGCGAGGCATATTTTTATGCACGAAAAATTTAAAAGCTCGCTTTGACAAAAGTGGGCTCCAAGATACAGGCCGGCGAAAGAAAAACTTCTCTTTGTCTCGTAATAAAAGTAAAAAGTAGTGTACGAAACAAAACACTGCTGTCTATGTATGAGTCATACGTCGTTACAAAGTTATGTCAATATATAAGGAAAGCCTTGGAAAACAAAAACATTTTTCTTACTGTAACCTCGTGTTTACTGCCAAGTGTTTGCCGTCCTCGGGGCCCAGATGTTATTCGCCATAAGCTTCCCTTATTAGGGATTCCGTATGTTCAGCTGTAGGAACAAGCTGAACTATGTATTTTTATTTTAGCGACATTATTAATATTTTCCTCTTGTATAAATGCGGAGGAACCAAAAGAAAGGTTCATTCATGTTTGGGTAACGCAAAGAAAATGAGGTAAACAGAAGTAACCTTGGTCGGGGGAACAGAGGTTATGTTAGCTATTCGTAATCGTTTGCGAGGGAATACATTGAGCACTTTAGCCTACCTAGACGTGATTGCTAGCTGTTGTGTAACAAGAAATAGTGGTGGAACGCTTTGTAGCATTTGGGTGGGTAAATTGTTATTGGGTCATGAAAACATCCATTTGAATTGACACAAACAAACCAGCATTACAATTTGATGTATCCTTTAATTTTATGTTGGTTTTAACGATCAACAATTAACCATGTGATTCGGGGGCGGATCTTTGGTTTCCGTATAAATCCTAAATATTTGACAATATAAAAATTGGCGGATTGATCGGTGGATGGCTATAAGAGTAGAGGAAGGCCAAAGAAACGGTGGATGTACTGTGTGAAGGATGATATGGCTAGAAAGGACGTGACTGCTGAGATGACGAGGAACAGAGAAGTATGGGAGAAGAAGACATGCCATTTTTATTTGTGTGTTTTGTACCGTGCGGGCTAATAAATGCTTTTTCTTTCTTTCTTTCTTTCTTTACATGCTGCACCGACCAAATAAATTGGGATAAGGGCAGGGAAATGATGATGATAGAAATTGGTGGATTTAGAATAAATTAATTAAAACAAGCACACAACCCTCCTTCAAAGACGTTTCATTTACAACAAAAAACACGCTCACTTAAAAAGAACAACATAAATTTTAAAAACTCAAACGATTTTTTTTCTTCCCGTAAACTTAGCTACAAGAAACATTACATATCATAAGAAACGACTTCTTTAGAAATTCCTCCTGATCATACCACGGTTGAACAAAGATTCTAGCTTGAAGGCTGTAAACTTCAAGTTGAAGTATAAAAATACGATTAAAAGAGTTCCGCTTTACCTTGTTATACTTGCTGGCTTTGTTAAAAGTATATTCTTAGACATTTATAAACCTTGGTCGGATTTTGTTTTACAGTTTTTCTGAGAAAATTAATTAGTAAGTTGAAGTTTTCCTCGTTTCCACATTTTACTACTGATTTTCACAAATAATCATCATCTGTTATTATCATTAGGTTACACCTAATGATGTCAATACATTGATATCCCAATATATTATTCTTGATTATTATTATTGATTATACGAATGACGACCCGAATGGCGCAGCGGTAGTGAGGCTGCCTTACGTTCGTTGGGTCCCGGGTTCGAATCCTGGTAGGAGCAAATGTTTGTGTGATGAGCATGGACATTTGTTTCAGAGTCATGGATGTTTATATGTATAATAAGTATGTATTTACAAACAAAAAGTATCTATGTAGTATATTAACTATCTGGTGTCCACGACACAAGCCTCGTTGCTTAATGTGGCGCTAGATGGCGCTGTGTGTATTGTCCAGCGATATTTATTTATTTATTATCAATACATTGATATTCCAATAGGGGTCGAAAAGAAAATGTATTTATTCCTAGCGTTTAGATTATGTGGAGTACATTAAGTGATCACATCAATTTCAGGAGTTAATTCTTTAAAACAATGCGGTCTTCCGAGTCAAAACATATTTTAATTATTTGATGAATTCCAGTTTTATTGTAAAACAAATACTGCTGAGTAATAACACTACATTTTTCTTATCAACTTACATCAAGTGCTGAAATGCCAAATAAAAAGAAAACTCAACTAACTCAACTCAACGCAAAGTAATCGTTCTCAAAACTCAACAGTATCATCATATTTCAACGTAAACCTGCCTTCTAAAGCATGAAACATCGCGTATATACTTCTAATCCATCATTTCGGAAGTCGGAAAAAAAATCGAGAATATATTTTACGTTCGGTCAGGTGTCGTGGGAGTCCTGGGGGAAATCTAACTTTCCCGGAGGCGCAGACACCAATCGATTCTATTCAAATTTATGACAGAGAGAAACGGTTTGTGTTATATTGATCTGGAGCTGATAATACCAGTGATATTATAATTTTGTATATTTTTTCTCACTTTTGTGGAAATTATTGAACTCAATACCGGTATTCAGCTGCATCCGGTTAGACTGGAATCCGACCCCAACATAGTTGGGAAAAGGCTAGGCAGATGATGATGATTTTGTGGAAATGATTTTTGTTACCGTGATCATTTTATGTGATCATTTTTCATAATTTCAACTTTTATGCAGTGTATCTATTAAAAGTGCAAGTGTAATAACCGTTGCAATAGTGGTAATCATTTATGTGCGCCTGGACCTCTAGTCTGTTTATTAAACAAGAAAGAAATGGGAAAATTCTCCAACGTCATCAAAATGATTTTGATGAATGTAGTATTTCCAACTCTACACAGGTACCATTACATTCGGAACCCTATCGATGGCTGTCTGCAACTGGCAGGCTTGGCGCCAACTTCTCACAAAATTCTCACCCTTATTTTATTGCCTTCTGTCCAAGATTAAACTTTCCTTCACCGTTTTTTAACAATCCATTCACTCAAATACACTCTGTAATAAAACTTGGTACCGAACGAGGGAATAAAAATAGAATACGTGGAAATAAAATAAAATTACCGTTCATAGAAGACTGATGCATACGACAATTGTATTTGTGGGTTCGACAAGATACTTTGTGTGCGAATATACATTTGCAACGTGCAATGTAACTAATGGTGCAACGTAACGTAGTCGTGTGAACACTAATTGGAGTGACAGTGCAATTACTATTGCATTCTATTGGTCCAACGGATCGGCCATCAAACGGTTAACTGACCAAATCAGTGAATGCTGTTACATTACGTCACTAATTTACATTGCTTGTTGCATTGGTTTCCTAACTTTACGTGGACATAAAAGTGGTTTTTAAGTTTGCTTTCATCGATGGATTATACGAAATATTAGATAATATTGTCCTACTTAGTAGAGTTTTAAAGTAGATTAATCAATAAGTTAAATAAATAATTTTGAAGCAACTAATTCTTCCATTTATGAAAACGCCTGTGACCTGTAGTTCGTGGATATACCGTCAACGTGTCACAGCAAAATGTAAATTCATCAATTTGCTTGTCAACTTATCACTCGTCACTTTGTTTTAGATGTGTATTGGTATTTAAAGCAAGTGGCGTGAAATGATATTCCTCATAGAGCATTATAATGTTGTTCCTTAGTAATAGAAAAACTGATCACTTTTCTTCACAATCTTCTTTTGCTTTCGCAACACGACATTAATTTTCATTAATTCTCTTCCTACAACAGGGCTGTCACCATTTGTGTAATTAAAGGAACTTATTAAAATTCTGCCGAGTTCATTACAAAAGACAGATTTCACCAAGACTCGACTAATAAATTAAGACACAATATTCATAAACTTATTTGTTTGAAAAAGTCTTTGAGATTAATATTCCATTTGCCTTTGCCGAAATCAGAATGGAAATTAAAGATGAGGGAAACAACTGAAGGTTTTAATAAGATTTTATTTGTGTATTGTATTAAGAATATAATTTTTTTCTAGTGGGAAGCTAACATTAAGAAACAAGTAGTTATGTAACTGTGGAGTGAGGTGGCCATAAATCTTCATTTTACCAGATTAAAGCACCTCTCCGTTTTAAAATAATAGAGGCGGTGTGTAGCGCCCTGAATATTTTACCAAAGTCAACTTCCAAGTTTAAGATTACTATTACCCATCCTTTTCTAGCAAAAGCATCACTGGTTGGTGCAACAAGGATGTAAAACAAATTCGAAACATTTGCTACGTGTTGACTTCTACACAGTTCCACGCTGTGTACGTTAATTCAGTTTAAGTACGTAAATACTGGCTTACAGAATCTTTGAAATTACATTACTTGTTTGTTCATACATATTTATACGGAGTTGGGGAATTAAATTAGTGATACGTTCAGTTTGTATTGTATCCTCCCTCATTTACATTTTAGGGTTGGGATCGTTTTTAACACCGCCGAATTCAACGGTATCAAAAGCAACATGTTTGCCAAAATGTTGAACTACAACATTATTACTTTGAAGGACAAATTCAATTCAAAGAAAATCACATCTATTTAGACACATCTAGCGGTATCAAGGTCCATTATTTCCAAAGTACGAATCTGGGATCATTTTCTGTAATAACATTTCTATTTCATCCCAAAAGAACTTCAACCAATTACGTTTCGCCCGAGGATCGGTAAGTAAAACAATCCTTGTTATGATATTAAATATTATTTCTAAGATACGTATTATATACGTATAGTTACACAGTTTTAAACGGGAAAAAAACGAGCTCTCGATAAATTGAAACATTTCTTAGAACTAGGTTGGGGCATCACTGTTTGTCGAGTAAATTTTTAATTTTTGTTAGGGGAATACCAAGCCTGACGATGTTGTACTTAATTTTTTATGTAATCTTTCGTTGTTATGGGAAAGCGAATTACTTTCAAGTTTTTAACTGCCTTCGCGAACAATGTCCTAGATGAATAAATGATAGTAAAGCATTGCCCACATTGGGGCACATTTTATGTTGTCTGGAGGCAATAACAGCACCTTCATGAGTGATGAATACAGACTAGGTATGTACATGTCGCAGCCAATTTGTATAACACGCTGTTTTACATAATGACGCGCGGATTGAAAAACGCCGCCGCTATGTAATAAGGCGTCCTCACGTTCAGCCGGATTGTGGTGGCGATACGTTCAACAAAGCGGCGTTCAACGTTTAGCCGTATTGTCAGCAATTCCGATACTTCAAATTACCTACTCAAATTGTCCTAAAAGTCTTGCTAGCTGGCATGAGGAACGTAGGCCGAAGGCCGGCGGAGCGACGACGACATTTGTGACAGAAAGTGGGTGTGTAATGTTAAATGCGAGCGTAGCGAGCGCGCGTCATGGAGTCGTAGCAGGTTCTAAATTTGCTTATATCTCGAAAACGGTGTGTCCTATCGCAAAAATAATGGAAAATTTGCCCCCCTTAATAACTCCCTGCCACGTAATTCTCAACATGTAGGTAAAAAAAAAAATAACAGAAAAGCGGGAAAAGCGGCCATCACCGTTGTCGATTGCGACGCCATGTTTCTTGTTATGATCATGCAGTGCCACTTGCGGCGATAAATGGAACTAAAACTTTCAAAGCGGCGTATTGACGATGCACCCGTTTGTATAACGGCGGCACGTTATTACGCCGGTTTGACGAACCCGAAGGGCTCATTCAATGCGGCGTACTTTATTTCAGCCGAATTGTAATCCGGCTGAAGGTCAAGATGCCGTATTACATAACGGCGCCGTTTTTCAATCTGGCGCGCCATTATGTAAAACGGCATGTTATACGAATTGGCTGCGACATACATACAGTGTACATCCGGCGCCAATGAAACCCTTTAGCCCCGCCATTCGCTCAAAACTGAGCCGACTAGGCAATCCTTTTGTTCTGCAATTAGAGGATATCTTGTAAGATCTGTATACGTTATTACACGTGCTTTGGTAATTGGTACTAACTATCAAAGTAGTGCATAAGTAAGGCTGAGTGACTGGCTGCTGCTTTTCATGTCGCAAGTTCGATCCCCGCACAAAACAAATATTTGTATGGCTTATAGTTAGTTGTTCGGGGTCTGGCTCTTTGTGTGTGTGAGTTTAAATGTTTGTAAACGCACCCACGATACGATAATTCCTAGCGCCTTAGTAAAAGTAGGTGCTAAGCAACGTTGATAGATATCGGACATGGTGCCCAAACGAAAGACGATCTTTTATCAACATCGATTACCTAAATATACCGCTGTAAACAACTTTCAATATGAGCACTAGAGTTAAACAGAGGGCGTATATACTCGTAGTACAGAAAAGGCAGTTACGAGTTTTGGGGCATGAATCGCAATCGCGCCAATATGGACGAGCCTTCACACCGACACAAAAGAAACTTTATTGGAATGGATTTTTATTGATGCCATGTCGACATGTGGCAAGCAGCTTGATATTAGAATTTGATATTGCCGAAAATCCAACATTGTGATGGAAAATATTAAAGACATTGAGCCTTATTCGAGATTATTTTTGTTCGATCTCATTATTTATACACCACTTATTATTTCTGGTCGTATTTTTTACGATGTTGAATAAATATTTAACGCTAGATATTTTATACAGAGATACGAAAATAAGAACTCGGTCTAAATAGGAATGTAAGTACAAAGTAGTATCATGTAACCCAGTAATGTGGAGGTCACGGGGTGTCCTGCGTGAGCGACGAAAACGACGCGACGCGACGCGACGCTGCGAACGCGACGAACGCGATCGACTCAACCCAATACCCTGCTTGGGGCCTATAAGGCAGTCTGCGGCGACTAGACGCGAGACCACGTGACTGGTTGATTCAAAAGATTGTTTTTTTTTTTTTTTTGATTCGATTGATTTGATCCAGTTGATTCTTTCTGTGTGTTTTACGATTTTTTTTTTCAAGTACAGACTTTTACAATTACATACTTCTCCATGATTCGAGAAGTAATGATCAAAATCACGTCGGACATTTGTCTCGTGTAGCATCACGTCGCATTGCATCGTATTGTGTCGCGTCGCGTCGCGTCGTCTTCGTCGCTCAAGCAGGACACTGCGTCAGAATGTCAAATGGAAAATACATGGAGCGATATGCCTATCTATCTGAAATTGTTACTTCCATAGTTACTGGTTTACATGATACTACTTGGTACTGACATTCCTATTAAGACTGCTTCGTTGGTGTACTGGCCGCAAGCGCGACTGCTGAACATGAGGTCCTGAGTTGCATTCCCAGGTCGGGCAAGAGAGTTATTGGGTTTATTCCATCAGGAATTTCAGTAGCAGCCACGGAGCCTGGATTTGTGGACGGTTGATGACTTCAAGATAACTGGCTATATCAAAGTGAATGCTCCAACCAGCCCGCAAAGCCCGAAATTCAAATTTTCTTACGTTTCTTGCAATTTGCAGGCCAGTGCTAGTGTGTATGTTGATTAAAATATTATTCGCGGCTGTAAGACGTATGTAGTTACAGAATTATAATCATCCAAATTGTAATGATTATAATTCATTTTTTCTTTTTTCTTTCAAAATTTTGAAAAAAATTTTTTTAAGAAAATTACAATTTCGCGGGCTGGTTGGAGCATTCACCTTATGTAGAGTTCTTCCAACCCCTTCGAGGAATACAGGCAAGATGTTGTTTTGTAAAATACATACTACGATACTATACTTACATAAAATTTAGCTTTCTGCCGCATCTGATTAGACTGCAAGTCAACCGCAAAATACTTGGGTCAAGGCTAGGCAGATGAGGACACCATGAACATCCCTTTTACTCCGATGATCTATTCCAGTAGACACTACATACTGTGATAATCCAGTCTTATGTATATATATCTTAAATCCTTGCATGATAGCATGTCAATCCAGGGCTAATGTTGGAGATCACTGGTAGTTGGATTTGCCCAGCTCGTTTCACAATCATCTGAAAGAAAGAAAATTGACGTCAGTTAATAAAGCACACACACAATAATATAAAAAATATACAAAATAAGGAGGAAAACATAGTATGTGCTGTGCTGTGTGTTATCCGCGTCGCCTACTGACATGGGTGTGTGTTTATAACCTCATTTCAATTTTCCAAATGACAGTTCGAGTTGACTGTTAAAACTAGTATGGACAGATTCCCGCCTCCCGATGGGCGAGAAACCTTCCTCGTGTAAATAATCCCTAGTGCCGTAGGTAAGCAAACAGCGGACACACAGCATCTGAACAAGTTTACAACAAACTGATGAACTTTGAGTTTTTAAAAACTTCTTCCATAACTCCTTTGAAGCTACATTGCCTTTGTGGTCGAAATTAAAAACTGTTCGTTATGGTTGGAAAAAACAAAAAAATCAACTTAAATATACCTGATTTTTTCAAAACTTTACCTCAAACGCCAAAAAATTACTTAAAATACAGAATCAATGTTAGGTTTTGAAAAAACGCATTAAGAAAGAAACATACACATACATACACATTCTTCTATAGACTGATTTTACAACGTATTTTGTCTTGTTTTCTATTAAACGGGATAGCAACTATGAAACTAATTTCACTAACATAGCTAGTTCCAAAATCTGGTAATGTTATTTAGTATTTCAAAATAGCTTGATTTCATTGGTCAGATTGGGACCTAGCTATTGTCGAGCCATCTACAATGAGCTTTTAACGGAAAAATTGTGAAAAAGTTTTTTCATAAAAAGTTTACAGCTGTTCAATTTGGTAACTCTATCAGGCTCTGTACTTAATTGCAAATGGAAGACACGTGTGTCGGATTTGTGAGCACGTGTTTATAAACTAAACGCTTCTTTTCTACATAGCACTCATTTCTTTTTAATCTAGTAATGCGAAAATGGCTCCCTGGGATCAATGTTTTTAGTTCTATTATTCGGTGGTTTGATTTTGAAAGGTTTTTTTTTCTATTATCTAGTAATATTATTACATGTAGCCTACAATCATTAACAGCCAGACTATTAACAAATAGAACTAAAACCACCCAACACCAATATTTTTCTCTAACTCCAAAATCGAAAATTCAAATACAGTTTAGGAACTTTGAACCAATATTGGACTAACCCAAAATTGGCACGAAACTCGCGCGGTGCGTTCCGAAATACTGTAACAGAATCAGTGTGGGTCCAATTCTCCCATTTACTTTTAACGTACATCATAACATACGCGGGCGGCAAACACTGATATTAGTTTTCTGTATAAGCAATTTTCGTAAGTGTCCCCTGTTATTTGTACGTAATACCGCCCTATATCGCCCCATACTTGTCCCTGTTCAAATAACGTGTTACACAGTTATTGAAATGTAATATAAAGGCGATGGAGCGTTATTATTAATAAATAAATAAATAGCGCTGGACATTTCACGCAGCGCGATCTAGGTGCCACACTAAGCAACGAGGCTTATATCGTGGACACCAGATAGTTGATATACTACATAGATACTTTTTGTTTGTAAATACATACTTATTATACATATAAACATCCATGACTCTGAAAGAAGCGTCCATGCTCATCACACAAACATTTACTCCTACCGGGATTCGAACCCGGGACCCTAAGAACGTAAGGCAGACTCACTACCGGGTCGTCAATAATGTCATGTCGTTATTAATAATGTTTCTGTTGTCCCTAAGCTGCTTGTTCTGTTTTTTGTGATATAATGAAAACTTCTAGATTTCTAAAGGTTCTAGAAACATAAAAAAGGAATTTCTTACATTTTGAGTTGTCTACAGGCAATTCTCCAAGAAGCTACCCACAATGAATAGAAAACAAAATATAAATAAATGAAACCGTTACAAAAAATTTAAGTTTCCCGCGGGAAATATAACTGCTTGTAACACCAACGGTCGGCTACTTAAATAAAATTCTTCATCTTCAACACAGAAAGGACGAAAATGTCACAGAGCCAGAATATTTTCTAATTTATTTTTTACGTCGAGATAAACAAAACAAGAGAAAACATAATCATAGATTGTAGAAAAGAGTAGCTTACTTTCGTACATTTTGTGAGTTGGGCGAAATTTTATGAACTAATTTCCCAGAGACAACATTCCTTATATGCGAGGGAGGCGCCTCGGGCTGTGTAGGCATTTTTTTGGACAAAAACCGAGCTCTGTGTTTAATGAAAACTCTGTACCACAATATGCCTCAGGGGGTCGCTTTCACTGATTGTAGGAATTTTTCCATACTTCGTATGAATATTTTTATGGCACGAAATGGCGCTGCGAGCGGGCCCACTGACGTTAACTTTGACTGGTCCATGATGAAAAGGTTTAGAGGCAGTTTATTTCTCATTTTAAAGCGCACATGAAAGGCTTTTCAGGAATATTACCCGCTGACGTATTACCTGTAGATCCGATATGTGCGTATTCGAGCCACATTGTTTCACTGTTTTGAATT
This sequence comes from Xestia sexstrigata, assembly GCA_941918905.2. Lineage (NCBI taxonomy): Eukaryota > Metazoa > Arthropoda > Insecta > Lepidoptera > Noctuidae > Xestia > Xestia sexstrigata. The sequence continues at coordinate 9,309,911 of OW799213.2, read as the reverse complement.
ATGCTCTGATATTAATTAAGGCTTAATTAATAGATATAATTATGTACACGAAATATTTGAGTAAATACCTGCCTATTACTGCATGCTGTAATAATGTTCGATGTTGTTGTGTGTATCAACATGACGTCTTCATTAATCTAGTTCAGTATATTGAGTACAACATTATTTTACATAATAAGAATAGATTGAATGTACTTATCATGAAGAGTCTTATAGCATAGGTATCTATTGTTATAAAAATAAATGGTACAGGATTCGCTGATGGTATAAGATTATTGTAAACCGATTATTTTGTTATCCCCAAAGCACTTTGATATCTTATTCATAAAATGATTACATAAATAAGGCAAAGACTTAACTCGACAAAGGAGATTGATTATACAAAACGATCGTGTGCCGTTCCTCTCCAACGTGTCGGTACTGAAGAGATTTACAAACATTATATTGCAGTATCGCAAAGGAGGTTTAATAGCAACGCAAGGTGAGCGTAGGAATTTGCAATAAGCTCCACCTTTGTCTCGCAACCAGCCCCTTTATTTCCCAAGTTCCCTGAATTTCATCCACTATGTACATAGTGTAGCAACACCGAATTGTTCAAACACATTTTTCTTCTAGTCGTGACATTTTCTCGTTTTGTCGCCAAAAGTTCTAGATACCTAGCGATAAAACCGACATACTGAACTTCGTAAATATACTTTAAGCTATTTTATGTACCTGGACGATTTATTGTTATTAGTTCATCAGCTAGCCAACTCGATATCAGTTAAAATAAAATTTAAAATTGTAAACGAGTTTGTTTAATATTTAAACAAAGATGTACTAACAGGTTTTAGTTTAAATTAACTGTCAGTTTATTAATATGTTAGTAGTCAGTGTATTAGTATTTTATTTGTAGAGGATGTTAGGAATAACTACGACTTCACGTTCCCATGTAATGTTCCCTGCCAATGCCAGAACAAAACGCGGTCACGTGAGCGCAGCCGCGGGTACAGCTAGTTCTAAATGATTTAAGTATTAGTCATTGGAATAGTAAGGGGCCTTATGTTCAATATTTACTAGTTTATATCGTATTCATCTGTTGCCAAACTACAAAAGAAACAAGTAAACCATTAAGTTCCACGTTTACTACTCAGGGTCTAGAGAATTAACTCGAAACAAATTTTATTTGTTAATTACACGAAGGCGCTATTACGTTAGCCAATAGAACATTTATAACATTCGACTTTGATTAGTTTCTAGCCAAATTGCTTTCTCATTGTTCAGCAACTAGTCATCGCTTGGAGAGGGGCTGATTCATTGCTCCCCAAACGGTTTCACGGTTCGTTAGAAATGTAAAAACTTCACTCCTTCTGGATCAATATTAGGAGGAAGATTAAACTTTGACGCAGTCCACGGGTCCTATTCAAATTAGCCACACCGAATTGGGGAAACAAACGTCCCGAATCTACTGAAGTTTGTGGTCAAAGTTACAATTCGCGTCCGCCTAGAATACTGATCACAGAACATTTCGAAAAGTTGATACCGCCGGCAATGAAAACCAATAACTTTTTCATTTTACCTGAAAGTGCTAACAAGCCACAAGTAGGTCAAGCTTGCTGGCGACATTTCTAACGATCATATCGCTCACAATGCAAAGAGTTGGACCGTAAAAAATGTAATTATGACTCCCAGTACTAGGGCAGGCGATGATATTTTATAGCGACTGCAGAAAATATTTTCACGCCAACGTTTCCGTTACTCATAGCTGTAACCAAAATGTTAGCAGGGACGTCTCATGCGACAATAGCCTATATTTTCAAGAAGTACTCATTCGTTCGTCGACGAAAGGGTTATTATATTCCTATTTAGTAAGCAACAATAATTTCCCAGTATTGTACAGCGGTTGATAAACCCTAGCTCTAGAGCCATGGCCGCTACATACATCCAATATCGTTTTGCGATAAGAAGGGAAACTTTGGTCGATATTACTCGGGTAAATCTTTTCAGGGTTTAGAAAAATAATTGGATTGCTACATTGAAGGAAAGCAATTACATTCGGCAAGAGAAGCAATTTCGATTTACTCAACAACGACGATTTAGGTAAACTTCCCGTATTAAATTGTGCTACCCCATTTTATATATTTGCTTCATAAATCCCGTTTAAGGGTTCGATTGCGATTTTCCCTATATTTATTTAAATGAGATAGGAATTGGTACATTACTGGGTCCTTTACCACAGGTTGAAATAAAGACCGCTTTAAATGGGTACTTGAATACAGGTGACTTGAAATAGATATCATTGCCCGAACGTAGATAGTTGCCAATTCGTTCAGATTAGTGATCGAATTACAAATTACCTTGTTATAATATCAGTTTTGCATGTTCCTTGCCTATTTTATCATTCCCATTCTAACCTTTTTCAATTCCAATAACAAGATACTGTCAGAACCAATTGTAATTTTTCGTAAGTATAATTATCTTTTCAATAATGTCAGATAAAGTTACCCTCGATTCCAATCAAGCCTGGGGCATGGACAACGAAATCAAAGACAAGTTACTTGAAATACTCTTCGTGCTAACTTTAGTTACATGTTGACTGATAGCTGAGACAAACTCTTGATAAACCTTTTTCATGTAGTTGTAGCAGTTGTATATATACATTAGAACACCCACATTTCGCCAGATATGTTTGTCCTGTGTAAAAGGGAGCGGACCTATTTCTATCAACCGTGCAAAGATCCAGACTTCGTGGCTGCTACTGAGAAATTCCTTCTGGAAAAACCCAATTAATAATATGTACTTTGCCCGACCTGGGAAACGGTTCGATTCCAATGCCTCCTCGTGCTCGGCAGTTGCGCTTGCGACCACACTAGACCAACGAGGCAGTCGAAATTTTGTGTTTCCTATAATAATTAGTCCCTTTTGACTCCAAACTATAGTAGTCACAAAATTTGTATCAACGCCTATTCAAATTGCATTCTTCAGAAAGACTAAAGTTTCATTTATAGACAGTTTAGCTACTGCTTTCTAGGTTTTATTATCAAAGTTACAGTTTTACCTCCTTAGATTGTACTCGTAGTTTCCTGACTCTGCCACATGAGAAGTGCAGCGGTATTAAGACAATTAACATAGTTGAGTTTGGCTTTCTCTGCGAACTCCCACTTTCTCGTTGTGAAACATTATATTCGCATTCACTTCATAATTTCTGAATAACTTTTGTGAAATGATGTGTTTTTCTTCCCACATCGCAAAATCTTCAATTTGTAATTAGATGGTAGGTAGTAAGTAAGCAAGAGGAGCTGAAGGGTATCATTCCGTCAGTTCAGTAACAAGTAATAAAGTCTAGACTCCTAAACTTTTTATGACAACATTTGTGAAATGAGAATCCTCTCTAAATTTTTAACGAGTCTCTCTGAACAAGTCGGACATAAAGGGGATTCTACTTTCGCCGGCAGAGAACTAAAATTGTAAAGATAATGCCATACTAAGCGAGCATTAAAGAGCGGCCCGAAATTGTATTTGAAGCTCTTCAGAAACTTAGGCATTAGTGAGCAAGTTTTTCCTGTAACGCACATGGTTGGGTTGCCTCTAATGGTAAACGGTCTTACGAACTTTTAGCTGAGACGATGGTATAAAAAGTTTTCTTTGGCTGAAAATTGCTAAAGACCGCCGTCCTCTTCCTTGCTCTGAACTTCTTTTGGCAAGAAAAATAATATCTGAAGTTGGAGATTTTCTGTACAGCTGGAAAACCAAAATAATCCACAATACAATAACAGACAATATGCAAATTGATGATTATAATCAATTTAAGACATAAATTGTAAGTAGCAAAACAAGACATTCACCCAGACAACATTTTCTCTAAGTGTACAACAGCATGCATGCCTATCCTATCTCCATTGATTTTAACCATTCAGCTGCCGTTTCTAAGACACAACAAACGTTCGTATCCACACATGCCGAGTCAGGGGTGGCACGGGGTAGAAACGAGACAAGGTTCAGCCAATATTAACTTGCCGACGCTAGTTTGAAGACGATGGTGGAATAAGAATGGCGTAGTGTTGCCTTTCTCTGACTTACAATTCAGCGACTGTGTGTGGTGGAGTGCATTAATTTTGTAACTTGGGGTAACGTTGGTCAGCTTAACGTTTGTTTTTACGAAAGTGCTACTCGGAAAAGTGTTTTCTGTTACTAGATTTTATATTGATACACAGTATGTATCAATATTGTCTCGTCTATTAAAAATGTTCTTTTTTGTTCATCTTTGTTTTGTTATGTTAATATTTACTTGCCTCTATTTATCCTTTCTGTACATTACTTTTTAAATATTACTATTGTATATAAATTTAAATATATATATAAAGGGTGTAAAACACCTCCTAACGAAGCCGAAAGGCAGTTGTTCTCCCCGTCATTGCGATCATTTTTTTGTTCTACACTATACCTGGGAACCTTCTAGTTACGGAGATACGAGGTTAAAGTTCCAACTTTTTGACAAGTTTTTTTTTAAATACAAGTTTTTATGTAAGATTTTTACTTAAAACTCCACGACCCCCGTACTATTAAATCCATCCATCAGCACAATGTTTTAATTGCGTTACATCGAGTTCTACAACAAAACATGATTTTTCACCCCAAAAAACCCAGCAATAATTTTTGCTTAAAGTTACTTAGTTTGATGTACAGAATGCTTGGTTGACGGCTTCGTGATGAGGTCTTTTACACCCTGTATATATATATATTAATATTACTGAAATTTAAATATCAACATTGTTAAGAATCGAATTGTTCTAACTCAACAGACAGATCATGCCATCAACACTTATTTTTCCCAACTCATGCCTTAGGAAGTGGCGACGGCTGGGCGTTTTGGGGAACTGTCTTGTGTTATTTTGACGTTTTTAAGTGCTGATTCTTAGTCCAATTAAATAAATTACTTTTGTTTTAATGTTGAACAACAGATTAAGGTATAATTCATACGGAGATTCCATGATTACCAATCAACACAATTATCGATCGCCTCCTTGCTATGCAAATGAGCAAATGTTTGGGGTAGATATAATTAGTAATATTGCGGTTGCAACTCGTGAACCGTAAATGTATTTGTATCAATATTAAACTAATCAAAATTACCGATAATTAATCATGACATTTGATTGGAATACTGACATTCCTGAGGAAACTGACCCAAGCCCTAATGAAGAAGATATAGTCGTTCTATGTAAGTTAGTATGCAGATACTAACAATGCTATTACTACTGGAAACAAAAAAGAAAATGTAACATTAGATTTCCCCACAGCTAGAACGTCAGAAAATAAAAGCAGACACAATGATACAGTATCATAAAAGATTGTAGCAACACTAAAGGCTGCTCCTACAAGGTCGATAGACGCACAAACTGGGGATCAGATGGCACGTTTGCGAACATCGTCTGAAATACCAACAAGCTGTTAGTTAACACAATCTATTTATATGCTTGTCGTGTGCTTATTGTTTTTATATTTGTGCTGTTTTGTTGTCTGCGCCATTTTGCTTTTTTGCCAGATTTTTTCTTATTTTTATTTGTTGTTTGGTTTTCTGGCGCGAAAATCGCAGCCACAAAATGTATGTTTTTCTTTCTTGTTTTCTTTTTCGCGCGTGTTGGGATTGTCATTTTTATGTTAACTACGTGAACACTTGTCCATCGATCTATGGCTTAGATAGTTTAAGAAAAGCACTTGAGCCTTTATTGTGTTTATGTTATACATTTTTAGTTGTCGATTTCATACAGTCAATATACACTTCACTATCTAAATTAAAAAGCAATTTTCACGTGGAATAACGATTGCAACTTTGAGATAAGACCTTTTAGATTTCATACTAAATTAGGTTCCAAAATACTATAATTCATTACAACATAAAATTTCAATCAATACGAGAAACTCTTATAGCTCGTAACTGTACATCTTACCAGATGAAAATCCAGATGACAAATGAAGGTAAAGCAAATACAACCCTCGCACTACTCATTAAGGCGGTTCCTACCAGTCACCTTGCAGCCGCGTAGGGTTAATTCCGCTAACTCAATTATGGCATTGTGTACACACTAAGATTGAGTTGTGACAGGTAACGAGATAACTAGCTAATAGAGTCGCGGGTTCACTCATGAACTTAAAGCCCTTTGTAAGATCTTTTATAGAATATGGAATGCAAAATGAATGAATATGAATATGACCTGATTAGAAACAATTAGATACATCATTTGGGTCGACAATCCTCGTGTACATTTTTATTTCAGTAAAAATAAAACGGCTGTATGTTGGTCCGAGGAAGCGCAGGACAAGATCTCTTGGAAAGACTTGGGCGAGACCTTTGCCCAGTTTGTGCAAGACAAAAAAACGTTGTAGATTGATGAAGAAAAATATGGCTCAGCGTAATTCATAGGAAAATTACATCATCCCCTGCTAGCATAGCAGGTCTTCGTCTTCCCTATTATTCTCTATTAATCGTTATTTCAGTAGTCACGCCCTGTCTAGTCATATCATCCCTCACACAGTCCATTCATCGTTTATTTGATCTTCCCTACTCCTTTACCGGAATTAACTCATGAATAAAACGGAAGGAAAATTGAAGTCATGTAAGAATTTCATCATGTATCATGAAATTTTAACTTCATTTCAATGTTTTAACAATTCATCGCTGTACACTCATTCACAATAGTTATATGTATATAGTATCCATCCAAAGGTTGTTTTTAAAAGATCGCTTTTAGCGATAAGACCGCCCATTGTGTCACCCCTTGTATGTTTTACTTTATTTTGTATCTGTAATTTTAATGGTGTACATAATAAAGAGTATTCTATTCTATTCTATTCTATTCTATAGATTCATGTAGGTACAAAAATGAAACTTGAAAAGTTAAGCTCAAATTCAATGAATTGCAAGTATAAAAACCTCACCCGTCACTGATAGGTTTCAAGAGGAAAATAAATAAAAAAACACGTGCGTTCTTGAGGGTATTAAGTAATTCGAAGGGTTGAACTCAACCCCTGAGAGTTTCATCCATCACCGGTGGTGCTCAATTGACATTGACGTCAACGCTTAACCTCTGGATGTTTGAACTTGTCTCACATGGAGGAGATCGTTTTATAATATTGATGCATTATTGGAGCTTTTTATTTTTTGGAATCTAAATTGCAGACTTGCTTTTACTCGCGGCTTCGCTCTCGTTGTGTACGGAAATCAACCCACGGGAGCGTTTCAAATGTAGTCTGCAACACACTCCGGGATAATGTAGCTTCCCATTAGTGAAATAATTTTCTGAATCCGATCAATAGTTCCGAACATTACCCCTTACATACAAAATTGCCAACTTACAAAAAAAATTTGCCTCTTTAGAAAAACTAGAGGTTTGCCACGTTACCTGCGTGGTGGTTCGTTTGCTGGCCAGCCACGCATTCGTGGGTAGCGTGGTCGCAGGACGTTCTAGACTTAGGTAATTTTGATACAAAGCAGCGTGGGCAGCTGTGGAGCAGCACCTTTATTGGGGTATGCATTGATTCGCTTGGTCAAGACAAGTGGTCGTAGCTACTGAATGGTGAAGTCCTGAATTTAATCTCCACATTCGGACAAAGTGTCATTCGGTTTTTTACACACCTTTACGAGCTTCACTTGTAACTAAATAACTATGTATAAAATCTTAGAAGTTTTTGAAACACTTCCCGGTTTTCGATTGAGCTGAAATTTTGCATATAATGTTTAGTATACCTAGATGACAATGCATGGTTATATTTAAGTGACGTCGTTCTAAATCCAATATGGTGGAATAGTTATTTTGTATGCATTCCTATCATAATAAATTATGATGATGATAATGACGTCACTGTAAAGCGTGTTTTTTAAACTATAATATTATTTCAAGAATTTCTCAATAGAAAGCCCGGAGTCTAGATTTGTCCCTGGCTCTTGGTAATTAGTTTAACTCTCTATAACATGGGACTTACGTTTAATTGGTAAAATGTGGATTAATTTGACACCTATCTTCAACCTACCCCTTCTCGGAATATAAAGGCGTCATTTAATGTTATCGGTACTTGGCATCGATATTGTAAGATTTACGCTACATTTGCAAGTGCCACATGATATTTCCCGTATGATCCGTTTTGCCGTCCGATCGTATCGGATATAGCCAGCTTTGTGGGCGGCTCATGTTCAGTTCAAGACGTTTATAGGCTAATATGACTGACTGGACCGATTTTGAGATAAGTTCCTTTCCTTTGAAGTAATACATTGGATTTGGAATATGTTCTTCTTAACCAAAAATTTTAAAATTAATGAATTATATCACTGACCAGCAGACAAAGCTTTGCTAGTAAAGTAAAAAGGAGGTATTAATAATATAAATAATGTTCTAACTCTAAATATATCACTGCTGTTTAAATAATGAAACAGATTTGTCTATTGTTATTTCAAAGATCTCATGCCATCTAATGCTCTCTACTTTACTTTAAATATGATTTACAATCATACGCCACACAAAGCTTTTACAAATCCCTAAAAAATAAGACCGTTACGAACAAACAGTTGGATACATGAAGATTCATTTTTAATGCGATCATAAATAACATAGCTTATTTTCCAACACTTACTCAAGTCGTAAAAGTAATACAAGTTTTACTGAAACTCTTTCTACATATGACGCCATGTAAGCCGTGGCTATAGTAAGATTTATGAGAGTATTCTTGCTACTACGTATTCGTACGTCGAGCGTGATGACTCCTGTCAATCAATCGTGAAATTGTCGTGCACAACGTCTTACGGCATTTGTGATGCTAGCTAAATTGCATTTGTTATTGTATCAGTTACAAGTATAACATTAAGTGGGTGGAAGCAAGGTGAAGTAAATACAAAAACAAGTTTTATTGGCAGATTAAATATTCGATTTCTAGCATAGTCTTTGAAGTTATGCATAACAACACCAAAGTATTTCCTTGAGATACATGCGATAAAATTAATAAATAAAGATTTGCAATAGATTCCCAAGACGCTAGATCCGCTATTCATTCGGAACGGAAAGCCCAAGTTGCACTCTCGAAACTCATTAAAAGTAAATCCGGGTGCATTTTCTAAAGACGTTGAATTAAAGCTTCTTTAAAGAAATTTTCTTAAAACTGCAAGCGGTAAGCGTGCCTCATTTGCCACTATTGAGGCGTTTTCTCATAGTTCAATGCTCTGCCTTCCGTTTAAATGAAGCTAAAGATTGAATCGTTCCGCATTCGTCTCTTTGAAAAACCCGGTTTTATCCTCGTCGACTGTGCATTTCACATAACTTGAGTATTCTGAATTTGGCAGTGTCAGATAAATTATTATCTACTGTAAGAACTCGCACTGCTCATTATGATTTTTAATCACGAAAGCCTGGTTAAGGAATTTTAAAATTTTGCATTACATCAACATTAAATGAATTTGGTTATATCTTTTGCATCTCTAACACAAACCCCCAACTGCCAAACGCAAGGTGCAAACCCTCCAAAGGTTTATAGAGACTAAACCCTCAATTGCGAATAATACTGACAGCTGTATCAACACCAATATCACCCTTAATTTCCTATCAATCAATACAATCTACCCAAAATACAACAACAACGCCAATAATTATATTACTCGACGACAAAACGCCGAAATCCTTGCAACATCTGCAGGAGCAATCGAGAAATTTGGATTTCAATAATTTACTGACGCTCGTACTGTAGATTGTACTACTGTCTCGTACGAGTTGCCTACTGTTTATTTAATAACGTTGCGACGTTCCGATAAGCGGGTATTGTGTGAGCCTTGTAGGAGTAGGACTCACTGGCGGTAGACGCGCTGCGATTTTGAAGTTGCTTTTCAAAATGCCTTGGATTTGATTGGGTAAGGAGTACATTGATTTAAATACCAGCATGTGTGTAGTGTAACTACTCTAGGAAGATTGGAATGCTTTCACAAATATCGTCAGTCTTTAACATTTTCTGCTCTACTACCGGTAAAGTATATATGTTACCTGTTGCAATTGTGTTTTCAGTCTATTCGTTTAGCACTTACTTTTCGTTTTGAAACTTTAGCAGTTTAAACACACTGTGGTTACTTACTCATATTAGGTACTTTCCCGTGTTAACGTTCTTCGACTAGTACCTTTACTGCAATAATAACTGCTGACATGTTAACGTCTTCATGTAGATATAGTGTCATGTCATTGTCCTTACCAAGTAGGTCAGACCTTTTACTCTTATTTTCTGTTTTCTGTTAACTCTTTCATCTATATCTTTTTTCACGACGCAGCAATATTTGGATATAAGCTAATCCTATTCCAAATATTATTTTCTGTCTGCTCTATTAGTTAAATTGTCTATGCTGTCACCCCAATTCACGAAATGCGAACTGCTTGGCAAACACTGATATTAGTTTTCTGCAAAAGTACTCTTCTTAAGTGTTTCCTTCTATATATCATTTAGAACATAACATTGTAATAACTTATACAGCTTTATTTACATTCTGCTCGTTATTTCGTCCATAATATGTGTGGAATAAAAATTGTGTCTTTGAATTGAGTGTGAATTCTTTTGTCTTGACAACCCTTCTGATTAAGGAAAAAGGTTTTATTGTTTGTTTACATAAGAACTAACAATTTCGTTTGTTTCAGTTCCGTTGATGTAAGCTGATAACAAAAATAAATGAATACAACTTCTCTGCTTTATTTCAGACATTGACGCAACAATAATAAAACGGCTTTCCTCAAAAGTTGACTTCTATCCAATTTTTCTCAAGGTAAAATTACTTAAACGAAAGTAAGATGAAGACGCGAAATTTACCTTTCCAAGTGAAAAGTTGCCCTCGGAATCTAACGTCTTGTGCTCAGCTCACCGGAAAATAGCCATCTTCAAAATTAATGGATATTTTATTGCGTTACAAGTTAAATTATGCGTGAATGCGTAAAATCCCTCAAATATATTCGGAAAACCTTTTATATCGGCATGTCCATTTGGCGACGTCAGCTAAATAATAGGTGGAGCGATCGCGTCGTATGGATTCAATAAGCTAAAGCATTTGCTAAAGGATTTTCCAACGTATTTTTCAAGAGCGAAATTGATTCTGACTTTGTGTTTTACAGATACAATTGAAATGCCTTTTAAAGTCGTTGCACCTTTCTTTGGTGATCAAATTAAATGTATTGACGTTATTTAGTTAGCTATAAAGATGCAATTCTGAATGGGTTTTCCATATTGAAAATATGATTACAGCCTATTGAAAAATAACGTTAAATTGATTGAATTTTAGTACTGAGTCTTGATTTGCTAATAGAATTCAAAATCTTAATGACTGACATTAATGTTGTTAATGGGCACCTTCATTCAATATCACATTAAATATTTTTATTACTGAATAAAACTTAAAACGGTTAGAACTAAAATTGCCTCATTTCGCCAGCATTTCGCTTCAGTATAAAGAGGTAATGAAAAGAAAAGTTCGGATTTCACGACACATAGATTATCCTTAATGCTCTCCTTTGTCCACAATGTATGTGAAGTTTTCATATAAAATTTTATGAAAGTAGCTTTCGAGTGAGGTCCGAATTCAATTTGATGTTCCACATAACGACTGTTTTTTTTATAGAAAATCTTTTTTAAATAATCGCTGATACTTTCTTTTTAGCACACCTTCATGAAAGCTCACACTATGCAAGGTGGTACAAGAATATTGATTGTGAATTTGCATAGATGAACCAATTTTCTGTTAGTTTTTTCGTTCTGATTGTTTTTTTTTTCTGTTGTGGTTTTTTTCATTCTAACTGGATTTTATTTTTTTACAAAACCACATATGGCCTTAATTGGCCATCTTTTTGTGACATCATAAAATCAAACGGTATTCACCTCCACCATTTTCTTCCTCACACGTTCCCGTGTTCAAAATTTACATCACAATGAGTGGTAATCCACAATTCGTCTTATTGTCAGCGCATTTGCCAGTTAAATCGTTCAAACAAAATTAAATCTCCTCCACTTCATGTTTACTCAAGCAAAATTCAAATGCCATTATTCGCAACACCATTACGATTCCATAGCACTTTTCCAGCTGAACGGGACGAAATCGTCCGCGCGTCTCTGTAATGGTCTCCCTGGTTCAAATTTGTGCAAGTAAGTGCACTTTACATAGGAGCGGATAAATGGAACCAACAGAATATTTCATAGCTAGTACAACTTGGCTCAAACTCAACCAAGTTTAGGCTGACTGCGAGTGCACGCCATTGTAACACCACCTGATTGGTAATTTATTGCCGCACTTCCCCTTTGGGGATACAGTAATATATTTTCCCCAGTTATCTATACAGAATGGATACGGTATCTTCCAGATATTAGTGACAAATATTTTGGCATACGACGAACAACACGAACAATTTGTTGACTTTGACTTAGTTCCCAAAATGACCGCGTCTGACTTTATTTACAAAATCTGAAATTGTCTTTACACGAATCTACATCACAAACATAAACTAAAGGCTTGATAATATTAAGGCTAGACATAAGTTACCTAAGCTAAATTGTAGAACAAACCATTAGAAATTTAATCAGACCCGCCGAGACCTTACTATCCTGAGGGACCTCAAGCTCGGTTGAAAACCCTCTCGCGCCGACAATACATCGGTGGATTGTCCGCAGATATATTAGCAATCTGTTTACTCGGCGGGGCGTTACACGAACTCGTTAATATACGTCGTGATGCCGACAAAATATTGCCACAGAAATATAATAAAAGCGATAGCTGCCTCTCCGTTTGCTTAGCGCCTTTTACGACAATCCGTGTTGACGGGGCGCCACAAATTGGACGACCGATACTTTTGGCAAGAAGTTTTTAGTACTGGGACTTGATTAACTAGAAGCTTCCTTGATGAAGAGCTTGTGTATCTATAAAATAAAATGTAACGTAACGACTCTACTTTTTGATAGACTGCTGAAAATCTGCCAGTAATAAAAAGTGTTGCTGAGTTTATTTTTGCGATGATAGACAAGAACGTGATATGAATAAACGGATCTAGTACGAGCAGAGATGACAAAGTTCGATGGAGGCCTGACGAAGATACCTTGGTAGCTATAAGTATGTATATTTTCCAGAAGTGGGTAAGAGTTGTCAGAATCATCACCATTCTCCAGCCCATATCTCAATTTATTGAGGGTCGGGGCAGCATGTCTTCTTCTTCTATACTACTAATACTCGTCATCTCAGAGAGAGTTGTCAGAATATGAATGATATAAAAAGGAAAAGAAGGTTTCTCGCAAGCGGAAAGATAAGTCCTAAGACCAAAGAAATTCTGATATAATTTTATAACTTTTGTTACCCGTTCATACAATACATTTCCAGATATTTAAGAAGTACTTCTTATTTACTAATAAAGGTAAAAGCAATCTTCAAATAAAGCAGCCTTTGCTCACACACATCAACCGTTTATTGCAAAGCTTTGTAAGTCTTACGTATATAAAGGTACCTAAAGCTATTATAATATTACTAAGTGTCCATAATCCCACCTTCGAAGTTCAATGTGCTACACCGTTCTACGTAAATGAAGCCAATGAAAGTCTGTCTTTAAATTCTAAGACTTTTGCTCTCAAACTTTGTCCAGCTTTCCCATTTGACATTCAAGCGGTTTAATTGTTCCACGAGCTCTGAATTTGTTTCAGAATTATCACTTCCACCTCTTTGAAATTCCAACTCTGGACCAAAAGTACTAAAAGAGCAATTAACTTTTAAATAAGACGGGATTTTTTTACTACCTACATTTTTTGCGCGCCCTACCACAGGACCTCTTTTGTTATTTATTCGCGACCTACGTCATACCTACTGTTAGTCCATTATCCAAACGAGGAGAATTCCGCTAGGCGGACAAAGAAAAAAAGTCACGTTAATTAGGATGTCAGCTACGCAAATAATAATCCCAGTGTGGCTCATTTCGTATGCAGCCCCGGCTCGCGGCCAAAAAATTTATCTTCGCATTTTTTAGACAACGCAATTACAGGAATATTTACTTAATGTGGGCCCACAGCCCGACAGAAAACATGTACGACAGGATTTTTTAATTCGGCGTGGTCATGCCCAGTTCCACATTATTAAAGCAATAAATATATCGTCTACCGTGATATGTGAAGGTTTGCTGCCCTGCATGGTTGATATGGGTGCTTTTACTTTGTCGAGCCAGCTTTGGTGCAAGCAATGACTTCATAATATTCATAAAAATGTCGGCGCCGATTATGTACGGTATTATTTAAGTTCCCGTACCCGCGTACCGGCAAGTCATTTACTCCGCATAATATCTGTCGTTGTAAATACTCGCTCTGCTTGTACTTAAATATTTACCCAAATGACAAAAGAGAGTCGACGATTAAAAGGTTCGTTGAATTTGAATAGGTAAGGTAATCCTTGGGCCCTGAAATTACCCTTACATAAAATTCGTATAAAACGGATTATAAGTCTGGCCCGATTTTGTAAAAAGCCAATATGAAAATGTGGAATAAAATTCTAAGGAACGTTTTCTTGGTTTTTTCATGCATTAGATGTAAACAGATAATGCAGTAACAGAATAGACATTTCTATTTTTGTAACATATACTTGGGGCTCATCCATATTCTCAGGTTCACTGAACATAAACTGCACGCTCCTTGTGGATCAATAGAAAAGCTCATTTTGTTTTATTCTACCACTCTAAGGGCACGCCCGAACCCTTTCAAGGGTGCTGTGTTTACTTACATTTCGCTATAGTACAGCTGTTCCCAAACTTCCGACTTTAACTACTCTTTTTGCAACTGTTTTTCCAACCGCCCAAATTGTTTTTTTTTAACTTTCTGAAAACTTAAAGTTTTGTTTTTCTTAATGGCTGGTGAGCTTATTTATAAACATTTTTACTTTGTAAGGAAGAAAGTAGGTTTCAACACTTTTATCCTCAATAATAATTTAATTCCAAGCAACACAACCAAAAGTTTTTCTTAGATGTTTCCAAGAATTTTCTGGAAAGTTTTATGAGCATTTCCACTGCGTATGAAAGTTTGGGAGCCACAGTTGCAGATAGTGGGAGTGAAGAAGCGGGAACGTAGGCAATTATCGTGGTTGAAACAAACAATCCGAGTGGTTGGTGAAGAATGGATTTTGGCAGAGCATCTATTTGGTGTTTAGAGATATAAAGATTCACACTTAATACGAGGGTGATGGCGACTATTTAAACATCCCTTTGCCCTTTGTGTTCAACTGATAAGGTAGGTGTTACTTTGTAATGGGTATAAAAATAACACAAAAGATAGGACTTGTAATTTTAGAGGGAATACTTACAATGAAGAGAGTTATTATAAACACAGCTATAGATAGATAAATAGCTATGGATAGGCAAGGAAAAGAACCCCTTTGCCTGAGGGAGTCGTAAAAGAGGACTGGTGTTATATCAGGAGGTGTTATCTGAAGGTATTCTTCTCCCTGAACATTACGGCCCCAATCCTCTATATCTATAACTCCTTTGTAACTGTCATAGGACAGACCAAAGTTCAGTCGGACGGTAGCGGTACCACATGACTCAGAAGAAACACTAACCCAACCATGTTTTATACGCCGATTTAAAATTTTGGGTAGGTAGGTATTAGGATAATTTTATTAAAATAGGTACTTAGATAGGTACCTACATAATTTCTGATTCGTTGAATTGCGGAACAGTTTCTTAAAATACATCGCCTACCAACATTTTCTTCCACCATGTGCCCACCACATACCAGTAAACCAATATCACAGCCAACTAGGCAGATGTTCGAAAGAACTAAGTTTCAAACTATTCACTTCGGAAATTCCCATGTCGGGCCGCGAGACTTGCTTCCACACTTGAACGCCGAAGGATTTCGCTATAACAAAGTTTTCGTAGATTTTTTGGCGATATGACGCGACAGGCAAAAACGTGTAGGTAGGTAGAAAAACAGGGCCACAATTTTTCGACTTGGTAATTTTACTACTTGCTTCGTGAAACGGCAATGTTTTGTCTTAGGTGGGTAATATATCTATTCTAGGTAGGTACTCCTACATATAAAGGATGTAAAAAACCTCTTAACGAAGTCGAAAGGCACTTGTTCTCTCCGTCATTGCGATATTTTTTTTGTTGTAGACCATACCTAGGAACCCTCTTGTTACGGAGATATTTTTAAATACAAGTTTTTAATGTAAGATTTTTACGTTAAACACCTCCACGGCCCCCGTACTATTCAATCCACCCACCAGCACAATGTTTTGAGTGCGTTACATTGAGTTTTAACACAAAACATTTTTCACCCCAAAAAAAAAAGTCAAAATAATTTTTGTGTACTTAAAGTTAGTTTGATGTACAGAATGCTTGGTTGACGGCTTCGTGATGAGGTTGTTTACAGCCTGTATATACATATCATGTGGAAGAAACATCGGACTGTCAGTCACTCAAACAAGTACTTAAGTACCTACCATAATTCTGTAATTTCATGAAGGCTCGTTAAGGAATACCTAAAATGTTTTGAACACCTTGTTGCCTTACTTAATTTTCACACACATAAATATTTACAATTTACTGAAATTAATCATCTTGAGGTAGGTAACCCACCCACCCTTACGTAAAGCAGCTATGAAAGAATCAAGTGTCAAGAACTCCAGACCTAACTTGGTTATAGGTACTGGCTAATCCTTCAATGTGGATGATGACTGACTAAAAAAAAATGTGATTCTGTTTAGTTCATCAGTTAAATTATCGAAAAATATTTGATACCTACGTGTTTTTTGTTTTATCAAATTAATAAAATTGACAAAGATATAACGTGTCAAAGATTATGAGTGGAGGGGGGGGATTCTGACGTCGCACTTGAGTCAAAAATGTACTCAAAAGTGACGTCACACGATTTTTCGACGCACTGTATCGTCTTCATTTTTTGTTTGCGTGAAAAAAGAAAAAATAATGTGTCCAATATTTTTTGGAAATAACTGGCGGACCAATTAGATTTTTTTGTCATCTACCCTATTGTAGAAGTTTGAAGACCAAAAAACTTATGAATAATAATGATGAAATAAATCTTTTTCTTTGTATGTTTCAATAAAACATTATTTTTAGCCGGTTCTAGTATCTTGTTATTTTTCTGTAGCTCGTATTTCAAAACAGCGCCATCTACAAGCACGTGACAAAACTTTTACCTACAACGAAAAAACCACCAGAGTTTTGGACAGTGGAATGGAAATCGCTAGGAGCAAGCCATATTTCGGTTCTTGTCAAATTGTTACGTTTATAACCTCAGACCGCGTAGATAGGTTTTGAAATTATAGCAAGTTCCAACAGCGGGAAAATACAGAAAATGTAGTGACATTCTTATTTCTACTTTTGAATACAACTTTGGAATTAATGATTTTGAACGCACCTTTTAGATTCGATAATGATTTGTCAAAATTTTACTAGTTAGTTCTCACTGCTTAAAGCAAAATGTTTTGATTGGTCAACAATATGAAGTTAACTCAGCGTTCCTTTCGTTGCAAAATGTTTGAGAAAATGGGAGCAAACTAACCCCTCCTAAATGATTATTGTTTGGAAACAATAAAATAAAATTACTCTTTACGGGTAAATTTAATTATTTTTGAATTATTGGTTTTTCATTCCTTTTTCAGAAATATCGGTAATATTTTATGGACTTATTTCGGATGCACAAATAATGAAGTCGGTTAAAAATTGGAACGTACTATCCTGCTTTCTTGTTGAGCCGTGTAATAGAAAACATTTCAATGACAAAGTAAAGTAAAAAGTAAACCGAATTGAATTGCTTGTCATCGCCGCCGCAAACTAAAAATATTGAAATAAATTAGATGTAAAAGTGTTAAAGTTTTATCAAGCATTTCATTTTATAAACTGTTTCAAACATGAGTTCTATTGGAACGGGTGTAAGTATTTAACTTAGAATTGCTATTTATCGTTAAGGTTATAATCCATTTTTGTTAAACTTTTCTTGTTGTAATTTGTTTCTGCAATCCCCAATGACAACGATTTTCCTGTATTTATGTACTTTTAATCGATATCACAATACAGATACACAGCAAACCCAATTATTATCACAATAATTACCTTTTTTTATATGCAATTACAGTACGATCTTTCTGCATCTCAATTTTCGCCTGATGGCCGGGTATTCCAAGTCGAGTATGCTGCGAAGGCCGTAGAGAACTCCGGAACAGTGATCGCCCTCCGAGGGAAGGATGGAGTGGTGTTTGCTGTGGAGAAACTGGTAACTTCGAAGCTGTATGAACCTGGTGCAAACAAGAGGATATTCCATGTTGATGAGCATGTTGGCATGGTAAGTGTTTCAGCAAAGTCTATGTTCTGATGGAATTAATTTCTTGTTTTGTTGTTGTTGTTTTGTTCTTGTAATTAAACACATTTGAATTTGTTTATACCTACAGCCAATTCAGCCCAGCTAAAACACTAGCAAGTTGTGAAGTTTCTGTAATTATGAGTTTCAAAAAGTTCTGATTCTTAGCCTAATTTGAATAGTATACCCCCAGAAATAACGACTATATAGGCATAAAGTCAGTTAAGTTTCACACATTCCATAAGCAAATATAGACTAACCCTTACTGACTTAGGAAGTTGGTTTCCTTAATCCCTTGAAATATAATTATCTCTCTAACAGATCTATTTAAACTTATGGCCTCTTATGAAATTATTGTTTTGATTCTCATTGCTCGATATTGGTAACCATGTGAAAAAAAGAATTTCCAGATCTGCAAATTAATTACAATGTGTCCTTACTTTACTACAGAAGTCCTCAGTTTTTACAGTAAAAATAAAATAAATAACCATTCTCATTTTTAGGCAGTAGCAGGCCTTATCTCTGATGCCAGACAGATAGTAGAAACAGCTCGTTCTGAAGCATCAAACTACAGATCTCAGTACGGTGCCCAAGTACCACTGAAGTACTTAAACGAGCGTGTGTCTATGTACATGCATGCATACACACTGTACAGTGCTGTCCGGCCCTATGGGTGTTCCGTTGTTGTGGGAACATGGAATGATTACGAAGGCCCTCAGATGTACATGCTTGATCCCAGTGGAGTGTCATTTGTAAGTATTTGCTTATTTAACACTTGATTGTTGGAACTTGTTTGATTGCAGTAAATGATCAGGCTATTTTATACCAATGCTGCATAATTAATTAATTGAAACCTCTTGAAATGCCACACAGCACCATACTGCTTACTTGTGTTTATTGTTGCATTGTTTAAGTTACGACGCAGACTTAAAAAGAAAAAAAAAATGTCATTGAGCTCAACATTGCCTCATGCACATTACATTTTTATTCAAGTAACTCTAAAAGGCATTGTAGTAGTAATCCACACAATCGAGGAGATTTGCATCTCTGATTTGAATATCCTGCAAAGTCTTAATAGAGTAGCATCAAAATTTATTGCAATCATCACCTCTATCAAGAGACTGGTGTTGATTCAGTTGTGCACAAACTAAACTTAATTTAGACTATTGCTATCTTTTTCTCTGTAATAAAACGAGAAAGAGACGGACATTATTTAGAGCTGTCAAATTTAGTTGGAATTAATATTTCCATACAAATTAAGGGTGCAAGTAAAAACATGTTGACTAAAAACACGGTGAAGCGCAAGGCATAAACTAGTTTGACATCTCTAACTTAGTTCATAGCTATAGCTGTCCTTTTCTCGCACTGCCTTTTAGTAAAAGAAAGCAATAGCCTAAATTAAGTTTAGTTTGTGCACAACAGAATCGACCCCTGAAATAAGCCCCCAACTGTATCACAATAGTATTCTTATGAATTAATTCTGTTATTTGCATATTTCAGTCATACTTTGGATGTGCGGTAGGCAAAGCAAAGCAGGCTGCCAAAACTGAAATTGAAAAACTGAAGCTAGCTGACCTCACTGTGAAGGAACTTATCAAGGAGGCTGCTAGGATGTACGTAAAACCTTTTCATTTATTTAAATATCATCATCAGTAAGTTGTTGAGATATGTCTCAGGACATAATATATCAGTGAGTAACCACAATTATCGATGCACAATCCTTGAGTCGGGCAATTTCCATGCAATCAAACTGAAAAGGACAGCATTCACCTCATTTAGATTTTTAATGCATGCTCAAAAAGCCCATTTCGTGTTGATAATGTGGGAGTGTTAATGTTGGGGTGTGGTATTTCAAGGCCATAGACAAGAAGAGTTTTGGGGGTACAAATCCCCTCTCCCAAAATCTCTAGCAACTTTAGAGAAATCAACCTTTATCGAAGCAGAATGCAAAAATTATCGAGCTTGCCTCCCTCTTACTCTTATTCTCTTAACAGAACACCCTAAAATTTTCTGTCTATCAGAATTCATGGAGAAAATAATTTACAGTAGGGCCAATTTAATAGACCACATTTGCCTTCTGTCAGTTTAGTACTACTACATTAATTTTAAAGTTTAAGGTGGATGCTCCAGGGTAGCCCGCGAAATTAATTTTTTCTTACGTTTTTTTCAATTTGCAGGCAAATTTTGAATTTCGCGGGCTACCCTGGAGCATCAGCCTTAATTTGTCATTATTACAATAATTAGGTAATCGTAATTGAAAAAAGTTAAGCAATTGTACAGTTCTAACTTCGAAGAAATAAATAATATTTTATGCCAGTTGGTACAAGGTTACATTGTTGTATTTTAATGAAGTGTAAAATTTTAATGTGGTCTATTAAATTGGCCCTACTTTCGTTTTCTTTTTTAGACATTCCTAGTTGCCATTCTTATTTAGTGTTTAACCAATTGCTTGAGCTCCATCCTCCCACTTTGGTACCTACTGCTTTTTTTATCCAAGTATAAGCCCCACCCCAAGCAATAATGAAAGGAAAGGAAATTAAAATATATAAATAAAAATATATATATATTAAAAATAATAATTAATATTTTAATCAAAATATCTATTATAATTTCCTCTGTGGTCCAACTTTTTAAACAAGTAGTTGCCGATGAAATACAGCTTTTTTATTTTGCATAATCTGTTATGCAAAATAAAATAGCTGTATTTCATCGGCAACTACTTGTTTAAAAATAAAATTAACTAGCAATGTGGCCGAAGATGATAATGTGTGTAGCATTTAGTAAGGCGCGGTGTCGCCTCGCATCGATGAGGCGTATGTCTTTTCCGTTTTATTTGCATGCAATTCAAGCGTTTTCTGACCTGCTCAAGCCGATTCCGTTGTTGACATTGTTGCTACTCAAAGGCATTTATTTGTTAGAAAGAAGAGGATGCCTCAGCATATTTTTTTGTTTTAGCACCAACATTTATGATTTTCCTTTCATATTTCAGTATCTACCTCGTCCACGATGAGCTAAAGGACAAGCAGTTCGAGCTAGAACTCTCATGGGTTTCCAAGGACACGAAAGGACGTCACCAGATGGTCCCCAAGGAACTGGCTAGCGAAGCCGAGAACTTGGCCAAACAGGCTCTGGCTGATATCGAGGACTCTGATGAGGGCGACATGTGAATGTATTTAGATAATAAATTTTTATAATATTAAATTTGTTTTTTTTTTTTTATTTTATAATGAAAGTAATTCCGAAAGGAATGCGGTACGAGCTTTAAACCCTCCCCGCTGTGTACGGCAAAGATTTTATCAGACAATGCCTGATGCTTTCACCAACAATAAGTGACACCCGCTCTGGGCGGAGCGGAAGGGAGTGTCAGACTTGTACTGAGTAAAACCCATCCATGTTCCTTTTTAGCCCTCTATGTTCCACGGCCGCGGTATCTCTTTCGAACAGTCCCGCAGCCCCGGCAGGTATCTGCTCTTAAAAACCGGAAGGGGTCCCCCTACCGGTTTTTTTGGGACAAGCCTGCCACACTATTCCCAAACCACTGCAACTCCTGCAAACCAAAATCAAAGTGGCCACCACACACCTACACATCTGGGATTGAGCTGGTTCCTTGCCGTCAAAGTTATGACACCATCGTTTTGACTTCCAGCAAGATTACCTATTAAAAAACGCATGTATGAACAGTTTTGAATGGTTGTAAGTAATAGTTTTTGTCTTTGTATGGTTATTAATAGTGTCAAGACGAACCGAATACAGTTTTCAGCGAGCTTATACCTTGTCTCATTTAGGCGCTGCGATGTTTTTTTGGGTTTTCATAAAACCGCAATAACTTGAAAATTATAAATATTTTTTTCTACTCGTGTAACTATGTTTATTCTACAGGGCACATGCAATAGTTTTAGAGATAAACGGTTCTGCAAAACCTTACTCCAGCAGGAAATGCAATATCTCGAAAACCTGAAGAGGCACAGGTTTTATTTTTGGGGGCACATTTTGGCACTCATATTAGCTACAAGGCCATGCACAATGTTTCTCTCTCCGATCTTTTGTTTAGAATTTTCCTGCTGGAAAAACGTTACCCCAGCAGGAATCGTTTTTTCCGTTTTTTTCCAAAACGACAGGGGGCACATTAACAGCAGATAAGGCACTAATTAAACGTTCTGCTCATATAACTCTAGGAGACGCTTTCCTGCTGGGGTAACGTACACTAATAACGTGTGTATGTGTAACGCGGGATCTATGGATATAGTAAGTAGTAAGTGCGGTGTTGTTACGCAGTCGCAGTGCCATACCTTGCGCGCCCCCCTCACGCCGCCTGCGCACCTCATGCCACAGAGTACTTTTATATAGGTATATCACCTCATGCCGAGAGCTCAGGGGACGCAGGCGGGCGGCAGAGAGAGTACCCGAATCGCCAACGACAACGGACGTGAACAGTAATCCTCCGCGACTCTAGCCTCGTGATGTTTTATAGTTTTATTGTTCTACGACAAACTGCAGTGTTTCGATGCCCTATTGTACCTACTTATTGTTTAATAAATATAATTGTTTTTGAAGATTAAAAGTTATGAAATGAAATGATGTTTATTTTTGCAAGTAGGTTTTTTTCTTAAACACTTTTACACGTCATTTTTTTTTAAACTAGATGGGGCCGGTGTTTCGTACCTGACTACTCTGAGAAGAAACAGCCGAAACATCTTTTGAAGTCCAGACATAATCTTGTTCAATTCAGATGAGGACTATGCAGATTAGTGTCTAAGATGGTCTTTTGAAGAAAGAACCACACAGATTTGAGTAGACCTGTCCAGTCAGTGCAAGCATTTGTCAGTTATCGTGTACCTCGACTTATAACTCAAGGACCTCAACGAAACGACGAACAATAGGTACCAAAGAAAGGACATTTGGGTAGATCGCATACAGTACTCAAACTGCCAGACAGTCGTGGGGAAAACATAAAATAAAATATGTGACCCACCTGGTCCTCAGATTCACAATTATTAAATAAAAATTAACAAAAATTTACAAAACGAATGTCAAAACAAAATAAACATTAAATGTCACAATAATAATAAAAAAAAGTAAATTATTTAACAAAATAAGTACATAATCATGTCAAATCAATACATGTCACATAAAATAAAGTAAAAAAAATAATAAAATAATGAACTAAGTATTCATGTCAAATCATTTAGACAAGCGAAGTCCGAAATTTCGACATTCACAGAGCAAATTTCATTGGAGCAGCTTAATCCCAAGCCTTTTTATCTTCGAGATAGTGATTAACATGATAGTAGGCTTTCAGGCATAACTTCCGTTTTAGAAACGATTTGAATTTATTTAGGCTTAGTGTTTGAATATGGCTCGGAAGTTTATTGTGAAAACGTATACATTGGCATCTAAACGTACCCCCTATTTTCTTGAGCCTCGTTGCAGGATCAACAAACTTGTGTTTGTTCCTCGTATTTATGTTGTGGATATCCTGTATTTTTTAAACAAATTAATATTTTTATGTTCGTACAAAAGGGTTTCATACATAAACTGAGCGGGCACAGTAAGAATATGAATCTCTTTAAATTTTTCTCTGAGGGAGTATCTGGCACTTAATTTATAAATTGAACGAATTGCCTTTTTTTGTAAAACAAATATTGTCTGAATATCGGCGGCATTACCCCACAAAAGAATACCGTACGACAACACGCTGTGGAAATAACTAAAGTAAACTAAACGGGCAGTCTCTAAATCAGTTAAATCACGAATTTTTCTAACGGCGAATGCTGCAGAGCTAAGTTTTTTTGACAAATTATATGCGGGCCCCACTGCAGCTTGGCATCCAAAGTTAAGCCATGGTATGTTATGCTATGGTATCCAAAGTTAAATGTGTAATAATGTGCATAGCCTTGTAGCTTATATTATTGCCAAAATGTGCCCCCAAAAATTAAACCTGTGCCCCTTCAGGTTTTCGAGATATTGCATTTCCTGCTGGAGTAACGTTTTGCAGAATCGTATATCTCTAAAACCATTGCATGTGCCCCTGTAGAATAAACATACACGAGTAGCGGCCAACCCGCCATACTTTTCGCGAGAATTTTGACAAACGCTCGTGCGTGATTATGCCGTTGTTACACTTACCTATACCTTTAATTTTTCTTTCTGATAGGTATCTTGTGCACTATATATAAAATTTGTAGAAACAAATTCAGTGATAAGCCTACAAAAATTGCTGTTTTGCACAAATTTTACCCCAACTTTGGCGTTTTCGTTTATAACGTAAGTACTTAAAAATTGTAAAAGTTGTTGGAAGTATAACGCTGGCCATCTATAGAATTTACTTCAGATTCAAATGTGAAAGCTGGTGTTCGTTCTGTTTGTCACTCGGCAACTATTTTTCCTATGAAAACATGTCATGTGTAATTTTATAATAATATATATTAAATATTTCACTTCTTTCCAACTGTGTTTATTACTCCACTCTGCATTACAAGCAATAGGTTATGTGCTACATGTGTGAAGTGTAAATATTTTGTGAAAATATTATTATTTTACTCGAAATATGGATGAGTATACTAATTCGAAAGTTACGATGGAAAAGCTAAAAGGTACCATCAACTATCGCGATTGGGCATTTCAAATGCAAAATGTACTAGTATTCGAGGATTTGTGGCAATGTATTACTGGAAAATACGAAACCTCAGGTGAGAACGCTAACAAATTAGCTCGTAGAGAGGAGAAAGCTCGAGCGAGGCTATGTTTGAGTGTTGAAAAATCGTGCTATTCTCACATTGTGCAGGCGAAAACTGCGAAGGATGTATGGGATGCCTTGCAGAAGGCTTACGATGACACCGGGTTGCAAAGGAGATTGTCCTGTCTGCGAACTTTGTGCTCGATTAAGCTAGAACAGTTCGATAGCATGGAAATTTATGTCAATGAGATCTTGTCACTTGCTGAACAACTCAGTAGCATGAAGAAACCACTTGATGATGAATTTCTGGCTACTATTATGCTCCAAGGGTTGCCTCAAGATTATGACCCAATGATAATGGCTCTGGAGCATTCTAGGATAGACATAACTACAGATATGGTTAAAACAAAACTACTTCAAGATAAGAGATGGAAAGGGAGTGCCGCTGATAATGGCGATGGCTGCTTATTTACACGGAATCGTAGTAATGAAAAGGCTAGCTCTCGAGGCGAGAAGAAAAATGCCTCAAGTACATCAAAACACGCTAGTACCTCGTCAAGTACGAACAAGTTGTGGTGTTGGAAGTGTCGTTCTAAAGGACATGGCAAGAAGGATTGTCCTCAATTGGACCGCAATGGAGCGACGTCGACTTCCATGGTGTTGTCTGCACTTAACACTGACAGTTCGTGGATTATTGATTCTGGAGCGACAGATCATATGTCAGGACGCCAAGAATGGTTTCAAGCTCTTGATGAGTCGTCGACTAAGGAGGTTTGTGTTGCTAACGGAAAGAAGTTACATGTGAAAGGGAAAGGTGAAGTACATTTTACGGTTAACTCTTGTGGACATACAATAGATACTACTTTAAAAGATGTAATGCTTGTACCTGATCTTACTGTTAATTTAATATCTGTGTCTACCCTTGCTGAAAAGGGATTTAAATTTATTTTTGATAAAAATGGATGTAAAATACTTAAAACTGGTAAAGTAGTTTTATATGCTAGGAAAGTTGGGAGAGTTTACAGGCTTCATTCTGTGGGTAAAGTCAATCTGACAACGTCATCTACGTCTAAGGATATGATGTTATGGCATCAACGTTTAGGTCATATAAATTTTGACAGCTTGGCATCACTTAGGAAGGTGGCTAATGACATTGACTTTCAGGTTGATAATCAGAAGAAAGTTTGTGATGTGTGTCTTAAGGGTAAGCAATCCCGCGCTCCCTTTGTGACCAATCATAACAAACAGGTGGCCGAGGCGCGGCTGGCGCTCATTCATAGTGACGTCATGGGGCCGATGCCGACTACTTCTCTCGGAGGCAAGCGCTACGTCCTCACATTTCTAGACGACTACTCCAGGAAGGTGTTCGTCTATCCCATTGCAAAGAAGAGTGAAGTGTGTAAGTACACTAAAGATTTTATTAGACTGGTAGAGAATCAGTGTAGTGCTAAAGTCAAGGTAATGAGAACAGATAATGGCTCTGAGTACGTTAATGCTGAGTTGACGGATTTTCTTAAAAAGAAAGGCATTGTACATCAGCTGACGGTACCCTATTCTAGTCAGCAGAATGGATCCGCGGAGCGCCTAAATCGTTCTTTACTTGACAAGGTCAGATGTCTACTGTATAACGCAAACCTTGATGACAAGATGTGGGCAGAGGCTGTAAACACTGCGGCGTTTCTGATCAATAGATCGCCAAGCTCGAGACTTTCTGGTAGATTACCAGAGGAAGTGTGGAGTGGTAAGAAAGTAAGTCTTAAAAATCTGCGTGTTTTTGGTTGCGAGGCTTTTGCTCATGTAGATGACTGTAAACGTAAAAAGTTAGACCCCAAAAGTAGAAGGCTAATCTTTTTAGGTTACTGTGATAACGTCAAAGGATATCGTTTGTTCAACCCTGATGACAATAAGATCGTTATATCACGTGATGTGGTGTTCAACGAATCTGTGTTTCCAGGGAGAAATTCTAAAATAGGGCCAAAACGTGTGTTTGAACCTATTTATCTTACAGGAGGTGATGATGAGAGGGAGATGCTGGAGACTACGTCGGTTGAGGTGGAGTCAGAGTACCTGTTGCCTGAGTCGTCAGATCATCCACTTGAGGCGGAGCCAGATACAGTTCTTGCAGAATCACCAAATCATCCTGTTGAGTTGGAGTGTGAACGCGAGGCTAGTAAAGATTCGGTAACGTCGCCTGAATTGGCACCAGACTCTACTAGTACACGATATAACCTACGTCCACGTATGCCTAAGACAACCTGTAACATAACTAACGTGTGTAATGTGACAGAGCCCATAGAGCCACGTACTGTCAAAGAAGCTTTGAAATGTGAAGATAAAGAGTTATGGCAGAAGGCCATGAAAGAGGAAATCGATTCTTTTGTCTTACACGGAGCTTGGGAGCTTACTGATAAACCGGTTGACAAGAACGTTGTTAAAAATAAGTGGATTTTTACCCTTAAACGAGACTCGGATGGGAACATTATACGTTATAAGGCAAGGTTGGTAGCTAAAGGCTATACTCAAAGATATGGTGAAGATTTCCAAGAAACTTTTTCACCGGTCGTTCGTCATTGTTCTATACGATTGTTGCTATCTCTGGCAGTAGAAATGAACCTTAAGATTGATCATTTAGACGTGCAGACAGCATTCCTGAATGGAAATTTGCAAGAGGAGATCTTTATGCAACAACCGGAAGGTTTCATATGCCCTGGGAGTGAGAACAAAGTCTATAGATTACGAAAGGCTGTTTATGGGTTGAAGCAAGCATCGCGATCCTGGTACCGAAAGGTAAAAGATATCTTATTTTCTTTGGGATACAGACAGTGTAAACAAGAAGACTGTATCTTTACTAAGAGATCAGGTGAGTCGATTGTTTTTATCGCTCTGTATGTTGACGATTTTTTCGTGTTCTATAATGACAAACGTCTGGCTGAAACGTTAAAAAGTTCTTTGTTAAATGTTTTTAAACTCAAAGACTTAGGCCCGGTACGAAACATGTTAGGTATAAAGGTAGAACGTGATGCAACTTCCATAAAACTTAGTCAGGAAAAGCGGATTGACAATATGTTAGATCGTTTTGGCATGACAGACTGTAAGCCTGTAAAGTCTCCCATGATAACTAATGTTAGTTCGGTAATTGAGAGTTCTAATAATGCTACAAATAACGTTGTAACGAAGTTTCCGTATCAAGAGTTGATTGGTAGTCTTATGTATTTATGTGTAACTACGCGACCTGACATTTCGTTTGCCGTGTCATATTTAAGTAAATTTAACAGTTGTTATACGGAATTCCATTGGAATCAAGCTAAGCGTGTACTGCGATATCTTAAAGGTACTAAGCAAAAGGCTTTGGTATTTAAGAAGTCGAATGTAGATCCTGTTCTTGAGGGTTATTCTGACGCAGATTGGGCGGCAGATCCTGATCGTAAGTCGTACACGGGGTATGTGTTTAAATACGGCGGTAATACGGTATCTTGGGGTAGCTACAAACAGTCCTGCATATCGCTTTCGTCCACCGAGGCGGAGTATTGTAGCTTGAGCGAAGCGAGTAGAGAAGCGGTGTTCCTACAAGCTTTAATTAAGGAATTGCTAATGAAGACTAGTTGTAAAATAGTAATGTATTGTGACAATCAATCTGCTATACAGCTTGCTATCAATCACACTCATCACAGACGGAGCAAGCATATAGAAATAAGATTTCATTACGTTAGAGATATGATAGATAGGTTTAACGTAGAAATTGTATACATCCCTACGGATGAGATGTTAGCAGATGTGTTCACTAAGCCCCTGGGCTGTGTCAAGCACGAGGTGTTCACTCGTCAGCTTGGTGTGGCATGAAGCCAGCATGATGCCCACGTTATGGGGGGGTGTTGGAAGTATAACGCTGGCCATCTATAGAATTTACTTCAGATTCAAATGTGAAAGCTGGTGTTCGTTCTGTTTGTCACTCGGCAACTATTTTTCCTATGAAAACATGTCATGTGTAATTTTATAATAATATATATTAAATATTTCACTTCTTTCCAACTGTGTTTATTACTCCACTCTGCATTACAAGCAATAAAAGTAAAGAAAATATTCTGATAGAAGCCTTGCAAATGTAGGTAGTGGAGATTCTAAATGACAAATATTTATTTCACAAACTTCTAAGACTTATTCAAAAACACGTATTTCCTGGAACAAGTTTTATAAATTTTCGAACACTATTTTTCGTTCAATGTCCTTGCGTTAGGCGGCATGAGGTGCGCGGCAGACGAGTAGTGCGGGGTCGGGGCTAGGTAAGTTAGGGGAGTTAAAAGGGGAATATCACCGCTGTGGCTCTGGATGAAACAAAAAGCTTTACGATCATGCTCGCGTTGACAATAGACGGGCCGGGAAGGGCCCTCTTAATGTGTGCCCCTTATTGCCCTAATTAGAAATAAGAAAACATTTATCATATTTTCAAGTTATTGCGGTTTTATGATAACTCGAAAAAACAACGCAATGCCTAAATGATACCAGCAGGCCTAGCCATGTTACAAACGTTTTGTATCGATTCTCTTTCTACAATCGTAAACGCCTCGGCGTAAGCGATTGTAGAAAGCGCTAAATTGGTAGTCAAGTTGACACGACTGAGTCCATCGCTCGTTCTCTAATGTATGTAAAAAAAACCTACACTTCAGTCTATGGTGAGCGTTCCTACCAGAGTTTAGCGATCAACATTGTAGAAACCAAAGACATAGTATATATACTACCGTAGAAACGATAACATTCTATTCTATCATTTCGAATGATGTAAACTTGTCTACGAATTTTCTATTCGTTTGTGTTGATCACGTGATTTAACGTTGAGATGATTTGTCATTCCCATTCATTTGAATAGTTTTCTACTAGCGTTAACGATTGTAGATCTATTGTCAACTTGGCTAGGGGTGAAGGTATAGGTCGCTGAAAACTGTATTTGGTCCGTCTTGACTATAGTAATTGCAAAACTTCTGAAAAATTCCGAATAATTCCGGAATACTTCTGGGAAAGTTTCTTTATATCAGAATTATTCAAAATGAATTTAATTAAGATTTTTATTTTTTTTGCTGAAAAATCGTATTTTGCATCGATCGTCGATCGCCGCCGCCGCTACCTGCCGCCGCGCTAACGCCGCGCCGCGCGCGCCCCACTGCCACGAGTCGTGTGTGCAAGCGATGGAGGTGCGGGGTGCAGTAAGAGGGGTGATGCTCCCCGGAGAAGTTTTCGCCCCCGCGAGAAAGATTCATACCCCGCAATCGAATGTTTCCGCCGAATATTTCGCCCGAATAATTCAATGGGAATAAACGTGTTTGTTTGTGGTGAGTTAATTATTGTTCAGTGGCACATACGTAAGTAAAATATAAATGTTTATTTTATTATAAATGGGATTGATTAATTTTTTTTGTTTTTCTGTTTTTTTTTTAACAGTTGAAATATTCCCAAAGTTTCGGAATATTTCGGAATACTTCCGAAGTATTCGACGGGAATGATTCGGAATTTTTCCCGCCAGCATCTATAGTCTTGACACTAACATAACCATACAAAGTTTCAAAACTGTGCATGCATGCGTTTTTTAATAAATAAATATCGCTGGACATTACACACAGCGCCATCTAGCGCCACACTAAGCAACGAGGCTTGTGTCGTGGACACCAGATAGTTGATATAGATACTTTTTGTGTACATATAAACTTCCATGACTCTGAAACAAATGTCCATGCTCATCACACAAACATATGCTTCTACCAGGATTCGAACCCGGGACCCTAATACCTTAGGCAGCTTCAGTACCGCTGCGCCATTCGGGTCGCCAATAAAATCACAAACAAATAATCTTGCTAGAAGTCAAAACGATGGTGTCATAACTTTGACGGCAAAATACAAGGAACCAGCTCAATCCCAGATGTGTAGGTGTAAACCAATAACTAGTGCCTTTAGTCAAAAATATATTATGGTGAAAATATTCAGCTTGGAATGTTTCGCAATAAATAAATGTAAATATAAACAAAAAACAAAACATGTAAACAACGGCTGGTTATCCGACCAAATTCGAATAACTACTAACAAGCAAGTAAGCAAGTGAGAGCAGTGGTGGTCCAGTTGTCGGCCCCGACTTACAAACAGTAAGTCGTGGGTTCGAACCCAGACTGGCGCATTACTTTGTGTAATTTATTTCATCACCACTGCTCTCAAAACGGTGAAGGAAAACATCGTGAGGAAACCGGCATGTCCTAGGACCAAAAAATTCTAAGACATGTGACATCTACCAACCCGCACTGGGCCCGCGTGGTGGATTATAGCCTATTCCCTCTCATAGAGAGGAGGCCTGTGTCCCAGCAGTGGGAACATTAATAGGCTGATGATGATGGATGATGCCTAACAAGCGGCGGCTTTATACATAACGATGACCTTTATTGGACGTATTATACCTAAGCTGTTGTCCGTACCACAGTATAAATATGGACAGTACGGAAACTACCTACAAACGCTCGAAACCGCACTCACATAAACATGCGCATCGACGGGGCCGCGCGGGGCGGACGTTGCGGTGCTGTCAGTAGTGCGTGCCGCGCCGAGACGAGTGGTCACGTAGGTATAAGTTTACATCTCCCAAAATACCTCCTCACGTATTTTATGGACGCCCCCTTAGGTTCATCTGTGGAGCGTCATTTTGGTTGCGATAAACAACACACCCACCATACAGGTTACACCTTAGGAAATAATGGTTAATTGCAGCATAGGCACGACAGGGACGGCAGTAGGCCCATCGAGTGACATCGGCGTCCGGCAGTGTGTAACACTACCGTGTTAGGATTATAAGCCTTTGCGTAGTACCACTAAATATGTGTGTACATTTCCGCATCTTATGTAAATCCCAGAGGATCAGAAGTTCAGCTAATGGGCAACAAAACCTGAATGCGGCCCATGGTCGACTATCGAACATCATCATCTGCCTAGCCTTTTCCCAACTATGTTGGGGTCGGCTTCCAGTCTAACCGAATGCAGCTGAATACCAGTATTTTACATGGAGCGACTACCTATATGACCTCCACGACCCAGTTAGTACTGGGCAATACGATACCCCTTGGTAAGACTGGTTGTCAGACTTTTTGGGCCACTGACTACCTGTAACGACTTTCAAAGATCTACAAATGACAGCCGGGACCAACGGCTGAACGGGCTTTCCGAGGCACGGAGGAAACTCTGTATGTAGGGGTGGTCACCCATCCACAGACCAACCTAGACAAGCACGGCTTAACCTAAAGATCGACCCGAGCGGCTGTTATTATTTAGCCACGAGCTCCTTGATGGTCGACTATCGAACATTTTCCCAAAATGCATGCATTCAAAAGGTAAATAAAACTCCAACATTAATTCTTCATAATTATTTGTATTGTCAGTTTATGTGTAATAGTTCACAACATTTGCAGAACTAAGATATACAAATTTTATGACCAATAATATCAGTGATGACTCAAAATATTTATAAAATGTACAATATAATCTCATTCATTTGACTTACACAGTTAAATATTTACAAAATATTAGATTTGATAAAATTGTATACAGCGTCGTTACTTTTAGATTACAGTGATATAAATACATAAAAAATAAAAGTAACTAATAGATATTTACAAATTAATCAGGTCATAATCAAGACTTTATTCTTGCTGTGTGGTTACTCGTGGATATAACTGAAACAAAAAAAATAATATTAGATCTAATCTAATATAAAGGGTGTAAAACACCTTTTAACGAAGCCGAAAGGCAATTGTTCTCCTCGTCATTGCGATCATTTTTTTGTTCTACACCATACCTGGGAACCTTCTAGTTACGTAGATTTGGGGGTCAAAGTTCCAACCTTTTGACAAGTTTTTTAAAATTTTACTTTAAACACCTCCACGACACCCATACTATTCAATCCATCCATCAGCACAATGTTTTGAGTGCGTTACATTGAGTTCTATGACAAAACATGATTTTTTACCGTTAAAAAAAAAGTCGTTTTCCAGCAATAATTTTTGCGTAAAGTTACTTAGTTTGATGTACAGAATGCTTGGTTGACGGCTTCGTGATGAGGTCTTTTACACCCTGTATTAGATTTAGTCGACTAAAATATGGATACATTGTTACGCACATTATATGCACATTAAATTGGTAGCGGCCCAGACTGAGGACAATGTCGTAGGGTCGTGGGTTCTTCGACCTACTGGCACTTTAGTTTGGGCCATTGATTTCTAATAACTGTTGTCATCATGGTGGAGTATTGTGGGCCAATCTCTCTGACAAAGGAAGCCTATGTGACGGAAATGGCCGGCTAAGTGTTATTTTTTTATCTGAAATTTCTTAGTAGCAGCCAGATGCATGGATCTGTGCCCGGTTGATGGTTGATGGCAGTAGGCTCGCACTCTATTACATAGAACTCAAAAATAACTGGCGAAATGTGAGACAAGCACCCTTTTTCCCCAACCATTGCTGTATTGGATCCCGCAACGAAATTAAACAAAAAAGAACAGCGGAGGAGTAATCTATACTAATTTTATAAAGAGGAAAGATTTGTATTTTTGTATGTAACGAATAAACCTAAAAACTACTGGACTAATTTGAAAAATTCTTTCAGCAATGGATAGCTACATTATCAGCGAGTAACGTAGGCTATATTTTATCTCCGTACTCCCACGTGAACGGGAACTACGCGGGTGAGACCGCGTGACGTCCACTATAGTTGGTGCCAGTTAAGATGAGAATAGCGGTCATTGACCCACCTACATTTATTAAACTTCTTAACTTTGAAAATCAAAAATAAGTCTTGAATCGTCATCTATCGTGATTTTCAACATGTTTTGTAATGAAAAACGATACATGGTTTATTTGTTTTGGTTCGTACGAAGAGATATTAGGGAAAGGGCAATGACCGCTATTCTCATCTTAACTGGCAGCAAGTATAGTAAAATAATAAATGTGTCAAGTCACCCCAAGCAAGTTCCTGGGCACGTAGCCCTCGGCGGCCAGGTCGTCGCGACACCACCACCACTCGCGCTCGCAGTCGTCTCCCTTGCGCAACACGTGCAGGCGCGCGCCCTGGCAGAACGAGAGCTCGTCGGTACGCGCCGCGTTGTACGAGAACACGGCGTACACTTGACCGTTGTTCATTATGCCGAGTTTCTCTTGTACACCTGGAAATGTTAAAGTGTGGTTAGTTTTGTCCCAGTTTTGTAGTTAATGAAAGTTCATTAAGACACACTTGCTACCACCATGATATGGGTATGAGAAAGTATGTCTGTGCTTCAAAAGAAAAAGGACATCTGCAATAGCAGTTATCTCAGACGCGTTATATCAGTGTCAAAGCTCAAACGTCGTGAGCCTTGTAATACGGCACACATACCCCTCAGGTGTTTGCATACAGACGGTATATCAAAAAAAAAAAAGAGTGGGGTAATTTTTATGAGCCTTATCACACTAGCTGTTTCCGAGCGGATTCAAAGCAGAGCGGGCGCGCAGCGAATTTGTTGCGGGCGCGAAACAAATTCGCCGCGGATACGCAACGAATTCACTGCGCATTCGCATCGCAACGCAAACTCAATTTTCAACACTAGGCTTTGCAACCTAACGTTGAAAATTGAGTGAGTGCACTTTCACGCTGCTATTCGCGGCGAATTCGTTGCGCATCCGCGACGAATTCAAATAAGCAGCTCATAGGTTCAGGTTCAGGTTTACAGGTTCTCAGTACGGAAATATGGTGCTATTGGCTGCTAAAATTATTATTTACAAAGCGCCATCTATCCAAAGTTACTCCAACTATCAACAACAAAGTTACTCAGAATACTCACTGTAAAGATATTCGGAGCATCCGTCGAAGCCCTCCTCGTCCTCTTCGCACTTCTCGGCCGCCGTCTCGTGGTCAGACAGCGTGGTTGCGAATATACATGCGCCTGAAACAGTTCGGAGATTACGTTAGATGGCGTTAGGGGTGGGGAAATGCAGATTATACATATTCACACATACCCTATTCTGGGATTTGTTCGTGGAGCATTGTATTGTTTTCTGGGCCTTCTAAATACGACTTGGGCCGCCTCGATACGAAAATATCGCCGCGATTCTCTCGCTGGTGGAGACGGCCCCTAAAGTATAATAGCCGTAATAACACTTACCATTATCGACGAGGAAGCGCACCATGGCTAGGTTGTTACACGAGGCCGCGCAGTGCAGCGGCGTCCATCCGTCCGAGTCTTGAGCGTTCACGTCACACCCTAGCTCCACTAGGAATCTGGAAATGTACAAGAAAGCACTTTTAGTACGTACTTAAAAATAATGTATATTTTATTATTTGATATAGTAGCGACCCGCCCCAGCTTCGCACGGGTACAATGTAGATATAACCTTCCTCTTGAAACTGCGTACAAAAAGCGGGAGCGACTTTGTTTTATACTATGTAACTAGCTGATGACCGCGACTTCGCTTTCGTGTCTCTATTTAAAGTAGCTTAGCCGTTATCAGGTAGGACGAAAATTCTAACATAAGTTATTTATCGAAGTTTAAATAATAATTTAGTTATTAAATTACAGATTTGATAATACTAACTTAACGATTTCGAAGTGTCCTGCGCAAATCGCGTTGTGTAGAGCAGTGATCCCTTCGTCATTTGCAGCGCTTGCATTCTGCACCTGAAATCACATTCATAAGAATTAGCACAGGTACTCGTAAAACACTTCTGGAGATTGGCACTAGAAAAGGGAGGCCTATATCGGGCAGT
Organism: Xestia sexstrigata; assembly: GCA_941918905.2. NCBI lineage: Eukaryota > Metazoa > Arthropoda > Insecta > Lepidoptera > Noctuidae > Xestia > Xestia sexstrigata. The sequence goes on along the minus strand of OW799213.2, from coordinate 9,274,146 downwards.
GGGTGAATTCAGGCTGCACTACCGAAACATTTAAGCCGAAAGGCACTTGTTCTCCATGTCATTGCGATATTTTTAGGGTTCCGAACCTCAAAAGGAAAAAAGGGAACCTATATAAGATCACTTTTGTGTCCGTTTGTCTGTTCGTCTGTCACCACCGATTTTCTCAGGACCGGGTGGACCTAGCAAGTTGATACTGAGGTCTATAGTTCTTATTAGGTGTATAAAATCAAGGTCCTGACTTTTTCCTTTACTTGTACTGTAAGACCTTGCTTTAACCAAAATTGACAATTCTAGGTCAACCAGAAGGACCCTGTAGGTTTTGGGTCGAAAACCCATAGGATAGTTCCCGTTGACCTAGAATCACGAAATTTGGCAAAAAGCAAGGTCTTACATACATATTAACAAAAAAAAACGATTTTACTATTACAAACTTATTATTTGCGGTTGGTGCAATAGCCGTTTCTAGGGATCGAACAGCAAAGTTAAGTTTGTCCTTTAAAAAGTTTGTACGGAACCCTCGGTGCGCGAGTCCGACTCGCTCTTGGTCGGTTTTTTTTGTTCAAGACCATACCGGGGGACCTTCTAGTTACGGAGATATTGGGGTGAAAGTTCGAACTTTTTCACAAGTTTTTTTTAAATATGTATTTACCTACATGTTTTTAATGCAATTCACGACCCCCGTGGCTACTATTCAATCCATCCATCAGCACAATGTTTTAAGTGCGTTACAATGAGTCCTACCGAAAAACGTTATTTTTCACCCCAAAAAAAAAGTACCTAATTTCCCAGCAATAATTTTTGCATAGAGTTACGTTTGATGTACAGAATGCTTGGTTGACGGTGTTGTTGGTGTGTGATGTTTACACCTTGTATAAAACAGAGTAGGGATAAGCTGGAACAGATTTCTTTACAAATAAGCATTGAGCATAAATGTTTAAATAAATGTTAAATACCTGTGTTGCCGTTTTCTTAACGAGTTCCAACTCGCCTTCTAAACTAGCATCCAACAGCAGCGCGAGGGGATCGAAGCTCACCCGCCTGGCCAGCGGAGCTTTGCCTCCCTGCTTCAAGTTGCCCTTCTTCCGCCTCAGAACATTCTCAGGGCCCTGAGAATCCTGACCGTTCAAGTCTACTGAGCTGATCTGCTCCGTTATATCCGACACTACAATATCCTTACTATCTTCCTGTCCTATTGATATGTTATTATTATTTAACGCCCTATCAACCTCATCTTTCTGCTTCTTTTCCTTCAGGCCGTTCTCATTAGGCATGGAATCGACTAAATGATCCATTTCTGGGAATAAGAAAGCTGGCGGCATTTCTATACGCCTATTTATACTGACACTTATTCCGTTTTTAGCATTACTAACGTTTCTAAGTTTGGGCTGTTCGCTCATCGGTGGTTTTCTTATAGTTAGTGGGCGTGCTTTGATGATCATTTCGTTGCTACTTGTACTGCTGGCCGATTCTTTCTGGTTTTGTTGTTCGCTGTCGTTTGACAGGTCTGAAGGCAAGGGTATGGTGGGCATAGGGGTGATGTCGGTTGATTGATGGTAGCCAACATCGGTGTTTACTGACTGTCTCGGTGGTGTCTGAAATGAGAAATGATGATAGCATTAAAAATTGCATTTTAATTATTCTTAGGGCCTAAAGCTTGAGAGGACTGATAAACACATTAGTAAATGTGCAAACATTTGACAATTAGTGAACAGTTAAGAAATTTAGCAATGACCATGAATTTAAGTCAAGTGACAATTTGTAATAGCAATGAGTGCAGTGACAACGTACCTTGATAGTTGGCTTTGGAGGTAGGGCTGGTTTAGGAGATTTATCTGTACCGCTAACATCAGGCGTCGAGAGTGGCGTGCTGGCACTCTGAGGCGGTGACAACAGGATACTCTGTGACGATGCATTCTGCCCGGCGAACGTACTGCCCGTACTTGACAGTCCAGACGCCGTGTTCCTAACGATCTGTGGTTGGGAGGTCACCACATTACTAGCTACATGATTTGATGATGAAACAGTGATGCTTTGGGTCTGAACGGTCTGTGGCTGGACCGGTTGGATCTTTGTGGAGGATGTCTGGTATATGGGTGACGGTTTCCCACTCGAGACCTGAACTGATGTGGGTGCCACACTCGATACGGGCTTCTGGAATGAATGAATGAATGATGATGATATTTACAGGTGATGTGTGATGGTGTGCAGCAACTGATTCAAGCTTTGTGTGGAAACATAATAGTGGTTGATGAAAACACAAGGTGTGTGTTAGTTAAACACTGTCTTGTTAGTCAAGGAAATTCCTTCATTTATATTAAAATTCCAACTGCCTTTGACAGTTGTATGAAATGGTCAATACACGCAAACAATTTGATAATAAATTTAAAAAACTAAAAACTTAACTTAAAATTGTACATATTTATTTAAACCCTCTTCTTGAAATTGCATTGTGTCTTTGAGATGATTCCCATCTATTAGTGGTTATTAAAGTTTTGTCTTAAAGGTTAGTTATTGTAAGCATAGAAACTCACCCCAAATCCGATAGAACTGCCAGCAGATGTTGTACTGGAACCCAAACTTGGTGAGCTGCCCTTTAACACCGGCTGGCCCTTCCCGTTGCCTTTCGAAGCTTCGTTGCTCTGACTATTACTCTGACTTAGCCTACTCTGTGGATATGCATGGTTCTCCTTCCCTTCCTGATTACATCTACTTGAAGAGTCGGACTTTTGCAACTGATATGTACTTTCTTGCTGATATGTAGTTTCCGTTTGACTTAGAGGTGTCGCTAGACTTTTATTCACAACCGATAGTGGTGTAGAATGTACAGTCATGTGATTTACGTTGATCGCATTTTTCGCATCTTGGTTTTCATTGTTCTTACCATTGACTTCAGGTTTTAATTTCCCGTTCGTACTCTGAGGGAATTTAGTGTTGTAAGGCAACGTTTGATACTTGGGATCTGACTTGCTTGCAGCAAATTCTGGGAGGAATTCTTGTTCGTTTATTTTCAGATCTTTGTTAGTTTGGTTGCTGTTAGAACTACTCGTGCTGTTTGGACTGTATTGCGGTTGTTTTAGGTAGTCCATGTATTTGTTTTGATCAAGCATCGGCTTCTGATCAAACGCGTTCCCAATGCCTTGCTGCACGTGACTAAAGTTCTCATGTTTGTTTGGATATTGCCCCTGATATTGATTTTCTTGTAGCCCCTGCGAATGAGCGTAACCGTTGAACAAGGGATTGATCATTTGTTTCTGTTGCAAATAATGCGCTTCCTGCGTTATATGACTCTGAATGTTGTCGCTTTGTGTGTGTTGTTTTAATGGCACGTTGTTTTGTATTACATTCTGCTTCATCGCCTGGAAAATATTATTAAAATTTACATTAATACACCAAAAACTTGAATAACTTTTTCCCGCCGGGATTTTTAGACTTTTTGATTTTGACAATGTATTTTTTGCGGACACTGTATCAATGTCAATTATGTCAATGTCAAAATTTAATCACAGAGTATCAAAGCAAAATTTCAATTCAAAAAGACTATACTATACAACTACTAACGGTTTTTCTGATGATATATTAGGTAAGATATTTATACAGAAAGTAATAAAATTACCTGGAAGTTGGCATTATGGCTAACGCTCTGAGCATGGGGTACGTGATTATAAGGTTCGACAGCAGCAACATTTCCTCGGGCTTGTTGATTCTTTGGTTGACTGTTTACCCCGGTGTTACCAGCAGGATAGCTGGGCAACTGTTGCAAGGGCGCGGGATTCGTCGTTCTGAAAATTAAAAATCACAAAATGTAATATTTATTTCTGACCCAAACTTACTTATTGAATAACGAAGACAACTTTCATAATTTATTAAAATTCGACTGCTCCTAGGGGCTATTGTGCTTCCAGACTTCTATTGTCCCGCACCGACAGCCACGAAGCCACATTCACCGCGGAACGACGGTTTTATGAACTTGTAGCGTTATTGAAGTAGGTAAGTCGCTGGCACAATATATAATAATAATTATTATAAAAATGAAAAAGTGCGTGGCGTAATAAGTAGGATAAGATCATTTTAATTTTTAAACGCCGTTAATAATAACAGTAAAGTGAATATTAAAATTAAGTTGACAGGCAGAGTGAGTGTAGGTTAAAATAGTATTGGATTATTAAAAATGTGAATGTAATAATGTACCTATTATTGGACTAAAATGTGAATGTAAGTTTAGTTGATATAAGAATGTAAGGTCAACTAATTGTAACTAATCTAAACTATACCGCAAATACTGTATCTGATGTTTGAAATAGTCTAGTGCATCAGATTGTTTCTCCCGGCATGGAATTAAGATTCTCGGCACAAACCTCTGCTGCTGTGGCTGTCGATGCGCGGCCGCTAGCTGCCTGTTCAAGGCCCTCTTTCTAAGCAGTCGCGCTTGCAGCTCGGAGACGCGGCGGTCGATGCTTCGCATCTCCTCCTGCCGCGCGCCCAAGGCTGCCCGCTGCGCCGACAGCCTGCCGTTCTGTTGCTCGTTCAGCTTGTTGCGGTACTTGAAAGTAAAATGAAATTTTTATAGGTTACAAACAAATAGTTTTTACAATCTACAACTATGACCGTCACCACAAATAATATAATATCGAGGATGCATTTAAATAAGCCGTAACAAAAAAAAGTTAACAACGATCCAGGGGCGATATTAGGTACCAAGGTTTGTTTTCAAACATTCGAATAGGTAATAATGCGATAGGTGCAAGAGGTAAATAAATATTAAGGAGCTGGACTGGAGCCGTTAGACATCGAAAAAGCCTTCGACACGCTGGACTTAAACTCTCTTAGAGACATTTTATTTACTAGAACTAATAAATTTCTAACGAATAGAATTATTAAGGCTCGCATGAATGAATTCAACTGCTTAAAATGGGTTGGACAGCAAACGGAATCGACACACAAAGGCAAGAGAGTCAAACAGGGATGTCCACTATCCCCACGACTATTCACCATAGTAACGGATGACGTTCTCAGAACATTAGAAGAAGAAATAGAATACCTTCATCTAGACCAGGACCATGAGATTCAACTCCCTATTATACTGTCCTTTGCAGATGACGTGATAATAGCAACAAATAATCTTAGTGAATTGGACGAAATAGTCACCAAAATCAAACCGTTGCTGGAATCAGTTGGACTCCACATAAATGAAACGAAAACAAAACTAGTAATCAGAGACCCACTCAGCACCGCAACCCGAAGTCTTATTAGAATTGGAGGAACCAGTATTCAACCGGCAGACGAGATTAAGTACCTTGGCACGTATATAACATCGACACTTAATCGAAACAACACAGTTAACGCCAGATGCAAACAAGCGATGCGTAACTCTAAGGCCTTAATATCCTTCATAAAAAACTCGAAAATGGAGTGAAATTATGCGCGTCTTATCTATAAAATGGTCATAAAACCTGCAATGACTTACGGCCTTAAGGCAGCGGCACTCACAAAGGCAAACCGATCGAAACTCAGAAGATACGAAAGACTCATTCTTAAAGATATGTTAAAGAGCACGCGAAACCCCCCGAATAAGAAAACACGCGAAATTCTTATGGGAAAAACAATTACCAAAAAAATTAAATGCCTACGGCTATGCTACTACGGGCACATCCTCCGACGATCAGAGCCTCACTTACTACACGCAGCTATTAGATACAAGGCGAAACGGTTAAAAGTAGGAAGACCAAAATATATACATGGAACGAGTCACTCCAACAAGACATGGAATATTTCAACAAAAGCAAAGAAGAATGGATTCAGTCAGCAGATAGAGAAAAGTTCAAGTCGGCCCCCCAGGAAATATATCACCTCAGCGAAACTGACAGTGAAACAAATACTACTGACGACGAAACAATACACGAAAATAATGTTTAAATAAGACGTGTCAAAAACGAATGGAATCGCAACCATCAGAAACGAACATGATTCTCCAATGTTAGAAAAGACCAACCAAACGAAGGTCAAAACACCAATGCTCATTCCTATGGATTGTACCTGTCTTTACCATTATTCCTATATTGGTACTAGGCTGCATAGTCCGCTGATTGTGCCCGACTGGCTGCGGTTGGTCGGGCTTCCTTTCCCATCCCAGAGCATGTCTTTCCTTACAAAAAAGTGCTCCCTGGTGTATCCGGCTTGTCCAGGTCAGGCTTGCTCCTGGCTGGGTGTGGTGCTCAATCATCAATCATCATCATCAGGAGCTGGCAACTCTGACCTCCGCCCATGGCACCAAAACAATTTGGGCGCCAGATTTAAAACCATCTCAGTAAAAACAAGGACCTACTGATAAAAAGCAAAGCTTTGAAGGTTGAGTAAGTATAAGTATAATAGCTTTTCCCTACAAAATCTTATTAATCGACCCCTATAAGGCTATAGGTACCTATCCTATCGCTAGCTAATAGAGGTCTATTAGCTACTGTACTACGTTCTCATAACGGGCTTGTAAGGCAGAATATAGGTAAAGCTCCTACCTAATAACTGTAAATGGTACTCTAATAGCGCACGCAACTGAGTTCCCACAGTTGAGTTTTACTGCTGGCGCGAATTACTGTGATGATCTTTGATGTTAGTGGAAAAGCCCATCATTATACTTTGCTTTGTCACGGTCTTATTAACACTACCTACTCTTTTGTTTTTTAAAGAACTTAATAGTCATGTGGCGTATCGTTTGGCAGTAGGACATTCAAAGTGTAGGTCTGTGAGACGTGTAGCCACCATGTGACCTATGTGTGTGTGTTCTATGTTATTAAAATGATTACCAACTTTCAAATTAGACTAGAAGTACTAGAACCTTCTTTAAATTATTTATGGAGACATTTAAATTGTACGGTGAAGTTACTAAAATTTTTGTTTTAGGTATGTAAAGTTGTGCCTGAAACGGCTGTATTGCCATCAACCGGGCCCAAATCCAAACTCCGTGGCTTGCTACACGAACGGTTGGTGGTTAAATATTTAAAAATTAGTAAGTAGGTAGGTAAGTACATAAAGAACGTACTAGGTACTTAGCTATATTATTAACTTTATAAGAGCTTATTCCAAAGAAATCTACGCTGGCTCATTTCAAATGCGGGTAAATTACACTGCAGTACGAGTCTCCAGGGAAAACTAGCGTATGGCGTGATATACCTAGCCACAGATAAAATATTGAAAGCATATTCTACATCATTGATTAACCTTGTTTATGGTATAAACTAGGTACTTCGGACTGCAAATGGGCATGGCGACCTTATTCTCGATACTGTTTTCGATAATTATTAAATAAATTCTAACATTTTAGGTACGACTCACTCAATTAAGTTCAAGTCAAGTTATTTCTGTAATTTACTTTCTTTTTAATGTAAAGTTACATTAGAGTGATATTATTCGGTTAAATTACTAGGTACCTACAGGTAGGCTCCCACCTAATTCAATTGCGGTAATCAAAGTATAGATGTAGGTATAGGTCCCGTGCCTACTTAGTTGATATCACCAAATTCTGTAAATCAAATCTATTTCGACGCCGCGCCGTCATAAGCAGTTGAAAAAAACTAAAAGATAGTGATGGTGATACATTTCGTTTATACAATGTGTAATAGGTATTTCACTTGGCACAGAAAATAACAAAACCAGCGACGTAACAAAGAGTCACTCTAATCTTTTTCACACTGCGATCAGTCCAAATCATTATACCCCTGATTTATCTAACCATTCCTGAGCTGAATCAATTCCATGTGAATGACTTTTTCCATGTCAACGGATTTTCTGGTCAACATTAAGAGCATTTTGTATTTTTCGTTTCATATAGAATTTAACGAAGAGAAAAAAATGAAACTACATACTTGGAAGAATAAAAACTATCGCGGTTTATTATTTTCATTTGTTATGACTTTGTCCACTAGGTTTTGAGTTATGCGGTTGGGTAGGCAGGAAATCACTGATTTGCTCAGTCGGTTAATCTGGGCTTTAGTTTAACGTTTATGCACATGAGTAGACATCAAGTCTGTGGTTTGAATTAACAGAGCTATAACTCAAGCTCTACTCGGTAAGTAGATAAAATACATAGGATCCGTACCTACCTATTATTGATAGGGGGTGCCTATCAATAATAGGTAGGTACGGATCCTATTAGATCTTTCATCAACTCTCGTTCTGAATAAAACACTATTTATATTTTATGTTTTTCTCATGGCTAGTCTCCGCGGTAAATCAACTATTGATCAATTCAATGTGATTTAATGATCTGTAAATCGAATCCAATACGGTTGTAGGAACTTAATAACTCAAACTCAAAACTCAAACTCAAAGCATTTATTTCAATTAGACCATTACGGCACTTTTGAATGTCAAAAATACAAAAAAGAAAATCAAAGCTACAGTCCCAGTCACAAGGCATAATAACTTGAGAAAGTACTGTAGTTGCCCATTCCCTAGCGTAGATCTCTATGGAGATGAACGGGCAAGAAACTCCATGGACACTCTTTTAAAATCAAAATATTGTTACAAAATCTTAGTTACATCATTAATTTTGAGATTATACATATATGTGAGAACGATGTAGAAAGACGTGCACACTAAGAGCGTCCAGAGTAAAAGATTAGATCAACAATTTACGAATAAAGTAATTAAAATGAACCTTGGCAGCTAAGAGATGACCAGTCCCAACTGACAGCGCCCGTTCACAAACATGACGTATGTACCGGCGCCATTCAACTCAACCATACTGAAGGGAACTAAATGACCCGACACACCCGCCACCATCAGCGAGACATTTAAGTGAGCATGACATTCTCTCCGCCACCAAGGCATATTCAAGTCAATGAGAGATAAATAAATGTAAATGGTGGCTGAACAGTACAAAGTACTCACACATGTGCTATGCAATTATATAATACTAAGAACTGGAATCTATATAATGCAAGTATATTTTTACAATCTTCTGCAGCTTCCACAATACATGAATATGGGAATCAATTCTTCATATCTTCTTTACGTGTCGATGGACTCAAATAATGCCCGACCCGAACAATCAATAAATTTGCCCCCCCTATGGTTGTGGAGCAGGACCAGCATTTAGCCAAGCATTTTTATCATCAATGTAATCCCCCAACTTATAATATGCTTGCCTACATAGTGTGCGTTTTATACAAGATTTAAATTTCGTCTTGTTCAGTTGAAGAATGTGGGGAGGTATTTTATTGTAACATTTCAAACAGTACCCCATGAAAGATGAATCTACTTTAGCAAGCCTGAAACCTGGCTGAACTAGTTGGTCCCTATTTCTAGTGTTATAGTGGTGTCTGTCACCTCTTCTACTGAAAAAATGCCGATTTTTCCTAACGTACATGATGTTTTCCGTTGTAATAAAACCGATATCAAAAATAAATCGAGAACCATTATTATCTATTTCTACAAAATGTTGTGTCACTTGTGTGTATTTTCCACGTGAGGTCGCTAGGTCATTTAAACCAATGAACGATATCGATCAACAATTACCTAGAACTCGCGTGGGAAAATAAACAGCTGATTCACAATGCTTTACTTTTTATCCATTGTTGGCGTTATGGGTAATTTTTTGGGCAACGAAATGAAGGTGGTATACTGTACCTGCATTGAAGGAAAGATGCAATTCAAAAGGATGGGTGATATCTACCGTTTTTTGGGCAAAGCAGGTGATTATAAGTATAGAAGAATAGAGACTTAGTTTACGATCAAAATATATGATAGCTTTTCAAAGATATTTCTTTTATTCCTCAAAAACACATTTCGTAAATCATTAACATTTTTGCTCCAGAAAACAAGTAAAAATCTGTCACTATTACCAAAGACCCTCTTTAGTTCTTAAAATAGAATGACTTATGAAAATTAAGGTCTCGGGCTCTCAGCGGGGACTCCTTGGGGACTTAATAATACATCTGGGGCTCCTACAATTCGTTAGGCCAATGAGATGCTTAGTGAAGCCTGGCTGTATGTACCTAATTTTGAACAGTTTAAAGCTAGTTATAGATCTAATCATCTTGTGTTCTAACCTTCATTTCAACATCTGTTAGTTGTGCTACGAAAGAGTTATAAATATATAACGTTAATTTATAAATATTTTCATCCTAACTAAAACCACTCAGTAGGTATTTGTAAAACGTTATTACAAGTCCCAGTGTCGAATGTGTAGAGTTAGGAACAACAGAGCTTGATTGATCGTGATTTCAGTTTCACTAATCTCGAATCAATTTAAATTTTCTGCTTCATTTAAAAGATTAAAAGAATGTAATTTGAATGATTGCTTCAACATTAAACTAGGTACTTAGATACTTTAAAGAAAGGAAAGAAAAAAGACAATGATTCTACAGAATCAGAATTAAATGACAAAATCCCTTACGATTTACGTCACGAGTTCTATTGATTCAACGAAGGAAATGTGGACTCGATTTTTCATTTCAATTCTATTTTTTCAGCAAGTTAAATTTCTTCCTTTTTCATTTAATTTAAAGCTTCGCTATACTAGGTCTCATCAGGCATTCTGTAGATTGACAACGTAAATTCAGACAATGAGCGAATTAAATAGGTAAGATCCTAACTGCGGATATTAATCCGAATATCCGATGTCGGGATATTGCCTAGAGGGAGTCCGATGTAATTACTATAAAGGGACATCGGGAATTGTACATCTGATGGCTACTGGCTAGGCACCTGTAATTTGGTTTTATGAGTATTTGAGTTGTTAGTTATTTCTATATTTATAGATCATAAACTAGGTATCGTAAACCATACCTATGTAATTTAATTTTATAAGGTAATTACAATTGTTATGTTTATTTTATACATTTTAGCCTGCAATAATACTGAAACAACTATAACCATCAAAGTCAAAATTGAAAATAAACTGGGTATTGACAGCAATACCCAGTTTATTTTCAATTTTGACTTTGATGGTTATAGTTAGCTGGTGGCTGGTGGTTAGCTGGTGGTTGGTGGTAGCTACAGAGCTACCTTATTGTTAAAGCAATTTTATTTAATACTAGGTAGCTGATGCCCGCGGCTTCGCCTGCTTGACAAATTATATACTAAAACCTTCCTCTGGAATCACTCTAGCTAAAAAAAAAACCCGCATCAAAATCCGTTGCGGAGTTTTAAAGATCTAAGCATACATAGGGACATACAGACGCGGTGGGGGACTTTGTTTTATAATAATGTAGGTGTAGTGATAGTGAAATTCAACGGTTTTATTGGTGGGAAAAAGTAAACAAGTAGTGTGCTACTCGATTCTTCTTCTAAATCATTTATAGAAGTTAAAGCTCAACAATTTATCAAAACAAACTCCTCATTGAAATCTAATCCACCTTGCATAAATAACATAGAACTCGAAAAAGGACAGAAAAAGGTCCAGTTTACGAAATAAACGACACAAATTGAAACGGGTACTGGCAGACTAACTTGATTTACTCTAATACCGACCTTTCGCCCTCGACCCACTTGTTCAGTATTTAAGGTATTTCTATCACTTCACAACACTTAGTTTTAACGTTCACTGGTCCATTATAATTCACTACACTGTTGTTTTTTTTTCTAAGGTCAACGGATGAACACTAGGCCGCTTGAATGTCGCGTCGGTAACTAAATTGTCAAATTGGACTGAATCAAAATGTTGGCATTAGACTCACTAGCGAAATTAGTCCGGTGACGTGGGTTTAGTTGTACTCGTAGTTACCTGTAGGGTTGTTGAGTTTTTCAATTGCAGTTACATAATGAAAATGTTCTCGAAATGTTTTCTGGAAACTTTTTTGCAAAGTAAAACTTGTTTCATTCTACAACATTCAAGGGTCGACGAAGTATTAACAAGATGTTCGTTCTGTATAAGAAATGGTTACCTATAATATTAATGTCTAATATTAAAGCCACATACCAAGACAGCGCTGCGAACAATAAAGTGAAGCCAGTTTCGTAAACATGTGTGCATTTTTTGAGATTACTTTAATTGTAGTTTGATGTAAACGTGTGCGTGTGTGTGTGAGCGTGTACGCACAGAGCGGAGCTTAGTTTTTTTATACTGTGGTTGTGCGTTTTTTATACTGTGGTTTTGCGCTGGATTCACTTTCTTGTTCACTGTGCTGTCTTGGCTTTTTATTTAGTCTGAGGTTTAAGCTAAATGAGAACATACCTATATAAATGCGTTAATTAAATAAGTAAGTCATTAATGAAGGAATATTCCAAAAATCCTTAAAAATATTAAAGTAGGCAACTGTTTAGTTACTTTTGGCAACGCAAACATCCCTTTTTGCAGTTACAATATTAGAGTTTAAAATGCTCTCGGAAAATGCAGGAACCATAATTATTATAAAAGTTTCGTAATTGAAAAACTTTCAGTAGCGTGATCCGGCGCGAGACACGCTGGTCTGGCCACGTCCCTTGTCGGATCATCTTGCAGTTCAGTTACGTGCAGCCCACGGAAGGCAATATTTCAAGGGATAATTAACTAGCTTCCCACAAGAGACTAGGTAGGTAACGAATGTTCTAATTAATATTTTGCGAATATCGTTGCAACATCTTGATACAAAACTCTTGCAGTCTTGAACTTTTGTAGGCCGTAGAAGGAATGTAAAATAGGACGAAGCGGGAATAAAATAATAAAAAATATGTTTTGGGACGAAGGAACCATATTGTTTAGGACGAACCAGGATTTTGTAATGTGGGCCGAAATTCAGTGGGACGAACGAGGAATAAATCTTGATATGTTATCAGAGCATAAACAAGTGAAAATCGTTTCCAAAGCGTTTCGTATTTCTACAACGAAAGGTTTTCGGTAGCTTATGACAATCCTACTAAACTACTTACTTTAATACTTTTTTTACTTTTCCATCATTGTCTTTTTACACCATGTATAAAAAAAATTAAAAAAAATAAAAATGGAATGGCATTGTGTCTAGGCGATAACAATGTTGAACAGCGTAATTTAAGTATGACAACGTTACATGTATCTGGGGTCCGACTATCCAAAATTCCAGCACTTTTTAGTTTGTCGGTAAAAGGAAAACTCCCCTTTTCTTAGTATAACAACTGTACGAAAGTTTCGAAGCCCTATTATCCTTCACGTCGTAACTAATGCAACCCTGAGTCCAACACGTATCGCCTACCTAATTACGTGTTGTATAAACGTTCACACTCTATCCCTATCATAGATTCGTATCACGGTCAAAATATTATCACTCATTACTTAGATGTCTACTAAATTAATTTGCAAGTAATTTATCGTTTACGTGTTGATAGACTGAGATGTGCATCTGTAATTGCAGCTTGGTATAGCTGAATGGTTTCGCTTGGCGCAAAATTTATAGTTGCATGTTTCTGTAATTTGAATTAATTGTGGTTCTATTAGAGTAAATTATTGCTTAGCATTCAACCTACTATCTTGTGCATAAATTATGAAGCGCGTGTTGACTGAACGTCGTGTATGCGCTGTCACGTCCAATGAAATCCTTTCGTTTTCTACCTCCTTGGTTTGTTTACCCTATTTAGACAGCTGTCACGCTGTACCGACTGTCAATTCAACCCGTTAACGAGATTAACTAGCGGGACAAGGAGATATTTTCACCAATATTACCTTTTATTTTTCCTGTTATCCGACAGAACATACTTTATTATTTCTATCAGTAATATAGTATAGGCGTCGGATGTTTTTATACAACGTCTTCAGAAAATATACGGAGACCAAGAGTCTTGTTAGACGCATGTCTCATTATTCCAGGTCGACGAATTCAATATTGTTTCTTTGGCAATACATCCGAGCCAGTCGCGCGAGTTTTATGTCGTCTCATATCGGGGACTATTCTCGAATCTCGGTTCCATATAAATAGCTGTATTATTAGTATTTTCATTGTTTATATTGGTTCTGAACTAAACATTATGATCAGGTACGTATTCTTTCGCGGAAAATGAATTGCTAGGAAATTTATTGGCGCTCGGTTAGTCTCTGTTCGACGAAGTGTGAGTCTTCGTGAAACAGGAAAATCAAATGCTCATCTGTCATTCTACAAAATTTCAAATACAAACATTTCTGGAGAAGGTTGAGCAAGTAAGACTATCAGGCACAGGAGAAGGTAAAATAAATTGCTAATGTGTAGAAAAATGACTCCGGAATTATTGAAACCTCAATTTAAAATTCCATAGAACTTTCCTAAAGTCTACAATGCGATGCTACCTGACATCTTCATCAGCGAAAAAAAAAAATATCGTCATAAACAACTGACGATCAGAATAACCACCCAACTATCAAGTCCAAGATGCGGGTTCAACCGGCCGAATGCCCGCAACCTAGTTGGCGGGTCACTCTCTCTACAAATATTACTGTGTCCCGTCACCGCGTGTTGGCGGTCTCGTTAGCTATCCGAGGCATCTCCCAGATGAATATGGGATCATCGCCTTTATTATATTGTTAGGACAGCCGCTGTGGCGCTATTGAACGTCTAAGAGATTCTGTTTGACACGTGAATGTAAAAATAAGGTGAAACCTGCTTGGAAAAGTAAGAAATAAGTATGAATCAGTTCCGGAATTTTTGGAAGTCATGATTGATATTATCACTGGTATTCAGCTGAATACATTAACACTGGAAGCCGACCTCAATATGAATGTAAGTAGTTGGAAAAACGCTAGGCAGATGATTATAAAACAATAAAGGTTCAGGGTATCAGGTTAAATTGATTTAAAGTTTATTTGGTAGATATCAAGAATGCAAGACAAAGCAAGAGTGAAATAGGTAATCGATGTAATATGAAAAGTCATTATAAACCAATCCATGGAAGACATCTGGAAGGTGATAAATAGATCGTGTTATCGAATTTAGGTTACAAGATCACTCAATAGAGGAATAATAAATCAATCATCATTCACCTTTTTGAAAAAGTCGGCCTCTATTCTATTCTCGTGCTCGACTGATTGATTCGTATAGTAACGTCCACCAAGATAGCTATCTATCAATGTAAGAAGATAATGCTTTATCACTTGCCATTGTATACAAAGACTCGTAATAAGTCAAAATATAGGTACCTATATTTTGGAAATTATTGGTGTGGAGGTAATGAATTGGAAGCCTAAAATACAGTAGAAAATTACTGAAAGTCCATGAATTGATCTATGTTTGCTCTAAATTTTTTTTTTTTTCTATCATCGAAACCGATAACTAAAAATATTCACTGGTCTTTACCTAGATATTTATTAGTTACCCATAACGTTCCAATTGAATCCAGTCTCTCAATAATTTAATCGATTTCAAATCGGCTCGCTAAAAGCAAAATGTTCGAAATTGAATATCGACAGGTGGGCCACAAAATTAAAAAAAAACCGTAACCTCATTGAGTTTGACACTGCCCTAATTATAATTATCTGCCTTCAGATGCAGTAACTGATAAGGGCCGGAATTGTGACGAGGGATAGCCTGATAACCGATATCTAACCTGAAAGTAAATCAACTATATTTAGCACTTGGCTTCAGTCACAGGACACACAGAGAGGTGTATCGGCCTTCAGGTTTAGCTGATCTTCTGTGTTTTTATTTTCTATTTATGCCGATTTGACACAGCATATTTTCAGTCAACTTTGACATTTTTGAAAAGATAATTAAGTAAAAATGTGCAGGGCAAACTCAGAACTTGCTCTAACCGTAGTAGCCAAACATTAACATTGTTTTCAAAAGAAACGTTTGATATTTTGATGACCAGAGACGAGGGTGCGTGTGTGTGTTTTTTTTTAAGTCGGTTTTATTTTTTGCAAAAAGGTTTTTTTATTTATTTCCATTTTTAGTTGTTCCCAAACAAGTCGCCATGAATTTATTTTACATTATTAACAACACAAGTCATGGTAATAAGCTTACCCCCAATAAATGGAAATTAAATTTATTTAATTACAACGTTTGTATTTAAACCAATTACCTACTGTAAATAAAACTAGAACTAAAAGAGTAAGAGATAACATAAAATTAAAATAAACAAAATAACAAAGTAAAGGTTCACACATTCAAAAATTCCTCTTATAATACTTCTGAAATGCCAATAAAATCTTTGTCCATTCATCCGCAATCATACCTAACTTTCGAAATCTGGGTGTATTGTACACATCTGCGTACCCCGAGCACACAAGCGTGATGTGACGTCATGATGTATAAACAATAAACATCCAAGCGATTGCAGCAATGACGACAAATTTGCTGTCTATTTTTGAAGAGTTCCATTGTATATCTCCGAAGATCAGCAACAGATCTTTACCAAATTTAAATAGGACCACCTCAGGAGTATACTCTTTCAAATAAAAAAAGAAGTTTGAGAATCGGTCCACAAATGGGGGAGAAATCAGATACATACACACGAACATATAACCTCCTCCTTCTTTGAAGTCGGTTAAAAATACTTACTCATTTCACCAAAGATGTTTTCTAAATTTCAAGAATGTATCCAGACCTATAGATAGATGATACTGATTGCGCTTGCCGTAAAAATATAACAAATATGCTAAAGGATAATTGTATTATCAGCTAAAAAAATCGAAGTTTTGAAGTTACGTTAAACCGCGCGCTCGTGGTCCCCGACACGAACGCGCGGTATAAACGATTCTTTCAGTTTTATCGATCGCCAATCCTGCAAATTGTGTTACTAACGGTAACTTTTTAGCTACATATATTTTTTTTCACTTCTTGTATTTGCAATCAGCCCTAAGGCAAGATCAAATGTGTTCTGTGATGATGTCATGCGGAGTGGCTTCCCATTGGAAGCATCTACTCATCTTCTGCCCAGAGCTACTGCCGGTCTTCTAGCTCTAGGAATGACGATTTAGTCGTCTCACATACTAGTCCATAGTGAGTTCGCGAGCAAGTTCGTTAGGGTGTTGGATTTAACCACTCTTTGTATTTAGCTGCCAAACTCCTAATTTCCTCTTTGATTGTTCTCATTTCAAGGTCCTCATGAATTTCATTGTTGGTTATGTACCATGGTACTTTTGCAGTTGTTCTTAGGATCTTGTTCTGTTGGCGCTAGAGTATTTTTATGTTGCAATCGCTTGAACTGCCCCATAGTTGCAGGCCATATGTCCAAATGGGCTTTAGGATGACTTTATAAATAAGCAGTTTTTGTACAAGGAGAGTCTCGAGTTCCTTCCTAACATCCAGTATAGGCTGTTGCACTTTAACTGAAGCTCCTGCTTTTTACATTTGATGTGGTGCCTCCAGGTTAGTCTACGATCAATGTGTAAGCCAAGATATCTGACTTGGTCACTGTGGGGTAGAGTACATTGGCCCAACTTTACAGGTGGGCAGTCTCCTATTTTAAGAGTGAATGTCACCTGTACTGACTTTGCAGCACTATCCTTTATTTTCCATTTTTGGAGCCATTCGTTTACTTTGTTAAGGCCCTTCTGCAAGTTCTCTGATGCCAGTATTGGATCTTTATTACTTGCTAATATAGCGGTGTCGTCTGCAAATGTAGCTGTGGTTATTCCTGGCGTTAGTGGTAGGTCACATGGTCCGTAAACAAGTCCGCTTTTTTCTGGCTTGTTCTGGCCCAATCGTTTTCTTTTTTAATTGGGGTTTTTGGTACCTTAGGTCTGTCACAAGAACGGATGATTTTCCACAGCGAGTAGTTGCTGACTTTAGTAGCAGTTAGAGACTCCAACTTTGTATTTTTTTTTGTATTTTAATTAGTGACTCAGGAATTTCCACTAAAGGACAACCAAGGAAACCAAGGACATTACAGGACAACCAAGGGAACATTATAAGAGTCACTCTTATTTTTTTTTTCCCAAGGCCGTCTTATCCAAAACTCAGACATGCGGTTATTATCTTCATTTATTAATTAAGATAAAATAAACCGCTGCTAGAACTTTGCGCCCTTCCCTTTCAAAGAATGGGAAGCAATAAGTCAAATTTATAAGACGCTTATAAATAGATTATTGTCTTCAATAATTTAGAAACTAAATTGTTTGGAGTTGTAACAAAGTTGAATGGACTGGTAAAGTTTACCAGATGTGGTGTACCGTACACCTGTTTAATATAACATTTATGGAAAATACATGGAGGCAGCTAATTTAATATTATCAAGAAACACAGAAGCTGCCTTTCTGGTTAAAATCTTGTTCTTTGAGAATAACATTAAAAAGTAAGTAACTACATAGAGTCTAGATGGCTCGATTAATGCAATGGTTAAGTATACCTACTTAGGAAATTGGCATCTTCGTAATACCATGCATGTTAGATTTATGCAGGTAAGAAAAACTTGGTGTGTTGACTTTGTTTGAAAAATAATGCCGCTTAGACCAACACTCTGCAGGACTACTGAACGACGGTAACGAAATAAAAACTTTGCAGACAAAAATCTTGCGTGCAAACGAACAAGAGGAATTCCTAGAGCAAAGGGATAGCATTATCTAAGAGCGCATTTCATGAATGTAACTGAACGCAATACGTTAAACCCATTTTCCCTAAAATACGAAAACAATGCTTGTACAGTCATTTTTCCTATCATCGATTATGGTGATGTGTGCTACTTTGACCTGAATGCAGATCTCCTCGACAAACTTGACCATCTTCTAAATAACTGCATTTGATTCGTTTTCAATCTGCGTAAATATGATCATGTCTCCGAGCACCGGTCTATTCTTAAGTGGTTGCCCATACGTCAGCGTAGGGAGCAAACGGCGCTAACCACCTTGTTTTCGTTTCTTGTTTCTCCCACTTCCTCTAGTTACCTTGCTTCCCACTTTCAGTACATTTTTGCCAACCTTAATAGGAGTCTGCGATCATCGCAAACGTGTTCTTCACTGTCCCTCTCACCGCACTGACTTCATTCACCGTTCATTCTTTGTGCAATCTATTTTTCTGTGGAATGCGCTTCCCCAGGAAATCAGGATGTCAACCAATCGTTTATCTTTCAAAATTAAAGTTCGGGAGTACATTCGCAGGAAGCTGGCAGTTTCATCACAATGGTAATGTTTTCTCTATAGTTTGTCTTTTTATTTAAGTATATCCTTGTAAATATCTATAAATAATTTTAGATAAATTAATAGTATTTATATATATTTTTAGTATTTTATGTATCCTTGTAGTTTACCTTATTATTAATTAAATTATTTTCAGATGTACACCTACCACTGCTTGTCTTTGCATCACCCAAAGGTTGACTGGTAGAAAATGCCTAGGGCATTAAGTCCACCCCTGTACTTTGTGCTTGAAGTGTTAAATGAATAAATAAATTAATTAAAGCTGACAGCTGTCAACGCTGACAGCTGTCAGTATTATCATTGATATGGTATATGTATAACAAAGAGTTTATTGGTGAAATTCGCACTTACACGATACTTTATAGATACAGGGAGAGGGTGTAGACGTGTAGTCGTGTAGTAGGCCCCCCAATAACCGTGTTACCGTGTTTTCGGCTACATACGAGAATATCACATCAACCCTTCTCACGGATGTCGTAAACGCTGTCTAGATAATAATAATAGCCCAATACAAGTAAAGATAGTTGTGATGATCCCTATTTGCCTGTCAACCGTAACTACCATCTTGTTATGACATTATCGTGATGGGGGACTCTGTCGGGGATGTTTGCTGAATACACCTTGAGCCTGGCAATCTAAAGTTTGTAAATGTATCTTCCCGAAACTTAATTAAAAACATAAGCATCCTGTTTTCCCAGCAGGGTTAGGCAATATGCAGAGATGTTTGCATTAGTAAACCCACATTCTACCAGTTATTTTTGAGTCCAATGTAATATTGGGCGAGCTAATTGAACCGGCCGGACTTTAAAAAACAATGAATCATGTAGGTACTGAAATGAATACTAGACTGAATACTCACAAGGGGTCTACACTATTACAGCATTAGTAGGCGCGGCAACGTCTATCATTTTAGCCGCAGACAACAAATTAGCGGAGATCAACGCGGCATTAGCATAAAAATAAAGCAGCTTAACAAAAAAAAAAGCAAACAAAAAGAATAAAGTATCCAGCTTACTTCAGAACTCACCATTAACTCCCTACGCAGCTTGTCCAGCTCGTGCGCGGAGGGGGGCGCAGGCTGGACTCTTCCCCTCCTCAGCTCCTCAAGTTGCCGCGTCAGCTCCTCCACTTTGGCCACCGCCACTGATAGCTCCTTCTCCTTTTCATTGAAAAGCGCTCGTATTGACTCTAGGTCGCTCGCTGGGGACAAGAGAGGAAAATGGTTAATGTTGAAGGAAAATTGAACGTTTGTGATTGTTGTTAGGGTTTTGTTCCTACTTTACTGTTACTATTAAACTTTAAGGGCAACGGGAAGCTGGATCAATGTTCTATTTATTTCTAGGGAAGGTTTAATCAGACAGTTTAGTGGCAAATTATAACACGACTACATTGCGGAAAGGAAAGAACAGGTTTCTCAGTTCCAGCTACGGGAAAGTGTGGAAACTACGCGTATTTCAGTGAAACACACGCGTTTGAAAAGTTCGCGGGTCAAAGCTACTCATACACAAAGGTAAGAACAACTACGAGTGTTGGTACGTCGTCAGAGACAGAGGGGAAATACATCGTCAAAGTCAAATAGGGAGATGTACCTATCCCCGGCTCTAGTTACAAAGTTGATTTATTAAAACTGTTTCGTAGACACTGGAAGTAAAACTGACACGCTGCCTTTAGGCCTGAATTACTGTTACGCTGACGGTCGGTCGCGTACGTCAGCGAAGAATCAAAAGCAAAAACGCGCCGCTGACGTCAGCGTCGCAGTATGGTGCTATATAGAATACAATGTATACTCGTACGCGACCGACCCTCAGCGTGACAGTAATTCAAGCCCTCTGTTTCGCTGCTACCTACTATAAAATACTATGTAGTACGAGTAACTACTTGAACTTATCAAAAGCCTGAAAGGCGTGTCAGACTGAAGGCGGCAGACAGTCGGGCTGACGTAATGGGGGTGTGGTACTTTATACTAATCCACCGAATCGTCCAAATAATGTGGTGGTGTCGTTAAAATATCGAATACTGGCTTATGCCCGCGGTTTCGCCCGCGTTGAGTTCGGTAATTGTCCCTCAGGATCGTCGTGAATCGGAATAAAAAGTATTCTATGCCTTAATCCAGGCTTTAGCTGTATCTGTGTACCAAATTTCATCTAGAGTAACAAACACGCTTCCACCAATCAATCCTTACAAACTTTCGCATATAAAATAAAAGTAGTAAAATTTTTGAGTTGCGTATCGTATAAAAAAAAAACTTGCTCTACTGCCTCATTAGTTTTGGTTCAAGTAAAGGTTAAGGTAATTTGTTCTTAACAGGAGGAGACCAAAAATAAATCAAGAGAGAGAAAAGGTTAATCATGACTGAATGAAAAAAATATCATCTAATCATGAGAACTTATTTTGGTACAGCTAATATAAGGTGTTATCAAGAAGACATTTATACAGAAAATATGACCTTTCGTGTCACAGGATTACCTTTTATACATTACAGGACATTACAATACAGGATTGCCTTTTTTACCAAAATAGGTCACCCACGTCACTTTATTTTACTTGCTTTAATGAATGAGCTTGTAGTTTCATTATTTGTAATAACAATATTGTTATTTTCCTGGCAACCCTACGTACAAGTTTGTTCTTCCCGTTATTAATTATTTACTGTATACAAGTTGTGCTCGATGAAACATTTCCTGATAGAAGTTGTTTAAATTACACCTACATTGGCAAAGTAAAATAATATCTTGTGATGTTCATCATGAAATAACGGTAGGTAGGTACTATTGTTCTTTCGAAATGTACGGCAGACAGAAAAGCGATACCTACCCAAGAAAATATCAGTTACCTTTCAAAAGAAGCGACTCGTAAAACACAAAAGTTGAAATTTATTTCAAGTTGTCAAGTAAACGAAGTGAAGATTAGCATCATTTGGAGAACAACTGTATCTGTCTACAAGTGCCTTTCAGACGAAGAATAAGTATTTTTATACCATCTAAAAAATATGCTCGAGTAAGAGAAAATTCTGAGGGACGAATAAAATGGCTGCAAGCTGAAAATGTGGTTATCACCTGTCACGTTGAAACAAATAAAAAAATGCTATAATGTGGGTACGGATGTTAAAACGTTTAACGCAACCCAGCGACTGTTGACATTTATAGGTAAAGTGTGAAAAGTTGTGAAATGTTTTGAAATATTATCCGGAATATGAGACGGCGGGACTCCTAAGAATGAACGTTATGAAAAATCCTTTGATAATGGTTTGACGTTTAGTACGTATGCGTGGGACTCAAACGGTGGTCTTGAAGATTTATGCTCACATAGTACCTGCTTATTACTCCTACGCTTATAAATTGAAGGTAAAATGTGGAAAAGATCTAGCAACTGTTCAGGCGAGGAAAATGTAGAGGGTACCTATGATGAAAAAATTTCAAAGCCAACCTGCTGATGAGAGTACTAACAACTCTTTTAGGTACACTGTGCGTACTTGGAAACAAGCCAGAAACTTTCTTCAATAAAATAAAAGAAACAAACAAGCTAATAGTTCTAACACTGAAGCCTTAACTCCCGATTTTAGTGCTCAACTTTACGAATTGTTCACTCCAATTTATAGCCAAATAAACATTGATTTCCCTTAATAGTTGCCATTAGAACGACAATAAAACTAATTTGGACCGAAATAAACGGAATAAAGTTAACAATTGCGAAATTCTAACGCATTGAGGGGCAAAAATGCTATTTTACGTAGCGCGGACCCAGCTGAGGCACATTTAAAAGCTCGGAGAGGGAAATACCTCCGACCTTTCAATTACAGAAGACAATAAAGAGGCCTTTATCTGTATGAAGAGTCCCTCCGTTGGTTCACGACACGACGGAGCAGCATCATTTTTTGTTATAAATGCTAAAAATAACTATAAGTGTATTTAGTTGAAAATTATGCTTTTGGGGGGAACTGTTTGCCCTTTGCTTTGGCCGAGTAGTGTTTGGTTAAAGATAGGCGATCCTCCTTTTCCCATGAGTGTCGTAAAAACCAACTAAGGGATGAAATATAAGCTCTTATATATACCAACAACCCTGCATATGACAAGAATAATGACGAATACGATAATTTTCCTTTTGACCGTACTAATTCAGACCCGTAGACTATATTAACCTACTCCTATAAGTGGCAATAATATGTATTGCATATGCAATACATATTATTGCCACTTATAGGAGTAGGTTGGTGATTTCTATATAGAAAAGCAAATTAAACCCTGCAGCTGAATATACTCTAATGAATTTCACACTGAGTGGATGCTAAGTAAGGCATTCAATGGTCTAGCTTTGAGTTTCCATATTAAGACTAAACCTAGCTCAGTCATTTATAGCTTGGTTAGAACTGCTCAAGAGATTAAATTAGATGATTAAGGTTATATTAGTAAGCCATGATTTAACGAGAAACGTAATTAAGATTCTATCATTATACCAGTCTTGTCCAAGAAAGTTGGAATCGGTTTTCAATATATCTTGGATCGTCTGAATATCACTACAATCTGATATCTATTAAACAAGGTGTAGTTTTGCATCTTAGACAAAACTAAGGAGCTTGTCACAAAATACATATAATAAATTTAAATTACGATACCCGGTCAAATAATTAATAAAGCTGCTATTTAAATTTGACAGTATTTCAGAATAACACGAAAGTAATAAAAGAATCACCCATCGCGCGACATATCTCTGTGTGAATTTATTTGTGTGAGTAAAGGCGCGGTTATAGGACCAGTTACAGACGGGCTTCGTTTTAATACACCCGGGTGGTTTACACTTACCGATTTCAGCAAAAAAGTATAAAAAACCTACCCATTTTATTATAGATTCGGGTCGAGAATCATTCCCATATATACCTTGAATTTGACGAGGATGCAAAGCGGGTACTCCCTTACTTCTCCTAAATTTTTTTGTCCAAAAATCATTATCCATAGCACGTGTGCTATAAACTTCAGTTACCATAATGTTCAAAATCCCAAAATATTGTTTAACATAATTATCTTTAGTTCTAAAAGTATTCATAATAATTGAATCGACTACTATAATAATTGAATCTCCTAATTTAACATGACCAAAATTTTATTTTTACACTATCTTCACTATCATATGTCCTAAGTATTGTGTTATATAGTGTGTATTATTCCTAATGTTTA
Source organism: Xestia sexstrigata (assembly GCA_941918905.2). Taxonomy (NCBI): domain Eukaryota; kingdom Metazoa; phylum Arthropoda; class Insecta; order Lepidoptera; family Noctuidae; genus Xestia; species Xestia sexstrigata. Next base: position 9,249,987 of record OW799213.2, on the reverse strand, counting down.
TTTACGATACAATTTTTGGTCTTTTTTAGTGACAGAAACGAATCGCTGTAAATCCGACTCCACGCAGTCTTGTCTGCCTTACCCCAAGAGGGTAATTTAAAATTGCGAAGGTGCGGAGGGGCGAGGCGGCCCGCGAGTTGAGGAGGTTGAGGAGGTTTTAACACTCTCCGCCGCGGCTGAGGCTGGCCGGCCTAGCCGGCCAGCAAGCCGAAGCTGCGGTGGTGAACGTTAAACACATCTGCGACAATAAACTCGCGTGGGACCGCCGGAGCCCCGCAGCGCCGGACCCGTGACAGAAACTATGCCTGCTGCATGTTGCATGCTTGCTTGCATGATGCGTGCTTGCTTGCATGCTTGCATGCTGCAAATTATCTGATTTTGCATTATAATTTTTATATAAATAATATACATTAATATATGTATTTATGTTAATAAGTAATTTTTAATTAAAAATTAAAGATACTTAAACGTAGATACAATAATTATTAAATAATTTAGTTGTATTTATAATGACTAATTTTAATTTTTAGGCGAATTCTAAGCTAATTTTATATTAACTGCGATTGCCTTCAAAAAATCACATTTTGTATATTCTGATCGTTTTTTTTTAATGTTCAATGTTCTTGCTGTTTTGTCAATTTTTATTTTATTTGGAATGGGAACGCCGTTCAAATTTTTTTCAGTTTCTGAAATTTAATATTTTAACTCGATCATTAAATAATTTGATAAATAATGATTGAAGCCTGATTTAGGCTTATTCACGAGAAGATTGATTCTATTATTACCAAGCTTCTGCGCAATTTCGTGTTCGAGGTATACCTTCATTTATTGGTTCTCGTGCTCCAAAATGTTGAATCGTATTTAGGCGTTGAACTGCAAGTACCAAGTATTTTCACTGAACCATTCTGCTATTATTTCACCTTCATCTGAAACAGTGTTTTCCCATTCCTCAAAATAAATTGGTACATCATTTGCTGCCAGGTAAGAAAGAGCCAACAAACATTTCATTTCATTAGCAAACTCTACATCTTTTAAGTATAATGTCTGAAATCGACGTTTTTGTATTTGTCTGTAGATTATTTGACCCAAGTGAAAATTACACCCCTTGAAAAGCTTTGTAATACAAAATTGTTCTAAGAATATTATTATTCTAAATAAACATTTAATTATTAGAATTTAGAACTTATAACTTTTATTGATAATTTATGATAAACGGATTTAGGGCATATTATATTTAGGTATTTAAATTTTATGGCAAGTGATATTAAGTTCAGGTAATTTATCATTCCGACAAATGATGATTAGGACAAAAAAAGTTATGGCACTTTAAATTATGAATAAAAAGTTAGGTAATACAATAGAGAAACTGCAAAGCGACACCTTGTATAGTAATTCTAGATTTCGAAATCTCAGGGCACAGTAGCAGGGCAGGTTAAAGGTGAACGCACACTTGGCTGCGCCGAAAGAATCAACAGTGCCGATCGAAACGTTCTATCATACGTTTAACGTTATCAATCAATTCGACCGATTCGGCGCGGATAAATGTGCGAGGTTACATAGGACTTCATACAAGTAATTCTATAAAATTCGATTCTTTCGGCTCTCTCGCTCCATTCGGCTCTGATAAGTGTGCGTTTACCTTAAGGCCGCGCTTCAGGTGGTAGCACTTTGACCTTGGCCTATTGGTACTATTAAAGTGCAGGAATTACATCTATTTCAAGATTTGAAGTCGGCAACTGTTCAGCCATCTTTATTAGCTAAATCAATTTTCCTTTTTCAAAACTCCTATTTTTTTCATCAATAAATTCCTTTTCTGTCACATTACCCAATTGTTTACAAAATCACTTGAATGTTTTTCAATATTTATCCATTCCTTTTTCAAAACGATTCCAACCACAGACCCTTCCCTTTTTAAATCCAGCCGGGAACCAAATGGGATCTCATAATGGTCAGTCGGTATGACTGATTTGCTTACCACGTCACTTCACATCAATGGTTGATCTGCCCCGTCAAAGGGCCGTATCGAACCGTGAAATAAAGAGTGCAAGTAATGTTATCAGTGCTCACACACAAGCCTTTTCCGAATACAATAGGACGTTCCTGAATCTTCATAGAGCTCCGAAGAAATTGATTTTCGTGTTCAGAATATTAGGCCTGGTCTGCCTGAAATAGTGAAGTTAGGTTGTTCGTTGTTTTAGGAGACAGTGTACCTATTTATTGATTGTTTATGTTGCAGAATAATTGAAAAGCTTCATTTTACAAATAGGGAAGGAATTTGTTTGATTTCATGAAAATCTATAGGTAATACGAAAATCTCGAGAAAGTGGAAATAGGTTCGAAGATATTTGGAACTTACGTCTACAGATAAGCAATACTCGTAATCCTCGTGCATCTAAGTTTTAAATCACGTAGCACGAATCACGATCTAAGAAGCCGCATCCTTAAAAGGAGAGCGATCGGAAACAAAAGCCTTGAAGGTCAGGCACCAAATAAACGAGTATTTCTCCGGAGCGAATGTATCGCGACCCGCCCAAATTGATTTAACTACGCCCCTCTAAGAACGTATTCTACTTTTAGTATCTAATGTTAGAAAGAACCTTTTCTCCCCTTTTTTTCTTGAGTAACAATTTACGCGCAAAGGGTTGTTTCACTCGTTATCTCGCATCAAATATAATGTGCACAGCTTTAGGAAACAGTTCCTTCGCTATCCGTGAGGTGAAGGACTTCCGCATAAGTTTACGTAACGAATGACCTATTCACTGAATTTACATTTATTTTATGACTAAGACGTTTGCCTTATGGCTGTTGTAAGAACTCCTTTTATGCGTGTGCACGTTAGGTTACTGAACGAAATAGATGTTATCGGGTATAGTTTTATAGTGTATTAAACTTTTTCAAAGCATGATATGAAAGAAGGGTAGAAAATTTCCGTCTAGCTTTGTTTAAAATCGATTCCGCCGAGGTCGTATTCGAGTGGCTCGATTGCCATACAGAACTATGAACTAGCGCGGCTCACAATCAGCTTAATGAGGCGAAACTTGTAAAGTGATTAGCCTCAACAGAGTGTTGAACGGCTCCACTAAAACCCACATTTGTAGCTACGCAGCTAATGTAGGTGCGACCGCAAAAACCTCCTTGCTGACGCAGACTGATGTGTAAGGACGAGAACAAATGGAACTTTCGACTTTAACAACGATTAGGTTGAATGAAAAATAGCAACATGTAAATATGGGGTGGGTTTTTTGCTCGCATTCATTCACCGCCGTCCGAGTTTTAACGTTTGGCAATAGGATAAAAAAAAATGTAAGTATATATGCGTGGATACAAAATTGGCAAATCGTCGCTGAAGTTCTAACACCACCACGTAAGTCAAAAATACCACTTTCACAGGAGACTGAATAAACTGCTTATTATAACTAAGGTTCCAGTACAAAACCATTTTTTAATTTTTGTGTTCACTTCAAATTAGATAAGACGTTGCTTGTTTCTGATTGGCTGCAACAACGCGTCTTCCTATTGTCTAGCAAACGGCATCAAAATGTCAAAACCGCAAAAAAAAATTACGAAGTGTTAAACTGATACTACTCGGTCTACATCAAAAGGAACAAAAAAAAGCTAAGAGGCTCTTTAAATTAAAAGTTTTAAAGGATCATAAATTTATTGTTTGACACGCCAACTACAACAAAACATATCCTACTTTCCACAGTACAATGTTCAGTATTGATTTTCCTAAGTTTAGTCGATGCGTCACCATCGGTGTCATTGGAAGACTGGTACTACGCCATATTATTGTAACCTTAAAGGCATAGTTACGTAACCCAACGATATTTCCCTTTTATAGACTGATAACATGAAAAATTATTGTCGATAAATAAAAACCTTCAAACACCAAACGGTTTTCTTGAACATCGCTTCATAAATTTTTAATGTGTACCTGAAAGTTTTCGTTTGTGATTTTATCGCAAAATTTTCTATAATGATCGGGAAATGGAAGCAAAAAATTTGTTTGCTCTGTGCAAGTTTCGGAAAAGTTTTAACAGTTTTCTTAGTTTGTTTTGCTAGGTCTTCAGCTTGATTTCAGTATTTCATAAATATGTAGGTACTGTATGAAGTTAAGTTTTAATTTCAAATGATTTTCAAACTAACCTACCTACTTATTTAAGTTTTGTTTACGACTTTGCAAGAATGTGTCGAATAGCATCTGCATCCCATCTCAATATTGTCAATCATAGCAAAATTAGGAAGAGGTTAACACTTACACACATACATTACTTCACATTTCTTCCAGTTTTCAGTAAAATTGCTTGCCACAAAAATTAAAATAAAAAAACAAAACAAAACTGAGACCCTACCACGACCGCGCGGTATAAACGTAACGGAAATACGTCTATTTTAATATTTAAAACCTGGTTTCTCAGATACAGTTAGTTTTAAGAATTTATTCCTAACTATGGATGATACTGGTGACGATTCTGTTGTGCACAAACTAAACTTAATTTAGGCTATTGCTATCTTTTTCTCTCTAATAAAACGAGAAAGAGACGGACGTAATTTAGAGCTGTCAAATTTAGTTGCAACTAATATTTCCATACAAATGAAGGGTGCACGTAAAAACATGTCGACTAAAAACACGGTGAAGCTCAAGGCATAAACTAGTTTGACATCTCTAACTTAGTTCATAGCTATAGCCGTCCTTTTCTCGCACTGCCTTTTAGTAAAAGATAGCAATAGCCTGAATTAAGTTTAGTTTGTGCACAACAGAATTGACACCATTGACTGTATTTGTTGCAAACAATTGTAACTAAAATGCTTTAAAATTCATCCTCATTCTTCTGCCCTTATCCCATCATTTGGTGTCGGCGCAGCATGTTTTCTTCATGAGCTTCCACACTTTTCTATAACTCGTCATCTCACCAGACACCTCCTTTCTTGCCAAATTATACTTTACACAGTCCATCCATCCTTTTTATCTTTAAATGCTTTACAATAGGGTAGATGACACCATAAAATAATAATTCCAAGATACCAATCTCAAAAAAAAATCACTTTATTTTGGGCTTGAAAATCCGATTTATTTTTAATTAATTGCCAAATTCGATTTTTAGTTGCTTTGAAATCAATAATTAGTCGAGTCATTGAGTTGAAAAAACAGTGACGTCACAGTTGTCTATTGCCATACAAAATCTATGAGAGAACCGCGTTTTGACAGCTCTTAAAAAGTATCTCAATTCATTGGTGTGTCATTTACCCCATTACCCCTAGGTCTAGGATGAAAACAACCTCCTCACGAAGCCGTCAACCAAGCATTCTGTACATCAAACTAAGTAACTTTACGCAAAAATTATTGCTAGGAAACGACTTTTTTTTGGGGTGAAAACTCATGTTTTGTGATAGAACTCAATGAAAAAACGCACTCAAAACATAGTGCTTATGGATGGATTGAATAGTACGGAGGTCGTGGAGGTGTTTAAAGTAGGTATCTCTTACATTAAAAACTTGTATTTATAAAAAAAAAAACTTGTCAAAAAGTTGAAACTTTGACCCCCAATATCTCCGTAACTAGAAGGTTAAATAAAACAACAAAAACAAATATCGCAATACGGGGAGAACAAGTGCCTTTCGGCTTCGTTAAGAGGTTTTTACACACTTTAAAATTGTATTTTTGATTTAAAAATCGACCTATTTACGTAACGTTTCCACCACGCTCTCGTACTAGCCTCAATAAATTTTAAATATCCATCTCATAACTAAAACAGTATAACAAAACACGAACCTAACTAGTCTACCGAGTAAGGCGTGAGGTTGACGTTATTATATTTTGGTTTAGTCTACCTTGTTAGTTTAACAGTCTCCGGTTACTTTGAACCCGTTGCTATAGCCTACCTTTGTCATAATAATTACGGCTATGAGGCAAGGTAGTCAAGTGTGTGTTTTAATTATGACCCTTTTATATTAAGAACTTCTCTTTGTTGACTTTTTTGAGTGAAAAATACTTTCAGCACGGAGAATTTGATAAAAATTGTTGAAAAAACGAGTAATTTATTCTGACATCAGTTTCACAAACGTCTTGAAATCTGATTTCATTACAAATGATTTCAAAAACTAAAACTGTTTTCTCTGCTAGGACTGCCTCGTTGGTGTAGTGATCGCAAGCGCGCCTGCTGAGCATGGGGTGGTGTGCTCGATTCCCAGGTCGGGCAGCGTGTAATTAAATATAAATATGGCACTAGCACTGTGTGTATTGGCCAGTGATATTTATATTTCAAAATAAATCACGTCAACATCACATAACCGGATAAAATTGCTTCTAAAAAACTGTTTGGTTAAAAAAAATATTAACGTCTAACAATTTAGCGCCAAAATTCCACTATTTTTAATCTAGCTAAGGATACTTTGGTTTTAGAGACGAATCTAATGATACCTTAATCGTCGAAATCCTTCCAGCCATTTTGAACATATTATAAATAATATAAATATAAAGATCGCTGGGCATTAAGCAACGAGGCTTGTGTCGTGGACACCAGATAGTTGATATACTACATAGATACTTTTTGTTTGTAAATACATACTTATTATACCTACATATAAACATCCATGACTCGGAAACAAATGTCCATGCTAATCACACAAACATTTGCTCCTACCGGGATTCGAACCCGGGTCCCTAAGAACGTAAGGCAGCCTTACTACCGCTGCGCCATTCGGGTCGACAATTTGTCCACCTCTGCCTATGTTAAGCACTTAGGCAGGCGTGATGTTATATTTATGTAGATAATTAACTAAGTAGGTTCCTTAAATTTTATAAAACGTGTTATTCCCAATGAATACAATACATTGCCGTACGATTAACGATCTAAAATCAACGCTTTCCTAACGCTTACACCGACAGAGCATTTTATTATCATCTTAACGACGTTCATCTTCTTTGAAAAAGCTCGCCTCTAAGTAATTGGATATTTGCTTGAATGTGAGATAAAATCGAATGCCGACTCGAATAGACCCTCTAAATAGAACAATCTGTGCGAATAGCAACGTTACCTAGCAATCGTGAGTGAATAGACCAATACTCGATACCGATTCGTTTTTATCGATAAGTGGGTCCGATATAATTATGGTCTTTATTTTTCTCTGATATTTCAACAGTTTTTTAGATAGAGTAAGTACGTAATCGGTACCCGTCGGACACATTTACTGTGATTACAGTGAATCGAACGCCTCAATTCCATATTTTATTTTGAATTCGAAATGAGTTCTCGAACGCTATTAAGTTTCTGTGTAACTCGAATGTTCTGTTTATGAAATCAATCTACACACATCAAAAATGTCTAGGGATCAAGCATTTTTATGCGGATTTCTTGAGATTGAGATGTGGCTTTGTAATAAATTTATGATTTTATAAATTTATATGGATCCTTTTTGGTGCATTTCATAATTTGAATCAGGAACTCTCAATCAAATTCGAGTAAAAGATGAAAATAAGCTGTCAATATTTTCCCTATAAAAACATACAACGCATTGAAGACATTATTAGTGCTACTGTTTCCCTACTACTGATTAAAACCAACGTTATTATGGAGCGGCGACGTCATTTAAGCAGGGAAGAAATGCTCAGAGCCGTGGGAATGATAGAAGCTGGTTCCCGGCAACGTACTGTAGCTTTAGCTCTGAATACAAGTCAGAGTGTTATCAGTCGACTTTGGACACGTTACCGAAGCACTGGTACCGTGGCTGAGCGCCATGGAGGACGGTATCGCTGCACCACACGGAGACAAGACCGATACATTCAAATCTTAACTCGAAGAGCTCCAACAATAACCGCCATGATGTTAGCCGTGAGGCTTCATCACTCTTCAGGGAACTTAATTAGCGACCAAACAGTCAGAAACCGCTTGCATGAAGTGAACCTTCATTCCCGAAGACCGCTACGGGTACCACCTATAGCAATGCACAATCGTAGGATTCGATATCAATGGGCTCTTGAACACAGAAATTGGGCAGAAGAACAATGGCGTTTCGTGTGCTTTTCTGATGAGTCTCGTTTTGGTATGAGACCGGATACAAGACGTATACGACACTGGAGAACCCCTGGACGCCAACAGCGATTAAAATCCTGCCAGGAAGTCCATCCTTATAGTGGTGGAACCATCATGGTATGGGCGGGTATTTGGATCGGCGGAAGAACTGAGTTGATTTGGATCAGAGGCAACCTCAACGCTCAAATTTATGCTGAGACGATTGTATCAGACGTTATCGTTCCTCTACAAGTGCAAATCGGTCCCTTATTTCAGTTAATGCATGATAATGCACGACCGCACACCGCAAGAGTTGTAAGACAGACTCTCGCCGCAGCTAACATCAATGTCCTGCCCTGGCCTGCTCAGTCGCCAGACTTGAACCCGATTGAGCATGCATGGGATATGCTACAGAGAAGAGCTCTGCCGAATATGGAGGGTATCCAGTCGCAAGAAGACCTTTTTTTGTTGTTGCAACGAACATGGGCGGCCATTCCACAGCGTGATTTGGATGAACTCATTTTGAGTATGCCAAACCGATGTTCTTGTGTTGTTAGTGTTCGCGGTAGAAACACGGATTATTAATTGTTTAAGTTACCCAATAAAATTTTAAAGAAAACTGTTATTTCAGTCTTTTTTTCGAACTTTAATGTTAGTGGTTCAAATGTCAAAAATCCCTTTATTAGGAAAATGGCAAATTTCTTTATTAATGCAAAGGTGACTTGGTTTATCGTTACTGTGACAAACGAAAACACTTTATTTGATGAATCCTTAAAGAAAATTTTAATTAATATCAATCAGGAGAAAAGTTATTGCAAAAATATATGTTGATCCCTAGATACTTTTGATGTGTGTATATTTGGTACAACAAGGTTAAGGCCAAGTTTGAAGTCTTTAATAGCAGCTTATTGGTACCGTATACAAGTATGTAGTACCTAAATGTATTGGTAGTTTATTGTCTCTGCCAAAGTGCTACCCTATTTTCCTGAGCTATCCTTGGTAAATTGTACGAGTATATGCAGTTCGAGTCTGTTTGCACTATTGTGTCAATATTATCTCGCCCCAGATAGATTTTTCGCTGTCATTATATTTCGCTGCGTTGAGATGTATCTTTCATTTAAAATAAGGAAGTGCTTCTAATAGATAAGTAATTAATATTGTTTACCTACTGTTTGTAGAGCAATAGTTACCTCTTCCACGCCCAGCCAGAGTTCAAGGTTCACAAAATGTATGGTTACTATAACCATAAATAAAATAAACCAAAGCCAAGTAACACTAAAGAAAACCGTGCACTCAATCACTTGATTTTCGCTCGTGGAACACAATCTATCTCTATCACGTCAGTAAAGGTACGCAGGAGTCGAGAAAATTGCCTCAACGGACATTTATAACCCGAAGAAATTCAGACACCCCCCATTTTATCCTCACAAGTAATCTTAATATGAACTTTATCTATTCTGAGGACAACACAAATTGTGGTTACAGCACAAATTTTACGCTCCATCGGCGAATCAATGGCCCATAAAATGTTGACGTTATTTATTTAGGAGCTCGCACTTTCAATCCTATTTTATTTTATAGCTCTAGACTGGACAAACGAGTTCCTCACTCGTTTGTCCTAAAAGGTTTATGAAATTGATTTAACAAATTAATTTAAGAGTAAGTGATAGGACTTGAAATAAGACCTTGTTCAACAAAGGAAGAACTTTCTTAAAAAGCTGATATTTTTCTTATTTTATTTTAATGAAGTGTTTGATTCAAAGAATTTTTAATCAAAATGTTGTTATTTTGTGTCGTTAAAGATACGACGACAAAGTTATTATAATTCCAATCTTGGATGCGGGATTTATTTGAATCTGAAACAAATCATCTGGATTTTACTACTTTCATAATATAGTCGTTAAACGTTTAAGAGTGGGACACATTGATAAACGAAGAGACGAAGAAATAAAAACGTCACGATAAATTTACCCGGCAAAAGAGTTATTTAATTTCCACTCCATTTTCGGCCTGAGTCTATATTTTACCTGTCCAACAAGATATTAATATCAGAATTTTAATTAAGCAATAAAATACTTATAAAAATTTACAACGTCGCGAAAGGTTCCCGAATTTGAGTGATAAAAGATTTATGACCAATAAAAAAATCGGAATGAACTTTTTTATTGTGTGTGTTGCCATTATTGATATATTTTGAGGCTGAATGAGACCTTAAATTATTCATAAAATTTGCAAATTTCATAATGCCGAAATTGGGCGAATAGGTTTAAAAATTCAAAGGGTGATTTAGACCCGGGCGTGTATAAAACACACCTGGGCCGCTGTAGTGTGCCCTGACAAATCAGGACGAACATTAAGCCGTCTTATTTACGAAACGGGCGGCAGACTGAACCGTACGAATAAAACAAGAAACTTAATTAAACTTCGTCGTGATAAAATACTTTTGACAGAAAACCAATTTCATAAGTGGATATTCTTAACAATTAGGAAATGTAAATTGAATTTTATCAAGGAGGTCATATTAAATTATGCATTGGTTGAAGTCAGATTTTGTAACAAAAGATAAACGAAGCATCTAGGTTTTTATTTCAAAGAAAGAATGCCAGTATACAGTTTCAAAGCTATAACGATCTACAAAACTACTAAAGAGACGGGCCTGTTTATAGGGCACTTACATAATCTCATTTTAATATAAACGCGAAATCAGGAAGACATAAAATCTATTTCTGCTTGCGACGATGTTTTTATTATGAAAGAAAGTAGACCAAGATCATCATTTTTCTTCGAAGACAAAGTCATAAAGACTGTGTCATGAAAAATACTTGAAACAAGAAACAGCCTAAAATGTCACCGTAAATAACGATATATGGTAATTAAAAAGGTTAAAACCACTCCCTATTACCCAAACATTCGATCCCAATTATTGAAACATTAATTGGCATACAGATGCAAGCCGCATTGCAGTGCGGTTTTCATTACTAAGTGAACCAAACTGGATTAAACTGGAATGCTATTAATTAACGGCGATCGAAATTCGAATTCAGAAAGCTTCTGGAACATCCTAGAACCTACTGCGATTGGCAGACGTCACTCGAGTACCTAAGCATTTGGATTATCCGGGTTATGTCTAGCTGGGGGGAGGAGGGGACCACTTGGGGGTTGGCATATTTCGGCAGATAGGACAATAGCTTATCTTCGTAAGCACTGAGATACAATGAGTATGGGCGTTGTTTTTTCCTCGTTTGTTTTAACTGATTTGTTTTTAAAACTTTTGAAGGATTTTCAATTGTTTGCAGCCAGAAACAAAGTCGACAATTAAACTTTTGATCCCAGACTGGTAAAAAAATACAATCTTAACAATGTTTTTTTCAAACTGACTGTTTACCCATGTAATAATACAACAAAAATATTATAGGTTGGTCTGTAACGAGTGCTGAGCTACAAACAATCATAAAAACAAAGTAAACAAAACAGAAAAAGAGCACGCTGTGTTAGAGTTTATAATAAAACTAAAATTATTGTGACCTGAAATTCTGTTCTATGTATAATGTATACAACCTCGTATCACATTGTACACCACAAAACATTTTATATTCCTCGTTCGACATTTTGTGCCCAAACATCTTTACATAGGGCCGTTCAACTGGCATTACAAATGTACTTCCCAACAAAATAGTATTAGGGAGGCAAAGGAAATCCATTTAGACCTTATAAACGGCGACCCAATAAGTACCTACATGTGTATGGATATTTATCGGGCCGTGGCATTTACCGGAGTGCCGCGTTTATGAAATACCTTAGAAAATATCTCTGTTTATGAGCACAAGGACCAGATTCGTGCATTCTTTGTTGTGTGTTATTTGGCGACCCTGTTTTACATTAAATGTTGTTGTGGTATTGTAATATTTCAACTGACAGACATAAACAACTTTGGAAAAACGTTTGTCTGCACACCGCCTGGGTAAGGAACATAAGCCTTAAATCCATAATTAAATAAGAGTAGGTACTAAATTAAAGGCGTTTGCCTGTCTGTGGGCCTAGCAACACAACCTATTCCCATCTTAACACTCCGTTTCTAAATTGTTTTTGCAACATGTAATTCCCGCTGCGTTAGGAATTAAATTCATGAATAACTTGTAAGACGTATTCAAATTATATGCGGATAGATAGATTTCTGTAAAATAAAACCTAACATTCCCACACCCAACGATCCACTGTTCCTACTAAATTAAACCTCTAAAACTAAAATGCCGCAAACATTTCAAAATTTTCAAGCGGGCCCAGAACTTAAAGGGTTGAACCGTCGAATACATTCATCTTTACTTCCAACTCCCAAGCCCCTAGTCCCAAAAGATAAGCGTTCAAAGATCGCATTACGTAATACAAAGCTGTTGAGTTTAACCCTGTTGATTCAAACGGGACAATCGGCCCATCGCCTGGTCACTAAGCGATAAAACCAACTACAGTCCGTTCACAGTTAACGTCTGACAGCAACAACCTTGTTGCAATCGGAATAAAGATCACTGTTATTTGACAGACTTGTCAGTGGCAGCAACCGAATTTCAACCTTATTGCAACGTCTATAGAGATCACTGTAATTTTGACAGTGATGCTCAATCAGAACTTAAGCAACTGAAGCAACTGTAGTCCCACTGTCCCACTTGGACTGTGAAGCCGCGATACCAATGGGATTGACATTTCTATTAACGGTTATGATTTTTGAAAATGGAATATTGTGCTGTGACGCCATGTTACGGATAATTGGATTTGTTTGTTTTAATGTTTTGAATACCATTGTTATTTTTTGTAATGTTGTTTCAAAAGTTTGTTTAAGATAGCTTTATTTGTTTTAAAATTAAATAAAACAAAAATTTAGTTTTGTTGTTAGTGAAACCTAATTTTATATTTTATTTTAATAATATTTCAGATTAAAATTGGGTTAAGTACCTATTATTTTTTTTTTATTTGGATTCGGTTGATAAATATGTATATAGTATTAAACTTGACGAACTTACAATTTGAAAATTAAATTAAAACAACTTCTTCCACAACATGGCGTTCAAAAAATACTTTCAGTAAAAATTCTATCCTTCCATGAAGTTAAACAATCAAATTACTGTTTTTTCATTAGACTAGCAATGAACCGCGTGTAGACAATTAGGCCGCACCTATTAACGGATACTTTTACTAATTCTAGGCGTGGTTCCAATCGTTCAGCTTTGTGTTTTCAACGAGGTTTTTTCTGTTCAGTTTTTTTTTCAGTAGTTAATTACAAAGACTTCCCTTTTCATTTGTTTATGTAATGATAAAAGTTTAGATTAAGTATCTATGTATTAATCCCAAAAAAATCCGACCTCAACATAGTTGAGAAAAGCTAGGCTAATGATGATATATTAATCCCAAAAAAATGTGGCATTGTTTAAAAAATCTTAAGGGACATTCTACTGTATTGAAAGTTGTCAAAGCGGAAAATGAATAAAAGTACAACCAATTGTGTTTAACGGAAAATGATCAATAAAATATACCATTCATCCGATGATCCTCTTTGAAACGGGGCATTAAAGGATTTCGAATATTAAATTATTCGTCTTCCCCATCGCACGGTGAGATTATTAATTCAATATTCCTAAATCCGATTTTTCCGAGTCTTCATCATATGCTTAATTTACATTTGACATCAACCAAAATTATATTTTTGGTAGCGGTTCTGGTATTTTCTTTCCCTTGTAAATGTGTGTTTAATAAAATATTCCAAATTTACCAATTTTGTTCCTCCGATTTTTAAAACCATAATTATCATCCAAAGTGAATCTATTTTCACCTTTTCATATCAACAAACAAAACAGTCGACACCGGTCTATAATTAAGAGTTGCCATAAATAATAAACTGCATCGTTTGAAATAGCGCATCGTATCATTCCATTCAATGCTGCAAGTCCAATGTCAGAGAGGTCGTCTGCACTCCAAATAGACTGGTCTTGATCCAATAATGTGACCCATTTACACCGGTCTACTAGTTGGAGGTGAATTTGTAATTACTCTAAATAGACATCTATTTTTACTATGGCAACATTTACCTACTTTAGTAAGACATCTAATAAGAGATGGCCCATACTTTGTCAGTATGTCATAAAGGATGAAAACCTTCGTAATTTTTATACGAATACATATATACCATTGTTGATAGGTACCTATCTAAAAGCCTTAAGTCTGACAGCTGGATCAACCGTAAGATGATATTCTTTTTTTTTTATATGGCAAGTAAACCTGATGACCATGCTGCCAATGTCTCAGGTGAGTTGGAATCATCATTTCAGCTGAAAGACGTCTACTGCTGGACATAGACCTCCCTCAAGTGTCGCTACATTGACCGGTCCCGTGCGACTCGCGTCTAGCGGATTCCCGCAACCTTCACCAGGTCATCGGTCCACCTAGTGGAAGGCCCTCCAACGCATCGTCTTCCGGTTTCGGTCGCCACTCCAGAACTTTTCAGCCCCATCGGCCATCCGTTCTGCAAGCAATGTGCCCTGCCCACTGCCACTTAAGTTTGGTAATTCTTCGGGCTACGTCGGTGACCCTGGTTCTCTTGCGGATCTTTTTTAGGACAAGCCCGCCACACTGTTCCCAAACCACTGTAACTCCTGAAAACCAGAATCAACAGTGGCGACCACCAGAAAAGCGCCGAGACAATGAAGCTCGACGAAGTCCCAGAGAATGAATTTAACTGTCTTGGATCCCGCAACGAAATTAATCAGAAAAGTATAGTGGAGGAGTAGGAAAAAACCGTAATTTCCACTTCCCTCCATTTCAGCAGGAGACAGAACTAAACAAGGCCAATAGGCACAAAGGGACGTTTACAACTGGGATAGGCCCATCAGTTGCCTAGCACCACGGAAAAATATTAACATTAATAAATATTAACAATTTTCTTCTCTTGCGGATGTTTTCATTTCTGATTCGATCACGCAAAGAAACTCCAAGCATAGACCTCTTCTTTACCCTTTAGGTGACTTTAAGCCTTGCCTAGCCTGTGAGTTGGAACAGCAAGAGATTATTTTGATACTGAAGTTAACTGTTACTGTTTGTCGGAAAAACATTGAAAGACATAAATTATGTCTACGTCTAAGTTTTATAAAAAACTGCCTAAATAAGAATAGATGATTTTGTCACAGTTTAAAAAAGAAAATACGGATTTAGTACAAGTGGAAAAAGCCAATTCATCCGACGGGCAAGTGTATTACAAAATGTAAATTGCAATGCAGACATGCATATTTAATCTGAATCGGAACATGGTCTATTTAACTTCTTTCTGTTTCAAGAGCTGTACCAAACTCATTCAGATGTTCAATGAAATCATAGAATGTTAGGATGAAACAATTCCATTTTGTGTCAAATTGAGTTTTGTCTGTAGATGTTTAGTTTTATTTAACCTGTATGGTGAAAAAAAACAAAGCCAACGTTCGACGAACAAAAAAACAAATGAATTCTAAACCTCTGAAGAGGGAAACCCCTGAAAAAAAGTTTTCAACTTTCGAATTCACTTCTCTCCTCATTTAAACTCGGTCTACGAACTCCTTCGTGAATCAGTTTGCTTTTAATTCCTTTCTTATTTCATCCAGCAACAATCTACCCTTTACTGGAACATTGTTGAGCAGTTTGCATGGAAGTTTTCTAGTTAACCCTAACAAACAAGTCTTCGGCGGAGCATCGATCGCTGTCCGTCTCATAATGAATTAACGGTTTGTGGTAATGTAGTGCATTGATGTCTTATGACCTCGTCGCAGAAGAAGGGTTAGGTTTTCAGAGGGATTTATAATACAGTTTACTTTACCCATCACAAATAAGAGTATTGTATTAGAGATTAAGTCTTCGACCGCGACTTCATCCGTGAAAATTGTAATAGGTCGGTTAATTTGCATGCCATCAATATCATTTATAGCCTATGTTAGTTGGTAAAACTGTGGCTTTCTAATTGTGGAAGAATTCTTAAAATCGGTTGAGTAGTTTTTGAGTTAAATCGTAACAATCACACAAACAAAAAATCATCAATCTTTGTAATATTAGTTTAGAAAAACGATCTATGAGGTTTTTTTCCAAAACGTTAAGCAAACGATAAGTAAGTAAACTTGTAAGTAACAAAACCGTTGCAATGGTTTGACTGTGGGGTCGGATAAACAATTAAATGTTGAAATAAATGGGATGGGATAATGGGACGATGGGACATCATGAGAAAGCTGGAATGTGCTAGAATCAAGAATTATCTGCACTGCACTGGGCCCACATGGCGAATTATGGCCATCTCCCTGTCACAAAGAGGAGAGTATTGTCCCAGCAGTGGGAAGGTTATAGGCTGTTTATATTTTATTCTTACCACTGCCACCATCACTCCTTACACTACAAAAATTAAGTGTTTCAAACAATAAACAAATAGTTAATAACCTTTTTCGATAAAGCTATTGTGTCTATAAAACAAAGTGGCCACGCGAATTGTCCATACGTTTTGCGGAACATGAAAAACATTTTAGGTTATTGAAACGGCTCTGCGAACTACAAATAGTAGTGTGTAACATTCGAATTGAAAAAGCAATTTAGAAATATTTGGTTGGTGTTGATGGTTGGCTTTTACTATTTCAACTAAACTTACAAAAATAGTTTTGATAACGACAAACGGTTAAAGTTTAAAAATATAAGTCTATAACTGTTTTATTGCAGGGCAGATACATACAGGTAATGAATAAGCATGGACCAACGTCCACCAAATTTGCTTGTGGTGGATTGGCAATTTTACATGTCCAGGTTTCCTCACGATGTTTTCCTTCACCAATGTCAGAAGATAAGCTAACAATATTTCTACCCAACAATACGCCAATAATTAGGTTTTTAAGCCTCACGTAATAATGAGCGAGCGTATTGGCAATTTGCCGCTAATCGGGCACGTTACCAAACTCTATCGATAGATGCTTTTCGGACTGAAACCCCTACTGTCTGACACAAAAAATATGGCCCGTCCTTGAAATAGAACTACCCTTTATGTCTAGTTAAATATATCGGCCTGTATATAGGAACATTGCTAAAAATATACCTTAAGGGGAAGTGCCAAAATAGCCCGCGAAATTCAAAATTATCTTTAGTCATTCAATGGGATTAAATTAACTATGGGTTGTATTTATGATTTTAATTCTGTAACTAAATACGTGTTACGATCGCGAATCATATACTTGTATTGTACAACATACTGCCTGAATCTGACCTACAAATTCCAAAAAGATGTAACAAAATTTGAATGTCGCGGGCTGCCCTGGCGCTTCCTCCTTAAATGTTGTCATATTGTATTATTGTACCATTCAGAAGAATACTTTATGTATAACTTTGACAAAGTATTTCAATCTTTGTACTAGGCAACTGAAAGACAAACTTTCACCCAAGGCCACGATGAGAATCAGAAAGATGCAATAATTGTTTACTTATAAAGTTAAGCAATCATTTTCAATCAAACTTATCAACAACTCAAATCAAAATTAAGTGCGGATGTAACTATTAATTGGGCTTAAACAGCCGTTAATACGTCAATATTATTCAATGGTTCAGTTCAAATGGCTGATAATGGAATATCGCGCGAATGTTGACACTACGAATATATCCTCGTATTAATCCTCAATGCGATACATTACAATACGTTTCGTGAGAATCAGGGTAACACGACATAGTTTAAATTGTACTTTAAAATACAGTACAATATTGGGTACTGATTTAAGTATAATTAATCTTGCTTTCGCAACCCTACTTCTCATAATATGCGTCATTTGTAAGGATTGTGAACCGCAATTCGTAGAAAAAGGGACTTAAGTATGAGGAAAATCAAGTAGTTGTCCTCGACCAATAACGTTTCATAAGAATTATTTGTGATGGAAAATTGTACATAATACCGCCTGTTCGACCATTTGTAACATGTTTATGACTGTAGGTAAAATAACTTCTACGTAAATATATATATAAATATGGATATAATATATATATGGATTTAAAATAACTGAAGTAAAGTGTAAGGCAAAATGAGTTATAAAAGTACTTACTAAGTGCGATATTCGCTTGCTTGTTTCTGTCGAGCTGTCCTCGTAGCGCTCGTAGCCGTCGTAGCTTTAGCTCTTGCGCCTCTACGCGCTCTCGTAGCCGCCGTAACCGCTCACCTTCGACCGCCACCTAACAACAAATGCATGAAATTACAACTTTGAAAAAGTTATTATATGTTTTTGAATAAAAACCCATTTATGAAGTGCTGTCCCGACATTTGCTGGTTTTTTACTCTTTTTTCCGTCCTTAAAATAACTTAATTCAGCTTATTGTTCAAAACGAGGGCTGTTGAGAGCGTGTGGAAAAGTTTTAAAATTTATTTTAATAACGCCGTTGATTTATATTAACATCCAGTCTTGCCCCATTTAAAGTAATGTTCCATTAATTAAGCGATATTAAAGCAGTAAAGTAAATCGATGAAGACGAGGGCTTATTATATTCAAAGGGAGTTTAATAATGAATATAAAATTAGATCTGTATAACGGCTCGACGTCGGGCAATTTTGTTTATTTTATAGGCTTACTTATTGCGTGAGAAGAGTTTATTTTTAAGGCGGCGATAAATATCGCATTAGGCTAACGCGCGTCCGGCCCGCCCCGGAGAGATTTATTAAGAACGGGGAAAATTTAATTTTTTCTCTCTTATCTGTTCACAATTTCTCCAAAAGATTCCGGGACGTCTTTATCCGTGATAACTCAGTTGGTCTTTAATGTCACAATAAATATGCTAAATAGACCGGATTATTTTCCAAAATATTAACTGGAGTTGTTGGTTAAGCAGACTGGATAACGGTCGCGATAAGGCCCTATTTATTATGTTTTAAATACTTATTTATTCCTTGTGTTATTTCGAAGTAAATGAGTTTTTCTATACATTATAAAAAATAGCTGTCTACAAACAGAATCATACCTACCGAAATCTAGACTTCCAAATACCTACATAGTATCTTCCATTTAATTTTACCGATAAAATTACTTCGAAGCAATAAACAAGATATTATTTATTTTCTATCATATTGAATTATTTATCAGTTGTAATGAATGCTTCGTTAGATTTTATCAATAAAACACTTTTTCGGTACCTGAAATTGACAGAATATCACTATACCCGCAGAATTGTCGGTTTATTAGAAATCGGTATTAACATTGTACAAGTAATTCTTGTAATTGATTTTCCCACGATGTTCAGAAAATCTTATTCCACTGTATTGTGGGAATTCACTCAAATGATTCGACAAGATTGTTAATCTTCGCGGTAAAGTAAACAATTGTGCCTCGAACTTAGTGTTACAACTTTAATGTTAAACTGTCAGAGTCAATTACGCAACGAAAACAAGCCAGACTTAAATTATAAATAACACAGTTATGATTACACAAAAGCAATCTTGAAGCAACTTTGAAGTAACTGAGAACAAAGATTTTTCGTTCCATTTACTTTTTGTGTTTCTCTTACTTCATTAAAAAGGCTTTGTTTTATATTACGGATTCCAGAAACCCTTTTAAAAAATTCACACCTTCCCTTTTCATACGTGTCACCCTTTGTCGAGTCCAGTTATAAATAAAATCTGAGTCCATTTTATTGTTATTCATAAAGAATAGTAATGAGAATGACCCCAGCTCACATACAGTACTGGCTTAATTAAAAATATAAAAACCGGCCAAGTGCGAGTCGGACTCGCGCATGAAGGGTTCCGTACCATCGTAGTAAAGACAAATAATAACATACAAATAAATAATAATAAAAACACAAATAATAAAATAAATTTAAAAAAAGGGCTTCCCGTCAATTTTTAATTTATTTTTTGTTTGTATATTGGCTACAGAAGTACCTACACATTCTGTGAAAATTGCGATTGTCTCCCTATTACGGATCATGAGATACAGCCCGCTGACAGACAGACGGACGGATGGACGGACGTTGGTTACTCTTCGGGTACTGAACCCTCATAAAAGCCCCTGCTTTTGGGAACAAAATTTTAAAGAATTTGGAACAAGGTATTTGATAGGAATTTTTCAACGGCTCTGGAATCTTTATCACTGCATTCAGATGACGTCTAGGTAAAAGTGAGTTCGACCTATTGAGCTTCAAGGCTAAGCAAATATGGTAAAAAGAGTTTTCTTTTCAGCTCTTAATAAAATAAAAGATCCAAGAAAACTTAGCGTAAGAATCCAAGTATGAGATGAAGCTTACAACTATCTCAAAATATTCTCGTAATTATAAAAGCGATTTGGTATATTTACTGGATATTTAAGGCATAATTATATTTCTGAAGCAAACAATAGACGCAATTATCAGATGCCCCGCGGAGGTCGCGAGTAGGTCGAGGACTCTGCACTGCGCGGATTATTTGCAAACCCTGTCGATACGCAGCTGTGCCTTGTTGACTGAACTGTGCATCTTATATCCCGCATGATCTACGAATTATTTTGTTTGTGAAGTCAATGCACACCGGTCCATTTTTAATGACGTTATGAATATTAAGCTTCGCATCAGAGGCCAACCTTTGTCAACCTTTTCAAAAGTCCTCTCTTAAAAGTCCTTCTTACTTTTAAGAGAGGATTTTTGGAGAGGTTGACAAACGGTAACAGACTACAGAATGAGAACGTAGAATAATTAAATTTAATTATGTTATTAAATAAATGGACGAGACTTATGCGTGTCCTTTGTAAAAGAGGTGACGTTTTCAGGAATAAATGTGCTAAAAATAATAAAGGCATACTGTTATCGTTAGCTGCGTGGCTTCTATCAAAATGAGTGTGAAAAAAACATATAACGGCAAAATAAATCATACGCACATGTTTAATAATGTTTCAGAAGGAACATGAATTCCTGATGTCGTGTCGCGAATGAAACAAAAAGTAAAATGAAAAGACAATAAGCGATTTATGATTTTCGAAGGCAACGTTTGGCTGAATAACACTGAAAAGAAATAAAAAGTAAAAATCTATGGCAGAGTAAACTAGATACATATTTCTGGGACTCACAAAGCCGATAAAGAGCTTTTGATCCGACGGGGTTGATTAATCACACCGAGTATTCATCTTTTTCGTAAATTCTAAAAAGAAATACTTTTGATACTTTTTTGGCTTCAGAAAATCTGAAAAGCTGAATGAAAAGAGAAGCCTAATTGAATGAAGCGAGAGCTATTGGTAAAACAATAAGGAGTTTATTGCGTTGTTTGAACGGATGATTCCTTTTTCTTGGGATTGGATATCAAACGGAGGATGGGTTGGTATATCAGTTACGTTTAAAGATTAGAGAGGGTGTGATGTGTGGAATGTTCTATCTTCAAACAAACCTCGCGCTTGTTTTTTTTTTTTGTTTTAATTTCTGGAATCGTACAATTAATAGGATTGGCCAGAAGGTTTTTTTTTCGGTTTTTAATTTTCTGAGACGACTGAAGCAAGAATTAATTTTATTTGTTAGAATTCGTACTTATTATTTTATTCTAAAACCTTGTCATCTAGTACCTAAGTTTTCTATTTAAGGCATTTCGTCTAAAATAATGATGCCAATGACGCCTTCTATGTAGGTGATTTCTGATATAAAACACGTTTTTATATCAGAAATCAGGGTCTCTAACCCTATCTATGTCTACAGTAGTAACTAAAGCAATAGACAAAAAGTACCAAAACGTAGGTATTATTCTTGTGACACAATTTCGTAAGTAATTTATTCAATAAACTAGCGACCTCGGTTTCTTCTCGGCGATCTAGTAACGATTCCCGTTGAGACTGGAGACTATATTAAGTTTCTCCAGAACTGAGTCTTACTTACAAATTGAATCTGTCACTATATCTCAACAGAAATAGATATTCTTTTTAGAAGAAACTGAAGTTGTATGCCAGAAATACACGTAAAAAGGGCTGTTTTTATGTGAACTTTTCATTTGGGATCAGGTAAATAATAATTTTTTTTTTCGACACATGAAGTTATTTTATCGATAAAACTTTTGCTTGACTTCTAAAACACATATAAATTTTATTTAGGTACTTTGCGTACATATATAATAATACATACCTATTCAACCTGTTTTTTTTTTGATATCCCATAACTCTAGAGTTATATTCTGTAGGTAAAAATAATACTAAAACTCCTAGAATAGGTGGTCCAAAAATGCATAGTTTCGGAGATATCATCAATCATAATTATAAACTATGTATCTAAGTTTCATTGATAAATACGAGTAATTCATTTTTATTCAAACCAATCATTCATATTTAAAGCTAGGAAAATGCGACGTCATATTTCACGTAAGGGTGTTTTACGTTAATAATCGTGTCTTTGCCGAAATATTTTGAATGAAAAATTAAAAAAAAAAGCATGATTGAAACATAATATGACAGTTGATTCTTTGATATGGTCTCAATCATACCCTAGAGTTATGGGATTAAAAAAAAAACAGGTTGTATACATTTATATTTAAAATACCGACGGGACCGGTCAATGTGGCGACACTTTGGGAAATCCTATGTCCAGCAGTGGACATCTTTCGGCTGAAAAATTGATGATGATGATGATATTTAAATAACCTAAGTAACTTAACAATACACTAAAAAAAATCGTCAAAAAACTCCTCTACAATGTCAAGTCAATTTTATTGATCAACTTTACTTGACATTTGTTTACGTTTCAGTACACTAATGTTAATAAAAATCTTAGTCACTAACAATATTGAAGGAAGCCCTCCTTGGACATTATTGCACAACCTCTTAGCTACCATAATTAAATAAAAGATATCTACTTACGTATTACGACCTTGCACAGGTTATTCAATATCCTCACCATCTACCTTCGTTATTAATCTAAATATCCTCGCTTTATCGTAACATTCAGAACTACATACTATTTAGCAATCAACATCAGTTTTTGAGGAAAAATCACTAGCTAATATTTTAAGGTGTAGGTACTATGAATTTAACGGTCATTTGCGTATAGTGCGCAAAATAGTTATGTAGATAACTATGCCAGCATTTCTATATTTTAATCTTGTTGAATTTGTACTTAGTGGTCAGTTCTTTGTCTCTTTAGGGTATGTAAGTATTAAGTCCAAAATACACTGGCCTGCAAAACTAAGTTTAAAATATACCTAAACTTTTTTTTTTTTTTTTCTAAACCGTAAAAGTTAGAGATTTAAAATAAAAAACCTTTCATAGCAATTTTTATAACTTTTATAAGTTTTTATGTACAAAATTAAACTCTTTTTCGAGTCCTTTTTGATTCGAAAGTATATCTTGTGTACCTAAAAAGTTTTTGCAATTTTAAAAGTGTGATACTTATTTTTGCAGGCCAGTGTAGTAGATATTTTTGTTTTGCCTGAACACCTAACTCTTGTATTTACTGTACTTATACAGTTACTTGCACAACTGGAGTAGTATGTATACGGTATATGTGTGTGCCCGTAACGACATCATTGCAACAGGGAATCGCGTCGTAAAAAGCTTGCTAGTTACTACTAAGTACACTTGGTCCCGTGGGAGGTCAACTTAGTTACTGTTCCACCTTATGTTTTAGATTTATTACTGAATTCAGACATTATTGAAGAAGAAAAGCATAAATTGTGATGCTTGAACTTCGGAACTAATTTTAAATGACCTTGTCTGCAAAGTTCTTGAAACAAGCACACATTATTTAATTTTGAAGGTCGCGAAACCATGATCAACTTTGACAAAGTATTACCGATCTACATTTGGTGATGGTTGTATACATTCAAAGAGTATTTTTGTCTGGCGGAGGCATCACCCAATTGAGTAATCCTGACTAGAAAAACTTAGTAAATATGTAGTACAAGTAGTATCACTAGTGCGAACAGCCTGACTGTGTGGATCAATGTACTCATTAAATAAGAACTTTCTAAGCACCCTGTGACCAACAGAACCTAATTTGTTTATTGATTGGTTCGTATTATGAAAAGCGTTTGCTCCAGTATAATTTGCACAGCTCTTTATGGTCTAACCAAATCAGGAAAATTGGTGAAATATTCTAAGATGTAAAGTACTGTGTACTAACCTGGTGTTGCCTCGCCTCCTGCTGCTTGAGGTACCGCAGCCGCTGCTCCTTCGCGCACAGCAGCTGATGCTGCGTGTCGATCTGCTGCTGTTGGCGCAGCGCCATTGCGCGCAGCTCGCCCAAAGTCAGCTCCACCCCTTCCCCCAACTGAGGACAACAAGGAAAGGAAACTGTTAATATCATCATCGTTCACAATTAAAAGACACACTGACAGACAGCTGGACATAGACCAACGCCACAACGAAAGGTGATGTACTTTCAGCATCCAGTGGATTTTAACGACCTCGTTAGTCCATCTTGTACGATTATTACTATAAAGAAGTCCGTTACACTAACGTATCATGTTGAAATCCTGGCTAAAGTTGTCTGAGGAAATAGATAAAAAAGTCTTGATATTTCTCGACGTTTATCAAAATCAAACTAAAATCCATAAAAATGCAGATAGGATGGGAAATAAAAAAAACACAAGAGAAGAAAACCATTGAAGTGTCTTTTGAAAATCTAGACTACATCTGACAATGACACATGCCGCAAAAAATAAAATGTCAGTTGTTAATTAGCTCGCTGAAGCTGAAGATAGCAGACAATACGAGTATAGCACATCCTGTCTACATAACGTCCGCTAGTTGTACTATTTGTACTATGCAGCGGAAACCGAAATGAAAAACTCTCGATCACTTTTCAAAAGAGGTCTTAATTATAGCAACTCCGATGGCAGTGCTGTATTGCCAGAGAGAAAAAGAAAAAAATCTGTCCTGTGTTTTCTGGTTGCGACGGATTGCATTTCGTGGCTTTTAGATAGTAGAGCTCATCAGGGTCAGATGTGTGCACTCATGGAGTCGGGTTACAACGGATTTTGTTTGAAGTAAGTACTAACGTAAGACTTGAGTTATTACATTTCTTTGTAAGTTTTAAGGTTTTAATGAAAACTTATTTCTTAGTTTAGCTTGAAGTACACTACTTCCGTACTTTATTGCCGAGTGATGTGTTTATACACAGACTTCACTTCGTGCTTACATTCTTCCAAATATAAAGGGTGTAAAACCCCTCTTAACGAAGTCGAAAGACACTCTCTTCGTCATTGCGATAATTTTTTTGTTCTACACCATACCTGATGGGAACCCTCTAGTTACGGAGATATTGGGGCTCAAAGTTCCAACTTTTTGACAAGTTTTTTTTTAAATACAAGTTTTTAATGTAAGATTATTACTTTAAACACCTCCACGATTCCCGTACTGTTCAATCCATCCATCAGCACAATGTTTTGAGTGGGTTACATTGAGTTCTACGACAAAACATGATTTTTCACCCCAAAAAAAAAAGTCGTTTCCCAGCAATATTTTTTGCGTAAAGTTACTTAGTTTGATGTACAGAATGCTTGGTTGACGGCTTCGTGATGAGGTCTTTTACACCCTGTATACCCGAAACCATGTTATGTATGATAATGCTTATTTCGAATTATTATGAACTTGTCACTAGATTGCTATGTTAAATGTTTATTATTGTCGTGATTGGCATGACCCAAGACTGATCCTCACGTATAGTTTGATATATTACTGGTATGAATATTGAGTACCTTCAATTTAGTTCAATAAATTTCTTATTACTAATATATAATTCCCTCAGCACATAAAAAGGCATCAACAAAGACCCAAGAAGCCGAAGAAAGCTACCAAGAATATTATAATAAAGCTGATCTTCATAATACCAATTTAATGACACAGGATAATAAAAGAAAAATCTCTTGCGAAAGTTCATTCCCACTTTATTATCAAGAAAAAGACCTTGTGAGTCACCTCGATATTGTTAAAAAAACAAACTTTAAGATTTTTTCTTTAGAACATGTACAATTGAAAGTTTTTCTTAGCTTATATAAGTTTGGAAGGCACATATTGTAAGTAGAATTGTCAGGAGAAAACTATTTGCTTAGTGTAGCTATTTTTCGTGTGTAGTTATTATTTTAGAATAAAGTCTGAGATTGGGTTATTCTTTTCTATTAAAATCCTGTTTAAATTCAGGTGTTATTTCAAGTTGCGGGTTCCATTTAAAAAAAATCTCATAGATGAGGTCAGAGACGAAAATAAACTTCGTTGTCGTTAGTTTTGATCGGAATATGGAGTGGACATTCTCTAAAAGTGATTGTGAAGTCAATATGAGAGTAGCAGTGATGAAATTATCATAATTGCTTCAATGAAGTTTGATAGGACGAGTCAGTGGATACGTCTCGGCAATATAATGGGGGAATTGCAGTCAATTGTATTACAAAATAATTAACACACCATACACAACCCAACCTAGACAAAAACCAATCAAGCTACCGTAACCGCCGCAGTGTGGTTATAACAGGTTAATCAACCACACTATCCCGTCGTCCATCGAGGCTATAAAGCTCGGTGCTCACAGCGTTACTGCGATGGTTAATGTCCAGTGACATACGACCCCAGCTAACGCCATCACACTCATTAACACTGAGTTATTAGCATGCTTCCTTCAGTGTTTTCCTGGGTGTCAATAGGTTTATGTAGTGTGAATAGGTACTACCGTTATTCATCATCACCATCAACATCATATCAGCCCGGAATCACCCACTGCTGGGTATAGGCCTCCCCTTTTTTCTGCCACAGTTCCCGGTTCTGTGCGTCCCTTATCCAGGTGTTTCCCGCGACTTTGATGATGTCGTCGACGCTTTAGGACGACCCTGGTTTCTATGGCCCAACTTTGGCCACCACTCGGTCAAAGCCTTGTTCGGCTATCTCCGCGTATCTCTATCTCGACCTTATTACTTAGAGCATAAAGCCTCGTATCCACTAGGCAACATTTGGCTCACGACACTGTGTTCCCACCCACATTTAACCCGCCTGCCTTCAAAGCAAGAGTGAACAGGCATCTTCTGGGCACGCTCGTCCCATCATAGATCTCATCCATTGCTTTCCATCAGGCGTGATCGAGGTCAAGAGCAGGCCCATATTGTAATAAAAAAAAAAAAAAAAATTACATGTTGTACAACAAGTTGCTCAATAGTCAGAGAACTAGTACGTTGATTATGTTTGTGATTGTATACTATATTTTCAATTAAACTTAAACAAGTATCACAACTTACTATAGTTAACTTTATTACTTAACTATATTTGACTTTTTGACTTTATGGGCACATTGCTTGCAGAACGGATGGCCGATGGGGCCGAAAAGTTCTGCAGTGGCGACCGCGAACCGGAAGACGATGCGTTGTAAGACCTCCCACTAGGTGGACCGATGACCTGGTGAATGTTGCGGGAATCCGTTGGATGCGAGTCGCACGGGACCGGTCAATGTGGCGACACTTGGGGGAGGCCTATGTCCAGCAGTGGACGTCTTTTGGCTGAAATGATGATGATGATGATGATGATTTGACTTTATGAGGTAAAATAAGGAGGGAGATAGTTAAAACATTGGAGTTGACAAATTGTCAAATGAAAAAGTACTTGAAATAACAACAACTTAGTACAACTTTTTCTTGCAGACTTGCAAGAAGAAGTTGTACCTTAAAAAGGTCAGTCAGATTTTGTTGTTGTTGGACAGTTCTAAAATACTCTCATGCTGCAAATTACGTTTGTGAATAGACAACTAAAAGCAATTATATTTCTTCCATAGTTTGACATTCAAAAATGTGTGACTACACTTTTTTTGCACTCTATGTCTTTAATGAAAAATAACAATATTTTCAGTTCAATCCTGCATGAAATGTTTCAAAGTGGAATGAACAAAAGATAGGGAAGGTTAGGGGGTATATAACTCGTGTAACTCGTGACATTTTGTAGTTTCTACAGAACCACATGGGGTTCGCGTCAAACGTTTATGTTGACGTGACATGCGAGTGAATCGACGAAATATCCTTGTTTTCATATATTAGGTATTGATAAAAGGCGAAATATCGCAAATACATTTTCCCATAAAGCGAAATTAGGGTATTTGTTACCAGCCTAAAGTGTTTTATAATTATTGATCAATAATTATTGAGATTGAGAATTATTTAGCGTGTGGTTAGTAGATTTGTTTTTAAAACAAAACAAAAATTACCAAAATCTTCAAAAGATCTTTCAGTTTCTAGAATGATGGCCGACAAAATGGTAAAAGAAACCTATAACAGAAAAAATCGTCTTAAAAATAGTTCAACTTTAGTCCTCTCAGCATTACAACCACAAATGGAAACAAGTACGAATACTTTAATACGGCTTGTAAGAGAAAAGCTCCCTCGCTACGCAGAAGATTGGTGCAGGTGCAACAACGAAGCGAAGTGGCATTAGATATACACTAGCTGCTCGTTCATGAGACAGGAAATAATGCACTTACTGGGCTTACATGTGACTGACTCAAATAAAACGGACGTGACGCAATAAGGAGAGAGTAAGGCGTGCTACACAGTTGTACGGTTTGGTGATATTTGCATCAGTAGTACTTTTTCAACCACAAAGCTGAAGCAATTACTACCAACATTAAGCTAGTGCCGATTCGTATGCATGTTCGGGTCGGCTCGGCACCATTCTAACTAACCCGAGCCGAGAATCCGAGATATACGATCGAGTAAAAGATTCGCACGTATATCCAATATGATTATGCAGATGTACTGCATATATTCTATTTTCTTGCCAGCTGTGCTGAATCATGCCGACTTGAACATGTGAGAATTATATATATAGGCTTAAAGGAGTCTGCCCACTACACAGTACCATACCATAACCGTGCTATAAACCCACGGACTACTATGCCCACTCAACGTATAAACAGCGTATCATACCCGTTTCGTCGTTCGTTTAGTCGCGTGCCATGCACAGACCGTCAAAAATTCTCATCGAGAATAATTTTTCCGGTGACGATACGCTACATGCATGGCACGTTACTCGCTCGACGGTGTTGGTCGGCAACGGAACGGTCTAGGTAGACGGTACTTTTTAATTCAAAGAATATTTTTTTGATTGCTAAGTAATCACACAACACTGTCATGGTATAGTACGGTGTAGTGGGCAGAATCCCTAATAGTAATGTGGGCGTGGCCTTTCTCGTTCTTGTTAATACATGAACATTTACAACGGTTTTCCTCACGTGTATGTTTCGGGGTTGCCTGATTAGTTTTGAACTAACCCGGACGGATATCAACACATTCTCAGCATCGTATATAGAAATGTGAGCGCGAGACTGACTACGGTCTACATTTTTTATTTTATTGACCTTTTTTCTCAAACATGCTGGAAAATGGTTGTTGTATTAAGTATAAAAATACATATTGGCACTATAGCTCATTCATACTTACTATTCCACTAGGACGAAGAAAAATGGGCTATAACAATACATTTGCCTCGTAATGCATAGTGCATTTTATTAACTTTATCTCATATTGTTTTTATGCTGCTCTTACAAAAATTTTATGTTCTAGGTATCTTATGATGGTTTACTTGTATAGCTATTACTTTAGCCTAGAGCTTTTACCAGATAACCTGGTTTAAAAAAAATATATAATTATGGATTTAACTTTTTAAATTGTAAATGTCATGTATCAAATGGGAAAATACATAATTAAAGGCTGGCAAAAAGTTCGTGACACTTTGCTAATAATAAAAAAAGTGTCCAGAAGGCTGGCAGCATTGTCCCGATGGTTGGCAATGCTGTTTTTTGGCCAAAAAAAGAAGAAGAAGTCACTGATTGACCAACCGCTTGGCGATATCCTGAAATACTAAGTGAGTACTCTTTTATTATGTTTCAGACTATAGGTTCACTTCTATAGGTTTATAGGTAGGTAGGACTATAGGTTCTACTGCGAATTAAAATCAACAACAAACATTGAACAAAGTAGTTCAGACACAAAAGACTTCACTTCGTCCGTAATTGCATTTTTGTGTACACTAGAAACACCGAGTGACCCACTGTTCGCCCTGGATTAGCGGGAGTGCTCAAATATGAGTGTCTTTCAGAGATAACTGTAGGTCAACGGATGAAGAGGCTTGCCCACTGGGCCTTTAATACCACATTAGTGGCTCAGAATTGTTTGAAATTGTCTTCATAAATTAGCTAGGTCGCCCTTTTCCATAACTCAGACGTAATGTATCGCCGTGGCGGGCGCTTCGCGGATATCTGGCATTTATTATTTTTATCATAGGCTGTGGCAGTTTAAGTTATAACCGTGCTAGCTCGAAAATAGCTTTGTTTTGTGTCACTACTTTAGTAAGCAATGCTTTGAAACTTATTATTAAAATAAGGCGTCAAAAAATCGCGGCAAAGGGTCGGCGAGGATACCTATATCTGATATAATAAAATCATTAAGCATATAATAAGGCTAATTGAAGGGTAATTTATTATCAGGCATTGTCGTACTAATCACAAATTAAATTAGTTTTGACAATTGCTAGTGAAACTAATTTAAACAGTTTGTCAATTTAAATTCAATCAGAGATAATAATGTCAGAATACCATAAATTATTGGTAACATTTCTAAACAATCTGATATCGCCAATTAGTCATTATTAGTCGAGATTACAGTTTGATTATATTTCTAGTTTTATCGAAGTAGCAAAATTTCCTACTTTACAATTAATTCGAGGTTTGGACCGAAAAAGATCGTTACAGTACGTTAAACTATTTTCCCCTCTCGAGCAGCTTGCAATAAACTATCAAACAACCGTCAGAAGATAACACAGCAAAATCCCATTGTAAGTTTTCATACTCGTATCTTGCGGTCGAACAAAATTCTTGGATTTGGTCCCTTTCGGCGTATCCTCGGAATTAAGGGCATCCGTGGGCTCGATTTATATATATCTTGACACTTGTTGATAGCTGGCCTTGTCTGAGCTCCGACGTATTGGCAGAAAGATAAATTGTATTACTGTCAAGCCTTGAAAGAGTATAATGACGCTGACCTCCGCCTGTATTCAAATATGGAATGAATGGAGAGGGATAGCGCGATAAAAAACATAAAGCCACATGTATTTATCTTTCATTCATTTTCAGATGTGAATGAGTGAAAAGGTTGACGCGATACTATTATTTAAAAAGTATTTTTGTTTTCACATTCAACGGTTTAATATAAAAGGGTTTCAGATAACTTTCAAATTCTTGGTAATGATATTACGCTTACGCGGGCAGATTAAAAAAAAAAACATGTTGCTTTTGAGTCATTACGATAATATTTTCCATCCTTATTTTAACATCGTTACTGTATAATGAAAAATAATATTTAACTTAATGGAACACTCATATTCAACAGAACAGCGCAAATAGTCGTAAATAAAAGCTGCTAGTAATAAAAACATCTCCCTCTACCTTTTAATTTAATTGCACTATGCGACAATATTTTTCTCTAAGAAGATACAATTGTAAAAATGCGCTTGTTGAGTCAAAAGTTATGTATTTTAAAAGGGAAATCTAAAGAGAGATTTTAATTAAATGCGTTATACATTTGTTGTCTCTAATTTGAAATATTTCAGGCTATCAAATTAGTATGTTTTTTATAGACTATTTATCAGTTAGTAGGTACCTACTGCCATTTTATAATCTATAAAGTTCATTGGAAAATTATGAAAATAAAACGCTTAATTTTGTGATAATTAAAAAAAAAACACAGCTCAAAAAAACAAACCAGTAAAAAAAAAAGAACATCTGTCTTTCGCAGACTCCGGCTACGGCATTTTTACTTCAAAACATATTATTATTTCCCATTGTGCTCTCGTTACGGTATGGAGGTTACACAAATATTAGGTCTCATAACATAGGGAACTCCGCGTATAATAACGGGTGAATAGTTTAGTAGCATATAAACGTAAGTGAATTTCTGTGTCGGTCCATTGTAAAAATGTGGATGGCAAGCCTCCCGCTCTCATGGCCATGAATTATGTATAAAGTGACGGGATCACTAATGGTTGCCACCAATCGGTTTGTTTTTTACAGCCCGACACTTGTTATTTTTTTAATGATGGATTGTTACTCCATTTTGTAAAGAATACGAGGAAGTCGTGTAGGTAAGTCGTATTATTCAGTACCTAACTGGATTGTGGAGGTTATATTCGGTTAATTTTAGGTCGTTCTGTAACCGAAAACC
The DNA here is from genome assembly GCA_941918905.2 of Xestia sexstrigata. Taxonomy (NCBI): domain Eukaryota; kingdom Metazoa; phylum Arthropoda; class Insecta; order Lepidoptera; family Noctuidae; genus Xestia; species Xestia sexstrigata. The sequence continues at coordinate 9,217,830 of OW799213.2, read as the reverse complement.
ATAAACTCGATCATCGAACTCGGAACGATTGCGACTATAAAAAAAAAATAGGTAACAAAAATAAATAAAAACATTATTATTTTTTTTTAAACCCGAAAAATATATTATTATTATTATTATTATCATTTATTTCAGGCATTAACCCATATAACTCAATACATACTTATTACATAAATTACACTATAACTAATTCACATGACATTACATTATTAAACTTAAAATTGCCAATAATAAACAAAGTTAAAATCCACATTTAAATCAACATCTTTAAAATCTAAAATTAAAATAAAAATCATAATAATATCAGAATTAAAGTCAAAATCATAATAAAATCAGAATAATGCCCTACTTCAGGTCCAAAATTGGTTCACAGCAAACAATTTGGTATTAAAAGAAAAAAAAACCAAATGCATAAGATTTGCTTTACCGAATGTTAAAAGTAGTGATTGTGATATAATATTAAATAAAGAGAAACTTGAATTCGTAGATAAAACGGTTTTCCTGGGGATTACGCTTGATTCAAGGCTACAATGGGGTTCTCATTTGACATCTCTTGCGGGGCGGCTAAGTTCAGCAGCCTATGCCATTAGAAAAATCCGTCAGTATACTGATGTAGATACCGCTAGACTGGTTTATTTTAGTTACTTTCATAGTATAATGTCTTATGGCATTTTACTGTGGGGACGGGCTATATATATTGAGTCTATATTTATTCTGCAGAAAAGAGCCATCAGGGCCATATATAATCTTCGTAAGCGCGATTCTCTAAGGGAACTGTTTAAGGATATTGGCATCATGACGGTACATTGTCAATACATCTACGAAAACATAATGTACGTCAGAAAAAATCTGCACCTTTTTGGTAAAAGGGGTGACAGACATAATTACAGTACTAGAAATAGGGACCAACTAGTTCAGCCAGGTTTCCGACTCGCTAAAGTAGACTCATCTTTCATGGGGTACTGTTTGAGATGCTATAATAAAATTCCACAAAGTATTCTTGAACTGAATGAGACGAAATTTAAAACATGCATTAAACGCACACTATGTAAGCAAGCATAATACAAGTTGAGCGATTATATCGCTGATAAAAATGCTTGGCTCAATGCTGGTCCTGCTCCACAAGGACAGGGGCGCATAAATTGATAGCATTAAAATATATTGTTGGAGCTGCTGAAGATTGTACAACTATCTTTGCATTGTATAGATTCAATCTCCTTAGTATTATATAAATGCATAGCCCATATTGTGTGAGTACTATGTACTAGAAAGCTATCATCCACTGGAAACCTACGTCTTTTCTTGACTTGAATGTGCCCTGGCGATTTAGAGTATGTCATGCTCACTTAAATGTCTCGCTGATGGTGGCGCATGTGTCGGATCATTTAGTTCCCTTCAAAATGGTTGAGTTGAATGGTGCTGATCCATGCGTCATGTCCGTGAACGGGCGCTGTCAGTTGTGACTGGTCATCTCTTAGTTGCCATGGCTTATTTGAATGAATTATTTTGAATTGTATTTTTTTTGTTTGTGTGTTTTTGCTGTGGACACTTTTAACGTGCACATCTTGCTACATTGTTCTCACATAATATACCATCTTAACATGAATGATGTAACCAAGATTTTGTAACAATATTCTGATTTAAAAGAGTGTCCATGGAGTTTCTTGCCCGTTCTTCTCCATAGAGATCTACGCTAGGGAATGGGCAACTACAGTACTTTCACAGTTTTTATGTCTTGTGACTGGGACTGTAGCTACATTTAATTTTCATCTTTGTTTCGACAATTCAAAAGTGCCTGTAACTGGCTTACTTGAAATAAATGCTTTGATTTTGATTGATTTTGATTTTGAGAATTAAAGTCAAAATCATAATCTAAATGAAAACCATAAATAGCATTAAAATCAAAGTCACGTTAAATTAGTAAGTAATATTTTTTTTTGTAATTTTTTGAAATAATAGGCCCAATCCTTTCAAAATAATGGTGTATAGGCATTCGGTTTATGTAAAACTAGGTTAGGCCCGCGTGGATTGCGGTAATGTCCCACGGCATCGTACTGCCGGGATAAAAAGTATCCTATGTGTTAATCTAGGTTATAAACTATCTCTGTGTGCCAAATTTCATCTAAATCATCAGAAGTTTTTGCGTGGAAGAGTAACAGACATCCATTCAACCTCACAATTTTTTTAATAATTTAAGTAGGAAGTAGGATACTGGTGTTAAGCTGCACCCATAAATTGGAAAATTTTCGACAGCAGGGATGATAACGTGTATGTAGGTCCAACTTACACTCCACATAAATAAACAGTAACATAAAGCTGCTTCCCAAAAATCGTGACCCCATAAATGTTCACTTTTAAGCCGCCTACCTCGCTAGTCTGTCATAACGAGCAATCCTTAGGGGATTACGCCATAATCAACACGCTTGGCTAGCGGATTTACTTCTGCTTTTTTATTTCCAACAAAATAAAAAAACGACAAGGTCTTACGTACGTTTTACCTACATTTTCAGCAAACATCATGGGTAAATAAATGCTGCGCTAATGTTAAGTATGCTTTAGTAAAACATCCATCTAAAATATTTAACATAGCCATCTTTTCGTGTCTCGTGACCTCGGTGTTGCCATCTGTTTATTTTAAAGAAAGTATATACCTGATGTTCTCAGCTTCATAAGATCTGGTATGCAAGCGTATACTAGACGATATAAAGCTCTCTCAAATCCTTTCCATTTTCTCGACGACAGAATTATCTTGGACACGGATTAAGATGAAAATAAATTCTTCCATAAAGACCAAGTAAGTGCAATCTTTCGTAGAAACTTTTCACTTAGAAATTGTAAAGCTTTCTCAAATGGTCAGTTATCGGAGTTACTGTGAATCGATTCTTTGTGGGTCGAAATGAATCGAGTGAAAAGTCACGAGGTATGCCTTTGAATGGGGACGTACGCATTGTACCGTATTAACATGTTCACGTGCATGAAATAACGATCAACTTCAAACAATTTGAATTCCCCTTTTTTTATCAAGTCACGAAACGTTTTAGTCGCTGAGAGACAAAAGTTTTGCTGTTTATGTGATTTGACAGCGCTGATTTTATTTTGCGGTTGTCGAAATCCCTTTTATTTTCAGACAAATTATAATAATATTTTTGTGGGTTGAAAGGGGAAACTATTTTAACGTGGAAATGGGGTCAAAACAATGTGGGATTTATCTTTATTGATGTGTTTTATACCTTTTACACATACGCGTAGACTGTAATTCCCGGGAGAAATCTTCCTTATTCAGTACGTTTTCTTTACGTTTACGACTTCATTAGCGATTCAAAGACACTGAAACTTAATTTGTTAAACTTTACCGCTTAATTTCGAGCTTCTGGCTTTTAAGTTGAAATTAAACATGCGATTAAGCATAAATTCACAGACGTAATCCGACTTTGGACTGTGAGAAATAATCCAGCGACGACTGGGACACTGAGCGGTACTGTATGTAAACAAACTGACGTATTAAATGAACTTAAGTGTATTTTGGAACGCAGAACTCTGAAATCCTTGTTCGTAAATATTTAAAGTGTACGAAGATTTTGAATTGAATTTGTAGAGTAAAGCTCTATTTTACTTTGATCATTGTTGAGAGACAATGTTGAACATAGGATCAGTTTTCCCTTAATGAGTGCAATGTCACAGTCTATTTCGTATTTCTCAGTAACGCCACCCTTTACTTTCCGGGGTCGGGGTAAGTAAATTACCGTTATTATTCTACGGCACATTTCATTCAATCATCGCGAGGGTTCGTATAACTCGCGCATAACTAATGTAAAAGCTATTACCGAGTAACAATTTACGTGCAAATACGCAACTAAATACACCTTTGTTATTTCTCCAACCATTAAATTATTGCATGAACATTGAACATGTTAACAGGATAACTGGCAAATGCAGCTGCTGCGAAAACTAACGTCAAGTCTAATGACGGTGATAAAACATGAAACGGTTACAAAGTTCCTAGTTCTAAAAGCAGATAGAACAAGGATTTAAATAATAATAATTCGGAGCGTATTCTCAATGGGTTCCGAGTTATAGTTCAGAAATGGTTAACAGATTTCCCTGCGTCACGAGACTCGTTTCAAAGGCAGGGCGAGTCTCACAAATTAATTACTCGCTTAGAGCAAAACTACTGCTTCACCCAGTCCAGTTCAGTTGGGAATGATCCTTGTGGGTGGTTTTCAGTTGCAACTCAGTTGAACCTTTACACGTGTTTTATTCAGGAACGTTGTACAAAATTAAAAGGAATAATTAGTTATTATATCCTGGTTAACTGTCAACATAATTATACTGCTTTTAACATTTTTTTTTATTTATTTATTCAAAATCTGTATAACAATAACATATAAAAAGTCTGCCAAACTGCAAAACAGTTTGTCGGCAGTTGTTCTCGTTTCACAATAATCATTATAACAAATTTCGATTTTTATTATAAAGTAACATAATATTTACCTTCGAATAAAGTGAGTATTTTTACTGTTTTGGTTTGAGGTAAAGGCTCATAGACACGGTGATGTGTGCTCATGCGGTTAGTAGGTTTCTCGTTCGGATTCTTCCCGGAACGGATTTAGAAATATTACAGATGAGAGCAAAGGTAAATCTTAATCCGAAGGATACGATGTTCATCTCTTTGCACTTTCGTATCTGACATGTTACAATGTGTGGGTAAAGTTACCGCCTTCTATAATATCCATATAATGAAATCGCGGGTTACATACCCAAAAGATAGAATAGGCTTGTGTCCTGAAAAAATCTAATTAGTCCGTCAGTTAGATTATCAAAAAATATTTGACACGTATTTTTTCTTTTGTTACGTGAACCAAAATTGACGAAGATACGACTCTTTTATTATTCTCAATACGTCACGCCGTGCTATAATTTTTAGTGTGTTGTGACGTCACGAGCCCCCACTCCCGAGTTTTGATGCGTTTTATCTTTGTCAATATTCATTGATTTACAAAAACAAAAAATACGTGACCATTATTTTCCAAGATTCCAGATTTGCAATTTATTGATGGTGGAAACTAGCCTATTAAAGATTGTTATGAGTCATAAAGGCGGGTTTGTTAGACCTTAAATCTTAATTCTATGACTAAACATAAAAGTAAAACTACCTAATGAAAACGGTTTCCTGATGATATAAAATACAATATTAAAAATAAAATGGAATCTATTCCGGTTAATCATTAAGTTAAGTATTTATTTTTATGTTGATTAGTTGGTAACTTTAGTGTCTATAATATATGCCTGAGAGACCTAAATACTAGAAATAATAATAAAACTTCTGCACTGTTCGAATATTTCGGAGAAAAGCTTTCGCCTCCATTCAGAGGGACATGGTACTGTTTTATTACGACGATCCGAATGACGCAGCGGTAGTGAGGCTGCCTTACGTTCTTAGGGTCCCGGGTTCGAATTCTGGTAGGAGCAAATGTTTGTGTGATGAGCATGGATATTTGTTTCTTATGATATGTATAATAAGTATGTTTTTACAAACAAAAAGATTCTATGTAATATATCAACTATCTGGTGTCTACGACACCAGATAGTTGATACCTCGTTACTTAGTGTGGCACTAGACGGCGCTGTGTGTAATTTCCAGCGATATTTATTTAACATATCACCATCACGCCTGTAATCCCGAAGGGTTAGGCAGATGTGTACACCCACATTTCGCCAGTTATGTTTAAGTCCCTTTGAATAGGGGGCGAGCCTATTGACTTGCCATCAACCGATCACAAATCCAGACTCCTTGGCTGCTACTGATACATTTTTGTTTTTTTTTCCTCATGGCATTTTTTCCACACGACTGTGTTATTCTCACATTTCACACTAAATCGTCTTTAATATAGTGGCCACTAGTACAAAAAAACTGAAAATATATAATGGAACATCGCACCCAAAACAGCTCTTCAATACCAAGTACTTAATTTATGTTGAACACATTCATGTTGACTAATTAAAGCAGAGTTTAATAAAGTTAAAATCAACGAACAAAAACCTCTGTTCAGAAGGTAATTAAACCTATTGAGTGGACGTGGACGTGTAAGTGAGGAGGTAAAGAACCTCCTATCAGCTGATGAATAAAACATAGACCGGTGTGAGACCGTCCTTAGATGGCAAAAAGTATGGCGTAATCTATAAACTTTCATCAGTCTTCTACTCCTTACCCTAATTTATGGCCCTAATTTATTTGGTGTTGGCGCAGCCATCTTCTTTTTCCATACTTCTCTATCAGTCCTCATCTTATCTCATCTAATCGAACTAATATAATAAATGCGAAATTAAATTTGTTTGTTTGTTACCTTTTCACGCTTAAACCACTGAACCGATTATCCTGAAATTTTGCATAATATACGTTGTCAGTTGTACGAAAAAGGACATAGGGTACCTTTCATCTCGAAAAAAAGTACTGTTCTCGAGAAAAACAACAATAACGTTCCTATAATAATAGACAGATTTTTCGAAGCAGTGCACAACCCGAATTAATTGTCAAATACTAAATTAGCGCGAGCGAAGCCGCTGGCAAAGCTAGAAAGTCCATAATAGGGTAGATGACAATAAAAACGAATTAGTACGTCAGATAGATTTTCAAAAATATTGGACACATACTTTTTCTTTTTTCACGTTAACAAAAAATGAAGACGATACAGTGCGTCGAAACCTCGTGTGACGTCACATTTGAGTACATTTTTTACTCAAATGTGACGCCACAAGCCCCCACTCATAATCTTTGACACGTTTTATCTTCTTCAATTTTTATTAATTTGATAAAACAAAAAACACGTATCCAATGTTGTTCGATAATCTAACTGACGGACTAAACAGAATCATATTTTTTTTAGTCAGTCATCATATATGATCTGCGATATGGATAGAAGGCTTATGGAACAGGGATGTTCCATAAGCCTTCTATCCATATCGCAGTCCATTCATCGTTTCTTTGGTCTTTCCCTACTCTTATAGCCATCAAATTCAATAAATTTTAATTGAGCTCATAATTATTAGCGTGAAGTGTTATTATAAGGCGATGTAATGTCGTATAAAAATAAATAGTCTTCAACAAAAACGCGGTCATTAATAAGAGTTATTAGAGACATCTATCTTGTAATGTGCTAAAGAATTTATATCTGTGTTTATTTTAGGGAGCTATTTTGTGACTTAATGGGCTGTAGTCGATCATAAAAAGTTAGATGAACACCTCGGACAAGATTAAACTTTAGTTTTATAAATTAGCAATTAAGTTTTAGCCATTCTTTATCTACAAGTCTACAACACTAAAAAGTTGATCTATAGGGTACTAATTTATGATAGAAGTAGGTATGCTCCAATAGGCGAGACGACAAAAAAAAAAGAATTAGTCCGTCAGTTAGATTATTAGAAAATATTTGACCCGTGTTTTTTCTTTTGTTACGTAAATCAAAATTGACATAGATATGACGCTTTTAAAATTCTCAATACGTCACGCCTAGGTATAATTTTTAGCTAGTTCTGGCGTCACGAGCCCCCACTCTCGAGTTTTGATGCGTTTATCTTTGTCAATATTCATTGAATTACAAAAACCAAAAATACGGGTCCATTAATTTCCAATACTCTAACTGACGGACTAAATAGATTTGCAATTTTTTGATACTGTCGTCATGCCTATTTAGGCAGTCAAACTCTTTAGCTAAAAACTTGGACCACCCAACAACAAATAAATCACAATATCGACTCGGTAAGGATCATTGGCTTCATGAATTTATTTGTTATTCGATTTTGCGTGTAAAAATACACAAATAATCAACTGAAACATTTTGTTCGATCAAAAATCCCAAGTTCTCACTTGAAATTTTATGTAAAAAATGGTAAAAAGAAATAAAAAGTTGTGATCGATCTCCATGACAACCACGTAGGTTACTCGAGCGTGAAAAAGTTTTTCCTTGAATGACGTTCGCATTTTTTCCGCTTTACGTGTCCATTCATGTGAGAATTTCATTTATGTGGTTTAATGACATAATGTGTGTAATAAATAGGGTATTTTGTTATGTTTCCATGTGAATATTGATTTGAACGATGGAGGAAGTTCCCACGGGTGATATAAAATTGCGGCATTTTTGTTATTTTATCACGATGGGTGGCAGAGTAGTACTCGTGTCAGCTTCCATACAACATACTGAGAAGGAATGAAGAGAAAACACCATTACATTTGCCAAGGGTGATGATTATTGTAATATGGTGCTCACCAGTGTGCATTGAAATAAGTAACATCGAAAATTTGAAAAGAAAATTTAAAAAGAAAATATTTTAGTAAGACCAGAATTTAATCCACCAAAAGAAACACAGTCATATAAAGTAATTAAATCAGCTTGCGGAATAAACCGTACGAAAACTTACGCTGCGGTACAAAATAGCTTTATGTTTCAGTAGGTGCGTACATTAAATTCTTATTAATATTTATGGCGCGGCTCTACGTGTGGACGAGAACTTTATCAATTAATTTTCACACCACCCCTTACAAATATGCAAAAACTCTTGTGTGTGTTTTAATTACACACTTTGGTAGTTGTGTTGACAGGGCTTTCAAGAGTTTCGTGCAGTTTCTTCGAACAGTGCGATTTTATTTTAAAAAGGACTTAATCAACGTAGGAATCAACTCTGTTGTCTAGGCACAAATTTTTCTATTGAACGGGGTTTTTTAAATTACTTATTTACACACTAAAAGAACAAGGACAAAGAATATAAATGTAAAGTACAGAAGTACGGTCACCAGCACATCAAGTTACTACAAACTGTCAAATTTCTCCTTACGATTTTAAACCACAAAATGTTGATGGTTAAGTTCAAAATGGAATGAGAAAATTTGACAGCTTCTAGTAACTTAATACGCTGGTGACTGTACTTCATTTCAAACATTTTTTATAGATGCAAATACATAAATAAATAAATTAAGCTATAGATTTTTGAATAGCTTGTGCCAAGATTTACAAATAAGCTACGTTTCTTCATAAGTGTTTTTAAAGAAACGACGTCCGTTTCTTTAGACCTATTGTACCTAACTAACTCATAAAATATTCAAAACCACAGATATTGTCATAACTGTACAAAAGCCTTCAAAGAAAATACTCTAGTTCCGGAAAAATCGATGCGGACGAGGACGTCTCACGTCGCGTGTCCGTTTTACTGTTTTATGTGGAAGTAGTGACAGCTACCGTATACATAAATATTGTACGGTTTCTATGTAGTTGAACTGAAGTCTGACAGCCCAGTTTAAAATCACAACGTGCAAAGTGCTGTAAAAACTTTCGCGTACATTCCACAAAATCGTTTAAGGTGCAACAAGATGAATTATCTACTTAATTAGATACTTTTTAGAACATGAACTTTGCTTAAATCAAGTAGACTAGACTAATCAACACACCCAGATAGGTTAAAAAGTCATATTAGTTCGCTGCCTGTATACCTTCGTATTTCATTCCTTGTACAATGTTCAAATATTTGTTCGTTTGTAGATCTTCGAAGACACTTTGACACGTCACCGTGACGACGTTTCTGGTCATAATTATAAAACAACATGCCGCTGGCATTTCTTAGCTTACTGATTTACATAAGCTCCACAGAAAACTATCTCAGCATAATAGAACTGTCTTAAAGTTAATATATCTTAATCCTCTTTTATCTTGAAGCATTGTATCCATATTAATGATCATAATAGTGCTAAGTGATGGATGGTTAACCTTCCTTGTAACCTGTTTTCCAAGAAAACACTTATTAACGTTCTTTGGAGAAACTTCATAGGAAAATAGAAAGTATTTTTAAGACATTAGCGTCATTAATCGCATGGACTTTGCTTCGTCGGCAATTCAAATGTAGGGAGGTTTGCCTACAAAACATTTGCAGTGCAAATAGAGTCCCCTCACTTATAAAGAGCGAGTCAAGAAAAACATTACAAGAAAGTACATTAACGTTAGACGTATTTAGATATTTTATCAAAGCAATTAGTAAGTTGTTAAGCTTGAGTGATTTAAGGTGGAAGCTCCAGGGTGGCTCGCGAGATTAAGGTTATAGGAACTATACTGGATCAGCATCTCCTCAACTCGAGCCATTCGGGATTTGTTTTATGAAATTCTATACTGCTAATCGCACATAAAGCCCTTAAGGCATTGTCTCAAATTTGACCAGCTAGTAAATGTTTAGGTAAGATGATTAAGTGCAGAGCATATAAAGCATTATTATACTACTTTATCTTTTAACCGGGTTGGAAATTAGAGTTTCATGTATTCGTCGTAGTTTTCAGAGATTTATTTTCCAATTTATAGCCGTGTGGTATCCGGCAGAGTAGAATAGAACCAACCCATTACACTCACGGGTGTCGTATAAGGCGACTAATGTCTGAGGCAGAACACCTTGCGCCTCCGTAGACCAGAAAATGGGCAGCAGCGTTTTCTGTTAGTCTTTCATCACTGCGATCTCCAATCCGCCTGCCAAGCGTGGAGATTACGGCAAATTCCTCCCATCATGGGAGAGGCTTATGTCCAGCAGTGGACGTTATGGGCTGTTGTTGTTGTTGTTTGTTGTTGTATTCCGTCTCTGTTACTTACCTACTTTCCAATTTACGTATTCCAACTAAGCCAAATTAATAAAGTTTTGACAGTCAGTAATTAACATTATTTTCAGTTTTAAAAATAATTAATAACATAGTAATTAATTCGTCATAATAACACAAAGCGAAGTACTAGGGACACACCAAAATAAAGAAGTGTAATTTATTTGTACACATTATTTAGGCTTCGCACTTTTGTGTCATAATGTGCTGTCTTAATTACAAAGTCAAAGCTACGTAACTTTAACTGATTTATTTCTTAAAGATACACAATTTAACTACCTAGTTTCTTATTTACTATTTATGTTACAGTGGAAATTAAAAAAAAGCATTCATTTATATAATTATCTTTGGGCTCAAAATATATTCAGAACTGGTTTGAAAGATACGAAAAACTTCTTGGATTTTTCTTTTCTCCAAAATGTTGGAGTGAATATTTAATTCAACTTCTATTCATAGAATTTAATTCAATTAGGATATACCCTCTATCTGTTACTGACCTTACTCTACATACAGGGTGTGATCGACAGAGCAACTATAGCATTATCATCAGCGTCATTAATCATACCCCACCTGACATTGAGCTAACTTGATTTACGTTATATACAGAGCACCCACTATATTACAGAAACTATTTTAGTAGTAAATAATTAACACATAGCGAAAGTGGAGTAAGTAACTCAGTGAAAGAAGGCACGAAATATTTTCAAAAGAATTTAAATTAAGAAAGGAACTTTTGAATTCTCTTTTAAATTATGTTGAATATTATTTAACCATCCTCTGGATTAACTGTTCTACAGAGTTACGATTGTCTTAATTTATGCGGCAGCAATGATTCCATTCTTTTTTTGTTATTTTGAATGTGGAACGAAGCTTTTTGTTGTTTTTTAAGACTAAATAGTTTTGCGTTTGGTCGCAACTGGCCTGATGTGAAGCGATGATACGGCCTAGGGTGAAGCACGCTTGCCTAAAAGAAATTAGTGAATGTCGCATGAACGAGAAACGCAAAAGAACGTGTCAATGTCGACACTATTCAGTGATATCGATTAAAAAGTCAGAAGACGTTCAATAATGGCGAAACGTACCATTAAATTAAACAGGTAACCTACACAACTACACCATGCTTCAAAAGTTGGTCAAGGTGACATCTATAGGGGTTTATAACTTATAACGTGAAAGGTCGACGTAGCGTGCGGTAAACTAGCTTACATTATTCCTTTCCATTTTTTGTGCCACGAATCCACGATAATAATATGAGAGTTTTATTTTGACGTTTGTGATCCTAAGCCTCTAGCTACGGTCTGTAATTTCCATATAAAACAGATTTAATTTCTTCAGGGTTTTCTTATGGTTTGAAACTAGGATTAACTAAACACCACAAAACAACAGAAAAAATCTGCACCTTTTTGGTAAAAGGGGTGACAGACATAATTACAGTACTAGAAATAGAGACCAACTAGTTCAGCCAGGTTTCTCGCTAAAGTAGACTCATCTTTCATGGGGTACTGTTTGAGATGCTATAATAAAATTCCACAAAGTATTCTTGAACTGAATGAGACGAAATTTAAAACATGCATTAAACGCACACTATGTAAGCAAGCATATTACAAGTTGAGCGATTATATCGCTGATAAAAATGCTTGGCTCAATGCTGGTCCTGCTCCACAAGGACAGGGGCGCATGTTTATGCGCCCCTGTCCTTATAGATAGCATTAAAATGTATTGTTGGAGCTGCTGAAGATTGTACAACTATCTTTGCATTGTATAGATTCAATCTCCTTAGTATTATATAAATGCATAGCCCATATTGTGTGAGTACTATGTACTAGAAAGCTATCATTCACTGGAAACCTACGTCTTTTCTTGACTTGAATGTGCCCTGGCGGTTTAGAGTATGTCATGCTCACTCAAATGTCTCGCTGATGGTGGCGCATGTGTCGGATCATTTAGTTCTCTTCAAAATGGTTGAGTTGAATGGTGCTGATCCATGCGTCATGTCCGTGAACGGGCGCTGTCAGTTGTGACTGGTCATCTCTTAGTTGCCTTGGCTTATTTGAATGAATTATTTTGAATTGTATTTTTTTTGTTTGTGTGTTTTTGCTGTGGACCCTTTTAACGTGCACATCTTGTTACATTGTTCTCACATAATATACCATCTCAATATGAATGATGTAACCAAGATTTTGTAACAATATTCTGATTTAAAAGAGTGTCCATGGAGTTTCTTGCCCGTTCTTCTCCATAGAGATCTACGCTAGGGAATGTGCAACTACAGTATCTACTTTCACAGTTTTTATGTCTTGTGACTGGGACTGTAGCTACATTTAATTTTCATCTTTGTTTCGACAATTCAAAAGTGCCTGTAACTGGCTTACTTGAAATAAATGCTTTGATTTTGATTTGATTTTGATTTTTGACCAACTTACATCATTTATGGTTAGTCAAAATCCGAAGTAATTAGTGTAATACTCGTAACCAAAGAAAACGTATATGCAAATAAAACTGGAAGTAGGTAGTTTAATTAAATAGATGAGAGTATTCAATTCGTTTGTAACTAAGAACTAATTTAGTATCAAACTAATTTAGTTTTATCGACCGATAGTTATATTGCCTAATAACTACTATGAACATAGAAAACGAAAGCTATGGTAATCTGTAAACTACTAAAGATAAAATCAATCAGATTCAGTAAAATGGCTTGATCTAGTCTCGACAGTACCTATTACAAAGTGAATAAAAAGTAAATCTGTAATAGAGAAATCAGTAAAAGTTTTTGAACGTGGATTCCACACAATGACAACATGAGGCGTTTTATTTTCAGGATTTGTGTTTTTGTTTTTTCAATTGTATCCCACGCCTTTGTAAGTAGCCAGTTTGTAAAAAATCAAAACTCATTTCCTGCAAATGAAAAAAAAAGTAGAATTACTAATTCCATCCTTTTTTTTGTTTGTTTGTACTCAGAGACATAAAACACAATTTGTAATTGAATTGGTATTGTTTTAGACCGGTTAAATGGAGCCGACATTGATTTACTGTGGCCACCGCACCTGTATCCCTGTCGTGCATAATAAACTTGTTTTATTTCTACAAAAATCAATATGAATTTACGTGTTATGCTCATGTTTTGGATAATGAACGAGGATGCTGCGACAATATTGGATAGAACATACACAAACTCGGAACCATGCTTTTGTTTTGTTTTCGGTATTGTTTTGAACAATATTGAAGGGTGTAACGGTCTTTTAGGGGTGCTCAGATTCTTCTTTGGGGGTTAAACACCGTTTAGTTTCCCGCTGCTACTATTTTGAAAAAGATAATAATGTTAGCCATAATTATGACGATAAACGAATTTGTTTCTGAAATTGTATTACTTTAATATTCTCTATTAATACAAAATTTTCAAGATACCTAACTAACATTGACCAATTTATGTCATGTAACCCCGAGAGCATTACAAATCCATGTTACTAGGAAACCACTACTGAACTTTAGCCTGCATTACACGAATATCCCCTGAGGATATTGCCATAATCAACCCCCCAACTGGATTAATGATAGTACGTACGTTCGTAGGATGCTGACCATCCTCGGGGTAATAACCCTTTAGTAGCCTATTACGACACCCAAGGGAAGTAAACTGACAGTATCAGAATATTAGCTACCGCAAAAAATATTGCTCTCTGCTTTTGTTTTATTTTCGCCAATCCATCTAAATTCTAAAGACTGGCTGGTTGTAAAGGCGGGAATGACACATAACTGTATTATGCAGTTGGTGCTTAAAATAAATGGCATGACATGGCCTGTTTGTTTACGTGACCAGAAATACTTGGTATTTCAAGGGATAATGTTACAAAAGACATTCGTTTATTCTTATTGTGAGATAAACAGTTTTCTTTTCGAAGTTAGCAACGAGAGAAATTAGTAAAGCATTTCCCTCACTATTTATCGCATAATACATCGAAGCCACTCCATTCACAAACGGTTTCATTCAATATCGAGACAGAAAACTCATCAGTAACAATGGAATACGAGATAAAATATCAATGCCAGTGCCAATAGCCCACATCTGTAGTCCCCCCGTGCATGTCCCGCACCATTTGCTGGGCCCGTAACTTTGCCCGCACCACTGCCCCGAAACTTACTGCTTCAAGAAATATGTTCGAAGGTGAATGAACTCATGTAATGTCTTTTGGTAAAACGTTCGGGATGTAAATCGGAATTTATGTTTCTTTGATGTGCCTGTAAAAGTCGTAGAGTGCTAGTAAAGTTAACATTGTGAAAATTCTCGTTTTATATCATAAATATAACCTAAGGCATCATAAAAAGATTTTTCTATTCTTCTAGGCTCTACATTTCAGAACCACAATTTGGGAAAAACGATGTTTTCAGTGAAAACAATACAATAAATTTTCCAATATTAATCACTGTTATATTTTGCTGTTGTTATTAATGCATGTCGAATCCAGCTATAGCTGTAGCGAGGAAAGGAACCTGCAGCTTCAGTAACCACTGGCGTATTCTTTTCCATACATAGCACATGTGTGGCTCGTGCTGCAATATCTCGAGCAACAATAGAGCGACCCTGGCTCGCCACTTCAGCCTGTTTTGTTCAACTCTCATTCTTCTGGTTGACGTTATTACTTGCCCTATTGTCTTCCACGGCCTTTGCTACATGTGAAAAATAAAGCATTGTATGCTTCAAGAATGTTTCGTGAGGCCCGCTTTAGGGGTAGGCTTACCCATAAAACGTCCGCCTTTTTTAATAAAACCCAAAACGAGTGAATGTAATTTTCTTTACAATCTAACGTCGCTGCGTCGTCTTTTAGTTTAAGACTACTAAAACTTACAAAGTCTATCGCGAAAGCCAAGTAGCGTTCAATAAAAAGCGACATCTTAAAGCCCTATTGCGGACATTCTTTGGCCGCGAGCGCCGACTCGCCGAGGCATCCCGACACTTTTCTGCACTTAGCCTCGGATACATACGTCTCAGTATGGCGGACCACTATGTGACCGCAATTCGTTGCTGGAAAAATGAGAACGCTTTTATTGTCAAGAAAATATATTGCGATAAAAGCGCGTCTCGCGTCTAGCAGTTTGCGGCAGACGAAACAAAGCCTGCGAAGCCCTTGTTCGTTACAATTTCGGAAACCTTAATACGCGGACGACTGCGAACGAATTTATGGGCGCCTTGTTTTTTTCGCAATTCATTAGCGTTCTTCTCGTTTGGAATAAGATTTCCCTCAGTAATGGGACGACGATTCTATGTGCTAACGATGCAATAAATACTTCAGAAGATAATTGAATGGTACACTAGTTTTTCCGAGACTAAACAAGGTTATGTAACTCGGTTATCTCAGCCGGCTCCAGCAGCGATGGTTTTAATAAATTAAGTTGTCGGAGTGGTGCAAGTTTGAAACTTCTTCTACCTTTGCCTTATCTTCGCCATGGCAAAGATCTATCTTTCAGTAAGTAATTGCTCGTCTTGAGACATTATTTTACTCAATTTATTAAGGCTCAGCTAGGCATTTTCTGAAGTCTAGATATGTTTAAATTAAAACTGAGTACCTGCCCACTCAATTTAGTGTAAGTTGCTACTTATTTTAGGCAAAATCTTTGATACCAAAAGTTTATACAAAATAAATGTCGGAACCTGTATTAAAAGAAAGACTTAATATTCAAACAGTGAAAGTAGGTAATATGAATATTTTATGATATTTTCTTCGACCCTTGTTTCGTTTCGACAAATAAGGTATTTTGATGGATTGCTCTAACCACCTCTGCCATGAAATTGAAATGAGCTATACGTGAAAATATTCAAGCACTTTTCTAAAATTTACTTTATATTCATTCAATTAAGGTCTCTGGTTAGAGGTGGAAGGTACAGAGGTGATTAGAGATGTGTTTTTAAGGAACCAAGGTTGTAGTAAGTATTTAGTTCAATATTTCATAGAAACCTAAACTACAGTTTTCCTATGTAAGGTGCGGCAGACAAAAACGGAACCTACATGGTGTGTGAGCAAATACTAATGAAAGCAGACTTCTAGTTAGCAAATCATTCCACTTGAAACAACTCGATAAGTTCGCATTCGCTGCGTAATGGACGGTTATTTTTTTCGATATTAAATTGTGACTATTTGGTAATCGGATACTATGTTTTATTCACTAATCTACTTTCAATTACAAGCGACTGCAACTCATACGCCATATAAACAAAATGGGAATACATAAATCTGTCACTCATCAAAGTACATTAACATAAATATTATTTTCTGTGGGTATCTTGTGGGTATCATCTCCCTAGCCTTTTCCTTGTCCTTTTTTGTGAAGTTAGCTAGGTACGTAGATACTCATACAGAATGCGATAAAAAAATAGTATGACATCTTCTTTTATTTTGATCACATTATTACTTTTGTTATATTTATGGTATGTGTACACAAACGAAGTGATGATTTATTGCACAGTAATATTATCATAATTATCCACATCGGTACTGCTAACTAGGATTATCATGAAAATGCTAACGGGGTCGAATTAGAACTCACGATCGCCAGTCATCGCACACAAACACATCGCATTCACATAGGGTTTGGGTCCCGGGACGTCTCGTGTCTCGGAGTCCCGGGACTTTTCGTAATTTTAGTTGTCTCGAGTCCCGGGACTTTCGGGTCGAGATTCGAGACGAGACAAGATTGTAAAAATTGACAGGTAATCATTTTTATTTTCAAATAATTGAAGGAACCTAGCCTAGCTACAAAGCCTTAATAAACACATTAAAACCGACATCTGTTGAAAACGAGAGTGTTCTCCTTGTCCGGTAGCATTATTATAAAAATCAGAAACAGATTGTCGGACAAAGCTGTTGACGCTCTGATTTTTTTAAAGGCCTATTTTATTAAATCAGCAAAAAAAAGTCCAATTAATGTGTTAGTTGATTATTTAAAAAAAATATTTATAAGTCTGTTTTAATATTAACATTATTTATGAAACAAATCTGTGATTATGAGAATTAACAATGCTGTGATTGTGACAGATGACGAATTACTAGATAATAATCAAGTTATAAAGAATTAGTATGATTTTTAACTAAGTTCGTTTTATAACTATAAGATTTAACTGCTTAAAACTGAATCTGTGTGTGATTAAAAGAAATAAACAAAGCAATTATTAAGACTGAAAGTAGCGTTAAAGTTATTAAGATTTAATTTTCTGTTTAATAAATGTTGATTTTGATTAAAAAAACTCTTTTTTTTTAAAAAAAGGCTTAAGTACCCTCCTCAAAAAAGAAAACAAAAAAAAGATTTTTCTGAAGTTTCGAAGTCCCGGGAATTCCGGGACTTTGATTGTAGGCTGTCTCGTGTCGCGGGACTTTGAAATTGTCGGGAATTCCCAAAAAAAGAGTTTTTAATAATTATTTATTCTTTTGTTTAGGAAGGTCCCGTATCTTCAATCTATTTATTTTCATAATCTTATATATCGCCCGATCTTACAAATCTTTGAATTTCTTCAGGAGCCTATCGTCTAGCCATATCCCACTAGGGACATACCCAAAAAGATACCACTTTCAACCCAATTTTGATAATACACTTAATATTTTTCTTATGAGCGTAAATAAACGAAATCCGTAGTACGCTAACTAGTCGACAAGGCACGTGCCATGGTCCCTTAGGAACGAACTGGAGTGAAGACGGCGCCTGTATTCAAGTCGGGAATTTGGAAGACTTGGAAACTTCGAAACGTACAACAACAGAAACTTTTGCCGAAATGGGATATTCTTGGAGTTAGCGTTTAGCATGACTAAGCTGTATAAACTGCTTTTGAATGGCGCCTCGTGAAAGTTAATATTGGAGCCAATAATCCGGACTTTGAGAATGCACCAATAAATGGGTAGAATAGAGCTAGAGACATCGACTGTGCAGTGTGAATATGAATACACACACAAGGAATATACAGCCCAAGTGTTCGTTCAAATTCGACAGCCAATAGAAGCAGGTTATGAAAAGAAAATCATACAAAAGCAAGGGCAATAATTGCCCAATCATCTATATAAGTAATCACGATGTGAAAAAGTGCTTCCATGATTATGACGGAAAAATACGGAAGCTACCCAACCAAAAAAAAGTTGCCTGGTAAGCATCGAAAACTTTACACGAAAATTGGTCAGCATTAGACAAACCTACACATAATATAGCAACAAGTATAAAGGAAGTAACTGACCTTGTTGTTCGCGAATAAACGAAACAACGAAATTAAATCCGAAAGTTATTTTTTCAAAATGGCCGCGGTTTTCCTTCAATTATTTTGAGCGCAGAACAAAATTGTATTCAGTTTCTCGTTAGTATTAATCTTTGAGAGCTTCCATTCGTTTTCGGTTACATGGCATTGGTTAAATTTATATTTACAGGGGCTATTCATTACTGTGGAAAGATTAATATTGGATGGAGAATAATTTAGTGGATTAATTTATATATATAGAGAATATAAATAATGGGTTGGATTAACAAGAATTCTAAAAGTTTTGTCGCGACACTATCAGACTTGGTCCTAAAACAAAGTAAAGAATGTTTGTGGCTTTGAGTAAATGACTGCAGTCGTACGTCGTTTATCAAGAAAGAGATTCTTTATATCATTTAAGAATGACTTAAGGTCTTCTAAAGCTTCTTAGCAACTCTATTTGTGGTGTTAGAATAGAGTTCTAATCAGCTTGCACTACAAAGTGGTTGTTACGAATAGTGTGAAATGAGTGGTTTTTAATTTATTATAATAAAATAATACATATTTTAAAAAAGTAACCTAGAATAATGTAGACAATGTATTTTTTTTATTTTTCATTGTATTTTTTTATTTATAGTGTTGATAATCTTTTAGTAAAACTTGACAAATAGTCATAAACTTAGACTTACCTATCTTTGCATGTTTTATGATCGAGAGAAATAATAACTATCGTGTTTTGAGCCTAAGAATAATCAAAAACAGCTCATGAACAACAATATATATTTTTTCTGCATTAAAACAACGAATATTTCATACCTTAAGACTCAACCAAAAACAGGTCGATTGGAAGATCCTGACCTTAAATTAAAAATAAAGGAGTCTGTTCACACAACACAGTATCATCCCATGACCGTGCTATGAACGTATCAGGCAAAATAATATTATTTGTGATTTGTGTTGAAAGGTATGAGACTAGACCGTTCTGTCACCCACCAACACCGCGGCGTACTATGCACGGACCGTACCGGCAAATATTTTCGATGACAATTGTGGACGAAATGTTCATAGCACGGTCATGGTATGGTACGGTGTAGTGAACAGAATCCTTTACTCTTAAAGCTATCTTTTAAATTTCGTAAATCTCAATCTTGATTCATCTTTAAAAAATCTCTTACATTTTAAATCAAATATTGACTTCATAATTTTCTTCCGAGAATTATCAAAAAATCTCGCTGTCGCCAAACATTTCAGTCACCTTCGGTAGTAATTATCAGACATTGCCGTTCGTACATTGCCAAGTGAGCCAATAAAATTATACGGGACGGTACCCAGTAACGGTTGATCCCTCATATTAATTTTTATTGTCGATTTGTATTTACGATTTCGCAAATATGTGCTAGATTCCATTTTGTTTGGTGCCTACAGATGTTTGCAATTAATTATTTACATATTTTCTTTAATAAGGAACATTGAACTTTTGCTCGTTTTGCATCGTTTCATCCAATTTTGATCAGGATTAAGTTAACTACGAACTAAAACAGCAATGTGATCCGTACGCAAAATACACGGAAGTGCAGTTGTGGACACTAGCCCACATTTACAACACCTTTTACATTTAACGGTTAGGAATACTACAAGTTTTTCAATTCCCATTGCCTCCAAAGCAAAGTACAGACGTAACAAAACGCCTAATATGTAACGTCAAAGCAATCCCAGCACGGAGCCATAAGTGGAAAGCATTTATTTCCCGATAAAAACGAACGATTAGCTACCGATCTAAAAAGCAGACCGTTAAAAGGCAATGAAGTGTTTATCTATCTAAAAGGACATTAGTATGCTATCCCGCTCTCCTGTAAAGTGCCGTCCCCTTCAGTGGCGCTGTCATAAAATTTTACATCATGTAATTACAAAGTAACATGTTATAAACATAGTGATTATTCTGTATTAATATTTAAGGGCTCCTGTCATCGGGTTTTAAACAAAAATTTAAAACGAGCGGTGCTAATACCAAAGTAAACCTAACACATAAAAGGGGCTTGATTAAAATTTTAATGGATTCCCAGTTAGCTCGACCTAACTATCCCAAAACGAACGTAATGGAAGTGTACCTATGTACTCGTATGTTATAGGAAGTTTGATGCGTGATTCGTGATGAAAGTCAAACTGAAAGGGTACATACATAATAACAAGTCCATAAGAAACAAAAAATTGACTTTGGATCCGTTAAACAAAATTGCAGACTATGGATGTTGACAGATAAACATAAGCATAATCAGCCTATAATGTTCCCACTGCTGGGACTGGGCACACGGCCTCCTCTCTATGAGAGGGAATGGGCTATAATCAATGCGGGTTGACAGATACTTCAGTAGTATTAGAAAGAAGGTGTCCGTGTCCGGAGTCGTGTCCGCAAGTTGTCCGTAGGTACCAGTTTGATCAATCCCGAAAAGAAACAGTCCCAAAAATTGTTTAGTTAGAACACAAAACCAAAAAGGTGGAATAAGAAAAAGTTTCATTACACCCAACTTTAGTTCGCGGATCCACGTTCGCCGGAACGTAGATCGTAACAGTCTATATCTCAAAGGTTAATAGACTGATAATAGTCCCAAAACAAAATCTGCACACAAAACCAAAAAGTTTCCAACAATAATCTTCCTCAATGTAACCTCCTCCTTCACCAAACTACTTTCACCACTCAGCAATGGATTAGCCACCTGACGTAGCACTGAACTGCACATTACAATCTCAGGATTTACTGCCAGTTCAAGCACCGCTTTGTAATTTGCGGTAGGCAAAGCTGTAAAGGCTGAAAGCCAGGTAATAAGGTAAAGAAGTCTTATGTGTACGTACTTATGTACTTATCTCGTGAAGAACATTTTGAAGATAGGTGGGTGGTTTTGTACGGATGGGTAGGTTTTAGTAGGAGTATTACTTATGTGTGAGTATGTTTTGTGTGTTTGGTTGTTTCCGGTTCTTGTTGAAAGGAGGTTTATTGGCTTTACCAACGTATTTTTTACGTTATTCGTTTGTATTTCTTACCCCGTACTGACTCACTGCTAGGCAAAGGCCTCTCCCAAATCTTTGCAGGAATTCTTTTCCAGTGACAATTTTCAAATGCCAAATTGCTGTTTTGAAACGACATAAGGTCCTTCTAACCATAAAATTAGCAACTCTATTTGTGGTGGTTCAAACTTCGTTTGAAATGATGTTAGAATAAAGTTCTAATCAGCTTGCACTACAAAGCAGTTGTTACGTCAGTCACTGCGGTCGAATAGTGTGAAATGAGTGGTTTAATGCGATTTACAAAAAATCTATTGATTAGACTAAAAAAATAAAACACATAAGACCTGCTTTATAGTCAGTTCAGTTAGTATGCAAAGTTTCATGATCTAATTTCAAGTACTTTTTGAATACCAGCGGTTTATTGTTCGATTTGGAGGTAACTTTGGATTTTTTTTCAATCGAGAAAACTTTATGGAATCGTGTTTTCGTCACACATAGGACTTAGCATTAATCCTCAACTTTACCATATATTTATTTCAAAATGAATCCTGCAGTATTTTAGGAGTAACGACGGATCATGCTAAGCCATTTGAGGGATATATAGCCCTTAACCACGTTTGAAATAGAAAAGCCTTACAAATTTAATATTCTTTACGACTGAAATTGCATAGCGATGTTCCTGTTACAGATAAAAATATCCAAAAACGTCTAAAAATATCTTCCCTAGTCTAGTTTGGTATTCATGAAATCAGAATTAGATGTCACTGTCTATTATTCCTAACGGTTTTGTAGACAGCCCGTGTTCATTCATTTGTTTTACATAATATCTTTTCTTGTTTTCTATTTTCAGAAACCTACATAAAATGAAAGGGATTTCTCGTAAAAGCTGTCTCGGCGAGTGATCGTTAGTCATTGTTGAAATGACAGTTTTAGTCACCAACATGACGTTTTACACTTTTAAACAAACGTTTTGCAATTTGAAGAATTTTACCATTTTTTACGATAAAAGGCATGCGCCCGATGGGATTTGCCATCTGAAAAAAATGCTTTATATCATCTCTTTTATATTCTATAGATTTTCAAAATATTTTCCTGTTAGTATTTCAAAATGACCTGCTTCTGACCCAGCAGTTGCGGCTGAGCATTGTCCATGTAGTCGCGTTGTTTATAGTGATTTTGGTAAGTACTTATTTATGGCATTGAATTCATGCCACAATAAAAAAAATAATCCCATCTTTATGAAAATACAAAGCAATTTCCCTAGACCATTACGTATGTAACTATTTCCGACAAGCAGCGTGGGTGCCGGGGCCAAGTGATAAATTATTAACTCCGAGGTCACTAAGCAAGTAAGCCCATTCCACAAAATCATAGTACACTCAACAGCACTAATATGTTTACACTTAGCAATTTTTAAAGTGATTTTCGCCATCTGTATTGATTGCAATTAATTTTGTTACGAACATGGTATTCTGACACCCTATTTTATTATTATGAAATAGGTCTGATCCCATAGAAAATCACTCACTAGATTTATGTAAGTGCATATTGGTGCTGATAGGAGAGGGAGAGGAAGACCAAGGAAACGATGGATAGATTGTGTGATGAATGATATAAAAGAAAAAGGAGTAAATGATAGCGTGACGGTTGACAGAGGAGAATGGAAGAAAACAACGTGTTGCGCCGACCCCAAGTAATATGAGACAAGAGCAGGAAGATGATACATATTGGTGCTCGTGACTGTACCTATCCACCGAAATATTGGGCTTACAATATGTGTGATGTGGCCGATACATCATCTTCAACCCTTAGCCTACTGGATTTGGGACGAGGTTTTACTATCAATGCCTTAGTACTTTGTGAAAAGAGAGTGCCTTATAGTGTGTAGATGTATTAGTTTTTTACCTAAATTATACAGGGTGACTGGATCTGGATTTGGAGCCGCCATAGCAAATTCGCGTATCATTCGGTCATTTACTAATTATTGAACCTTACTTTCTCTAGCTAAAGTTTTATAGTTCGGGAGATAATTGTGTCAATTTTTATTACACTTTGATATTTTTTCCAAAATTTGACCTTTAAGCATTCATAACTTTTTTGCATTATTTTAGTACTTTTTTATTATTTGTTGGTAGAGTTGGTGCCAGTTAATATCGCAATAGCGATCATTGCCCTTTCCCTAATATCTCTTCCTACGAAACAAAACAAATGAACCATGTATCGTTTTTATTAGGAAAAATGTTAAAGATCACAATAGATGACGATTCAAGATTTGAACAGGCTTATTTTTTTTAATTTCAAAGTTAAGAACTTTACTAGATGTAGGTGGGTCAATGACCGCTTTTGCGATATTAACTAGCACCAACTATAGTCATAAACATTGGTGATCAAAATATCTCGTAACTTCCCTTAAAAAATTAGATAGAACCTACGTTATAAAAAAAATCTTTGAGTAAGGTCTGATAATTAGCAAATGACCTCTTCTATATGCGAATTTGCTATGGCGGGTCCAGATCCAGTCACCCTGTTATATTGTTTCGCATTAGAAAAAATACCATGCATAAACATACATATAGGAAATCCTATGTGGGATAAGTCCCAAAAAAGTAGTAAATTATCGAAATCATCTTTAAACAGGATCAACATCTCGAGACGAGACATTTCTTTCTAACTCAATACTGCAATGTACACATATAAGTATCGTATCGATAAAAAATTAGGTAGAAGCTTGAACGTTTGCGGGAGCTTTATGACTAACTCTTTGCTTATAACTGCGGTCTTAACTTAATTCAATCGATTCATCAAGTCTTAACAACAATTTGCTCCACTGCAGTTCAAACTTCCCCAACTCAACCATGGTCTGACGAAATACTAATCCAGTTTCCAAAAACAGTTTATTTATGGTTTCCAAACTTCTAGCCAAAACTTTTGCAGTTCAATGGAATTATCTGAGACAGCAAGCTTCCAGTAGCTTGGAAAACCAGCAGGAACTTAATTTTTGATATACAGCATGTATTACAAAGGTATGTGGATTTTTCAGGATATGGTATAGATAATAACAATAGTAAATATCGCTGGACATTACACACA
This sequence comes from Xestia sexstrigata, assembly GCA_941918905.2. Taxonomy (NCBI): domain Eukaryota; kingdom Metazoa; phylum Arthropoda; class Insecta; order Lepidoptera; family Noctuidae; genus Xestia; species Xestia sexstrigata. The sequence goes on along the minus strand of OW799213.2, from coordinate 9,192,904 downwards.
GCGCCATCTAGTGCCACACTAAGCAACGAGGCTTGTGTCGTGGACACCAGATAGTTGATATACATAGATATTTTTTTTTTGTTTGTAAATACATACTTATTATACATATAAACATCCATGACTCGGAAACAAATGTCCATGCTCATCACACAAACATTTGCTCTCGCCGGGATTCGAACCCGAGACCCTAAGAACGTAAGGCAGCGTCACTACCACTGCGCTATTTGGGTCATCAAACTGTACAATTTTCTCCATGTAATGAACACCGCAATATGACTGTCCCATACATTTGGGACGATTAGGTATTACAATTAAGTACGGGACCTTTATGAAACATGCTGTAACGCTGGTTACCAGCTGGTCAACAGCTCTTCGTGGTCCGAAGATTAAAGGGGCTTTGTGGAAACAAGCACATTATTGAGCTACAGCGCTGGGTACCTACACTAATCGCCTCTAGCCATCCGTATATAGTATTTGTTATGAAAACTTAGCTTTAGTACTAGAATAAGTTTCAATGTGCATAGGTCTAGTTTTGACGTCATAGTCCATTCCATTGGAGCAGCGGTGACCCAGTGGTGGCGGCCCCGCCTTACGAGCAGTAAGTTGTTGGTTCGAACGTAGACAGGCGCACTACTTCGTGTAATTTATTTCATCACCACTGCTCTCAAAACGCATGTCCTAGATACCAAAAAAATCGAAGACATGTGACATCTACTAACCCGCATTGGCCCGCGTGGTGGATTATAGCCCATTCCCTCTCATAGAGAGGAGGCCGTGGCAGTAGGAACAATATAGGCCAATTATTCTATGCTTATGCTAGTCCATTCCAAACGCCCGTCATGACACAAAGAAAAATACAGAAATCATTCGTTCACTATTTATGAAATGTCCATCAAATAAAGCATTTATAAACTTCAAACGAAAGAAAATTTAATGATGAAAGTCACGCAAAGATACCTACACGATATTAATGCTACAACAATTAATCGATACCTATATAGGTACTGTTTGATAAAGGTCGTATTCGGAATTACCCGTATATCGGTCTACCCATATATCGGTCTACCCATCGGTCGTGGAAAGCTAATCTACCGACCGTCTGTTAGTTTGGGCGTAATCCCTTCGAAGCATACATTGAATGGGTTGACCACGATTTGACTATTCCCGGGGATATGTCAGTCTGTTATAGTAAAACGGATTCTTGTTAAAATAGACGATTATTATCCACAGGATATCGTGCATGTAAATTCTGACGAATAATATATATATTTTTTTGTTAATATTCATTCAGTTCCTTAATGAAATGAACATGTTTATAATAGTTTGCTCCAGACATTCAGTAAAAAGTTCACATTAAAAGAGGAGTTAGCAAGGGCATTACTATTTAATTTTTCAGGCAAATCTCTGCATCTGAAGTTAATGTTAGTGCTATTTTTAAAGTTCCAAGTTCCCAGAACCCATTAGTACCGATTTGCTTCAGAATGTGGACTGATTTTCTTTGGAACTCATTAAAAACCATTCACTGTATACCTATGGCGACGAACAATAATAATACAGAAATTTTTCCACACGAAAAATTCGCATTACACGAACAAACAAATTCCTTTTTCAGACCACATTAATTCTTTAGCAAAACCAAACAAATAATTCAGAAATAAATTCTATGCGTAAGAAAATTATCATAGCCTATAACAATAAATCTTCATGACCACTCCCACCCCATTCCGAGGAGTGACGAAATGAATAATACGAATTCTCGCATCACGTAATCCTATTTGCAAGGGACGGCGAAGGGTGAGCCGTCTCCTTAATATTATACAAACGAGCCGTGCGTGGTAATCCTTATAATTATTTGAATTTCTTCACGGCTGATTATTTTGTTTGGCTTTAATAGTACAACATAGGGTGAAGCTTCTTTAGGATTTTGAGCTTGCGTACCTACTATCTGCAAATATTGTTTCAAGTTGCGTTCAAACGGCTTTGCAGTAGCGTAAGGTAGTAAGGATCAAAGCAACAAAACGTTATTAATGGTTATAAAGTTCATAATGGAACGTCATATTACCAATATTTTATCCACGATAAACGATGTTACACGCTATTGTGAAATAGAGCACACAAGTCGCGAGAATTAGATTAATGTGCAAGAGTAAACTTTGCAGCGCGCTTCCTTCCTTAATGCACCGCAATATCGCTTTTGAGCAAATATACTCCCAAAACCTAACACGAAAATGTATGTGAATAAAACTACGTACGAACCCACCTAAGGCCGCATGCACACCTCAGGTTTGAATTTACAATAAGTTTGTTTAGGCTGTGGTTCGCACGTGTAGGTTCGGACTTCGGTCTTCGGGCCATCGTTTTCGGTAACAGTGTACTCTATCTGCAACCAGCCTAATGCTGTGAATGAGTAAGTAGACTGGGCGATCCTGTTAATGCCGGTACCCTCAGAATAGCGGTACAGGATACGCCTTTAGCCTTTATAGCAAGAGATAAACACTTATCTACATAGGCGTAAATAGTGATTTTGTTTCGGGTCGGATTTGTTCTCGTCTTTGCACCGGTTTACGGAATTAACTTGGATGTTAGTGAGAATTAAGTGTTTGAGGTCGGTTTTGGGTGAGCGGAGAAAATTGAATTCGTAATTACACTAATAGTAGGATGTGGTGTCTAGTTACTAAGCGGCTTTTAGTTTTACGGTCACGCTTGAAAAACATCATTTAGCATTTTATGATACCAATTGGTGGAGAGAGCCTTATTATTTATCGGAAAATGAACTCAGTCTTTAAAATCTTAATAAATATGTTTACGATATACAGACAGGTACGCAATAAGGGAAATCCGCCTACACCGTGAAACATGAATTTTCGAATTCATTTGCAAAACTAATTTCCTTCTTTGCGTGTGGTTCTCGAACCGATCCTATCTTATGCTGTGGGCTTCAATCGAGACGCAAGACCCAAGTATGTATCTAGTGCTATTTAAGGCATCTGTTTACGCAGACTATTATGTTAATGGTTTCATGTCTGCCCTATCCGTAACTCGTGATGTTTCTACTGGACTTGATAGATACTGGTAGTACTTGCTATCACAGCTCTGTGTTATCTAGGCGGCTGTCGCGACATGATTGCTGCATGTAAGCTGCCATTAATATTCAGTGAACGATTCCTAGTTTTTAGGAAGCGCCCTTGAAACTTATTGAGTTTCTAAGTAGCTACTTTACTAAGTTTAAGAAGTAAAATTAAGTTGTTCAGTAAAAAAAAAGGTGTAAAAAGAGAAGAATTACCTACCAAATAATCCTACATACATACTTTTTTTGATTATATGCTTTTTTATTATTTTCTTTTTTATTACTTTGGGCCAGAATAATTGACCTACGTATTAAACTGTAGCCCTCTATTAAAATAATTAAAACTTATAAGTACTTTCTGAATCTTTGTTGATAGTGGCCTTTCTATATTCACTGAAAGCCAAAATAATATTTTAGTGGATTACAAACAAATTTGTGTTTTACTAACAACGTAGTTCGGAGAGTGGCTAACTTCATCTCAGTAAGCTGAACGAACCAAAGCGATGCACTGGTTAATAATGTTTGCAGATAAACTTTTTAGTTTCAACGGCTAAGATAAATTGAATGCATTGCAGACAGTTAGTCCTCGTCGAAGAAATTAAACTTACAATTAATATTTTTATGTGATTGCTGTTTTTTTTACTATAAATTCTATTTAAATAGTTTTCTGGTATAATCTATGATCAATCAAGCCTTTTTGTTGAAACCCCAAACAAACAACGTTGACCTGTTAATTGTACTTAATATTGAATAAGGACTGTTTAATTTATTCGTTCACCGTTTACCAAAAGTTTGAACCAATATTTGTGCGCCATACAATTTTCTGCTTTGTTTAAGTTCGTCCCTACGGAAATTTAACGGAAGGCGGACACTGGTGTTACGTCAATTGGTTTGTATTGTCGATTAGTATGACAGGGCAATTAAAATTGAGGATTTGGTGAGGCGGTGATTTTAGGTAAGTCTGTAGTGCATTTTATTTAAGTGGGTCATTAAATTGCTCCCGCAGTGTGAGACTGCTAAATGCCCTTTCAACTGCTTTTGTGGATATTACTACTATTTAATACGCTGTTTCGTAAATAATATTCTCGCAATTTTCGTAAGGATATTTTCAGATTTTTATTTCAGATATTTTCTGAAAATCCTAATGGAAATATCTATTTCTATTAAGGTTTTCCTTCATGTTATAATATAGGTCTGTTCAAACCAGAAATTTTATGAAAATGGCCTCCTCACTGGTTACTCAACTTCGGAAAGAATCTCGTAAACTTCGGAAGCAAAAAAATAAACTTAATTTGCCAAACAAATAGAAAGTTTTAATTGAAAAACAAAATTTCCAAGAGAAAGGCTTCATTTTCCAGGTTTCTTAATAAAAGTGGCGAAGTTGATGTCTAATTGAGTGATGTTTTTGATTTTGATTCTTCAAAACATGGCATTATTTTTTTCGTTAAGGAAATGTAAGGAAGGAAAAGTAAAAGTACTTTTATTTCGTTTAATTAATAACTGAATGAGGAAAATTATCCATTGAAAGGGAAACTTATTGTTTGTGTACCTTTATTTTTGTTATTGCTCTTCATTCAACGAGCTTAGATTCTTAAAAGCCGTCCCAAAACTATCAAAGCAAGAAAGCACTTAAACCAGCGACAACTCAAACCAACTCTCAATAGAGCATCCGTCTTACTCATAGACCTTTCATTTCGCGTCTAAAAGTCCATACCGCGCCAACCTTTGACCAACTGTAAATAGACAAGGCCACGACCCACAAACAACCTGAACAACACTCCCGTTCATCATGGCCTGTTTTCTTTTCACATTTAAAAAAAGAACTAAGTGACTGCGCCTTTTTCTTAAAAAAGACGTTATAAAAAAAAACTCTGGAACAAGAATAAGTCCTCCTTACACGTTTTGAACCAGATTCTCAATGTCACCCTATTTCTCTTGAACTTCCATAAATGGTTTCACGTCAAACACAAACAATGAAAAAGCAAAAACTGATAATGTAATACTTTGGCTTCGTTCATAATTTGTACCGTTTGGCTCTTACAACTACGGAGTAAATGGGACTTACTAACGCAGTCTGGGCAAGCAAAAACAATTTTCTGTGTTTAAAATTGCAAGTAGGTAGTTGAGAAGTGATGGATTGCAAGACCTTCTACAGTTTATAAAATGTATAACTAAGTGCTGTGAAGAAACCTATGATATTTTACGTAAAATATACAGAAATGAAAAACGTTTTCAGTGGTTTCGTAATTCCATTTCTTTCGCAGTCTACTTGATACAGCTATCTTCAAAGTTCCGCCGCAGCACTCGGTCCTCGGCTTTTAATTACTCAGTACAAAAGCAAGTTAGAAACAAATCAAACAATGAGAGAGATTAACAAACTAGGTGTAAAATGTAATAGTCATTTGAGTTATAAATGTAGCGTAAAGATTGTCCCACAAGTCCACAACAAAGAGGTGTAAACAATTTTTTTTCCGTTTAGTTTTAAGTTTTTTTATTGTTTACCTAGTTTTAAGTTTCTTATTTTTTATTTTATTCTTATTTTGTTGTGTGCACTTGCTGCTAAAGCCAAATACATACGTTTTCTTTCTTTCTTTCTAACTAAACAGTCATAGTGGCCATTTTACGGTAAAAACCAAGTTTATTATGAAAGTCGCCGCAGTTAACTCCATTATCCCACCTACGGAGAACGTTGGTAATTTTTGCCTTTCGTATATTCGTCAAACAACCCCTCTCTATTCACCTTTTGTACTAAAATAATTAACCCCAAAAACTTTAGAGTCCTGATAACTCCTTCGAAAATTACGTTCTGATTAGAAGTCGACGAGTCTACCATTTTCTTTTGTAATTTCAATTTGTGTAGTTTGTTGCCTTCAAGAATATTGTTTTAATTATTTTAGGGAAATGAGATTGTCGAATATACATACTTTACGTATAATAAGTATAGTTTGTGTAAAAAAAAAAATAAGATGTAGGTATCACTTTCATTTGTTTACTTTTTCCATGTCGATCAATTTATAAATGGTTCCCCTGAAAATTCATTCAAAACAAAACATGAGGATTCCTAATGCACAAAGTTATAATAAAATATTTAAAATGATAATAAGAACACGTCTCCGTGTTCTAAGTAAGGCGAGAAGTGGATTTTCCTTAATTAAATACCTTTTACACGGCGCGTACACTCGGGTGCCATTATTTAAACTCTTACCTGAAACAAATAAACGGAAACATTTAATTTATATTCAAGTTCAAGAACCCAAGTATTCTTTACAATGAAATAAAATTCGCAGAAGTAATTAAGTGGAAAGATTTCCAGGAATAAACTGTATGATCTGTCTGCCTTGTCGTAATTTTAATTTAATATAGGGAGAAGTATAAAACACTTTGTTATTTTATTTTCATCAAAAAGATTAAACTGAAATGTCAGCAAAATTAAGTAATTTAGTTTCGTTGATCATAAACCCCTCATCAAGACACCAAAATTCATCTAAACATTGTTGCAAGACTGAATCTGAAATTAGTTCCTCGGTGTGAACTAAATATACTTATGTACACTTTGCAACTAAATATAGGTATTGTAACTGTGCTCCAGTGTTCAGTGCCAGTGTTTCTGTTGGATCTGCCGCCACAGTCGGATACACACAAGAGGCTTTATCATTTCCGAGGCTTCCATAAATCGAGCTTCTAGTGGAACATTTGCAATGACTGGAACATCTGTTGCTCCGATACTGTCCGACATGCAACTGTGAAACAATGTCTTTCAACATTGAGAGGACTGTTGAACGTCAGAACGAAAAAGTTTATTGTCCTATACAGAAATTGTACTTAAATTCTTCGCCATTAACATCGATAACTGGATTAAAACCAAAATTGAATCAACCGAAGCGTTTGCCAAACGTGCTGAAAACAAAAACAAAATCAGCCTCATTGCGTCTAAAGCGTCTAATATTAATATTTATGCAAATGTCAATATTAAAATCATTCCCGGCGCGAGCCAGAATATCAATGAAGCATCAAATACGGCTGAGAGAACCTTTTTCGGAAAGCAATCGACATAGAATCGATTCGCAATGAGGTTTTAGCGAAGCCACAATGAAATTATCCGGGCTTTGGGCACCGGATATTAAACACAGATGGCCCGGGACAATCACACAGCTAATAATTCCAATAATGCAGCGAAATACACAGTTTTGTCCAACACTTCAATTAATTAAGTATTAATTTGTGCTTACTGTATACATGATTGGCTATTCACCTACATTTGAACTGAATCTGATGATAATAACATGGAATTTGTGACTAATATGTATTTTCAATCAACATTATAATTTATTGTTATATTGATTGATGAGAAACTACTACATAATAATTGAACTCCAAATTCAAACCATGTGCTTAATAGCGTGGTTGTGATACTAAATGTTATCTATCACGAGGCCGTTGAGAGGAATGGTAATGAAAGGGCTTAGAGATGGAGGAGAGTGCAATCCGAGAATGTTCTAGCTCGTCATTAGCATACAGATTGATCCACACTCCGGAACGACCGAAATGCTGGTAATGAACCCAATTCAATATACAACTGCATGATTGTGTTTCAATTTCTACTAGTGTGCTTTTGAAGTATTGGAAATGAAACTTAATTACACATTCCGCCGCTTTGTTTTCAGTATCGATTTTATTTTTGTGGGGAACGGAAAGTTATTGCTCTATCGTACTAATATTTTAAATGCGAAGTTTGTGAGGATGGATAGATGTTTGTTACTCTTTCACGCAAAAACTACTGAACGGATTTGGATGGTGCACACAGATAGTTTATAACCTGTACTAACACATAAGATACTTTTTATCCCGGTTGTATGATCCGGTGGGACAATTATCAAACTCCACGCGGGCGAAGCCGCGGGAATAAGCTAGAATAATAACCTAGTCTAACTACTAGCTTACCTTGTTTTCCTTAACTGCTATAGTAGTATCAGTCTTTCCCGTCTCCAATTGGTCATTTCTTAACATCGTTTCATCGGTCATCGTACCTTCGTCTACTAAAATTTCTCTGCTACTTTTCCTGGAATGGTTAATTATATCGGGTTTCTCGGCACTCATCAGATTACTCGCATTTTCATTTGTACAGTTCTCTTTTCCAAATTTTCGGTCTTCGACTGAACGTGATTTATCTTCGGAACTTTTTATTTTGAAACAAGATATCGATTTCTTATCTTCTTTACCATCGCTTCTACTAATTGGATCATTTTTATCACGTTTGCGTTCGTCTTTCTTGTGGGTCTTCGCAGCGCTTTCCAACTTGAGACGTTTTTTCTTTCCATTCCACTTGGAGGTGACGTTTTTGGATCGATTGCTATCATCGCTTGTGCCGACGCTGTCGGAGCAGACGGGGTTAACTAGGATTTTTGTTGATTTAGCTTTTCGTTCTATTTTCCTTAAATTCAATAAGTTTCCGGTTGAGTTGATGAGGGTTGGCGATGAATTGTGTGACGGAGAACTGTCTTTCGCCTCATCGCTGGAGCGGCGAACTGTAGCTGGTATCAGTTTGAGGGCTTTCATGGCATCAACTGGGTTATGACGTATTTTGTGTGTACCAAGTGGCCCCATAGCAACCGGTGGTCCTCCTTTAAATAATAGCGCCGTCTCCGTTGGTTGACACACACAAGCTAACATTTTCAATATTCATTTACCTTACTTATCACTATTATCACTCACATATTTGGTGTATTATTATGGTGTAACTAACTTAAGATAACTAAAAGTGTCGGCGTGAAGTTTGACTGGAAACCCTGTTGATTACAAAGACAACGTAACAAATCAACGCTGAAGATTAAACTCGGTTATGAAGACAGAACTGCAATGTAAACAGAGTTAAATGCGACAGTGTACGTGAGGCGTTTACGTAACTACTTACATACGAGTGTAACATATCTAATAATGCATCACACACGTATGACGCGCTCATTTAACTTCCCGCCTGCGCGTAGACATGTTATTTCGGAATGAAAAGCGTAATCATCACCATCATTTGGATACTCCATTCTTTATTTAGAGAACTAACTTCCTCATAATCTACACAAAACATACGAATTTAGGGTAACGAACACATTGTGCACAAAACAACTGGGAATAATCCAAATAGTGCGGAAAAAAGAACTTTAGCATCGAAGCTTTTAAACCTTCAAATCCCACAAAAAAAGTATTTGCATCTGAAAATATTCAGAGTCATTTATAGAGGAGTTTACTGAACAAAATAAGCCAAAAGTGAACCGCAAACATTTTGTCCCCAAATCCTTTCTCTGGGGAGGAAAAAGTTCAAAAGCCAGTTACTGCTTTATTCCGCGTATACTCGCGTACGTACTTACGCCACGAGTGAAAAGTTCACGTTATCGGATTTTCTGCTCGAGCATGTCACAATTTCTCACAGAGGTTTGTATTTATCGTGGCATAGATCCGTTAGCGGTTTTGATACAATATTTTCTTGCAAAGATTGCTTTCCTGGAAGAAAGGAATCTTTGCAAGTTTTTTTTTTTTTTTAAGAATTCGAAATATTCGTTTTTTTTTTATATGAAAAACATTGTTGAATACTATTTTCAGTGTAGCCTGTCTCCCGTTATCATTTCTAAATGGTAATATGGGCGCCCTTCCTAAAAGCATTCATATCTAAAAGCGTCCACCAAAGCTCTTCCCACTTCCATAATTATATGAATAATCAATCAGGTAAGGGCAATAAAAGTGAATCATTTGAATGCGAAGCGTTTGCTTTGGGCCAAAAAACTTTGAGTACTCTTAAAAAAACAACAGTTGGACCGATTCCTCTCAATCATTTACATTACGAACGATTCCTATACAATGACGAACGGTTTCTCATGCAATAGGTATAGTCACGGAAGAATGAAAACGAACGCATCGAATATGTTCGATACAAAATGAAACAATTTATAGGCAGAATACTTTATGTTGTCAATACTATTTTATTTCGTTAGGTATATTTAACCAACTGAAAAGACGTTTCCTGAAATAAACTGACGTGTTTCGGCATAAAATATTTTTATTCAAAAATGGAGAATACATTATTACGCCCCAAATAAACTTCGCGTATAAAATAAATGGAATTGTAACGAAATTCTCCTTATTTTTCAGAAAACCCATTAAAATATTATGATAATTGGAAGTTAATGTTAAAGTCAATATGGAATGAACATTTCATTTTACGTTGTGGATAAACGCTGTAAATTATAAACCAAATAAGTGTTTTCATGTGGGATGAAGCAAACATACTTCGGTGTGTCCACTTCCAAGTTAAAAGCACATGTAACTTTTTACTCTCCTTGTGTGCTCTTCAAGTTAAGTATTAAATGGGTCGAAGCGCATTACAGCATCCCATCCTCCAACCTTTTACTATTTAATTATGACTTATGAATAGAAAAACTTTTCTAGACAAGCTCGAGTGACGTAAGTGGTTTGTGCTATGCAAAATTTGCACGTAGGGAATTCAGTCCTTGCCGAAATTTCCAGGTATGGTATGGTCAGGTGTAGTGGACGGAATGCTTAATATTGAGTCTACGAAAACCGTCAGCTATGTTGGTATTCAAGGCTTTTTTGCCTTATTTGATCTAACTTAAATTCGCAAGATAAACTATGGTCAAACCATTGTCTTTCCCTGGATGAAAAGGTTCTTTGTATGGATCTCCGTATGAAAATGGTTTATTATGTTTAATGTTTAATTTTTTATTTATTTTGCTTATACTTTTTTAATAGTGTCAATATTTGCAAAGTTCTAGTTTAATAATATTAAATTAAATAAATAAAGGTCTTGATTGGAAAGAGAACCCCATATTTCAACGAGCGAAAAACATTATCATTGTTGACGATGAAAAGGAAACGCATAAAATGCAGGCCCGTATACGTCAGCAAGAAATGTAATTTCAGGTTCCACAATGTTGAGAAATTTAATTTGAAGCTGCTGAAAATCGTTATAAGGCATTCATATTGCAGTGGAAATCGCGTCGGAACATTTCAGAGCACTTTTAATTTTGTACGTTTCAATGTAAATAAATATTCAATGGATGTAGTCGACGGATTGAAAACGTTACAAATAAAATGCAGAGGACATATTTTAATAAAAAACTTTTACTTTTTATGTTTTGAGGAATACGCGATAAAACATTATTTTCATTCAACTGACTCTCAAAGTCGGTGTAAATTTAATTCATAGAAACGTATGCTTAAAGTATAATTATAGCAGGAAACATGTACAAAACTTTTAGTAGACAGTTTCCGCGTAGGTTTTGTGTTTAATTGACGAAGCAGCAACTCATTATTTTATGTTTATTTCGAGATACTTCATTAAATTTTCATTATAGGACTTTTTTTTGTAAAATTAGAGTTTTCCTCTGTTCTTTTGCGACACGTATGTGTGTTTTTTATTGATTGTCTACGAGTATCTGTATTATAAAGATATTTTGCGACGTTCAGGAGCGTCGCAAAAATGTTTATACATACTATAGATAGACGAATACATAATAGAATAACATAACCATAAATTAAAAAAAAATATTTTTGCAGCTAACTGTACAATGTCAGTGACGTTAGATATTGTGGAGAGTAAGTGCGCACATTTAGGGCACACGACACTGCTATCGGAAGTAGGCTCGGAAGCCGAAGTGAACCGACTCTCCCGCCTCCACCCTTAACTTTCTATCCTCCCCTATCACCTTCACACGGCGTCAACTAGCTCGCAGCTAGACAACAGTTTTGGAAATAGGAAATTACCCACTTTGTGTTCGAGTACAGACGTGTTACTATAGAAACAAGACAGTATCTTTTAAATAAATCTCATTAGTTTCCCACTATTCATTAATGTTTGGAATGCTAATGCGCTGAAAATTCTATTTAAAAGTCCATTCGCGAAAATCCCATTGATTCACTCACAGAAACACTTCACTCTCGAAATAAAGGACCAGGAAAAGCCCATTAAAAGAGCGTTATTATTCAACCCCACGCTCTAGCGGAAAATTAAGAAGAATTCTCACACAATGGTTAGTGAAATTGCTTATAACTTCGCAGAACCGTTTTTCACTGTGCCATCAATCAGAAAAAAGTTAGTCCTCGGCGGAACGCCTGTTAATTGAAAGTTATAGCACGGAAAAATGTAACAGTTTTTCACGCAAACATTTTAAATTTATATCCTGTTATAGACAGCGTTTCGTGTGAGATTCTAATTTTCTTTTTTGAAATTGTGAAGTGTAGCGGCTTCGTAAATTTAATTTCATGAAAATGGCTTAACTTACATAAGCCACATCCACAGCCACATCTAGTGAAACTGTGTAGAAAGGTGAAAACTTGATTTTCTTGAGAAAAATAAATCATTATAACGAATGTTCACAATATGAGGTACGTCAAGGCGGTATGAAGCTGTATAAAATTTAATCTTAGCACGCCCGTCAACATACTTTATTCATTCGAATGGAAAACTTTACTTTCCACAGTCTTTGAAAATCGAGTCACGATTCTTTTAGCACAATATTTAAATTGTTTATAATCGTCATTAAACTTAATTTGCGTAAGATAAGATTCCAATTATGCAGAATGATGTAATTTTAATTGAATCAGGTTTAATTAAGAACGTACTTATAACGGGCCAAAAAGGTACTTATCTGAAGATACGACAGTTTTATAATTAATTAGAAAAGATGACATCGTATTAACGCTCCTATTAATGTACTTCAGTTTTCCAATTACAAAGTTTTGGTAACTTCACACTGTCTTTTGTCTAGTTTGTGTAAGGTACGGGACTCACGTGCGAACGTCGTTGAAGTGTGTTCATCAAGGATGGGTACGACCATCGATCCCTGCTCAATTAGAGTGAGATTTAATTATGACGCCCGCATCGAGTAGAGCGAGTGTGACTACCTTTATGGAGGGACGTTTACTTTATTAATTTTCCTTAGACTATGTCACATTATTAACAGACTAGCGACCCGCCCTAGCTTCGCATGGGTACAGTAGAGCAAGGCGACTTGACTTTTCCGACACTACACAACAATTATCTTCATATTTTGACCAATTTACACTTTTTTTGGCAATAGGCTCTCGCAGGTCAGCCTATGAGACTGGCTTCTGCTTAACTGGACTATGACCAATTTACATAAAACCTTGCTAATAGTACATTTTGATACAAGTGGAGAAAGTTTGTTATTGCATCCGGGCGGAATTAACTACCGAGCCGTAGGCGATTGTGTTTTTGAGCCGAGAACTGCAATAACAAATGTCCACGTGTATCAAACGACGTTTTTCAATACACTTTTGGAGAAATAAAATAAAAGAACGAAAAATATTTTTGTCATGAATTAATATGAAACTATGATTTTAATTTTCTTTTTTTCCGCGTTTTGCTTTCGCCAGGTTGAAGAAGAAGCAAAGGTATGAAGCCGATACAGCCTAATTTATAAAATATATTGTTTTATATTTTTGAATTTAGAACACAAATAAATGTTAATTAGTTTTAAATAATCATGAAATCTATGATATTCTATTTATGAACACAATTTTAATATAATTCAAAAAATATTTACGCCGTAAAGACGCATTATTGCATTGTCGAAATTAAAAAAAAAAAACATTCACCTCCGATTAAAGGCATTGAATCAATCTGTATAGGTATAGTAATCTGTGGCAATTTTCATTCCCGCACACGTGTTGGAAAACGAAAAAAATCGCACGCGTGTGAAATATATTGCAAGTTGAACCTTATCGTAGTGCGTTAAGAACCAGTTTTCGAGGAAGTGTATTGAAAATTATATATCTAAATATTTCTCGTGATTCACTATCTATTGGTGAAAACCGCGTGAGGTTATCGCGAACAGGCAGATAGACAGACGCGTCGGAGGACTTTGTTTTATAATATGTAGTGATTGGAAGCTTGCGAGATATATCTTAGTCTAGACTCTAGAGATATAACGCAATCTCGCTTGTTTTGCTATGTAGCGAGTTAAATTTCTTAATAAAAATGTAGAACATAAACCACAACATGCAAACTAGTAATAAAGCCTCGTAAATCCACAAACCAAAATTGAGTTCCATAAATATTAAATAATGTCTCTTCAGGGCACAACTTTAGTCTAAAACATTGTTTTCTCAACAAGTTAAAATTTTTTATCACACCGTCGCGTTTAAAAGAATGAGTGTAATTGGAATATTTCATAAATTAATCAGATTGAAAAAGTTTTCAAGTGAATAAGTTCAGTTGGCGACACCAGAGGATTTCGACAAGTTCGGTTTCGTACGGGGTTGGATTTTCATTGGGTTTCTGTCAGGGCACTCTTTGAATTTATAATAGAGGACCTTGCCGCCTTTTGAAGTCACTTCTATTAATTAAAACAATTATAAAGCACTTAAAACATAACTGGTGAAATGTGGGTGTATTAGGTACGCCTCAGCCTAAACCTTTGGAAACTACAGGCGTGACGTTATGTTTATGTTATAAAGCACTTAGAGATTAGATATGACACATTAACTTCTGCAATATAACTTTCTATAGTTGTTGTTACGATGAACCAACTATACGAAAAATGCGACACACCAGCAATTTTAATTTAGAATATGTAAAAAACGTACCACGTAAAAAGTTTCTTTTAAGCTTTTACGAAGCGATAATTAAACAGTAGAAATTAAATAAAAGACTGCCAAAACTAACAGCTTTTTAATCCACTTATTTTCTTAGGAAAACTGCAATCTCATTACTCCGCTGGGCTCCGCTTCCACATTGCACTAACATCCTTTTGAGGTAAGTCTACACAGTTATCGCACCCACCCTCATAATATGGAGGTGGGCGCTATAGAACCACGTAATGAAACCTCATTATTCCGTCCTCATATGAAACAATAGTAATTTATTATTAAACTGTAATCCCGCAGTAGGGTTTAGGAATTCCCGACAATTTCAAAGTCCCGGGACACGAGACAGCCTACAATCAAAGTCCCGGGGATCCCCGGGACTTCGAGACTTGAGAAAAATATTTTTTTGTTGTTTTTTTTAGGGGTAAGTCTTTTTTGAAGAATTTTAATTGAGTTAATTCCTGGTGAAACGTATTTTAGAAAGGCTTTTTTAATGTAATAATCAACATTTTTTAAACAGAAAATTAAATAATTTCAGTCTAAAGAATTGCTTTGTTTATTTCTTCACAGATTCAGTTTTAAGCAGTTAAATCTTATAGTTATAAAACGGAACTTAGTTAAAAATCATAATAATTCTTACTAACTTGACTAATATCTAGTAATTCGTCATTGATCATAATCACAACATTGTAAATTCTCATAATCACACATTTATTTCATAATTAAATAATATTAATATTAAAACAGGCTTAAAAATCAGTCTTTTAATTTATCAACTAACACATTATCTTTGATGATGATTTAATAAAATAGGCTTTTAAAAAATCAGAGCGTCAACAGCTTTGTCCGACAATCTGTTTCTGATTTTTGTAATGCCACCGGACAAGGAGAACACTCTCTCGTTTTCAACAGATGTCGGTTTAATTGTGTTTAAGGCTGTATAGCTAGGCTAGGTTCCTTCAATTATTTGATAATAAAAATGATTACATAACAATTTCGACAATATTGTCTCGTCTCGAGTCTCGACCCGAAAGTCCTGTTACTCGAGACAACTAAAATTACGAAATGTCCCGGGACTTCGAGACACGAGACGTCCCGGGACCCAAACCCTATCCCGCAGCCATTTCCCCAGATGAGATTATATAATATACACCAAGTTCTCACCCATCTTAATAATTGGTTTATTACTTATGGCGATCTTATCAGGAAATTAAGAGTGGAAACTGAGCATTATTTGTCTCTTTCGGTAGAAATTTTTTGACACGTTCGTTGTCAGAAAAAGAACTACGAACATTTCGGGAATAAAGTCAGGCGAAAATGGAGTCATTCCAAATTGAGTATACAAACTATAAAACTGAATTCCCTGTAATTCCTACATTTTCACAGATATTACATACTACAACCTACCATACGAGCAAAATCCGTTCTGTGTAGTACAAACTGTAATCTGCAAACCTTTATATACAAACGATAAAATTGTCCTGAAAAAACTTTAAGCAACTTTTCTTTCCAAGTTCTAAAGGCGATGTGACGTTCAGTATTTTTATTTTGGTAATTGGTTGACAGCAAAATAATACTAAAGAGATGCAGTACATTGCGAGGTTAGATTAAAATTTCAGATCACTAGATATCAAATACGAGACGTTCAGAATAAAATAATTCTCAATTCCAAACAATTGTCTAGTATTAAACCACTCCATTCAATTGCCAATAATTCTAAGACGTTATAAATTTCGTATCCTTTACAGTCGTTAAACAATTCCGTGGAGCACACACACCTATTGAAAACTCTGTCTCTCTAATAGGCTCAATAAATAATACGCTTTGCATAGTGTGCGGGCCTATGGATAATCTAACGACTATTAAACCCAAATAATCTAATAGAAAACGAGCGAAGTTTTAAACAGCCGTAAATCAATTTCGGCTAAAACCTCTAATTGAGTTGAGATAACAATTCAGATGGAAGATATCCGTTAAATGTAATTTCCCTTAAATCTAAATTGAATTTTTGCTACATACAGTATTTACTGGTGCCGAAACATTGGCTATTAAATAATGCACGAAACAGAAGGCCGTGAAAGCTGCTTTGATTCATTATGGAATATTAATTATCCGGAGTCTGAATTGGCCAAAGGAGCGTGATTTATTTTATAAAGATTATCTACAGGAGATTGCCTAGTAGAAAATGCGGAACTTCAGGGTCATCTATTGTTTGTTCTGACATCCGGGATACTTACATTTACGACTTTTCGTGTGTAATCACGCCAATCAACATAAATCATTGTACCGGAATTTTTGTAGTTAGAAGTCTACCTTAATGAACATTTAATAATTACCTTACATAAATTAGAACCTAAAAATTCCTCATAAACTGGTTTAATAATATAATTGAGTCTTAAAACCACTCCATACTAAAACCAAAGTACTAAGACAACAGAAGTTAAGACAACAATTCAAAATATTCCTTACTGGAAGTTTGAACTCATATCATCTCTAGAAGGAATTAGCTCAGCGAGCTTTACTCCAATGTTCCGCTCCATTGGCGTTATGAAGACTTAAAGGTTGCTGCAAAATTATATTTTGCCAGTATTTAACTTCGAAAATTTTTGTAACTAGTTGAAACAGTTTTCGAATTGAAGTTTGAACGATATTATGGAAACTGGAGTAGGTGTATGTGTACGTACTTTTGAAAGGATACGGTGGGTGTCGATTTAAATCAAAACTATTCTAACCAAAGAAGTTT
Source organism: Xestia sexstrigata (assembly GCA_941918905.2). Lineage (NCBI taxonomy): Eukaryota > Metazoa > Arthropoda > Insecta > Lepidoptera > Noctuidae > Xestia > Xestia sexstrigata. The sequence goes on along the minus strand of OW799213.2, from coordinate 9,175,478 downwards.
TCTTATTTTCTCCTGTAAACAATCTTCTCGTAAAATCGTGCACACCCACGTACAAAACTTTATACTGAAGGAAGCTCCATAAAAAAAAATTACACAAGAACGAATTTGAAAAAATATATATACATTCAGCCCTGGTCTGTTCCGCCGAGGCTAACTTTTATAGAGCCTCTCGTGGCTCCCACGAGCACGACCTACCTCCACCGCTTATGAGACATCGATACTGATAAAATGGCGCTGTCAGTATCTTTCATTTGTTACCTTCAAGGGAAACGGTCATTATTCATCGGTTCCCCTAAATTATCTACTTGTCAAGTTCGTTTACACAACATTTGGGCAACGTCAAATTTTTCTTGGAATTTTTACGGCAATCTTGTTTACTTGTTTAAGTTAGATGGAATATTTAATAAACTAAGACACAGTAACACCAACAAAATATAAGCGTTACGTTGGTGTTGACTAAGAACCTCATTTTGATAATCTTCCTGAACCTTTCAACTGAGTGAAGCCTAATTTAATATGTAATTTATAAAGCCTTCCTTTTTGCTTTATGAAGAAAAACTTACTAGCTAGAACTTGAAGACAAAGTTAAGCCATGCGTCACAAAATTTTATGAAAATGTTACTTACTTACAAAGTTAGGAGTTTACGAAATGATGCTCACATGAAAACAGACACCAACATGGAAAGCAATGCGTAAATGAAACACGAAGCTTAACAATACGCTGTTCCCATTCAGAATAAATCACTTAACAAAAGTAAAGCAAATGTTTGTACTCCACCCTCCGTTTAAGACTTCAAGAGAGAAAGGGCACTCATTCATCTGAACGATCTTATAGTAAATACAAATAAATAAAAGCATGTTCACACCGAAGCATATTGATGGCTGCTGACTGTGACCGAACGCGGCCTAATGCACTTTTATCCTCTGACGATAATGGCAATAATTGAATGGTCTACTGCGATCTTATCCTGACCTAAATAACAGGTATCCCGCATATGCAACTTAAGTTGCAAGACTTGTGATCGCAAAACCGCTTAAATGAAGTTTTAACGTAAACATATAGTAAGTTTACCCGACATCTGTTACGAATTTTGGAAGTAGACACTGAAATTATATGCGTACCTAAATTTTAGAAGATGTTAGTAATTATTTCTTACATAGATTTACATTTTATGGTACTACAGAAAAAAATACAAATTAAAGAAGTTTCATCGCAGCAAGTCAAAATGCTTGGATTCAGCTGCATCCGGTTAGACTGGAAGCCGACCCCAAAATAGTTGGGAAAAAGCTAGGCAGATGAAGTTAAAATTCGTGCGGTTTGTTCGTTTATTGTAAGTTACCCTTTAACTGGGAATATGCGGACAGACCTACGCTAAGTCCTGACAAAAACTGACAAGACATTAATTAACTACAAACAGGTTTATACCTTTGTCTATAGTCTGTGTTTTGGTCAACGCCTCAAACTTACTTCAATACATTCTAACTAAACACACCGATTTTAGAACATTGTAAGGAAAGTTCCCAAACATTTGGGCCGTGGTGTGCCGAGATCATTCTACCTGTTGGATGTGGCTGGATCATTAAGTTAATACCCCCTTTCACTTGGCTTACGAGACCCCCCGAGTGTTTGGGTGTTTACATGACGCATTTTTGTTCCTTGCCTTTCCTTTTTCTTCATAAGATTTATTATCTTGTCTCAAGGGCGACTGAAAAGGAGTTGAAGGGCTATTAAAGATGAGAAAGATCTGCTAGGAGCCCTTAAGAAGTCGTATCAGACCTTTCATCTTACGACAGGTGGTACTTGTCATTGGACATCTTGAATTTTGGATAGAGGAATTACTTAAACAAGTAGATACGTAATTATTGATTAGGCAGACAAGACATGTCTCAAGAGGACCAGGTTAATAAATTAACTTCACATTTCAAATGTGACATTTCTCACAAGCACGGGTAAATAAATAACGAAACTATTCAAAAATTATACTAATCTAAAAAGTTAAATGAAAACCCAACCTTTTAAACAATATTTAGGTAAGTAGTTCGAGGCTTTCAGCGTTTAAATTTTGTAATAGAAACACCTCTTTACAGTTTGTTTTTTCTTTAAATTGTGGGACAAACCTGACTCAGAATAAAGATTTTCTCAATAAGAATACAATACATACTTAATGAACATTAACATTGAAAACGGGATTATTTGCCATGTTTACTGTTTGATATACGTAATTAACTTTTAGTGGTACCACACAGAAGTAACAGTGTTACCACCATCACAAGGCACTCTTAGACGCAGTTAATCCAAGTTTATGGCAGTAACGGGTAATGATCAAGAGAACAATACAATATTAACAAGAAAACATTAAATTCCATCGATTTTCTTCAACACATTCATTACTAATTGTATTGCGTCTAATAGCTACTAAACAGTAAGCAGCGAAGTACCTATAAAAGAGTAACGAGTTTCTTGACTACACGATGATTATTCAACGCTAATTTTATTATGATAGCTTTGAGCTTCCTAGTCGTTTGTGGAAGAAAATTAATGGCCAGGAGTGGTGGCAGAACTTCTATATATTATTTTCAAATATACACCTACCACTGCCTGTCTCTGCATTACCCTAAAGGTTGACTGGTAGAAAATGCATATGGCATTAAGTCCGCCTCTGTACTTTGGGCTTGAAGTGTTAAATAAATACATAAACTTCAAACTCTATGAAAGTTATTTAGGAATATAATCTTTACTCAAAAATCGCTGAATAAAACTAATTTGCAAATTAACGTTGTTTCCCAAAACGTTATGAAGAACGACCTGTTACTGCATAAGTGTGGAACTGCGTGAAAATTAGAGGACAAAGATAGGTGTGTAACGAAACTTGTAATTTGATTATCTTCTGTAAACAACCTTTCCACAGAAAATGATAAGCAAAAAGGCACCTACGGTCCTACGTGTCATCGCAGATATGAGCTTGTAGCGAATTCATTGAACCTTTTATGTAAATCCAATGGATCGGCTGTATGTTTCCCTACGGAGCCACGTCACATATAGGACATAAACAAGGAGGAGGAGGTAAGGAGGTAAGGAGTCCCCATATCTGTACGGAAAACATCGCAAATGTCAGCAGTAAAGAATAACGCTGACTTGATGCTTGTGGGTAAACTGACGGATACTTTCCACGGTAAATAAATTGTGGCTAACATACGGGAAATGTTTACAGAAATGTGGGCTAAAGATCTGTCAATTTCCTTTGGCCAATTTCGTGAAGTTTATTTTGTAGATAAGAATATGTTGGGATGAAGTGGCACAAAATCGGAGAAAGAAATTGCCAAGAGAACGAGAGCATAATATTCCTTTTTTGATAATACTTTGTTAACAATCAGCCCCACGAGCTCAGTCAGTAACATGATAATTCTGCAGTAGGTTAACATTTTACCTAGCTGCGTAGTTACTCTGTAGTATGTGGTGCTGCACCGTTTATCCGTCCAGGCTGACCAAATCTCGCAATCAGTATCGGACGACGCGTTAATATCGAGAGTACGTTCATAAACTGTCCAGTTAACACGTTCATTAATTAACCAATGTTAGCCTTTACTGGAAATAATGATGATGGGAATTTCAGAAATATGTACCGTGTTTTAATTATTATAAATTGGCGACATTTTTATGCATTGGAATGTTTTAATAATACAGATGACATTTTGTGGTGTTCGTTCATCATTGAAGTTCTGATTTTCATTATCAATATTTTATGTAAAAAAACGACGCAATATTTTATTGTTATTGTACAAATACATTAGTCAGTTTTATTAAAATACATTCTGGTTTTAAAACTTATTCAACTTTTTTTTCTATGAACTGGTACGAATACATCATACTTAGGTACTAACAGCTCTTTACCTATCTCTCACGAAAACTTGCTTGAAAATGGAATGCGAAAATTTCTTATTAAATATTCTAACTTCAGACCACTCTCAACATGCTTTACTTAAATTTTAAACATATTTCAGCCTAGACGTAGCGCGTCGGCAAAATGAGATCGCCCTTTTAAACTTAGCAAAAGCTCTATATCATCAAAAAGGTAAGTACGACTTTATGGCACAATTAACTGGCTATTTAGAATAATATATAATTCTTAGAAATATACCGTTTGTCTCTATCACAAAGAGGTTTCAGAAAAAAGGGATGACACATTGTGTGGGTCTCTATAAATCAGAAACATGATATTAGTTTTTGCGGTAACGGTAACGCAAATTCGTTGCAAATGACATGAAAATATATTGTTTTTTTTTGCTGTATATATTGACACTGGAATATGTGTTTATCTAGTTGATAAATGTTGTTCAAAAAGAAAAAGGTTCTTCTGTTATTATTACATCAATTATTGTCCGTAACTGGGCAATCAAATTGACCACGTAATTTATTTTTTTCTTTTTCCTCTTGTTCGAAAGACGTCAAAATCACGAAATAAGGACAGTTGTAGGCCACCACAGACAACATATATTGCGTAACTCTAAAGTACAGGAACATAAGTCCTTTCAACCCTGTGGTACGCTTAGGGTTGTCACGCGAACCTTATGCGACCCAATAAAATTTTATTGATCTTAGGTCTCTCCAACCCAAAACTAAAGTCATTTAGCCTACGTTGTGGTTAATGCCAGTGAGGAACTTTTATTAAAGTTGGGAACCCAGAAAAAGTTTTATCCTGTTTTCTACTTTTCTGTTTTTGCTACATTTAGGAAAATATTTGAAAATAAAGACTACACAAGTTGTTAAGATAATAGTAAAACTGTTAATCGTAAAACCATAATTGATTGATATAAAGTTTGTGTTTTTAAAGAAAACGATTTTAATCAAACATATTTTTTTCTGTTTCTGCTAGCTACGTAAACCTTTTGTGTACAATGAAAAGCCAAAAATAATAAAAAAAAACAATCCTCCAACCGATCAAAACCATCACTTAGCCAGATAAAACGACCACTCTATTTCAGTAGCCAACGACAACTTGAGTTCTAAAAATGACAACGACTATTTCGAAATGGAAATCAATATGGGCCAGATATAGCTGTCCAGACTTGTAATTTAAGTTGAGAACTTGAAATGAAAATTAATTATTCAACACTGGACGACAGAATAATATTATTTATCCAGTTCTTATCAAGGACAATTATTTAACATAACATGACCCTTGTAAACTCCGAAGGGTTAGTTAGAGATGTAGCTAAAGTACACCAACATTTCGTCAATCATGTTTGATGTCCCCCAAGTCCCCGGGCGAGCTATTGCTATCAATCGGGCACACATCAAGACTCCGTGAGCGCTACCGAACAACTCCTGATTCCTGATGGAAAAACCGAACAACACTTTGTCCGACTTGGGAATAGAAACCAGAACCTGCTTGCAACCACTAGACCAACGAGGCATTCGACGTTATTCATCAAGTCAAGTATTTAACTGATGTAAAATAACTTACTGTAGCCTGCGGGCAATGGGATGCCTTCGTCCATTATTTTGTCTAATATTATATCTTCCCTTCGTTCTTGAACTGAAAATGAACTTGGAGATAAGAAAGTGCTCGTAAGTAAATAAATATGGGAAGTCTTGCGTAATAATTTGAAAGTCGAGCTTCAATTTATTGTTAGAAACACATGATGAAAGTAGGTACACATTTTTCTTCGTTTTTTCCGGGTCCGTAACAAATATACCGGTACATAGGTATAATTTGGGAAGGACAACATCACGTTTTAGTCTCTGACGGGTTAGGCATAAGTATACCTAATTACCTATAGTACATTAACATTTTGCCAATTATTCCCATTTGGAGGGCGAGTCAATTCATCAATGCACTAATGACAACTGCATCATCGCGAGTTCTGTTCGAGCGCAGCCCATTTCAATTAGTAAAAAAAACAATTTACATTAAATATAACAGTAACAGTATAGAAAAACCAGCTCTAAAGACCGTTCGTTAAGTCGGGGAGGCTCTTCAATAGTGGACATTAACTTTTATGTCCTGTAATTAAAAAGTTAAGACCTTCACGGCCGTTTCCTTTTAATAAATACTTGAACAGTGTTACAGCTTTGTTGTCTAGAAACATTTAAGTAACATTGGGCTCTACTGGACCGTCATAATTTGAGAAATAATTATTATTGTTTCAAGTAATTTAATTAAGTATAGACATTAATCAGTAAAGGAAATATTAATTTAGACGGTAGCTGTGTGTATATTTTATAGTCTACGTCAAATTTAATGCTTTCAAACCTAAGTTTGAATAGTACCGACTCAATGTTCTATGTAGTTCACACTCAAGTATAATTACTTTATGCCACGCTTGTATTTGAAATGTAAGTGGGTTTCAAAATGTAAAGCAGAAATGAGAACTATATCTATATTAGAGTGTCATTTTGATAGACAGCCGCTACTTGAGTACTTTGAAACAAACCGTCTTGAAACCATCTCTTGAAAATTATATTATCCTAGTACTTCTTAGTCTTATTGACAAAGCTACTCTAGGAAACGCGCAAGAATCCGTGCCGGGTATTTTTATGTTACACTTGAAGCTTCCAAGGTATGTATCGATTTACAATATTTTGATAAGAAAGCTGTCTGAACTCGAGGTGACGGGAAAATAACGCATGTTTTTTCTTCACAGTGTTCGTGTTTGTATGGTAGATACGTTACAGGTCTTTATTTAGTATGTATTGTTAGTTCTAGTTAATACGTGAGTGAAATTCAGAAGCAGTCTGAAAAAATATTAGTAGGTACGACAGCAATAGCAAAATATTATTTCGTTTTATTGAAAATAAATATACCTACCAGAAAAACTAAGGGGCCGCCTCCACGAGCGAGAGAATCGCGGCGATATAATCGTCGTGCCATACATTCTCTACGTCGCGATTCTCTCGCTCGTGGAGACGGCCCCTAAGAGTGATAGAAGAGCCTTTATTCAAGCTAAAGTCTCTGGCACACTAACATAACATCACGCCTGTGATCCCAACGGGTTAGGTAGAGGTGTACACCCACTGTCCGCCAGTTATTATGTTATACAGATCCAGACTCCGTGGCTGCTGCTGAGAAATACCTGATGGAAAAACCAAATTAGACTTTGCCCAGGGAATCGAACCCCACCTCATGCTCAGCAGTCGCGCTTGCAAACTAACCATACTAAATCTACATAATATATAATTTAACTAGACAATAAAAAAAGTAAAATTAAAAATTTTGAAAAAACCCACGACGTTTAAAAAGTAATTGAAAAAGGATAAAATAATTAAAAAAAACCCAACTTAATCAAAACCGGTCAAGAGCGAGTCGGACTCGCACACCGAGGGTTCCGCACAAACTTTACGATTATTGACGTATTAAAAGAAAACTACTTACTAGATCTCGTTCAAACCAATTTTCGGTGGAAGTTTACATGGTTTTAATGTACATCATATATTTTGTTTTATAAACCTCCAAAATGTATTGTTTTTTTTTCTATTTTTGTGTGAAAATCTTAATGCGCTACACAGAATACATCTACTTACCAAGTTTCAACAGCATAGTTCTTATAGTTTCGGAAAAAAAGTGGCTGTGATATACGGACGGACAGACAGACAGACATGATGAATCCATAAGGGTTCGCTTTTTGCCATTTGGCTACGGAACCCTAAAAAACCTAAGAATATCCATAGAAGAAGTTTTGCAGTTTTATAGTAACTTGAATAATTGGAGATTTTTTAGCGCTATACTACACCCTTAATAGATAGGCCGTGCCCCTACAGTGGGGGGGACCTTCAGAAGTTGATGATGAAATTTATTTTTATTTACGATGAAATTTAAAATAGTGATGGCAGCCTCCGACGGATATTCTTGGGTTTTTATTAAGTTGTTTTTTTTTAATTGTTTTATCTTTTTTCAATTACTTTTTAAACGTCGTGGGTTTTTTCAATTTTTTCCATCCCTGGCTGTAGGATCAGGTCATGATAGAAATCGTGTTTATCTATCAAATATGAACGCGTCTACAAATTTTCGTATCCGTGCTATTTACTGTTAAGGACTAGTGAGTTGTCACCGTAACACCTATCTAAGAACATTCACCAATCAAACCCGAACCCACATCTGAAAACTGCATCAATATCAGACTAGTACTTTTGGAGAAAAATGGCAACATGTATTTGCACAAACAAACAATCAAACAAATGAACAAACAATCATCCTCTCACCCCAAACGCATACCCCGTCACCGTCGTTGGTAAAAAAAAAGTTCTGAACAACAAAATCGTTTTTACATGCAAGCTCTGTCAGTTGCGTGAAAAGCCTTTGCAAAGTCACCAAGCGCATATAAACTTTGTTAAGGCCATATTAGCATTGCAAACCTATTTGCCGTATGATTGTTCAGCACTGAAATCCACAGATTCAATATAGCGCACATGAACTCAACCGTTTTATTTTATACCATTTCATTGAAATACAAAACAGTCCCGATGGAAATAGTTAATTTGAATATTATTCACTGTTTTGTTATGTTGTAAACATTTTTTGTTCGTTACAACTTGTTTTATGAAAGTTACTCGTATTTTTATATTACCGATTGTAATACCTAATAAATAGAAGAAATGAAAGGCAAAGAAGGAATGTAATTTTTTTCTTATATCTCAGGGCAATCTTTTTCAAATGAATGTGAAATTATGAAATCCCAAATAGTACCTTTGATTTGATAATCTTCAGAAATATTTACTATACTACGAGAATTTACTTCAAAACTTTACTTTGATTGCTGAAAACCCTTCCTGATCATTCAATTTACACTAACACACGCACACACACACAAAGACACAAACATACACGCAAACACTCTCACACTCAATACAGGCTTCTTTTAACGGCTTTAATTTTTTTTTTGTTGATTACTTAGTTTCTTTTATTTTTGTTAATCTTATTGCATGTGATTCTGTATTTTTTTCTCCTGGGAGAGGCCACAGGTCTATCACCTAGCAGGACTCAGGGACTTCACATAATTTTGTAAACACTTTCTTGTGTAATAAAGATAATTGATAATTGAAAACATGTAAATTATTACGTCACCTCACCAATAAGTAAGTTATCAAAACCCTCTTTATTTACTTAAACCAATTCTATATATTGACATACCAATCAAAATTTCCCAAGCATCGAATTCCGGTCAAGGCGACACATTTCAGTTAACAAACAGTACCCTAAATAAATAAGCACGCGCGTTAAATCTAGGAAAGATGTTTGTATATGTTTACACGCACATCCTTTAAGAAAACAAGCTACTTGTATATTTATATTAAAACTAACAGTATCTGATGTGGAAGTACTGTTCTATGTAAAGTCTGTAAAACTTGTAAGTTAATCCTAATAATAATGTTAAAGTTTTGTCTGTTTTCTGTAACGGATCATTTTGTTTATCCATTGTAGCTTTCAGTAAAGTCTTACTAATCACTTAATGATACATTTAAGGCAATAGTATGGGCTTACATTAAATCTTATGAAAGACGATGACGTAAATAAACTTGCAAGTACTTTTGTAACATGGATTTTACAACTTTGAAAATTTGTTGTGCATATTTGTGTGCTACGCGCGTGCTACGAGATTCGTAGCGATGTTTTGCATGCATTTGTACTGCAAGAAATTTTATTTTCTTATGAGCCCACAAAAAAAACTTCTTGTAGAACGAGGAGCTCGTGGCTAAATAATAAGGCCGCTCGGGTCGATCTTCAAATGAAGTCGCGCTTGCCTAAGTTTGTCCGTGGATGGATCACTCATTACATACCGAGTTTCCTGCGTGCCTAGAAAATCACGTTAAGCTTTTGGTCCCGGCTGTCAATTGTAGATCTTTGACAGCCGTTTCAGGTGTCAGTGGCCTGAAAGTCTGACAACCAGTCTAACCAAAGGGTACCGTATTACCCAGTACTAACTGGGTTTTGGAGGTCAGATAGGCAGTCGCTTCTTAAAAAAAAAAAACTGGTATTCAGTTGCATCCAATTAGACTAGAAGCCAATCCCAAGATTGGGAAAAGGCTAGGCAGACTACGATTGAACGGAATTGGCCATTTGAATTGAATTCGCTACCTTCACATGGGCGTTAGGTTGACTAAGGTGTAGAGTTTGTGAAGTTAGACCTTGTAGAGTTAGGGCGTGTAGAGTTAGAAGCTTGGCTCTACATGAGATTTGATAACTTTTGACAGTGCGAGTTATATGGTCTCGTCTTGGCAACATTTTACATGAAAATGTTTTTGGTGGAAATATGATGACTAGTAAGTTGGCTCTAAGTGTAGGCTTGAGGAAAAACGACATACATAGGTACATGCAGAGTAAGCAATCCATGACCACGCTATAGCACTTGCTGACACAGTACACCAATTGTCCCCACACTCACGTAACAAGGACACTAAGCAATTAAACACAGGTCAACTGTCCCTAATTGCTACAAGTAATTAATTCCGAATCTCATACAATACAGTTATGCAATTAATGTTGATCACAACTTGCTTGTAAACAAGAAATCCGTAGCTTAGAACCTAGAACCTAGGTACAGTTAAAACTTGATCCAGTAACCAGAAACTCGTCGAGCTGTGATAGAAGTAATAAATTGCAATCACAAGACCTAGTAAGATATGGTAGGACATTAATAAACTGTGTTGGCTAATTAAGTTTAATATGGGCTATTTATCAAATGGACTATCAAGGGATTCTAGTAGTTTCAGTTATGGTTTCGGGCACTTTAGACGTATTAAGTTATATAATTTTAATAGTTTATGTGTGTTGTAATTAAGAGTAGTGCGTTTAATGAGCTTTATTGACGTTTTCCTCTGTAAAGATAGATTGTAAGGCGTTTGAGTTTCTAAATTTATGTATAAAGCGACTAGGAATTACGTAAAGGAAATGGGCTGAAACTTCCAATATTACCAGCACTAAAGGTATTATATAATCATTTCACAAATTACAAAGAAAAATACACTAGGATACCAGTGCAGATACAGTGACCCTGTAAATAAAAGTGTACTTACCCGCTACATAAATATTGAATAGGAACGCAAAGGTTGTAACAGGTTCCTTGACCCAAACCCCATGGGTAACGTGTCACCCCAATACCCCTAGTACACAAACACCCTTACAAAACCGGCGACAACTCCACTAAAGTCGACAACCCTAGTATAAAAGTTGCAGGCCTGTTTTGAAGAGCTTTTGGAACGGTTTCTTGGCCAATAGGGGTTAAGAAAGAAAGGAGGGCCAATGATGGATCGTCTTCTACTTTGGGGGTTATAAATAGTAAGCGGTTTAGGGTTTGTGTATGTATGCCCAGATAAGGAGTTCTTTGTGCGCTTACAAGACGCTTCAAGCAACTCTACTCCCACATCAGACACTCACGAGAAACACGCACATTGCCGACAAATATCATCATCATCTACCTAGCCTTTTCCCAACTATTTTGGGGTCGGCTTCCAGTCTAACCGGATGCAGCTGAATACCAGTATTTTACATGGAGTGACTGCCTATCTGACCTCCACAACCCAGTTAGTACCGGGTAATACGATTAGCCAACAAATATAGGTCTTAGAATCAATGAAAGTTTTACGAAACCGCTTTCCTGTATATTCATACAAAACTATATTGACGCAAAAACGTATTTTTAGAATGACCAAGATTCAACACATCCAAAAATGGATTAGACGGCCTACTGTTGGCGCAGTGGTCAACCGATTGGCTTCGAATTGAGTAAATGTTTGTATGGCCTATAGATAGTTTCTTTCTTTTTACTGGTTTGGTTGTTTGTGCATGTGATATTTTGAGTTTGTATGCGCACCAACAATACAGGAGAAATTCGTAAAGTGTGACAGTCAATCAAAAATGTACTACGTGATAGTTGTAGTGCAGAGTAAATACTCGCAAGATGAATTTATCTGCTAAGTAATAGACTCTGTTGATAAATTGCTTTTAGTTGCACACATTTAGAATTCATATGTGTAAAATCTGAGCGATATCTCGTGGGAGCGGTTATGAAAAAGTCTAACAAAAATAGTAAACCTATTTATGAAAATGTGTTCATTCAAAATAGACAACAAATGTAAGTAGCTTAAGTATGATATCATACGCATTGTAATAAATCTATCACTCCTTTTATTCTGTGAAAGATTTGTGTTGTAAAATAATAAGAGAAAAAAGAGCAAGTCAAGTTTTAGAAACAGCTGTTCAAAACATATATACAATACTGAAAATATTTCCTATTGCCAATAAACATGTCCGCCGTCTACCTAAGCACCTACTTAATTGAAAACTCTTATTCAGAATACTTCTTAGTCTGTCAATGTCACAGAAATAAAAAGTATCTATAGATATGCAAATAAAATCAGTCAAGCATAATACTAGTTTATTTTCTTCTTTTATCTTAAAATAAAATAGACGACAAAATTGGGCGCCAGCTGGTAATGCTCCCACGAAATTTCGTCCGAGTGTACATTTCAGGCTGTAAATAATCATACCGCGTTTGTCGTTACAAAGTTGGACAAGTAGGTAGGTACTTAGTTTATGTTCTAATTAGTAATTTATTATGTAAAGGTATTGTTGAACTTGAAATCTCGTCAAGGTTGCTTCTGGTAAGAATAGTACCGTTCCCATTTGTAATTAAGTCTTTTCATTGATTTTGACGTAAAATCATATTTTACATGCTATGTTTGTAATCATATTTTACATGCTATGTTTGTGCCTTTTTATTTACACTTTTGTATAGTTTCACTCATTTTTTTGTATTTTAAAAAGTGTTTAACTTGTGTTTTCAGAGTACGTTTTTTAGGTCAAAACTATTTCTGTGATAAGTGGTTTAATTCAGTCGCAAAGTTCTTTAAAGGGCTGTTATGTTAAGTACCTAAAGTGCCCTTAAGTTCGTCATCAAAGAACTGTAAGTAGTAGGTCTGCTTATTCTACTTCAAAGTTCGGAATCTTCAAGAACTTAGCAAATAGTTTCTAGTCGATTGAGCTCGTCTAAGAAACCTCTTTGAAACGTGATATGAAATCTTCATGCAAACCGCAGCAATAAGATGCGGTTAGCAATACCTATAAAAATATCAAGTTTAATGTGTATAATGCTTACTTAGGCATAAGTTCTCAAGAATTTATTTGCGTCCCATACGAACTAACCTGTGGGAAAAAGACGTATGGTTTACGTATACCACTAAACATTCAACTGAAAAAGTTAAAAGTATGCGCTACTTAAATTCTATAGCTAAAAGGAAAAATATGAGGAAGTCAGTTATTTAAGCTTGGGACATGAACAATTTTCTTTCATGTTAGCCTTCGTGGTAGCAATATTTATTTGCCTGAAAACCATTAGCATATGTAAATATTTCACGATCACAAATACATCCTTGTTAATAAATCTATCGGTATTCATAGTGTACTCAAGTACTTGACTCTATGCTTTCAAGTAGTAACATATGGCCACAAGATGAATAATCTCACTGACCTACCGCAACATCACAGGAACTTGAACTCAAGAGTTCAAACGAAATAAAAGCAGTGCCAGCAAAGGCGACCCTTAGTGTGTAAAAACACAGGTACCCGCAAAACATCACCCAAACACGACTTAAGTTATACAGTATACTTACAAGTTTCAGCTATTTATATTATACTATCAACTAATTTTATTTACAAAGTAAACGTCGATGAAATTAAATACTTTCCGCCCAGTGGACCCTCACGAATTTAATTTGAAAAGATTTATTAATAAAAATCTTTTATCAATAAATAACTTCTTCAAAGTGAAATTAATTAGAATATCGAGGGCAAAGGCTCTTTGAAATAATAATCAAGGTTTCCAGCCAATTGTAAACGCACGCATAATCCAAATAACATAAAATGTCTTTGAAAATAAAACTTCACTAAAATACACGGGTGTATCGGAAGAGGCCGTACTGCGGCATCGCGGGGAGCGCACGACCACCCCTCACCAAGGGCCCGAAGCTACTGAAACTGAACTGACGCAGACGGACACGCCGGAGGACGACGACAGAATGAAAGCTAGTGTGCACCCCCATCCCTCCTCCCCAACACCTCGTTCCTAAAAATGCACACATTAAAAGAGAAAAAGCCCAGCAAAGAATGTAAAAAGTGTTGCACGTTCCATAATTACTTGAGCCTTTGTTTGTGTACGAGTGTAAACGAGGCCGCGAGCCGGAATGCGCTACCTGTATTGTTCTGTAGCACTTGTTGGAATTCCATTTATCTCCACCCCCGTAATTACCTTCCGTGTTCTTAGCATTTTGAGTTGGCGGCACCGAGATAATTAAATGTTGTTAATCATAACTGAGCCGACGTTGAACAACATGTTGTTACTTACTTCGCATATACGTCTAAAGTTGTGGTTGTTGCAGCTGACAGTTCGGTCCGGGATAGAGACCCTGTGTCCAATATTTCGAGTCAAATATTTACTTTAGCGGTGAGTTAACTCCGGTACACGAACTGGTGTATCGTATCAGTTTAAAATAAAAATAGTCGTCATACATTTGTTCCACTAAAAGGTTTTTTCACTGAATGCATTAACTATTTTTAAGAAATAAGACTATTTTTGAATTACCTTATAAAGTGCATTTTCGTTGAGCGTCGATTTCCAATAAAATTCTCCGGTGTTCGTTCGACTGCTGTAGGTGTACGCTCAACTTCGCACTGAATACTGAATTCATATGACGCTGAATCGGTTATAGGAGAACGAAAGGAAGTTTTTGATATTCTGTTTAAATAATACGCACCGTTGAGAAGTTGTTGGAATTTGTTTGTCATTTTTAAGCAGACCCAAGTCCGGCCAAAGCAACGAGAGTTCTGACACCGAAAAACTTTTGATTAACCGTAACAGACACAATGAACCATTAAATAAAGTCATTAACTAATGAAATTACATGAATAATTGAAACTGTAATCAGAAGTTAAAAGCATGAAATTGAATTACAGAGTGTCAGTACAACTGAGCGTCGCGTCGTCCGCAAAAAGAATTACGAATCTGTGAGTTCACGTTGAAATGGAGCGAATTCATCGGAGACCGCCAATCTAGAGGTGGCCCACTTTGTGCAAGCTCAGAATGAAAGAGTGGCGAGTGACGAGAGCCCACACCTGGCCGTAAATCAGATACCTCGGCCGCAAAGGGAGAACAGAATAACAACCGTAACATGTCAAACAGAAGGTCTAAAATGACTAAAATAACTCTAGACTTTGTATCTTTCATACGGTCGAGAATGTGCTATTGAGAAAAGGGCGCTCCCAGATAAGGGCTTTATCGATGCATAAAATATGTTATTATGAAGTTTGTCGGCGGCCTCTAAGACGCGCCTGCGCCGCCCAAGAAAAAAGAAGTATGCCTTTATTCATCGAGGTATTTGTGGCATCTCTTTATTTGCACCTGTCGTAAATTTGCGACCTTCCAGCGGCATATTTATGTGACAGATTGCGTGAGTGGATTACATCAACACTGCCTTACGGGATTCATTTTACTGTTATCATTTAAATTATTTTGATATCATAAATGAATAAGTCAAGCTTGCCCCTACTGCGTGGGTGTAGCAGAATTCCTGGAAACAGATATCAAGGGCTTACAATAATATTAGAAGGGTGGGTATTTAATGTATTTAGAAACGGTTTTCTAGAAATAGTGTTTCATTTGTGTTCGTAGACTAAACATTTGGAACACAGAAAACGTTTTCAAAAAACGTCGTCAAAAACGCAAAACGTGTTTTCTATCAAGTTCAAAGATGAATTTTTGAAATGCTCTCATAATTCTGAGCAATTTAACGCAATTAATTCTGTCAAGAGATTTGTTACGAGATAAAACAAAGCACTTAACCGGTGCAGCGGGATCCCAATTTAGTGGAACTGTTGAATGCGATTGTCTGAGATGAAAAGGTTAAAGGATTAGTTTGGGTAACAGCTATTAAAACATTTCTGCACGTTTTCTTCTAAATAATTAGGGTTAGAAATGAAACGGTAGCTGGCCAATGTATTAGAAACTTTTAAATAAGTTTGTCTAAATATTATGACTAGATTACTGGTAAACTATTTGGTTTATCAAAACATGTTACAGGTTTCGCATGATAATTATGAATATATAGTCATTGGAGTTCATAAATCATAATATTGACTGTTGATACAGTGGGTTTATAGGTGCATCATCCTAGATGCCCCTATATTTTCATTCATGTGAGGGTGGTGGCAAGCCTAGGAACAATGGATGGTGATTCTCTTCAACGATTCGCTCTGATTTGGATTCTGCTTCCAGTTTCAGATTTGGCTAAAGGTGCCTTCAAACCGACCTGACCGGATTTCGGACACCGGACTTTTATAGATAATACAAGGTGCAGTAAACGGATCCTTCATGAAAGCCGTCAACCAAGCATTCTTCTATACATCAAATTAAGTAACTCTACACCAAAATTATTGCTGGGAAATACAAAAAAAAAATTATCGCAATAATGGGCAGAAATGGCCCTTCGGCTTCATTAAGGGTATTTTTACGCTCATTATACTGTAGTCTCTGTCAAAATCTGGTGTCCGTACTCCGCAGTCAATGCGTACGGCAGTCTGACAGCACCTTATCTTTGAAAATCTAGTCACCAAATCAAATAAATGCACATAAAAAGTTCAATTCAAGCAAAAGGTAACCTATGAAATGGAATTTATAATTCCCTCATAGTTTGGAACCTTGTCACAAGTATGGTATTCATGCCACAGCATCTACCATGTGGCTTGTCGCCAAGAATGTGGGCTGCAGTAATTCACCGTATATTATATACTTTGTACAGTGCTGGATAAAGCCTGGGATTGCCTGCGATATAGGCTGTAGTGACGTCATAGACAGTTGATGTATGGAAACTGATTTGTGAAACCGGGATTTGGGATTTGATTTTGTAGTGATTGGTGAAGTATTGTTTGAGCTGTCTCCTTGGATTCTAAAAATTGATGATTTGTTAAAGACGGAAAACTTTAACTTGAAATTAAACACAGAAAAATGATTTTTAATATCCGTGAAATTGGTTTTATGACTGATATTTTATGCTATTTGTGTTTGAATAAGGTATCGGGAATGTGGTCATTTTTGGTCTTATATAAATATTGAAAAAAAGACGAAACACAACATTTTGAATACAGCACTTCTACTTTCAAAGAGAAAGCAAAAAGAAATAAAAATGATATGAATAGTGAATGGTGTTCATTAATATTTATCTTTAAACAGATGTGTGAATAAAACACTGAACCAACATGTGATTATAATTTAATTTACAAACCAACTGGCTATGAGATGAATTTAAAAAGTTTTTTGAATAAAAGGCTTATTGCTTTTTTTTTAATAATTCTCCTTTTATTGTGAGGTTACCCGCAATTGCTCCTTTATAGTAATGTTTATGAATAATAGTTTTGGATGTCGAAATATTTAAAGAAAATACTGTCTAAGTGAAAAGGGAGTCAGGTTGGCTAAAAAAAACATAAACAACTTGTAGGTTATGAATATTTTCCAAGTTTTACGTGAACATGGATGGTGTGTCAGTAGACACCATCCATATTCACGTAAAACTTGGAAAATTTGCGCTGGGCTTTCCATGATCGTTTAAGGAAAGCCCAGCGCTTATAATGTCGCTAATTGGGGGGGCTAAATCCAAAGACATAGTGAGAATTCTCTTCCTAAAATTACCAGGTAAGTGCCTTAATTGATATTCTCGCACTAACTACTACTACTGGTTCAACCTTGTAAATATTGTAATAGTTTTAGTTTATGAGTTAAATGTTAGATAACAGTTCACTATTGAACTAAGTTACCAATGATGTTATGCGAAACAACCGACCAGTTGATTTACACATATAACACAACAGTTTTGAAAGCAACAAACGCAAGCAATGAGTTGGCAGATACTAAACATTGTAGGCTTTCTTTCCAGTCAAAAAGGGAATAAAAGAAATCTAAGTCCCAATAAAATGACAGATGTAGGTATTTTGTTTCTGTGATTTATGACTACAAATACTTAACCTAATTCACACTCCACTTACATTATCAATAAAATTAAAATCATCATTCAAAGTAATCGCAAGATCAACACTAATCAGATCCAAAGCCGACCGTCTTTTCGGTCCTTTCAAGATCAACATAAACATAACACATGCACTGTTTACGCAACACGTTGACACGTTAGGGATAATTCGTCGACGTCAAAAGGGCATTGGTAGGGTTACCATTGAAAAAATTGAAAAAACCTGAAAAAAATCAAGCCATTTTACTTTTAAATCTTTCTTTGTCGTCTGCTGATACTTTTGGGAAATAGGCGTGATACATATTTCGATGAATTATTTTTACTTTTTCAGATACAAAGATAGAATATTTCTATGTGATGATTTAGCTTCTTTCTTTTTCAAGACGTCCGTTTAGTCGAAAAAATAAATCTGGACAAATAGCAAGGTCAAGTCCGGAAGGAGTGTCCAAAAGCCAGACATGCTCAGACAATCATCTGAGACTGTGCTGTAATTCTATTAAACAAATAAATCCGGAAGAATGGCAACCCTACGTGAAGCGCAATGTCGTGAAAATGTAGGATCAGAGAATCCTAAAGAGTAGCCTGTCCTCTAATGACCTGCAAACATGAGGATATCACACGCGATTTACGCAGAACGATTTACGAAGCGACCTTTACTCAGCTACGCCCCGTAATTGATAACGGATAGGCGTAGATAAGAGCAACCGCCGGGTAACTGGGTAATGCTGGTCAGCTGACGTTGCTTAAGTTAAGGTAACTTAGGTTCTGGTTTCGGATTTAGGCTATTAGCGCAATGGACGCTAAATGTGATGTATTTTCATTACTTTCTGCTATCTGAATAGTCCTAATTAACTGGGTAATAAATTAATAAGTAAGCTAGGTTTTGTGGGTATTATCAGGTTTCACGTAATTAGGCGGTTAGGAATATAAGAATCAACTAGCTAGAGTCTAGCTAGTTATGGATTTGTAATAGAACTGTCTAGCTGCTAGAAAGTTCTATTAAAAAATATTTTTTTTTTGCAAAAACTAAAACTAACTTCAAAAAACACAAAAAAGTGAAAAATAACTTTAGCTTCAGAAGTCAGTGACCTTTGTTTGATTGATTTAATTTTTTTGTCACCGACTTCTGAAGCTAAAGTTATTTTTCACTTTTGTTTTCTGAAGTCGGTTTTAGTTTTTCGAAAAATGTTTTTTATTTTTCCATTTTTTTTTGTTCCCAAACAAATAATTGCCATGAATTTACGCAAGAGTTCCGTTACTTTGTCATGGATTCCATAAACAGAACCTAACCAAACTATCATCAAACTATTCTTGAAGTACATCCTTTCAAATAAAAAACATATGTCATGGTAATAGGCTTATCCCCAATAAATGGAACTTAACATAACTAAACCACACCACACCTGCGTACCCCCTCAGAGCATAAAGGCGTGATGTTGTATAAACAATAGACATCCAAGCGATTCCAGCAGATTTGCCGTCTATTTTTGAAGAGTTCCATTGTATATCTCCGAAGATCAGCATCAGATGTTCACAAAATTTAAATGGAACCACACGAGAAGCACCAGCTTTCAAAAAAATAAAGAATCATTAAAATCGGTTCACCCAGTCGAAAGTTATGAGGAGCCAAACACAAAAAAAAATACAGTCGAATTGAGAACCTCCTCTTTTTGGAAGTCGGTTGAAAATACGGTACTGCATAGTTCGGATTAGCCAAGTCAGAGGTCAAAACGTGTAAAATAGTTTCCTAATTTCTGTATAAATTCTAGATGAAATTAAAGCCATGTCCATAATAACATTAGACAATGATGATATTATGTTAACAAAATAGCCAAAAAACTTGTATGTATTAAGTAAATTAAATTCAAATATAAATGGTTCCCTCAGTAACTGTTCCTGCGTTTTCACATACATTTTCGGTTTTAAAGCTTATAAAGTACTCTTGAGATATAACATTAAATGCTAATAGAATTAAAAATGAAGTGAACCTTTGGTATTGGTTACAAATTGGCCCTTTAAAATCCAATAAAAATGGAAATATTCGGTAATATGGGAACAATAAGATAGAAGTGAGAAAGATGCAATGAAATTCCATGAACGCCATAGCAATCGTATAAAAGTTATGTGTGACCCCCGTTGAGATAATGTGCGTTCGCATTGACTCCCCGCTTCACATTTTTTGTAGGGATCAACTTGCAAATGCCTTATTAACTTCGACTTTAAAAACCATCATAATCTGACACGTCTTTCAGACTATTCTTACATTGTTATTCTCCAGCTTATTAAATACTTAACTACCTAACGAATGTTTGTAAATTGATCTACAAATTCGTTTCGCTTCAACCATCAATCTCTTTAATAATTACGTTTGTAGAAACGTAAAAACTTTTTCTAGGAGGCAAAGACTAAAAGCTGACACAACCGGGCCATATCAGTTTGGCCCCGCCTCCGAAGGCTCACAAGTGTTTCCTTTGCCCATTTTTTGCTTTAAAAAAGATAATAAGCTGAATTTGGGTGCACAAAAAATGTTTTTGAATTTGGCACCCGGCGTTCCAGAGAGTCCTATTGTTACGTCTATTTGTCCGACCGCTAAAAGTACTGACTGACAGAGACAGAAAGTTGACAATTTCACAGATTGCTTATTGTTTTGTCTTTGGCACAGAGTAATACTGTTTTTTGAGGGACACGAATGTCAACAAATAATATTTGGTGGTGTTTCTTAAAAAATAATACGATATAATATTTTATAAATTGTTATCAGAACCACCTCCATCACAGTAGTTGGCAGGTCAAGAGGTCAGATTTGACATTGATTGTGAGTTATCTGACAGATGCAGTCGCGAGAGGAAATTGTCCCCAAGGGTTTTGTAATGATTTATCTCCAACGTGTGTCGTAGAATCCCTGTGCGAACAATATGTGCCTTTTTCTGGGAAAGGAAATTGTCCGATGTTGATATTCACTCTGCTAATAACTGAAATGAGACTCTCTTGAAAGTAAAAGCTTACTTGAATATTAGGTAACATAAACCAGTAGCTTCTTATCTTATATCTCACAAATAACTAACTCGAGTAAAATAACTTCGTAATTTGGTTATTTCAGAAAGTTCTAGTAACTAAAACGTATAGGAACGCTCAATTTAAACTTTGTCGACAAAAGTTTAACCTATGTTCGAATAACGGTAATACAAATTACGTAAGAGTATTCTTTCTACAACATTCTTCGAAAAAAAGTAGACATCTAACATTCTCCTTACAACAAAAAAAAACGGATAAAAACAGGTAATGCCTAACTGTACCTCAGCCGAAAAAATCTCAGGAATGTTAAGAATTGATGCTTTAGTCCTTGACATACATCCCTTATCAGCAAGTTTTATGGTAAGCAGACGTCTTCGAGACCACTTAAAGGAATCGATAACATGGTGCACTCCGGTTTAAAAGAATTCCAAGTTTTCTGACCGTAAAAGTCTTATCCAAACGTGTTGCCGACATTCGTAGAAAATTCTGGATGTTCTTGGATGGCGGTACATTATGGGAGAGTCTTGTACAGCTAATACAATATACAGGTGCTAAACTTAAAAGATAACCTTGGTATGTGCCAGGAGATATAAATACCTTCTTACAGCTTTATTTAAAATATGTCTACACAACGCATCTGACAAAGTATAACAACAGACTCTTTAAGAATAACTTCCTTAGATTCAACTCAAAGATTTCTTCGTTCCCTGCACGTAAACAACTCTAATCTACCCTAAGACTTTAATTTATATCGTTATCCTTTTACTCCTAATCCTTTACAAAGAACAAGAAACATACACGCGAAACACACACAGCCATCCAAACGACCTCCACTGCCAGGCCTGCTTAAATGCCCATTTGGATGGAATTTTAATTCCGTCATACATGCCTTTGTATGGATTGACAGCAAACCGGGGAATTTCACGCCCTCTCCTAATTTATACTTCCTCGTTTCTTCTTTGAGAGGTTCGCTTAGCCGACGGGCTATTCAGTTCAGGATCAGATTTTGTAAATACAACTGTTTATTTGTGGTTAAAGAGCGGATTTTTAAATGGCAGAGCACGTGTAATTTTAATATTTCTTCATGTAAAGTAAAAGTATCTATTACATTGATTAATTTTTAATTCCAAAAATTAATTACGATGTTTACTGTACCTGTAATTGGTTCTGTGTTACATAAACAAATGTATAATCCATCTGTTAAAGCAGTTGGTTCTCTTGTTAATAAATAGACACAAATACATCATTCAGACATACTTTAAATCTCTCTCAATTCATCTTTTGATTGTGGTTTCCAAGAACTACATAAATAATTTACGAGAGACGGATATTGAATCAAAAATTTTCAGAAACGGTAGGTAATACCTTATAGTAAATAAATAAACCAGCAACATCTGGAAATAGAGAGGAACAACAGCGTAATACAATCAAAATAAACGAAAGTGGGCTCCTTCCCCAAATATATTACGAAAACAGCGATGAATTTGATAGTCTCTATTTATCGAAACCCTTACCAATAAGATGTTTATTTAACTCGCCAATTGAAACAAACTTACCAACCCTAACTTTGGGATTGAAACAACGGCTACCGGCATTTTAACGCAATTACACATTTGTATTTCCTCACAACTTTTCTTTGTTCATCCCCTAGCTATATTAAAAATGTTTGATTAAATATACAATAAATACAAAGCGACTCTAAACATTGTGCTGATAAATAAATTTTAGATTAAACGTACATTCATTCCCGTGGGATTAAACTCGGTCCGACTCGGACCGAATCGCACGAACAGTACGTACCTACCGGCTGCGGTTAATTTAATGTCGCTATTCTGACTCTGGTATGCTTTATGAGCATAAAGTGAGAGATCATAAAACATTCCAGCTCCAACAAAACTCCTGTCGGATGTTCCAGATATTTGTTTAATACTATCTTTTATGAATGTGGCGTCCGTCATTTAAATCTCTTTTATTTCGCCCTCGGAATAAACGCTATGTCCGAACCGGCCGCCCGTTTATTCCGAACGAGTGAATCATTCATGTGCATAAATGTACGGGTTTGTAGACATAATGGAATAAAGCCGTAGTTTGTCCGGGCGGGTATCGAACTGGTGTTTATCACGGTATTAGTGCTTCCTGAACCACTATTAAAATGTCATTAGAGCGCCATTTTGGTTGTTATCGAAGCACTTCTCATGTTTAATGTTGTCAACAAGAAACACATTAAAATACACCTTAATATGTGAGTAATTATAGACTGTTTGTATGAAATATTTATCCTAAGGCATTTCTACGAATATTTTCTTAATTGCAAAAAAAAATATGTTTAGCATTTAATTTCTCGATAAGTTTATACGTCACTTATAATCATGGTCAGGACGGCACGCAAAATTGGTTGTGTTCTTGAGCTTTCGTAAGAATGCACCAAATTCAAAATAAATAAAGTAAGTAACGTTTTAGTCTAATGAAAGATCTGAAATGCAAACAGAAATATTATGTGCACATAATACTGATTAGATGCAACGCGATCTAAGAGCAAACCCGACGTGTTTGAATTAGTGATGAAGGCTAGGTATGTTACATGAGCCGCCATCAAATGAGTGTTTACATCGTGTATTTCAACGATGTTATCGCTAATGAACATATCTAATTACATTGCTACGAACGACTATGGCTCGAAAACAAGTCATATTTTAATGCGGAATAAAATATAAGCAGCCTTTTTTAAACGATTGTGAATTCTGATCGTCGTATAAAGGCAACCGATTCGGAGGTAATGATTGTCTTTGCTTTTTGAATGAGCCATAGAGCTCATTGAAAAAAAAAACAAATGTACTCCGCGACGATTCAGAGACGACTTTAAATGTCATCAAATTTTACGTTCACGTTTTTATACAGATATCCTTTTATTTGCAGATCATCATGCCTTGGAGGTATTCCCGGCAAAGCTCTGAAAATATACTGAATAGAGAGAGAATAACAACAACAACAACAACAACAGCCCATAACGTCCACTGCTGGACATAAGCCTCTCCCATGATGGGAGGAATTTGCCGTAATCTCCACGCTTGGCAGGCGGATTGGAGATCGCAGTGATAAAAGACTAACAGAAAACGCTGCTGCCCATTCTCTGGTCTACGGAGGCGCAAGGTGTTCTGCCTCGGACATTAGTCGCCATAGACATTATACGACACCCGTGAGTGTAGTGGGTTGGTTCTATTCTACTCTGCCGGCTACCACACGGCATAGAGAGAGAATATCTAGACATATTTGTAAAACAGCACACTATTCGTGATTGCGAAGACACAACATTAGGTCGGTGTTACATTTACATACATACATGAATAAAGGCTAGCACAGACGAGCTCCCTTTTACGACGAAGGCAATGTGCTCGCGACCTCAAATTCAAAGGATGTCGTATGACCATTTCCTGATGGGAGTAAGCTCTCATCTCAGGGGCTATATCGACGTATTTTTCGCATTTCCACTGTAGGGGCATACAATACGTATACCGGATGTCAACGCTTTTTTCTTTGCGTGTGATAAAAGCTTTACTGGCTGGACATATTTCTCTTTGTTTCTTTGGGTACCCAAGTGACTTAATATTTTTTGTATGGGGATTATAATAGAATATTTCTTATTAGTTACCATTTCCTCATTGTACTAAGGAATGTAAACTAGAATAAACCGGAAATATACCTTAGTGTATGCAAAATAAAGCACCTATGTAAGACTGAAAATCCTAATTAGGTTCCAAAGTAAAACATTGATCTTTTGCACATGCTCCAATAAAGAATAAATAACCCTGAACTCTTGTATTAAGCCTTCAATATATCTTCTTATACGGGGCTTAAAGTAATCTTGGCTAAGTGTGATATATTATTTGGAAAACAAACTCGCACGCATCCCGAGGCTCAGGATTTCAAGTAAATCCCCTTGAAGAAAAGAGAACAAGACTTTACCATCGGTTGATAAGACTGCTTTTTTTTTATTTTTTCGAGTATACAGAATAAAGTTTTGGTACGTTTTAGTATAATAGAATTTGGGGTAAGTTAACTCCATTGGTGTTTTGGTAGGGTCGGTTGTGAATTTAGGTCTATTCTCAGGTTAGGTTGGAAGCTAATGGATGTGATTGTGGGTGTTTTGTTGATTAGGTAAAGATTCTAAATAGACCCAGTAAAGTAGGTAACTTAACTTAAAGTCGATTGAAAAGATTTTTATGAATCGGAAAGCATTGAATAAGGAAGTTTTTTACAGCATTTTTTTAAGGATCTTTATCGTGTAATTTCGATAGTAAGAATTTTAATGAACCTACTTTTCTATCAAACACTTAAGCACGTAACGTTATTCCTGTAAACTAAACCAATAAACTCTAAGTATTATGAGTTAATTAAAAAGCGCATTTATTAGTCCTCGTGTGCACGCGTGGTAATGGCTTGTGTCTCCCTGGGGTAGGAACTAGTCCGTCGTCCTGACTAAGTCTTTATTACCTACTTAATACTTTTGTAATTAGTTTAACAGTAGGCCCTGTTTAGAAAATAATGAAGAAATTATAAAGTGCATGAACGTTTTCAGCACCCCTTGTTTAAGAAACAATTTTTGAAAGTTATCAAAAAAGTCAATTGCAAAATCTAAGTTAAGATATACAATACATGTATTTGGCACAGAATATACACGACATATTCTGCAAGATATACACAAGAGAAACACGAAAAAAACAACATAAATGTATGCCTTACGGCTTCTGCGCCAGATAGGCCCAGTTCACGGAAAAAATATCAGGCAACTAATGTCTAACGCTGGTTTCCATCAAGACCTGGAATAGTGGGGTTTCGAAATTTCAGGTACCTAAAGTAATGATTAATATGACTGCCTCGTCAGTGGTCGCAAGCGCTACTGCTGAGCATGAGGTCCTGGCTTCGATTCCCAGGTGGGGTAAAGTGTTATTGGGTTTTTATTGTGGTGTTACAGCGTCTGTATTTGCGCCCGGTTGATGGCCATAGGCCTGTTCATGGCATGAGATTTAAACATAACTGGTGGTTGTACTCTTAGCAACATCTCTGCTTAACCCTTCGGGTATACAGGCATAATTGGGTTTTTGCAAAAATATTTCACGTGCGAAAATAAAACAACGGTTTATAAAAAATACCCCACAATACTCCCCACTTTGATGAGAAAATGTTGCCAACAGACAACAATTCCTCAACATTACAAGATACTCTATAAAAAAGTCAATACCAGAAGCAAGTTCAAACACTTGACAAAGAGATTCTCTATCAAAAGATCCTTTGAACGGACCCTCCGTCATTTCCTATAAACTTCCCTATACATTTAGTTTATAATATGTATTTGCTAACACACGGTTTTACATAACAAAACAACACGCTTGTATATAACTGTAGGTTTATGCATGGTCATCGAAACTAAAGGTGTATGCAAAATTTCAGCTCAATCGGTAGGGGTCAACTGCTATAAAAATTCAATTGAAGGATTTGACACAAACAAAAATACAAACATTGCAAGTAAAAAAGAGTAAATAAAAGCGTGTAAAAACCGTTAAATAGCCTGAGGATAGAACTTCAAACCGATCAATATACGCCTAGGAAAAGTGAAAATCAAAGTAAATTCAAAACGACTTTCAAAAGGAGTGACAGAAGCTTTACAGTGTTTAATGTCAATTGTGTCAAACACTTTTTGACATTTATGTCATCGTTGTCGTCACTCTTATAAATAGGGTAGATGACAAAAAAATAATTAATCCGTCAGAAAGATTTCCAAAAAATATTGGACACATTTTTTTATTTTTTCACGTAAACAAAAAATGAAGATGACACAGTGCGTCGAAAACTCGTGTGACGTCACATTTGAGTACATGTTTTACTCAAATGTGACGTCACAAGCCCTCACTCGTGATCTTTCACACGTTTTATATTCGTCAATTTTCATTATAAAAAAAAATGTACATTATGGTACAAGTGTGTAATGTTGGTGATTACCGCAGAGGCGCGATTGAGGTCTTATGAGAGCCGAGGACGGTGTTCATCAATACACGTGTGTCATACGACGTTTTTCAACACACTTGTAAAGAAAATAATACAAAAAAATCATTTAGATAATAGATATTTGTCCTTGGAGTTTTCAGGTAGTAAACTTTCCATAACGTTAAGGACTTCACATCTTATATCGGGCGGTGTACAACATAAAATCATTTTCTTCATAACTAGTACTTGTAGACATTTTTTATTCATAAATAACTGTAATTTCAACAGTGAAAACGAGTAATGAAAAGTTTTTCCGCAATGGCGGGAAAATTTAATCAGTTTTCCTATGCGCGCGCATCTAACAATGGCGATCGGCCATAGACTAAAATAATGAGGTTTGTTTTTTTGGCTTTTCGCGGATAGCGAATCCACGTACAAAATGGGGAATTCAAAGTTTTCTTTATTACAGAGAAAACAAAAGTTACATTTCAGTGAAATGAGCAAGCAATAGGTACATTAATTTATTTGTACTATTGAACACGATTTTTTTTATATATAAACTTTTGTAGGAACAAAGCAACAAGCACCTCAACCAAAAAAAAAACCATATAACTCACTTTTGAATAATTGTAATCAAAAAGTCACAGTTTGATTACAGGTGTCATTATGTGCCTAATTGCGGTGAAATTAGAGCCATTTTATGAGCAAGTGTGTTGAAAACAATATTTTCCAATTTTTTTTTCCAATAATTTTTGATAATCTAACTGACCGACTAAATAGAATCATATTTTTTTAATTCAGTCACCATCCCTATTATATACCAACCAACAAGTCAGTAAGCCTCCATATTTACTTTATTTATATTTGCCTACACACGTTTACATTACATTACATTCTGTGGTCTATAACAATGCTGACTGCGTTGAATTTAAAGTAGCACTTTCCATTTTATGTCCTCTTTGCTCGACTAGTTTTAAGAACAGAGATTTTGCAATGGAAATGGCTGGATTAAGGTTATAAAGTAAATGGGGATTTTGGCAAGATTTCAATTGAAGAAAATGATTTCTTTAGCGAAGTTTCTAGGCTCAACATTATTTCTAAGCGTGCGATAAACCACACGCCAGAGCTAAAACAAGAAATACGAAAATCGCTCTTACTGCTACGACATAAATATTCTTTAGAAAGTTATCAATTAATAGCAAAATAATGCCCCGTGCAACTACATAACTCCCATAATGTCTTCGTTATTAAATCCCAGGGTTATCATTGTAAGCAAACCATTTGAGTTTAACTTATTGCGTTACCTGCGTGCAGTAAAACGTTTTATAGCTGGAATTACGACCTCCTTAAGCACCCTTTACTATTTATCTCAGAATACTACATGACTGGCCTTATATGGCCATATATCAACGTCAACAATAAATGTTTAATCAATTAATTAACAGATGTCTGCGTTTTAGAAAAGTGGGTGTCAGCCAGACGTAGTTTATTTTATAATTAAATCAATATTACGGTTTGAAATTAAATTTCTAGGAGGTATAAATAATTATAGTTGAAGCCCAAGGTTCTAACATCAAACGGCAAATTAAAGTCTATTAAAGTCATCAATAAAATATGTCGTCAACAGTTACGTGGAAAACTTTATACATTTTTCCAACAAAAATAAAACATAAACCTCAATTAATTTATTTTTAGATCACACAGTAATAATAGACACATCAACAGATGTTTGGAGTTAACTTTGAAAAATGACATTCTTAACGTGAGTGCGATCAAAGGCGAGAAGCGAAATTCAGGCCATAAATATGAATAACTCTGAGCAACTTCACACGCGAGGATTCACAAAATATGCGAACATGTCGCGTTTCCAAACAAATTTATATCATGGCTCCTTGTACTTTCAGCAATATTTATAACAGCCCATTCTTCTTTATTTCGAAGGGCACTATATCAAAACATTTATTTTGAAGAGAAACGGCACTTTTGGAACCCTAAGCATAACGAGAACAAACATTTGCGTAAACATGATTAAAACCAGCGAATATGTATGAGGTGACTTATAGATGTCGGGGCTTTGGGAGTGGGTGCGCCATGGATGGATGGTAATGGAACCGTGTGGCCTGTCCCTCTGTTTGTACACACAATACGCAAATATGTGGCCAGTGCTAATTGAACGTGCATGTGTTTTGTGGATCTACTATCTTTGACCTACATCTTTCATAGGTTTCTATTTAGGTCTGATGGTAAAAAAGCCGGGAAAATGAATGAAAAGTGATATTTTCCGTGTATAGGTGCCGCCATGTGGACTTTATAGCAACACCAGGAAAATATGCGGTGTCGCTTTTATCTGATGTGAGCAGATAAAGGCGATACACGAAAGGGTATTTATTTTTCCGGATATTCAGGGTTAAGAATTGGGTCATCATCATCATTTTAGTCCGGAATCACCTGTTTTTACTACACTTCCCTGTTCTGTGGGTATTTTGACATAACATGTTTTTGAACTTCTCACTTTTTTCAGTGAATTTTGTCTCAAGTCAGGCCATAAGCATACACTATTCCTATTAAAAGTTAACCTTTTCAACGGTTGAGTACTTTTTCTACTGCAACAATGCACTGCAGGCTTTCAAAAGTCAATTATACTCGCTCAGAAGTTTAACTGAAGAAAAGTTTTGCGTCACGAAAAAAGTAGGAAAACTTTGTTCTTTAATGGACAAGAACTGTTTTTAAACGTTTTTAAATTTAACTTTAATATGTTTGAACAATTCTTACTTTCATTAATCACTACATATTATAAAACAAAGTCCCCTGCTGTCTGTCTGTCCCTATGTATACTTAAATCTTTTTTTATTTATTTTTATTTAATAAAACTTTATGTACATAATGTACAAAGGCGGTCTTAATGCCTTGGGCATTTTCTACCAGCCTACCTTAGGGTGATGCATACAAAACAGTAGGTGCAATAGTACTTACAGAATTTTTCAGAATAAAATATAAAAATAAAAACATATATACATATTTACAACAAAATATACAAAGTGAAGAAAGATAAATAAAAAAACGGATAAAAATAACAAATCAATTGTGGGACGAGTCTGCCAACTTCTTAAGTAGGTGTTCGCGAGCTTTAACCTTAAACCGCGAGCTTTTACCTTATTTTCCTTTTTCTTTAAGTATCTATGTAGTATATCAACTATCTGGTGTCCGCGACACAAGCCTCGTTGCTTAGATGGCGCTGTGTGTAATGTCCAGCGATATAATATATTTTATTTATTTATTTTAAGGTTTTAGTATATAATTTGCGGGCGGGCGAAGCC
Source organism: Xestia sexstrigata (assembly GCA_941918905.2). NCBI lineage: Eukaryota > Metazoa > Arthropoda > Insecta > Lepidoptera > Noctuidae > Xestia > Xestia sexstrigata. The sequence goes on along the minus strand of OW799213.2, from coordinate 9,145,157 downwards.
GCGGGCATCAGCTTGTAAATGATAAATTGATGTATATTTTGCAAATAGGTTTTTACAAACACTTTTACAAGTCATTTGTTTTTAAACTAGATGGGGCCGGTGTTCCGTACCTGACTACTCTGAGAAGAAACAGACGAAACAAACTCAGAGGTCACAGTCTTTTAAAGTCCATACATAATCTTGCTCCACTGACATGAGGATTATGCAGATTAGTGTCTGAGATGGTCTTTTGAAGAAAGAACCACACAGGTTTGGTTGGACCTGTCCAGTCAGTGCAAGCATTTGTCAGTTATCGTGTAGATTGAGTTATAACTCAAGGATTTATATCATTTTCATTTGTTTGGTTACTTGGAATATTTTCGATAATTCTGAAAACACGTGGCTAACCCAACGTTGTGATCTCTGATTAAGATTAGCTTTAATTCTAAATCACATTTAAACCAAATGCATCTCTACTCACCGTGAGGTAAGTTTTAAGTACGATTGTGGATGGGTCTAACATTAAAGGAAGACCAAAAAAAACGATAGATGGACTGTATGAAGAATTATATGGTAAGAAAGTGTCTGATGAACAGTATCATTTTTTTTTTATTACTATATGGGCCTGCTCTTGACCTCGATCACGCCTGATGGAAAGCGATGGATAAGATATATGATGGAACGAGCGTGCCCAGGAGACGCCTGTTCACTCTTGAAGGCAGGCGGGTTAAATGTGGGTGGGAACACAGACGCAGGCAGAGAGTTCCAGACTTTGGCTGTGCGCATAATAAAAGTGGAGGAGAAGCGCTTAGTACGACACGTCGGGATATCAACCAAGTGCGGATGGTACGCCGCAGTACGTCTGCTAGTCCAGTGGTGCTAGTGGTAATAGAGAAGTATGGAAGAAGAAGACATGCTGTGCTGACCCCAAATAAATTGGGATAAGGGCAAGAAAATGATGACTTCTCTTCTCAATGGGGGTAGGCAGAATTTACAGATAGAATGCCACATGCTACGGTCCTTACAAACAAAAATCATATATTTTGGCTTTGAAGGATGTAAGGAAGTCATATTAAATACAGCTATTACTCTCTCACTTCCCAAAATATGCTTTCAGTATCTAAATGCAACGTTAAATAAACATAATTATTATTCCACATGCACACTACACATCAAAACAGATAGTTTCAACATTGTGCCGGATTCGACTGTCCGTTTCATAAAGCCGTACCAGAGGGACCTACTTAATTAGCGACGTCTGAAATCGCAACCACTGTTATATTCCCGAAGGAAATGCCGTAAGTGACGCTATCTCACTTGTCATTTTAGTAGGAATTAGTTTAGTACAGCTGCGCACTAAAGGGTGAGTGATGCTGTTAGTATGTGCATTTATTGCTTCTGGTAGGGTACAACTAGAATAGAAACTTTACCTGCCTAACGTTTACCTAGGTAATGGGGTTATTTTGCAAGCATGTATCATTACCAGGAGGAGCTCGTGGCTAAATAATAACAGCCGTTCGGGTCGATCTTTAGGTTAAGATCGACCCGAACATACCGAGTTTCTTCAGTGCCTCGAAAAGCACGTTAAGCCGTTGGTCCCGGCTGTCATTTCATCATCTTTGACAGTCGTTGCTGGTAGTCAGTGGCCCAAAAATCTGACGACCGGTCTTACCAAGGGGTATCGTATTACAACTGGGTTGTGGAGGCCAGATAGGCAGTCGCTCCATGTAAAATACTGGTATTCAGCTGCATCCGGTTATACTAGAAGCCGACCCCGCCAGAGATTGGACTGGTGGAATTTATTCGCCTAAACTGTAAGGAAGTTAGTAACAATACCTCCGTTTAAAATACCATTATATCACGCCTGTAATTCCCGAAGGATTAGGCAACGATGTTTTTTAATCAAATTAAGATGGTGGATTTCGACGTCAACAATTTGCCTCACAATTTTTTTTTAAGTGAAAACCAAACTTTTACAATGCCTACGTATGATTTACAAATATGATTGATGGTGATAAAAATAACAAACCTATACAAACAAAATAAAGATGCATGCAGAGAGAGGTCCCAAATTGTCTTTACATCCCCCTTACACTAACAGATCAAGAGTTTCCCCTGAAGCGGGCACTAAAACAATATTTATATTTGACTTGCCCGCTTTAACATATATGTAAGTACTAACATAATACTATAAAACTGAAACAAGAACGATGAGATTTATTTAGCATATAAATCAAATCAAATCAAATCATTTGTCAGAACATGGTCGGTATGTATATTACATGGTCTTGAGTTTATTTAGATTGTGTCTTCACATTCTACCACATGGGCGTACAAATGTTATTATGTTACATTAGTAATCAATAATATAAATAATAATATTTAAAATTCAAAAAGGAATGTCAGTTACAAATGAAAAAATATAAAAAATAATATGTGGAAAAAAAATATATAATTTAGAATAATATAGTTCAAATACTTGGATGTAACATAACATAACATCACGCCTGTAATCCCCGAAGGGTTAGGTAGAGGTGTACCTAATAGCAGTTACATCCACATTTTGCCAGTTATGTTTATTTCCCATGTAATAGGGGTGAGCCTATTGACATCAACTGGGCACAAATCCAGACTGCGTGGCTGCTACAAAAAGCTTCCTGTTGGAAAAAACTCATTGACACCTTGCCCGACCCGAATTAGCTCAACGAGATAGATACAAAATTAAATGTTTATTATTCAACTGGCAATCCATATAACAATGTTAAAATGATTATGTATAAAATACAAATACACATAGAGTGGCTATCTAACACGTCTATCATCACGTTTTGTCGCTGGACAAGTAAATAATAATGGTAAGTCGTTCACTTAGTGAATGCTTGCCACAATGACCACTCAATGTAAATCATGTTGTAGCAATTGTATTTACATAAAGATACCTAGTATTTACCCACCTAATATTACAATCCACGAACCCATACAATGCTTGCATGACGTATTAGGGAAGGAACCACTCTTGTCGACGCTAAATCAGCTTGAGCCAATGTCTTATCACATTTATTACTCTTCTTTATTCGCTTTCTATTAAAAAAATCTCAGAACTCTGGAAATCATAGGTTACATTAGTAATCCTTGCACATATTCCGAAAGCGCAAACGACAAAATATATAATAGTATGTTATGTACGACGTAGGATCAGAACAAAGGTCAACAACGCTCAATTTATTCTAGAGCAAGTACGAGTGACGTCACTGCACGAACTGCGAAAGCAACGCGTTTAGGATTAAGTAAGCTTCTCAGCATAAGCTTAGGGATCTTCCTAATACACTGGCCTCCAAAAATAAGTATCGCACTTTTAAAATTGCAATAACTTTTTAAGTACGCAAGATATACTTTCGAAACAAAAAGACCTCGAAAAACCGGCCAAGAGCGTGTCGGGCCACGCTCAGTGTAGGGTTCCGTAGTTTCCCGTCCGTCACAATAAGTGTTCCCACTTATGAGTTTAAAGGTGGGTATCCATTATGTTCGCGCTCCGGCAGCGCTCCGCGCTCCTGCAACTGCTCCCGGTAGTGGGTACGTGCGCGAACACGGAGCGTGCAACATTGCACGCTCCGCGGCAGGCGCTCCGACTTGTGACGGTTTTTAGCGCGAACACAAAGGGGAGCGAAGTGTGTCAAAGGGGAGCGCATGTAGAAGTGCGCGCGACGTATCCATTGGAGCAGTTGCAGGAGCGCGGAGCGCTGCAGGAGCGCGAACATAGTGGTAACCCAACTTAAAAAAGAAATATGTAAACGAAGTTAAAAAAAAATGCTTGCATATACGAATATACTACAAACTTAGTCCAGAAATTATTTTGTACAACTTTTTGTCTTTTTTGTACAAAAACTGTTGTTTCCATCAAGTTCAAAATGATTTTCCTAGAAAGTCCTTATAAAGTTCTACTTTTCAGTTTTTTTTCATATTTTCTAAACTTATGGTTCAAAAGTTAGAGGGGGGACACATTGTTTTTTACTTTTGGAGCGATTATTTCCGAAATTATTGACATTATCAAAAAATTATTTTAGAAAACCCTATTAATTTTTAAATACCTTTCCAACAATATATCACACGTTAGGGTTGAAATTAAAAAAAAAATCACTGCCCACTTTACATATGGGGGGCTACCCTAATAAAACATTTATTTCCAATTTTTATTTTACCACTTTGTCGGCGTGATTGATATACATATTGGTACCAAATTTCAGCTTTCTAGTGAACAGTACAGAGATTAAGCGAGGACGGACAGACGGACGGACGGACGGACAGACATGGCGAAACTATAAGGGTTCCTAGTTGACTACGGAACCCTAAAAAGAGTTTAATTTTGTACATAAAAACTAATAAAGCTGATAAAAATTTATATGAAACGTTTTTTATTTTACATCTCTAAGTCTATAGTCTATAGTCTAGAAAAAAATGAAATTTTTAAAAGTGTAGCCAGTGTATTTAGAAGCCTAGGGACTCACTAAATCGAGTAGAATATTTAGAACACCAATTGACGACAAGAAGCAAAGCATCACCTTTGTCAAGGAGTGGGACAGACCAAGATTAAATTAAAAATAATAATTAATAAATAAAACCACATTAATGTATCATCACACCTGTAATGCCCGAAGGTTAGGCAGAGGTGCACCTTACCAATATAATCCCCATATTTCGCCAGTTGGCGCCAGGGGCGAGCTTATTGCTAACAACCGGGCACAAATCCAGACTCCGTGGCTGCTACTGAAAAATTCATGATGGAAACACCCAATATCACTTTGCCCGGCCCGGGGATCGAACCCAGGACCTCATACTAAGCAGTCGCGCTTCCGACCTTTAGACCAACGAGGTAATTTAATTTTGTGTTAGCATCACAATCAAATCACATGTGCATATATCCCTAGATACTTTCATAATGACATCGTTCACTTTTCAAATCTGAAAAAGTGAAAACCTATCCAACTGGCAAGAACTCAATTCTTGTATCAACAGAAACATTCAGTTGTCACGGCACCTTCCAACAAATATACTTGTTTCCTCCCCAGTTCCTCCATGATATTGTGAAAGGTAATCTGCGTGATTTACACGGCACATCGAACCGCCGCGGGATGGCGGGATAGCGGGATGGCGAGAGTGTGAGCTCGATTGATGGCGTGTGTTTGACTACAATCACATCTCGTTTAGTTGACGACTGTCGACTGCCTTTATAAACCTTTGTTGATATCGGTTAAGAAAATATTGAAAAAGTCGGTTAGGATGGTTGTGATAACGCGTCTAGACGGTTTGTTCATTCTTAAGTCGATGTGAATAGAATTTAAAACTGCTTAAAGCGTAGAAAAACTGTAAACCTTGATTTTCCGTGTAACCGAGGCCTATAAATCTATAAGGGGTAGCATGAGATACTTTCAAAAATATGGTCTCTCTCTATCACGTTTTCTGCACTTGTTAAATGATTATTATAGATTTGTATGTGATTTATGTATGTATTGTATATTGATATGTAATTGGTACACCACACCACCACAGACTACTTGCAGTATTCTCCCTCTTCCTGTAATCCATACAAAGGTTTCTCGAAAAGATCGCTAATTGTGTCCCCTATGTGAAATGTTTTCTTCTAAAAATATTACTTTTATGGTGTACATAATAAAGAATATATTCAATCTATTCTATTCACTTGGTCAAATCGTACGCTATTTTCTACGGAGAGAAAGTGGCATTTCCTCCACCACGTCTATAATGTCTTAAAGCTATTCAAGAGTTCAAAAATACCCCCTGCATAAATAAAACGTTCAATAAAAGAATATCAATTCATGGATATAGCTCCCTATGATTGATTGCACAGTCAACTTTTTTATTTTCATTTCATGATCTATAAAATATTTTCCGTGTCTGGAAAAAATACTTATAACCGGAAATTGGTCAAACAATAGGTATTAGTTAATTTTTTCTTGTAACTACCTCCATGTTGTACATGGACGACGTAGTTTAGTGTTTTTGTTTTATTTTATTCTAGTTAAAAGAATAATTTAAATTAAAGACATTAAAAGTATTTACGAAAAAGTATTTATAATTTTGTACGAAGGTAGAAAAGTACAAAAAAGTATTTATAATTTTGTACGAAAGTAGTTCAATTTCTTACAAATGTTGATCTTAATTATCTAAATACACAACATTTTATGTATAACCTTATTTAGTTCACTTAAAATACACCTCCCTTTGCGTGAAAAGTTTCAAGAAACGCTCTTTGATATCGTAGGATACGACTTGTAAGATAAACGAGCATTATGACGTGACTGATAAACACACTTCCAAAGTTTACATTAGTAAAATGAAAACCAAATATTTAATACCTATATCAATATATCAACAAAATATATTACCTACTACTTATAAATATCAGCTGATAGTTAACGTCACACCATAGGGCTCCAAATATTGTAGATATCTTCATCTGCCTAGCCTTTTCCCAACTACGAGTAGTTGGAGTTGGCTTCCAGTCTAACCAGATGTAGCTGAATACCAGTATTATACTTGAAGTGACTGCCTAATATCTGACCTCCACAACCCAGTTAGCACTGGGTAAGACCCCTTTGTAAGACTGGTTGTCAGACGTTTGGGCCACTGACTACCTGTAACGACTGTCAAAGATCTACTAATGACTGGCAGGACGAACGGCTTAACGTGCTTTCCGAGGTACGGAGGAAACTCGGTATATAATGGGTGGTCACCCATCCATGCACCAACCTACGCAAGCACGGCGTAACCTAAAGAGCGACCTAAGAGGCTGTTGTTATTTAGCCCCAAGGTATATTGGTAATTGTAAACATGGCGTGAATTAAACTTCTATCAAAGCTGTACTCGTCGCACTTACGTGTATCTTAAACGTAATGAACGACGAAATTAACAAAATCCCGAGTAATCCCTGGTTAAGCGACACTCTGTAAAGGATTAAATATATCTGCGCGCGAATAGATTAACATAAGTGAGGGATGGCGGTCCCAGTGTATATAGGCCTTATTGTGATGGAGACCGCGTTTACATAGCTGACGAACGACTTAATGCCATCGGGGTTTTAAAGACCTGAAAAACTTTTAAGCAATAGAAAATTATTTTAATTAAACAGTAGCTATGCTTTAGTTTTTCATTTGAATTTAAATGGTGCATTCGAGAGGTAGAAACGGCAGTAAAATACTTTTTACTGTCTAACTTATTTCCAACTGCGATTCTTAGACTCCGCAAGCTTAAAAGCTACTTTTCACATATTTTCTCTTTCATTACCATTTCAGCACGCAAAATAATATGGTAATACGACCTACTTACAATAAAACTTGGAAGACATGAACTCTTTTCGAACAAACGACATGAAAATAACAATCGAGAGCCGTAACTCAATTGTCAAACTTGTTGGAAGGAAAAATAGGAAAATATCTGTATTGGGTCCGTTTTGCATTGAATTTTCACTTGGGAAATGTTCAGCGGTGTGGGGAGCCGGATTCCGGGGCGGTCATACGTGGAATGAAATTTTTGGTACATTGTCGGTGTCACATCCATGACATGGCGTGCTAGATATTTTCGCCTATGACGGCCCAAAAGTTAATTAGAATTTAAATAACCTTTCGTACTTTTGCTGGAGATAGTTTTAATTCGGTTTGAAATAACGTTTGAAGAATAATGGATCTGTCACGATTGCAATAAGAACTATCAAAGCTAAACTTAAATAGTCCTCAATCTACTCCTAAAGTGACTCCAGTTCTTTCGTGCCTCTAGAACTTCTCAGTTTAATACATAATCGAGTTGTCTCAATATGTATGAAGCAAGATGTATGAGTTTAAACGTCTCGTCGTGAAACTTCGCCGGGAGCGAGAAGCGCGCTTTATTACAATTAAAAGTCAGTCACCGTGCATTCAAGATGGCGACGGCTCATTTAATACATAAGTTAGTTTAATTAGCACATTTAAGTTTCTCTACCACACTAAAAGCTTCATAAAATGTGATGTTACGCAGATGTGAGTTGGAATACAAATTGTTGAAACAATTAGGCGTTTATGGGCAAATTATATTTATGTGTAAAAATGCTTAAATAATTGCAAGGAATGGAAAAGTGTGTAGCTTAATAATTCAGTTCAAAACGATTAAATGATTTAAAAACTTTTCTCATTTCGAAGTAAATTAATGATTACGGTACGAAATAGTTTCGTAGTCTACATAAACAAGCTATTACATATGAAAACTACTTCGTAACTCGAACGTAACGAATGCAATTCCATTTCAGCTAATAACGTTATTGAAACTCTGAAACTGTATTCCACTCCGCGTCAAAGTTATATGACTGTCGCACGTAAACTTGACTGAACTAGCCAACCGACCATTACTTACCAAACTACCGCCAAACTTGAACCTAATTAACAAAACGTTCACTCATCTACGTTTGGCATGAAGGGACTCAGGTCCCTCGGGTCCTCAGGTTCAACGACCTTTTGTGATGACTTCAGGTACCTCGTACATCCATCGTGGGCCTCAAGGATTAACCGACGATAATACCCTAAGCATGACTACGACCCATCCTAATTCACATAGATCGTTGTAACTTAGCAAGTTGAAGTAGGAAACTCGGTCAAGTGGTTCCATCTTGCAACCAAGACTCGTTGCTTAGCGGTGCCCTAATGGACTTACTTAGATATTTTAGCTTCCAAATTGACGTTATAGCAAATGAACTTTGTTTTAAAGGAAAACAAATTGGTGCGAAAATAGTTTTATTTGGGGAATGGCATCTCTCAGGTCGACCTAGGAGGTTGTCGTCTGAACCGGAATATCCTGTGGGTGCCTTGAGTGTAAAGCCTCCAACCAGATGCAAAAAACTGAAAAACTAAGCGACTACTCGCTAAGGGCTTAAGAAAACCTTGCATGTGATTGTTATGGTTTAATCCGTTGAGCAACAAAGGCTCAACAAAAAGAATCAATAAATTATCGGCTTACCTGCTAATTACCTGTCCTTGTCAATATGATGACTTTATCACTCCTATTATTGCATATCAAAGGCCAATCATTACACCTCCAACTACATACCTGTAACAAGAAAAACAAACAAAATTAACACAATTATCACGAATCACAATTATCTTGTACAAGCGAGAAAAATGGCGGCATAATTTTTCAATGCCATTCAAAGAACACTTAAAGTAAACGACTTGTAAATGAGTAAAAATTAATTAGTTTGTTTTCGGCCACGGTCCGTTGGGTGTGACGTCAAAAGAAAAAAAAGATAATTGGTGGAAAAAGAAAACGGGGAAAGATTAGATTGATGTTGTTAGCCATTAGTGGATACTTAATTGTTTCACGCGTTTCTCTGGAAAAAAGAAAAACTTATGAGTAGAGTGGAGAGTAGTGTCTGTGATTACAAATAATGAAGTGATTGATTACGGAGATGTGTTATTCTCTTTGTTGGCAGATGTCGGCAGCAGTGCAACGTGTTAAGGAGTTACTGTCCTATACGCCAGGATTATTGCAAAATCTAGTTGGTATTATTGAAATAATAAAAAATATAAATATGTACATTTATATTTATTTAAAAATATACATACTTACTCAAATTGAGATTTAGGTAAGTAGGCAAGTTATGTCTATGTGCATTTACATTTTTATTATAACTTTCTTTTAGTGTTTTTTTCTTCATGCAACCTGCAAGAAATGAACACTATTTGGTGTTTAACACTCCACAATTAATTTGTTTTTAACTGAGTTTTAACTCGCGTACATTGTAGCTGAAGCTTTATTTAGAAAGTCACGTAAATATTAATATTAATAAAAGATTGTACTTTCAACTTTGCAAAAATACACTTAGGTACCTATTTTACTTATTTTTAATTTTACGCTCTAAATAACCAAGACAGTAGGTACTAGTAAAACTTCTTCATGCGAATCTTAATGTTTACTTTGTACTAAGAAGTCTCTTGTCATTAGTGTCTCGTTGGGCAAAATTGAAGCATTTTTCATACAAATTAAATTAAGCAAAGTTTCTTTTTGGGGCGACATCCAGTAAATTTTACTAGGGGAAGGGACGGTATGAAAAATGTCTCGTTGGTCGTTGGTAACTTGTTTCATGGTTGAGAGCCAGTAGAACCCTAGGGATCAGTCACCGTTGCGAGCATTGGGTGAGAAATAGAACAGTGAATTCGGAAACAGGAATACACAGGCCTGCCAATAGAATGCCTTTGATAGCAAATCGAGAGAATTCAGACTGAGGAAGTGAAGTATTTTGCCTCCGAGTACGTATACGCCATTTTGCTCTGCTCATTCCGTTTGATTCGAATCTTGGCACTAGGAAAACAGATAACTAGGCGGTCTTGAGGATAATTCTAAAATAGTCACATTCGCGCCTAATAAATAGTAACAGGTGGTTTTATACGCTTTGATCGCAATTTAGCACGTATTTATATTTAGGTTTTCTTAGTAATAACGTGAAATGTTGTGTTTTTTTCGAAAGATTTTCATTTAATTTCAACCTTTTTGCATCTGGCGTTCCCTACTTTTCGTAATGGAAATTCGGCCATATCGTTGGGGATTTCCACTGAATTATGACTTACATTCAATTGGAAAAAGAATTAACTTTATCATTACCCCGAGGCTATACAGGGCGTCCCACGGATGTGCCACATGGAGGGAAAGTACCTTAAATATTGTAGATGGAACATTTTACTGAAAGAAGACATTATTTGAATTAAAAAAACAATTTAAACTGCATTCATAGATATTTAAATAATTATGGATGAACCGGGAATCTAACCCGTTACACGAGAAAAATAATCACCCTGTAGCTTTATCATACCGATCGAAAGGCTTCATCATAAGAAATATTTTTTGCTAAACAACATAGTGTCAGAAATAAAAGGAAGACCATGAATATTAACATTTTTAATACAAAATTGATCAATTTATTAAATGCTCAAAATGAGTCCCTTCTAACCCCCAAATAAGTATGAAAGTGTCCACGAGCTACAAGCATAAGTTAGACGTATTATTCTAAATATCCACCACAAGATTAAAAAATCGACAGGGAGCGAAATAATCAAAAGAGTGCGACTTTGTATTCAATAGGAAGGGACTCAATTTGTCTCATTTTTTTTTTTTAATTCATGGCCTTCCTCTTACTTCTGACACTATGTTATTTGGAAAAAAATAATCCTTATGATGAAGCCTTTCGATCGGTATGATAAAGCTACATTACACACACAGCTGATTATTTTTCTGGTGTAACGGGTTCGATTCCCGGTTCAACCATAATTATTTAAATATCTATGAATGCAGTTTAAATTGATTTTTAAATTCAAATAATGTCTTCTTTCAGTAAAATGTTCCAAAATGTTCCATCTACAATTTTCAAGGTACTTTCCCTCCATGTGGCATATCCGTGGGACGCCCTGTATATACCCGGTGGATGCTGACACCAAAGATAACGGACATAATAAAATTATAATACGCACCGGCCAACGTTATAGTTAATTACTGCAGCGGCCAGCAACAGAGGCATTGATGGACGAACGTGTAAATGTGGGCCGAGGCGAAGCCGAGGCAGACATAGTCCATCAATAACTATTTGTGGCCAAGGCTTGTATAGTACTTTTCTCAAATAATGCGAGGAAATAAAATCTCTCGCGTTGAAGAGTTCATTTGTTATTTTTCTTCGATAAACCGCTTTGTATTTGCAAGCCAATTCGAAATTTAAATGAACCTTTGGTAAGTTACCTTTTTAGTTGCCATGTTTCAGAGTAAAAGATTGTTCCATTTTTAAATAACACGACGGATATGAGTTTACTACGTTTACTATGTAATTTTTTTGCCGGCCGCTGGTCGCATGTATCAGGTACATGCGACCAGGTATCTGGCCATTACAGCAATTTCGATTTATCTCGAAGGTTGTCAAAATAATGATCAAATTTCCAAGCATGTTTGAGAAAAACATGAATAGTTGAAAATATTATTGGTGAAATATATAATATAGGTGAAAATATTGTTGCCTCCCCTTTTTTTTTTTTTTTTTTTTTTCGGATGGGAAATCATCAAATGACTTCTCCCGCTCTGGGCGGAGCAGGAGGGAGTGTCAGACTTTTACTGACTAAAACCCATCCATGTTCCTTCATCGCCCTTTGTGTTCCGGGGCCACGGTATCTCTTTCGAATAGTCCCGCAACCCCGGCAGGCATCGGTCCTTGCGGACCCCTTCCTTTTTGCTGACTCTCTTTGAGGCGCGCGTGGAACACGAACGCGCCGTCGACACGGCCTGTCGTCATGAGACGGACGGACGGCGAGCTAGCCCATAGCCCACCGTCCACAGGCCCGCGCTTACGGTGGCCGGGGGCCACGTGGTGGCCCCCGACGCCCGGGGCGTCTCCCGCGGCGGCCGGGACGCTGTGAGGTTCTCTCCCTCTCACGTTCCGCCACCTCCTTCTCTAGCATTACTGCTTCGCAGAAGGAGGTGACGGCGTCCCATTCCGTCTCGCTCCGGACCATGGCTTGCACCAGGGCCGGACGCGAGAGGTCGCCGCCGCCAATCGCCGCTTCGAGGACACGGCGGTGCTCCGCCCACGCGGGGCACACCTCCACCGTGTGCTCCACCGTGTCCTCCGGTCGATCCTCGCAGTGGAAACACCCGGGCGTTTCCTCCCGCCCAATTCGGTGCAGGAACCTCCCGAAAACACCGTGTCCGGTGAGGACCTGCGTCAGGCGGAAGGTGAGGACGCCGTGGCGTCTCTCCAGCCACTCCTCAAAGAGGGGACTTATCGCCACTATCGTGGCGTGCCCTGCACGGGGTTGCGACAGTCGCTCTCTCCATGTCGCCATGAGATCCCGCCGGAAGTCTGTCCGCTGAGCGACAATTTGTCGCGGCAGCGGAGTTTCCCCCCGGCGAAGCGCCTCCGCGCGCCATTCATGCAGGCGCGCGAGGACTATCGCCTCCAGATCCCATGGCGGCAATCCGGCAAGGAGGCACGCCGCCTCGCGGGCGATCGTGCGGTACCCACGGGCCAGCCTTACGGCTACCACCTTTTGGGGCGCGTTCAGGTAGTGGGCTGCACGCAGCCTCAAGGAACGCGCCCACACCGGGGCCCCGTAAAGGGCCATGGACCGCACGACTCCCGCGTAGAGCCTCCGGCAGGAGGCGTTCGGCCCCCCCAGGTTGGGCAGGAGCCGCCTGAAGGCAGCCCCAGTCCGTTCCAGTTTGGGGGCCAAACGTCGGAAGTGCTCCACGAAGTTCCACCGGCTGTCGAGGACGAGTCCTAGATACTTCAAAGTCGACTCGACACCGATGGATACCCCTCCTACCGTGAGTAAGGATCCCGGAGGTGGCGCATTCCGAGGCCCATGAAAGCACATGGCCTCGGACTTGTGCAATGCCACCTCGAGACCCAGTTGCCGGATCCTCTCAACGACTATCGCAACCCCGCGTGTCATAGCTTCGGCCGCCGCCTCGTGCGACCCCCCCTGTGCCAGCACCAGCGTGTCGTCTGCATAGCAGACCACGCTGACGCCGCTAGGGAGGTCGGCGCGCAGCACCCAGTCGTACCCGATGTTCCACAAGGACGGCCCTAGGACCGATCCCTGCGGAACACCGCACGACATCTCTCGCCGGTTCCATTCTCCGCTGCGACCGGGATAGATGACGGCTCTATCCGTCAGGTAGTCCCCGACCACACGACGAAGGTAGGTCGGCACCCGGTGATACCGGAGTGCCTCCCTAATGCAGCTCCAGGGCATGGAGTTGAAGGCATTGGCGATGTCTAGAGACACCGCCAAGACAACCCCACCCCGGGACACTGCATCCCCCGTCGTGAGGGCTCTCACGCGCATGATGGCGTCCACCGTAGAGCGCCCCTTGCGGAAACCAAACTGGTGTTCCGCAAGATCCGGCCCCGTCCCCGCAAGGTGCTCGGCGAGGCGGTTTGCAATGACTCTTTCGAAGAGCTTGCCCACCTCGTCGAGCAACACTATGGGCCGGTATGCGGACGGAGAGTCCGCAGGGCGCCCCGGCTTCCGAATGAGGACCAGCTTCCCCGTCTTCCAACGAAGCGGGAACTGGCCCCTCTCCAAGCATGCGCTTAGGAGCCCCTCCAGTCGGGGCCCGAGAGCCTCCGAGGCCAGGACCCAGGCTTTGCCAGGCAAGCCGTCAGGTCCCGGGGCGGTATTTTTGGCACTCAGCCTGCGTACCGCCACTCTCAGGTCTACCCCAGTCACTTCCGGAGTGTCGTCGTCGTCATCCTGGTGGTCCGCTTCCAGCACCGCAGGTGGCGGAGCCATAGGCGGGGGGGGATGTTCTCCCCGCGTGGGGAACAGAGTGCTCACCACGTCCTCCACGAGCTCAGGCCGGAGACTCTGCGTCAGTGGGGGGGCCCAGGTGCGGAGTTTATCCCGCACCATCTTATAAGGGCGCCCCCACGGATCTCTGTCGAGAGTCCCCAGCATCTCCTCGCGGGCCAGATCCCTGGCCCGCAGGACAGCCTCGCGGAGGGCGGTCTTTGCCACTCTGTACCCCTCATAAAGCTCTGCCTCGATGGCTGCCGCATTCGGTGGACGAATGCGGAGCCTGCGATGCCTGGCGTACAGGTGTCGCGCAGCCACGCACGCCTCGCGCAGAGACGTCAGCTCTCGCGACCACCAGTACACCTGACGTCGGGCGCTTCCTGGCCGAACTCGGGGCATTGCCACGTCGCATATATCGGACATGGCCTCCTGGAACCACCCTGCCTCATTGTTAATGTCGGCAGGCCTGTCTGGTGATGTCACCCAGGCCTGCACGATCGAGGCTTCCAGGAGGAGCTCCCGGTCCAGCTGCTTCAGCGCCCAACGCGGACCACCCGGGGCCTGTTGGACCGGCGCGCTTGAGGTCTGGGTGGAGACGTCAAACCGGATGTACCGGTGGTCGGAATAGGTCTCCACCCCCTCCATGACACGCCAGTCAACGACACGCGGCGACAGAGCGGGGCTAGCGAACGAAATGTCCACCACCGACTCGCCCCGCATCCGCACACACGTAGCGACAGAACCCCGATTTAGGACGACCAGGCCCTTCTCCAGAGCCCAGTCCTCCACCATCCGTCCCCGCACGTCTGTGCAACGAGAACCCCAAGCCAAGTTCTTGGCATTGAAGTCCCCGAGGACAAGCACGGGGAGGGAATGGTTTCCGACGACAACACTCAACTCTGCGAGAGAGTTGTGGAACTCGGCGAGAGTTCGGCTCGGGGAGAAGTAGACTCCCACCACTACAATCTCCCCGAACCGTGCTGCTACGCACCCCTGACCCCTCCTGACACCTTCAAGGATCGGAGTACCGGCGGCGGCCGACGACACTATGGTCACTGAGCCGCTAAGGTCCGCCACCCAGTCTTCCCTGGGCAGGACAAAATACGGCTCAGCGACCACAGCGATATTAATCGACCACTGCGCCATGCTCTGGAGCAACAGATCCTGAGCACAGGCGCAGTGGTTGATATTCGCTTGGAGGAAGCGTAATGGGGCCGTTATTGGCACTCCATTACCGCTTCCTCCTCCCTGGCCCCTTGTGAGGGCCCCACTGTGGCGGCGACAGCGGCAGCGGCGGCAGTTACGGCTGCGGCGGAGGCGACGGTGGCGGTGGCGGCGGAGGGCCTACCCTTGCCTCTGGTTGCTTTGGTGGGTGGAGCGCAGGCCTTGCTCCCAGCCCGGTGATCGGCCGGCTTGCCAGCCGCCGCACATGCACCGCAGTGCGGTGTGGCGCAGCAAGCTGCGGACACGTGACCCGGCTGGCTGCAGCGGAAGCAGAGGCCGCTGCGGTCAACCTCCGAGGCGCACTGTACTGACACGTGGTGTCCCACGTGGCAGCGATAGCACCTCAGAGGTCTGGGCTCCAGCAGCTTCACCTGCGCTGAAACCCAGCCCACCAGTAGCCTACGGCCCTCCACTATAGCTTTGGCCGCCGTCACAGGGCAGCATACCGTAACGGTATGCATACCCGTGAGGTCCGGGCGTAGGGCGCCTGCCCTGACCTGCTCAGCAGGACACCCACCGGACCTGGCGACAGCGGCCACCACCTCCTCCTTGGTCACCGAGTCGTCCAGACCCAGAATGCGCAGGTCTGCGCATCTCACGGGCCTGGACACTCGGGCCTCGTCCGCGTTTAGGGACGCTCTGAGCTTTTCCGCCAGAGCGTCAGCGGACGAGCCGCTGGTTTCACCGGGGATCTCCAGCATGCGTGCCCCCGTCGCGGTGACTTTAAGCCGGAGGCCCCCGGTGATCCCGAGCTCCCCGAGATCCACCGTCTCCTTCGCCTTCGCCAGCAGGTCGCGGTAGGACACGCCCCTCTTTTCCGCTTCCGGCTGTAGTGTTATCACTACAGCCGCGGTCTTCGGGGCGCGGAGCCTAGCCGCGATTTTTCGCGCCCTGTGCTGGCGCTGCCGCTCCTCCTTTCGGGCCTTTTTGGCCGCCTTTCGCCCCTTCTTTTCCTCCCCGACCACCTGCCATCCGGCTTCAGCCGAGGGAGGTGTAGGGGGCTGGTGGGGCGGTGGTGGCGGCGGTGGCTGCCGTGCCGCAGGCACTGGTCCATTCGCCGTAGGCACTGGCGTTGGCGCAGTGTCCACCTGTGCAGCCGCCTTGCCCTTTCCTTTTTTACCCCCCTTTTTAGCCGGTGCCGGTTTCGCCGGAGCCGGCTTTTCGGGGGAGGGGGGTGCCACAGCCCTGCCGGAGGGCTGGCTGGACGGCCCCGGTCCAGGTGCGTTAGCCGCAGCAGCCGCGTAGGAGGCCGCCTTCGGGCCCGTGGCTGCCTTGCTTGCCGCCAGGGGAGGACGCAGGACAATTCCCTCCAGGACGGCGAACCGCGCCTGGAAGGAAGCCAACTCCTGTCGAACCAGGTTCAGGACCTGGTTCTCCACCGGCACGGCCTGGCCTTGTCGTTGCTGCTGGTGCTGGTGGCCCCCGTTTGAAGGCGCCACGCGGGAGCCTGGCTTACGCAGACTTGCCAGGTCCGCTTGGAGCTTCGCATTCTCCTGCTGGAGAAGCTCCGTGGCGGCCGTCAGGCGGGCCACCTCCTCCCGCAGTTTGGCCACATCTCCCTCCGGCGAAGGAGGTGGTAGAGGCCTCACAAAGTTGGCCTCCGCTGCCGCCATGATGGAGGCGGAAGCCACGGGTATGGCCTTGAGTTTAGATGAAGTTTTCATCTTCAAGGCCACGCCCCTTATCGCGGCTTCCACCTCCTTAGCAAATTGTTGCCTCCCCTTGAATTATGATGTCTCCTTTTATTCTTAAAATATTATGTTTGTCTTTCCATTTTAAACAAGATGAATATTTCTTAAGTAACACCATTTGTATTTCCTTTGCGTGGTAATTTATGTCTGTTAATTAATGTGACCAACATTGCAATGTTTTAATCAGTAACTGTCACCTTCCGTGCTGTTTATGTTTTCCAGGTTTTATAAATATATAGCTGTAATAATTTAGACTTATCCGAAAGACAGTAATCATTCATCATCTGCCTAGCCTTTTTCCAACCATGTTGGGGTCGGCTTCCAGTCTAAACGGATGTAGCTGAATATCAGTATTTTACATGGAGTGACTGCCTATCTGACCTACACAACCCAGTTAGTACTGGCCTACTGGGTAATTCGATACCCCTTGGTAAGACTGGTTGTGAGACTAGTTGTCAGACTTTCGGGCCCATGACTACCTGTACCGACTGTCAAAGATCTACAAATGAAAGCCGGGACCAACGGCTTAACATGCTTTCCAAGGCACGGAAGAAACTCGGTATGTAATGTGTGGTCACTCATCCACAGACCAACCTAGGCAAGCGCGGCTTAAGCTGAAGATTGATCCGAGCGGCTCCTCAAGATAGTAATAATTCTTTATTGAAAATCATTCACAATTATCTTAATCTCCAAAAAAATCTTCTTCAAAATATTTAGCCTAAAAATGCCCAGTCCTAAGGGACTACTCATATTTTAAACCTTAGATAGTCTTATCGCTAGTCTGAATTTTACCCAAGATGAATATCAGAGAGCGAATTGGGCAATTTTCACCAAAACATGGGAATATTTCTAGCGATATTACATTCTGCGTATAAAGCAAGCTCGTCCTTTTATAAGGGCGCTAACGGAAATTTTTTCCAGTGTCATTGATGGATGGTGTTTAGGGAGCCTCCAACGAAAGTTGATTAACATTGAGACTAACGCAATAAGTAGATATAGGTATATGACCTACATATAGAAGTTGATTCTGGTACTAAGCTATAAATAATTCTAGATCTATCAAATTCGAATTCTAGAAGATCTTTTCTTGAGCTTTCTTTTAACCCGACAACGGAAAAGCCAAAATATTCAGTTGCTTTATGTAAAATACTGAAATTCAGGTGCATCCGGTAAGACTGGAAGCCCCGATTGTTTAGAAAAGGCCGGGCATGTAATGATGATTAAAATATTCTTTTTCGTGTGGTTAGTGCCTAACCTGGGGCATGGGGTCACAGTTTTTATGTACCCATGGGTTTCTGACCTTGCTTTACATGCCGTAGAGAATTTTTTCTCAGGCATGCTTGTTTGGTTTCCTCACGATGTTTTACTTCACCGAAAGCAAGTGATAATTATACAATACGCACGTGGATCCGAAAAATCTGAGGTGCTTGGGTTCGAACTTGAGACCTATTTATTACTTGGCAGTCCAACGGTAACACCGTAGGCTTATCACTGCTTAGTTTTTAATTCAGTCACATGTTCCCAAGCTTTCGTATGGAATAATAAATTCGTTAAACAGCCACCTCTATTAATTAAGCTTTAAGCTTACCTTATAAAGACATTCCCTTGCACTTCCCACTATCTATGTACCTTGTCAGCTGACTGACTTTATCTCACCAACAAGACTAGTTTATCAATAGATACCAGAAGTACCTATTCAGTTCAATAAGGCTGGCCGAGACAGTTACTACCTACTGAGATAACTAGCAACTTTCACAAAGTGATCTCGAAGTTATCCCTGCGATGAAATACAGAACTTCATCATGATAGCTAGCTCGTTATGACGTTTGCAAAGATACTTTGAATTATTTTCGTAAGAAGTTGATTTTTGTAATTCCTAAGTTTTTTGGCCTGCATATAACTGTCACATCAACTGTATAAAAAGTCCCCTGGCTGGAAGCTTTATACTTTACAGGTTGACCTGCAAAATGCCATTAAAAAAACGTTTAATGCTATACAATAAATTACTACAATTTTACATTGACTCTCAAAATATTAAGAAGATCACATTTCATTTCGTATGACTGAATACTACAAAGTATATTATCATTTCTTATTTAGTCAAAATCCCTACGCTCCTAAACAAAAAACTCAGGTAAAATGTACCTCGTTCTAATTTAATACAGACGAGTTATTTCAGTACTTGGCTTTGGACTTCACGTACGCACTCCATGTCACTCAATAATAGATGATCGTCGCTCTTGAATCATATCTACCCGTACGATCAGCAGCTGGATATGGATATCCGCTACATACGCCTACCACGAATCGTGCGGATAAATATGTTCGAAGTCGGTACAATTGGCAGGTGAACTGATGGTTACTGTAAGACTGGAGTGGTTCTATTCTGAATCATCTAGATATCGAATAGCCCAATTCCTATGAAACCATCAACGAGAAGAAATGTGGGTAGGCTAGAAAAAATAAATGATGTTTACCATAAAACTATTACAGGTTTATTATAATTTCTCATTACCGACTCATTACCTCAGCCATCTAGCCAATATCAACAAAGATTTAATAAAACTTCAACAGCAGGTATTTTGCCAATACTTACGTTCATTTGAAATTTTGCCAGAAACAAAATTAAAACGAAATTCGCAGAATATCGGCCCACAGTCCGGGCAAATGAAAAATAAACTCAATTGTACCGAAAAAGGTGCTTATGAAATTGTTGCCAATCACAATAATATCACTTTGTGAATAACGGGAGTATTGCCAGCAATAAATATATACAAAGCTTTTGGCCAAAAATAGGGAAGGGAAATCTGTTGCCAATTAAGTTTGACAAGGTAAAAAAGTTAGTTTAGTACCTTCAAAATAATATCAAGGTTTTATTGTTTGAATGTCTAATTAATGGAAGCTTGTTACAGTAAGTTTTCAAAGAACTCCACGAAATATTATAGGAGGTAGGGACAATATTAATATTTTCAAGTTTATTTATTAATATAACAGTTTATGTACACACTACATACAGAAAAGAAGAAAAGAACAGAAAAATAGGTGGAAAAAAATCAAAGCTTAGTTTAGTTTATTAGCAAATAACAAATTACTTAAACGACAAGACAAATAGCTTCTGTTTAGTTTGATAAAACCCCGTATTGTTAACAAATAATCCTGATTCCAAAGAACCTATAAAAGATATAAGTTTTAGTAGTTTTGTGGTTTTTAGTTTTTTTTGTGTTTCGTTTTTTTATATCAGGAGCTCAAAACAAATAATAAACATGGTAAATGTCCCGTTTTCAGTGTTAATAATAACGTTTAAAGGTTTTTCCATTTCCACCATTAAAGTAAGCACTCCATTTAATTAAGCCAATCGAAGGCATTTGAACGATTGAGGTCAAATCTAATCAACATGTCGGTATGCCCATAGAAACCCGCTGATTTCCGGCGACGATACCCGGCGGACACCTCACCAATATCCGGAGTTTTATTGACTATGTTACTATCATTAGTCTCTGGCATAGAAACATTTTCTGTCATGTCATGATGAAGATAGTCTATAGAGAAAATAGGTTGCGTGAATTAGGTCTTCTCATTTTCTTGTCCTTTTGCCCGTATTCCAATTTAGGTATGCAGTATTCCATTTTCCTTTTTTTTCAGTAGACTTATCACGTATAATGGGTGTAAAAGTACTATTAACGAATCCGAAAAGCACTTGTTCTGCCGTCTTTGCGATATTTTTTGTTTTAGGTTGGACACCACATACATAGTGGGAACCTTCTAGTTACCGAAATCTTGGGGTCCTAACTTATTCAAAACTTTTTTTTACCAAGTTTTAATGTTATATCTTTACTTTTAATACCTCCACGACCCCCGTACTACTCAATGCATTCATCAGCACAATGTTTCAAGTACCTACGTTACATTGAGTCCTGCCGTAAAACGTGCTTTTCACCCCCAAAAAAATGTCGTTTCCCAGCAATCATTTTCGCGTAGAGTCTGATGTACAGAACGCTTGGTTGACGGCTTCCTGAAGGGTTCGTTTACACCTTGTACATCGTATCTTTTGTTCACTTACCTTTAGCCAAATGGCTTTCACACTTTTCATAACTGTTTTCTTTGGTCTACTTCCTGTTCGTTCATAATCCACGCAGAATTGGTCAAACCAGGTTTTATAAATTAGGTCTTCATACATTTAAAATCACAAAACTATCATCTTTCCGCCCCATTATTTTCCTTCCATGGATATATCTCTATCGGCGTTAAATAAGTTTTCACATCCTTTTCATCAACTCAAAACTTCTCTCATATTTAACGAATTCCTGATAATCTATGGAACACTGGCTGTATAAATCAGGTCTATTGAGAAAGTAAGGATGTCTAACAAGGAATTAGATAGACCTAAAGGATTCAGGTTGAAATGTTTCCCACGCGTGTTTTAGAAGTCACAAGGGATGAGTCACAGACTTCTGTCGTGGGTTTGTAACTTATGATTACTTACGCATTGTTACTTTCTTAAAGGTTTCGCAGTTCCTAGTTTAATTTTAGATTTCTAAAGACACTATAAAGTTTCGAACAGAGCCTTATTTCTTAGGAAAAGCGTTTTCAGAGGTACAGCCACGGTCTAGGCTAAGCGTTTCATGGGCCATCTGTAAGTTCAAGTGTAGGTACACTTGACAACAGGACCACCTAAGGGAGGTCCCTTAGGTGGTCCTGTTGTCAGAATTGTATTCATAATAAGGCAAATCACTGGTAGAATGACCATTGTTTGTACGTGACCTCTACTGTATGTTCAACAGACACAATGTCCATTGACACCTCGCTTCACAAGGTACATTCACTCGCAAAACAATATTAATTTACAGTTACATAACAACCTACACAAAGACAAACAACACGTGTACCTATCTCTCCTCCATGCAGTCCAATTAGGCGCTGAACCACGTGGGCGCCCCTTTTGTCCCCCGAGTGGCGCTTGTTATGACAAAAATGCTTCATTGTACACATCTACATTGTTAGTTACGCTCTATAGACAGTTTCAAATTGAAAATAAAATGCCTCTCTGTTCGTCTTGCTTCCTAGTAAGTAACCTTTGTTCTGTAATTTGTTAATTGCTGTAATAATGAAATAAACATTTAAGTCTAGTGCCGAGGGACTGTAACGATTTAGAGTGCATTTTATCTTTCTGTCATTTTTGTGAACGTGTAATTGTGCTTCCATCAAAATTTGAATTTTGTGGTCATTATACTCCTCACCTCATGCATACCAATTGATGCCATTTGCTGTAATGATAGTATAAGAGTTTTAAATAAATAAATAAATACCAAAGAAATTTTAGTTAAGATCAAAAGCTTGCGTAAAACATTCCCATTTTCTACATCAGTATTTTATACTGCTCATCTGGGGTCCGCCATAAGAATATTCATTATTCTGAGGACCTGCACTCATTCTCCAGTGACGTCTATCTAATTAGACAGTATCTTCTGAGTTGTATAATAATGAGATTGGCTTACAAATCGGCTTTTCCTAACAAGACATTTTGCTTCACGTAGCTTTCTCCTATCTCGCCTTGAACTCGTCTAATTATGTTGTCTCCCTTAGATGATAAAATGTAAATAATCAAAGAACAAAGTTCCCTTTTTAACGCTTACTAATTAAACGTCGCGACGAATAAATTGAAGGCGAAATATCACTTTTATGTAAATAGTAACTTGGCTTGCGCACCGCAGATTAAAATACTTATATAAAGTTTTGGCGCCCTGGCGCCGCCAGGGTATTTTCGTTTGTATAAAAGTTTCATTTTTGTCAAAAATTCTTAGTCTTCATCATACAGTTTTTATTCAAGAGTTCTTTACGTGATACGTGTCATATTACGAAATGATATTATTCATGTAACGTATCTACTTCTTATGCTGTTTTATATTGATGGTTAAAGTGGATAGGCACGATAAATCATTCCATTGTTATTTCTTCTAACTATTCGATAAGCTCTGGAGTTATTTATGGTTTTCGCTACAAAATATTGGCAGAGGTGAATTATTATGGTTAAAAATACGGTTCTCTATAAATATACGTCGAAAAACTGGCAGTGTTTTGATATTCACGGCGATAAAAGTTTTTGACAATAAAACAATTAAATGTGTAGTGCTGTGTAACATACTCAAAAAATAAAAAGCTTGTATACGTGTACAGTCAAAACAAAATGCATTTTCTATTTTCAGTGAAACCAATGTAAAACATTTTATACTTCTCTTGAAAAAGTTCTTCGACAAACTCGAGATTTGTACTTGTTGCAAGTACAAATCTCGAGTTGCCGAAGCGTAGCAATTTTCTAGTACAAATTGACGCACTACAAACCGATTGAAACACTTTACACAAGAGGATGACGTCATAATGTTGTATAAAGTGGGAATAGACAACAGCTGTGGCGTCAAGTAAATGAGTGAACGGAAAATCGTGAGCTAAATGAGGCTGCGGTGAACTATTGTGTCATGTGGCGGACTTACTCTTAGCAGTCACTAATTTACATTTCGCTTGATATTATGTTTTGACATTATGCAGTGACTTTGTTTACGAGTGTATCTGTATTATCCTTTGAAGACTGACCTTGGTGTAGATTAAATTGTGTTTGAAATGATGTCAATGCAAGTCAGGTTTGTTTTCAGGTCCGGCTAGTTAAAATATGTTACAATGAGTTTTGTGTTATTCCTTCGCACACTATAAAAACATGCTTTCCGATTGATGACGAACAAATTTGATAAAAAACTCACCCTTCCAGAATCAATTACCCAATTAACGTACTCGAACACCTTTTAACATTCACACATTAATTCCGGACATAATTCAGCGTAATCTATCAATGTACAAGCGCTGTAACGCGCTTAGAAAGAGGCTTACGCAAGTAATCCCCTACTTGTAAGTTTAAATTAAAGTGTTTGAGAAGGAAACGCTAACTGAATTCCATTTTCCGCCGCTAGGTGTCGTAATGTCTGGCACCGCATCGATGGAAGCCTCGAGGAAATTGCCCGAGATCGACTGCTCCATATAGCCTCGTATAGCCCGTATATTGTTATAGGGGCGCCGGGGTGAACTTTGAAAATTACACGAGTGCTGGTAAATCAAATTTTTGAGGTGAAGGTGAGATCTGTCTGTTACATTTGGATGCTATTTTGGGGATATTTAAATTGCAATCTGATATGCGTAATCATAATCTTGCAAATGAGATTTTCTTTAATAAGACCCTACATTTACATTTTTTGTAGCTTTTTGGACCTAATTTTAATCGTAATTGTTTCACCTGAAGGCAGCTTATTTTTCAGCAGCTATGTTTAAGACCCACATAATAGGGTGCGAGCCTGAGGCCTCCAATGGGCCCTGGGCCTTTGTAACAGCACCTCTGCCTAACCTTTGAGGGAACAGCCGTGATGATTGATATGACTGGGACTGATTGGCTCACAGTTCCAAGAATATATATCAAAGATGCGCATTAAAACTACTCACAAAACACCAATGGCAGACGAGCTATGGCCTTCAAAGGGCCTACAAAATCTCCCATATTTGTGAATAACACAAAAAAGCCAAGCACCTCAGTATTCGCGCGACTTGCTCCGGAATGCGACGACACTTCCCGTGTGGAACTGAGCCAACCGTCTGCCAGTATGTAGAAAAAAATGTATGAAGTACATCTGTGGCCTGACTGACATAGACAGCCGGCTTACCTTTAAACTGGATGGGGTCGTTGACCGGTCTTGAGTAGTTACTGCGAACGATTAATTTAAAAAATCTTTGTCTGTGAAAACGGTACAAGGAAAACGTTGTCTAAGTATTTTCCGTATTCTATTCCTTAGAGATTCTGAATGTACACAAAGAGAAATATTTGTCTATCTATATCTTTAATTATAATTATAATAGTATTATAATAGAACAAAACGTAGATGGAGGTCGTCACGCTAAACCAAATTAAGGTCAACAGAAAAACTATGAGCAAGAAGCGAAAATTATAAGCAAAAAATACGGCACATAAATCATATTGTCTTATAAATTATATCTAACTGCGAACTACTTTCGTAGAACAAATTGTGACACTATTTTATTATTATGTTCACGCTTGTGTTGTGGCATGTGCCATAGATTATAGAAGTGTCTATACCAACTACCAACATGATAAGTATATCGATGTATTGTCGATGCAACGTATTTTCGATATGGTATACTGTCGATACAGCATACCATCGATTTGGTGTACTGTTGATGTAGCGTGCCATCGATTTGGTGTACTGTCAATGTAGCGTACCGTCGATTTAGTATACTGTCGATTAATTAACCCGTCGATGGAATGTTGTCGATACAGCGACCGTCGATGTAGTACTGGCATACTAGGGCCACTCTCGAACGCTTTGTCCGTATATTCGGATCTATCCGTCTCTCTCGCGCACGTCTGCAGATGAGTGCGAGTAATATACGGACGAAGCGTTAGGGAGTAGGGCCTCTGTACCGCCTCGTAGGTCTAGTGGTCGCAATCGCGACTGCTGAGCATGCGGGTTCGATTCCCGAGTCTATTTTTTATTATATGGGACTTCAACATAACTGGCGAAATACCTTACCCTTCCGGCAATACAGACGTGATGTTATGTGCATCCAGGTTTCAGGTACGTGCTGTTGTCAAAAAATTTACCTTCTATGGGTCCACGTGAAACTGCTGCTATGTAATTTAATTTATATATAACAAACAAAATTGTCGTTTCTCAAGTGGTGAGCATACAGCCTCCCAATATTAATCACTAAAGCCACATTTAGGTACATGAATGCTAGCTATGACTCTAGCTAGACAGACACTAGTTTGCTAAAAGCTGTGGCCATCACAATCATTAAGATGACTTTTGGACCGTTGACTCTCACTTACAAAAACCACACTGTATTTTTAGTCCCAGATTGACACGAAAGAGACAAAAAAATCGACGCGTTTTGTTCGTACCCCGAAAACCGTTTAGAATAACGTTTCGTTATTTTGACAGTTCTATCAGTGGTTTACATGATAAAATACGAACTTCCTGCTCAAACTGACGTAGACAAGGACTGCTTTCCTTTGATGCTTTTCAAAGAACAAATAGCTGATAAAATTGTTAGCCCTCAAAGTAATATCAAAGAGGTTATTTACTAAACTAGATAAATACCTAACCATCAGGAAAATGGGAAATTTAATAAGCCTACAACAAGGATATTTACTTGACAAAAGTCTTTATTGATTTCTTTTTATTTGAAACAAGAAGCGTCGATTATTATAGATGTAGAGACGTAAATATTTATGAACACTAATAGAGCATAAACAAGCAATGAGATGATATGACACCTGATGATCCAATAAATTCAAAACAATACAGTTTTTATTATAATTCTGATCCATTTTTGAACAACAAACTTTTACAATAATGATGATATGCACTGAATGTTCATCCATCAAGATTATTAAAAAACAAAAGACTGACGATTGCGTCAGTCTTTTGTTTTTTAATCATCATTGAAAAAATCCTCCATTTATGTCAAAAGCATACAGTTTTATTTAGAAAACTCAACATGAGCACGGTTCAAGATATGAAGAAGCAAGAATTATGAATCTTAGTTCAAGGATACAAGGTGTGCATTACGCTTGCAAGCCATCCTACGTATATTCATTTAATCAAAACATTCGCCGTCTTCCACGGACGCCATATTAAAGTCTTTGAAAGGAGCGGCTCAGGTAATATGAATGAGGATTAACTGTAGTGCGGCTTTCGTACTACCAAACGAGCTCTGATGCCTTTGAAATTCGTTTAAAAATGTTGGTAAATAACTAAGGTGCTGGTTGCTATGGGCATTGTCACTGTTGTAGCTTGTGTGGATGGTCCTCCTTTACACTGAATCCTCAGCACATCGAGCATCTTTCAATGAACCAATTTTTCTTAAGAACTGTAATAGTTGCTCAAAGTCTTTAAGCAAACAGTGGCCATCCCATGAATTTGGCTCTTGATACCCAGCAGATGAAAAGAACAGCTTTATCCTTCAATAGTAATAAAACTATCTTCTATACATAGCTGTGCTTCTCCAAAAGCTTGATATAATATCGTATTCGCATAAATCATGAATTCAAGAACAACAACAAACTCTAATTGAGAGTTTGCAAATTATTGTTTTCGGAACGCAGAAAAGTCTGCTGTTTCTGGTTCCCATTTCACAAAAGTTTTTCATGGGGAACGCTTAACTTCATTCCCTCGATATGTTTTAATTTATACAATGACAGCCCCATGAAGATACAGAAATGCTAAGGCATGTCTTGCAGAAATCTTTCTCTTTTCTTTTTCGTAAGTCACTCGAGCTCAAGCACCCCTCGCAGCTACGGATACCTCATCAATGATACTTCGAACACAAATGGACTCAGGGCTTCGCGACAGAGGTCTAATCACATTTCTGTTTCAAGTATTTTCGCCCTCAACAACTTATGTTTGTCGTCCCAAATTACAATTGTTTAGAAACAATTTGTCAGAAATTAAGTTTCACGCTCGTTTAATTCATCGTCGATAGTTTGGAAAATTAATTTAACCTTCATAACGAGCCTTGGTTCTGAAGCCTCGTCTGTATTAATTAAAATCTTTAGCAAATGATTTATAATTTTCTGAAGGCGGTAAACGGACCATTCATATAATGAGGCAAGTTGAAATGCATAGCTATTACGGTGAAGAACGCTTTGCTAAATGAGCTGCATTTATAAAGTTAGAGTTCTGAGTAAATGTGTTTTTGCTGTAACCTTTTAAATTGATACTATTTTCAAACAGAATTACTAAATAATGTGATTTGATTCACTGACATTTTATCAAGCGCCACTCGCAAGATGGCCGTAAAGGAAATGTAGAAATAAACCTCCCTGCAACTTGGCAATTTCTCAATGAGAGCTCAACTAAAGTAATTAAAAGCACCAATCGAGACCAGACAAGGGCAACAAAAAGACAGATATAAGAACCAACTAGTATTTATGTTGCCGTCCGATAAGATGATTGCGATTTATTAGCGCCAGACGAGACCTATCCAGTCCTTCCCGTTTTAGTTCTCACCGGCTACTTAGGTATCCACGTTTTTATTCCATCTTTCTTTTAAAACAGGCTTACAGGGATTTAAGGACCTGAACGCTGGATATTGGATGGAATCGAGCAACCCAAGTGGCGTTATGGACGGACCGAATGAATGTTAAAGACTCGGGTTGTTACTATAAAAGGCTTATTTGATTTCGATCCAATCTCGTCTACATTGTTCTCGTTTTCTTGTGATTCGTATAAATGAGCGTGGGTTTTTTCATGAATGTAGGAGGCTATATAGGAAACCTCTTCAGAATTTACTTAAGTTTGATCAGTTCTTCGGATTTTTGTGTTCTGTTTCGGCAAAGATTTTATAAGAGCAGTACCAGATTTAAATATGAGTTATGTCCTCGTTTTATACCACACCTATTCTTCCCCTTCAGGGGATTAAATGGCACAACCGTTAAACAAAATTAAAGGAGTAATACAGCAGGTAGGGTGCAGAATTTCTGACAGTACTAATTAAAATCGTACAGCACACCGTGAATTGGTGGCGTACGTCCGCGTCAAGTGTTCGCGCGCGACTTACTACCGAGTTTTATTTGTCCAATATGAAATTCGAATTTTAAAAGCAGTTCATTCTAATATTGTGTTTTTGAGTGGAAAAATAGAACGCGGAATACCGGCTGAATATAAACAGGAATATAGAAAAAGGTTTTGTATGTTATGAAAATATTGGTGTTTTGTGTAGCATGTTAATATTTTTTCATGAAAAGTACACACATCAACACGGTCTAGGGATATTTCATACTCAATTAAATAACTCGAAAAGTACTGGCCGCATTGGAATCTTTTATACACCGATTTGTTTGTAATTTATCTCAGACTAATTCCAAATTCAAATTTTTGAAAATTCTTTTGTTTCGGTGGCATAAAAATGTCTTGATGTATAGGAGAGGGAATTTTCATTTGTGCGAAATTTTGAAAACAATACGAATTACGTTTAGTTACAGTTTTTTTTCATTTTTAAACGAAAGATAAAGTTAAAATTGAGGTATTGTAGCCATGCAACGCCGACATTTGACGAGGGCGGAGATGTTACGGCGTAATGTTGCTGAGGCCATAGGGACCCATCAAAATGTAATTTCAAGATTGTGGACACGCTATCGTGCCACAGGTGAAGTAGCGGAGAGGCACCGGGGGCCAAGTCGCATCACTACCCCCAGACAAGACCGATTTTTGCAAATTACTGCGCGAGCACAACCAAATGCAACGGCGACTCAATTGGTCCAAAGGCTGCGAGTGGAACACCAAGTGCTTGTGAGTGACCAAACTGTAAGAAGGCGACTGCATGAAAGCAATCTACGCTCTCGTAGACCACTCCGGGTCCCACCTTTACGGAGAGGCAATCGTGGACGACGATTAGAATGGGTTCGGAACCACGTGGACTGGGGCCGTGACCAATGGTCCAATGTGCTGTTCACGGATGAATCCAGGTTCGGCTTCCATCCAGATTCACGAAGGACGCGTGTTTGGCGAGTTCCTGGACGATGGAGCCGTCTCCAGAACCCTCAGGAAGTTCACCCATACCAAGGAGGAACAATTATGGTTTGGGCAGGAATTCGTCTTGGAGGACGGACGGATCTCGTTTGGGTGCGGGGCAATATGACGGCAGAACAATACGTCCAACAGGTGCTGGGGCCCGTAATCTTGCCCCACAGAACACAAATGGGGCAAGATTTCCTGCTCATGCAATGCCAATGACAATGCCCGGGCACACACGGCGAGAACGGTAGCAGCTTGGTTACATACACATAATGTTAGGGCCTTAGACTGGCCTGCTCAATCGCCAGATCTAAATCCCATTGAGCATGCGTGGGATATGCTGCAAAGAAGAGCTCTGAAGGAAGTTCCTGAAAATCTGGCTACAGAAGATCAACTTTTTGCGCACCTCAGAAGGACATGGGACAATATTCCGCAGCAAGACATTGACAACCTTGTTCTGAGCATGCCGAATCGTTGCCGATGTGTTATGAACACCATGGGCGCTTTCTCAGACTACTAACTTCAAGTTTATAAACACAAATTAAATGATTTTTCTATTTTTTTCAGTTTTTACTCACAAATTAAAAGTTCATTCATATACGGTTTCCGTCTATGCTTCATTTTTTTTCCATAAAATCCTGAAATTTTAATCTATACCTTAACCATTATTAAAAAATGGTAGAATATTAAATAACGTATCTTTTAAATATATACATGTCATATAAATAATTAACACATTGATAGTAATTCGCTTTTTTTAAAATATCCCTAGACCGTGTTGATGTGTGTATGTTCTTTAATGTTTTTTTCCTTCCATGGCTATCACTCTTTATGGTAGGATATATTTTTATTAAATAATAATAATATACTTCCGTGTAATTTCTAAGAGTACGTAGAGTTTATAAGGAACCTCTTACCTAAAAGGAAATTAAAGGAGCAGCATTTTTTTATTTACAAGACTGCTTTTTAGGGTTCCGTAGCCAAATGGCAAAAAACGGAACCCTTATGGATTTGTCATGTCTGTCTGTCTGTCCGTCTGTATGTCACAGCCACTTTTTTCCGAAACTATAAGAACTATGCTGTTGAAACTTGGTAAGTAGATGTATTCTGTCAACCGCATTAAGATTTTTACACAAAAATTGAAAAATAACAATAAATTTTGGGGGTTCCTCATACTTAGAACAGAAAATCAATTTTTTTTTTCATCAAACCCATACGTGTGGGGTATCTATGGATAGGTCTTCAAAAATAATATTCAGGTTTCTAATATTTTGTTTCTAAACTGAATAGTTTGCGCGAGAGACACTTCCAAAGTGGTACAATGTGTCCCCCCCCCTGTAACTTCTAAAATAAGAGAATGATAAAACTTAAAAAAATATATGATGTACATTACCATGTTAACTTCCACAGAAAATTGGTTTGAACGAGATCTAGTAAGTAGTTTTTTTTTTATTACGTCATAAATCGTAAACCGCAATTTACCTTTTATTCAATAAAGTTTGTGCGGAACCCTCGGTGTGCGAGTCCGACTCGCTCTT
Organism: Xestia sexstrigata; assembly: GCA_941918905.2. Taxonomy (NCBI): domain Eukaryota; kingdom Metazoa; phylum Arthropoda; class Insecta; order Lepidoptera; family Noctuidae; genus Xestia; species Xestia sexstrigata. Next base: position 9,113,838 of record OW799213.2, on the reverse strand, counting down.
GGCCGGTTTTAATTAAAGGGACGTTAAAGAGAAGTGTAGTAAAGCAAATATCAACGCTGCACTGGGATATTGCCGAGCTCAGTGACCTAAACCTACGAGACACGTTAACCAACTACGATACTTCACTAAACTACCTCAATATTTAATATTAAAAAACCAAACTTTATCATACATGAAGCATCTAAGGAGAGAGCAACGACTAAGGTAAATGTCACGGAATTGAAACTTTGTAAGTGTGAGTAAATTGCGAACACATTCTTCCTTTGATACTTGGTAGTCACCAATGAGCTCGCTAATAGAGCTATATTATGTAAACATATTCGAACAGAGGATCAAAGTATACCATCCATCCGCACTAACTACTCTAACCTACATACATGAAATATTAACAACAGTAATTAACAAGCTAGGCGAGGACACCGGATTACGATCCTGCACTACACAGCACACAATGTAGCACTAATTGAAAACTTTTCACGGTGTAGCTGCAGCGCTCGCTATTTTTGTGACAATTCAATTTCATACCATCGAAATAGACAAAACATATCTCTCTGAACACATCAAAACGAGCGTTGCGACGAAAAAGAAAATTAAATGTTAATTAGCTGTCACAAACTTTGACTGCAATAAAGTCTGGCACAATGAGAAAAAACGTCTTAAAAATGTTTTCATAAAGGAGCAGGCGATATTAATAAAGAGGGAGGCTCACCTTTTTGTACCCGCCGAGCCGCAATGCCCTCTGAAGGCGCGCGGCCCGCGTCGTGGACAGGTACACTATCGGCACCGCCTCCCCCGCTTCCAACTCGATATCGAAGTCGTTAACTGCCTCACAAAACTTATAATCCTCAAACTTTTTTGCCTCAGTCTTCATTAGTTCCTCACTGTCCCCGTCGTCACTTATCTCGTCTTTTAAAACTTGGCTGGCCGGGATGAAAAGAGGATTTTCGTAACAACGATTAAGAAGTTTAGGAGCTTCGTTTAAGATGTCCATTTCTTCGGAAATCCGCTTTTTGATGTCGTGAGCTGATTTGAACTCGCCGTCTTCTTCCGGGTAAGTTATCACATAATTGTCGGTGACGGGGCACTGCTCATCTGCGCACATGTCTTCGATCACCACGGCCGGCGGCGAGGTCCCGACAGAAGACGCGGAAGAGTATGCACTCCATCTCAATCCGCTGTTTAGTCGACCGCACTCCATTGTTCAAAGAGTTATGTTTGTACTAATTGAATAATTTTGTTTAGTATTCGGGCGACATAAATATGTTTGCTTAACTTTCAGTGCGACAGTAAAAGTAGAATAATGAATTGCGTCTGTCGACGAGTGGGCGTATTGAGTATCTGATTTCAATCTGCAATCATCTGACCGCTGCACGCATGCACGTGACGCTCGTGAAAAATGAACCTTGTTGTGCTAGGCAAGGAAGATATTTTTGGAAGCTCCGGAGTCGTACGAATAAAGCAATGTAAATATTTTTCTAACACAGGCGTGGAAAATTAAAAATTCAATATGTTCGAGAAATAACGTTATATTTTTAAGGGCACACTGCTCACGTGTGTCAGGCGCAAAGCACATACCTTTTGCTTATTGCTTTTTTCCAGTGTATTTTTTTAAACGTAGAGAACACAAAATGAGAATGTTTTGACGTTTTAAAATGGGTATCAAATTGTAGCGGAGGTTGTCCGCAGGTGGTGAAAGGTAGGTGATAAGGGTCACCGAGGGAGCTCGCGCATGTTTCTACCTTCTGAACTCACGTAAGCCATGTTCAGCTTTATGGAAATACTTTATATTTAATTTTATCCTTCCGTTAGCATTATTTTGTTTATTTTGAAACTGCGTTGTTTGTAACACGTGTAAGTCTTTTCGTACGACCTGTTTGCAGTAAAAACGTGAAATACAACTAACATGAATGTATCGTGTTTATAAGATAACTCACGAAAATGCTCGAAGTTAATTTTCAAACCAACTCGTGTACGAACCACGAACGAATTTGTACCCGTTGCCATTTATGAAGGCGTCTGAAATAAATCAGACGCAGTCCAGACGGGACAACCAAAAACGTAAATGTCATGCAACAAAACTATGGTCGGTAGACTCGGTACGGTGTCATCGCTCCCGACTATCTATTTAGAAGCTACATGTACTAAAAGAGGGATATCATCACTTATAGTCTGTTTCGCTGGAACTATTTAATAGAATGTCTGTCAGTGCAGTGCTCGGAGAATGCTTGGCGCTCGATACGACCGCTGCTTCGGTACATCAAACGTCCTGTGGACTTATAGCGCCATCTACAGCCAATACATGGGTATTTATTTTAGTTTTCAGTAGATCTATTTCAGCAGGTAACAAGGAGTTAAATAGTTTTGAGGTGTCTCGAAACAGCTGCCCTCTTTGAACTTCAAAACATCTTCTCTTAAGTATCGTCTTATCTATTTTAATTCCTGACAGTTGAAAACTTCCTGGTGATACATTAATTGCCCTAACTCTTTCGCTTTAAGATCTGAATACATATTAAATGGCGATCTAAAAAATTAGATAAATAAATCATGTAGAACGTCTTATTTATGGACTAAACTTAATTAAATTCAGACATTGAAGAGTAGTCTAGGATATTATCTTCAAAAAAATTGCATTATTAGTGAATGTCAACATGGATTTCAAAAGAGCAAAAGTACGACCACCTTGTTATCTAAGTTTTGTGACGAAGTTAATAATAATTTAAATAAAAAACAATTTGTAGTGGCCGTGTTTTTTGACTTTAAAAAAGCATTCGACACCTTAGAAACAAATACTTTATTAAATGCAATGGAGGAGTGCGGGGTGGGGGAACCACTTAACAACTGGTTCCGTGACTATCTCACTATGAGATATTACCGCGTAAAGGTGGACGAGACGTACAGCGACGCGAGGGAGGTGAGGTGCGGGGTGCCGCAGGGCGCGGGATGCGGGCCTGTATGCTACCTAATGCATGTTAACAGCTTGTGCGGCGTATTACGTAGCTGCTCGGCGTACATGTTCGCGGATGACCTGTGCGCGCTACGCGCCGGCACCGACCTCACCGAAACTTGTCGACTAGTACAGCACGACATAGACCGCGTCGTTGAATGGGCCCACGACAACGGGATAATCCTAAACGCGGATAAAACAAAGCTAGTTATAATTCGCTCACCATATTTACTACCACCTGGCGACCCACCTCCGATGTACACACATGAGTTTACTTGCATTCATAACAACCGTGTTAACTGTACTTGCAAACCTATTGTACGTGATAAATGTGTAACATATCTCGGAGTAAAAGTTGACGAAAACTTCTCGTGGTCAAACCATATTGAGTACATATGTAATAAACTTAGAATACTACTCGGTAAATTTTACCACCTAAGCTTTAAAGTACCAAATAATACTCTTAAGTGCCTGTATTTGCAATTAGTTGACCATATATTAAGCTACGCCCTCAACTGCTATGGATGGACTCACATTCAAAAGTAATTTGGAAAAATTAGAAGCACAACAAATTCGATTTTTAAAATTATTAGTCAGCAAGAAAACCAAAAACAAATGTAAAGATGATTATTATAAGTTATTTAAAATTTGCAAAATTCTTCCTATCAGCTTAAAACATAAGTACCTACTTCTGGTTAACAGTCATGGCAGCTGGGAGCGTCACTCGCTAGTTACCCATAACCACGCAACTAGGACAGTATCAGCCGGTAAATTTGATGTACCTAGAATAAGGAATTATTTTGGAGACCGTACGCTTGATAAAAGAGTACCTTATCTACTCAACCGATTGCATGCTGACCTAAGAAGTCAGAAAATAAAAGGCAAATTCGCCAAATTACTTAAGCAGTTCTTTCTTAAGAGTCTGTAAACCATCTTTTTAGGAAAGTGGTTTACAGATTGTTGAGTGAGAGCAAATAGGTAACTAGTTAAGTAAGTAATTATTATATTAGATTTATGTACTGTAGATAAAGTAGTTATTCCGTTCCAATATCCTGTAATCGTGTTCCATTCGTGTTCCGTTCCCGCAGACAAACCGTGAAAACGGTTTTGTGGGGCATTGTATTAAATTTAAGACTGCTGTAAACTTTCATTTAATAAATAAATAAAAAAAAAAAAAAAAAAAAAAAGTCCTAATAAATATTCATTTACTACAAGTGATTTGTTCGATATTATAAATAAGGTATCCTGTTTTACTGTAACTGTATTCTAATTTAGGTTAATTTATTATTTCCGTGTTAATCTAAACCTACCTACCCCTAAAACTTACCACCACACATTTCCTCGAAAAACCTTGGAAAGTATTTGGTTAACACGACGGTTTAACTTTATTCCGGGTTTGGTAACAAGGAGGCTTAAGACTGGTGAACACAATTCAGATTACATTATTATTATACGAAGGCCTTCTAATATATCTCCACAAATCTCCATAGTCCCGTCAAAGTGCACAATGAACAGATTTTGAAAACAAAACTAAGTAAGTATACATAATTAGACCACAAAAAGAATACAATAACGCATGACAATAGCCAATTGTGCGTAAAGATGTTAATACTATATTGATGTTACGTTTAGCTGACAACAGGCCCGAATCGTTGTTATTGGCAAACATACAAACTATTAGTCAATGATTATTATCAATTATTATTTGTGAGTTAAACTGTTTAATTTGAATAGTAACATCAGCTTGTTTGTTTTCTGTTTGTGTCAACTGTATTGAAAGGCTGAATCCATTAGGTACCTATTTAATAGTCCCTAATAATCGACATTCGTTAAAATAAAATTAATAACGAGTACAAAACCAAAATGATTTGCAGAGTTACCAAAAACAACTCAAAGACTTTTCCTGAAAAAAGATGATCGAATCAATTCCTTTGACTTTTAAAAGTATTGTTGTTGTGATTCATACTCATAAAAGCTTTAAAAGTTTTTAAAGTAATTCCTTGTTCTTTTTCTCTGGAGGAAACCACTTTTCACAGTAAAGGCTCTCAAGAGAACAGCGTTTAAAAGGAAAAAGAAAAATATGTGAAAAATATAGGAACGAAGTGCTAATAAATATATAATTTATAAAAACGAGAGGAAAAGCATTTGGATGACGAATTGCAGATTGATAAAAAAAACATGGCTTTGATTCACATACAAAATAAACGCCTGAGTAAGTCAAATCAAACACAATTTCGCAGAAAACCACTCTTGCCAAATTACACGAAACGTCAATTTTTGTCGCACAAATTAAAACAAAATAAAGTTTACATGAATTTGATCTACGGATAAACTTGTCACATTCGTTTCAAATATGTCCTAACTATAATATTTATAAATCTTGAATGATAGTTTCCGATTCAAACGTCAACGGACCGCGAGTCGGCGCACGCGCCGCGCGGGATGAATCGAGACTGAACGTTCTAATTTTGAAATGAAGTGGGTTTAATAACATTGCGTATTTTCCCGTTTTCTCCCGGTGACATCCGCGATGACTCACCGATCCCAGTTTTTGCTGAAGATTATTAAAACAATTTTTCTTGGCGCTTATTGAAATTTGGACGATATTAGAGTAGTCGACGTCACAATACCTACAGTCATTAGGTACGCAGAATCAAAGAGTAGAGAAGAAAAGAATAGAATGGTTACTAAAAGATTTTCAAATTTCAAGAAGAATTGTAATGGCTTTTCTAATATAATTTTTGAAGTCTGCTTATCTTATTGTATTTTGAATGTTCTATTTTTAATTTTATCGTATTTTAAATTTGAATGTTTTATTTATCTTATTTTAATTTTGAATGAATTTTAAATTTTATCTTATTTTGATTCTGATTATTTTAATAATTGATTTTAATAATTGATGATAATTTTGATTGAAACTTTTGGTGATAATTTATGTTATTTTTTAATACTAATTTTAATTTCACTGTATGGATCATGTTATCTGAATTAAATTAATTTTATTTATTTAAGGGCATGCCAAACCGCCAGCTCAAAAAAAATTAAAGCATTTATTTCAATTAGGCCATTACGGCACTTTCGAATGCCAAAAATACAAAAAAAAAATCTCAGCGTTATCGGTGTACATACATAAAAAAAAAATACTAATCCAATTGAGACCCTCCTCCTTTTTGACGTCGGTTAAAAAAACAAAGCTTCAGTCCCAGTCACAAGACATAATAACTTGAGAAAGTAAAGCTAGCGAGCGAGCCGGGCGAGCCTGTTTTCATACTTCGTTTCGACACTTACGTAGTTCGCGGTGTGAACCAAAGTATATGAAGAAGGTGAAACGATGCCAGCTCGCTCGCTAGCTGGCAGTCTCGACAGAGATAACGACAAAATCGGTAACTTTTGATTGCTAGTTACTAACGAATAAATTCGGTTGCAATAATGATGCTTGCAAGTAAAGCATTTATTGCTCTATTTACTGCACTTTATGCTTCTGAAACTTGCATATCAATTACTTGTTTAGCCAGTTTTTAACGAAGCTTAGAGATACAGAAACAATTTTTTTTTGTATGACTGTTTGTTTTTCAAGAAGGCATTCAAGAAGTTACACACTGGCTACAACAACACTGACCTTGTGCAACAATGAGTCACTTATGTCTCAAAACTAACTCAAGAAAAAAGTTTGAATGAATAAGCTTATACTAATTTAAAAAAAATATCAAACATGTACGGTCGACCAAGCTATTTGGTTTACATTTTAACATGCAAATTACATTGTAAAATGTAAACCAAATAGCTTGTTCTACCGTACATCAGTTGTAATGTTTCAAAATTTTTTCCTGTTCAGACATTAAACAAAATTTCTAAACAATTGTTCTAATCCCGACACAGTCAAGCAGTGTCCGCCTCTGACCTTCGAACGATCTTCCTGACATTTCCGTCCCCATAAAACACGCAGACAACCTTGGAAATGGACTTTGTTTTTGTTTATCTAACCGCAGTATGATGTAGACTGATCTGCGTGAATTTTATTTTATTAGCTAGTAACCGCGACCTTGCGTCGTCCGTCGTCTTGATCCCGTGCCAGGCCTACATTTGCAACGGAAACATTGTGGATATCTCTCGCGGAAACTTCGAGTACCCCGTATCAAACATTCAGTAGCTCTCCGCCTCTGAAATATTTCACGTCTACATCACCGACAAGGTTTTTTGATCGGCAAACGAAATGATAACATGCCTCACTATGTACACTTTGATCTTTCAATTTCCACTTTGGCAAATCGTTTTTGCTTCAGCTTTCAGAAATTGTAGCAATTATCAATAATATTTTCCTTTTTATTTCAGTGCACCAGCTCGAGGTCGATGACATACAAGCATTTTGACCTTAGCTAATGAGGTTGCCAATATAACACCAATCCATTTGTCTTCATGACGGACCAAATCCCCCAATATGTTTGTGTAAATTATTCACTACCGTAGCATTCTTTAGCATAAAATAAAATGGTTCACAAAACAAATAATAATGGGTCCTCCATTATTGAAATTTTATACTCGCAAAGAGGCTCACAGAGTGGGTAATGAACCTTGATCTGAATAGTCTGTTCGACGGTCGGGTGCCATAGGTTCATGTTTATGCTATTACACTTGTTATCCCTGGAGATTTTGCGGGAGTGGTCTTGGCTCCCAGAGAGTGTATTCGAAGTCACAGTACTCGCAGCACTCTTGTACAACAATCCTCTTGGGATTCGAGCTTCGACAGAGAGCTATCTGAACAAGGAAACCTAATCACGGTGTCGTTCAAGCTTTGGATTGAACCTAGGAAAATATAGTTGTGTTTCCAGCTAGGCCAATGGCGCTGTATCGTAGGTAATTGTTTCTTTCTACACAGTTATCACAAAGGGAGGGATTTTTGTTACCCCTCCGCCTGTTCAAATGTTTGTGGTGACAACGCTAACGAAATCCCGGCTGCGGCGAGCTCGCACACATGTTGCGGAGATATATAAATAAGCTTATAGCGGATTTACATGATATATTACGTGCAAAGTGTACCATTAATGCTGAATAGCTTTTTTTGCTTGGAACACTAACAAAATTGTGCTATGTTTACAAACTTTATGCCAAGCCAACAGGAAGATCAAAAGATTATTACTGGTGATTTAGACATCAAGCATTTATCAAGATACCATTCGTTACTCTACAAAGAAAATTGGAAACACGAAATTAATTTACTTAGATCTTGAGAATATATTCCCAAACAGACCGTAACAATCAGGACCCAAAGAGCTTAATGCTGACCTCGTAACTCATAATAGTGAGCCAGGATAATTACTGGAAGTATGAACGAGAATATTCGACGGAGTTTTGTAATTTGCTCTAATGAAGTCCTTATTTTTCACCAGTAGGATACAAAGTACCTATCTACTAAAACATAATCGTTAGGAACAAGAGATAATTCAGAAAGTGATCTATTTATAGTTGATCAATGTCTCTTTAATCTGAACTGTGGAAAAAAAAGAACAATGGTTTCGTTTCCAATTATGCAAAGAGCAGGAAACAGTGTGTCAAGAGATACATTTAATCCAGAACTGCGCTTTAATTTAAGCATTCGTCAATAAAATATAGGATACATTTTCATTTAAAACATGTGATACCTATGACTTGTTTTACTACAAAATTGAAATCAGATTGGCTCGAAATGGTGATGTGTTTTTATTAGTTGTTACGGCATTACGTTTATCGGCTGGCTCGTTTTACCAGCTTTTGATTAACTCCAGACCAAACTATTCCTAGCTTTTATAGGTACGTGTGCCTGTGCTCCAGTTTCATTTAAATTACGGAGCTTATTATTTGTTATCGAACGTTGCTAATATTATGTATATGACGAACTATAGCTGATGAAACCACATAGTTCACGAAAATTAATTTTGAATTGGCTTCAAGATTGATAAAGGAATCTTCAATATTGGTAATTTAGGAGCAATTTCTGTGGTAAATGTTTGTGGTTCCGTCGTTACTTGTTTTAAATCACTCTATAAAGCTATGATATTTATAACAAAACCTTGACTCAATATTTGCTATATATTTTCTTATCGTATCGACTAATTTATAGATACATATTTTTCTTTCAGATTAAAAGCTTAATCAATAGACGACTCACTCTTTTCCTCTCATAATAAATATTACACGTGTAAGGGATAATTATTTGGGTAAGACTGGCGGAAGTATATTTAGGAAGAAAAGAAACAATAAACAAGGAAAATACGGTGATAGAAGTTCGTAGATTGCTTCTAATGATGTTCTGTATAAGTAGGTATTCTTACGTATTTATGTGCCATCCATGGTTTTAAAATATGTATATGACCTACACATTTTTTTATTTTGGAATCTGTTACGCTGATATCTTATTGGAAGATTGAACTTTGCTAAAACAAAAGAGATAGATCGGCAAATTAGAACAATTTTATACCAAGTTAACTTTTCTTTTTTCCGAAAACAAGATTCAAATAGAAATCGTTCTAAATGCGAACATCGCGTGCGTTTCCTAATCGAGGATCCCAATTTGAATGTTCGTCCATCAGCTTCCAGACAGTAGCTGTTAGAAATTAGGTTGGCTTGCCAAATACTTAAACGTCCCGTCTGGACACGCAACCAAACGAAACGCACGAAACTCTCAACTTTCACACGACACGATATTTTTCGACGTTTATTTTGATCTCAATCTTCTACAACAAAAGCAACCCAATTGCCAATTTAGACCACGAGGTCTCACCTAATGACGCTGTTAACAACACACATAACACTCAAATCAAGTGAATCAATAAACCACTCGCCGGTTCCCACATCATCAATCAAACGAGAGCGGGTCCTTTTGAGCTCATAAAAACTGACGTCACACTGGCGTGTACATATTTATGAAGCATCCAACTGATCTGCTATTGATGGGCTGTCCCATTCATCAGTCAGGGAAGCCGTCGACTAACAAAAACTTGTTCGTTACAAGATTTTTGTGGGTGGACAGTGTTAGACGGAAACGCGTGGTTCTTTGCGGGATTTAAGACGTGGAGTTACATAAACGAAACCTTTAAGTGAGGATTGCTTAAGATTTGCGTGAAATAAAACAACTAATGGTGTGTTATTTGAAAGAATGCATTACGATAACTTTGCTTCGTACTGTTGCATGACTTGGCTAAAGTGCTTAGCGCTGTTTAATGTTGAAATGTCAACTTTAATGCCGTTGGCGAACGAGAAAAAAGCAGTCAACATTAGAGCAACTTCATCATTTGTCTTCGCTTGATTAACGAACCGTCATAAATAAAGCAATGTATCAGTAATGTACAATTGTGGGTGATTGCGGTTGATATCAGCTCTTTATTGATGGACACTGAGACATGGCTCGTAAATTGCCACTTGCATATGCATGCGGTTAGCGACTGATTGGCAACGGTGCACTCGACCCGTTATGACTGTGTCGCTACAACCTACGCTGTCACAATTAACGGATGTTATGGTATTTTTATTAACAACATTTTTCTTTTATTATTTGTATGATTGATTGAGTTCTGTACAATTTGTGCCAGATATTTTTGGGCATTGTACTTTGTGACCCAAAATGTATAACTGTTATTCTTCAACGCAATACTTTAAAACAATATTGCTGGTTGAATTAAATCTATATGCGGACAATACTAAATTTAAACTAAATAAAACAAAAGCCTAAGCTAGGATCGGAATCAATTCCAACGACCAAGCAAAATATTTCCGTAAAGCTAATGTCCACATTTATTCGAGGACATTCCGAAGGTACAGTACATTTGTGTTTGGCAAGTGAGGATGAAACGATAATCCATACAGTTCGTCCATCAACGGCTCAAATTTATTGAAGCGTTTATCGTGGGACCGATTTAGCACAAAAAAGTAACAAAAATATTTTTCGGTATATTTTGCTGAGATAAAATCGTGAAAGCCGGATCAGTGCTCTCAGCTCCGCGTACGGATATTGAACGATTTTAATCCGAACTATGTAGGTACGTCGGTACCTATCCTATTGCACAATGGGATTGACATTCGTTTGGGAACGAAATGCTACGAAATTTTTCAAGGCCCCGGCCGGCGTCGCTAACCACGGTCCGATGGCTGTCGTACGTCAATCAATACTACCATAGATCCATAGAACTTCAGACATTCTGCAACTTGCAACTGCAACCCAAACATTTGGCCTAAAGAACTTTTCTAATAGGTAATCAATTCCCCCAAACTCTTGTGAATTTTAAGTAAGGTGACTTTAAATTAATCCCGCAACAGGTTACCCCCAGATCAAATGATAAGCATAAAACTTATTAACACACTTCATTTATCAACCTGATTGATCCACTTATCTTCATCAGAGCGATGCAATCGTCGCACAATTGACAGGTGACATCTATTACATAATAACCGTCCCGCCGCCGTGTGTACACAAGCTAGTCAAAGCCACGTAAAAGCTATAATCCGGTTGGACGACACGATCCTGTTAACGCAATCAAATGTTGGCGTATTTAAACGGACTTGTGGAACAAACTTCGGGAGTTGCGTAGGAGTTGATCAGAGCTGTTAAGAGCTAAACGAATAACTACTACGTGTTTCTCGAGAATTGCAAATGAAGTTATCGTGAATGTTTAGGTCTTACGAGTGTGAATACAGCTAATGATATCACTCGTTTGGAATAACTTCAGGTTATGCTCGCATCTGATTGTTATTGAACCTGTTTGCATAATGATGCAGAAACTGGATTCAATACGATAACATTCTGACTTGTGGTTTTGATATTATTTTGACCAACTGAATTTTCTTGAAATCAACAAGATTATGTATAATATTCGGTGTTTTGCTTGCTCTTTCTGGCCAATAAGGTCGACACAAGCCAACTCGTATGAAATAAATAAACTAATGTTTTAAAGAATTTAGAAGGTTAACTACAACTTAATCTATTTTATCTAATCGAGGTTTATCCAAAGAGCGTCGCATGTCTCATACGACGCGAACGGTGTGGGTCAGACCGTTACGTCTGTGAAGCGTATTTGCAGGCCGCGGCCGCACCGGCTGGCGGCCAGCTCGGATGACCGGACCGCGTCTCAAATGGGTTAACCTCAATGCAACGTCTTGTTGACCGGCTGTAATTGACCTAAATCAAGAGTACCGGTACGAACCTGGTAAATAAAAATAAGAGTCAATATTAACGTTTTTGAGGGAAATGAATGCCATGACTGGTACCTACTATGTGTATTAGGTGGCTGTTTTTGTTTGGCATTTTTTTTTACGAAACGTTAGGGTTAGATAATAACCCTAAAATAATGAAATGTTATTTTAGGGTTCTTCTTTCAGCACCATTTTACCGGCTACCTAACTACACATCATTGATTTGGGATCTTTTCCTCCTAAATTACCGTTGCCTAGTAATGCTGAAACTGAGTCGTCACACATTTGGTGCCAGAAGACGGGCGTCGCGTCGTCGCCGAGGGAGGCCTAAAAACCCAGGGGTGACGACTTAAAGGCGTCTGTGAGAGACTAGCCGGAGAGAAGAGGAAGGCTATGGGAGAGGAAAAAAAAAGGAAAACCAGTAACCTTAGAGATCGTCAGCGTATACCAGCATCAGAAATCAAATCCTTTTACTCTTGGACAGTTCCATATTTTCAAAATATTGTGAAATAAAGATAAAACTCGGTAGTTGACTTTGATGCATGACCAATCGCAAACTTTTCGGAAAATATGTTTTATTTTTAAAACATGATCATTAAATAAAGTTACCTATTGCTGTTTACTTCCTCTTGGTTCTTCCAACTTTGTACTAAACAATAATACAGAAATATATCTATCTAATGCACATACCGCCGTAAGTAAGTTTCGGAAAACCTCTAAGTATTTTAACATTTATCCTGTAGCCATTTAATACATATAATCTACGAAAGGGCTTTGAATTTCAGAGAGCAAGCGCCATGACAGTAAGTGACGGACAGCAGATTACGGATATCTCGTCGAATCGGATCGGATTCGGATCGCGACCGCTTTGACAATAATCAGAGTGGGTACAGCACTAAAATGGACTTAGATGCGGATTACTGGGGACCCGTATTCAATAACTGCGCGTTGTGACGTAATAAAATCTTTTTGTAAGACTGTGTTCTGAATCACGTGCAGCAATCATTTCATTACATTTCATTTTAAAAAAATATTGCCCTACACTATAATAATAATTGAATAATTGAATTATAAGTAAGATAAAGCTGTTGTGCGTGTATGCAAAAAAGCAAAAATACATTTTAGGTACATGAATTTGTTCCTCTGTTTACATTTGTTCCTTGGTAAATAGGCTATTCTCTGATGCACAGCCTATGTATGTCTGTGTACAATAAAATATATATTGAGGAGCCTATTCGATACCTATAATTCCTCTCTAATACTAGACCCAATGCATTCTTTCTTCCTTCCTTTTTAAAATTGTCAGTGCAATTAAGACGTAAATCGAGAAATCCAAGAAATGGTCCGCCCCGCAATAAAGCGTTATGAAAACAGCTCTTTAATCAAGAGGTGTGACCAACAAAGTGCCATTTCACTATATTTCCCTCACTCCTTAACCTGATAACAAACGAGTATCGTATCGTTCTTGTTTATTTATAATCGCGTCGCGACGCCAGCGACGCCACAACAGACTTGGCTTTACTCCAATTCCCATTTTTTTAGGAATTTATTTCAATTCATGCGTTATGGCTTTGTGTCCGTGTGGGTATCGGTTCAAATGATTAGCAATAAATGTTGAGCAGCACTTATTTAATCGGTTTGTTTGCATTTTGTTGAGAGTGTCGGAAAATTCTATATTCTTCAACTGAATTTGTACGGTGACTTAAGACTTTTATTGATAGTAATCAAGAATACGTGTCAATTACCAGTCTTTCTAGTATTCATACAATCGGTTTTTTAAAGTTCCAATGTCTTTCAAAAATGCACAGATTTCACTCAAATTAGAGTCTACCTTATTCCAGGGGTGGCATGATGACCCCTGCCCACACCCCAAACCACGACAATTCACCAGCCAGCAATTAAACGTGAATATGAAACGAACAATCGCAAAGGGCCGAAGCGTAATCGATCATCGACAGTTCGACAGGTCATCTGTTGAATACGACCCTAACGTCCGAATCGTAATCGAAACGCGCTGGTTTGATTGGCACATGTGATAGTCGCTAATGGCTGATAAACTGGAGAAATGGGCTGTGTTTGGAAGGTGTTATTTACAGGAATATAAGGACCATTTTGGCCTGAAATGGATTCATAATTTATTGATCAACATAAAGACTTACTTTGTCCAAAGTTTCCGCTGTTAAAAGTACATTGCACCTCGTAGTTTTTCGACCACACAGACCCAAGTAACACTTCACTGCTTCGATTGCATGGATTACAAAGCTACCAGAAACTTGACTGGTTTAACTCAAATGATCAAACAACGCCGATGAACCTTCATTTCAATAAAATTACAATTTAACATTACAACGATATCCATTGCCAAACACAGAGATCAAATACTTGGGTAACGTAAGTAAAAGAAGTAAAACGGTAAAACTTCAAGGCGATTGGACCGCCTCAAACAAGATCTGCAAACGAATCGTGTAAACTGCCTGATTTCGGATACCTTTGAATCTTTGCAGAGATCAATCCGATTCTGATCGCAGGTAACGATGCGACCTTTGTGCATGAAACAGACGAACTATACAGCTGTATGTATAGCGGTAATGTTGTTGTTCGGTAGTCTAAACAAACAGCAGAGAAACAATTGTCTAGCACAATGGACCATAACAGTATTGACAAAATCATAATCACGATCATAAAGTCATATTATGAAAATAAAAATCGGTCAAGTGCGAGTCGTTTGTTACCACCAGAACTGCATTACTTACATAAATATATGTATTTTTATTCATGACACTGATCGACTAGCCGGCGGCGATCAGCGTATTCATACCCAGACAAGTGATTATGTCATTTGGGAGATGTAAGGTACCTTTTATTAGCAATTGGATAAGAGCGAAATGTTTTCAAAGTTGAATACCAAAATTTGAAGTGTCCAAATAAAAGTAACTTGGCTGCTTTATGGTTATGGTAGGTTCTTAAAAGAGTAGTCATATTTTATTCCTTTCTTTCAAAGGCGGCTGGGGTACGTAGAAGTAAAAGTGTTCGAAACAAGGTACATACCAGTTCCTCAGGTGATCCCGGTTCCTTCATACCATTGCTCTTATCCGTGCTCCCCGTCTCTATAACAGTAAAAAGGAATATTATTTTAAAGCCAACAGTTAAACTTATTAATCTAATGATTTTAATATTTAAACATAGTAATTTAAACCATAGGGTTCCTAGATCTATGAAAACGTTTTCCCGAGAATTTTCCGAACATACGAAGAAAATCCGTACTTTTCTTGAAATCATGCAGTATAATTTCCACAGCGAAATTGTTTACAAACACCATATTGATTGAAAGAGTAAAATTATATATTTTTTTGGGAATACCGGAAGTTTTAAAATTCCCCCGCATTCTGGACACTGAGTTAAAATTTCAGACATTTCTGGAAAATTCCAGGCGTATGGCAACTCTATCCTGCTAAGATTATGATGAACTTCTGATATGATGGCTAAACAGATTATGAAAGAAGAAAACAGACTGCGACTACTGCTAAACAGAAAAGCTAAAGCTAAAGAGTAAAGATCCCCAACAAAACTATAGTGAAATCTGTCATGAAGACTTTAATCGTCCTAGTAGTAATGTATAAGGCGGAACCCACTACAAACCACAATTACTTAAACCATCATACATTACATTAGTCAAATTAGAATAATGAATCTAAATCACAAATTAGGAATTTAAACTAGCCATAATGAATTGGAGCCTAACTTAATCTACATACACATTAATTATCTGACCAAACCGAATTTCATCAACCACAACATTCGCGTGCGGAATATGAATGTTTAAATATTTTTTGGCAGTTTATAGTATTGTAGTATAGCCGCTTTAAAATATAGAATAGAAAGGAGCCAGACACACTTGCTGGAGTGACCAGTGTTTAGGGTCACTCACACATATAAAAACTACACAAGTAAAAAAGTAGCTCATTCATTAGATGATAATTGCAGTGATCTTTCATGTTTTGCACAAAGCTTATTATAGCTGTAAAATCAAGTAAATCATAGAAATCGGCAAAATTTCGTATACGGCATCTTAAAGAGAAGCGGTGCCAAGACACTACCTTGGGGTAAGCCGTATTTTGTATGTCCAACGTCGGACCTGAAAGCGGGTGTTGTAAAGAATTTCCCGTGACCTTTATTAATAAATAAATAATAAACATTTTATAAAAACTTTCAAGAAGTTTCAATTACCAAAATCGTAACTAACTTTGAAAAAAACACTCTCGGACATTTATGTAAGAACAAATTATTATGAAACACTGCCTCTAAATACCAAGTTAAAGTATTTACATTTCGCTACGAATTCAAGGCATCTTGCTGTTCTTGTAACATTTTCACACGTTGTTAAATAATTTATTAGACAAGTTATTTCGCGATATTACGGAGAGGAAATTCCTTTCTTGTATGAACCGTCGGTTGCCATAGAAAAGTATTCACCCTACCAAGCAGTTTTCTTTTAGTAGGTGGATACATATTTTGGTTTATCGAACTGTACATACAAGAAAGGAATTTGAAAAAGGTTACAGTTTACACAAACGATTACAATCAACAAGTCAATATTTTATCAAACAATTAAAAACCGCAGTTTCGCGGTAAAACATCATTTGAGCTTATTGAAAATGAATACAGTAAAGTGCTAAATTAATATTTGTGTTAAATAAAAATATTAAAAATGCATGGCAGGCAAAATGGCGATGGAGATAATACAGTCATATATGTATTTGACTGTATTTCAGTATCAAGTATGTTATAATAAATACAAATATGGGTAGAATTCCCTATTTAATACTATGTAAGAATCTTAAAACTTAATTAAAGGAACATGTGTAAGTTTCAGCCTGTGTTGAGATTCCTCTTTACATGATTCTAATCTTCACAATTATGTATCTTTATTAAGCCTTACCTTATGATAAGCTTTTCAAAACATCAAGTTAAACATAATAATTATGTATTTATATGTTTTCGAGAGAGCGGGCATGTAATATTCTCCAAAGTGGTTCTTTGAAAACATCGTAGTGCGAAATAGTTTGATCCTATCAACAGTTGTTTATTATAAAATCTCTTAGCTAAATATTATAAAGGCAGAAACATTTTCTTACGAGAAAGCCATGTTTCTTTTAGGAAAATGAACTCTGATATAATCTAAGAAATCTTGAGAATGGTATAAGATAAAATTATCGTCAAAGAGCTTTATCCCCCTTTAAAGCTTGTTTGCTAACCAGAGCCAGCTATAGCACCCCATTGACACACTTAGCCGGCAAAGTATCGCGTCTTGCACGACATGAGTACACACTCGTTTTTCTTTCACGTTTCCCTGACTCAGACATATTTTCCTCCAATTAAAATACATTAAAACGGGAATTGCATACTTGAAAAGCAGAAAAAGCTGACACAGAGGCAGAAAGCTCGAACGTGAAAACTGTTGATGCATTTTATACGAATGTTCACGAACACCGTTTAATTGAAACGTCAAAAATCGTACGTTAATTAATTCACGAGAGCTACAATAAGGCACGGAGCACAAATTAATGTAATACAATTTGGTAGAACAATGACTGCCGGGAGGTTGGGAGGTTCGTGATAAACTATGGACGTAATAAGCTCGCGGTAACTAGAATTAATAATTAACAACACGAAATTATGGCTTTCAGTATATCTGTTTGGCGTTGTGTAACAGCCACGCTTGGTTCCTTGAGGGCGGGTAATTACTAGAGTACGTACTTGACAAGATGACGGAGACGCTGGTAAGTCAGTGATGTATGTGTAGTGGGTATTGTAGCAACCTTCTAACCAACCTTAAATGATGCAGGCTTGCTGGTTTATAACCCTGGCCACATTCCACTCAAAGTATTTTGAATTAAAACGATTTAGTAAAATATTGATAAGTACTTGTTTTTCAATGTGATACTAGGTCTGTCTTGGAAATAAAAAAGTGAAGTCGGTGATTTAAAATATATAGCTGAAGTCGCTGCAAAAATTTTATTTAAAAAAGTGAGTGTGCCATTAGATATTATTTCTTGTTAACTATAGTACTTACAAAAAGTAGACTTTTCAAAGAGAAAACCTCGTTTACCGGTCAACAGACCCGCATTTTTAGATACTGCTACTGTGCTTGCTACCTCGAAACAATGGTCTTCTTACACTAGAACACTAAGGATGTGTTAATTAAATATAGGATCAGAATACATATACTAAACCTCGTTGATTAAGGATGTAATTAACATTAATTTTATGTCAAGCGTGTGTATATTTCACCAAACCGGTTGTATAGTGATTTCAAACATGTTTTAAACTATTGCTCTCGAATGGTATACCAATTTTCTTTGTAGCTCATGTTAGATATGGTTTGGTGTACTTCGGTCATTAAAATATGTTTGTCTTTAGTTATTCAAAAGTGTTCCATTAGAGAAAAATCTTGTCAAAAAGGAAATAATCCCGAAATCTTAAATTGAGTTAAAGTCTTACGCCAATC
This sequence comes from Xestia sexstrigata, assembly GCA_941918905.2. NCBI lineage: Eukaryota > Metazoa > Arthropoda > Insecta > Lepidoptera > Noctuidae > Xestia > Xestia sexstrigata. The sequence continues at coordinate 9,095,224 of OW799213.2, read as the reverse complement.
CTGTAAATATTTTTTACAATTTCAATTTGCGAGATTTATTTCAAATCAAGCCTAACGAAAAATAGAGCACGTTCCCCTGATCTTTAAAAGATACAACTTAACAGAAAGTACTTAAGTTGGCATTTCAATAATTAAATGCCTTTTACAAAATATGATACCTACGTTAAAATTCACGCCTGAGGCGGACACTGGGCGGCCATCTCAGACATACGAATTTACTCATAACGTAATCATGAAAATATTACATTCCTGATTACCAACGTAAACACTCTTGATGTAGACTTTTTCTCTAATTACGTTTTATTCGGTTCATAGCGTCTGATTACGCGGGTGATTATTTGGTCTGTGTGTCTTTGTCTAATTGATTGATTTGCGTACAAAGGCTAGACTAACGTAACGTAACAAGGGTCTTGCTTCGAGTCTATAACAAATTAATAGACCTAAATTTTGCTGTTAATATAACCTATAATAGAAACAACCAATCAAATCAGTCAAGGAGATCCTATTAATTGAGATTATTCGTTTCATGTTCCACGAATGAAAGCAATACTCTACAGGCAATACTAGGAACCCATAAAACCCTGCAGGTAAATTAGTTTTGTGCAAATTAAAGTTAATGTCACCAACAAGCGGAGGTTAATTTGTTTCGATTCATCGCTCTGAAGCGACATTGATTGCGTCATACACAGACTCAATCAACACCTTGGTGTAGTACAAATTATAACCGGGTTTATATTGAGTGTACTGCTTTTTAATTTAATACTGTTTCAAGTGGCGTAGTTTTTAGATGGAGCTTTTGAGGGGTTTTGTGAGAAAAGGTGAGGTGAACATGAACTCAAGTTCGCTTCAGTTTTGTTGCAAAGTTTCTATTAAAAAGAAGCGCTCTTAAACTAGCAAGTGCAAGAGCTTACTTACTTTATAATTGGCCGTGTTTACTAACACAGAGAAACAAAGTTAAACTTGATTTTATTCATATTGTGCAACATGAATAGGTGTTACTTAACTTTTGAAGATCGAAAAGTCCCAATGCTGTCAACCTTTGGTTAAAAGGAAGCTTCAATCACTAATAACTTTTTTCTAATGTAAAAAGAATTTGATTTCAAATGTTTTTTTTTTTTTTTTATTTTTTTTTTTTTTTACTTAGGTTTTTTTTTATTCACAATCATTTATAATTTCCGACTTATATTTATAGCGTGTACTGGAAATGGACCTACTGCAATAGCCTAATTACCCACTCAGTAATTATTGACCACCTGCATACGAGTCAACGACTCGCCATTAGGTCGCCCTGTCTAAATTTTAATCCTTTGACAGATAGAACCAGGCTAGCGTGTTATTTTGCTGACAGGCAATTACCTAGATGGGTGTGCGCTTTCAGGAAACTTCGCTGTTTTATAATAGCTAATAGTTTGCTATTATGAAACAGCAAGCCTTTGATAAAATGCTTGATTAGTATAAAAATATTAACTATAAGATATATTCAGTAGGTTGGTTATCTAAAAAAACTTAAAGCTTTTTACGACAAGACTAATACGTACGTACGTAACTTAATATTTTCTATAGAACCTATAATATGAAAGTGGACAAAGCAAAAGGATTACAGCTGGTGGTGGTTTGTAATTTCTGCCTTTCCCTGGAAAAGTCGTGGCATGGTCGTTCCACAGACACGTATTCGTTTTTTACTAGACCATAGTAGTCGTCCCACAGACAACGGGATAAGCTTATGACCTAACCAACAAATCTCCGAAGATCACGCACGTGACAGAAATACGAGTACATAGAACAAATCAATAAAAGTAACTAGAAAAACTTCAACAATTCTTAAATTAATTAAGTAATTGAATATAGAACATAATTTTATGCGACTCCATGCTTTTCGTTCGTTTCAATTTTAACATGCAAATTAGTGTTCGGGAATATAGTGATTATTAGCTGTAATAAAACTGTATCTGGCAGCTCAGTAATTATTTACCACAGTGATAAATATACCTACTACTGATTAATTTAATTACAATACATATACATGTGTGGGCGTTTCCCATCACGGGAGTGGTTTTCTACGTAAGAGCTATAATATAGGGTAAATATTAATTTGGACTATTTTCGTCTTTTTAACCGACTACAAAAAGGAGATTGTATCGCGTTATGTAAGTTCATATTGTGAAAAGTTTAATACAGCACTTATTTATCTCCTCTAAAATACACTTTCAATATCCAAAAATTAAAAATCCTTAATTTAATTATCCCTAAAGATAGATGTCATAACTTTGGGTGTATTTACTATTAGCTACATCATACACCTCTACCTAAGCCTTCGGAGATTACAGGCTCAATGTAACTGGAGGACAAATCAAAGGGCCATTTTCGGGCCATTTCCGTGCGTTCAAGCGTTTTTGCCATACCTATTATTGGAATCAAATATAACAGCTCACAACTTAGGACCCATTAAATGTTAATATTTATCCGTGGTGCTAGGCAACTGGGCCTATCCCAGTTGTAAACGTCCCTTTGTGCCTATTGGCCTTGTTTCGTTCTGTCTCCTGCTGAAATGGAGGGAAGTGGAAATTACGGTTTTTTCCTACTCCTCCACTATACTTTTCTGATTAATTTCGTTGCGGGATCCAAGACAGTTAAATTCATTCTCTGGGACTTCGTCGAGCTTCATTGTCTCGGCGCTTTTCTGGTGGTCGCCACTGTTGATTCTGGCTTTCAGGAGTTACAGTGGTTTGGGAACAGTGTGGCGGGCTTGTCCCAAAAAAAAAAAAAAACCAAAGGGCCGCAGTTATAAGTAAGATTTCAACTAAACGTAGAATGCGCCAGATGGGTATTCAATTGCCTCCAACACCACAATAACCCGATTCTCTCACGGGACTCGCAGTCAGATAACGGAACAGGCAGATTAGTTGCGCCATCCGCTGAGCTAGCCAAGCCGGCAGGGGAAGTCAGAATGCGTCTATGGTGAATTATACGTGTATATTGTATGTAGTTAGTTATGGCTGGACACCGAATTTGGCTTAGCTATTGTATTTCGTTACTTGAGTCTAGTTGCTTACATCAGTTTATACTATAGCTGACTTATGTCAGCTAAGCTTAACGTGATCACATACATAAGTGAACAATTGTATTTATTGTATAAAAAACGTATTCTAGGCGGCGACCAAAACCCATGTTCAGAAAATTTTGTAACATAAAATATATCGGAATATTTTCGGTAAATAGTGTAAGCCAAAGTTTTGTATGCTGAAAACGGGATACCAAATCATGAATAACACGGAGTTTAACTCTGTAAATAACAAAGCTAGTGCCAAAATAACAAATCGTACCGGTTACCTAACTACCAAACTAAACAGATGACAATTGTTTGAACAAGTCCAAACAGACTATCCCGATATTACTAGGCTGGCAACACTGAAATATAGCCATGTCTAGCTCGACACGTACAATTGTGCAAAGCCTACACAAATGTCATATCAGATTGTCTCGCTTATTGGCACAGCAGGCATAATGCCATCACAGCATTCTATACAGAATATGGTCTGATCCATCCACGATTGTACCTGACGCTGCAGTTTAAATGCAACTCTATTTTACACAAAATAAGGAAACTTTTAGGCCACATGTAGTTCCAAAACAGGCATGCATCACAACTCAGATTACATGATATATGGTGAAACAAAAAACAATCGGAAACTGCGATGTTCCGATAATTTACGTTGATATTCCGAAAGCGATATTTTGTGAGAATATGCGTGAATTGTATGAAATACATCATTTGGTTCGGCAAACAATCGTAACAATATAAAATTATACTTGCGTAAGTTAGAATACCAACTCAATGGTAGAATTTACTGTGCAAAGTTCTGAATATTTCCCACGGGTCCCACCGTTTCCAAAGGTTCATGAATTATTTTGAAGCCTATTATAATATACGTACCTATTCACCAACATTAACATCAGCACTGAATAGGCAATTAGCGACATAATAGCTAAATAAATGACTACTTATTCCCTCCTCCTGTTTCCTATAACCGGCCTATAAGTGTCTCTCATAATGACATATTACGCGCAAGCACTTATAAACCGCTGACTGATTACACCGATGCGACCATAAACGCACTTTATTCGTCTCACGTCCTCTCAGAGCTTTTACAGATACTAATTCCACCGCTTCATGGTTAGTCTCGCCGCAAAAATAACGCCCGGTTACGTGTGACCACGCAAATTATATCATATTAACAGACTATACAACCATCAGTCTAATCCTAACTCTATTTGCTGGTGAATAGAGTATAAATTCTATGAAAGAAACCACCTGTCGCAATTTTATAACAGTTAAGTAAATCGTAAATCCGTCCGGTCCCAGGAACATTACATCACTAAGCGGAAACATTGTACGATTCTTTACGTTGAGTTATGGTAACGTAACAAATCAGGGTCAACGATGTCTCGGCGGTCCTCCCGAACTGGCGCGTCGTATAAAACGGGTATAGTTTATGCAACTGACGATGGGAACCGCTTTCAAAACTTTCGCCGTCAATTAAAAAGCGGCTACCGCTTTTGGCGAGACACCCGGTCACGATCCGCGCCGTGACCGATGACTTTCTGTTACGTAAACGACTATTGTTTTCTACTTTCAGCATCTGTCAAAGCTATACTATTATGGGGCGGAATTGTGTCATAACTCGCTCATCAATCAATGTTACTGGACGTGGCGGTCAATTAATCATAGTAGTGAAGGTACCTACACTATCTCTCGCAGTGATTTAGTTTCCTCGGACTCCACAATATTGATTGAAATAGATTTAATTCAATCCTCCATACCAATCTCGGCAAATCTCAATATATTCGATCTCGCTATAATAACTTCGATCATGAACTAACAAACCACCGTCCTAGTGAAATTAGTTAAGCCATATTTCCTTGCAATGTTATCTATACCTCTATACTAATATTATGAAGAGGTAGTTTGTAAGTAGAGAGTAATCTCCGGAACTCATGATCCAATTCTAAAAATTCACTCATTGGCAGAAAGCTACATTATTCGTGGTTGCTATAGGCTATAAATTTATATTTATATCATGCATATTAGCCGAGCTATCACATTTTTTGTGAACGAAGTTGCGGGCGAACTGCTAGTTAATTATATAGCTATTCTTATGTCTTGAAACAGATAGCGTGTTCGGTTAAAATTGACACGAAGTCGACGGAGAGTCAAAGTTCAAAGCATCATCACTCACCTCAAAGTTAGACGATACAAAATTGATTCTAAACTAAACTTTTGTTAACAATATTACGTATCAAACTAACAAAGAAGGGATAACTTCCTGAGGTTCCAGTATTGGGGCACTATCTTTGACTACACCTGAAGGTGATTTATGTTTATATAAGGTGGAAACTTTAAATGGATGCATCATTATAGGATTTTCTTCAGAGCTATTTTGCCTGGTCTCGTTGTAATGTTTTTCCAACAGTGCCAACGAGAATAACCCTTTAACCTTGGCGTGAATATAGCCAGCCAGATAGCGTAGCAGACATGTCGACAGTCGGCACCCGTGAATGGTCTTTTAATTATAAGACACGTCAAATCCACAACTTTTACGCAAACCCCATCAATCCTGTACCAGACAAGTAAAATCATACGCATTAACTTTACGAAACATAAACATGTTATTACTATTTTAATGGGCCGTGTAAGTGGCGTGTCAATATTGACGGTGATTACCGATTTGGTGCCATTCGTTATGTGCTGTCATGATGCAGCCAATTAGTTCAACGGCAAAAAGTTCTGCTCAAATATTACTTGAGCTATTGGTTGAAGAGTGTTTAAAGACGCCAAACTTTTGCTTGTTGGTAATTTGCACATTGGAAAATAGTCAGTTTTGAGGCAGTATATATATGAAGTGGTAATGATTTATTTAAGCAATAAATGGTGACTTGAAGAATGTAGAAAACAGATCACAAACCTGCATCCTTCAAGTCAAGTCACCAAATATTATGTTTGTACGTAGACGTATTATTAAAACATTCATGTTTTAACTTTACCAAGCAAAACATAAAACAGTATTTCACCTTTACGAAAGACGACTGCAATTTACCTTTTAAGAATATATTTTTTTAATCACACGAATTTCTCAACTCGTGTTTGTCGAAGCGAACGAGGTGAGGCTACCGGCAACGTAGCCAAGAATCCAACATTTCGTCTCGTCGCATCTCCACTTACCCATAAGTGTCCGTATAAATAAGTATTTGGAGCAGAAAACGAGGACCAAAAATGCATAAATCTTTTCGAGTTAATTCATATTTAAAATTAAAGTAGCTTTTCGCGTCTGACAGTCTGACCGAGTTCGCTTGAGATTTTGATTCTGTTCGAAAAATTGATTTCTATGATTTTTTATATTTATAGTACAACAATACAGAGTTAATAATGTGTGAGGTAGGGGCAAGTCTCTAGTCAAATATATTTTGAACTTCCCTCACTTCAGATAGTTTAATTGGAAACAGTACTCTCGCACTCGTAATTACTCCTGCAAATTACTGCACTAGGTGAATGCGGCGTGCCTAGGAGAACCATTAATTCGGCTTTGAGGCAATACGTTAATAGACATACTCGTAAAATAGAGGTGTGGTACATTTATGTAGTCAGGAACATTATTTGTTTCATAATGTGTAATTAAATCACAACTGTAATATGATATGGTGAGCCATTTCATATAACTGTCTAAAAGTGACAGTGAGATGTGAACTTAGCGATTATGGTCATTGTGACGATTGTCTTTTCAGCCAATGGCTTAACTGCCAAGAGCCTCGACCAATATTTGAGGAGGACCTCGTTAAGCAGCTGGATCAAGAACTTGATTCAGAAAGCGGTAATCCTGGACACAGCTCGTATTGTTAGGAGGTTCCTCTCTGTGGAGCTCTGACCACCGGATGCTCTGACCCTGTTCCCGATACCGGTGGGCTACTATTTATAATATTTTTAAGATTGTATTTTAAAAATATACGAACTAAGTATGACGATGAATCGAAGGGATAATTTTACTAATAATAAACTGCATAATTTCTGAGCTCGAGGTAAAGTAAAACCTGTCGAGCGTAACCGTATTTGCGACATCAAGCAAAGAAGAGGATATCGAATACACAACGAAGTAGTATTTTCCAATTAGCACCTGAAATGCCATTGGTATCCCACAGTTAGACAAGAATAATAAGCTCGGTTCTTACACCGCTAGGCCACGGTACGACGGTACTCATGTGTTTGACAAAGACTTATTGTTAGAGAACGTGTACATTTAGACAGGTACGCGAATAAACTACGCTACGGGAAGTACTTATTTTTGCTTTAATTTGAATAGAGAATGTGGAGAAACGAGAACGTTAGTTAAAGGAAAGTAGAAAGAAAATGTAGCATAATGCCGGAGTTACTAGCTTTTCTTTCATAGTACCGCGGTAGTATTGCCAGTTAAATAGAATACATGAAAAAATATTGTAACTAAACTTGTGGCAATAGATCTAACCAAGCGTTTCGGATTTCTATTATGACTTCCAGCAGCATTTTCGTAACGTATTAGGTGTATCAATCTAATAGATTTTGACTTTTCCATGATTCGTTATCACTGATAGAATATTATTTTTTCTAGACCATAAGGTCCCTAACAAACTGTTTCCCAGGAGTAAAATAAGCTCTGAGATTGCTACTGTAGAATTTAATAACGAAGAGCACTTTTCCCCAATTAGGAAAACTTGTGCGGTTTCGTCGTGTTTTAAAGTTGGCAAGTATATACGTAGCCATTTGTTAGGTAGTCTTTACTTACTTAATTTTAAAAGATATTATACAATTTTAAATGTTGAATTTACTTATATCGTTATGAAAGCCAAGCTTTATGATTCTATCATACATTAAGGGCAAAAGTTGTAAGTGACCATATTCCGTGACAATGGTAACACTGGCCGCTCTTGAACGCGGTTTAGATGTATTGATCGCGATCAGATTCGTTGGTGAAATTCGTCCCTATTGAAACACCATTTATTGTCAATGTGTATATTTATCAATAGATGGTTTTAAAGTTTAATTTCTAAACTGACCTAAAATTATAATAAATTTAATTAAATACTAGGATACATTTTATTATATCTGCCTCTAACTAGGAGAACTATAAGAGCATTTTGCTGACAAAAGTTAACAAAAAAAAAATACGCCCACGTTAACAACGATGACATAACAAAACGGAAAGTGGAAACGCTCCCCAACAAAAATGAAAGAACACAACCTGTTTACACACCGAGACTTTTTGCATTTTTTATATAGTTAGCAACTCTATGTAAAACGTTGTTTGTGAAGAAGAACGGACAGTTGGGCACCCCTGAAAGGTGTTGTTGTGAAGTTATAACTTTTCTTGACTGTCTCTTGATCCAAGTGCTTTGTTGGTCTACTTAGCGTTCCAAACATGCTGCCCCCGGGTCTTCTGTTTGATTGTGTAAGGGAAAAGTTTTATTGTGTTTCCCTTTGTGAATTTGGTCAAAGGCAGCCCGAATTTTGTCAGAAGCAGTCTGAATTTTTGCCTGGATGCTGGCAATAGACTCACCACTATTACATGGTACTGAAAAACATAAATGGCGAAATGTAGGTCTTTAGTACACGTCTCTCTAACTACCTCTTACGCTCCCACCATACGTGTTATCAAATTTCTTATATAATTATCTTAGTTTAAGATGGTTGTGACCATCTTAAACACAGTCGAAGGGCTCCGTCTTCATCGTTACACAAGTGACGCAAGTTTTAATTAAAATGGCCGCTGTAGGTTTATTTGCGGTCGTAAAGTTGTATCTGAAATCCCCAGACGTAAATTAATGTGCTTATGTGCGCATGAATGTAAATGTTACCTCGTGGGTAACTGACCTAGTCGAAATTAGCATAACTGTGTTCTTTGCCCTAAGGCGGAATGTTCGAGACCTCTGTTTTAATCGTTTGAATATTTGGTTGGTTAATACAAAGATAAATTCGAATTAATGTTGAATTTAAAGAAACTTATCTTCAGTTGTTTTAAACTGTATTGAGCTGAATACAGTAGCGGTCATTAAGATAACGTTTATCCGTAATTCGGATCCGAAAGTGTGCTACCAGTTTTTAGAAATTATCTTATTTTTAAATAACAATACATTATTTAGGCATTTAGATCAAGAGGTGAAGAAAACACCTGAACAAAATGTTCCATCTGCCTTACTCTCTCAGGGAAACACAGGCATTAGGTTGTTATTATTGTGAGTTGAAAACAAAAGAAACTAACCCAGCAAAAAGGTGCAACACACTCATTCGACCGTGAAAACTTACACAAACACCAATAAAACTTCAGTACATTTCCCCTGCAATAATATATTACCCCATTAATAAAGCTTAGTATACACTCGTACCCTTTATTGGCCATAAGGGTACAGTTGTAAACTAGCCCAGGAGCCAGCAACCATAGGCTAGTCGGGATAATTATTCCTTTATGAGTTTATGTGGATTTCTGAACGCGCTTCAGTGATCATTGTTCAAGATTTGAAGGCTATACGAATGTTACAATGTTATTTAGAGTATCATAGAGCGTAAAGGTAGCGGTTAATTAACAAGACAAATATTGCTCAATTTTCAATGATATTGTAAACTGGCTTGGCCGTGTGGAGATCGGGAATTGTTCCACGGGAACGTAGTACGGAGATAAAATGTTTTAATCCAAGTCAAGCTATCTGCATGCCTAATATTCAAATATGTGGCGACAGTCGATAGGAGTTAATTAAGCATTAATAATTTATGTATAAAACTACGGATATGTGCACCTAGTCTGGTTAACTAACTTCAAAATACTGTATACCAAGGTAGGTAATAAGTGAGCAATGCTATGGTCATTTATTACCTACCTGGGTACCTAAGTGAGTCTTATTTTAAGTTAGTTTCAGTTTTGAACACAAAAACAGCACAATATAGCAAGAGGTCAAGTTTATTTTTATCAAATCTTATATCATCGTATCAATTATTTCATCCGCCCACATATAACATTTCGGTCATTGCTCTTTACTCATGCGACTCGGAAGAAACCTTGGTTTACCTCCCACAATCTAGCCTTCACAAATAACTTGCAAGTTTAAGTTCAAACAGAGTAGCAGTCGAGAATCATCATTTGCCTAGCCTTTTCCCAACTATGTTGGGGTCGGTTTCCAGTCTAACCGGATGCAGCTGAATACCACTATTTTACATGGAGCGACTGCCTATCTTACCTCCACAACCCAATTAGTACTAGGTAAAACGATACGCCTTGGTAAGACTGGTTGTCAGACTTTCGGACCACCTGTCACGAGTTCACGACTGTCAAAGATCTACAATGACAGCCGAGACCAACGGCTTAACGTGCTTTCCGAGGCACGGAGGAAACTCGGTATGTAATGGGTGGTCACCCCCCACGGACCAACCTGGGCAATTGCGGCTTAACCTGAAGATCGATGCGAGCGGCTGTCATTATTTAACCACGAGCTCCTCTCGTTGTAGCAGTCGAGAATGTGAAAACAAAAGTGACCGATAAATGGGAAGCCGAATGCATGCTACAAAACTTTCACCATTCGCCATTACCATAATCACCACAATCTTATTATATAAATAAACTACACAATAATTATCGGCACATAAAACGTGATCAAAATATAACTCTATCATATTCTCATAAATAAGGCATGGTGGTTCGGTGTTTCGTCCAGGAATTCCGCCCACCCACGCACTGGGCTTTAATCACAGATTACATGGCTAATAGGCTTAATCGATGACATTTGTTTGAAACGAAGCGACGCGACGTTGAGAACGATAGCCTCTAATGTATTATAAACCGATATTCATTTATTTATAAGATAGTTATTCGATAGCGAAACGCCCATGCCTTCGTTAGATACTTCAATTTTTTTTTTCGATGTAATCTTTTCAAGTTACTGTACGTTTTGTGAGCAATAACTTCACTAAATGATCAATAATTCTTAAAGAACTGCTTTCAGCTATACGTACACTAAACTTGTTTAAAGTTTACAGGCCTTGTTTAAACGAGAACAGGCCTTGCCTCTTGTCACGTGCACGTGTTTTCAGGATTCATTGTAATTTTCTTCTAAAATTCTCAGAAAAGAGCCATGTTCGTCGGTAGTTCCGACGTAAATAAATTGATAAACAAGTATCCAGTTCTTTAAAAAAGTATAACATACGAACTTTACATAACACTTTGCCGGTATGTCCGGATGTCACGTCACATGCTCGGAATTCGACCGTTAATGAGTCAATCACAATTTAATTTATATCGATTGGTTCCCATCAATATATAAAGTGTCCCTGATTTTTTGTACAATTACATACTCGTTTGACCGGATTTTTTTTTCTCGTAATTACATCAACTGGTTCAAGCTACACTATTATATGAAGTGGATCTAACGATTCTTTGCTATAATTTATTGGTAATTTAATCGCTGTTAAATTATGCCTTGCTTATTTGAAGAGAAAAAAGAACATCTTGTTATTTTATCAAACTCTGCTGGGGAGTTATTTCAAGAAACGTTTGCAAAGTTAAATGTTATTTATACTTGCTTACGAGAAAACAACATAAAAATGTCCTTATAATTACAAAGCATGCGTGCACATACTGAATATAATATCATAAAAAGTCACTAGTAATCTCAGTTTTCCAAGCACCCATAGAGTCAGTCGCCTGGCCAGGCTGGCTCTAAGAATGCCGCCGATCTTGCTCCGCAGCTTCATAAATATGGAGTTGGTGATTAAACGGCGTACTCTCTGAGTTTTTGTACGACACCCCCTCCCTAGCCGTCTGCCAGTTAAACCTAGGATTAAATCATGAGTTTTTCACTATAGGTAGGTACCTAGGTACTATCTGAATACAGCCGCATGGCTCACTTCCTTTTGCTTTTTAAATTGGAACTGGTTTAATGATTAATTGTCTTGTATTTAAAAGAGACTATTGATTACAATAACACCATTAAGATTCTTCAACATTGATTCGCTTCAGAGTCAATTAATTAAGTAACCGTCAAAAGAAGCTTGTTGATTTGTTTTTGTATTGTGAGTTTATTTCTCCCGCTAAAGCTTGTTATGTTGGACCGACCCATAATGGCACCCTTTAGTTCTGAATCATAGGTCCCCAGAGCGATGTTAGAAGGCGTGCGCGCGGCGAAGATCCAAGACACGATGAACGCACCACCATTTTGCAGATACATACTGGAATTACTGGATTATTGCGCAAACGTTTCCAACCAAACATTAGTGGTTAGCTTAATCACCAGCAATGAAACTGATTCTTAGATGAATTATAGTCTTTAAAGATCGCAAGTTACGGGTAGCCTTTTACAAGAAGCTTAGCTAGCTAGTTTGTGTTACATTGTAGCTTGCCGTAGAGATTCTAGTTATTTCAATGAAGATTGCAGAAGCTGGGAGATAAGTGTGTTTATGGACTGAAGTTGAATAAAAGACGGATTAAGTGAGTGCACTTACAAATAATTATGTGCCATATTAAATTGCATTTGCACATACTGCGTAGTACTTTTTCTCAGTGAATTGAGAGTCAAATATTTGTTTCGATCCATAAATTCCAAGGCCCACATTACATAAAACGATGAATACGTAAGAAAACATTACCTTGCAACCTAAAATAAAACGTAATACGTCGTTTATGTAAAATAAACCGGAATCACAATCGCTCGGTCGTTCTATTTGATACCGATAAGTGGCTGCCTACACAAGCTGTTTGGCGTCGAATCAAAAGAAACATTTCGATTCCTCGCATCAGCTCGGCTCCCTGAAGGCGCCTAGTAAAGGCTGAGACCGCGGAACAGGCGCCCCGGGCCGGGAAGCAATCTATTGCTCCTGAGCACCCATGCCTCGTTTGCACTGGCAAATACTCGACTGATCTAAAAACACTATTAAAAAATTCTATTTGTTCATTCACACTTAATTTTAGTTTCATATCAATTTCATCGGACATAATTTAATTAATTTTGTTTACATCAACGGAATTATTTATAACAAAATGACTATTTCCAATACCGCTCTCTTATTCAATACCGAAATAATAAATAAAGTTTGAAAGATTGAAAAACATTCGAAACATATATTTTAAAATCCTTTCTGCTGCAAAATATTCGAAGAGCATTCATAAAATTAAAGAGTTTTATTTTTACAGTTGCAACATTTAGTTTTTACGCCCGTATTTTATACGACCTCGATGGGAAGATGACACAATCAGTTTTACCGTTAATCATTTAGCAGTATAATTGAAATTTACTGTACCTCTCTTAGTTAGTATTTCACACATCGAAATCAACACGGGACTTTTGCTAATAGTCACAAACATACTTAAATAGAAAGATTTCAACTACATAAATATCTGGGGAATTTGTTTATCTGTGATTTAAGAATTAAAAGTCATGTAGACGGCTTCAACTACCCAATTCATTCATACATTACTATTGAAACTGTGATCTAGAGATGAACGTAGTAAGATATTATAAAACTGGATTACTAGAACGCAAGTGAACTAGCACAAAGTAATATGGATAGTAAACAGCGATCTAAGCCCGTTGTGTACTTGTGTAAACGAAGCTGCGCTTAACGATTCCCTGTCTTGTTACCAGCCGCTGATTGGCAAAGTTCGATTGAATGTATCCTACATTCTTGTTTCTTTTCCGAGAATATTTATTTCCCACTAATCTTTACGCCACTAATTTTGTGTTGAGGACAATTTCCTTATATACTGGCTCAGAAAGACCAGATAAAATCTGAAAACACCTCCTACCAACATCCGTTCGCGTATATAATTCCAGATTATATGATTAAATAGGCAGTATTTAAGCCCGATTACGATAAACGCAATATCTCCTGAAATATGTAGGCAAAATTTAAAACTTATAGCTCGATTAGATACACATCTATCGGTGGCTGTGTAATTCAATAAATTATTATCTTCGAATTTATTTGCAAACTTGTGATGTTGCAATAAAAGTAATTAGTGAACATGGACAAGCTATCCCTTGGGCTACAGGAGCCATAAACTTTGAGGGTCTCACGGTAGGGGGTACGAATAGTTGAAGGAAAAGTACTTTGGAAGCCATTCTATGCAATCGGCGTGCCTGCTAGACCTGACGCTCCGTATAAGGAAACCTGCCGAAGAGGGCATTAGTTGACGTCCGTCACTATCCTCTGCTTGCCAAGAAAAAACTACTGGTTCTCGCTTTTGTTCCATGGGAATTCATGAATATAGGCGCTATTGTTTACTGTGAAGAATGGTACTCAGAACCTATAAATAACTTTATCGCTACATCTCACCGAAAAGTCCAAATTGGTAACGGTGAATAACCTCAGCAAATTATTTTATATTTTTTTTTACAAAAAATAAGGCAACTTGGTCAAATCCCGTTGATGAACAAAGGCTTTCTCGGCGTCTTTTGTCGTCCTTAAATATAATAAGGTAACATCAAACCAATATTATAGGTCTGATTTTTTCACTGTTCCAAGTCAAACAATTAAGAATTCACTTCTGATGGAAACTCCTAAAAACTGTATAAGTATTTAAGTAAAATATACTAGTGATGGAAGACCCAATAATACCTAACAACTTTAAAATGTACTGATGCTTCTGAAAGGAAACGGACTGGCCATTTCAGTCACCAAATCTCTCGAATTGATACATTTAGCAAAAGCCACCTTAATTGCATTCCACCTCAAAAGTGGAGAGGGACAAACAGCAATTAAATCGCACAAAAGGAAAAGTGACTTGCAAATTGAGCCTCGCCTTGGAGTCTGATGCAAAGTAAGTAGTTCAGTTCACCACACTATCTTCACAAATGCATGCTTCGCAGAGCTTTTGAACGAACTTGCAGTACAGACGAGGTACAAAGAACGTACTCTAAACTTTCAAGGAAGATAATTTGCTACATTGCAAATATTCCTGGAGGCAGTTGAGTGTTTTTGGCAAGAGAATCTTCCATCGTTAAAGGGAACAGTGGGACTTGCTATTGAAATAAATAATGCAATATTCCAAAGTGTTCAACAAATATCACAAAAAAATATATAATTGCAACTATTAAATACCGAAGATAAAATATGGAAGATTTCTTTAGAAAAAGTCTCAAATTAAATATAAAACTAGAAATGCCTTTTAGTTGAGTTGCATAAAGTGAAAATGAATAAAGAACATCTATCAGGAATCCCGCTAGTGATCCGACATTCATTTTATTTTTTAGAACGAACAGCTACATTTTCTGTCAGCGAATGAAAAAGAAAAACATGAATAAAGCTATTCTTTTAAAACTGGAATGAAATTATGAACAATTTTTTACGAAAGATTGTTATAAAGGAAAAGAATATTACAAACATTTTGTTAGTCTATATTTTAGTAGTTCCTCTAAAATATTATTAATTAACAAGCTAGCTGTTGCCCGCGGCCTTCGTCCGCATGAAATTATTATGAAAATGTTAGTTCTCTATTTGACGGATTTTGTTAAAAATGTTAAGGGTTTTCGCTGTTCTAGCTATACTAAGTTACTCCTTATAACATCAGCTATCTGTCAGTAAAGGTCGTGTCAAAATCGGTCAAGCCGTATCGGGGATTAGCCGGAATAAACTGACAAAAAGACAATTGTTTTTTTGTTGTTTATACCGTATATATCTACATTGTCTTTCCTTATAAAAAAGTGCCCCCTGGTGTATCCAGCTTGTACAGGTCAGGCTTGCTCCTGGCTGGGTGTGGTGCTCAATCAATCAATTAGTATAATACCGTATATATCTATATTCAGTAAAAAGCTGTTATTTTAAAATTACAAACATACACTTCAATTTTATTTATATCAGATAATATTCGAACTTAGGCGAAAATACCATGTATAAAAAACCTTTGACATTTTAGTTTCACCGTTATAATTATATCCTTCGTAGTTTGTTTCGCACAAACTTACAATATTCCTCTGTCATGAGAAGGTTCACAATATTAAAGCGATTGTTAGTCATGGACATACTTACTCGTACTTGTATAAGTAAACATTTGTTTCGCACAACTTAGACAAGATATGACGTCAGACTGCTGAATGAACAAATACAAAACCAGAGGTCTTTGTCCTTTGAATAGGATTTATCATTTTGACAAACGTATCTAACTTCCTATAGGTGTGAACGGGTAAATAAACTTGGTAATATTTTGGAGATACGTAAGTATGTAGGTACAACTCTGTGTAACCACTCACGCCTGCCTGTAACGCCATCATGCCTGTAAGCCTTCGTGGCTTACAGGCATGATGTTACAGGCAGGCGTGGTGTGATATTACATGATTACGAGTGATACATGAAAACTTTTCAATTTAGACCTAAAAGCTCCATGTAAAATACTGGTATTCAGCAAATTCCAGTAAAATTGGAAGCCAAACCCGATCATAGTCGGGAAAAGGCTAGGCAGACGATGACATCCAAGGTTTTTTGACGTAATAACGATAACGTCTTATAAATCGATGAACAACGGGCTGCACGCACGAAAAAGTGTCACACGTGCACCGTTCCGCGCGCCGCGATCAACGCCCAGCCCAAACCCTTGGACCTAGACAACTGAAATTTTACACAGTGGTTTCCTTTATAATGTAGACAAGGAATAAGGCAGGATTTTTCGAAATTATTTTACACGTGTCTCAGCGTTTTTGATAATTCTACCCTCAAAGGGTTAAGAAAGGGGACGAAGTTGTATATGGAAAGTCCTTAATTTTCGAAGTAAAAATCAAAGTTTATTATCTAGGCGTATGGTTGGAAGCTAACGCAACGGTGTTGTTAGAATTTCAATCCTTAAGGGGGTGAAAAAGGGGATGAAATTTAATTTTCTTCTTTCCCAGTTTAAAGTTAGTCCCTATAACATTAAGTTACAGTGAATTAATCCCGACTGTTCCCCGTTATGGCCCATAGCTCTGGCCAGTCGTAAAGGTCCCCTGGCCTTGGCTCTTCCACGGCGAGTCTCGCCGGCGACCTTGCACCTTATTGAATATACTGAGCTACTACACAAGGCAGACTGGTGCAGAAGCACCGCGGTGCAATACTGTAAAGCGGAGGAATGGCCATTATTACACAAAGATTTATTAGACAAAGAAAGATAGGTACTGTAAATCATTATCTAAGAGATTACCTGAATTTCTTTTCATTTATCTTTTTTTCTCTCTAAATGGTTACAGGGCGTCGAAAAATTCGTCCACATTGATGTCAACAGGAAAAGTGCCCAGAAGGCTGGCAGCATTGCCACGTTGGATGGCATTGGCATGGCATTCTTCGGCCAAAAAATAGGCCCGCCCTCTGGTCACGTGAAGAGTCGACCAACCGCTTAGCAATTTCCCGAAATACTAGGTGGGCACTTGGACCCCATGGCCCAAGTGTTTCAACCCCAAACGGCTCAAACACATACCTAATTACCAACTCAATTATTGTATTTGCGCCGTTTGAGGTTTTCAGCACCTGCAGCAGCCGCCCCAGCGCAGCCCAATGTGCTAAGAAGATGGGATGGCGCAAGGGTGTCGACGCTTTCATGCATCACTAATAATCATGGAAAACCTGAATTTGTTAATTGTTGTTTTTCTATTAAACTACGCTTATTTATATATGTCATAAAACGTATAAATAGTGTATAAAACGCATTTTCAGTGAAACTTCTGCACCCATTTATCGGACGCATTTAAACTGCAATGCGCGCGCGCCCCGCCCTGTCTTTTGCGCCTGGAATGCTAGAGCGAGACAATGTTACCAAACCAGTTCCACAAACGCCGGAAGCCTTTCTCTTGTAGCGATAAGCATGTGTACATTCAAGTGTTCATTGTAATATACACATTTGAAATAAATGAGCTTTTTTATTAGGTACATTCGAACTTGATAAAGGCAGGATCAATATTTCAGGTTTCTTGTTTGCTGGTTGGTACGGTTATTCGAAAGTCGCAGTTTATGATAATGGCCGTATAAAACAAAGATGTTTCCTGTCGTTAAATGTGAACAACAATACTACAGGATGCAGTATTTTTTCTCGGCAGCTATGACTTCCCTTGGATGAGAACTAAGAGTTTTATTTAATGTTCATTATTTATTATTTATTGAACTCTTTCTTCTAGGCAAGCGTATTCTAGGCAGCATCATTGTTTCACATCAGGCTAGTTGCAGCAAAACACAAGCCTGTTTGCGTATTTTTTTTTGTTGTATTTTTTTCTTTTTTCTGGTTCGCACAACGTCGAACAAATATTGATTATGTTAGTTTTCATATACAACCTGTTTTTTTATATCCCATAACTCTAGGGTTATATTCTGTAGGTAAAATATTACAAAAACTCCTAGAATAGGTGGTCCAAAAATGCATAATTTCGGAGATATCATCAATCATAATTATAAAATATGTATCTAAGTTTCATTGATAAATACGAGTAATTCATTTTAATTCAAACCAATCATCATCATCATTTCAGCCGCAAGACGTCCACTGCTGGACATAGGCCTCCCCCAAGTGTCGCCACATTGACCGGTCCCGTGCGACTCGCATCCAACGGATTCCCGCAACCTTCACCAGGTCATCGGTCTACCTAGTGGGAGGTCTTCCAACAACTTACTTCGGCAGTAGGTACATATACTAAAATTGGAACGATACAGAGAAGATTAGCATGGCCCCTGCGCAAACCAATCATTCATTTTTTTTTCATATCATGTTTTTTTTTTCTCTTTGTTTAATTTTATTTTATTAGTGGTACTGTTAATTTAACCATTTTAATTTGTGTTTTGTCCTGTGCGGGCTAATAAATGCTTTTTCTTTCTTTCTTTCTTTATATTTAAAGCTAAGAAAATGCGACGTTGTCATATTTCACGTAAGGGTGTTCTACGTTAATAATCGTGACTGCCGAATTATTTTGTATGAAAAAAAAAAGGATTATTGAAACATAATTCGTATGCCAGTTGATTTTTTGATATGGTCTCAATCATACCCTAGAGTTATGGGATATAAAAAAAAACAGGTTGTATATTTGTATGTCAGGTTTATTTTACTATTGTATTATTATGTATACCATAGATTGGTTATATAAATACAGTTAATAAACACAGAAACAGCATAAAGCAGCGCAAAGTGAATTTGATTTATTTAGATGGGATCAATAGGTAGGATCTGTTTTGTAACTGCATTTTCTTTCTCCAATGTTTAATGCATGCCGTGGCAGCCTTTAATTAAGGCTACACTATAAAATATTAAATTCAACATGAGTTCTTAAATATGTATTTTTGGTGTAGGTATGCTTTGTTGTTTGTCCTTAAATAAATAAATAAAAAAACCCTTGAAGTAGTCAACACAAAACAAAATTACTGAAGACTAACTCAGTTATTCAATACTAAAGTCTCCATTAAAATACCTAAACCATTTATCAAAATATTGCCATCTCCGCAGACTCATCGGAAATTGATTGATTGACAAAGTTGAGATTATATTTATTTTGTTCAATGTTTGTTTGCTGATGGCCCCAATAAAACCTCCTGACAACTTTTTATCTTTTAATTATTTACTCCGCAACAGTTGCCTAAACAAATTATTGAAGCCTATAAAAGTAATTTAGCAATTACTGTTCAATCGCATTTGATTCAAATCTAATTTAATTATAGGTAACCTACGTGGTATCGTTAATTTTGCTGTCTATACAAGCAACATTCTGTCTGTTGCCACACGCTACAATTTGTCTTAATGCTCGACTAATGTAACTAGATAGACTTAATTACACCTTTCATTGCCGCCTAATATCAAACGACTAGACATTAACTCGGTGAAACCGCAGGCGCACTTAATCGACAGCGAGCCGAGATTAAATTCCCTGTCAGATCCCTGTCGACAGAACCCGAGGTAAGCCAAGTTTCCCCGAGGTTCCCCGACTCTATTCGATTTGAGACCGAATCTCAAACATTCCTGTATCACCTAGATGAATCATAATCTCAAGTTTATTGCTCTCTGAATCATGACTATTCAACTATGTACCTATGTACATATATACAGGCTTTAGGGTAAAGCTACGAATTGTTAACCGAAGCAAATAGTAATTACTGTGACATAATTAGTGCGTGGACGTTTGAACAATGACGTGAAATGAGAGGTAACGGTAGAGAGATTTACTTACACATTACTGTTATGCTCAGTTACATAATACATAAGAAATAATAGAAGGCAACACGTAGAATAAAACACAAAGTACCAACAAAGCTTAAACTCTCAGAGCTTTTAGTCAAACAACACAACTAATTGAAAACAACAGAACCAGTAACTACAAACACTATAACAACTACAGACAGATATATCATATGCAAATAAGTTTATTTTAGTCACCAATCCTGCCAGCAATCGGCTGGCCCACCCTACACGGGTGTACTCGTATAATGGCGACTGTTGTGCAAGCACCCACGTATTCAAATAAATATGCCAGTAATAACTTTCCTATAGAAACTAAATCGTCTAGTCACGAGCCAACAAGTCGGTTGGTATGGACTGGTTAGCTATCAGCGTCAGCTATCTGTGCTGTCATTATCTATCTGTAACAACAGACGGAATAGCTCGTGATGGGATTGTTTGGACAAATACAAATTGTATGAGTTGATTAATAAACATACCTTCATAGTCTATGTACAGTCGACAAAGGAGATGAGTATATAGGGCGCTAAATGCAAGCTTCAACGACTGTTTCAACTCAAGATGTGTACGTACTGAAAAGTCAAAACTTTGTCAAAGTTTCTCTATAAAATATTAAAGTTCTTAAGGTGGCTGCTCCAGGGTAGCCCTAATGATGACTGATGGTAATGACTTTGACCTTGAAAAAGTAATTCCTGCACCTTTATGAGCTTGGAGGGTTGTTTTGATGATTATAATTCTATGACTACACACATCTTACAGTCGCGAGCAATATTTCAAACAAACTTACAACCTAGCACTGGCCTACAAATTGCAAAAAAACGTAAGAAAATTTGAATTTCGCGGGCTGGTTGGAGCATCCACCTTAAACAAACTAAACATGGCATTATGTGAAATGATCTCTGGCGCGCTGGCCTGCCGTAACAAAACGCTCCTAAACAATACATCTAAACAAAATTATACAGCACTAGCACTTCGCCCACGACTTTGTCCGCAAAAATTGTGATAGCTCGGCTAATATTCATGATATAAATAAATAAAATGATGCCTATAGTACCCACGAATAATGTAGCTTTCTGCCAGTGAAAGAAATTTTAGAATTGGATCATTAGTTCCGGAGATTACCCACTAAATACAAATTAACAAACAAATTTTACCTCTCTAAAATATTACCTACTATAGATTGTATGTTACAGCAAACATGACAAGGGTAGAAATATGATAATGCTTGTAGCGTATCAAGTAAAAATTCTTACAGTATTTACAAAAGGCAAGGTTTACACAACACTTTGCACAAATAAGTACATAGTACTATACTGTAAAGGGTCTTAATTTGTGAACAGTAATATAACACCGAGCACCTTTTAGGATTTCATTGACAAAAAGAATTGAAGACACACTCCCGGAAAATTGTCGGCGTAACACGCGCTCCGCTAGACTTATTGAAAGACACTCCCACTCCATCATTTGAGGGGATTGGTTCTGTGGCTTAGACATTTTCAAGGGCATTGACAAAAAATAAGGATTCCTTTTTATCTTAAAATAGAAATGTATTAGATTTTTCGTTTTGCTTTATGAATTTATTAATTTTCTTCTGACTGTGCCAACAGTCTGTACTGTTATTTAAACCACAAAATTAAACGCGATCAGAACATCTAAACGTCGTTTAGTTTAATAGTGTATATAACAGATAAAGCGAATTAATATAACAACCCGCTGTATTTGTTCTCTTATTATTCAATATACTTATAGCTGTATTTTTTTGGCTAGGTTAGGCTCCCTACATACTCAGTGTTGCTACAAAGGGCACATAACATTCAGCTTATTCGACATTAGGGATCCACCAACAACTCCAGTCTAATTTTCCTCGTCACGTGTTCACGTGCCAAAAAAACTCAATTTCTGTGTTATGTAATAAGTAATAACCATCAAAACAAAAACTCGTCACGTTTTGTATTATATACCTTCATGAAGGTAATGGAATTTTCAATTTCATTTCGTCAGTTGATACGTTTTTGCGGAACCGAAAACATACACTGTACGAGAAGATAACATATTAGTGGAGACATAAAGAAGCTACTCATATGTACACAAGTTCCTGCAAAGTTCCTTTAATCTCTTCAATACGGCGTGTTAATATTCTCATCCCACTTAACATTCTTAGACAGTCTTCTTAAACGCTTCTGCTAACATAACTAGATTCCTAATTCCTGTACCTCTACCACAATTTGCACTCAAACTCAATAATCACCGCGATAAGTATAATAGACACCGTTGAATAAAGCCATTTGTATTACTTTCGCGTTGCCGACAACACCAAATCTGGTATTACCATTTAAGCGGAGTCTTACGCCACTGTACAAACACCTGAATATTTAGTAGAATATGCGGAAAGATCAATAAAAATCGTTCGCAAGTTGATTCAAGACATTTTAAGGCATAGTGACTATTAAATAAATAATAGAGATGAAACAAGTATTTTATAAAAATCGACTACGTAAAACAACATTTATGGAATGCCAAACTGCCAATCATATTTGGGCAGTCCATGACAGCGTTTCCTGTCAAAATAAATTTGCTTGTCAGCGACAACCAGTCAAATCCAGCTAATAGTTTGCCATTCGCATTTGCCACCTGGCAAGATAAACTGAGCATTTGGTTTGGTATTAAGTCATCGTTCGCATTAGTCGGGTTATAAGAATAAACGCAGCGTCCGCGTCTCAGGAGCCAGGTGTTTCCCGCCATTGCATACCATTGAAGTTCTCAGCCGTAACAGTAGTGTAATATAACTTGTTTCGAGCCTACCGCAATGGTTTCACTTACACCCATTTTATTATTTTGCTTGGTTATATTCGTCAAGATATCATAATATTCTAGCTAGTTCTTTCAAACAATATAAAGTTAAAAATACTGCCTTTTCAGTTATCTTTTCTGAAGTATTAACTTCTTAGCACTGATTTCAGGAATATATTTCATCTGATAAATATTCTATTCAAAAACTATCACGGTTGTAACCATTATATTCTTACCTAAGTCAGATAAAAAATTTCATAGTCTGGTCCCATAAAAACCTAAAAATAATACATTTTCAATATGCACGAGTGTACAGGTCGGCTTTCGCAATAAGGTAACAGGGTGAAGATACGGCGCGATTACTCTGCAGCCGCGACTCGACCCGAGCGAGAGCCCTCGAGGCGGGCACAGAGATGTGGCTCGGCTGCTCGAGTGGCCGTGTGGAGCATTGTTTTAATACTACCCACTAGCTAGGCGCTGGAATTTTCATATTAGGTGGTTTTATATCAACCCTTTTAAAAAATAAAACGAAAGAACTTAAGCATGCAGTGCTACTCAAATATAACTTGGGACAAAAGTTAAAAGGTCGAATTGCCACTTCTAGCAGCAATTCGGTCTGTAATTTGGCACTTAAGTACCAGTTTTGCGCCAAAGCAATTAATGTCGGTGTCGCTTTCCAGCCATCCCCTTAGGGAAACCAAGCGTAAAGCTATAAATAAATTAATGAAATTCTTCGAGAAGCTGCATGTTATAATAGCAGAAGTTTTACCGCAATGTAAATCATTCCCAGTTTTATATTATTCACACTCAACGTGTGACTGTAGTATCAAGTAGTCCGGCTCACCTAACTTGATTCCTGACCTAATTCCGCTCCTCAATTTCGGCTAGCCAAACAAGAGACCAAAGCTTCCAACTTCAGACGGAATACAGATTAGCTGAAGGCTTATTTTTGGACACAGTTTCCTGCATAATAAAACGAAAATGTAAATTAAGATTCGCGAGAAATAGCTGACTTCAAATACGGACTGTAAAACCATAAACTCAACACCCTTTTCCCGTGTAAACGAGAAGTAAAAGGTTGTTAAAAAGCGCTGACTGTATGAAACAAGACAGAGCATTACGGTCGGCGTAACCTTCGTAATAAGTTACCTGGACCCGAACAAACAGTGTAACAGACCCGTTCGTCGTTTACGGATCGTGCTTGACAAACAAAGACGTCACTGTAATCCGATCCGGCGATGTGCAATTAACATTCTAAGTGTTACGTTTACTGCTCTCGAACAATGAGCGCACTGCAATCCCTGACCACTCGGCGCCGTTTGAGTACACCCATTGTAGATATGTGTACAAGACTTGCGTCCGGACAAGAGTGGTCAAACATGATGAAGTGGACGTGCTAGTCGGTGTTTCAAACTGATTAGAGCAGACCCTTTCGTGTAAGTCTACATCACCTTAAAACCTTTTTACATTCGACGTAGACCTGATAGGAATTATTTTACCTTTTTATGGGTCTCTTTTACGGTTTTAATATTAAGTCTTGTAATCCTACGGACTTCATTATATTTCGACCTTGACTTTGATGTTGATTAAAACATTACGAGCTGCCATCCGGGCATATCCCAAATATCTTCCCGAAATTATGTTAATTACTTTGGTTCAGTAGCCGCGCTTAACCTTTTTGATCAGAAGAAGACAAACGACGTTATTTCGCAAATAAATATGGTTTGCTTTTCAAAATTCTACGAAAATTTTAACCGGATTGGTTTTTCTTCAAACAGTAGAATATTATGCCGCAATGATTTATTAATAAAATAGGTATCAGAACAATAAGTAGTTTTCACTCCTACATATCCGAATTTGTAATTCGAAAGTTAATAAATGCCATACATCAATGTATTTCATCAGTCGAATCATGCTCTGATTGGAAATAGAAAAAGTCAGAATTTGCTCTACACTTTCCACAGGAAAACAATTTGATGTGTAATCTGAATATTGGTTTTAAAATTTCAGGGTTTTTTGCGGGGCACATAAAACGCATGTACGATGGTATAAAACCAAGTTCCAATTGGTAAATAATTCTATCAATATGACTGATTTACTTAGGTGCTGGCATCGATTTATCTCGATCCAATATGGGGTGAAACAGTGAGTGCACTTGCACTACTGGTACCGATACAATTCAACTTCGATTCGGAAAATATGATGAAAACCAGAACATATCGAGAACGGAACGGTATTGGCTTGGCACTCTACTGCGAATTGGTATCGTATGGCAGCTTTGCCTAGATTTTTGTCATGGAAACTTGAGATTTGTATCCTTAAAATACAAAGTTACCCAATAAGGCTTTTAACTATACAAATACCACTCCATTTTCTCTCAAAATAGCATATGGCCCGCCTCAATAGTCTCATTGGGTCGAATACATTTCGGATTTCGACCTCATTGGTTCCATTTTTTAAACCTCTAAAGGAATGTATCGCACAATGCGGGGCCTCTAGGCAGCCATTTTGTGCGTATATTCCGTTTGTTTACGTTTTATTGAACGTTGGATAGCGCTACAAAACCAGTTCCCGACAATTTAGCAACCCACAAAGGTCAATCCACGCACGCAATCCTATCCCACGTCGGCTATCAAGGTTATACTTGTGTGTTTAGTATCAATTGAACATAGGATGTTATGTGAACGGTACGGGTTCCGTCCGTATTCTATCTGTTGAGACACCCATATTTAAGTCTGGTGACAGAGCCTGTGTCAATAATTATAGACCAATTTCGATATTGCCTACATTATCTAAAATCCTAGAGAAACTTATGAACAAAAGACTGATAAACTACTTGGAAAAAAACAAGCTGCTATCTGACTCTCAATTTGGTTTTAGATGCAATAAAGCTACTAGTGATGCAGTTCATGAGGTTACGGACTATATTGTAAACAATATCGATGACAAAAATAAAGTCTTAGCAATATTTCTTGATTTAGCTAAGGCATTTGACACGGTCTCTGTCCCCAGACTAATAGATAAGCTTGAGAGACTGGGAATCAGGGATTTACCACTTGAACTCTTCAAGGATTATCTCAGCGACAGGTCTCAGTGTGTGAGAGTTGGTGAGTGGATAAGTGGCGATCTTCCCATTTCCTACGGAGTACCTCAAGGCAGCATCCTCGGACCCACCTTGTTTCTCATTTATATCAATGATCTCTGTGACCTTAAACTTCTAAATGGGAAGATTGTTGCCTTTGCAGATGACACGGCCCTCATTTTCAGAGATAGCTCATGGGACAAAGCGTTTCAGCACGCACAGCGTGGCTTTAACATTGTTAACCGTTGGCTGAGGACCAATCTCCTAACCCTAAATGTCGACAAAACAAAATTTCTAACTTTTTCTCTCCGGATTGTCCCACAGACGCTCCTGGCTAACGCACAAATTATCGCACACTCGCACACGTGTAGTTGCCTATCACCTTGTAACTGTCCTCCACTTCAGCAAACTAACACAATAAAATACCTTGGCGTAATACTTGATAACAGGCTAAATTTTGCACCCCACATCGACCTTGTTTCATCTAGAGTTCGTAAATTAATATATATTTTTAAAAATCTCAGACATATAGCAAACACGAAAGTCTTAAAAACAATCTACTTCGCTTTATGCCAATCTCTTTTAGTTTATTGTATAACGTCTTGGGGT
The DNA here is from genome assembly GCA_941918905.2 of Xestia sexstrigata. Lineage (NCBI taxonomy): Eukaryota > Metazoa > Arthropoda > Insecta > Lepidoptera > Noctuidae > Xestia > Xestia sexstrigata. The sequence goes on along the minus strand of OW799213.2, from coordinate 9,068,563 downwards.
GGGGCATGTAAAACCGTAATGCTGAAACTTGAGCGTGCCCAGAGAGCGTTACTTAAAGTTAGTGCTTTTCTTCCGTTCTATCATCCCACCATCACCCTTTACCAAACCTGTGAAGTTCTAACAGTGAGGCAACTTTTCATACTTTACACCATCATCAAAATGCATGGTCGTCTGACTTATGAGCCTGTTGCTCTCCTACATAAACGTAGAAAACACACAGTTTGCGAGTCCAAAGCCTGCCGTACTCAATTTGCGCAGAGATTTTTCACATTTTTAGGTGGCCATATATATAATAAAATTAATCAGGAACTGACAATTTATCCCCTAACTAAACAAAAATGCAAACAAACTGTCACTCGATGGCTCCTTAACCTTGATTATTCTCAAACGGAAAAAATCATAAATGTCCCGAAGTAAAATCAGGCCAGAACTAACATCATCATCTTCATTTTCTGAACTAACATACAGAAAAATTGCGTACACACCAAAACGAACACTCATTTTACACCAATAACACACTCACCAAAGCACCCATACACACTATCACACCCCACACCAAACACAAAATACTACTACTACTACTACACTTAAATTCCTTGTTTAATTATTGCACGATTTTTAATTTTCTCTATTTCTTAGTCAGTTTTAATGTAATTATTGTATAATGTTAAATATCTAAATTTTGTAGTCTACCAGTGTTGGAATTGTCATCAATTAATTCTATAATTATAATAACGAAATTTTGTCCATGGAAGTGTGCTGATTTCCAAGATACAGGTTCTTTACCTAGTTTGGAAGTCAGGCGTCCTCTTAGTTTTTTGCAGCCTTTTGTTGTACGACCCATAATGGATGACATTGTATTAGGCTATTTTTTAATGAGTTCAATAAACGATTTATTATTATTATTTATTATTATAGATATTGACTGGAGGCTCGGCTTTAAGCCTTAGCTATTACAGTAAAAATTAATGGAAACATGGAACTATTATACAAATAAAGATTTGAGGAGATTTGATTTTATTTAATCTGTCTGATAAAATAGATCTTTGAAAGGGAAGATTAAATAACTACGAGTTTACGCTCCTTTAATAATTTTCAGCAGGTAAGGCAGGTTTCATTTAAGGGGAGACCTTTTTTCCCAGCAGTGGGATACTATAGTTTAAAAAGGTTTCTGCTTGGAGTAGTGCCCAACATATGTGTTATCCAATGATATGTGGCATTGAATTGTACCCATAGGTCCATGAATATAGCAACGAGTACCTACCACTACAATGTCGTTCTCTTCAACTTTCACATCAACACCTCAATCAATAAACAAATAAACCATTACGTGTCCATAAACACACGCACGGCAATGTTATTCGATATAATTAGCCATGATAATTTCAATAAGCGTACGTTATGACACAGCCAATAATTGTGACCGCAGCATGCAACACGCAACACGCTACGTCGCCTACTTTCTATTCATGGCAACATGGCAACGTTGACGTTGCACGATAATGTTGCCATAAAATTAGCTAAGCGTGCTTTATATGCGATGTAAGATGCATTAATGTGGAGAGACTTATTTGAATAGTAGTCGAGGCAATTATGTTCAAAGGAGTTAGTTTGTAGGTAAGGATACTTTATGGCAGGACAGATATCAAGGTTTTAGAAATCGAATAATTTTTTTGTCTATTAATAAGCAAATTTAATTCATTGTAATCATTATTTTTTAAGCAGGGCTAGCTGGGCTGCTGGCTAGTGGAGTAGCTGACGGACTGTCAAGTCATAGATCTCAAGTTCGAAACCAAGACCCCTCTCGACAACTAGTGACCTCTGATTTTTCGGATTCCTATGCGTATTGTATAATTATACTGGGTGAAGGATAGCATCGTGAGGAAACCAGTATGCCAAAGAGATATTTTTCGACGGCATGTAATGCCAAGTCAGAGGCCCATGGGCGGCATAAAAACTCTCCTATATCAGGTTAGGCACCAACCACACGATAAAAAAAGAAAGATGAGATGATCTTTTTAATGTTTATCAACGTGACATTTAAAGCAGGTCACTGCTATTTTCAAAGAATCTAGACAAAGACAGTCGTGCACTATGTGCACCATGCAGTTTTCCGATAAGTATGTGTATTCCCAATAGCCCTACTGGAACATTGGAAAACGCTACGTTTTGAAGAAGAACAATATCGTTAAAGTTTGTGGAGTGGGATTCAAACAACTCCCAAGATGGACTACTTCTTCCCCATTCCAAACCAATGTATTGTCCAACAAAACCAGGAAAACGAAACGATTATTATTATACGAAAAAGGATTATTATTATATCATAGCTAGTCCATATTGTCCCACTGCTGGGCAAAGGCCTCCACCCATTCCTTCCAACGGTCTCGATTCTGTGCTACTTCTTTCCAATTGTCAAGGAAGACATCCAGTTCGTTGCTAATAAAGGCCTTCAAAAACCTCAAAATTCAATACAATGTTTAATTAATGAACTCGGTGGTCTTTAATACATTCGCGACGGCCGGCGCGCGTCATGGCGTAGGCAGTGAGTGCATTCGATCGTGTAACACCCGAGACACTAGCCCGTGACACGCGGCTTTACTTGTCTCAGGAAGCGACAACTTAAGCCTCGCTGAGTCCCCGTGAAACTATGATGTAACCCACGTTGCTTTAACTTTTGCAATTAAAAGTAAAGTTTTGTCTGTTATTAGGTTTTGATTTAAGAACTATATTTTGATTTTTGTCAACTTTGACTGTGAGGCAGATTTGTCACGGGTATGCGTGATATGATTGTTTTAATTTACATAGAACGCGACTGTATACAATGCTGCAAGCATCTTTTGGGGCTTGATTAACATTATCAAGAGGGCGCTGTTCCAAGATCCATGTAACTCTATACTTAGCTTAAAAACGTCTTGACTCGGGTCTGCGCACAGCCTAAGTGTGATGCGTCAACAGCATGTCAATATGTAAATGACTGCCTACAAGACAAAGACAAAGAGTAATTTTCCTCAGCTGACCGACTTTTTCCGCAACAATATTTATTCAAGTCACTGTCAGCAAACAGGGCAATTACAAAACCAAACAAAGGAAAATTTTAGGTCGCCGCGGGAAATTAAAATAACCATAGAGGCAACACACTAGAGCGTACTATTGTTCTAAACCAGAGACAATGGGTAGTTAAGGGCGGAGCTGGTCCATAAATTTAGACATACTTTCTACACGCCCACAAACTTGTCACAATTGTCGTTGAGAGGCTGAGTGACAAGCAACCACAGCTGAACTTACTGACTGGCTTATTATGGAGTTGTATCTTTCTCTCGGTTATATCTAATTTATAATTCTGGTATTCAGATACATCTAGTTAGTTTGAAAAAGATAGGTAGATAATAATGATATGATAATGAAATACCTATATCCAGATCGATCCAAATGATCATTACACTTACGGCACCTTTAGTCATCATCATCATCATTTCAGCCGAAAGTCGTCCACTGCTGGACATAGGCCTTCCCCAAGTTTCGTCACATTGACCGGTCCCGTGCGACTCGCATCCAACGGATTCCGGTTCGCGGTCCCATCGGCCATCCGTTCTGCGAGGAATGGCCCTGCCCACTGCCACATAAGTTTGGCAATCCTTCGGGCTACGTCGGTGACCTTTAGTAGTATGTTCTAATCTTCAAGAAAATCAGCTAAAATGTTCTCCTTAAAAGCATGTCAAATGAGAACAATCTAACCCCATCAATGAAATATTATTTCTTTATCGTGTAATTAGTGCCAAACCTGGTGCCAGTTTTTATGCCGCTCATGGGCCTCTAACTTTAGCTTGACATACGTAGTACAGTATAATGATGTCATTTAAAACAAATTAGCCAAACAAAGGCCCCATAGTTAGTTAACGTTTGAAACCAGCACGTGGGACAGTTACGACACCAACCATACCTAACGGGGGGACAGACAGTCTGACACCTAGTGATGTCATGACGTCAGTGCGGAAGTTGCACAGAGATAACGTTGGAGGTAGGTACTATCTATGTAGGTCCACTAGAAGAACATTTATGTACCTTGCGTTGGGCATAAAGGTTCAGGTGTTTATACAGGGTAATCGAATTTTATCCTTGTAAAAGAGTGGTCCGTTTTATAAAATAACGGATGTAACTAGACTCTTAACGATGTCGAAAGGACTTGTTTTCCCAGTCATTGCGATAATATTTTAGTCTGGACCATACCGGGAACCTTCTAATCACGGAGATATTGGAGGTCAAAGTTCCAATTTTTTCACAAGTTTTTTCTAAATACTTACTAATTTTACAGGTGATAATTACTTTACTTAAAATACCTCCATGACCTGTTTACTATTAATGGATCCACCAGAACAATCTTTTAAGCTCGTTACATAGAGGTTTACTGTAAAACGCAATTTTTCACCCCAAAAAAAAAGTCGTTGCCCAGCAATATTTTTTTCGTCTTTCGAAAAATAATCCATACATTTTCTTGTTATGATACCTAACCAATACATCTTATCAATGGAAAATTAAGCCGTCGGGATTTTAAAATTAAACGGGAAAAAAATCCGGTCGTATCAGAAAATGGGGAGCGTACTAGCTACGATGCCCTCAAACCATTACCTTAAACGTTTGTTTAAGCAAATCAAAATTACGATCGACTACCTCCAATATCATTTATCACAGCTACTATATGTATGAGATATGTGATTTAATCACGTGAGCAAGCAACGTGAATGCATTCACTATCTGTCCGATTTGGCATGCAAATAACGTTACGTTATTTTAAATAAAACGGCGTATCGTCCGCTCGTCCAATTCCAAGCCAGTATTTTGATGCGTCACAAATTGAACATTTTATTTATCTACAGGTGTAGTAAACATAAAAATAAATAAAAATGTTTCAGTCTGTTAATGTTTACGAAACTTGTAAACCAATCAGTTTGATGTTTATACAATTTTAAATTAAATTCGAATCAATTCGCAGCTGCATTGCGCTCTTTGCAATAGCTTTTTTCGAATTTATTTCATTAAAAATATGTTTTATTAGGATTATTTATTTCAATGAAAATTCCATTTTCGCCCCGTTCACAACCTCACGGGATGCGACCTGCGTCCAACAACACGCGCGCCAGTCATTTGTTTCCTTCGCGTCTTTTTACAACTTGCCTATTTCATTTGTTTCTATTGCTGTCGAAACTCGTGGGTCGCTTGCATGTAGACTGTGGCTAAATTGTGATGTGATTTTCTTTTTCTTTGAGCTCCCGATATTTCGACGCTGTTGCAAGCATCATGATCGCGGGAATACTGAAGAGGTACGCGGGTGGGGCGAAAAATTATTTATTATGAGTAGACAAATCTGTCTACCCTCTTTTTTAGAAGAAAAAGAAAATCACGGATATTATCCCGTAGGTACTTTAAGTGTAGTGAAAAACCATGAAAGTCTAAAACAGTGCAAACAGTTATTTGTTACAGGGGGAGTTAACTTTAACGATATGTTACGTTAATCCATGCAAATAAAAATCACTGTGTGAGAATGATAAGAAAATGCTATTGCATTGCTTCAGTAAGATATATTGAACCATCCATTGTTGTTAATGTATGCAAATTAAGTGCATACATTTTCTCACTACGGAAAATGGTGTCGTGCGAAACGAATTAAATAGGCCTAGATTACTCACAGTAGGGAAATAGGCAAACCTAGGAAATAAACAGAATAAAAGGTAAATTTCCTTATTAATTAACATTTCATTGTTAGCTCAAACTTAAGTGGAGTAATTTTTTTACTATGGCAACAGCGCCTTATCAATTCAGAATTATTTAAATGATGTAAACATTTCCGCTCGTGTAAGTTTTAATCGCAAAACCCAAGGTAAGTGAACTGATAAAATTTAACGAATACCAGACATGGTTCAAGAGTCTATCACCTTTCACTTCTTAAGTTTAAAAATACGTAAGTAAAAATCCATAGGTATTCGTCCATCACCCTAGATTTCTTAGTATTGTTAAATATCTAAGTAACATTTTGGTAGATAATAAAGTACTTGTAATAATATCTATGTAAATACCTGTAATTTGTATGCAGTACATAATAAACAGTATTCTATCTATCTATCTAGTTGTACCAATAAAAGGTACGTCTCTACTATTCACTCCCAGTCCCGTTTGAAATAGTGAGCCCGGTACACGCGAACTTACTGTTATACATACTTTACGACGTTAGTACACCGCGGTATTAGCAATCCCATACGTTAACTGTTATAATTACACACTACTGACTATTCTAGAAAGCAAACTTTCCTTTTCAACTTTCGTGCATCACACCTACCTGATAATAAAACGCCCAAAACGCAAACGTAAACGTTACGTAAACAAGACAAAATTCATGTAAAAATATTCGAAAGCGTCAAAATCTCTAGTAGGTAATTACACTGTTCAGCGAAATGCAACAAAACCGGAAACCGGGTCCCGCTATACCGGATATTAATATGACGTCATTGGATCCCTCGACGCCACGAGCCGTACTTCCGGCCACGACTGGAACAATACACCTACATTCCATATTTTATGAGTTTTATTAACGTTCGGTAAATCTCCCGGCCATCATGATGTCTGCATTATTAAACGGGTTCCTTCTGTGTAGATGGCGTTTGAATTAAATGGACCATTGAAAACGGTTCATAACAAAAGCTCCCAGCCCTTTGAATGTGAACTGCCTTTAATAAATTATTAACGAAATAATGTGTTTGAAAGCTCCGATAATATCGTTCAATATTCCTACAATTATAACCACACTGCGCTCCAAAACACAAATTACTGACGTTGCTCAAAAAGCCGCTAAGCTGAAGTGGGACTGAACTAGCCACGTCTGCCGCATGCTTAATGAGCTGTGGGCCAAAATAGCCACTTTCTGGAGCCCTGACACAGCCAGAAGGCGTCACGGCAGACGTCGTAGAAGATAGCGGGACAAGCTGGACAAAACCAACGACCAGTGGCCCACATTAGCCCTGGATACAAACAACTGGAAGTCATGGGGAGAGGCATTTTCCCAGCGGTGGGATGACGCAGGCTCACGTAACACAAAAGCGTCAACAATAACAAGCCACACCCACTGACGTTTAAAATTCAAGCCAACAAACTTTTTTATACCAACGTTGGAGACGTCAACCAAAATGGCCGTAATAATAAAAAAATCGCTGCGTGATACAATTTTCACTTTATAGACTCCGTAGGGGTGAGCCTGAACTCCGGGCACGGGCTTAAAAACGGCAAAGTTTCAATTTTGTTCCCCCAAATCGCGGATAAACGGGAAGATAAATGAAAGCTGAAACGTCGTAATTTTTTCTTCGTCTTACGAAAAATCAAATCCACAGAGTTTTGTATTATAGATGTTTGAAAAAATCGAGACAATGGCAACGATTTGATTGACAACGGGATTTGATACTGCGTCGCTGCAACATGTGGTTTCAAGAAATGAAACAGAATGAAACAGTTACAAAAAAAAGAGAACTATTTTACGAGCAAACTGTTGACAATAGGAAATAGAAAAGACAAGAAAAATCCACAAAGGTAGACCAAAACTCACTCTTCCGTATCTACTTTTATTACCTACTGATTCAGGTTAGTATTTTATTACGCCATACTGCACTTTATTATTAGTTTTTTACTATATCACGCGACCCACCAGGCATAACCTAATGCATGAACTGTTTTGACATTCATATTATATCTACTTTAAATTCCCAAAACAAGATAGGTGTACACACCACTCTCTATAAAACATCGGATTATAAATAATCTAAAAATATTCGATCAGTCGCTTGCACAATCTACTCTAATGTTTAAATTAAAATAATCTCTCAACGCATACAAAATCAATTCTCAACCGAATCTTACCAACGATAATAATCAATTTGGCATCACAAGAGATAACATCAACAAAGCAATCTTTACCTAATCGCCATAGTTATCCCACGAGATTTATCTCTACTTTCGCCTGAGGAAACTAAAGTGAAAGCCTATTTAACTCGCGTTAAGGAACATTGCACATGGAACCATGGAACATGGAATACTAGAACTTATCTCATTTGAACGTCAGCGCACCGAGCGGTAATGAAGATGAATTCTGCATCAACATACGAGTACATAGTTACACGACTCCCACGACTTACAAAGTACTTTACCGGCGTCGCGTCGTTTATTGCAATCCTTCTTGGAATAAAACGTCTTGTTTCTCAATGCAATACTTAAAGTTAAACTTTAGAGATCAATTTCTGGTAGAGTATTTATTGGCTTTTCTAATGGTATAGAATGATCTGTTGTATAACAAGCTTTTTTAAGATCGATGAAAATACCTAGAACTAGTTTTAGTTACTAAATCTATTTTGATTAATTATGTTACACTGGCTTTGAAAGAACAAATATTATTTTGTACTTTACATGAGTGGCTCTAAAAAGTCACACCCACATATTATCACGCATGTAATCCCCGAAGAGAAAGAGAGAGGTTTACTGATAGAACACCTACATTTCACTCGTTATGTTTTAAGTCCTATGTCATAAATGCAGGCTGCTACTGAGATATTCCTGATGGAAAAACTTGACAGTACTCCTGACCTGACTATCGAACCCCACAACCACACATCCACATACCTGTGCATATCTACTAACTTTTATGGTTTCTCAACAATACGATGGTATGGTAATAGTCTCTGACTGGTACCGTTGCATGTGACTCGCGAAATACGCCCCTCTCTGTCGCATTAACAACTCAAAAGTTGTGGTTGTTTCACAAACAAACACACATTTGTAAAGTTTATAGATGATGTCACGAAATTGTAAGCACATGCTAACTTTACCCTATTCTGTGTCAAGAAATTGCAAAAAAGTTTTCCATTTTCCTACATTTCTACATAATAGTAGATCGGTAGAGATAGTTCCCATTTCCTGGTCTTAGCTACTAAAGAACGCCAGAGTCTAAAATGTGTGTGTACAGTGATAACCTCTTTTGCATGATTGCGATAAAAGCTTACTATGGTAATCTCCGTTTATCCTTCTGAAAAATACTTTTTCAAAGCGTGGGTGGGCCATTTCCTTCTTCAGACGAACAAAAGGGATTTCCGTACACTTAACAGAGCCTCTTTAAATAACTTTAGAAATGGATGTTGTGTATAGGATAAACATATACGTTTTGGGATAAAGAATTTTCTCTTTTATCTACTGTCTTATGGAGTTATATCGTACCTAAGAAGTGGATAGTTAAATCCTACTATCCTACTAATACATTTTATAAATGTGAAAGTTTGTAAGAATGGATGGATGTTTGTTACTCTTTCACGCAAAAAAATAAAACTTTCAAAACTATCGACCGGATTTGAATAAAATTTGGCACACAGATAGTTTATTATATCCTGGATTAATACAAAGGAGACTTTTTATACCGGTAGTACGATTCCGTAGGACAATTACGGAACTCCACGCGAGCGAAGAGTCCGGCATAAGCATAGTCTGTCGGTAATGTTTGCTTCGCTCATGTATCTGATGAAATCCTCCTTCCTGGGGAATGAACCTTCGGCTGTGTGTCACCACAGAAATTGATGAGATTTTATTCGCATTCCGAACGTCGTTCCACCGAATGTCGATTAAGATGAACGTCAAACTAGGTAAGGTATGTCCAAATTACTACGGCCACGTGAGTGGAGGAAATTACTGTTTACTCCTTTAACAATGAAGACAGAAAACTTAACCTGTACATTCGGTACCAGCACAAAAGCTCCACCTCATTTATTTACCACGCCAAGCTACATTTTAAATTCCCGCTTTGAGCGTTCCGTATAGGAGCCGACAAGAAACATTTCATCACATACTAGGTGCATGAGCAACTACCTATTTAATAATGTAGTTGCCCGCGAGTGTGGTTGCTCCTATAAAGCGGCTCCGACGTGAAGGCATGCGACAGACGTCCGCGTCGGGACCAACCACACTGCTTAGATTTATTTTGTAATATGCTATCACTATTATTGTGAAGGCGTATTTGTATTTGATACATTTGATTTTGAAATCCTCATCGAAATACAACGCTCTAATATTTTTCATATTGATTTTAGGTGCGAAAAGCTGCCCCTAAAGCTTTTACAAATCAGTGTTTCCATATTTTTGCATATTGTTTTTAGTGTTAACAATTTAGATTTCGTATTTTGTAGCACGAACCTATTGTGTACGGCCAGACGCGTCGTGTCAGCCACAAATTGGAACAAAAAAATATCGAACATGGAACGCACTTGTAAAAATGACGTGCGAATATCTCGACCGTGTATTTTTGCGTTCGTAAAAAATAACCTTTGCAAAGGGCAAAAAGACGGTAAAAGGCTGGATTCTGTTGCTGAATAAGGCTGTGAGAGGCTCGTGACTCGCACGAGCGATCCCGGCGAACATTACGGCGGCGTGACCGCGCTCTCGGTTTAGTAATAACTCTCCGGACAACTTAAGCGTAATTGCATAAAATCGTTTTTGTTGTAATTTCGCTTGCTCAATCCGCGGAGGGTGGTATTTCTGCTGTTTCCTCGAAAATTTTGCAATTTCTTTCACGAATAGTGAACGTCTCACGTTGAAATCAGTCATGCGCACAATACCATCTTTTGTTGTTGGACGTCAATTCTCATGTCACACTTAACTTTTGTAGCTCTCAATAGAACACGATTGACCTCTGGGCTCTGCTACGAGCATCGTACAGACGTAGCACATATACTGCTTACTCATATCTACAAATTATGCATGTAATGTTGGCTGAATAAGTTTTATTTCGGAATATCTCACTATTCCGAAATAAAACTTATTCAGCCAACACAACGGTAATATTTTTTGTAGCATAAATCACTGTTTTTGTAGAAATTCATCAAGCCACGAGCACCCGTAGCGCGTTCTTGAAAATACAATAAAACATTTAAGTGATTCTTACGTCATTTGAATTTCTAATATCAAGTAAATATATAGAAAACGCCTGATTTAATATTCGAGTAAACCATTTTTCTTCCCCGACGTCGCCGTGGCATAAAAATTCTAATGTTATCGCCATACAATACGCAGAAGGCAATAAATTCTTATCTTGAGATAAGCTACTATTTCAAATACTACCTACATAAGATTACGACACATGCACGAGCGTGTCCCGTTCTATATAAACGCCTATATTTGAGTTTAGCCTATATTAACTTTTATTTTTTTCACTCATTTTTAACATAAGCCCTTGTAGCGAATTTCGAAACTATAATAGGTTAAAATTTTTGTTTTAACAAATGCATTTATTTGTCAGAATATTACAAAAAGTTACAGTAGGTGGTAGGTGGTAGATGCGGTAGGTAGGTTATGTCCTTAATAGTCTGCTGCTTCTAGCGTACAAATATTTTGATGTTACACGGTACAATTTCATTAAATAGAAATACTAATAATAATTATTAGAAAAACGCTCAAAAGATGTAAAAGTAAAATTCTCTTTCCCTTTTATTCCTACCTCATAAAAGCAGCAAAATGCTCTTAATTATGGTATGAAAAGAAAAGAAGTGTTTATAATTAAGGAAAATTCTGGAAAATCTACTCACTAGAAAGAGAGTTCCTAATTAAAATTTTGAGATCTGCGAACTTGTAAAACTTTATATATAGCTACGTTATAAGCAAAAATTTAACATTCACCAAACTTAATACAACAAATGTTTGTTTTGTAGATAGTTCTTTTTCATTCAGACTTAACAAATGTTGTAACGTTTGTCTAAATAGATTTCACTCCTAAGTACATTCTGTCTTACTTGTTTTAGGGTTCTTACAGACGAGCGGCACGTTGCCAACTGCAGATAAACTGCAGACGTCGCCACCTGTCGACGGCTGCCGTCGACGCTTGCAGTTGTGGCGTCGGCGGCTGCTGCCGGTGCGTCGACGGCAGCCTTCGACACACATTTACGCGGCATGCCACAACTGCAAGCGTCGCCACCCTTCGACGGCAGTCGTCGACGCTTCGGCGGCTGCCGCCCCGCGCGTCGACGGCAGCCGTCGACAGGTGACGACGGCTGCAGTTTATCTGCCGTTGGGAACGTGCCGCTCGACTGTAAGAACCCTTAGCTAATGTATTGCAGCAAATAAATAATAAACGAACTTGCAAGACATTCTACTAATTAGCCAAAGCTCTAACTCACTGTTTAGGACGCTCACAAACTATGACTGTAAATTATTATGAAAAGCAAACCTAACAAAGGATTGGAACTAGGACCTAGCCATAAATGAAGATTATAAATGGCGAAATAAACCCTTTAAGTCTGGGTACCTGAGTGCATTCTAGAATCACGGACAATCGGTATTGCCGGCCGGTTGGTGTTTCCAAAGTGCACACAAGACTAAAAAAATGATTTGAAATATCGATACAAATAATCATAAATCTTTATTTATTTCGACATCAGGAATGACAGGCGCTGGTTCACATAATTAAGCACAATCTTATATACAGCAAGGCGTCTGAAGTAGAAAGGTCCTGAGGTAGGATAGTTACTTGTGGTCGTTGATTTATATTTATTTCATCTTAATTTTTAACGAAAACTTTTCTTTTTCAACTCACTTTAAAACAAATGTTATAACTAATGCACACAACTATCATCATGTATGAATATAATCTAGGATAAACCTTGAAAAAAGTAATAAAAACGCAAATAGGTACTATACCAGTACGGCAAACAGCATTGTTATTCGATAACACATTGATAGGTACCTAATACTAATTTTAATTCAATAATACGTCAGCTTTTGTATGTATATAATAGGTAGTAACATAGGCAATAATTATAGCAAATGATAACACATTTATAAACGTCATTATTACTATCGCAGCATATGAATATATTATTTTCAGCTAAATTATACCAAGATGAGGTGTTGAGTGGATCGACAAAGTTCGATTTGAACTTACGACCTTCTTTGTTAAAGTTCAAAGACACGACGGAAGTGGGTAGACGGTGTTCTATTCTGCCGTTGGCGAATGTATCATGAATGTTGGATTTGAACTTGGGTGTAAGTTCAAATCAACAACCTATTCATACGCAGTCGTATTAGTAAGACGTTTAGCAAGTTTTTGAATGTAATAGTAAATAATATGTACTTAATGTACTTATTAATAACTGGTTAACCTTGGCCTTTTATTTGCCTTTAGATAGAGTTTACTTTATTGTAAGTATAACAAAATAATTGGACTGCTCCTTTGATTTTGAATCTATCGCAGTCGATGGCTGGTAGCGATATCTTCCAGACATCTTTTGGATAGACTACCTAAACGAAACATACATACCGTTGGCAGATATATGAATGATCGTCGCCATTGAATAACATGTTTTTATTAATTAATAGATAGCCACAATAACCCTCCCGCTAATTTTGTTTAAATTATGATAATTTAAATTTAACTTTTGTTTATTTTAATTTTATTGATGCTCTTTTTACACATAGTGATTTGTGATTTGATTTTGTTTTTTTTTAGTGTGTTTTTTTTTTGTTGATTTGTGACTTTTTATTTTACATTTTGTTCAAATCTGACCTGTAATTCTTGTCAATTATTAATAAATAAACTAAACTAAACTAATGACCTACCGTAGACAGCATTTTGGACACATATCTAATTCGCTCCTGGAAATAGTAATCATAAAGGACCACATCAGCCAAAAAAACAGACTATCCAACAAATTACGGCAGAATGTAATGAACTCACTATAAAGTGTATTGCGGCGCTAACTCCGAAGGGTAACGACAGACGTCACGGCAGTGCATGAGTCACGTACGGCTGGCACGCGACCGAAATATCAATGTTAGTCTGTGGGTGTACTGTACAGGTGCAAACAAACGTACCTATGGACGTACTTCGTTATTTGCTTTGCGGTTGTAATGGGGTAATTTTGAGGGAGCGCGTCTGATTAGGTGTTGATAAAATGTGGAAACGAACGATTTTGCCTTGAAAAAGTCGTTCCTCGACCTTTAGGAACTTGGAGGGTTGTATTAATGATTTTGATGATTATAATTCTGTAACTACATACGTCTTACAGTCGCGAACAATAGTGTAATCAACATACAACCTAGCACTGGCCTGCAAATTGTAAAAAACGTAAGAAAATTTGAATTTCGCGGGCTATCCTGACGCTTTCACCTTAAATAAGAGGACTCCAATCCGCGTGGTGGATTATAGCCCATTCCCTCTCATAGAGAGGAGGCCGTGTCCCAGCAGTGGGAACATTATAGGCTGATGATGATGATTATGAAGAGGACTCCATAAATAAAATGTAGAAACAAAGGCAATGGTGGGTTTTTTTTCCTACTCCTCCACTATGCTTTTCTGATTAATTTCGTTGCGGGATTAAATTCATTCTCTGGGACTTCGTCGAGCTTCATTGTCTCGGCGCTTTTCTGGTGGTCGCCACTGTTGATTCAGGCTTTCAGGAGTTACAGTGGTTTAGGAACAGTGTGGCGGGCTTGTCCCAAAAAAAAAAAAAAAGGTGGGACGGGTGGGAAGAGCACAGGTTTAATATCATACAGATATAATTTATATCAAGGTGATTTAGAGGGTGTAAGAATACTCTTAATGAAGCCGAAAGGCACTTGTTCCCCCGTCATTGCGTTAGCTTTTTTGTTGTGGTCTATCCCTGGGAACCTTCTAGTTACGCAGATATTAGAGGCCAAAGTTCCAAACTTCCAACTGTTTCAGAGCTTTTTTTTTTAATGCAAGTTTTTAATATTATAACTATCGTGCATTAGTTACATTGAGCCAAAGAAGGGTCCGTTTAGACCTTGTAAACAACAATCAGTTACAAAAAACAATCGAGCTTTGCCCGTGATAGTCACAGGCTAGAATATATTCCCGAATCAACCAGGTGTTAATTCGTTCAGCTCAGTGTTCGCAAATCTTGCAACAGAATTTCCAACGACTTCCATTATAGCACTAATTGGAAATTACTTATGCACGTTTACGAAATTTACGAGAGCATTATTTGATAAGTACCCAAGTGCCAAGTGGTAGACTATGCCCCCGCCAATTAGTCTTGTATCTCTGTCAGTTGGTACCTAGATAAATAGTTATTTTTTAAATTAAAATTTTGATTACGTATGAAACATAAACCCTAGTAATATTGCAACTTTTACATCGAAATCGTTAGAGCTGTTTTCAAGAACGATAAATACTTCTCATTTAATTTCTACCTAACCATAGATTAAATTTGAAAAGCGACCCATCATTATTTTTACATTAATTGCGTACCTAGTTACCTACCTAGCATACGGATTATGTGCGTGCACATTAAATGCAGCTCAAATATTTTTGTAGACATATGACACTTGGTATGCAGTTACCTATTGTAAGTCAGCTACGGCTTTTATTCAACTGGATACCCGTGACAAAATGTACATGTAAATGATATAAATAACTTGATTTTAGAGAATTTTGGATCAAATTACCCTACATTGAAATTCCTTGTTTTGAACTTAGAATACTATTAGAATTCGAATGAAGTAAACTTGGAATTATCATCAGTCAGCTTGCGCGACTTTATTCACGTAGGCCTATTTCTTTTATTGAATTCATGACTAATTAGAAATCTCCTACTTCATGTTCATGATTCACTAGAATTCTATTTAGACTAAGTATAGGTACCTACCTTATTTAAAACTAAAACACCTACGAGTACCTAGGCTTACCCAGTTTTGAAAAAAAGAATTATTATACTATTTTATAATAAAAAATCAAATCATTGTTCTTCACTACAAATGGGTCATAAGTATTTTTAACTTTTGTGAAAAACGACTGAATAAAAACAACCCTATCTCACCGTATCAAAGACCTCTGTATTTACAACTAAGTACAATTTGTCACGTGCAACTCTTCTCCCACTTCAACAGCTGTAGTTCATAAAAAAATGCAGGTGTAAGTAGCTGGCACGCGTCTTGACTAACAGCCAGTACCACCTTTGTCAAGTAAAGGTTAGTTGCTTGACTGCCCCTTAAACAGCACCCCAGTTTGACGACGACACTTAATTGATTGTTATTTTAAGCCTATTACACCTTTCAGTGACTGCTCGTTTAACATTAAATGGGAAATTTTGTATAATTTGCTTACAAATCGTCTGATTACATTAATTGGGTTTTGAATTAAGTGGTCGGTTAAGGGATTAGTAACACTCGTTTTGTACTAATTTAGATTTCTGCAAAAATTTTGGTAAACTACTGTAAACATCTTTGTACTACTCTAAGGTTTTCGCAAAAAAACACAAGCAATATTATAAGGAAATCGTATTTCCAATCATATTGAAGTTAAAACCATCTAAGAAAACGATAGATTATCTCTACTCGAATGTAATGAAATGTCAATATCGAAGGAATGCGGCCGACTATACGAGTACTATACGTGATGTTACTTTAAACTTAGTTTAAACTAACGACTTCAGTCATCAATGTAAACAGAGATTACGAAGAGGCTAGTCGATTAAATACTCCATATCTGTCACTACGCGATAAGAAGATATTATGTAAATAACTCTCAAAGAAAGCTTAGCCCATTTAAAGGCTATCAATGTCAGATATCAAAGTTTCTTTTGAGTCTGATATCAGTTTTATTTATCGCCTTTAGTTGAAGAACCTCTGAAGTAAGAACGACTCTTCGATGTTATATTCCTGGAACTTTTTGTGGAACTAGACTTCTGAAGATATTAGCTCTTCTAAGCTCAAAAGTTTCTCCTAATCTAGTAGATAGGTTCGTGCCAACAATGATCTAAGTTTGTTACTGAAATACCTTTTCATACAAGTACATATTTGAGATATCCACGAGAACTTTAATAAAGAATTTCCGCACTAAATTATTAATGAAGCATGAAAGCTGCGCACTGCCTATTTAGAAAATGCATCTGGCAAGGGAAAGCACTGGTAGGATAGACAAGATTTCTTCGATGCCTTCGGCATTTAACTAGTATCCCATGGTAATCCCCCAACAACCCATAATAGTGTGTTGTATAAAATTTATGATGGTGTCTGTATGACCTTATTAATTTTATGGGACCACTTGGTCCACTTGAAAACAGGTTTGAAGAAGTCAGCGATGAGACAAGGCTTGGACTCCGGGTGTAAGCCGCTTAAGAAATATCGGTTAGTATCACTGCGTACCGAGCTGAATTTATTGAGTGCCTTATGGAAGAATGAGGACGCGCCATATGTATGGATTAGAACTCATTATCACTATTTTATTAGGAGAAACTTCCCGTCTTGAAAATTCCTTAGAGGTTGTAAAACTTTAAGCTGTCCACTCATTTCGGTACAAAAGCTGAACCCTTTACAAGCTTTTGTTGATATTCGAAAATAAATTCTTAAGCCAAAGCCTTTCAATAACTTATAAGCCACATTTTATCTAACCTTTCAATCGTCCATTGAAATTTTTATCAGTGTCACGATCTCCGATATTTCATCAAACAATTGCCATAACACGAAATAACTCTCAGAGTAATCGCTAAAGTTTGGCATTAAGCGTTAATCAATGAAATAGTTTGTACTCCCACATTGCTCAGTATAATTAGACAGGGCGATAAGATCGGGCGAACGGTAACCAATAGCTATTTAAATGTAAATATTTGTGAGATAAGCTGCGCCGCTAACTATTTGCACCTTTGTTTACTCAACAGACCGGCCAACTAGCAAGCTCAACTGCTCAAATACTAAATGGTATTTAGTTCACACATAGCTAATGTTATCTTGTATTACATACTGTGTTATAACTTTATAAGGTATTAAGTAAAAACGATTTCCTAGCTTTTTAATGCGGTCTCGCACGGTTCTAATGAGACGCAATGCGAACGTTGATAATAATACAATACTACATAATATAATGTATCAGATATACATTATGTAACACTATTGTCTTTCAAGCTAAGAGGGTGGCGGGACGTGCTTGACGGTTACTCTCCGCGGATTTATCCACGCTTTCACAAGACGGAAAAGAGTGCCTTGAGAGTAGGAGGATTTTCCTGCCAGACGGATGAAATGATAATTGTTTTAACTATTTATGCCATAGATTAGGCAACCTTTTAAATATTTTGACAGTCAATAAAATCAGGCTTCATTGAAAATCGAAGAGGTTTATTGGAAAAACTTGAAAGAAAACTTATTAAAAACCCACAGACATACTAAGTTATGTAAGTGCGATTTCAATTCTTCTTTTCTTACTAGTGATACTGACTTTGAAATATTCCAATTAAGTATTGGTTAATTATTAGTGACACGTATGCATACCAAAATAATAATTAAACTCTTCTCAAAAGGACGGTTCGAAGTACCAACTCTGACAGCTGTTTCACACAAAACAAATGTGGTACCTACTTAATCTAAGGACTTAGTCTATGTCTGTACCAATGCCGTGAGATCGCAGATAGCAGTGACAATGAGTCCGCAACAATTAAACGCCACATTTAGATAGCTGGAACAATCCACAATGGCACGTGAGAGGAATCGCATGGGAGATTTTTTCTCCATTCAAATGAATAGGTCACATAAAGTATTCAGTTGTTCACGGCTACGGATATGGTGCGTTAAACGCGGCATTTGTGCCAGAACTAATTATTGAACTGCAATTAAACCGAAGCCGAACCAAAGCGGAACGGTTAGGTATTCTTTGTTATTATTATGCGTTATGGGAACTATTGTAATAAATTTCAACATTCGCAAGATTACGAGTGTCAATTCATAATGCTGGCTGTTGACCGCGAGGCTAAATGAGCACGTAAATGCACGCCCCACGAGCGTGAATCGATACCCGTTGCGGCTACGCATTCCACCAAAAACTATAATGGTCATGACATTTTACTGCTATTATGAATTCGCTGTTTTAATATCCATACTAACACGTTGACATTTAACATTTTAGCGAGCGCCATAACTGTCCCGCTCGTGCTTCAACTCATAGACTGGCGATATTATCACGAGCGACCACTTAAATCTCGTTTTCTAGTTAGGTATATTTATTAATGATCTATTTCCTCGGACCTGTTGTCGGCTCGGCCGGTTTTGCCGTAGATTCCTAACTCATCGTTGCCTACACTTGCCGATTCACAAAACTGGTTCCGCCGACCCATCCACTTGATCTTGAGCGAGTGTTGGCCAACTTTCACGAGATTCCTCTTGGGGCCCGCGCGCCGCCTGCGCCGCCGCCTCGTGAGAACATCTGACGGCGCGACGTCGCTCGAGGGTTACGCGGTCGATGTGCCAACGCTGCGACGCCCTTTTTCCTGTTTCCTCAATCTTTACTCACTTTCCTTCGCCATAAGTGTCTTGGAAACTTCGGGAAAGCTTTCGTCTCATTTACATTTGATGTCGAGCCTTCAGCTTTTATTAAGTTTGGCCAGAAATAAAAGAAACAACATAACCTTTGTTGATACTTTCCGAAGAAAATACAATCCAAGTCAAGCATCATTATCGAATACTTGACAGTTATTCGATCAAAAATATTAGCACATTTTAATGTTTCCGAAATCGAATCAACTTACATCATTACTAAACAGCTTTATTCATATCGCCAACTAATAAACTTGCTGTTGATCCAAAGAGATCGGTGACCAGATGAATATAATTAAATTCCGTATCTACCAATTTGTGAAGGATGTAATAAAGTTTTGCTATCTAGTATCTAGCGACGTGTTTTTGAAATATCCTACCTCATGGTGTGTTAGCAACCATTTATGATCATAATATATTCGTGTAGAGTATATTTTTGCCGAGACAACTTTGCGTGGGAATAATTATCTAACCACCGTCATTTGGAGAGGAAAATATTCTAAACGAAGTTCGCAAAGGTTTATTTTACCTTCCAAGTTCCAACGTGGCTGTCTATTGTAAATACTTGAAACACACTTTTGTATTCATGAATAAATAGACAATTTAAGTATAGTTTTCTATGAAATGAATAATTAATTGCTTCCTTCCGCTTTTGTAAGAGCTTTGCTTGAAGATTTATGTTTATACTTTTATAAACAAAATGACTTTTTATTTCCACAATACGTATAGTCTTATTCATAAGAAGATTATGTTTTCCAAAGATTGAATGAACAATGAAGGTTTTTATCCAGCAGTTTTGTTTATTCTATATTATCATTATTTTAGCTTCGTCGAGAAACTGAAACATACTTATAATTCTAGGTGTTTGTATTTGTTTCAAAGAATCAGGAGGCACTTGGCAGGCTGCTCTATAAGTTAAGACATTAACGTCACGGCCGAACACGGCGCTCGACTTTACCTGCCTCTAATTAAAGGAATCTCCGGAATGTGCTGCGTTGTCACCCGAGATCTTTTACGAATCCTACCTTAAACACAATCAAAATCATACCATGATAGTAACGAAGTAAGGTTCCTGTTTCAGTAAACGGAAATGGCAGATTTATAATTGAAATCTGAACAATAGAAAATTGGTGAAGTTTGGTGAGTATCTTTAGGATGTTGACATAGTATCCCCTTTGAGTAGAATTTACCTTTAATTGTTCGTTACTTCAAGTAGTGTTGATTACAAAAGGATGTCGTGAAATGTTCACGGAAACGAGTACTTAGCGGTATTATTTTATTTTTAGTAATGCAAATGCGGTCAGCGGAGTTCACACCTCTAGATTGCAATTCGAAACTTGAATACCTATAATAACTTTTTATTCGCAGTACTAATAAAAGTTTGACATTGTTACATAATACATGTTTATTACTTCTCCTATAAAGCTTGCCCTACAGTTTCAATGATGACTAATAATAAGCAATAATCTTTCAAAGCTAATTAAAAAGTATTACTTAACACAGTTACTTAATCTTAAGTACCACATTGGTCTCAATACAAACTGAGTAACTGTCTTAAAATTATTTACCATTTAAATGTCCCTAAAAGAGGCACAAGGAAATTTATACGAACATTTTTTTTCTGTCACTTTCTGGAAGACTCATCCCGTGCTACCTTTAGCATCGATCACCTACTTGAGCAAGTACCAACTATCCATTAAATACCAATAGTCCATACATTAAACTATGTATGGACATTAAACTGCAATGTTTTCTTGATAATTTCCATTAGCATGTAAGGCAAGCATTTTGTATTCGTATCCCACTCCTTGCACGCGCGTTGATGTTCTTTTAAAGGCAGATTCGTTTGGCGCGGTCTATGATATTTTTCCACTAATAGCACCGCATACCGCATTACCACATTTTCTTGTAGATTGTTATTTTGGGACAGTCCATAGTCACGTTAGTGTTATAAAAAAAAAAGAGATTTTCCGTCATTAAAATTATCGAGATTGCGCTTATTATTATTTTTAACAAAATTGAATAATGATCAATTCCAATCGATTGCCTTGAGTTCAAGACTAATGACTCCATTTGAGTTATGAATGCTTAATATGTGACATAAGTTACTAACTCACACTGGGAGAAAGGTTCATTATTTGTAAACTATAGAATACTAAATTTCATACTGCATTGTTGATGTTGATAAATGATACATAAGTTACAGGTATTTGGTCGATCCGAAGCCTGCGTCTGATATTTGTAAGCGTTTGCCAGTGTGATAAACAAATTTCGACGGATACTCTTAAATTCTTTAATGAATTGAATAATTTAATATTATTAGAATCTATGGTAAAGAGAAGTCATTCAACTTTTACAAAATAGAGAGGAGTGTTGACATAACGTGAATCGAACGAATTCGATTCAAATAAAATCTTGTCTATTCTAGCCCAGAATTTTACCAAACACTACTTCAAACATTCGTAAATGTTGTTATAAAACATTTTATATCAATTTTCCTGTTGACCCCCACCTCTTATAATAAATAACAAGACTGGACTGACCACGATAGTAAATACCGGTGTCAAGGTTCGAATCCACGAACACACGCTGGTCACACCGCTCTAAACCACTGCGATATCAATACTTTTTCATAATAATAATCATTGTACGTGACCATAATTTCTATTTTTAATGTTGATAATAAAAAAATGATAATCACAAGTACTTGAATATTTTTGGTTATAGAGATCTCAAACACAAGAGAACCAACGTCATCTTATGATATATCAAACACCTACCATATAAAGGTGTTTTCGACTACCGATACCGTTAGTAGATAGATACAAATCGATATAGTAGAAAGTATCCGAACTAAAGTACACACGTACATACCCTGTTTTAGTCTGAAGTTAATCTCCCAATCCTTTATCAGTTGCACTTATCCACTACACACTGTCGCACAAAGTAAAACGTGCTAGAACCTTTTTTATCTCCACCACAAATTCGAATTTAACTTTGCACTGGCACTTTTAACGAACCTACATAGCACTGGGGTACATGGCGTGATTTAAGCATTCACCGAACGAAGGCTGTTTATCACAACAGGCTGTCACAGCCAACACATAAAATGCACATTTGTCGCTACAGAAACCACACAAACGGTTCTCTAATTCAAATTGTGACGTGTTGTACACAACATTGCTGAAAACCGACCGTTAAATCGAATAAAACAAACGCTGCGTTACAACGTTAAGTTAAAACTAAGTTAGGTCCGCTACGCGAGAAAGACCGTTGATCCAGTCGGCGGTCGGTACAACAGCGCGCGCGCTGCTTTACCGACACTGAAAAGTTCAACGCTCCGTCTCTTTCACAGCGGACCAATGAGAGGAAGATGGCGATACTACTTTGGCAGTATAGTGGGAGAACTTACAACCTGCGCCTGCGCAAAGCCTCTCAATACAACCATAGCGACAGGTGAATTGTGCGCGTGTATGCGTGCGTCGCTGTGACGACGTGTGCGTGCTTTCTTGATTGTGGTTTAATGATAACGTAGTATTTTGTTCGGTGCTATTTTATCAGTTCCCCGCTACGGTAATGATCCGACTAGTATGCAATTAGTGTTATTTATTAAGGTTAAACACTATTTAAATGCTTCTAGGTCGATAAACTATACGAGACCAAAATAAATTTAAATCTATCAATGTGATGCGTTTACAAAATAACGACGCCATTCGTTTTGGGCCGACGTTAATAATACCTAAATACAAAAAATAAACAAGTTTTTACGTGTTACAAAACGTATGCTTAGCCATCCGTATTAATAATCTATTCGTATTAGCCATCTACAGTTTGAAGTAAATATAACTATACCTATGGACACGAATTCTTGTATGTTTTATTTTTCGCTTTGTTTTATCTAAAACAGCTGAAGAATTCGAATAAAAACCGAATAGGCAAGTCATCAATCACTTTGGAAACGAATGTAAATAAAAATGCTATGAATTCCCAAATGCTAATGTTATGTAAATAAAACTTTTCTACTTTGACATAATTAATTGAACGAGTGGGAATAAACATTTTTCACAAGTATTTTTATTTTTGCTACAATTTATTTGACTGATGTTTAATAAGGCCAATTGAAACAGTTACAAGAATCTCTTAAAAATAAGGTTTATTTTATCCATTTTGATAGACACAAACTCTGTTTCTTGCGAACCTATACCGTACCTACCAAGAAAAATAAATTATATGACCAATTTATTTTTTAAAAGACATTGTTATGATTCCCAGGATAAAACAATGTAGCTAAAGCTGCATCAGTGTTATGTCAGAAGTTATGATCATTGTCTCAAAATTAGCCCAATTTATTTGATGTTGGTGCAGTAGGTGTTTTTTCAATTCCTAGTTCTACAGGGCGTAAACGGACCCTTCCGTCAACCAAGCATTATGTAAATCAAACTAAGTAACACTACGCAAAAAATATTGCTGGGAAACGACTTTTTTTTGGGGTGAAATATCACGTTTTACCTTAAAACTCAATGTAACGCACTCAAAATTTAGTGCTGATGGATGCTTTAAATATTAAACGGCTCATGGGGGTAATTAAAGTAAAGTTAAGACCTTAAAAGTAGTATTAAAAAATAATTTGGAACTTTGACCTCCGATATCTCCGTACTTAACTAGAAGGTTCCCAGGAACAAAAAAAGTCTGCCTTTCGGCTTCGTTATCAGTCTTTTTACACTTGTCATTTTTTCTTGTTCTCCCCGTCATGCGTCATAGCGATTATTTTTTTATTCTAGATTCTAGACAAAAAAAAAGAAAAATAATAAAACAAGAAAAGGAAAGGAAAGAAGGAAGAAAGGAAGGAAGGAATCTTCTAGTTACGGATGTATGGGTATCAAAATTCCAACTTTTTCACAATTAAAAAAATATATATGTACAAGCACAAGTCCTTAATGTTATAACTTAACAGCCATCAGCACAAATGTTATACATGTGACTGCGTATAAATTGAGTTCTACCGTAAAACGTTATTTTTCACCCCCAAAAAAAATCGTTTCACAGCAATAATTTAATTTTTGCGTAGTTACTTAGTTTGGTGTACAGAATGCTTAGTTGATACATATTATAAATCAAAGTCCTCCGCTAAATCTGTCTGTCTGTCTTTTCGCGATAAACTCAAAAACTGCTGCACAGATGTTCATGCTGTTCTCACCAATGGATAGAATGGTTTTCGAGGTAGGTTTTAGTATATAATTTGTCAAGTTTTTGTACAGATTGGCTAAAATATAATCCCACCAAAAACATTTTCATGTAAAATTTTGCCAAGACGAAACCATATGACTCGCACTGTCAAAAAGTTATCAGATCTCAGGTAGAGCCAAGCTTTTAACTCTACACGCCCTAACTCTACAAGGTCTAACTTCACAAACTACACCTTATAGTCAAAATATGTGGCTTGGCCGTTTCGTAACTAAGAACTTGTATAACAGAAAAGTGAATAAATATTTCACTTTACGCCCATTGGAATGTACCGAAACGGCCAACCGACATCCACGCGGGCGAAGCCGCGGGTATCAACTAGTGTTGTATCAACTATTAATTCAGGTACTAGTGCAATAATCACCACGTGGCCACGTGTCAAGCAGGTAGATGATCTACCGCGCTGATGAATACGCAAGGCATTTTGAGCTTAGCGGCGGTAAGTCCCCTCTTTGAGGAGTGGCTTGAGAGACGCCACGGCATCCTCACCTTCCGCCTGACGCAGGTCCTCACCGGACACGGTGTTTTCGGGAGGTTCCTGCACCGAATCGGGCGGGAGGAAACGCCCGGGTGTTTCCACTGCGAGGATCGACCGGAGGACACGGTGGAGCACACGGTGGAGGTGTGCCCCGCGTGGGCGGAGCACCGCCGTGTCCTCGAAGCGGCGATTGGCGGCGGCGACCTCTCGCGTCGGCCCTGGTGCAAGCCATGGTCCGGAGCGAGACGGAATGGGACGCCGTCACCTCCTTCTGCGAAGCAGTAATGCTAGAGAAGGAGGTGGCGGAACGTGAGAGGGACAGAACCTCACAGCGTCCCGGCCGCCGCGGGAGACGCCCCGGGCGTCGGGGGCCACCACGTGGCCCCCGGCCACCGTAGGCGCGGGCCTGTGGACGGTGGGCTATGGGCTAGCTCGCCGTCCGTCCGTCTCATGACGACAGGCCGTGTCGACGGCGCGTTCGTGTTCCACGCGCGCCTCAAAGAGAGTCAGCAAAAGGAAGGGGTCCGAAAGGACCGATGCCTGCCGGGGTTGCGGGACTATTCGAAAGAGATACCGTGGCCCCGGAACACAAAGGGCGATGAAGGAACATGGATGGGTTTTAGTCAGTAAAAGTCTGACACTCCCTCCTGCTCCGCCCAGAGCGGGAGAAGTCATTTGATGATTTCCCATCCGAAAAAAAAAAAAAAAAAGGCATTTTGAGCTACACACTTTTTTCATTGGGAAAGCCTATCGAACTGTAGACTTCACCTCCCCCTCCGTCCACCTCCTTCCTCTGTATACTTTATTTTTTGTACAAATACTCGTAGCAGATCATTTTTTTTTTCTATCATAAAAAGTTTCTATTCATCTCAGACCAAATAAAAAACCAAGACAGCGCTGCGAACGCGAAGTGAAGCCAGCGCAAAACTAAGCTCCACTCTGTTAATACACGTTCACACGCACACATTTACATCAAACTACAATTAAACTACGCTCAAAAAATGCACACATGTTTACAAAACCGCCTTCACTTTATTGTTCGCAGCGTTATGTCTTGGTTTTTATTTGGTCTGAGCTATTCATGAGAACTTTCAACGCCTGAAATATTGCCAAATAATTCATAGTCACTCTGTGTTAGTTGAACTAGAATAACATAAAGGACGTACATACAAGAATACATACATTATAGTCTACAAAATATACACTTAACAAGAAATGAGATGATTACAACAAACTTCTATTCTACATATTTGGTGGATCGACACAATACTCTAAACGAGAAGACTTCACAACAAATGTCCGGTTGAAATTCATGGTCTCTTCCGAACATAAATTCACTTAGTATTCATTGTTTTCTAATTAGTGTCCGTCGTCTCATGAATAAATATTGTAATTAGGTCCTTCAGGGCTGCCGGGTAACAGACGATACCCAGCGAAAAACTAATAATCTATTCTCCCCAACTCCAATTTAGAAAGAGTGTTTTCCTCCATTAATCTTTAGCCGTCCATCAGTCAAGAGGAAATCAAGCAAAAATAAGAAAGCAATTCGAAAAGCTCTTATAAGAAGTATCGGATGACGAAAGTGACAATAATCGTGGCAGGAGGCTGGTATCGGTGGTGCTATTAGCAGATGGATTACTTTTATATGAAGTTGGAAGGATAAGGGTCCTCTACATCCTAAGTTTTGTACAAATCGATTGGATGCGTTGAAATTAGAAAATGAACGATATGTTGTCTACCTTTATGTTTGTAAAAATAGAATAGGTACGTAAAAAATAAAGGCACTTTATTATTATCCATGGCATCTAATTTTGCGCCTTCCAAGCTGATTTATCAAACTAAAAGACGCACTAAGCAGATTACAATAGCATACCACAACTCATTGTTGCTACAATATTATCGATTCCATGTAAAAACACAATGTATTAGCTACGTCATTTCCACTTTTCCAGCAACAACAGCACCTACCCTTTGAATCAACACATAACTTTTCCCCGTTACAAACATACGACTTTGGAACGAACACATCAGTTATGGACCTAACCAAGTTTAAAACTAACCGTAGATCCGAAGTAAAGGCGACACTAGACAGTTATCGGTCGCCCCAGACACTCGCTAATGAAATGTTCACAGCACGAAACTGATAATTCGATTGGCAGTCCCCGGCTGGCAGTTTTATGGTGTCGTCTATAGGTACCTTAGCGGTAATTACGAGCTCGATAAACAAACGCTCACGACGTAATGTTGCTTGCTATGTCTCTTAATTAAATACTTTGCTGTTTGGGTGAATGTCTTCATGGTCGTGTGGTCTTCTTTGATCTTTGGTTTAATTTCCTTGTTATTTGGTTTAAGGATTTTCAGTTGCCTGAAGTTTAGAATATTCCTCTTTCTCTCAATTATCATAAAATTACTTTAAATGTTAAAATAGTGTCTTTTTCATAATTTAACTTTAAGGTACCTAATAGTATCTGACAGTCTATTCTTAACATAATACCTTACCTTAACATTAGACTGCTTTGATCAGTTGGTGAAGGTTAACAATAAGACCGAACCGGTAATTTTAATATCTAGAAGTATTTTTAAATTTTGGTTATTTCTTAGCAGAAAAAGCTTTCGGAAAGCTATTGCCTTGCAATTTCCTTTATAACTACTTTAGCGATGTTTCATCGCTAACAATAAGTTAATAATACGTGCTTACCGTCGATGTATTTGAGTACAAATTGGACGTCTGGTCCTAAGGCGGAGGCTACCTCCAGCGGCAACTCGGTGTCTCGTAACACGTGCACTGAAAACAAAAAGTAAATTATAATTCAAGGTATTTGGGATTGATACAGTTGGCACATAACCACGCTATGCAGTGGAAAGATATTTTAGACTGTTCAGAAAGTCAGTGAGACAACAAAATATTGTTTGAAAAAAGAATGTACGCACGTGTTAGGTCAATTTTATAGTTAATTAAAACATAAAAAGACAATTTTTTCCTTGTTCTTAAATCTCAGAAAATGGTTAACAATATCTAGATAATTACGAAAGTCAACATCAACGCAAAACGCTCAGGTATCTCATTTAAAAGCCTATCAGTCAAACGAGTCTCTTTCATTACGACAACGAGAATTGTCTGACTTTTAAAAAATCTTGAAAGAAAAATAAGTGAAGATTTTTTCAGAGTTTGAATTGAACTCATTACGTCTCAAGGGACCACGTCGGCACACAAAACAGATTCCCCGTCTGATTGTTTGATTAAAAGCGACCTTAGGTAAATTTGATAATAAGGATGCCCATTATAATTTACGATTTTAGGGCTAGTGCCCGCATTTAGAGAAAAATGCGGGTATGTTCAGAAGGAAATACTAACTTCTTCAATAAACATTATGTACGTATACATCACGGTTTACGGTAGGACTCGATGTGTCATTTCATTTCATTTCATTTATTCAATAACAATAACAATAACAATTGTGTCTGAATGCGTTACATAAATAGGTTAAACAAACAGAAAAAAAGATACCATCACTAAACCAAATTAAATTAATAAAAAAATGTCGGGCTAAACATTGCGCAGATGAATGCATTGAATCGTGGCGGTAGGTATTTAAAGTAAACTGATAACGTTATTTTTTTAACTTGTGTAAAAGTTGTTAATTTAAACTCCAATATCTCCTTAAAAAAAATACATTTATTTCAGGTCATTGACCCATATTAGATACAAAAACATTTAACAACACTTTTGACAATTTTAATCAACTGATTGAATAATAAAGAAATACAGTTAATTCGGTGACAAAAATAATTAAAATAATAGAAACACATAAATGTCAGATCAAATCAATTAAAGGCACAAAACAAAATTAAATTAAATTAAATACAAAATAATTATAACAATGAATTAAAATAATGAATTAAAAAGTAGGCCAGTTACAGGCACTTTTGAATTGTCGAAACAAAGTTAAATGTAGCTACAGTCCCAGTCACAAGACATAAAAACTGTGAAAGTACTGTAGTTGCCCATTCCCTTGCGTAGATCTCTATGGAGAAGAACGGGCAAGAAACTCCATGGACACTCTTTTAAATCAAAATTTTGTTACAAAATCTTGGTTACATCATTCATGTTGAGATGGTATATTATGTGAGAACAATGTAGCAAGATGTGCACGTTAAAAGTGTCCATAGTAAAAACAAAAAATACAATTCAAAAATAAATATACAAATAAGCCATGGCAACTAAGAGTTGACCAGTGTGCGTTTGATGCATGTTTTAAATTTCGTCTCATTCAGTTCAAGAATACTTTGTGGAATTTTATTATTGCATCTCAAACAGTACCCCATGAAAGATGAGTCCACTTTAGCGAGTCTGAAGCCTGGCTGAACTAGTTGGTCCCTATTTCTAGTACTGTAATTATGTCTATCACCTCTTTTACCAAAAAGATGCAGATTTTTTCTGACGTACATTATGTTTTCGTAGATGTACTGACAATGTACCGTCATGATGCCAGTATCCTTAAACAGTTCCCTTAGAGAATCGCGCCTACGAAGATTATATATGGCTCTGATGGCTCTTTTTTGCAGAATAAATATAGACTCAATATCTGCAGCCCGTCCCCATAGCAAAATGCCATAAGACATTATACTATGAAAGTAACTAAAATAGACCAGTCTAGCGGTATCTACATCAGTAAATTGACGAATTTTTCTAATAGCATATGCTGCTGAACTTAGACGCGCCGCAAGGGATGTTAAATGAGAACCCCATTGTAGCCTTGAATCACGCGTAATTCCCAGGAAAACCGTTTTATCTACGAATTCAAGTTTCTCTTTATTTAATATTATTTCACAATCACTACTTTTAACATTGGGTAAAGCAAATCTTATGCATTTAGTTTTACAACTTAACAAAATCTCCTACACGTAGGTAATCTAAGAAAGGAAGGCCCGCAACTTTCAAGTGCAATGAAATATAATCATTATGCACGCACGACGTACCTAACTACCTACCCCACCCCACCGTGCCCATCAATATCGCCGAAAAAAGTGATTTTTGAACTTCCTTGAAGGCTCAGTTTCCAAAAAATATCTTCGGAAACAATCTGTTTGCGCATTTCACTAACTTTCTCAACTGGCAAGCTGACATACCTTGATTTCATTGAATTTTCCCAAGAAGTTTTCCTTGGAACCAGGTGTTCTCATTTTTCTCTTTAATTTACTCATTTGACGGCGCTTTCCGAAGTTCCGGTCTTCCACTTAAGGCTCGCTCCCGTATTTCCGATTTGCTTTCCAATTGTCTGATCCGATTGATCGCTTGTTGAGTTCAATAAGGACTAGTTCTAGAACAGTGATCTAATTTTTAAAGAGCTCTTGTGATCTTTCATGTTGAGGTTCAGCAATTGTTAGATAAGTAATAAAATGTCAACATATTTCCAAGCTAGCCAAATATATGTGAATTTGAAAAACCAGCCAAGTGCGAGTCTGACTCGCGCATGAAGAGTTCCGTTCCATCGTAGTAGGGAAGCCCGTTTAATCTGTGAACATTTCAACTGTCTACCTATTACGGCTTATGAGATACAGCCCCCTGACAGACAGACGGACAGACGGACAGCGGAGGTTTTGTAATGTTGGTTACCCTTTTGGTACGGAACCCTAAGAAGACTAGTCAAACAAATTCCTAAAAGCCAAAGAGCCAATAACTTATCTCAAACATAAATAATTATAATTGGACTTTTACAAAGTAAACAAAAACCCTTCCCTTCAAAGAGCCAATTTTACTAATTGATATAACGAAGTTGTTCGAGATGCAACTACTCATTGTTCTGCCCATTAAACAAGGCGGCCGGTACTTGATTGTTTGAACAAGAGAGACGGGGCTGGCAGCCTGGCCTGACTAAACCAATTGCTTGAGCCCCAAGTTATAAGATAATTTATGAAGAACCATGAAATATTAGTGCGACCGCTATGTCGAGGAGACGCTACAAAGTGGTTCGGTTGTCGGCGGCTTAACTTTAGAGAAGGCTTACTAACCTACTATAAGCACACTAACTATTAAGTTTAACCTAAAGTTACAAAGGCCTGTACTCGTATTAATAAATCATTTTCATTTGAGAACTCTCTCTGAAGAGCCGTTTTATTATCTCTTGAAGGATATAAAGGAGTGTGGAATTAAGCTAGCGATTAAAGAGCGCTTTTTTATGTTGGCGTCAGACGTCATTTTCAGAATAACATACTTACCTGGCTAAAGTTAACGTTCGTTAACGCTTCTGTGCACCAACAAATTCTTAAAGTAAATAAACAAAAAGATTACTATCATGATTAACTCTTGTTATAATAAGTAGAACCATTATCTTTAATAACTGTGTATATATCCAAACTAAAGATTTCCCCTTCATGCATTTTATTTCTTACAAGTGTAGGCAGTATTTCCGATGCCTGTAATTTCTGTCATCATCATAAACATTTTTATAACCCCGTAATAAAAGCGTAACCAACTAAATAACAATAAACGAAGGGCACAGTGGGAATTTTTTCTATTAAAATGTCTCATAAAATATGTTGAGTGCATGAAATTGGGTTATTATTTCTTACTTCCTTATTTACTGATTCTAATTAAAACCCCCAGAAGTGATTTTACACTTTTCTTTTTCAGTCGTATACTTTTCATGGCGTTTTTGTAGCTTCTACGAAACGAAAAACTTAGTTACTTTCAATATTAATCAAAATAAATAGATCACTTAAAAAATAAACGGATTTATACACAAAAGACACAGAAAATAATGTTCAGATTTTCAGAGCGCCTACGTAAATTCTATATGCAATAATTACCACGACACATAATGATTGCGTGAGCCTACGACGTAGGAACTTTACAATGTTGCCATATACTTATTAACGAGTCAGTTACCGCTTTAACAATCAAAATTGCAATTAAGACATAAAATGAGGTCAAATGTCAAAACAAAAGAAAGCTAACAAGCAGGTATGAAGCAGTTCTCACACAATGTGTAAGGCCACCCCTTTATTCCGTCGCGTGCTAACCTTATCTTGACCATTCTTCGAATGTGAGTTCATTACATCAAATTATGGTTGTTATGTTGCAATTTGCGAACGTATGTTTCACTGATGAGTAACAACATTAACATGCACTTTGTTCACGAAGCTAAGTCATGTCTACATGATCGAGGCATTACAATAACAAGATAGAAAACCACAAGTAATCAATTTGACATAAAGATCTTGAATCAATAAAAGAATTTCATCAAGCTCATCTAATATGTGCGTATTTATCTCACTTCTAAACTATAAAACCAACATACTCAGAACCCATAAACGACTTCAAAAAACCGAAGGCATCCATCCGTATCATTTACGTAATGGTAACATCCGAATATGGGCGTAACACCTTATCTATGTCAATAAAAGTTCTAAGACATCCGTCGTTTACTTTTTCATATAAAACTAACCTTTAGGCTCTCTGCAGACTATCAACATTTCAAGGTACGTTAGAGACATAATGCACATTTAGGTCCCGTATTCTATTTCCGCAGATCGAAAAGCTTGACTGGAACTGTCCGTCGTCTGCCGAAGGCCTAATTTACTAGTTCACGGAGGTTAGGGAGGTGGCGACAGGGGTACTTCCAGTACACCATGCGACGCATAATAAGGCGGCTCTTTGCACCATTACTCTGTACATGGGCACGACGAGTAAATATTTATGAGGCCCATTGTACACGGAGCCTGTTCCACGATAACATCTGAACGGATAATTACGCCAAAGTACACTTTCACTGTCCAAATTCACATACGAACTTGTGAGGTATCGCCCAATCTTTACTGTCAATTAAATTGCCAATGAAATCGTTAGGTTAGGAATTTTTCAAATATTTGGCTAATGGGTCTAAAATATTTGTCTTGGCAATTTCCACAGATTGTTTATGGACTTTTAAAATTCCGCCGATTCACTTAACCTTGATGGTTCTTTAAGAGGTATTTGTATACTATTCATAGCTTACGAAACCCATATTGTGTTCCATTAATAAATTACTACTATTACTTGGCTCAGTGAACTAAATTGCGGGTTACTTTAATTAAACCGATATTTTTTCTGTCAGCTTTTAGTCCTACGTCAATAAAAAGACACGATTTAAAAATAAATAAATGCCTGTGCGTGTATTTATCATTTATCCTAAGGTCAAAACGATTTCAAGAGGCGCGCTTGCTGAGTGAATATGACATTTCGGGCATATCTTTCCCACGGACTGGTCGATCGGGATGCAATTACTGCCGTCTCGAGTTTTTGCATCGAAGTAAATCGAGAAACCTTTTCTTCCGAGATGTACGATCATCGATTCTCCACGCGGTGACATAGTCGCTAACGGTGATATAATATGCAAATGTTGTAACACGGAAATAATGCGGTTCAATACAAAAACTAGAAATGTTCTGTCGTAATTCAGAGTGGCGTTAGATTTTTGAGATAATTTATTCGAGCGTGCCTTGTTATCGTATGTGTCAATCATTAATTACTTTAAAATATGTGGATGAACAGTCAAACTAACTATTGGAAGGTACCTGCCTAATTTAAAATTCAAATGTGATCTGAAGGTAATAAAATTGCGTAACATGGGCTATCAGAATTAGAATAAGTTGTAGAGCATTTAATGAAGCTGCATTATACACACAAATTATAGCCTGCATTTTTTTAGCCTTTTCCGATCACGAGATACTTGGAAAAATTAACAAGCTTCCTCGATCGAGTAGGCCAACTAGGCCGGTATCCCACGTCGTCTTGACAGGGTTAGAGGCCCATCAAGTACTGTTAAGGCGAATTAAAGTGACATCTCGGAGTAACGGGGCGGGACGTTTTTGTCGAGCCACATCGCAGCGCAGGCGCAGACCGTCGCGGTTCGATTTCAACATACCGCGAACTTAACAGGATGCTACGCGTGTTTTTCTCTGAACGGGTCAAGGGATATTAGATGTTCTAATGCTGGTTAGTGCTGTCTGGGTATGTAATGTTCTTTACTTAACACAACTCTTATTTTAGTGGCTCAAGAACTTTTTCTTAAACTACTCATTGTTTACAAGAACAACATAACTCTATTTCAGGTAACGTTGGCTGGCCCGTAGATACTAGCATACATAATATGACATGATAAAATACAATTTGTGTTAGAAGATAGTGATGAATCGCTTATAACTAAAAAGGGTAATGAATATAAATGCTGATGGATCGAGAAGGAGAGGAAGACCAAAGAAAAGATGGATAGATAGTGCGAGGAATGATATGAAGGAAAAAGGGGTAAATGATAGCGTGATAATTGACAGGGGAGAATGGAGGAAAAAAACATGTTGCCCGACCCCAAGTAACATGGGACCAGGGTAGGAAGTTGATGTTGATGTTAGAAAATAGAACCTTAAAGTAACACTTTATTTTTGCACAATGTTTTACGTTTACGATCGAGACGTGGAAAAAAGTGGATGAGGGTATAATATAGCAATGACTGCTATATTAACTAAGCTCACCTAACATCCTATCTATACGAATACATTGCTAAAGCACACTTATATACATTGCTTAACCGACTAGCTCATAATTACACATATCATAATAACTGATGAGGTACACATTCAAGATGGCTCATCTCAATTATCTCTGTCACGAACATAGGATTTAGTGCGCGTCGTTTGCAGACAATCTGGCTAACGAACGTCAAAACCAACGATGGTAACCATCTGGCTAGAAGGCTCTATACAATACGAAAAGCGATATGCATCGCCGAATATAGGAAACAATCTCTTAACTCTTTACATCCTTATAAACTCTGTAGTTTGTAAGTTGAAGTTAAAAGGATTTTGATTTATGTGACCCCACAAGCTTATCTTATCAGCTGTTGCCGTAGCTTCTTCTGCGTGGTTTTTTTGTAGGTATTTCTTCATTAATTTAATCGTTAATATCCAGCACACATTTACCCATTTTTACTAAATTTATCTCACATCTACGTATCTATATATTTATCTGAATGTTCGTAATCCGGTTTAGTTAATTAGGCGTGAAAATGGTTATTCTGTCGGTGTAACTGTAGACAGAGTTAAATTCGCATTCATAATGTAACTATGGATGGTTCTAC
Source organism: Xestia sexstrigata (assembly GCA_941918905.2). Taxonomy (NCBI): domain Eukaryota; kingdom Metazoa; phylum Arthropoda; class Insecta; order Lepidoptera; family Noctuidae; genus Xestia; species Xestia sexstrigata. The sequence continues at coordinate 9,033,394 of OW799213.2, read as the reverse complement.
CGAAAACTAAAAAGGAAGTAAATGAACTCAAGGAGAAGAACGTATGGGGAATGGAATCAATTCTTTCTTAGTTGAGAAAAATCTAGGCCGGATGGTGTCGTATAAGTGTGCGTCCCGGAGATTGCGTTTCCAAGGGAAATAAAGATGGATAGAAAGAACTTACACCAACACAAACCACTCTATTTCTATTAAAATTCTAACAACTTGAATATTTCCTTCAAAGTAACAAGAATTTACTTATCTACTTGGTATAAGACAAGACAATATTTTCAAAGGAATAGTAGAAGGAAGCTGCACTCGACGCGAGGAAATGATTTATGATCAGACGTAGGAAAAGCCAAACATAACACACGTAAGAAAACATTGGAGCAAACCAAATACAACTTGTGGATTGTTTCGCATTCTTATCCTTTGTTTTGTAATACCTACTTTGCATTATGACGAGACGTTTTACTGATGTCTTTCGTACTAGATATTTGAAGAATTGTATTCAACATTAAATCTTGTATCAATTACATAATACGCAATGAAAGTATGAAGAACTGATAAGGAATAAGACCTGATAGAGGGTAATTCTAGACCGTCACTGTTAGCCCAAATTCAATAATAAGTTTCTCACTTAATCTTACTAAACTTAATCTAACTTTCGGATTGTCGCTCCCTAACATGTCAATAGTGACTTCGGTTAAATCTCCTCAACATAAGTAAGGGCCGCAGAAAACTGCTAGTCATCTTGTGTCTTTTATAGTTAGTTTACTTTGAGGTTCATAACATAATGTAGGTACTGAAACATCGTACAAGTTGTGCTTGGCCATTGTGGTAGACTTCTTGGTGCAATGGAGAACCCGCTGGATGCGAAGAACAGAACTGTTCGTTGAAGAGATACTTTAAGAACGCTGGACATAACCAGTGGGAATCTTGCGGCAAAACCATAACATGTCTTTCTTTAATAAAGGGTGTAAAAAGACTCTTAACGAAGCCGAAAGGCACATATTCTCTTCTTTTTCTTGTTTCCCGACCATACCTGGGAACCTTCTAATTATGGAGATATTGGGGATCAAAGTTCCAACTTTATCGCAAGTTTTTTTTTAATACATGTTTTTGATGTAGTTTCACTTCCTTCACGACCCCCGTACCATTCAATCCATCCATCAGTACAATGTTTTAAGTGCGGTACATTGAGTTTTACCGTAAAACGTGACTTTTGACCCCAAAAAAAGTTTCCAGCAATAATTTTTGCGTAAAGTTACTTAGTTTGATGTACAGAATGCTTGGTTGACGGCTTCGTGAATGGTCCGTTTTCAAGCTGTATTAGAGCTACCTCCATGCTGCGGGTGCACGCTGAACAGCAAGCACGGCTCGTCGCCGGGCTCCCGGCAGCAGTCCAGCACGTCGCGGCAGCTGGTGTGCGGCGTGACCGGCACGTGGGTCGGCGCCCAGCCGGCGCCGCTCTCGCACCACACTCGCACTATCATCTGGGGACGGGAGAGAAAACATTATAGCACTGTGTAACGCGAATATCATAAAAGTACTAAGTAGGTTGTGGAGGTCAGATAGGCAGTCGCTCTATGTTAATTATCATAATAAATAAAATTAAAATAATCCAGCTGCATCCGGTTAGACACGAAAAAACCGAAGGAAGCCGACCCCAACCTAGTTGGGAAAAGGCTAAGCAGAGTATGTAACGGAATATCATAGGATTTGTCCCTATATTAAGTAAACTAACTTTACCTAAATATTATTAATTAAAAACTATTAAATAAACTAAAATAAAAAAACTAATAACAAAAAACTTCTCAACGCTATCAGCCTGTACCTAATAAGTAATTATAATTGCATCCTCTTCTTCTAGAAACCGAATTAAAAATAAAGTCTGCACGACGTGCAACCCTGCTGCCTGACGACAGTCAGTTGGTCGCACGTCGTGATACGACATTCATTTGTAAAGACAATTCTGCCTTTGCCCAAACCTTCATATTAAAAAACTGCCATTTACGGTCCATCTCAAGCTGGATATATCCATAGCGTTACAACTGAACACGTCACGTCATATGTGGTACCGTCGTTAGTGAATGAGCTACCAGCTTAAAAAAAATCTTAAAAACATTATCTCTCATTGTGCCCATAGCTAATTTTGTATCTATGGCTAATAGCATTATTTTTCATAGGTGTAAAATGTGATTCTTTCTGTAAACTAACTTCCCTTTTTTTCTATGTTACTTTTTATTAAAAATCGAAATTTGTTATAATGATATTGTGAAACGAGAACAACTGCCGACAATCTGTTTTGCAGTTTGGCAGACTTTTTATATGGTATTGTTATACAGATTTTGATTATATAAATAAATAAAACTTGTGGTGGATAGGATCGATACAGATCCGGGAAGTCCGGGAACATAGTTAAATTCAAAAGTATGGACGCATACACGGTGCCCCTGTCTACATAAATATATGGAAATGTTTGCTCGCATGTTGCTTTGAGTAGCCTGTTGCTTTACAAAGCTTGTAGCATAGTGTGCTAACCCAGGTTAATGTAATCGGATAATAAGATAGGAGACAGGATGATACCGGTTACCAAACACTATCTAGGAATGTGAGACGCTTGATTTTTCACATGTGTACAACACTATTTTTTTGTCATTTTAATTACTTTTATATTCATGAAAGGCCACGCGGAAAAGCCGTAAAATTGTATGAGAGTTATAAGAATTAATCCTAATTAATTTAACTAGAAAAAAAGGGTCCTAAATACAACAAGGAAATAATATGATGCAGTTTTAGCCTTTCAGATGATTTCAAATGACGCTGTAAATTTCATAGCTCCATGAAGTTTCACCCCGCGCAGACTTTGTAACATCCCTGCGAAACGAGCATCAAGATAAAGTAAAATGGCGGCAACTCTGATATAAGGAAATATTGCTGACAAGCGGAACTCAATCTCAGTTAAGCAACACTATAAACCCTTGCAGAGGCTTCCTCGGGAAACTTACATAGTGAAATGGCTGACAATTAAATTTTATACACCTGCTGCCGACGCTTATAAGCACTTTTATGTATGAGAGTAGACTTATACTTCTGCACTCTGCTTTAATTTGAATCTCGAAATTGCCAAATGAAGAAACCGTTTTGGTAAGATAAAGAACAGCGGCGAGATGAAATTAGAAGAAAAATGCAATCCTTTAAGTTTCATTCGCGTTTACCTTTACCAATTAAAGTTCAGATTAATCATTGGATGCGGGGGTGTACACAGTAGGACGGCTACTAGTAGAATTTCTCTATCAGTAAACTTTCTAGCTACTCGGCAAACAAGATTACTTCACGGGAACTCACGCGAAGTAACTAGAGAGAAAATGGAAAACTATCCACAACCCACGTATTTCCTATGCGACCTGCACTTTTATAGTTCGCAGTACGATGTGAACGATGCTTTGAAAATATTTCCATAGGCTGCCCGTTCGGCTTGGCAACGCAGACGTTGCCTTTCCACTGCTGGCCCCAAAATTGCACTGGCTTATCGACTTTCGCATCCAGACTACATAAAAACGTAACATAACATCATGCCTGCAATCCCCGAAGAGTTGGGCAGAGCTTAGTACACCCATATTTCGCCAGTTATATTAAAGTTAGTCAGTTAGACAGTTGATGAATGTAAGAGGGGGCGAGCCTATTGCCACCAACCGGGCGCAATTCCAGACACCGTGGCTGCTACTGAGAAATTCCTGATAGAAAAACCAAGTATCTCTTTCTCCGTCCGAGAATCGATCCGTCTCTAGCTTAGCAGTCGTTTTCGCAACCACTAGACTAACGAGGCTTTCCTCCAGTCTACCTCCTACGAGTATATTAATAAGCCACAGGTACTTTAAATTCAAAATTAGCTCCACAATGAGAAATCTAACGCGTAACCGCACCCCAAAACAATAGCTACCACAGTTATGTGCGTGATAATTCACATTCTAAAACTCCATAAACTTTATCTGCCGTAAGATCACCTAATAGGGAACACTGGTCTTATTTCTAACACAATTTGTCCAGTGGCCATTCATTCGCTAATTTGATCGTATTCAGTCTAAAACGCACTTTGAATTCTCAGAATGTAAGGGCAACTTGTGTGGCTTTAACGAATGAGGTGCGCATTGGGAAATAGTTATTGTGTGCTGTGCGATTAAATACATTACAGCGAACATTTTGAATGGTAGTAATTTAAATAGTCACGGATTCGAAGTTTTAAGTCATTTATTTCCCTTCAAATGGAGTCTTATTTTAATGGAAGGACAGTGGAACAAGACTTGACGCGTCAACATCACACCTATCTTAGGTAGGTATTATTTTGGACCATGGCCCACCTCCTGACCTGCTTTTTGTGCAATTCTAATATTAGCACTGTAAGTGATCTGTCCGAAGCCACATCCAACGCCGTCGATGTGGTTGAGCTCTGGTCGAAACAAATTTGATTTAGTGTAAGTACTATGGGAATCATCGACACGGAGAAGAAGAATTTTGGATCATTTGTCTAACTAACATATTTTTGGACAGTTGATTATTGGAATGCACAAGTTTATTTATACTTAGTATAATCGTTTATTTTCACTGACGTTTACTAAATATCTTTCTCCCTTTTTCAAAGGAACTTCCAGGCATTATGGCTGTATGAAAGTGCTTACAATTTTCTACACGCTTCTCTTGCAGTAAACCGTTGAAGTTTCAAAATTCGAATTTGCAATTCTGAAATATCTATCCCCACATTCGCACTGAATTTTTATCCCAGTTAGCGGCCAGACCTAGAAATATTACAAAGCTTGTGACTACGTATTATCTGTCCTACCTACGTTAGTTAAGTCTTAGGAATGGACCGAAACTTCAGACATACATATTTCTTTGTGCTATTCTTCCATTAAAATAATAATTTAAATAATCTTCGTCGGTTTAGAAAATCCTGGAAAACAAATAAATAATCTCTTTATTTCAAAGTGAAAATTTAATTTTCAATTATAAAAAATACCTTCTCTAATTTCCTTAAGATCTAATTTATAGAAGGATAATCTACGATAAGCTCCTGATAAGTTTTTACCTACTAAGCCAATTTAGAAAAAACGCTGACTTCCGCTCCGGGGTCTACTTAGGATGTACTCTAATAATACTTGTAGCAATTTGTAGGTCGCTAAGTACATAATTAATCTTCAAGTATCGGTTAGTTACATAAAATTTGAAGTAGCTAACTGCTTCGAAGTCAAAATGATCTAAAAATGGTTTTGTTAATGATGTTTCCTAGGAACGTGTAAATATTTCTTGGAGGTATTCGTCAAAATGTTCATATTCATGTTCCATAAGAAAATTCAACATAACGCAAGCAATATTTACAAAAATAATCAACTCGCTTATGGGAAACATTGTCATTTCACAGATTTGTTGAAAAAACGAACAACATCAATCGAAGCACGGATGCAAGACGAAGGTAACGCTAACAAAATCATCCCATAGAATCATCACGAGCACTAATCCATTGAAGTTCATACAAACATTTTCTATTTGAGCAAGAGACACATTATCTTCTGAGACCCAAGAACATCAGGAAGCGACTCATTTACATTCCAACGATAATTTGTGAGATTTTTTGTAATTAGCACTGCGCTCACTTTCCTTGTTGCGACGTGATTACACGTACGCCCCATGCTTGGGAGCGAATGATGAACAGATAGTCGCATATTTGAATGTACAATTGAGATTCTCATATTTTGAAAGTAATAGACAATGGAAATCTGAATCTCGCCTTTTGAGGAAGATCAATGCACACTTCCTGTATACTCAGAAGGTGGTAGTTGACATTAAAACAAGTTTTGTCAAGGAATGCGTGCAAATAAGTACAATATGCGAAAACTGACGAGCTCTGGTTAGCTCGTCAAAATCTAAGCAGTTAGTTTTGACTGCTTAGTTAGACAGTGGAGAAATAAGGTTCAAGGCTGTCCTGCAACATATGTATAGCCTCTACCGTTGATGTCAGACCTTCAGATGTTCATATAAACTTGTCTTTTCATGACCAGAAGTAGTTTCATTAGAATTGACTTCTACGAATGGTTTCATTCTCAATATTTCAGATCGAAACGTTTCTCGAAAAGCTCCATTTTTGTGTACTCGAGATCTGACTGCTATACGGATTTTTCAACCGACATCAGCAGTGAAATTTAATCAACCCAATTCCAGTTGCTTTTCATCGGCTTTTAGAAATCAGTAAATAAAAGCACTGCGACGAAACTACGTATTTGTTGGAGCTATAAACTCCATGTGCCTCGTTTTCAGTATTTGTTTTCACGGATGACTAAAATATACTTCCCTACTGCTAGGTACTGCCTACTCCTAACTATGACAACTTTCATGTTAGGTTCACTCTGGAGAGTGAACCTAACATGAAAGTTGTCATAGTTATGTCATCTTACTGATTGGGGTTATAGTTGTCAGGGCTCTTACAGACGAACGGCACGTTACCAACGGCAGATAAACTGCTGCCACCTGTCGACGGCTGCAGTTTATCTGCAGTTGGCTTAATGAATGCCTGACAGTTATAAAAAGTGCCTAATCTGTAAGGCCTTATATCTTAGTTATTTTATTGGTTCTTGTTACACTTAGGTACCTGTGAAGGTTAATAACGAAAACAGCAATTTATTTGACCGAATAATATTAAGTAGAATTTCACGTATTTTTAACTACATTAAATCTTACCAACTTATATTTTAATAAAACTTTATAACTTTTAATTTGTTTAGCTTGAAAATTTAAACTAAATTCGCACTCATTCCGAATCTACAAAAGCTAAATAAGTACTTAGTTGTAATATTATTTTCATACCGGAAAATTAGAACTTGCTCGGGCAGCAGCGCATCCACTTTTAGTTTTGACAATTTTCATGAGGTTTATTTTGGTTTCTTTGTAGTTTGAGTTTCAATAAGTCCTCTCCTTTTAACAAGCATGCTTCTTGTCCTTCATGGATAAAAGATATACTATCTATCCTGAAAATATTGAGGGGTTAGCATAGGTACTAGCCAAAAACGGTGCCATCTAATACATAGCCCAAATGGAATTTCTTTACAGGTTATTTTAATCATTCCGATGAGAAAAATTATTCCAAAACAGAGCCGTTTCGAAACTTCCTTGTTAGCCTTATCTTTGAGTGTAAATTGAGGAAAAGGGCCTGTTCATTGTAGTCGTAAAATGTAAATGTTGGTGTAACAACACAGCCTATATCATTATCTATGCACTGTTGCAGTTATTAAAGATACTAAATGTTGTAATGATAATAAAAGTTACTTTCTGTTGCAGCCGCTGTTACGTTATAAACAAAACTTCCTGTAGGTCAATGCACTTTGTGCTGACAACAATGGTCCACAGAAAATAAAAAAATACGCCTTTGTTTTACCTAGTACGTACAGGGAAGAAAACTGTGCCCCCACTTAGCGTATTAAAATCCAAATCTAACTTCAAAAATCAATAAATATTCAATAGCATAAAAGTTCTTTCACAAGAAATTTCATACACGAGAAGTAAAATTGAAGAAAACTATGGAGGACAGGCAATTTACAAAGAGCGCGCGATATGGAGGCTCCGCTAACGAGTTGCGAACTACCACACTACCGCCACCTGCTGGCAAACTAACGGAAAATCGCATTATTGGAACACCCAACCATATAACAAGTGCAACCTCACCAGTAATTTTAGTGACAGCTTTTCCAGAAGTTGTGGCGTCCTACCAAAGTTGTGGTCTGTAATTTGTGCAAATATGTATGCACTCCAGTGCTGTGTGGTTGTTGAGTACTGTACTCTACTTGAGTAATTACTACTACACTACACACACACTACACTACACTACTATACTTTATACTGAACACTTAAGTGTTTTGTCAGTTAAATGGTTTGCTACAGTTGCGTCGTTTTTTCTTTAATTTAAGATTGTTCATAATTATCTTTTTACCTTTTGTAATACATCATCTTGGTTCATGTTCATCATTTTCGTTTAATTAGTTGTATCGTCATCATCACCTACCTGCCCTTGTCCCATTCTATGTATTTGGGGTCGGCGCAAAACGTTTTCTTCTTCCATTATTCCTTTCTCTTACATATCATTAATTGTTTAATAATAACTAATTCTCTGTGAACCTTTCAGTCTTAATTGCCCGTAATAAAGCATAATATTACAACGAAATACTTAACACCAATGTTTAATTATGTCATCAACTTATACAAAGTTAATAGGGCCACAACACGCAACGCGTTTCCCTTTGCTCAGAGATGTGGTTACGAACAAACGGTCTTCGTCTGCAAGATTTTTAATTTACTGAAATCAAATGAATCATCCCTTTACGGTAACTTCTCACATGGTGTTAGAATTTCAAGTAGGTTACAAATACCCTAATATTTTTCATTTGCCGGTTCAATAAAATTGGTTTATTTTGGGCGTGTTCCATAAGTGGATTAGATATTTTTAACACTTTCTTTAAAACAAAGTCTGCAGTAAAATTTTCTACAAAAATAAATATTCGTTTTAAATTCAATTGAGCAGCTTTCCTTAATGGTATCATTCTGCCCATCAAAATCAAAATCAAAGCATTTATTTCAAGTAAGCCAGTTACAGGCACTTTTGAATTGTCGAAACAAAGATGAAAATTAAATGTAGCTACAGTCCCAGTCACAAGACATAAAAACTGTGAAAGTACTGTAGTTGCCCATTCCCTAGCGTAGATCTCTATGGAGAAGAACGGGCAAGAAACTCCATGGACACTCTTTTAAATCAGAATATTGTTACAAAATCTTGGTTACATCATTCCTGTTAAGATGGTATATTATGTGAGAACAATGTAGCAAGATGTGCACGTTAAAAGTGTCCACAGCAAAAACACACAAACAAAAAAAATACAATTCAAAATAATTCATTCAAATAAGCCATGGCAACTAAGAGATGACCAGTCACAACTGACAGCGCCCGTTCACGGACATGACGCATGGATCAGCACCATTCAACTCAACCATTTTGAAGGGAACTAAATGATCCGACACATGCGCCACCATCAGCGAGACATTTGAGTGAGCATGACATACTCTAAACCGCCAGGGCACATTCAAGTCAAGAAAAGACGTAGGTTTCCAGTGAATGTTAGCTTTCTAGTACATAGTACTCACACAATATGGGCTATGCATTATATAATACTAAAGAGATTGAATCTATACAATGCAAAGATAGTTGTACTATCTTCAGCAGCTCCATTTTAATGCTATCAATTTATGCCATAACTTCAGATCGCTAAGTCTAATTACAAAATTCTTAGCACACTAACATCGATACAAAAAAGGCATAACAACGTTGTATCAACTACAAACAGCTTAGTTCTTTTATTATTCTACTATGAAAAGAAAAAAAACCAAGCTAAAAGGTGCTGCGAGAATTAAAAAACATGCAACGATACCCTCGGGCTTCCGGTGGCCTTTAAAATCAGCTTAACCTTTTTTTTTTTAATAAATTCGCCCAAGACCCCTTGCCTGTGAGGGATTCAATGAAACGGTGACACACGATTAAGAAAATTCTTTATTGAACAAGCGGGAAATTAAAGATTAATAAGGGCCACACTTTTTTAAACGTGTTATTGTATGGTTATTTTTGCTAAGTGTGTAGACTGAAAAATCCTCTCCGACGAATTAAAAAAAATGGTTATAACGCGGGAAGCCCGAAACTAAACGTTATTTTTAACTAACTTATGCGCGCGTTGAGCCCGGTAATTGTCCCTCGAGATCGTACTACCAAGACAAAAAATTCAAATCCGTTCAGTAGCTTTTGCGTGAAAGAGAAACATCCATACATCCTCCCAAACTTTCTCAATGATAATATTAGTAGGATAAGACGTTACGTTCTGAGACCATAAACTTACCAGCCAATCTTGGTTTTAATACCAATTTATTCCTTAAAGGTTGTTAATTCTAGATGTCTGTAAAAGCCCATGATCAGCAGTGGACATTTCCTTATTCGAAATTTTTATGTTTCTGTGAGTGAAAGAAATAATTATTTAAGTATCAATTAGCTGCCTGAAAGACGCAAGTCGTTTACATCTATTCGATTAAAAGTGTTTGTCCAAGCAACAAAAAGTCGATAAATACTTTTTGCTAACGATAATAACTTGTGAAAGCCATTTTATAGATTTCTAACAGAGGAGAAAGGTACCTACAAGGAAAATTAGCTCTTAGTTTTCGCTAAGAAACTATTCAATATTTTACACACCTTATCAAGTACTTGTACTTTCACTGCACTGTGTGCTTACGTACTTAGTAACTTAAGTTACTTGTACGTAAGATCAAGTAATGCGTATACTGTCATCTACATTATACATTCTGTATATACAAGCAATTTTCTGACACAAACATGTAGCCTATCATGAACAACGTTTGAGATACTGGTTCCCCAATAATACATGCTTGCCAATCAGGACACATCAAGTATTCTAAGATTGTTAACACCACAATATACTCTATTCCGCTGTGTCTCTAACAATCCATGAAATCCGTGTTCATAATTTGTCTCAAGTTTCAAGCAATGGCGGAAAACATGGTGCGAAAACTCACGAGTCAGATTTAATACTTAATCATGAATTTATTCTAGCAAGCAGAAGTTCTATGCTGCGATTCCAGTTGAGTTAAGGCCCTTCTAACCCTAAAATTAGCAACTCTATTTGTGGTGGTTCAAACTTCGTTTGAAATGATGTTAGAATAAAGTTCTAATCAGCTTACACAACAAAGCGGTTGTTACGTCAGTCACTGCAGCCGAATAGTGCGAAATGAGTGGTTTTTAGCGATTTACAAAAAATCAATTGATTGGACTAAAAAAATAAAACACATAAGACCATAGTTAGTGCAGTTCGTATGCAAAGTTTCGTGATCTAATTTGAAGTACTTTTTGAATACCAGCGGTTTATTGTTCGATTTGGAGGTAAGTTTGTTTTTTTTTTCTATCGAGAAAAAGTCATCGAATCGTGTTTTCGTCACACATAGGACTTAGCATTAATCCTCAACTTTACCATATATTTATTTCAAAATTAATGCTGCAGTGTTTTAGGAGTAACGGAAGATCATGCTAAGCCATTTGAGGGATATATAGCCTTTAAGAATGTGTTTTTATTGAGGTTTTCCTGGTAGTGGATATAGATAAAAGCTAGAAAAAGCTTCTGTGTCTTCTTTTTGTTAGGATTTCCATACTTCAGTATGGAATGGTGATTTATTTACTGGACAATGTGCTGTGCAATACTTAAAAAAGGCGATGAACTTACTTCAAAATAAAAATCATAATTTATTTTAATTCAAGTAACCGTACCTTGGTACCTACTACCTATATTATACACTTGTAGGTATATTTATCTAAGCAAAATTATACCAGAACGTTTCTAATAAGATAGCCATAATGTGAATTGAACTTTATCCTCCTTCTAAAGAATAGAAGATAACTTCGTATTTAATGTTTCCGTTATAGCAGATAGTGAAAATGGACAGCGAAGTAGGTGGTTCATGTGGGAGGAAGATATCCCAAAATAACAGAGGTTTGACGATGATGCACAAATACTTACTAACATTTCAAACAAACCAACAAAACGTGTCGTAAAACAGCGATCAAATATCTATAAACTACGAATTCTTAATCTCGTGGCGAAATTCCAACGGGTGTGGAAATAGTAGGATATATCAGACTCTTCCTGAGCTGTAAAATGTTGATAGCTTGAATACAATTTACCAATTAAGTTTCCAATAAAATTCGAAATTGTTAATTTAATTACTGTCTCTATATAGAGTCAAGCTATTCTAGACGATTTCTGATGTGAGAGCCCATCTGACTTCTATAAACGTTTATTTCGTACATAACATAACATCACGCCTGTAATCCTCTAAGACTTTTGCAGAGGTGTACCCATTTGTACACCCACATTTCACCAGTTATCTTAAAGTATTTTAAGAAATTCCTAATAGAAAAACCGAATAACACTTTTCCCGACCTGGGAATCGAACCCAGGACCTCATGCTCAGCAGTCACGCTTGCGACCGCTGGACCAACTAGACCTTTATTTCGTATTCTATAAAATATAGGAAAAGATGGCAAAACAATTACCAAGATTAATTAACAAGATACGGTTTCCAGCATGTACTTCGTAACGCCACACGAAACAGCAACAAGTCACTGATTTATTAATATTCTTTAAATGTTTTATAGTTCTTACAAACACATTACAGCTTCTCAGGCCGTCTCCGTTCTAGCTCGAGACCTCCGTTCATTGTCTACAAACGTCAATAAATAATGTCTTCAAGACGATTCTTTATTCGAAGGAAGCTACTGTATTATGTAAAGTCCCACCTAATCACTGTCGTCTATGAGCAACTGGTCCATCCGTTCGCCAGTCAAAACTGGAGCCGCGTTAGAAACGTTTTCTTGATTTTCTTGTTGCTAAATGATAATGATACTTGAGGTGATTAGCGTTTAATTGTAACTTTTAACATGCAGCCATATATTTGTTGATAAAACATCAGAAAAACAAGAATTAACTTTTATTTATGACTTTATCAATGATGCAAGAGTTGTGACGCAATAGAAAGGCGAACTATGCAAATATTTGCATCGAATGTTACAAAATAATTTCATGCAATGCTTTAATTTTTGTTTGAAATTCTTGGTATTATTCAACGCATAAATGTTAACCTGGCAGTGAAGTCCTTAATCAAATAAGACGTTACTACACGTTTCTCTTACATAACAATCATAATATCAACCCACCCCCCCATCTGACATTTAAAGTTCTTTAACCGATCATCCGTAACAACCAATACAGAAAAACTTTCCCCCTACAACTTAGAAAAGACATTACCCCCTATGAGCACATGTGAACAAGTAAATAGTGCTCACAAAGTACTAAGTACTCAGAAAAACTGCTGTACTAGTTTGTCGGCATTCAATAAACGCCTGCTTCCTTTATTACGGTGGCAATAAGTCTGCCAGCTGCCCCAGACAGATGCTGGCGTAATTATTTCTTAGAGTGACTGGCGGTAAGCAAATTTCTCATTATATGTTAGTACTAGCTTTACATGTGTGATCCTCGTGTGTGATCCTCTTTGTTACTTTCCTAATAAATAATATTGTATTCAGTTGGAATGAGTTCGGTATTGTTTCTGTCGTTAATCTTAATTAAATTTGCTATGATTGCCAGTTCTAAATCTGCATCCAAAAGTGAGCTGATCTCTCTCTCTAAATTGGTCGACGTTTCTGAGTTCCTTTTATTGGTATCATTCTTATTTTCAAGTTTACAAGAAAGCTACAAAAAAAATTGTTTAGGTAGGTACGCACTTAGTTTCTGATGGCGGTATAAGATAAGACTTTAAAAAAATATTTCTGAATATCGGTATTAATTTTATTGTAGAAATTCAACATCCGTTACTTAGCGATAACACAAAATATTATGCCAAAAAAAATTGTATGTACTTACCGGAATCATTGTTGGGGGACATGTGTGTTTCCCCCTTTAATAACCGCCACACCTGAAACAAATAAGATTATATTAAAGTTATTACAAGTAATAAGAAGAACACTAGAACCTATCACAAGGTTGCGAGGTTCACCACAACCACGATTAAACATAACACTTTTGTTACTTGATAGATCGTTCTATAATAGGCAAACATTAATTACTGACACTGTTTAAGTAAATGTGTGCTAACAACAACTTTTATTGGGTTTTATTTATCAGTTTTTAGGACAATAATTTAAATATGGCCATAAGATTAACACTTAAAAGTCAATAAGCTGGCTTCTGAAATTACAGATCGTCAACAAAATGCTTCGACAGCAATTGATAAAGACGTAAACGCAAATGCTTAAGCAAATTATAAGTTATGTGTGGCGTGGCCGTGGTGGCCAACCGGTTGTATGGCCCGATCTTGATCTATAATCATAGGAAGCTGGCTACCGTTTGACTACTTTCTTTCGATGTAGTTACTGTACCTACTTTATGTTAACTAACTGCCATTAAGTATGCAGCTCTTTTATCTCTATGCAAAGTTTTATGGGGCCTAATGTTGTGCCTTGAGGGACACCCGAAAATCAAATGAAATGGAATGCAATAAAATGGAAATGGAAGATTTGACTTCTCGAAAGGCGTTCTCGGGCTATGTGATCAACTTTTTCAACTTATTTCAGCCCAAAAAAGTTACTGTTACAGTTTTTGTCAGAATTAATTTGAAATAATTACTCTTTATTCATCTATTAATCTATTGTTACATCTCGTGTTTGACTCATATTTGCTAAGTCTCAAGTCGGGCGTGGGCCGACACCAGTCATTGTTTGTCCCCGACCTAGCCCCTGAATAATAACCGTATTAAAATCTAAACTAGTTGCTATCGTGCGTTCATCTGAGTGCCTCGCCTTTTTCACGTCGATTGCTTCGCCTTGGCATGCCACATCAAAAATATTTTTTTTGAAAGACCTTCGCCGTAGCCGCTAGTAGTTAATTCGACTAACAAAATCTAACACATAAGTAAATGAAAACTCTCTTCGTGCAGATTCTGCCCATTCTCTGCTAAATACTTTTCTCAGTACTTCTTGTAACAAAGCGGGCCCCTATTAAATATATTTCAAAGTCATTACGCTAACGGTCAAAACATTTTGCACGCGAACTCGTTTAAAGTTCAGAGTTCGTATTACTTCAAGACATTTCAGTGCACATAAGAATTCAAGGAACATATCTCGCGTGCTAAATATTCATACATTCATACCGCAAACGCGTCGTATAAACGTGTGGGTGTGACATAAAACGTGTTATTAAGATTTCAACTCTAAAGACAAGTCGGCATAACAGAGAAGTTTACAAGCAGTGGTCTGATGTAGGTGTGGTGAAAAGTACCAATAGTAATCACAATGAAAGTGAGGTAATGATGGCAGGAAGAGTGTGGCATATACCACGATAGTGCAGTCTCATTTCGAATGCACACGAGCGGTTCTACTAAATGACATGTTTGGATACGCGCTTTGGCGTCGCATTTTTATTGTAACAGGCTTTTACTAAAGTCATCTGCAAGTCACAAACGCTTCGCCTAGTCATTTCCTAAAGTAGGTCGTTGTGCTATTTCTGGAAGTTTACTATTCATTATTTTTTCGTAACGACAAACAAAGTTTTATGACGCGTACTTAACTATTTTAAGGTCACATCTGCACGTCATGTCGAAATTACGCTTGGACAAAACAGCAACCGGCGCGGCGGCGGGCGGGCGGCGGTAGCGCATACGCCACGCATATTTGTTTATTGTCAGAACGTTGAATGGAAAGGTATGAGGTGTTAAGTGGGTATAGTTGTGCGCTGTGTGAAACGTGGCACGAGTGAGGTACAGCGGGCGCTCCGGTTGGCGGCGCCGCGCGCCGGCGACGTGACGGTGACGATACAAATTACATTCAACATCTGAATGGCAATGACGTTAGGAATTTCTGACAGCCAATTTGTCTTTTGCCGGAGCGAAGCTGTGGTGTGAATGCAACACAATAACATTATTTTATACGGCCCTTTACATTCACAGTTATGGTGGAAAATCTCTTCGTTATTCATGCTATAATTGGAATCCAGATACCACTTTGGTATAGAAGAACTTCGTCGGCTCGATTAAGACATGAAACCTGAAATCCCAGTAGATAGTTTCGAAGGAGCAATATTGCAAAATCGGAACCCATAGCTGTAGGTCTGCGGTGCGGTATAGATAAAATTAATTAGATATCTCCAATATTCAGTGGGACACAAGATTCGATCCCTTATACAGGAAATCTATTTCCACAGAACCGGTCGCAGTGGCCGGCGGCTCTTTATTAGCGCGATGCCTACGGGAATGACAAAATCACTGGCACGGAAGGGACAAATTGGTGGTCGCGTGGTTTCTGGAATGCTTATGGGACCGTTCGATAGTTGGTGGGGTCGCGTAATTTGGGCGTCCCACGCGTCGCTCGCAGGCCGCCGTCAATGTGAAATATTTGGTAGCGAACGGGCGCGGTGGACCGATTTGCATACAATGAAATAAACCGACACAATCGAGGGTGGGTCTCTGCTCTCTCGATGGAAAGCTTAGCCTTCTTACTAACATTTCGGAAGTACCGTTCTAGTGGCATCCGACATTTTATTTCGGTTATTTGGGTCGTGATCCACTGAATTATCAAAGGTTTCCATCGGTCAATGGGATAGTAGAGCACGAATTTGCGTTCCATATTGCAGGCACTCCAATAAAACTTTATTGGGGCCCCAAAACTTTGGATACGAACCGTTCCAATTCGTGTAATACCTTTTTGTAAAAACTTAAATGATAAAAATATTTTAGCTGCAAATATGGCACCGTGGAAATACATGGGAAAAAAGATTGAATTTATATTTGTAAAGGTTCACATCAAGATCTAGGAGATATTTGATAGGCATTACGGGGTTCAATTTCCAAGAATTTATCTATAGGCTATTTTTTATATTACATTGATATATAGACTATGTATATCAATGTAATATAAAAAATAGCAACATCAAGGAGTTTATAGTTGTAACTTTGGGAGTTGACCGTTCTGTATAACAAACAATAAAAATTTATGGTTGACGAAACGGGACTCAATGTATGAAGATAAAATAGTTACAAAAGGGCACTTTCTTTCACTTGTTTTGCACGTCTTTTGTTTAGTCGGCGAATCGGGAAAGTTACCAACTGGGATGTATCCAAGCAAAGATATAGATTCCTCCTGCCTTTGATAAAAATATAGATGTTACAAGTCGCTCATATCCTTAATAAGGATAGAGTCATCAGCGTACCCTCTATACCCTGTTTCATAGACATCTGCTAATCATTATTGTAATTAAATGATGATCCGACCACTGGTCAACAAACCACCCTGTAAACGAGACACCTTATCGTTACCCGAATAGGGATTAAAGTCAAGAAATTACTTCTCGTCGGTGATTCAAGTATCCTTTGTATCGCCAAGTACCCACCCGAGGTACTTTAAGAACGACGAATTTAAATCGTGGCCATGAATGTGTCTCTTTTTTATTGGAATCGGTACAGACGTTTCGCACTTACCACTTTTCGGTGTTCATGTCGTAAACAGACCTTGTAATAGGTGTTTTTTGTTGTACACGCCTCTTGGAGGTAAAAACGTCATGTTTACTTGTAGCTACCGCTGAGCTTGAGTGTACCCGAAGTACAGCAAGTATAACATTCACGTGTTGTGTTGTTTTAAATAAGATTACCCCGAGCACGTTCATATCGTGTTTTTTAGAAGTAACACCTAAGAAGAAATAAGTTTTAATCGTGTGTAAAATTGACCTTAAACTGTATCGTATTAGGTTAGACCCTTTCATCAAGCAGAAAGTTATTTATAAAGCAGGATACCGCCTCAGTGAGACATAACCTTTCACATTTATCTCACTGGCTCGACCGTTGACGGATAACTACGAAAACCTTAAAATCGTGCTGCAATGTTTTCGAACTTTTTTTCTTTAACCCTTTAGTTCACGGTCATCGTCTGTCCGGGGTAAGTTCGTGAGTGAATGCCAAATGTAATTGGTGGAAACGGCATTTAGCATGTGCAGTAGAGGCACGGGATCTCCGATACTTACGCGCAATCATTCTGTCAATCCGTCCGTCTGGACGCCCGTGGGAACACCGCCAATCGATAAACAGGATAATAGTATTGGACTTCAGATGCTTTTAAAGGGTTCAATTGCAATGAAACTGTGGGGTGAGTGCTGTCGTGCCAAACACAAATGTTTTCTAATAATTTTACCTACGACAAACGGACTACGGATTTTTTATGAATGCTAGTAGCACAGTAAACGGCTGACATTACGAGATCACAGGCGGAAGAAAAGTAGTTTCAGGAGCAGTTTCAGTACACATGACTAGAATACCTGCCTCTGCAGCCTTATGCCGCCAATTTAGAAACCAGTGTGTCCACATGTCTTTTCAACGTAATCTAGTCCACTTGCGCGACAAATAGTTTATATAACAATTTTAATTGACTGACAAGCAGTTGATTAAGTGTGTTACGTTATTCGATTCTGATTCTGACTCGTATCTGCATAATTTAGTAATTAATTTCAGTAAGCGGCAGCTCGTATATATTGGAACACGTGTTCGCGACACGGTCAGGTGGAGAAATCAGCATTTTCATTAGGTGACAAAACTTTTCCTGCAATAGCTATAACTTTGGAAACGGACAGCGCTGCACTAAATATGTATGTTGGTTCAAGTTATGTGAGATAAGCTCTTTCAAAAACTTTTCGCCTTAAAATTCCTTTTGTAACCACTAACCCAAGATATTATTCCAATTTAATAGAAAAAAAATACTACGTTTTTCTTTTTCAAACGAAACCTTGATAACACACGAAACAGAAAAAGATCACTATAAATATCTACATACATAGTCATGTGACATTCAAAAACAATTACGACGGAGATGTACCTACTATTATTATACTGTGTGACAGGCAACAGTATAAAGTTTCTTGCCGAAAATATTCTCAAACATACAAAGAGCCATCTTAGAATATTTTCAATGCCACGTACTGCGTTATTATGTTCAAGGCTGCAGATAAGGCGAAGGCGATTCTGTTTTTTGTGAATGAATTCTTAAATAACATAATGTGTGTTATCGTGCGAACTACGTGGTTATTAAACATTTAAAAACCATTGAAATAATTAATGCTACGTTAACCATTCAGCGCATGACTCAAAAAAGTATTTTATTTTTGTGAATCCAGTATTTGATGTTTGCAAGAAGTTATCTATGAAAGATATTTTAATAAACTTGTTGAAAAAATAACAAAAAGGACGACACAGGAATATGAAAGTGAATCCCGGTCTTTTCGTAGATGTCGTAGCAAGTCGTAGACTTTCGTAGAAGGTGCGTAGAAGACTCGTAACATCCGGCAGCCAAGCGCTGCAACTACGAGTTCTCAAAATTTATTCTTCTTCTTCACTTATTAAGGCGATTAACACACTGCCACGCACCACGCAGCGTAGCGCGTGAATGCTATAGGCGCGTAATCTGAATGAACGCGCGTGGATGCATTTTCTGTGTGTTGGACTATGCGTGTTTTCTATACAAACGGAAATACTTACAAGCAACGTTAAAACACGCATTCACGCGCTACGCTGCGTGGTGCGTGGCAGTGTGTTAATCGCCAAAGTATATCGATGGAACGTTAGTATTCAACTAAGACCTCTATGGAAAATTTTCAATTCATGTAGGAAACCTGTACTTATAATTAATCATCATCATTATAACAACACGCCTGTAATCCCCGAAAGGTAAGGCAGAGGTGTACCTATATAGTACATCCACATTTAACCAGTTGTTAACGTCCCATTTAAAAGGGGGGCGAGCTTATTGCCTTCAACCGGGCACAGGTCTAGACAGCCTTCAGCCTTGCTCATACCTTTACGTGTACGAGAGGAGGCCTTTGCCCTGAAGAGAAACAGTATTTGTCTGGTATTATTAATACGAGCTAGACCTATGGTATGAGCATGATACATATGGATTTAACAGTAGATATTAATGCTCAGCTCACCTTTGACTGTATAATTCAAAAAAATACTCTCAATCTCTTCAATTTCGACTGAACGTTACATTTCAAAGTTAGGACTGGTCTCATTCTCATGCACTGAGTTGAATTTCATGCAGCTTTTATTCGCGCCATTGCATTCTAAATGAGAGCTTTTGGGCTTCCTTCCTTTTGCAATGGAGCTATCAAAGAGCCGTTCAGCTGTATATTTTAATTTAGAAAAGTAACATTTCCAGAACGCAAATTGCCGACGTATAGCTTATAAAGGATGTATATAAAATGGGACTGGGCAGGCCATGTTAGCCAAATAAAGACGAGCCCTAGATAGCTAAACGGGGTCGCGGTAGACCGAGGAGAAGACAGCAGGACGTCTTGGATGTATTCCTCGCGAACTGCCGAGAAGAAGCACACCATTGTGAGAAGTGAAAGGAATGGCCTTTGCTCAGGAGTGGGAGTTCGGACAATACCGGGGAAATAAAAAAAAACAGTACCTAACGTTACGTTTCTAATTAAGAATAAGCTTTACTTAAACTTACGCGCTGAGCTGACCTTAACAGTTAATGCCTCTTAACATAATATAACATGGTGACTCAAAGCCGTTAACCGCAAGAATCATCCAATTAGATAAGTAATAATAATGATCGGTTCGAACTTTTTATCGTAAAGAGGTTTCATACTCGCTAAATCTGTGAGCACTGCAATACCAATTACCTATACAAATATTTTTACGATATATACGTATTAGGCAGCAAATAAATACATCATCGTTGGTGGAAAAAGTAAACACTTTGTTTTGTTTATCATAACTCATAAATGCTTTATCAATACGTCAATTTCCGTGAAATATTACACTATGTAAGCTCTGTAATAGATTCAACAAATATTTAACAAATAAATTGAACATTAATAACGACAGGGTAGCTCGTATCACTAATTGAGGAAATATCCAAAGTCTCGCCCAAGGCCAAAGCGCTGCCAAATGAAGGCAAAAACTATGAGGTCAAGGCACTCTACATGACTAACAATATTTTTAAAACATAAAAAAACAAGAACAAAGAACAATATTTTTAAATCAGACTTCACATCAATCAGGGAAACAACCCACAAATTGATGTGAAAAGATTTTATCTAAATGACACAAAGACGGTACGTCACAAAAGCAATTTCTCAATTCTTTTTGAACTGCGTCGTTGAATTCGCTCTATGGCGAAACTGAGACTGACGAGCAGTTCTCAGTACATATCGATCACTCTCGAGAGCCACAAAGCGATGATTGTTCAGAATCCTTGAATGGAACACAAAAACTCACATTATTAATTTTATTGTATTCGAAACGAGATGTCGCCTTCAAGACAAGATCATTACACACACCATAACCATTAAGCGATGATCTCTCGCGGGCAGTAATAAAACGCTTCCATTACAAAATGCTTAACATAGAAGAAGCCACAAAAGGTCAATGTAAATTGGTGGCGCTACCCGAACTTAAATTCACTCTCCCACAAACCTATTGTAGAAACCGGTTACAAAGAATCCGCCTTGCGTCATTTAGCCACGTGTAAACATTTTAATTGATGATATGCGGAAGACAAAAAGCCAAGATAGCGATCGGCATTTTGATTCTGGTTTAAGTATGTAGATATCTTTTGGAGTTGCTATAAAAATTACGGTTAGCAGACCATTAACTATGAAGCGCTTGAAGCAAACAATCTCTTGGGCCGACCGCAGGAAGGTAACATCAGAAAATACTTCTGAAATAATATCAAACAAACCTGAAGTAAAACCTCCGGTGCGTAACAATTTGCACTCAATTACTGGGGACGCCAAAGAAATGGGAAACATGGTAACGAGTTCACGAGAATGGGAAATATCCTTTGGAAGGGCAAACATTAGGAATTCGTTTTACACAAACGGACAAAGGGCAAATAATATTATGTAAATATACC
Source organism: Xestia sexstrigata (assembly GCA_941918905.2). Lineage (NCBI taxonomy): Eukaryota > Metazoa > Arthropoda > Insecta > Lepidoptera > Noctuidae > Xestia > Xestia sexstrigata. Next base: position 9,011,862 of record OW799213.2, on the reverse strand, counting down.
TACCTAACTGTTTCGTTTGAGACGTTCAAGTCCCGCTATGTAAAATGTTTGTTATTTATTAGGTTAAGTTTTAAGTCTGACATTATTACGTATATTAATACTGCGTCATATAACAAATGTATGAAACCGCCTACACTCATTATGTCGTTGACTAGATTTCTTGCGGAGGAAATAAAATTGTGCGCAAAATTGCCGTGAAATGCGCAGTAGCGGATTGATATTAACGGCATTTTACAATTGAATTAACTCCACTAGATATAAACGTACGTATGTCTATCTTTAGAGCGCATTATAAAATTAATGTAACGTTCATCCATTTATTGGAATCCAATCGAAAACCACTGACTCGGCACTTATGCGGTTTTCTCCTCTGAATATTATAAGCATTGTTACATGAAAATACGTTTTATGGCTACATTACAGCTTTTATGGCTTTATTTTAGCAAAATTGCCTCATGTTTTGAGGGAAACATTAAAATTTAGGATTGCCTGAAGGTGCTGTTGTCTTCGACATTTTATTGCCCTCTTTATTCATTTATATAATAGCTTATAGACGTTGCGGCGGAGCCCACATGCCATCTTATCACTCACGACCTTGTAAGGTCACGAACCACACTGAAGAATGACGTTCAAATCTTACATCTTACAGTAAGATAGCCTTTTAACGTTAAGCTATTTGTGTAACTTAATGTGAGTGAACGAACATTAAAGATATTTCTTTCTTTCAACAATTTTAAAGAATGTCAGCTGCATGGAACCACGAGACATCTTCGTACAGATGTTTGTGTATAAATCCCATGCGATTTCCATTATTCATGTGAGGCTGTGTCGAGTCCATCACAGGACATAATTAACGACCACCAACAGATGGCTGCTGGTCATGGCTTTTATTTATCTCTACTTAGAGTTGAGTGAAAATATAGTTTACTAGCGGACGTCACGCGGTTTCACCCGCGTAGTTCCCGTTCCTGTGGGAGTACAGGGATACAATATAGCATAAGTTACTCGCTGATAATGTAGCTATCCATTGCTGAAAGAATTTTTTAAATCGGTCCAGTAGTTTTTAAGTTTATTCGTTACATACAAAAATACAAATCTTTCCTCTTTAAGTATAATATTTTTAGGATATTAGTATTGGTATTAATAGTATTAGTAATAGATAGTATAGATAAATCTCTAGTGGTAGGTAAGTTATCTATGTAGAGTTAGCTTATGCAAGTTAACATATTTGTTACATTTGATCAAATACAATATTTGTATAAGCATTATCATTTTGCTTGATTACTATGTTATTCTCATCATAAAATACACTACCAGCAATTTCCAATAACAAAATAAATGTTTAGATTTCACAAACTGTTAATTATCGAACATAAATAATTGCCTGCACCAATATGAACATGACTGCTTAATTACGTCACATAAACATGTCCTATATTTCAATCATTTCATGGAACTTAATTTGATATGATAGTCACAAATTACTGCATATAAATCGTGACACTATGCCCTAAGGTGACGCCATAAAAACCAAACCTGATCACTGAAGAAGTAGGCAACAGAACCGAAGATTTCGAAAGGAGATTTTATGGAGTATACTAGATAATATTTTCACATTACCGCATTTATCAGCCGCGGTGATCTCTACCATTCGCGGTGATTGCTTTAGTCAGGTACACCATAAATACAGAAACCTAATTTACACTAGAAAGGGCACTGAGACTCGGTCTTTAGAAACGAGTAAATCATTACGTCACGAACTGTCGGTGCAGGGGCGTGAATTGATTTAAAATTACAATCAATCGTAGATAGTGATGATCGATGGGTATCAATCGGTCGGTATGCGATCGACACATAATTAAGCGGCAATCGATCGTAGTCTGTCGATAGGCACGCCTCGCGTCGTAATAAGTGTCGAATACGATTGACGAGTTTAGAACGACATCGATTTGAACTCGTAAAGTCAGCAGAAACTTGTACAATAGGTAGACGGTTTATTTAAAGCCTGTACTAGACGTAAATTGGTTTTAGAATGTCTCCGACCGAACTTCTGGAGCACATTTGAATTAAGATCACTCTGAAATAGGTAGGTAATGAAAGTAAGCTTAGTCTGTATAATACGAGGAGATTCCTCTCTACCCATAATAAAGTTTAATATGATAAGAGTGAGATATGTAGGTATTATCTAAATTGACACTGAATTTTATACGTTTCCGTTTTATTACCATCCGTCCCAAGCCTTATTCAACTTCAATCTGAACTCGAAATCGTAGTAGGCTCCAGTTTTGTTATCACTTCAAAAACCTTTAACGTGTAATGAAAATCATCCAACACGATTACTTATCTTAATATTTTGATTCAAAACGTTAATTATCTTTTAATTTATGTGTTTTATCAAGACGATCAGCGATGGCCGTTTCAGTCACGCTTCTCGTAAAATGTGTAGCCTATCCAGTAACTCTATCGGTGTGGCGGCGACCGCATTCGATACATTCGAGAGATGGAGCTTGTAAATCTGTCAACAGCCAAATTACAGCCACGCGAGCACTCCATGAAGGGCCCTTTGTGAAGTCGTGTGTGCGTGCAACACCCATTCGTGACGGTTATTTATAACTCTGCACATATTCTAAATTGCATCAATATTTGCCCATAATTTTCTTCTAAATTTCACCATTATAATTCTTGTTTTACCGTTCTCTGTCCTCATCTATGTCTAAAACGGTCGCTTGCATAATTTAAATTAATTTCAGTGAACTTTGTATCGTGTAAGCGTGAGTTTGACACTAACACGCTAGCCTGCAAATTTCATTTAAACACAATTTGGTTAGTTTATAATATTCGCGTTTCCCAAAATGTCATCTTCATTTACGTTTCGTTTCGTGGTTACACTGGTACCTACTGCTATTTAATGAGGCACCAACACAGTAATCAAAGATATCATTAACAAACATAGTAACACCATAGAGGATTTAATACCCTACACATACCAGCTACAAATATATGTATCAAGCATCTTACTACTATTATAAATACGAAAGTTTGAGAGGATGGATGTTTGTAACTCTTTTACGCAAAAACTACCAATGCACACAAATTATTTATAACCTGGATTAACGCATAAGAATCCCGGTAGAATGATCCCGTCGGGAAATTACCGGACTGCTCGCGGGCGAAGTCGCGAGCATAAGCTAGTAGAGGAATATACATACAGGGTGTAAACAACCTCATCACGAAGCAATCAACCAAGCATTCTGTATGTACATCAAACGAAGTAACTTTACGCAAAAATTATTGCTGGCAAACAATTTTTTTTTTTTGGGGTGAAAAATCATGTTTTGTGGTAGAACTCAAGGTAACGCACTCAAAACATTGTGCTGATGGATGGATTGAATAGTACGAGGGTCGTGAAGGTGTTTAAAGTAAAAATCCTTACATTAAAAACTTGGATTAAAAAAAAAACTTGTCAAAATGTTTTAACTTTGACCCCCAATATCTTCGTAACTAGAAGGTTCCCAGGTATGGTGTAGAACAAAAAAATGATCGCAATAACGGGGAGAACAAGTACCTTTCGGCTTGGTTAAGTGGTGTTTTACACCCTTTATATTTATATTTGTCGCAACACCACTAATGACGCAACAATAGTTATCATTCACACCTCTTAGTACTCTCATTTCACACATAAAACGAACGGTGAAAGCCATACAGTTGCATAACTAACAACGGCAAATTAAAAACTAATAGAGAGATCTGTAACAGTTTTCACACAGTTACTGATTCATTACTTTATTTTACAATGGATTAATTAAAATTAATTGAATTTTCTTTTTTTCCCATCTCTATTACCACCGAAACATTTAATGAATTATGTTTGAGTATTAATCAAGTTATTCGTGCATACGTAGTGGATGAGATTGTTTGTGCATCCTATGTGAGCTAAGCTAGGCTTAAGTTAGGCAAAGGCCGAGTATGCGGGTTGTCATGTATGCACATTGCTCCGAGCATGTGATATGTCAGATATCTAGGCGCGTCTGCTTAGAATCCTGGTTTGGTTTACCTGCTTCTATACTACGGGCGTAAACCTGACGTTTCATTCTAACGTATGAAAATCCAATACGCATACAAGAAATGCATGACAACTGTTGATTCTGGCTTTCTGGAGTTACAGGGGTTTGGGAATAGTGTGGTGGGCTTTTTTCCCCGATGTACCAAAACTTATCTACATTACCATAGCGCTCATACAATACGACATCGAAAGTATTTCAACAAAACGAGGGTATTTTTGACGCTAGCTGTTGACTGCGGTGTGTGAGCCACCGCCCGTGACGCCGTGAATGAGTGACGTCACCACCGGACGGCTCCCATTACTCATTCTATCATTCCGTTTAGTTGACCACCTCCGTGACGACCCGTGTTCGCTTTTATACCGTCCGATTTTTTGTCTAAATAATTTTAGAGTAACGAGTTATTGTAAGAAAACTCATCAGAATGGGGATGGATACAGTTTTTAGTGATTGTTGTAACATAACAATTCATTCTAACTTTCATTTACTGAGAGCCCAACTTTTTTTTAGAGACAAGGCCTCACCATTTCCAACCACTGCAACTCCTGAAAGCCAGTATAAACAGTCGCGACCATAAAGCACCGAGGCAATGGAGCTCGACGCGTTCAGTCAGCGGAGGAGTAAGGAAAAATATACTTTTCAACAATTTTATGGAAAACCTTCTTCTATATACAAAAACTAAATACATACAGTATATCGCATTTCAGTGGCAACATGATCATTTACCTGCCGAACGTGCCCACTGTATATCTAGTTCATTCATTTCAGAAAATTCCATGAAAATTCAGGTATATTGAAAGATACCTGAATTTTCATGGGAAAATTGAAATATTCAGCTAGAATCAGAATCGAGTCGGAAGGTGTGTGGCGGGTTTCCCAGTATGTGCGAGATATGTCCACAAATGTATCACTTGTCTCCCTGTAGAACAATGGACCGGATCCTCAGTTTATCCGCATCACACGTTTTGTTTCCATTTATCTCGGACAGCGCCGTTACACACGTATACATTATCTCAGGATAGTGGATACGATCGTCTAATGATATTGCAGACGTCTAATGGGGATGTGTAAGTACGTTGAATGTATAATAAATTGTGATCAAGGGCTAAATTGGCAAATTGTTAAAATGCTCATTTTGAATTTATTGAATCATTGCAGCTACATACAATGTAAAAGTAACCTAAATTGGCACCTGAAGTCACAAGTTCAACAGAATTTTAAATGAAATTCTATAAGCATTTCTATTAGGTATACGGGAAATTCAGGCAAGCCAATAGATCACAATCAATCTACGCTGATCTATCAGTCTAGTGTCGGCATCGTTTCAAATTAACTGCTTCGTCGGCGTAAATTTAATCACTGACATTGTTAAATTACGTTCATTGCAGAACTGTAGTAGGTCGGGTTTTTTACTTGCATAAAACATGATTTGTCAATACGTAGGTATAAAAAGTTGTTGCCATGAAGTAAAACTGGAGACCCGGCAGGCATGGAGGCCACTGGATCGATGGCCGGTGTCTCTTACCACCAAACCCGCTGCCGATCAGATTACCACTGGCTGCGGTTTGCAACACTGCAAAACACTTGAAAACTGATATTACTTTAAAATCGCTGAATCGTAATCACAATTTAAGTAGGATCGTCAAGGCGAAACACTTAACCCTCGAAATCTGAACATAAAATGTTATCGTGAGACTTTACTAAAAAAACTGCGCCAACAATGAGCCTATTATACATTTCAACTGTTTTCAAACTGCTTCGAGAACTGTTTTTATAAACATTTTAACGTAATCGACAGACCAGCCTGCTATTTTTGTACGAAAGCATAAAAAATAACAATTATGTTTAATAGTCGATGAAAAAATGTCTGTACCTATCTATTTGACTCTCAAATATCGAGTCGATTCTCAAAATGATTGATTTTACAGTCGTTTTCTCACCTCTAGGCAATTTGTCGTGTTTGGATTGGTCACGAATCAAGCCGGATTCTTTGTTTTCCTCAACAATTCGTCACAGTTCGACCGAACCAATTAATATTAAACACACTATACAAATAAAATCGAGGACCACTAGCATAGTCGAAACTTTGTTTGTGACAGCCGTGTAGTTAAACATCAGAGAACATTATACAAACATCGTTGTTCTTTCAAAATATTTAAAACAGGACTCCATAACCTACAAAATAAGGGTTGCAATCGCATGAATGTGCCACTACATCGTGGCTTGTTCAGCAAGCAACCCCGAACTTACTGCGTAGTATGTTATCACGAAATTGCACACCAATTCTGATACAATATTCGTAAAACGTTGAAACATGCAAACATTTACCAATTCTTAGTAACTGGCACAAAACAAATACAATTACTTCACTTTATGTATGGCATGTATTTAACGCGGCGACAAACTAATCTAATTTAGGGTTTCAGAATAATTAAAATGGGTAGCAAAAATAATAGGTTGGCAGCTACAGTGAAGTAGCATTTTAAGTATAAAGTAGCAGCTTTATTTTAAAAATTAAATTGGCAGTGATTGTTTGGTGTGGCAACTGAATTTATTGTTAGGCGACAACTTGACGGCGGATAAAAAGTACAAAATAGGCTTTCATAAATTAAACAATGAGGTTGTTTACAAAAGACTTCTGACTTAGAACCTGATGCTACGACTCCATGACGCGCGCTCGCTTCGCTCGCATATTAAATAAAACTCTTTGACTGCTGTCCCCGAAGTGTCGGGCCTCCGCCGGCCTCTTTCGTCGGCCTACGGCCCGGTGCCCATGCCACCCATAAATGATTACTTAAATGAACATTTTAAATATTAGCCGCCAGTCATTATTTTTAATACCTCACTATTATTTCATTGGCCCTGTTTAATTTATTTGCTATCTTAGAGTAGGTGCCATTATTTAGTTTTTATAGATCCTTGCCTTTTGTAGCTCATATAATATAATTGTGCTAAAAATATTTATTCGCTACCAAGTAATTTTTTTTTTGTAGTTAGTCGCCTAATAAGTTGTTATTCGCCTCAAAAATAATTAGCCTTTATGTATTCGTTAGCTGGTAATATATCTTCTACCGAGTCAAAGTTTTATTGTAAGCATTGGTAAATACAAATACTTAACTATATTATTTCTACTATTTAATATTCCACTCACAACTACATATTACAGACATTTACCTAATGTTACATTGCTCTATCTTATTGAATCGACTTCAGTATGATCTTGGTAATTTGACGGAAACTGGCACCGGTTTTTTTTTTCATAAAACCGTCTTCTTACTTCAACTTCACGGCTACAACTAACCAACCTTTAATTAGGACTGACATAAAATACCGACTTCAATAGGACTGAAACTGGAAGTATTCTTGTCTTGACCTTCATTGACAACAGTGACAGACTTATTCCTTGTCACATTCAATTAGATTTAGGCTACATTGGAAATGACATTTATTTTCTAGTTACCTTTTCGATATTTTTCTATTTAAAGTAAAAAAAAACAATAACAAAAAAAAATAGACATGTTAAAAGTGGATTACCGTTTTTCCCTGACAAGTCTAAATCTCATCATCTGCCTAGCTTTTTCCCAACTATTTTGGGGTCGGCTTCCAGTCTAACCGGATGCAGCTGAATACCAGTACTTTACATGGAGCGACTGCCTATCTGACCTCCACAACCCAGTTCATACTGGGTAAGACTGCTTGTCAGACTTTTTGGGCCACTGACTACCTGTAATGACTGTCAAAGATCTACAAATGACCGCCGGGACCAACAGCTTAACGTGCTTTCCGAGGCACGGAGGAACTCGGTATGTAAGGGTGGTCACCCATCCACAGACTAACCTAGGCAAGCACAGCTTAACCTAAAGATCGACCCGAGCGGCTGTTATTATTTAGCCACGAGCTCCTCTCCTGACAAGTCTAAACCTAACAGTGCAAATTTACCATTATTTAATAATATTGCAGGGTGTAAAAGACATCATCACGAAGCCGCCAACCAAGCATTCTATGCATCAAACGAAGTAACTTTACACAAAAATGATTGCTGGGAAACGACCTTTTTTTTTGGGGTGAAAAATTATGTTTTGTGGTGAACTCAATGTAACGCACTCAAAACATTGTGCTGATGGATGGATTGAATAGTACGGGGGTCGTGGAGGTGTTTAAAGTAAAAATTTTACATTAAAAACTTGTATTTAAAAAGAAACTTGTCAAAAAGTTGGAACTTTGACCCCCAATATCTCCGTAACTAGAAGGTTCCCAGGTATGGTGTAGAACAAAAAAAATATCGCAATGACGAGGAGAACAAGTGCCTTTCGGCTTCGTTAAGAGGTGTTTTACACCCTTTATACTTTTATGAATTTTACAGCTCATAGACAAAACGTACACCACTTGATGACATCAGTAATCCACATTGAAGTTAGCAAGGAAGCTTAGGATCGGGTGACATAATTCGTCACGCTCTGCCAGGCTCAACACCTTTCTGACCAACCACGGTTATTGAACGAACAATTTTATTATTAGTTTTATGACATGGTCAATACCACTATCATTGAAAACGGGATATTTACGGTGTTTATCTTTATTTTTAACCCCCGACGCAAAAACGACGGGGTGTTCTAAGTTTGACGTGTTTGTGTGTGTCTGTCTGTCTGTGGCATCGTTGCTCCCGAACGAAAATTTCTAATTTATTTTAACTTGTTTTTGTTTGTTTCAGCGCTGTTGCAAGCACCATAATCACGGATAAACTGAAGTTATTACAGCGCCGTTGTATAGGGATAAACAAATAGTAAATATCTCGTTTTCATCAGGCTTAGTGAAAACTTTATTGCCCAATAATATGGCAACAATATGGCCTTTACAGTACAAGTGTTGAAAACATCACAATAACTTATAAAAAACTTAGTTTTAACACGTTTTGTCTAGTTCTCAAGTTTTCTATTAATATTTTCTAAAGGCTTAGAGTAATTTAAACACTCTTTTATACCTCCCATTTATTAAAGTCATTGCTCAATATTTTTCTACATTTCTGTTTCCATCCGCGTATTTTATATCTAATCTGAAATAATTCACTCCTAACGTACAACCCCAAAAAAAAAGTTCGGGAGTTTTTAACATGCGTAATCCCAGATTAGCGAAGCCATACTTTTTACATTTTTCATTTAAGGATAAAAAATTACTGACAAAAATCGGCAGAATGTAAAATGCTTTTCATCAAAGGAATGTATAAATTCTAAATTTTCCTGTTAATTAAATGAAAATATTATTATGTCCATTGATGATATTATTATCACAATATTCATCCGTGTCTTAACCACGCACTTCTAAGATTGTCAACTTCAACGTAAGTACTTGCATTCCTCATTATGGCGGCAACATGAGCTAAACGCGAGTTTTATAATGCAAAAAAGCATGTGATTCACTGCAATAAACAAAACCAGAAAAATATATGATATTCTTCAGGATCTAAGCTAGTACGATAGTGTTTTGATAACATAATACAACTAATTTTATTCGATAGAAAAAAATAACGAACTTATCTCTAAAAATATCTTTTAACGAGTAAAAACCATACTAAAATACATGCGATCATTCTGATTTTTTGGCAAATAATTCTACAAGCAACATATTAGCATCATAGTGTTTTACTTTTTTAGTCCCATCAATAGATTTTTTGTAAATCGCAAAAAACCACTCATTCATCATTTCGCACTATTCGGCCGGCGGTGACTGACGTAACAACCACTTTGTAGTGCAAGTTGATTAGAAGCTTATTGTAACAGGATTTCAAACGAAGTTTGAACCACAACAAATAGACTTGCTAATTTAGCTCCTGTAGTCGCCTTAACATAGAAACATCTTAATATAGTATGCGGGGCACATAGGTAAGTAGCTAGTATTAACAAAGTTCTAAAGTAAACGGATTGTTGTGATGTGAGGTTAATCTTGTTATTAAACTTCGTTTAAAGTTGTTGTTTTACTGTACCTACTTATCTATTAACCTAAGGTAAGTTTTAATTTAATATGTCACGTTATTTGGGCTGACATGACAAAATTAAGTCATTTAAAACTTCGCTTATGTTCACCTATGGGTGTAGGTACTTTTCTTTTACAAAATACATTCAATTTTGTGTTTCAAAAATCTTCAGCACACTCGAACATAAGAAAGAGCCTTTCGCGAATGTTCACTAAGGTGAAAAAATATACCTAACACGAGAATGTCAAAAGAATATCTGTAACAACGAAATGCAATGAGAAGGAAACTGTACGAAGCTTGACATTTCGCGATCCGACATCGACACCGTATTCGTCGCATCACTGCGAGACTCTCGACACTGCGGTTTTGTCATACGACACATGTAAGCCGACACTGGAAAAAGAGTGCGTAGTATTTAGCGACGCGACGACGGAGATACGCCTGGCTTTGTCGCGCTACGTTTTGTCTATGTGCATATCCTGAACAGTCGCGGGCCGTTGACCTCCGATGAAAAGCCGATTTCTAACAGCTCTTTTGTGCGAGATGTGAATGTCCGACGGAGCTATTTTACGTGCTGTGCACAATTATATTTAGGGCCCCGTAATTGCATTCATTAGTTCGTGACTCGATTCCTATATCCGCAGTGTAAGTAGCAAGTGACGGTGGAAATTTTTATACGGCTATAGAAAATCACCTCTCATAGAACTTAGCCGGAGATGAGGTGATGATTAGGTACTTATTTGTTCATACCACAATTTTGCTACTTATTTCTTTCTCTGGGAAAGAATTAGACGATAAGCTTAATAAACTATTGATTATTGATGAACATTTTGTCGGCAATAAATAAGGCTGTAATGTAACCGCGTTCAAGCATATTGAGTTTGTATGCCTGAAGGTAAGAATATGTATCAGTCTCTAAGAATAATAATATTCTATCTAATAGACCTCGATAACTGCCTTAATCCTATACTCTTAATATTATTGGTCATTACTTTCATAGCTACAGCTTTTTAATGGATTTTATTTGATGTCAGCACCAATGATAATAATTTCTCAGGAAAGTCGCCACGGGTTGTAGAGTGATCATTAAACGTTAATTTTACTGCATTTTGATAACTACAATATGGCTGGAACATTATGGAGGTAGCTATGATATCAAAGTAGCACTTACATTAAGTAAATGCTACTTACATAGTCGGTAATGGACGGGGAGCATGTTTAATTTATTTTGTAGTGAGATTACGCGAGTAATGTTACATTATACTGTGGAAATACTGAATGTTTTAATGCCGTCTGACTGATACGATCATCGCTTTCGTGTTCATTTCGTTTTATGTGATGTGAGTTGAAATAATCTGTTTCATTTACTGCGTCTGATTTACTTTTGTCAGTACTTTTTCTTGTACTCCACATTGTAAATAGATACGTATTACGTATCTACCCACTTCGTCGGCAGCCCTGTGGTAATTTCGTGCAGTTTCATTTCGAAAGAGAAATTGCCATAAACTGCTACGCCTATTGCAATGCTACCTTACTGAGTAGAAGGCAAAGCCAAAGCCTTTTCTCAAACCACTCCATTGTACTGTCACCTCACGTTTTCAATTCTTCAGCAAACAATATAGCTGCTAGTAACGCAATCGTAATAAGAACTTTGTAACTTCGAAATTAAAATACTTGGTCGAACTTGCGTAATGAACTTGACTTTTGTAGACGACCGAGTAACTTGGTATTGGAGCAAATTTCTGTAATATACCTAGGTACGTATAAAGCTAACCTTGACGTTGGAGGCTGTGCCTAACTACCTAGAAACGTGGAATGAAATAACAATGCTAAATCAAACCGTCTAGACATTGTTTCTGACGGCCTCGTGACAAATGCTTGCACAGTATTGAGGCCTACCAGAATACTAAATTGTACCGATATCCTACTTGATTCGTCATGATGCAAATTATAAAGGCACATGCACAAAACACAGTTTCTTTAACTATGGTTCGACTACAGACGAAATAATTTTGCCTGACTCCGAAATTCTGGTCAAAGTTATTCATAGACCGAACGAAGCTAGGCAGAAAATACTCTGCTACTGAAATACGTTAGGGAGATAAACTCAAAACTTCAAATCCATTACCTAAAACTATTCCCCGCAAACATTAATAACAATCATGACATAATAAATGTAGTTAAATCGTCCATGAATGAAGCCCAAACTCCACTATTCAAAATTCACCAAATGATGCAACAATTTCACACGTTGCCCGCATTACGTGACATTAGTAACGCATTCCCCGTACATGGAGCATTTAATGCATTTTATACTGCAAGTGAGGTACCGGCCTTTGAATGGAAATTTATCTCCTCACAGGAAATACAAGACAGCGCGGAAACGCCTCCGCGCGCCCTCAATTTCACTTTGATCTATTCAGATGCGACATCCTATACTATGAATGTATACTACGGTTCAATCGTGATGTATCATTGTACATTTCTCTTTCCTCATACTTGAGATGCGGAAGCTAATATTGTACGATACGTAGGTTTTTATAATGTGTGGCCGTTTTGTTGTGGTTTTTGAATTTGTTCTATCAACACTTAGACAATTTACTCACCTGATAATGCCCAATAATTAATTATTCTTCAGTATTTTAGATGATATTTTAGCCTATATTGTGCTCGTACATACAAGAAAACTGTAAGACAGCTTTTCACAGTATCACATACTCGTAATATATCCAATATAACCCTACCCTTCGGCAGTAAGTCTGTGTCCGTCAGTTCTTTTCGTAACTTTAATACAACATTTTTCGTAAACAAAGGCATAGCTAACATCTGATTCTGGGAAGACTGATCAATAAACTTTTCAAGGGTTTTCCTCGAAATAATAAGGTCACAAAATAATCTTAAGATTATCAGTAAACCTATTCGCGCAACTAGATTATCAAGCAACATATCTAAAGGACGCTAATCCAGACAAAACTTAACACTATTACCAACCATTCGCTACCGGTAACAGTACTCACTATGAGCCACAACACTGCCTATACCTACATACTTTATAGCATTCACGATGAAAACGTGGTTGTTCTCGTTCGAGCATTTTATTATGAACGGTTGATAGGCGCGTGCCGCGAAATTGATTGTGCGTGCTCTCACGTACCTGACAAATTGCTATTGCAATGCCTCTTTGCCTCTTATTCCATAGGCACGTGAACGATGGCTAGGTTGCGTGGCCTAAGGATTTACTTAACTGTCATAATTTATTGCCAGACATGTATAAATGTATAAGTTGTGTTAGACTTACAAGGAATTTACCAGTCGTAAAGCGTTATTGCGCTTTTGGTTGGTTGAATGTTGTCGAATTATAGAGAGACGAGAGTGTGGATTTTTCATCTAATGAGGAGCTGTATTTTGTTACCATTCAGAAATTATGCCAATTCATTTAAAACTCTCATTCACTAAATTGATCGTAAAAGAGTTTACAGCGAAGTACCTACGCACATTATAAAAATTCCTACGCTATAATGAGTAAAAAGCTATGTCAGATTTAATATAAAATTATTGACCGAAACAAATTCTTTAAAAGTGAATCTGTCCTTTTTATGATATTGCAAGCTCCCTTTGAGCTCAAAAGCCGTATAAATGTATTTTTATTGGTCACTTACTTTGTAGTAATCTCTGGCAATATAATAAAGTGCCACTTAGATAATGTTTTAGTGACAAGCCTTTAAAAGGAATGTCGTAGCAACTTATTAACGGCTAGAAAAAATAATATATTTATTGACAAGACAATAAAAAGTAGCCATAAAGCTGAATAATTATGATTGTCAAAAAAAATAATGCACGATGGTCGCTAGGCAAGAGTCTCAACGTTTCTGAAAATGAACGACCGTAGCCAGGGCCTGCAGTCTCGATATTAATAACGACGCTGTCGCAAACTTGCGATCGCTAAATAATAATGAAAAAAATCGGGTTGCAATAACGATGCTTGCGAGAAACGCATTGCGTTTCTGACTGAGACTGCAGGCCCAGTACAAAAAAGTGTACCGAAATGATCTATAGCAAATGCTGGTTGAAAGTGACACAGGAAAAAAAACTTTTTTGCAAAAAATAAAACCGACTTCAAAAAACACAAAAGTGAAAAATAACTTTAGCTTCAGAAGTCGGTGACCTTTGTTTGATACATTTCGTTTTTTTTTTGTCACCGACTTCTGAAACTAAAGTTATTTTTCACTTTTTTATGGATTGTTTTTTTTTGACGTCGGTTTTATTTTTTGCAAAAAAGTTTTTTTTATTTTTCCATTTTTAGTTGTAATATCATATACAAATGTTTGCTATGCATTTATTTTACATTGTTAACTGTCATGGTAATAGGCTTATACCCAATAAATGGAACTTAACATACATAAACTGTCGAAATTTGGGTGTATTGTACATCTGCGTACCTCTCAGAGCATACAGGCGTGATGTTACGTCATGATGTTGTATAAACAATAAATATCCAAGCGATTGCAGCAATCATGACCGATTTTCCGTCTATTTTTAAAGAGTTCCATTTTAAGTCTCCGAAGATCAGCATCAAATCTTCACCAAATTTGAATGGGACCATCTCAGGAGTATATTATTTCAAATAAAAAAAGAATTTTGAGAATCGCTCCACAAATGGAGGAGAAATCGGTGAACATGTTGAAATTAGACCACATGACCGAAAACTACTGGGCCAAACTATGTTAATTTTTTATAGGACCAAATGGCAACTATTCCGCATCAAACTAAAGAAGAATCGCGTAAATCGGATCATAAATCTCAGCGTAAACGGAGTACATACATAAAAAAAAATATACCAATCGAATTGAGAACCTCTTCCTTTCGGAAGTCGGTTAAAAGGGCAATTTATTAGCCTGTTATGTCAGTTCAGATAAGAGCATGAGCACAACATCAGTGTGGAAAACCGAGCGTTACACGGCCACGACTCTTGGCCGCAGAAGCTCCGACCTGCCCGCTTAGCATGACCACCGTAGATACGAAAGAGAATCGACAAATCTTTTGTTCATCTGTCATTGAATCGATAAAATGACAGAAGAACAAAAGATTTCTACGGTGGTCATGCTACGCGGGCAGGAGGAAAGTATGATCGCACGTCCGCGGTCGTTCGACCAGTTTTGTTCAAAATAGCCGGTCCGGTCAAAAGTCGTAGTTGTGGCCGCGTAGTGCGCGAGGTGCTCAGTGCGCAACCTGTAACGATACAATTTGTAACAATGTTTCTGTACAAAATCGACCCGAGATATAAAATTTAAAAATTAACGCCATGGAAATATCAAAGAAAATCCCAGTCCATAGATAATACGATGAGTATCAGTACGAAGCCCCATTGAAGCCTTTAAAGGCGCACGGGTATAATCCCTCAGTCTGGTGTAACCCTGCCGGTGTGCCCCTTGACATCTGAACGAAAACATAATAATGTGTGGCACATTTGTTGGTAGGGGTTAAAAGAGGGTTACCTAAACATGTTAATGGCTTCCTTTCTATTGATTTTATAACGATATGAAAGGGTTTTTGTAAAGACCTTAATCAATATTTTTTCTTTAGAAAAAAAATTAAATGGTATTTTCGCAGCTGACAGTAAGTATTAAATAATTAAATAAAACTGATCTAAATTTTACGCAAATTACTCAGTATACAGCGAAAATAATAATAAGGCAGAGAGTGATTTAAATTAGAGTTTTTTGAATTCTATTTCTATATTGTCACGTAAAAATTCTGAAAGAAAAAAAGGATAGAAATTAAAACACAGTGTATCGCTCGCATAAGTTAAAGTCGACTAAAGAAACAAGTTGCTCTAGTGTTTGTTACTAAGAGCTGGCTTCACTTCACGAACTTGACGTCTATTGACTTAAACTTGAGCTTAAAGCCAACATGTTATTACTTGGGCTTTTGAACACGTCAAAAGATGTCGAAGTATGTACGTAGGTACATGTTATGACTAGTTTCGTAGACTGAATAAATAATATTATATTGATTTCCGTAAGTAATTCTAAATTGATTAGATACCTATTGTAATTTTAAAGTAATTGTTGTGTTTTGTAAATTCTAATATAGATAGAGGTGGAATCATTACAAATGAAATACTCATTAATAAAGTCATTCTAAATTGATTACTGATCTTAATTCTAAATTAATAAGTATCATTATCCTTAAGCAAACTGCTTGTGGCTTGAACTCTCATGATTTCGTAACACTAAAAGCTGATTCAAAATTAAGAAGTGAAAAACATGAACAACCTGTAAGGAGACCAAAAAAACAAAGGAATCATGAAAAACACATCACGAAAACGATTAGCAGAAGTCATTGACTCAGTATGTGAATTCCAACGCTAATTCTAATACGAATCTCATTGTTAGATACACAAAGCCATGCTAAGTGTGGAAAATACACATTAGACACGACATAATTCAATTAGCAACCAGTAGCCGAATTCGAAGGTTTTTTAAGCCGCGTTTTTAACAAACATGGGGAGTCGAAACCTTTATGGGATTACGTTATCGTAACCTTGACTTCGACGTTTTTAGTTCGGTAAAATATTAGAAAAAGTTTCCAGGTCATTGCCAATATTCTTGGGGACCTTAAAAAATCATATATGGAAATTACTTAAGGTAGTACATTCTAGGGTGTACCTGACTTGTTTACCTGTACAGCTGGACTGTACATGTAAACAGGAGTGTCTATGTTACAAAACTTTGGTCTGAAGGTTCCTCAAGAGGCAGCTCAAGCTTACCTAACGGGTGTACCTGTACAGAAAAACCTGTTAGCGTGTATGCGAATATCACAAACCCATAAACATATACTAGCCGATTCTAATTGACGAGAATCTATTCGATCCCCTATACACCGCATCAACATCGTAAACAGAATCGCGGTTAAATTCGATTGTAATACGGGTTTACCTATCAAACGGAAATTCGACAATACGCCGCCGACAAACAGTGTGAGAGCAGTGTCGTGGCACACAAACTATTATTCAGACGCACTCAAATCAACATCTGTCACTGATTGACGATACAAGGATTAATTTGCATCGCAAACGGCTTCGCATAAATCCCAACAACATGAGCTACAAAGCCAATAACATATCTGCGTGTATTATGAAACGGTTTCGTGAACATGTTACTGTTAATGCGAAAGTTGGTCTGTTTGTATGTTAGATTTTGATGGCTAAACTGCTTCACCGTTTTTTATGAAATTCGGTATGGAAACAGGTTGAGTGCTGAGAAAGAACATGATCATTTTTTTAATAAAACTTGAGTGATGAATTCAGTGTGAAGAAATCTGAAATCTAAGCTCAAAATCACGAACGCAAGGCTCGTTATTCATAAACTAAAGTCACAAAGCTCTGTTTGCCTAACAGTTACAAAAGAATTCTTGTTAGTGTCGACTCACCTACTTTTAAGTGAAGAATGTGGATACAGATGTTATGTTACCCACTTCGGTTAAGCAAACGTTAAACTAGGCGTTGGCTATTTTAACTAGCAGTTCGCCCGCGACTTCGTCCGCAAAAATAGTGATAGCTCAGCTAATATGCATGATAAAGTAAAAATAATTTATAGCCTATAGCACCCACGAAAAGAAAATAAAGCGTGGTTACGCTTTCTGCCAATGAAACAATTTATAGAATTAGATCATTAGTTTCAGAGATTACCCCCTACTTACAAATTTACCTCTTTATGATATTAGTATATTATTATTATTATTATAAGCCTATATCGTCCCACTGCACGGCAAAGGCGTCCTTTCCCTCCTTCCACATTTCGCGATCTAGTGCAATTGTAGGCCAATCCTTTGCGAAAGAGTCTAGCTCATCCCGCCATCCATATTAGTATAGATGAAATCAATTCTTTTTTTACGACACTTTATAAAATATTCGAGGGTCTTAAATATCTCCATGATAAAGTGCATTTGTTTTAAATAATGTTATGTTATTATAATATTTTCAAACAGCTGATGAAGACACAAGCAAACCGTCTTTTAATTTAAGAGCGACACCGCGGTATGACGTTAATAGCTAATAAATTACCTTTAAGTGTACAAATCAATAAACTAAGTCTGCCATCCAATAATTATATGCGAACCGACTTAAACATTCCTTTTTCGGAAATTCCAATTATATGGGCAGCTTTGAACGTCGATTTCACTACACGCCATGAGTTTTGTTTACGATGGCGGCTGATATATGGTTTCCTAGATAACCCATAGCAATGTTAACTAACTCTTGGTTCAGTTTCATTGTCAACTCAAGTATTTATTGTAATTTATTCCGACACTCAACAAAGTTTCTTGAGTTTACATTATGGTCTTACAATAAGTATGTACACACACATAACTCGTGGTTGCTATTTCAGAATTTGCATAACACTAAATAATAGTGAGTTTAAGCCCGTTCAGCTGCATTACTGACGCCTGTCGCACTTTCGTTTGCATTTTTTTTTGGCGTTAGTTTAGCATCCTGATGTATGCTTCATTTTGCTTTGCAACTCACAGAGCCTTATTATAATATTTGAAAAAAAAATATTTACAATATATTCCGTAGTCCGTAGCCATTATAAAAATACGTGTATTTTTATATCATTTCGAACTGCGCTAGTTGGTACAGGCAGCTGTTTCCGTCGAATGGGGTTGAACAGAAAGAACATTCTCAATTTTAAAACAACTTCGAGAGCTGTCCCCGGGATAATAGAATGTCACATCTTTACTTGTTGATAACTACGAGTTCAATCTTTTCTACGATGAAGCTTTCAATCGAAGTTATAATGTTTCCTCGCACGATACAAAGGTGAACTTTAGTCTTTTGCCGTTTTAATTCAATCTAGGATTAATCTTGGTTAAGAAAAAGCGAGGGAAAAGGAAATTTATTTCAAGATTCTGTACAGAAATAAAACACGAAGATTATTTTCAAGTATCTACTTGAAAATAATCTTTCGTGTTTTATTTCTGTACAGAAAATGCCTCGTGTGAAAAACTATAAGATCCGGCCGCAGCAAGAAAAACCTGCTCAGGTGGAGATTCATTTTTGACTGTGCCCTTTTTTTTCGGAAATCATCAAATGACTTCTCCCGCTGTGGGCGGAGCACGAGGGATTGTCAGACTTTTACTGACTAAAACCCATCCATGTTCCTTCATCGCCCTTTGTGTTCCGGGGCCACGGTATCTCTCTCGAACATTCCCGCAGCCCCGGCAGGCTTTGACTGTGCCCTGATGTGTAATTAAATGTGGTGCTGTTTCACAAACGATGGGCGTCTTGTTGTTTATTCATTACAAAAACGGATGAACGCTGCTGAAGGCGCAGAACTGGTGCCTCAGTTTTGGGCAGACACAATTTAGATTGCCATCGACACGCTAAGAAGAAGTCCAAAAATTTAATTTTCAGTTTAGTTGATGTAGGTAATCCTTAAAATCTTTGAGTTACAAACTGAAACAGGCTAGATACATAAAACTGCTTCGACACTATTGATAAGAACAGAACGCCATTAAAATTCAATCTTGTATTTAATTTGCATTCCTACCGATCTAGTCCTCTTTACATCCACGTTATGAATGAACGCGTGGTACAACGATTCAAGTCCATCAACCGCCTACGATTCACTACTTCCGTGGGAGGTTATTGTTCTAGCTTCAATATCAAGTCCATAAATATGAAAACGTTAACGCGTGCGTTATGTAGACCTCGATTAAGGTCAAGAGACTTTTTCTTCTCGATTTGTTGTGGAAAATAAATAGTCGTAGTGGTATTGATAACAGTGATGGGTTTTTATTTGTTTAAGTAACACCATGCGATGTGAAATCGTTGTAAGATAGAAAAGATATCTGAAATTTAATGTATTCGTAGTGCTCGATTCAAAACTGCAAACACTAAAATCTAACCAAATACCAAACCATTCAGTAACATAACGGACTTTAAATAACCACTAAACGACCGGAACTTCCGGCTTATCACACCTCCGACCACAATAAAACGACCTACGCCTTCGTTTCCGATAAAACCAGTTCCTACCTACCTCCACACTTCTCCAGTAAGCTTGGTTCATTACGATTATGATTAACTGCAACCTTTAGAACGGCGTGCGCGCATGCATTATTTGATCATAACCTGTCGCTCTCCGAACGACTCGTAAACTTGAATACGGGCATATAAATTGTTAACATATCGGTACTTGGGTAGGTAGGCTTTTGCTAGGGCTCCATGACTCATCAAAAGTTAATCATTCAGTAATAAAATAAATTAAACATATCTTTAGTCTTCTTCATTACAAGCCACATAGCGAATTTATTGCAAAAAAGGAGCTGTCTGTTCAGACTTCAGATGACAAGTAATAGAGAAGTATGGAAGAAGACATGCCGCGTCGACCTAGAATAAAAAACTAATTAGTCCGTCAGATAGATTATCAAAAAAGTATTTGACCCGTGTTTTTTCTTTTGTTACGTAAACCAAAATTGACGAAGATATGACGCTTTTAAAATTCTCAATACGTCACGCCTAGGTATAATTTTTACCTAGTTCTGACGTCACGTGCCCCCACTCCCGAGTTTTAATGCGTTTTATCTTTGTCAATTTTTTGATACTTTCGTCATGCCTATTGTGATAAGGGCAGGAGTATTATGCTGAATCTTTTTCATCTCTCGTATAAGTAGGTACCTACGAATTGCAAATAAGGAATACCTAGTGTTACTATAACCTCAGTTCAACAACATTTACCTGCTGTACTCTATTTTCATTTTGAATAGTGAATAGGTAGGTACTCTACCACTGCAAATTCAGGAAAATTCCTTCACTTTTCTACGTCATTCAAAATCAAAAATCAAAATCAAAGCATTTTATTTCAAGTAGGCCAGTTACAGGCACTTTTGAATTGTCGAAACAAAGATGAAAATTAAACGTAGCTACAGTCCCAGTCACAAGACATAAAAACTGTGAAAGTACTTTAGTTGCCCATTCCCTAGCGTAGATCTCTATGGAGAAGAACGGGCAAGAAACTCCATGGACACTCTTTTAAATCAAAATATTGTTACAAAATTTGTAACAATATCATTCATGTTGAGATGGTACCTATATTATGTGACAACAATGTAGCAAGATGTGCACGTTAAAAGTGTCCTTAGTAAAAACAAAAAATACGTTTCAAAAATAAACATTCAAATAAGCCACGGCAATTAAGAGATGACCAGTCACAACTGACAGCGCCAGTTCACGAACATGACGCATGGATCAGCATCATTCAACTCAACCATTTTGAAAGGAACTAAATGATCCGACACACACGCCACCATCAGCGAGACCTTCGGAAAACTCATCCAGTAATATGTACTAAGTTTCTCATACCCATTTATATGTTATTCATAAATGAACATTCATTTCTTAGAACGTCAGATGCATAACTTTTCCTTTTGATTGCGCCGGAGACGAGTAGAAAACTTCATTACAAACAGATGTGTTACTTTCCCTAGGAAAGACTTTGCTAAATGTAATAAGTCACCGTTTTCAGTGGTACGTTAACATTATTTAGTAGGTCATAATTATGTAGTATTAAAAGTACCTACAAAAAGCATGCCATGACCAATTTGTTTACCAGTTTATCGCAGTAGATTTGTTTTGAAGCAGTGAATTGAGTGAAAAGAGAACAATCATCGTGGAAAATCGTTTGTGACCTAAAATAATGCAAGAAAGGTTTTTTCTTTATAATTATGACCGTAGGTACTAACATTACTAACATTTTATTTTCACAATTTAGTAGGTATGTATAAGATATCTTCCATATTAGTTATAGAGATAGTAAAATGCAACACTGTTTTTTTGGCACATGATAGTGTATGGACTATGGAGGAAAA
Organism: Xestia sexstrigata; assembly: GCA_941918905.2. Lineage (NCBI taxonomy): Eukaryota > Metazoa > Arthropoda > Insecta > Lepidoptera > Noctuidae > Xestia > Xestia sexstrigata. The sequence goes on along the minus strand of OW799213.2, from coordinate 8,989,959 downwards.
TGAAAGAAAGATACAAAGAAAAAATATTTATTTGACGTCAGTTAATACGTCACACAATAATATAAAAAAGATACCAAATAAGGAGGTAACCATAATATGTGCTGTGTGCCTCACGGCTGCGCCAAAAAGGTCCATTTCAGCATTCATGCCAGACAGGTGATGCTGTCTGACGCTGGTCTGTCAATGAACCTTGAGGGGGAAGTGACGGAAAAACATTTTCAAACATAATACAAATAAATGGTTACAAATAAATAGATAACGAGTAAATTACAGCAGGTGCACTAACCCAATGGCCAGCTTTTCAATGGATTATTCAGGATTATTCCATTGGAAATTTGGTTAATTTTTGGCAGAATGATACTGACATACTTTTAAATCACATTGTAATATAAATCAGTAGGTACCAATTGCGTAAATGCACATCAAAATTCAAGACATTAAAGTTTGAGTTCAAAAGTTTTCGAGCTCATTATTCATAGGTCCTAGGTGCATCGAAGCTGCAAGATCGCGTCTTTCTCTCAATAGTTATACCTTAGCACAATGTCTCTTTACATTTCCATAGCAACGAGTGCTACAAAGACCTTTTGTTGACTATATCAAGTCCGTGACTTTCCCGTATTTCTCGAATCTAATTATCTGAATCAGAGGTTGTAGGTAGATTGTGGGAAGTTGGTGTTGCTACTACTACGAGTGCGTTTTCTTACTAAGTATTTTTTACATATGTCTACAATTTATGTACGTTTTCGTTATTCACCCTGTTCTAGACCAATCTTAGCTACCTAAAATCTTTATCTATGAGCAATAGATAAAGTTTTCTTGGCTGTAAGGTTTATGGTGGTGCGGACATTTTCTTCTTAGCATGTCAACTCAAGAGATTTGTGCTGGAAGGGGAAATCCACTTCCACTTAAAACGAATTTATTTCTCATTTCGCCTCCATTCACATCCTAATACCTCTTTCCTCTCGCTACAAACAATATCAAAATTCAATCAATAAAATCAATCTAACCTCAATTTGATAACCGCGTCCGTCATGCCATAATTCACGACATACGCCTAGCCCGGCCTGGCCACATGTACGAGTACATGACAAAAATGGCCGCGTAGCGAGCTTATGGTAAGCCAGCATGCTTCATTAGTCAAACCCACGCACTCTGTGACAATAGAATGAACACTATTGTTTACCGATGTTGTAATGTGGACGTTTGATTTAGATTTAAACTATCGGGAGTGTAGAGAAAGCTTGATTAGATTCGAACTTTGTTGTTTGTGACCGGCGAAGTAGGTGATGACGTCACGAACGATACATTTCTGCTACGTAATTCCAAAACGAAATAGATTTGAGTTTTTCCAAATTCCTCTTTTATAAAAGGCTATGTTCTGTACTAAGAACCAAGAATGATGAACGCTGGAATTTGTGATACCTAACTTGATTTAGAGTGAAAAGTGTTAATGGACTTTACTGTCTATTGAGATGTCTACATTTTGAAACTAGGTTCAAATCTCTAACTAACTGCCCGACTCCTTTACAAGACAACATCACAAGTGACTGTAAATGATTTATTTGAAGTTAATATTCGACAGGTCCGACGACCCAGAAGCTCACCGTTTCAGTTTTTTATACACACCGAACCACATACATAGATGCCAAAGTTCGATAGAGAACATGTAATGACAAGACTACTAAAACAGCGGAGCTTCTCTAGACGTGCGGAAAAAGTGTTATGATGCCAAATAAGAATTTTGAATCGCGCAGTATGTTAAGAAAAATGCTTCAAAGTTTGAAGACCGCTGAAACCTAACAAGTAGCTACAACTTTTCTGTGCTTTAATTAATTGTGTAATTAATTAAACTGTGTTTAAATTTAATGGTCAAGTTTTCGTTCTAAATTTTCGAGCAAGGCAAATTATACTTTTCATGTGAAATTAAGGGTAGTGCATTACTTAGTAACAGATCTCCCTCATAGATCTCTTGCTTTTACAGACGCTATAGTGGGTGATCCATTTCCCACCGGTGACAATACAAATAACAGGAACCATTCATGTTCTCTTCTATTTGCAGGTCAATGTGGAAATAAATCTTTCAAGCCAGCATTTAACGACTTCAAAAAAAGGTTTTATGCGTTTCTCTGGCATGTGTGGCAGAGATTGAAGGACCATTGTTCTTAATAAAAAAACTTGGAAGTTTCGAAAATTGATGTAAGACTTTTCCTGTTTCCTCATTTTCTTGAAAATGCAAGCGAGTTTGTTGTAATGAGAGCAATTTGTTTTCTTCAGGAGGTTACTGAGCTTTCCGTTAATCCTCGGTAGTACATATTTAGTGTGTGGTTATAAAGGTCTAGGAAACTCGTATGGTTCTTTTGGCGCTTGCATGACATTGTCAGCAGGGTGCTGTTGGTAAACAGTTTTGTGAAATAGTCTATGGAAATTGTTTTAACAATAGGAACGTCGATGACTTCTATCTGTCAACTGTCACTTGAAAATTACGGTTTGCTATACAGGGTGGATACGTTAAACGGGGCAGTAAGGGGAAGTACCTTAACCGTTGCAGCTACATGAAAATGGTCCTAACAGACTATCCATAATTTTTCGTGAAATTTTGATCCCCATTCAGATTTACGAAAAAAAATACAGTTAGCGAGAAAATGGCAATTTTACACAAAACATTTTTTTGATGGCAAACGATCCTGTTTCTAATACTGATAAAAAAGTTCTATCGGACCAACCCAGGTTGGAGTACTAAAAAGTCAGAAAATGCAAAAAACTTTACTCATACAATTTGTTTGAAAATTTAACCAAAAAAAAAGTTTTGATGTGTTAATCGAAATGCGTTTCAAATAAATCCTTGAAATAAAACCTATCCTATTCATATATTTGAAATGCATTTTAACGGTATCTTCATTTTCATAATAGGTAATGCATATTACAAAATTGCAATGATATTTTCATTAATTTAACCCGTAATATTAATAAATCGGCTCAAGCACTCCAGCTACAGTTTGCGGGCCCATCAATAACTACAACTGTAACCCGTTTTCCCACAGCTGGCATTATAAACAGCTGATACAATCTATATTCCCTTTCATTCCCAACTCGGCATGGATATAAATCTCGCATTGCATATCTACATTTATTTTTATAACCTACTTAAATGCAACGTATTGATCTTCTAGTTTAACTTGGCATATCGAGGCAGCGCTGCTTGTGAACATACTACTCTGTCAAGAAAGTACCGGGAAAGGATCAATAATACACAAAATGTCTGTTATTCATCCAAATTTATTTTATCACCTTCAAAGTATGCTCCTTTAGAAACGATAAACTTGCGCCAACGAATAATCCATTCATCAAACATTTTTTAAACGCTGCTTCCGGAATTGAGTTCAGTTCTCGCCGCGAATTCTCCTTTATGTCTTCTATCGATTGAAAACGGGTGCCACGAAGTGGTAATTTGAGTTTAGGAAAAAGAAAAAAGTCAGCAGGAGCCATATCTGGTGAATATGGTGGTTGCTGGATGGTATTTGTTGAGTGTTTGGTCAAAAATTCGTTCACAATGATAGCTTTGTGCGAAGGCGCATTGTCGTGGTGCAAAATCCAAGAATTTTCTTTCCACAAATCTGGCCTTTTTCGTCGAATTTGCTCTCTTAAACGCCGCATAACGCTCAAATAATAATCTTTATTTACCGTTAGACCTTCCGGTAAGAATTCAGAGTGCACAACACCGCGATAGTCAAAGAAAACAGTCAACATGACTTTGACTTTTGATCGACTTTGGCGTGGTTTTTTCGGTTTCGGTTCAGTTGGAAGGCGCCACTCCGAAGCTTGTTGACTAGTTTGCATGTCAAACTCGTAAACCCACGTCTCGTCACCAGTAACAATGCGACGACGACGACTTTCATGCGATTGAGTTTTTGGAGAAAATTCAGATCTTTTGGGACTAGCCGAGCAGCAACATGTTTCATACCCAAATGATTAGTTAAAATGGTACGGATCGACTCGTGAGATACAGAAAGTTCGGCGGCTATCTCTCTCAGAGTTGAATGGGGATTTTCAGTCACTATTTTCTTCACTTTTGCGATGTTAACTTCAGTTGCAGACGTTGACGGCCTACCAGAGCGAGGCAAATCTTCCATCACATCTCGACCGCTTTTGAACGCTTTGAACCACTCATAAGCACGACTTTTGGTAAAGTCGATTCACCGTAAGCCTTCTGTAACATTTTCAGTGACTCCGAACACGAAATTCCATTGGCGATGCAAAATTTAAGACAAACTCTTTGTTCGATATTTTTGTCCATTATGAAATTCGCAATACACACTATATATGATATTACTAAAACCAGCACTGTATTTAATATAAATAACAGATGCAACTCAAACTCCGCGCCAAAATGGAAAACAGTTGTGCCAATCTAACAACTACAAAAAAACAAAAATTTGAATTTGGAACCATAAACAAATCATCCATTCCCGATACTTTTTTGACTGAATGTATATTATGACAGCTATGTGTCAAATTCAGAACATTTTTGAATTTAGTTCCGAATTTCACCGCCTGTCAAAACAAACTGGTGCTTTGTACTTTCCCCTTTTATAAACAATCGCCCTACGCATGTTGTAATGTGTAGTTACATAAATATTGTCTGTTAGCATTTGTTATTCACGCACTATTGCACTCAATAGTCGATTGGGTGAAAAGTGATCACTTGGAAGGAATAAATCCTATAGTAATTGCAGGCTTTAAGAATAAATCAGTCTTTTGTTTTTGCTATGCAAATATTACGTGAAAGGGTTTGGAAGATTTTTGTATGAAGCGTGGCCGGATTTTTTCCGCCATTTAGTTTTTTTTTTTTCAAAGTAACGGCCACGCAGACCTTTATTAATCGATAAAATGGCGGAAAAATATCCGGCCAAAAAATTCAAACCCCTTTCACATGTATATTATAACATTTCATATACTTAAGTTTATCGGTGTGTACAAATCATTAAAAAAGCTACGCTATATTTAAAACCGCTCTGCGTAGCCGTAAGTCAGTGAGCTCACAAAAGTTAGTAGTTCAATTCGAAAGCCCATTGTGGGCGACAATAGGCCTTATTTAAAGTCTCTAAATGACGCCTACTGCCTACAGCAATCCGAAGGCAATTTTTACATTTTAATTATCTCAAATGTACCTAACTGTTACTTCGTATCGTACACTATGGCAATTAGCGTACACGTACCAACGATAAAACAACGATAACTATAACTTATAATAGTTAAAATGGTATATGTACACAATACTTCGATATTGGTAGTTCATGTCAAATTATTACAACTCATAAATCTATTAAAATCGTTATGTGTTTCGCCAGTAACGACTCGAACGTTTAATTTAAATACCTATTGGGTGTTGAGGCTAATAAAATAACACATAGTCCCTTATTACAGCCAACTATGTTAGTAATGGAAGCTTTGCTAAATCAATTGGTTACACAGAAAAATATAATGGCTAGGTACATAAGCGCGGGTTGTTGACCTCTGAACTACTCGAGTTACAGTTAATAATTAATAAAACAACGGTATTCAGCTGGTTTAAAGCGAAGCACGCGAACTACGAGCAAAAAAAAAAGAATCCCTATATGTTTTAAAAAGTAGATCTATATGAATATTAACTCGAAAATCGTTAGTTACTTTGAGTCTTAGATGAGATTAATGTCTTACTCTGCACTCTACTTACCTAAGAGTCGAACTTCAAAGGTCAAATAAACTAATTCTAAATCGTTTACGTTTTTAAATTTGACGTAAAAGTTACCTTTAAGTACTATACTACTACTATAGCTATTAAGAAGATGAAATTGAAATAAAGAACATATGTTTCCGGAGATATCCAAAGCATAGGAATAAAAAAAAAGATTTGCTTTTCAACAAAATCTTTTTCTACGTGAAAGACTTTTTGTAATTGACGAAAACACCGGAAGCATAACATACAAACCAGGAAATTGTTTAAATAATAACTCGATGTTCAGCACACGATCTGCGTTCAAGCATGCATAAATATTATAAAAGGCATTCGTCATGTGCATGCATGCATTGTCGGTCAGCACTAGCCTGAAAATAGATCTTTTACGAGGGAAGTGTCAGACGTCCGTATAGCTAAGTATTCGTGAACATGCGCGGTAGTTATGAATAAAGATGGCGAATTTTATGAACATAGTTGAAGATGTCATCTTAGTTAGGAAGCTTTGGAAAGCTAGTTAGTACTTTGAGCTTTGACGAACGTTAGCCGGCAAGCATAAACAGCTAAGGAAAATTCTCTGCATAATATCAAACATTACTTAACATCACGTCACGCCTGTAATCCCCGAAGGGTTAGGCAGAGATGTACCTAATAGTAGACCCACATTTCACCAGTTATGTTTAAGTCCCATATAACAGGGGCCATCGATCGGGCACAAATCCAGAGGCCAGCTCTGTGGCTGTTAATGAGAAATTCCTAATGGAAAAACCCAACACACTTTGCCCAACCCGGGAATCGAACCCAGGACCTCATGGTCAGCAGTCGCGCTTGCGACCACTAGACGAACGAGGCATGCAATATCAAACACTAGTGAGATAATTATTTTTGAATTCTTTTAGAAGTTCAAAGAAGTTTTTGAACGTCAAAATTACATAACCAAGCCGCTAGGCTCAATCTTCACCACTTTCTAATGTTTTAGCAGGGAAGAAGTGGCGGAACAAACTCCCCAGCATTGGTACCTCAAACCTGAAAAGCTTCCAATTCCCGTACCGAAGGACCAAAACAGAACTCACTAAACTCAAAAGCTATTTCAACAAACAATCCAAACGGTGAAACCTAACGGTCACTCGCGTAAAATGCTTTAAAAGCACTAAAGCTGTGACTAAAATATCACAATAGCATCAGTGTTGCCAGAAGTCATGGGGGCACGTAATTAAACCCTCAAGTGTGGCAACAATGGGCGGGTCTTTGAGAAGTGTCGCGATCCTCATTAGACGGAGCGTGAGGACGTTAATGAGGGGAGATGGTATCGTCTGCCCCGTAGCCGTCGCACACTTTCACTTCTTAAGGGCAATGCTGACTCCGAGCTATGAATATAAACTTGACGCGCGATTGAGACTTTGAGAGCTTCGTTTGTGGAGCCGACTCGATTGTACACAAAAAGCTGTCAAATAATATTATCTACAGATTGAGGCGTTGTTACTAATTAGTTTTATAACAATTATCTATGTATTTTTATAATATGTAATTGGGTGGCATTTGTTGATTCCGGAAAAGTAATTAAATTATGTATTTAATTATTAACCAAGTTTATTAGGTAAGTGTCCAGAAAACCCACTGATTCTTTACCTTTGTAACCTTCAGTAAACTTTTCAGTAATTTTTCCCCCTGTCAACGCTCTACTAAATCACAACGCTGCTCTACTATCCTACACAATGAGCATGTTCATCATCCACACAATAAAGCACATAATACATAAATTAATTCTCAAGAGGGTACCTACTACCTACACGCTTCAAAATAATAATTTCACCGCGTAGGCATCATGTCTAGGTACTCTACAAGACGTTGACTCAGAGAAGGCTTTGCGTGTCATGCGTGTTTGTTGTTGTTTTAGGTACTAATTAGTAGTTGGTATCGTCTTTACTTAAACCTTACTCACTGTGATTACTACGATACTCCTCTTTTGATTGTAATGTTTCAATTACGCTGCCAATGTTAATAGATACAATTTCAGTCTTATATACCGGTCTACATTTGACTGATGGAATTACCTAGGTACTATCGTTTCGTATTGAGTCAGTGAATCTATCTTAAACAAATTTAAGTCATCATCATCATGAATTAGGTAGTCAAGTCATAGTCTTAGTAAATAATTACCAAAACAAATACCTACAGTCATATTCTCCATAAACAAATTAAAGGGCGTAGGGGAAATCCGTGCACGATTTCATTTCATATCTATTGTGCCAACAACCGCGTTCGTCTGTTGAAAGACATGGATATCGGAAGTTCCGCTCTCCCGCCTGCGCTTGCACACAATACGTGAAATGCGAGTAGGTAGGTAACTAGGTAAAAGGTGAGTGATCTCGCAACGCGCTGTGAGCACAACGACCAAGCTAGACGCCGACTATCAACGCTCTCCCGTCTTATTTACACAACAAAACATAATATGCGGCACAAAATTGATCATGAACTGGATTGCACGCGAGTGTATAAGATAGTAAAACACTAATACAACAATGAAGAAGGCTACTTACATCACAGGCCTCACTCAGCAGTAGCAATGGTGTATAATTGGCTGCGTTCATCGACTACTCATTAAGCGTAAAATTATTCCCAGACGCTGACACGGCAGGTGCTCCGTCTGGTTCTGGCTGTTACCATCGATGGGTAAATAGAGAAAAACAATCAACGGCCGACGTCGGTCAACCGCGGCAGTGCGAGGCGCGTACTTTATGCACAAAAAATGGACAAGCGCGAATCGATCGTACGAATTAAATGCACGTAGCAGAATAAAGTTTAAGATTAAGAGCGTGTTACTGATTTATATTTTTGCTACGATCAAAGTTTTTTATCAAAACAACTATGTAGATCTAGAATTTAAGACCATTTTTTTTTGTTTTCTTTTATTAATAGAAATAGAACATATTGTACGTCTCTATCTGATTTAGTTACAAACCTCGCTACGAGGCGCTACGAAAAATGATACCTATCTTTGTACCGAAACAAATTCAAGATTCTTACGCAATGAAGAATAAATAATTACTTGCAAAATTTTATAATTCCTCCTTTGATCCCGCGGAACCCTAAAGCACATCTAAATATTACAGCATAATTGCCGGGGGATGTCTCGAATAAATTACTGGGGATTACTTACCCGGCAGAAATGTTGCTCCTGCTTCAGGAATATCTTGGTTCTAGAAAACATAACGAGTATACCTATCTACGTAGATGGTACTGGTACGTATATAATACCTAATAGATACGATTCTTGTACTGTTTTCCTCTAGTCTTCTAATAAGATTCTTAAATAAGAATGTATTTTTGATATTGAGTGAATATGCATGAGCTTATGGAGTTGGCTACATAGACTTAAGTTCTCTGTAGTTTCGTTAATTTTTTTGCAGTAGGTACATTTATGTATTATATACCGCGGCCCATGTATAGGTAATAAATAAGTGTAGGTATTAAACAGTAAATGAGATCAATGATAACTATGACATTGGTTTCAGCATAAAGGTTTCATTCAGCATTTTGCAAAATATGTTGCGCCTGTAGAGCCGTGCAGGGCGTGAAATCGGGTCGAATTTGTAATAATTATTCGAAGTCAGCGTCTCATATTATTGTTAACGATTGCAAATTATTCTTAGCTGTACACAGCCGTAATCATCGGACTAAACGTGATCTTTTCATCCTTGCATCAGATTGTGATAAATTACGATCATCAGAGAAAACTGTGTTCTACCAACTGTAATAAATAATAAGTACGTGTCTGTTTCGAAGCTCGTGCTATTTTTCTTCATGATTATTATTTTCAATATGAAATTATACAGATCGTCGCTTAACTTGAACATTAATAATAACAGAGTATCCACACTTTTCTTTCTTTATATTCAAACCTCAGTTCGACCTCTCTCTTTTGATGGAACTTATTAGCTAATCTCACGACATATCTCAAACTCATTACCAACTTTCTGGAATTTGCAGCAACGACCATATTAAATTAGTCAAGATCTATGATTTAGGAATGGACCGAAAAATTATCAGTTTCTTGATCTACATATTTTTGATTAGCCATTTGATACCCAGCTAGGTATATGCTTGTTGGATGTGTCGAAACGAGTATCCATTTTAAAATTAAAACAATAACATTACTGGCGCAGAACCTACATATTGTTCAAACATTCTCAATTGGCCGCCGGCGGAGGCGCAAACACCCGATATGGCGCCCTCGTGAACGGTAATCTACATGTACCGAACTACCGACACACAGACAGACACACGCATACTGTATCTGTTACACAAAGACGAGGCGACTCCATCATCATTAAGTAACAGTCTGCGAACTAATCTGCCACATGAGTGATCATATTTGACGACTGAAGTAGATTGGCTAGATTGGATCGAAAAATTAAAATTCGTAGAAATCAGGCTTTTGTAGGTAATTATTATTAACTAGCTGACCCGGCGAACTTCGTACCGCCTAACAGTCGATTCTTTTTTTTTTTTTTTTTTTTCTCTCTGTAAGAACTATCCTCGTGCTTCCAGGAATATTATTAAAAAAAAGAATTAGCGAAATCGGTTCAGCTGCTCTCGAGATTAGCGCTTAGCAACACATTCAGCGATTCATTTTTATATTATAGACTAATTCAGGTTATTTTGGAGTTTGAAGAATCTTTGTTAGCGTTTTGTTCAATAGAAAATCGATAGTTCAAAATTGTGTAAATAGTTAGGTAATGGTGTCGATTCAGGGGGCCTAGTCTGCTATTACAATAGTGTCACAATGATCTATCATTGATTTCATAATTGTTGAACGATGCCATTGTCATTTTGTTAAAAGTTCGTAATCTGCTAACTTCATAATGGTCGATCATTGGTCGGTCAATGGTCTCGTAATAGAATTGTGTTACAATTACATTGTTGTATTGCCATTATTATAAAACCTAAAAAATGATTTTCGAAAAACTAGAATTAAATTTGAACATATAATCATGCCAGATTTCATTTTGATTTTCATTTGTGTGGAAATATTATTTCCAACTAAATTTGACAGCTCTAAATTACGTCCGTCTCATTCTCGTTTTATTAGAGAGAAAAAGATAACAATAGCCTAAATTAAGATTAGTTTGTGCACAACAGAATCGACACCAACATCGAATACTATAATAATTAAATCTTCTAATTTTACATTCATGTAAAATTAGGAGATTGTGTGAGATGTCATGACATAAAGTCATATGTCCTAAGTATTGTATTATATAATGTGTATACTATTTTTCCGACTGTTTATTTATAAATTGTTAGTTTGTTGTTCTGCATGCTTGCTTGCTGCACGCTTGCTGCATGCTTGCTGAATGATTGCTGCATGCTTGCTGCATGCTTGGTGTATGTTTGTTTGCATGTTTGCATGCTTCTTACAAGGAAATAAAATCTACATAAATGTTCATAATCAAACATTTACTTTACTACGATTTTGATTGATTGCTTTTCTGCCTTTTAGTGACTATCGAAATGAAATGTATGCCAAAAGAAGATTCTAACTGTGAACTTTCAGCGATATGACGGTTCTACTTTTTAATTCTTACAAATTTCATTAGAGCAACATTGTATAAAAATGTGTTGTGTTGAGAGAAGTTCATAGCAAAAGCTTCTTAATACAATTTTTTTTTTAAATATTATTCAGATCAAAACATTAAATAATTTGAATTTAGGATTTATAACTATTATTGAAAACGGTTTTATATATTGTAATTAGTGTTTTTTTTTTTTTTATACATTTTATGGCATGCGATATTAGGTACTTATGCGATATAAAGTTCGGGTAAGTTATCATTCGGACAAATGATGATCAAGACAAAAAAAAATTGTGCACTTTAGATTATGGATAAAAAAGTTAGGTAACACGATAGAGAACTCTCTAACTTAGATCATAGCTATAGCCGACCTTTTCTCGCACTGCCTTAGTAAAAGATAGCAATAGCCTTAATTAAGTTTAGTTTATGCACAACAGAATCGACATCAATACGTATAGCTAGTGATGTAGTCTGTGGGTGGGTTGACCTAGAGGAGGCTAGGGCTAAGAGCGAGTCACAAATAATGCCACAGAAATAGAACAGAACAGAAATTGTCTGTTCTATTTCTATAGTTAATAGTTACGCTCTTTTAGAACTTATTGAAAATCCCATCAATAAACTGCAAGTCAAAGCAAACAATAGACTAAAGTTGAAGCAGTTATTGAGCAAAATTTCGATTTGGCAGCCTAAGCGTAAACAGAAGCTCAACGCTATAACAACTTTCATGGCACTCACGAGCAAGTTTCAAAACTGCCTCGGTATCGGAACTGAACTTTATACTATCCCATATCTAGAGCTGCACGATATTGAGTCAAATATAGACTTTCCACAGAAGCAAATAAAAGTTCCTTGCATAAATAATGTGCAATGTTTAGGTTACTTCTTCATTAACTAACAACAACATTGACTTTCAGAGTCTCTTTTAAGTTTCAGTTATAAACACCAGAAACAAGTTTTCAAGAACTTAATTTTTTTTTATACTTAACTCTACAATGCCTTGACGTTTTACTTTATAATATATTTATTGCCACAGCATTTTTAACAAATTATTAGTTCTGAAAATGCTGATAAACGCACTATTTTTTTTTTCTTTTTTGTAAATTTCAGATGTACTTAAGTAATTAATGATAAAGATGACAGTAATTTTAGTTTGTTCGAAAAATCTTTTCGATGTTAACTAGATACTCATTACGAAAAAACTGCTTTGGCAGCAGTTTGATTCTTTTACAAAGCTTTTCATATGTCGTATCATACTCAGACCTGTGCTCAGACGTACTCTCTCAAGGGCTTGGAGTCGATACGACGTGTCAAAAGAAATGATGGACTATTTGTACGACCAAGCAACCTTGACCTGTCCACAGCCTTGTCCACACAAATTGTTACACAAAAAAACTGCTCGTCACATATGTAGGTACCTACTAGGTAGGTACATAGCATAGTTTTAAAGAACACAGGAACGTCACTGAACGTGAACAAGCTGCAAAAATATGAATTACCGTATCTTTTAAATTGGATATTACTGCGATGATTAATTACTACGCAGAATATTTAAATAATTATGGCGAATGAGGAAGTACATTCACCTCTCTACGATAGGCCTTGATCAAAAATCTGCACCAGATTTATAACGTCCAATTAAAAAGATGCGGAAGTATCTACAGGCGGAGATGTGAGTATTGTGCACGATACAGATGTGTATCGGACGTACGATGTACATGCACGTACAAATAAGATAATATTTTCCTCGCGAACTTCGACAAATATTTTATTTTCGCCAAAGGATTCGTCATCTCCGTGCTACCGACGAGCTTTGTCAATATTTACTCCCTCCAAAGTATTTTGCAGGCACCTAACAGTTTGCCAAAGAACCAACCTGAAAGGCGCCTCCGAGACACGAAGCCTACACACCATTAAAACGCCCACGCTACACCTTGTTTACTATCAATCTTTATTTATCTATGAAAATCATTTCGAGATCTATCCGAATACCGACTACCTATACTACTATGGTTAAATTATCATATTTATACAATCATTTGAAACGTAAAATCATGTCGTACGTAGGTTAGCTGCTGCTAAATGTTGATAATTATGAATCATAAATCACTGTTAACTCATATTAAATTACATTTATATATGGATAAGGCTTTTTGTAACTGAGTTAGGCTAATATTTTTTCAGGGTCGACATTATTTTGTAGCACATTAAATATTTAAAGAAACTGCACGCGTATTGTCGCTTAACTTCTTACCAGCCAGCATAAACAATCGATTTAAAGCGCTTGAAGATACACGCTTTGACCGTGAAACTAAAGTTACAAACGTGCTGCTTATTAGAAAATTCTTATGCGTTGCATTCGCGATGGGACAGATTTATGCGACGTAGATGCCGATACCGAATGATATTGGTTCATCGCACCAGACACCGCAACGACGACAGAATAATGTGCACAAGTAAGTACACCTACAAAATAACTTCACAGTTCGTTGATCTTTCCCGTGTTTTCTGTATAAATACGTAGGTACCCGGCTTGAGTGGGTATCAATATTTATCCTACAATCAGAAAATATGGATAGTATATTTTTTGACATGAGCTGCTGTCTCTACACCTTCAGGCATCATTACTTTTATTTTATTAACGTTTTAGCAACAGTTTTACCAACACTTTTTTTTTAAGGGGTTTCTTTTCATGGAAAAACATCAATCGTAAAAACTAAGAACGAAACAAGCCTCAAAGACCAAAAACAAGTTATTGGAACTATAGGCCACAATTCTATCGCGGGCCTGTGGACGGTGGGCTATGGGCTAGCTCGCCGTCCGTCCGTCTCATGACGACAGGCCGTGTCGACGGCGCGTTCGTGTTCCACGCGCGCCTCAAAGAGAGTCAGCAAAAAGGAAGGGTTCCCTGCCGGGCTTGTGGGGCTGTTTGAAAGAGATACCGTGGCCCCGGAACATAAAGGGCGATAAAGGAATGGATGGGTTTTAGTCAGTAAAAGTCTGACACTCCCTCCTGCTGGGAGAAGTCATTTGATGATTGCCCATCCGAAAAAAAAAAAAGGCCACAATTCCATTCCCCCAGACTCTTGAGCCCTACTTATGATATAAGAGCCTATTAAAAAGTAGAACCAAAACATGTTCAACGAAATGAGGGCAGAAGGCAGATTGAATCTGCTCTCAATGACACTCAAGCGCCATCCGCTACTTCTATGTACACAAGTGCTTCAGAAAAAGCATAGAAAAAGTCCCAACTGTGCGGACCGCGTCCGATCCTATTACAGAAACGAAGAGCCAAACTAGTTTTACAGTTACCACGAGACGATTCGATTCTGCAACTATACGTAGTCGAAGGTCGCGGGAACTCGGGCGGGACCAATTCGGAATTCGTTCTGCAAGTTGCCGGCGACACTGGACACCAGAGACAATGCCGCAGCACTGATGATCGTGGATTTCGATGACGCAAATTGATCGCAGATGACACAAGGTCCATGATGAACTTGGAACGAGAGAGAATCTACTAAAGACTTGTATGTCTTCTGGGTAATTCTGAAATTTACCTCATGATATTGCTACCAGTAGTCCCGCGCGAATATCCTTACTCATAAGGAGTCTGTATTTCGTATTCCAAACATTTTCTCGGAGCTTATCGCAACACGAAGGTAGGACGCCTTCGGCATACCCTGAAAAAGATAATTAGAACCTAGTCCCTAGCGTCCTTTGAAGAAGATTACTGAATTCGGTATACTTAGTCTGAACCCAGACGTAGTATAAGCACCGAGCGTTTTCAAAAGCTAATTTGTCCGAACAAAAATTAAATTAAAACAATAAGAACAGAATACCAATTTCGCCTTACCCAGAGCACGCATCTACATAGTGATTATAAAATTACTTAGTTCAATAAACTGAAGTTGTTAAGGTATTTCAGCTTGATACTTATAGGTCGTAAAAGTTAATAAAATTCAACAGAGGTAGAGGCTCACTAACAAGTAAAATGTTCTTTGTAACGCTCTGATTTGCATATTCGTACTTACAGTTATTTAAATTCTCACGATTTTTATTGTTCTTAAATGTTTCCAAATTACTTATTTCTATTCGATTTACCATCTGGTAGTGTAGTCCCTGAGCATGTTGGCCCCGAGGAAAAATGTGGACCACAGATCATTGCAACTTTCTTTAATCTATTAACACGTCAATGTTGCTCGTCAACAAACATATATTTCGCAAGAGATTTTGTTTTCTTAGAACCTTTCTTAACTCAATCGGGTGTTGGAATGTATAATAGTAAAATATAACTTGTTTAATAGACGTATTATGTGACCAACTCGTTTCCTCGTTTCTTTTAATAAAAACGTAGCTATTTATTATGTCCATTCAATAACACGATGTCCGACTTACCTCCGTCCGATGGAACACGTTTTAACGTCCAAACACTTCCGTTTATCCACACAACAACACCTTTGACACAGATTCGTTAATAAGTGCTTTCGATTACACGCATCACTTGGGTCGATTAACTGACAGATTGGCGGGTAGTTAGCAACACAATGCGATACCGGACAATACAGTGATTGAACAGATCATAATCGCGCAACACTCACTAACAAAATAACTACTCACTGATCAATCCAAAGCACATTTAAAAACACAATTAATTAAAAGTAATCACACACGATTGGTATTTCACGTAAAAACAAAGAAATGCAGGACGTTAAATTCGCTCGGAATTATTTGGAAACGCGCGAAAAGTGCGGCGGAGGCAAACCGGCCTGCGCGCACGTCGCGCGTGCTTTGTCCGCATGTGCCGACAGCTGACTGAATCGCAATTCAAAACAACGCTGCAATTACAAGGCTGAAGCCTCCAATTTTTCGCCAACACCTTTTTTAACATGAACCGACGACCTGCCGTTTGATAGACCCGCCATTTAACGATATAAATTAGTACCTAATTGATGATTTGAATTCCTTTTTTTTTTAATGGTGGTTTTTTAACGGTAGTTGTTGAAGAAACCACTACTGTTGCAAAATAGAAAAAACTGTGTTTATGTTAAACAAATCATGATTTAACAGAGACAACGAATAAATAGCCAAGAATTTATTTTATAATATATAGTCATGACAGTAAACTAGCTAAGATCAGTAAATAAACCAAAGGAGATAGGACTTCAGAATATTAAACGCCGATAAATATTGAAAATTTCATAATCTCGCTATCACGTTGGTAAGAATTAAACAAAATGGGATATTAGCTACACTATTTCCAGTCTGAAATGTTTCGTAGCGAACGCTAATGACATTGAATTTGCGATCTAGAATCGCTTCCTGTGTTTTGAATGCGACGACGCGGCCTGTATACAGTTTACACGAGCTGGATTGCGTACGGTAATGTATATTAAATTGTACAGATTCGCCTCTCTAGCTGCAACCAGATGTGATTTATGTACAGAACTGTGTCGAATTAACAATTACCGCCTTTAAGGTAACGTTAACCGAACGTGGGATTTAAAGTAAGAGTGTGGTGTTATTAAGTTCAATATTTTATGTCGGATTGATTTAAAACAGCGTTTGTATTGGCATCAGGTGTTTATATTACGTATTGCTATGAATATTTGTTACAAATTACAGCTTGTTTATTACATCGGAAGATCTTGGGATTCAACAGCCCTCTGGACATTTGATATTCTTATCACGCACTATTAAATTATTTTCTACTACCTACCATCTCAACCTCAACTCAACAAAGAGCTAACAGCTAAAGTTAATAAATCTTGAAACGTTCCTTTGTTTCACTCAGATGAACAGAAAAGGGAATAGGCTTAGTTGTAAACTTTCACCTCCTAATTATACCCATTCGTTGTAACTACCTACTGCCTACCTAGGTATATAGTCAAGCACCTCGACTTTCACTAAGTAATCAACTACATAAAGTGTGTAGGAGAGAAGCTAGGGCTCGGGTTACGCCTTTTATTAATAAATATAAACAAGTTTTTGCCATTGACCCGTTGCTCTCTAAGCGAACAACTTATGGTACTGGTTCTTCCTTACTAGTACTAGATAAATCATATGTATACTTGCATTTAAGTATAAACAATAATGTAAAATGTACATATTTGCAATAAAATCAACAGATAGCAATTTCGGAGGGCGTAAGCAGAAGCTTTACAGTCTCACTTTCAAACTAACATTTTCAGAAAAGAAAAATACTTTTAATTATTACTTCCGGAGACCTTAAGTAAGACTTTCGATAGGGTCAGCAAGAAAGGGGGTTTTAATTCTAAACTTCAAAAGATAGGATATGTTTAGATAGCTTGACATGAAAGGGCTGCAGTCATTTCTGAAGGCCTAACATTAAGCGATTCGAAAATTGAAGAGGGATGCACCAAGGATGCATACTCCTACCAATTCTGGTGGCGAAAGTATATTTCTGAAGATGTCAAATAGTATGTAATCCTCCTACCTCGACACACTGACTAAATTCAAAAAGCTTTTCCGAGCAAAACAAAGTAAACTACTAGGCCATCGAAGATCTCTTTTCAAACGATTCCAATGGGGAAGCTAACTGTGGAACTAATGGCGCTAGCATAACTGCTGGTACCCAAACATCGTCATTGGTTGAAAATGTGGTAATGTCATTTTATATTTCAAAATAGCTTAACCTCATTGGTCAGATTGAGACCAAATATGGTGGCGCCATCTGAGATTTACTTTGCCTTTGCCACCCCATTGATAAGAATATCAAAGTTCAGAGGCTTCACATATTCATTTCTCGAGACAAACTAGGGTGCTCAACTTACAATACCCACGGACAGGTAATTGGAAAATAATAAGCCCTGTATTGCAATAACAGTTTGACAAATAACAATAAACTATGCAAACAGGCTTCGTCTCAGGATCATTCAGAACAGACAAATTAGTCAATTTGATCACCTTCCTTTTACGTCTAAAATATTTATTGTAGGTTTCCTTACTACTACTTTACCATGACAATCAATACAGGCCTTATTTCATTCCGTGCTACAAAAATAGGATGATTAAACAACTATTCACAACATAAATTTTTGAATCAGTCTCCAACAAAATAATACATTTTTGATAAACTTGATTTATGGAATGGTACACCAATCGTGTAATTCAAAAACAGTTTAATCACAAACTTGTACATCTAGTATACTAACTACAGAGTATGACGTTTATGTAATCGTATAAATAACAATTTTAAATTTTTAGAAACTTTTTGTTCATAGGCCAAATCATCATCTGATTAAAACCTCACATAAAATAAATATGATATAAAATTCAGGACCACTTCAATTACATACTTAGTATAAAATACGTAAGTGAAGTAAAATAATTTTACTATTTTATTCTATTACTATTGCATGTAAAAATAAAGTGCTGCTAAAATGCGCAAAATAAATCTAACAATCATTACTTTTCACACAAACGGCCCTCTTTAAAGAATGTAGCATTTCAAAACCAGGAACTATTTAATTTAGTAACAATCACAATAATTATATCTTATTAATAAAGCTTACACTATTCACAAACATAAAGGTACATGTCTACTTAAAGAAGCAATAAAAGCCCACTCTATTGAAAACGACTTTTTACAACTATAATTGCAGAAAGGCAAATTGAACTAAACTAATCCAGTATTTCATATAGTTTAAAAAAAGCGCATCTACGTACACAATGGTACGAACATTTTGTATGACGACGAAGAATGTACAACATTATCGGTAGATGTTTCTGGATCTTAAAATACACTTTGTACCTACTGCTAAACAACGTCGTAAGATATAAGGTATTTAGACGGGGAGATAATATATATGTACTTACTACACTAAAGAAAAAATGCACTTTTCTAAGCGAAGGACATGTACCTTTCAAAATAGGGGACAGAGGGTTCATTCTCAACATTCTAGAAGTAGCATTTGAATTTTCTTACTTTCAATATTCTAGAAATAGCATTTGAATTTTCTTACTTTCAAAATTCTAGAAGTAGTATTTGAATTTTCTTACTTTCAACATTCTATAGGTAGCATTTGATTTTTTTTACTTTCAACATTCTAGAAGTAGCATTTGAATTTTCGACCTAACACATATTACTTGTGATTATAGATTTAGCTCTAAATCTATACAAGAAGATACAAAGTTCAGAAAGTTTCAACAACTTGGAGATAAGTATTGCTTTTAACTTGATCATAGAAAATTAAATAAAACGTCATACAGGAGCGAAACTGTGTCTTTGGCATAAAAAGCCATTTTGAACATGTTCAACTAGTAAATATTGTATTTGGCACACCTCCTGTACCAAATACAATATTTACTAGTACACGTCTGTGGTAAAAAAACTAGCACAAGCTGCCCTCTTATTGTATTAAAAGTCTATATTGTTTATAGGCCAGCTTTGATATTCGATCGACAACTTCAGTAAAACATACGCCCCTAAACTGTAGGGTTATAGCGCGACTTTAAACGCGTTCAGAGTTTCATATCTCTACGAAATATTATTAAATTTTCTATGACTTGACTAATTTATTGAAATTCAATTCCGTTTTGTAAGCGTCTGTGCAATATAATACCTATTTGATTAATTAAATGACTATATCAGTCTTAAGCCCGTACTGTTGGTACATAATATATCGTAAAGCAAATATATAAACGATTCTTGTTCTCAATACATATGGTCCATATACATTACAATATACTGTAGACACTAGAATAATTGTGTTAAATACTATTTTGTTTACTATTTTATTAAATACTAGTTTCATCAAAACTATATAATTAGCGTAAAAGTAATTTAATAAAAGTATTTTATATTTGCAAGCCTTGAAGAATTACAGCATGTTACATAAAAGCAAGGAACGTGTATTCAGAATCTAAGATAATTACCATTTTTTGGCACCACAAACTCAATGTATCGATATAGGTACTTAATGTACGTATCACAATCAACATTTTTATGGACCTTTTTTTACAAGTAAATACTTGTAAAAAAAGGTCCATGAAAATGTTGATCGCCATTTACTCAACTATCTAAATAGATAGTTGAGTAAATGGCGATGGGGGTGTAATTTATCTGAAATTATGAATTTAAGTAGAACTTAACACTTAACTGGCGTTTTTTATTCTTGACGACAGATTACAGATACAGATGCACACCTTTCTATGGAAAAGCTTGTGAATGCATAAAATAAAACTCCACATTTCGCCTGTTGATGGAATGCAAACAGAAAATGAAAATATGCAATGGAATAGAATAAGAATTCCAAAATCTCACATATAACAGTAAAAACGTGACGTAAAAATACACAGTGGGATTATACGTCTGTGTTTGTTTAGGCACTAAAAGTTGAATAGAATATTGTATAGATGGGTAGTCCAACTATGATATTTACATTAGAAATTTACATTGTAGACGTTACGATCACAAACTCCGAAGTATACAGTAAAAGGAGCATAAATAGAGTCAAAAACTGTTTCCTTATCTTAAATACATACCTCTTAAATATTTTAGTTAACTCTAGCACTTGAACGAACTTCTCGTTCTACTTTTCCCGGCTGTGACTGCTTTGGTAAGAAATACATTTTAGTATAGTGCTGCCATCTTTAAATTTTTCAGATTACAAACAATGAAATAACACCACAGACAACAATGTGACGCAATACAATTTGTTTATGGTCTGCCCAATAAATGTAACTGACACTGACTGACTGTGTATACTTGACATTCTTAACATTAAATTATTTTCTACAAGATGCAATAAAGTAATTTAAACTAGAAACAATTCAGTTATTTGAGACATGTACCTAATTAAATTTATTGGCCAGACCACACAACTATACACAGTGCTTGTAAATTACGAAGAAAATGTTTAGGGATATGTAATTTAGTTTTAAACATAACCTTCTGAAATTAAGGAATATAAAAAACAAAGTTTGTAATGTATGGAAAGATAAGATTTATTTTCTTGTATCTTAATTCCAAAAGTATTTGAATTCAAACAAAAGTTGTCATTTAAACTGATTATCTCCCAAACATTTTCTGTTTGCTAAGGACACATTGGTGTCGATTCTGTTGTGCACAAACTAAACTTAATTTAGGCTATTGCTATCTTTTTCTTTCTAATAAAACGAGAAAGAGACGGACGTAATTTAGAGCTGTCAAATTTAATTGGAACTAATATTTCCATACAAATGAAGGGTGCACGTAAAAACATGTCGACTAAAAACACGGTGAAGCGCAAGGCATAAACTAGTTTGACATCTCTTACTTAGTTCATAGCAATAGCCGTCCTTTTCTAGCACTGCCTTTTAGTAAAAGATAGCAATAGCCTAAATTAAGTTTAGTTTGTGCACAACAGAATCGACACCATTGTCTATAAATTAAAATAAAAGAATAATAATCTGAATAATTACGAAATTTAAGCGTGCATAAAATATAACAATACACATGTGTACCTACAAAAATAAGTATTTGCATAACGTTAAAACGAGTGATAATAACAATACCTTACATACATGACTCAAAGAAGCAATCATTACTTTTTCGTATCCAATAACAATAATATCAATACGTACTAATGTACGTATTGATATTATTGTTACACTAATGTGTTCAACACTCTGACGACTGTATCAATTAATATTCATACCCGTGACACCAAATTTTATTGGATCCATTCCAACATTTATTAACCCATTAAACTTATGATCTAGGTATTCTTCTTCATAGGCGCCATTACAACCACCATTTGTGTATACTTTGTTCGTGTTCCTACTCTCTGCCTCCTCTATGGAATCTAAGAGATGTTCAAAGAAGTTGGGAAAGTTATCATAGCTTGGATAGACGTTGATGTCTATGACCGCATGACCGCCGGTCATATTGTCTATGACGACATCGAAGCCAGCTAGAAGTAAGCCAATCCTCTTTCGTAGTATCCTTAAAATAGTTTTAATTTTGTCCTCATTGAGCGTCAATGTGATATCGGCCTTATCGTGAGGATCGAGGATCGAGAGTGTGGACTGACTATCTGCCTTACAAACTTCTCCCGTACTATAGTAAATTGGTTCTAAATCTTCTGATGCATAGAAATTTTTCAGGCTTGGGCGTTCGCAAATATGATACCTGAAATCAAAGAAAATTTATTCTCAAATAAATTTTCTCAAAACAACTAATTTCAAACTTGGAAACTTATGTGCTAAATTAGTAGTCGTAGTTGCAGAATAATTAACATAAACCCTTATGTTAATTATTCTGCTATGTTAGCACATAATTTTAAATACCTTGGTCATATTATATTATATTGACCCCTGACCGGTTAGAGCGAACATGTTGGCTCGCAGGTTTGCACGATGTTCACTTCCAGTCAAGATCACGCTCTTTCGAGCGTACTGACTACTGTACTTCTTTTTACACGTGCAGCCTTGGGCTAGGTGTACGCAAAGATCGTACAGTGCTCTCCGCGTTCAGTATAATAACGCGTTTAGGATGCTGATGGGGCTGCCCCGCTTCTGTAGTGCGTCGGGGATGTTCGCAGATGCGCATGTGGATTGTTTTTACGCAACAATGCGTAAAAGGTGCGCCTCTCTGGTACGCAGGGTGTGGAGCAGCACCAACAGTATCTTAAGCATGATTGCCAGTCGCCTGGACTGTGTTTATGTGGGTCACTGCTGTACAATTACTCATGGTTTGTCGCAGCAGTGATCCACCAATATTTTTTGTGTTGTTTGTTTTGTCAGTGCTTACTAAAATAGTCGTAAGATTTACTAACAGCTTTTGAGACATGGATTCTTGAATAAAGAGGCATTCATTCATTCATTCATAGGCTGTTGTAGATTTCAGGAGGTTGCACCATATAGCAAAAGATAGCTCTTACATTCTTTCGTACATTGTAACGAAGCTGTAGTAACCTTAGCTTTTGAGAGCAGACATGGCGTGAGCTAACTTGTAAACACAAACTGAGAAAATTGGGTGGAATAAAATTCATTTCATAAATATGACATTCAAAAAGATGTTGGGAAAACACGGTAGTTAAATTCAACCTTAATATTTCTATTTTTATAGCATTAAGTCAAAACTAAGATTTTTTAATTGATAATACCTGGTATTTGAATACTAAGTCATTAGATAAAATACTGACCTATCTCCTATTAGGAAAACCTTGTGTAGTACAGCGTTGTGATTGACGAAGTTTTGAACAACACAGGGTGGCTTGCAGACATGTAGCCCCTTCTCATTGAATATGACGATCATATCGTGCGCAGACTTGGAGCCATGGGCTATAGTAGGCTTGCAGATAACCGGGAACCTGACACCTCTCTGTCTCATAATCTCTATGTTCATTTCTATGTTGGTAGTAGTGAACTCTGCAAATGATGGCGTGAATATTCCTTGTTTGTGTAGTGACGGCTCATCTTTCAGAATTGTGTAGTAACAGTATCTGGAAATGGTATAAGGAAAAAAGATTAGTAAAGAATATAATATCTGACAGAGGGAAGTAGGAAGTTTTTAGTAAATCCATATAGGGAAGTGTTATCATCATCTGCCTAGCCTTTTCCCAACTTTGTTGGGCAACTTTGTTGGGGTTGGTTTCCAGTCTAACCTGATGCAGCTGAATACCAGTAGTTTACAGGAAGTGTTAATTAAAATTTGAAGTGTAAAAGGGATAGCACTATTTGTCCTGTATAGCTGCATCTTTATCTGTCACCGAAACAAATTATCCATGGCCTCTGGTTGTTGTGTTTTAAAACCCTAATAAATTTTATGTTCAACAACTAGCTAGATAACTACTTTCATAATTTATTTCATAAGTAATAACTTTAATCACGATTTTCATGTTGATCTACAGATTGTGCCTGACTGAAATTGCTATTATGCTAAAGCAACATTGTGTAAAATGCTAATACAGGCACATTATATATATTTGTAAGTAATTTAAATGACTTTACCCAGAGTTATTTGTATTCGTAATTTTGCTGTAGGTACATACCTACCTAAATGATTTCTCATATTGTTTCTGATATTGTGTTTTTCATCACAAATTTCTCAGTAGCAGTCAAGAATCTGGATTTGTGCCCGGTTGATCCCGACACTGGGAGACCACAATTTTTTATATTTTTAAATGGTTTTTTTTTAAGAAATGTTTAAAAATGTATAAAGTAAGATATTAAAATGAATAAAGGAAATAATAATAGTATATAATAATAATAGTATATTATAATAATAGTATATTATAATAATAGTATATAATAATAACAATATATAATGAGACTTAGATATAACTGACAAAATTAGGGTCACCTCTGTCTGCCTAACCCACTGCCGAAAACAGGCATGATGTTACGATCAACTTCAAAAATACATACCTATTTAGTAGAATCCTCACATTGTCCAATGGATCAATTACAGTGATATTAGGATGGTTTGACAAGTACTGCTCCACTCGACTAATGGTTATTGATGCCTGATAACAAGATTGACAAAGCAATTAATGGTGGAAAGCCATCACATTCAAATAAACAACATTATGATATCAAACACTTGTGGATACAGAGCACTTAATCATTAATAGTGTTTATAGGACCTTGAAACTTTACCAATAGTAATGAGGTAATAAAACACACCTGAATGGCATTTTATACCTGAAGCAGAATACTATACCCAAGAATACACAGCAGTAATCTTGTGGCATTAAATCCACCTTAGTACATGAAGCATAAATACTAGCGGCCTGTCCCACAGGTGCCTATGTTACTCAGGGATAATGTATCATTCCAATGGTGAAAGAATTTTTTAAATTGGTCTAATAGTTTTTTGAGTTTATTCATACACAAAAATACAAATCTTTCCTCTTTATAATATTAGTTTAGATATAGATTTGATGACCATTAATGATAAATAGCTCTTTATCATAAAGAGAGTCTCATTAAAAACCAGTCAATTAATCAGTCAGTTTTAAACCACAAAAAAAAAATACAGGAAAAATACCAATTGTTTGGTCATTTTTGTTTTTATCTTGTTTTTATGTACAACTTATTCAAGTGAAACCAACTGTTCAGTTGTTTTTTATTGATGATGCAGAGCAAGGACATGGTGACTCATAATAAACAACAAGGACACTGACCATGAAATAAATTATACTTGTAAAAATGATAAGATATTAAAAACAAACATTACAGACTTACAGTGACATAACTAACACACAGCTAAGAAAACATAGCATTGTTAACATGATTAGTGTAAGGTTGAACAAGCTATTTGGTTTAAATTTTATTACAATGTAATTTGTTGGTTAAACTGTAAACCAAATAGCTTTTTTGACCGTACATAAGTATGCAAAGGTAAATAAAGGACTGCTTCATTAGACCATTAGTCGCAAGCACTGATCATGGGGTCCTAGGTTCAATTCTCCGGACAGGCAAAGTGTTATTGAGTTTTTCCATCATGTGTTCTTCAGTAGCAGTATGGAGTCAGAACTAGTGTCATGTTGATAGCAATAGTTTCGCTCCGTATTACATGTGACTTAACATAATGGAACTGAAGAAATGCAGGTTTACTACAACAGGTATAGGTATACCTTTGCTTAACCTTTTGGAGAGAACAGGAGTTATGTGATGTGAATCTATGGTAATTAAATAAAGGACAAAACCAATATAGGTGTAATTGTTGACCTATTAATTTGATTACTCATCTGAGTCAACTCAATATTTATGACAATGAGTCATCTTATGACTGTCTTGGTTGTCTAGAAATCTAAGATATTGAGTAAACCAAAGAATGATATCATCATAATGATTTATACAATTTGGATTTACAGATTGATGAAAATAATCAAGTGCTTTTATAATTAATTATGAAAACACTTTTTTTTTTTTGTTATTTAAACATTTTAAAATTATTGAACTTGAATTTTATTAAGAAATGAGTAAGTATTACCTTTGGATCTCCTTGATCTGCAGCAGCAATGACATCAGTTAATTTGTGGAGGAACACATTGATTGGTCCCTGTTCTTCCAAAGAGCTGTCTAGGTCCAACTGTAAATCAAGTCAAAGATCTTGTTTTCAAACTTTTAAGAAAAAAGTCTTTCACAAAAAATATTTAAATAAATTGCATTATTATATTATAATAATTTACTTCTACATATATAATTTAGGGTCTTGTTTTTACATGTAAAATGAAATATAATAGACTAACAAATAAAATGTACCCGGTTTTTTTTTCAATAAGGTTTTTTAAATAAGCAGTAGACTTTTTATTACTGTATTATTTAAATACTGTATAAAATCAATTCACGTACGATTAAGTTTCTATTACAAGTGAGTTGAAGTTCATGACATGTGAAGATTAATCTTCAACAGCAATTCCTGCAGATGCCAATTTAAATTGAGACAAAAAGAATACTCCGACACTGCTAAGGTCTTTTAAATTACCTAATTTAATACAGGTATTACTCACTCTGACTAGGTTGTATCCATGAGAAGCACACGCCTTTATGAACTCTTTCCAATTTAGCTTCTGGCTCTTTTTATAGGACATCCACAAACCAATGGTTTTATTATGGGACTTGCTACTATCCATTTTAAAGTTTTAAATAAAAATACAAAGCTTTGAACAACAAAAGTTATCCTTTTAAAAAATCAAACTATCCGCATCTGTGCTGCTATTGGATTTGATTTATAAACGAACACAAACTCAATGGATAAACAAGAATTTAGGAATCAACCTTGAATGCAATATAAGCAAAAGCATAATTCAATATTTACTTGTAAACTGTTACGAACTACAAAATCAGAATTTTACAAAACAATAATATCTAAGTATCACGGCTAACGCGGCGCGACAAATGTCAAATTTTGAGTCAAAATTCAAGAAAGTTAGTGTAGTGATGTCAGCACAAACTAAAAACGGTATTAAAATATCCGATAAATAGTCATTTATGTTAATTGTAGTCGCTCTACTCTATCGATTCTCTTTAATTTATAAAATGTACCTGTATGATTTAATAAATAGTGTCTACATTTACTTTGCACGAAGTACTTTATTAAATCGAGGTGGAGCTCAGTAGGTAAGTAAGTACATTAACTATTTGCTATAATGAGGAAGGCTGGCCAAAACTGATTGTAGATGGCGCGTCCATAGCTTAGACCCAATCTGACCAATGAGGTCAATCTATTTTGAAATATAAAATGACATTGAGAGATTTTCAACCAATGACGATGTTTGGTTCATGCGCTGCTAACGCCATTAGTTCCACCAGTTGACCACCCCATTATTTGATCAACCTTTTCCCAACTATCATGGGGTAGGCTTCCAGTTTATTTGAATGCAGCTGAATACCACTATTTTTCATGAAGTGACTGCCTCATATACTCCACAAGCCTGCAATAAAACTGGGTAATACAATACATCTTGGTAAGACTGGTTGTCAGACTTCAAGCAAGACCACTGCACTCATGCACTGACTACCTGTAACGACTGTCAAATAACTACAAATGAATGACAGCTGGGTGCAATGGTCTAACGTGTTTTCTGAGACGCAAAGGAAACTCACTATTGGCGGTCAGCCATCCACGGACCAACTTAGGCAAGCGCGGCTTAACCTGAAGACCGACCCAAGCGGCTGCTATTATTTAGCCACGAGCTCCTCTCAGTTGGTACACTACAAATAAATGGGAATGGGAATGAAGACTATGGAATCAGGGACAGATACAAAGTTTTACAATTCCATTTGAGTGCAAATTGAATAGTCGAATTTTTCAAGCCACATATCTAGCAGGACTAGCAGCTGACTGTGACGTGAGTGCATGAGTGGCATCTTTATTTGTCAATTGTCAATGTCAAATCAAGTCAAAGTTGTCAATCAGTCGCGCGCGAGGGTTTCATACGGATTGCGGCATGGTTGATGTTTATCGGAATTTGGAGCACTTTGTCAGTCTTTGTTAGGCCCGTTTCTATTCTATTGAATAGCTACCACGATAACTCAACTTTAAATATTTTGAACCGGAGAGCCAATAGTATTACTATCGTTTTAATTTGAAACAAGGTACAATCATGTCAGAAGGTGGTGTAATAAACGCGAAGCATCGTATGTTGGAATTGTTCTCTGAAATGGATGAAACCGATATTGATACCATCAAGCAATGGATATGTAATCATTCTTTCAAAAAAGGTACTTAGTACATATTATACAAGCAACATAATTTAAACTTATTTCAATTATTATTTAGTATTGTTGTGTGTGGAAACTAGAGTGTGTGTTTTGTTCTTACAGATTTGGAGCGCTTGAAAGAGCTAAAAAATACAGAGAAAGCGCTTATAGAGATTGGAAAATCTATTAAGAAGGTTGTGCCTTTTGAAGCAGAAATGCCATCGGAAACAATAAAGCCACCAACGGTGGGGGACCAAGCTGATTGCAATAATACTAACACCTGCCATGTGGATGAATTTCTGTATGATGATAATGCAGTGAACAACCTTGTCAAGAAAGGAATGTTAAAAAAACATTACTGCACAAAATGTAATAGTCGGGATATAAAAGTAATATTTTTTTATTCGTTCATGTTATGTTATTCCTAACCCTAAAACCTCTTATTGTGTTTTTTTTCCTGCCATATCTGAGGCAGCCATTTTCTGGATTCATTTTCAGGCTATTATTATTTTGAGACTGTAGATTGTGTAGTGAATCATTAAAAAAAAACTGGTGTAATAACAATTAATGTTTTCAGGACTTGATGTACATTTCTCACTCAATGTCACGCCAAGCACTTCAGTACATATTCAAAGTCTTACTCCCAAGTGATTTAGAAGAAAAACAAATATTGGATGTCGGCTCTCGATTAGGTGCAGTTCTCTACGGTGTAAGTTGTGAAACTGTTCCTGGTTTGATCATTTTAAACACAACATATTGAATTCAATAACATTTTATTTTATTTTCAGGCATATTATTTCTCAAATGCGGGCACAATTGTAGGAATAGAAATGAATGAAGAATGTTGTGATGTTCAAAACAGGATTATTGAACAGCACACAATGGACAGTAACAGGATTAAAGTAGTCTATTCTGATGTGTTAGAAAGGAGTGATCTGGTTGCAAACTCTGACATTATAGTAATCAATATATTAGAGTTCTTTGTGGACAATGAAAAGCATAAAGAAATGTGGCATTTCTTTAAAAAATATATCAAGAAAGGAAGCTATCTAGTTTGCAACAGAAGTATGGTTGACACATTAGTAAATCTAGATATTTATGAAGAATTGTTAAATTGGCTGAGTGTTTGCAAACCAAATCAATTAGAAAATGAAATATATTTTGATATTGAAGATTACCATGATCTATACTTGTACACTGTTAATTAGGATTAATTTGTAATATAATATTTTGTCAAATTTTGACCTTTTTTTTATGAGATCAACTAAAACTGAAGTGGTTGATGCCTGGATCTAAATAAAAATGGATGGTGGCTCGCTAAGGATAATTTAAAAAATGTTTCACATTCAATTACATAAAACCTCATCAAAAATACAGAGCGAGAGTTAACTATTCCAAGAAAAACAAATTCGGTGAAATAAGCAAACAATTGTTATATGTTTATTTCACCGAATTTGTTTTTTTTTTTGTAAACAATCCAGTCGTTTCAAGGATATTGTATGATTCGACACATCCATCACAGTCTTCCACGCATAAAAACGAAATTAAGAATGATGCTTATGTAGCCCGCGAAATAATTGTTTTTTTTTGCAAACCTTACTTTTGAAATGGTTGTTGTTGACAGTTCGAGGTCAGGTTACGATTCATAATTAAACCGCTTTGTACATAATATTTTTAACGGTGGTGGGACATTCCCGTAAGATTTTATTACCATGGAACAACAAGATCTTGGATAATTGGTTCTAAGTATACAGTGTACTCTGTATCCCTCTCTAATACTTTACTCTTTGACTCTGTGGTTCTAACTAAGGGTTCTTTCAGACGTTCGTTCAGACGAGTGGCACGTTGCCAACGGCACATAAGCTGCAGCCGTCGACAGGTGGCGACGCACGGTGGGCTGGAAATCGGCTTTCATAAACTTAGGGATTTCAATTTGCAAGTGCCTGATTTTTTGCCGGATATCGCTTACTATGTACAAAAATGACACCCGAGTTAATTCTGCCCAAAAACGATATAATTTAAATATTAATAAATATAATTTTTTACGAAAAATTTGTATGAACCTAGTATGAAAAATCGAATTATCTCCTAAACGGCATGTTTAACCGTAATATCCTTGGAGGTGGTCATAGTGCTAATTATTTATGATTTTTTGGTTGCCGATTTGACGAAAAATTTAATGCCGTTTTTTTAAAAAAAATCGTCAAAATATGTTTATTTATTTTTACATGTAAAACGATCCCTTTTAGTGTCCAAGTTAAAAAGTTCGATATGTTATTAACCCAAATATTAAGAACAACAAAACAAGAAAAATTAAATTAAAAAAATTGCTGTTTTTTGACACATTTATTTATTTATTTATTTATGTACACACAAAATACTTTATAGGACAATATATTTACATAGAAGAGCACAAAGGTACTGCTTATTTCTTAAGAAATTTCTTCCAGCAGACCTGCGAGAGGAAAGTTGGATAAGAAATGTAGACACAGTGTGTAAAAAAGTTAGACAAAAAAAAAAATTTATTAATTTAAATAAAAAAAGATTATCAAACTCTTATTTAAGTAACATATAAAGTTATATTTTATACAAAATAATTTAATTTAAGGAATTAATACTAAGCATTTGTAAAATAAATAAAAAAAAAGAAAATATCATTAAATATTACAAAAAAAAACCCAAACACACTCAAATACAAATTTACAAATATGTACATATATAATTTTTTTACAAATTTTCCTTAGCACTCTCGTTGTCAGACTCCAATTCTGAGTCAGCATCCAGATTGGATATATCCAAAAACTCGAACTCAGTTTCCTGAAATTGAATTAAGTCGAGAGTTTCAGCAAAAAAGCTCTGCTTTTTCTTGGCATCTAACTTAGGCCTTTGTGCACTTAGCAAAGCATCCGAAGAAACAACAAGCATATTTAAAATGTCTTAATTGGAATCCTGCCTACTTCTTTTCCGCGAATGATGTTCTCGAAACCTCCTAAAATCTTTGTTTCGAGACTCTGAGGCTTCTTCCGAGAGAGTCCCAATCGGCACAATATTATTTTTCTCGATTATGTCAGCCCCATGGATTAATAATTTATGAACGGTTGACGACATGTAGTACCAGTCGTATAATAATACGTACTTTTCTGCTGTTTTGCGGGCATAATCTCTAAATTTTAGTATATCGACCTGCTCTCCAGATGTAATTGCTTGTAAAATTACAGCAAATCTTTTGATGAGGCCTTCTCTTCCAAACCGGTTATAGCTGCGGTTTTATTAGGAAACTCAAAGAATTTTCTTGAAGTATTCCCGTCATTGGTGGTTCCCGAGCCTTGTTTTACTATATCAATCAACAGATTGAGCTCATCTTCGAATTTATTTTTAATTATTTTTTTCCTTGTCTGTAGCATTTCTTTGTGCTCATCACTTCTCGCTGCCCACCGTTTGAAGTCGAGCCTGTATGCAATGTGTAACAGACATTCCATACAATTTATACGGGCGTGTAGGGATGACAAGTCAAATTCATACAGGTCAGAACACACAATTTTTGATGTTACAGCATCTAAGCGGTTCATTTCTGTAGGCTTTTCTAAGCACAGGTAGCACGATGCATTTGATCTAGCTTCAGAAAGGTAAGTGCAAACTTTAGCGTCGATCATCGTCATCATTAGTTCATGAGTCACCCTATTTTTATTATTGCACTCTGTGGGGATAAGGGCCTCAATTTCTTCATCCATTTGTTTTTTCAGCTCAAGGACAACTGCTTCACTCTCCTTTACAAAAGGCTCCTTTAAACTGAACTGGATGACAATACAAAGCTGAGCATGGTTTCGGGTTCGTCCATAAGATGTTGTCTCCATCTGCCAGTTTTTGGCACCAAGGAGGTCATGAAAATGCTCGAGTCATCTTCCTCACCCTTCCTTTTCTGGTTGTATCGGCTTTGGTTAGAAGCACCATCAAATCCCCACTTGGATCTCAGCAGCAAGCTATCAGCTTCAACTGCTTGTTATGCTCTTCGTTAGAAAGGCTTTGAAGGATTCTTGTAACTGTGATATCAAGTAAAGCTTGAAGTGTAATCCTAGCCGATGAATCAGTAACTGTCACTGATTGCTTCGGAGGGTAGCAATCAAGCTTAGTTTGTTGCACTTTATAGTAAGATGGATAAATATCCTTAGCACCTTCCCGAATGGCGGCCTCTCGCAACGTAATATATTGCCACTTTGAGAGTTTTAGCGAAAGCAGTCAGCGAAGCAATCCAAGCGCCTTTTCTGGCGTAAATATGATTGTTTTCGCTGGTTTCTTAAGCGTTTCATTTAATTTAGCGGCTGCTTCAGGATTTTTCATCATGTATTCGATGACAGAGGCGATACCTCCATGCCCTTCTTCTTTTAAACGTGCTGCAGCATCATATGCCAATTCACTGGAATCTTCGCCTGTGTGTTCATCAGATCTTCTCTTTTTTTGTTTACTTCCCATATCTTCGAATGGTTTACGGGTTCTTTTCGTCATTGTTCCAATGGACGTTGATGTCGACGGTTCTGGAGAGACTGAGGGCTCTCTTGGTATCTCATCAATACTTGGTTCTTGATTAACTAAAGTTTGCACAAAACTCGGCCAATCAATATTTGCTCCCAACCAATTCTCGTACTTTCTCCTGAAATTATCAAGGAATCGGTTGGATTTTTGCCACCTTTGTAAAGCGGCTCGCGTAAATCTCCGGCAAAATTCTTTGAGAACAACACGATCTTCGTCAGACAGGCAATCGCCTATGCGGGATACAACTGCACTGAACAATACTTCATGATCAAATGAAGTACTCTCACTTCGTAGAAGAACAAACAAGTCTAAATTGGTGATTAAACTTTCCATTCTAAGATTTTATAGTCGCAGATTTAGTGTTGGCAGTTACACAGTTGTGAACAAACTAAATTATCAAACAAAACTTTAGCCCTTTTATTGCAAAACGCCAATAATTAGGTAACTACCCTCATTAGTTATCTCCTCATTAGCTAATGAAAATTTATAATTGTCACTAACTATTCTTAGAACTCATAGCACTGCTAATTAACAAATTAGCTTACTTATCAGGAAAAGTTGAATGTAATCCATAGTTGGCATTGTCATGAGATATTGAAAATCATTAAATCACCTATAAAGACTCATTAGAAGACCTAATCAGTGTAGTTACTTAATCACTTCTTTTCGGACTCATTAGAAGAGTAAACAATTGGTAATTTGGTTGTATGAAAAGTTTTAAAACTCATGATGTGTTGATAAATATCTAGCTCAAACATAGTTGTCTACGTGTGGGTGTACTATAAACCTCTGCCAACTCCTTCGGAAATATAGGAGTGATGCTATTTTATGTTACGTGTAGTTAAAAGTCCGTGTTCTTCAACATAAACACTAAAAGGAATCGTTTCATATGTAAAAACAAATAAAAATATTTTGACGATTTTGAAATAAAAACGGCATGAAATTTTTCGTCAAATCGGCAACCAAAAAATCATAAATAATTAGCACTTTGACCACCTCCAAGGATATTACGGTTAAACATGCCGTTTAGGAGATAATTCGATTTTTCATACTAGCTTCATACAAATTTTTCGTAAAAAAAAATATATTTCCGTTTTTGGGCAGAATTAACTCGGGTGTCATTTTTGTACATAGTAATGACTAATAGAAGCGATATCCGGCATAAAAACAAGCACTTGCAAATTGAAATCCCTAAGTCTATGAAAGCCGATTTCCAGCCCACCGTGCGACGGCTGCAGTTTATCTGCCGTTGGCAACGTACGTGCCGCTTGTCTGCAAGAACCCTAAGGTGAACAGAACAGAAACCACAGACTACATAGAGCTTACAGTATCTGAGGCTATGACCACAGAGTTCAATAATATAATCAGGGTCGCCAGTCAATAATCGACTAAAGTGCCACTTCGAAGAAACAAGCTCCTTTATGTGGTCTGTTGAAGATACTTACTATGTGAAACTTTTTCCCTTCACTCGCGAAAATATCAAAATGGCGTGTGAGACTAAAGAAAGGTAAAAAATACTCATCAATCGGCGCACCTTTTACCATTCTAAGTTTTTCAAGGCGGGTAGCATCCGTATTAAGTTACGTAAATAGGTGTATCTATTTATGTTTATTTTATTGAGTGTTTCTAATAAAACATTACAATGTGGCATGAAGCGAGGAAACAAGAGCGGATGATCCGAGGAATGATTGTTGACTATCGACGAAGGGCGGAGCGCCGCAAGGATTTTTACGAAAAGATTGTGAGCCAATCGTTTGTTTACTTGCACACTTTTATTGTCTTAAATTCAATAGACATGCAAATGTATTTTTTCCTGAATTGAATGAAAATTGAAACAAAGGGCTTCTTAATCGAGGAAATCGATGACTTCATTTCAGAAAGCGGAGCCAACACAGTTCTTACAGCTCCACGGACGACCATGCAAAGTTCATTTGGACCCGGCTATTGCTGCGGCAGGTGAAGGCCCAGCCATCATGTTAGTACATAATAAACAATTATTGAACCAATTCTTTTTTACACTAATGTCCTTGAGTCTAGTCAGGGAAATTTTAGAAGTCAATGCCTGAATTAAAATTCACAAACATGTTTCTGAATAATTAATTAGCTCTGCTGATATTGAGATAAAATTTATCTGAAGAATTAAAAAAGTTAATGAACAGCTAAAAGATACTAATGTTATTTAACATTAGTATCTTGTAACTGTTCATTACAACTCTTTATTTTCTTAGGATGCCTTGGCAAGGTGACACCAACAACATGATTGACCGTTTTGATGTCCGAGCTCATCTGGATTACATACCGGAAGTGAGGATCCCTGAGATACCACCAGAGGAGCTGTGTCCAGAAGAAAGACAGTGCAATTATGAGAGATACAGAATCCTGGCACAAAATGTCTTTCTTGGAATAAGTAAGGACCTAATCTTCATGAGACTAAAACTTGATAATGTTTTTATTTTCACTTCATTTGTATGATAAAAGTTTGGATACCCTTTTCAGTGTTGCCTGTTATAGGTACATAAGAACTCACACTAATGGTCGCTCATTGGTCATCATGTTTAACTTTTTTTTGCATATGTAGCAACACCAATAATAACATTTTAATGGAAACCAATACTGAATATTTGAATTTGCTTCTAGGTGAAGACAAGTTCCTGCAACAACTGGCAATAGAAGAACAGTTTGGAGTCACCATAGAAGAAAAAGAACATCAAAAAGAAAAACTTCATGAAAAGAAGGGCATGGGTGCTGCTATAGGATACAATTATAGTGATCCTGGAGCACAACCGTCTGGTTCTAACGGTAGATTCAGCTTTACTGTTATACCTCAATGTGCTGTGATGCTTGACGGCTACTTATGTCTGGTCACGGGGTAGTATACTCTACGGTCTTTTGTGGGTATTCTTATGGCATGCAGTATTAAATTACAGGACCAGAGACTAAAAAAGCGGAAACAAAAGATTCAGACGATGAATCAGATTTGGAAATCATTGATGTGGACTTGAGCATTGATGTGAACAAAATGGAGGCTTCACAGGTGAGTTTTCCTGCCACTATGATTATTTATTTTATCATTTTGCTTGGTACATAATGGTTACATGATTAAAATAATTAACTTCTAGATTATTTTTTACAATAAGCACTAACATTATTACTTGTAACCAATCTGACTATACATTTAATGTTCTGTAAATGTATTATTCTAGTTAGGCAAATGGTCTCAGCAAGTGCACCATTAGTTGGTCCCATTGTGTATTAACAGTAAACAGTGACTGCGGGTTCATTTTTTATGATTATTACAACTTAGAGAATATTGCCTGTGTGTGTAACTAAAGGAATTGTTTGTCTTGCTAGGTTCCTATTATGTTGACTTAAAAATGTTATTACAGAAATTCTGCATGATTATGAACTTATTAGAGCATTCTGTTATGTATCAGTATCAGAATGCTGTTTCTAAATGTTATTTGTTTGTCAATAATGATTAATTCATCTTTTCATTGTGATTGTATTATTTATGTCATATTCTAAGGAACACTAACAATATCCTATGACCCAGATTTCTGTTCAGTATGACCCAATTGATGTTTTCCGCTACGTAATCTAATTGGCAAAGGAGTGGAGAGTAAATGTCGCGGATTCGATACATGCATTGAGAACTGCATGACCTACATTAACAGCTGATGTTTTTATTCAGTTGTTTGTGCATGTAATATATATAATATATAGGTACTGTTATGGAACTGACTTACATAGAATCCTTCTACATACTCCTAACTCGTGCACAGTTTCAGTAAAATAATTTTTTCAACATACATTTTTCATCACACTCATGAGTCATGTAGTTGATTTTAAATTATTGTTGATTTATTTACCAAAAGAAGTATGTATACTCCAACAAATACCTTCGCTCACGGTACGTTTTGCGGAGCACAGGCGCACGAGTTGAACGGGGTGGGGCCTCAGTTCGGCATGGCGGGCTGCGATCTCTTCTCGTTCCTGACGGGCGATGCCGATGACGCCGAGCACCAGAAACAGCTGCTAAGGGAAGAGAAGGAGAAAGCTATGTTCTCTGGGAGAAAGAGCAGGAGAGAGAGGCGTGCGCATCGGTTAGTAGGCTTAAGTTGAGGTATTGTTATGAGTGTAGCTAATAATTTTGAGAGCCAGGTTAAAATGTTAGTTTGAGCGTTTTTTAGGCTTTGTGGGCTTAGATAAAATAATTCTTTATGAAGTCTGGTGTAGGTCTGGTGAACAAGCATGAGGTAAAATTAGTTCTACTAATTAAAATACATTAATATTAAAAGTGCTATTAAATAGATACCATGAGCTCAGATGAAATCTGCTCATTTTTAAAACAAAATCCCGTGCAAACGATCTCCACATCTGTTTACCACCCTTAACGAATCATCTACACGAAGAAGAAAAAGAATTGTTATTAGTCTTATTTTTTTTATTTTTATTATTGTAATTTTTTCTGTCGACACTTTTTTTATTAACTAAATACAAGGGATCAGATGCTGCGATGCTATTGGTTGATGAGCTTCAATAGCGGCCGAATGCTGCAAGCAAAAAGAGTCGTATTGGTGTGAGATTTCGTCCGAGCTCAATGTACATCCTGTATTTATTAGCACTTTAAAAATGATGTTTCACAGTTTAAAATCATTAGCTTTAAAAATTAATTAATGAACTATAAAAATAATGGTTTCCACTATAAATATGCTTAGCTTTATTAATACATTTAAATTGTAATACAAGGGGCTAAAATGTAGAGGTATTTTTACTGCCGAGCATTACGGTAGGAAAGTAGTAAATAGGAACCGAGTTATAATGGGATTTTAAAGCCCTGTGTTTGTTTTTCTTTGTGTGTACTTTTCACGGGGCTCCGTCGACTACGCTACGTGAGGCTCCTATTTCTGTCTGCAGGGTTTAAAGTAACCTAACATAACCTAACATTGGGGTGCCCCAAGTCCAGAGCTCGCTTCGCTCGCTTTTGCATCCTAAGTTCTCCTGGTAATATTGCCATCCATTATTTTTATAGTTCATTCAATTAATTTTTAAGCTAAGCATTTTAAAGTGTGAAACATTATTTTATAAGTGCGTTTTTATGTATATTCCCCATATTACAATACAAAGCCATGATAGAGATTAGTTTTTTTTTTTTGATTTAGTGGCCAAACTCAAACCAACAAACAACAAACTGAAACAAACAAAACAACAACACGATTGGCGCAGTGGCTGAGCGATTGGCTGCTGCGCTGCGTGTCGCGGGTTCGATCCCCGCACGGAACAAATATTTGTATGGCTTCCGGGTCTAGCTCTGTTTGTGTACGTGAGTTTATGTTTGTACACGCACCCAC
The DNA here is from genome assembly GCA_941918905.2 of Xestia sexstrigata. NCBI lineage: Eukaryota > Metazoa > Arthropoda > Insecta > Lepidoptera > Noctuidae > Xestia > Xestia sexstrigata. Next base: position 8,951,638 of record OW799213.2, on the reverse strand, counting down.
GATACAGGAGAAGTTCTAGAGTGGGGCAACGGTTAAAAAAAAAAAAAAGAACAAACTAGAAAATACTGTCGAAGCTGAATAGCTTAGAGTTTTACTTAAAAGTGGTTCTAAAACACAAAAAGTCCTTGACAATATTCATGAGTTTAAAGGCCAATATTGGAAAGCTGTTTTTTTAATATTGTTAGCAAGTCAAGAACTTAACAATTTCTTACATAGTACAACCGTAACAAATTATCGATAATTATTTATGTCTAAGAAATGTACCATCGTAATAAAATAAGTCTGTTATTTAATATAATAATGATGGTATAATAATAAAGCAAAAATTCAAATTTCATGCTGACGCAAGAAGTTGTACTGTTGAGGCACGCAAGTAAGCCAGTCTACTTATTATTGCGGTGCCAACCGGCGTGTCTTGGACTAATAACAGTTTATTTGCAGTGACAAGAAGCTTGCAACGAGGGTGGTTAGTCCTCCAAGCTACGCGGCTCCATCGTCAATGCCGGCTAGGTCGCCGAGCCGATCGCCCAGTCGGAGCCCTTCGCCGGAAACGGCCGAGAATATACAATTTATCACGTCTTTTGGGGGCGAGGAAGAAGAGAAACAACGTGAGTGTTATTAATTTACTCTCAATCTTGTCTTGTCGTGAAGAAAATGGACATAACCAAAAGATATCAACAAGAGAAGAGGTCTTTTCTTTTCCAAGACAGCATGTTCTCTTTCTACTGTTGAGTGTAAAAGCGACTTAATTTTCTTATTGTCCACAGCAGCCAAGCCCCTGTATGCAGATAAAGTGAAACAGAACCTAAAGATGTTATACGCAGATGTCGCACGCAAACCTCGTAAACGGTATGAACAGAATGGTGAAATGTGACTGACCTATATTAAAGAGGTCATGACTGATCCTTCCGAAAATGCAGGAGTCATGTTATGTTAATTTATTCAATCTTTGTAGGCCATCACCACCAACCAGTCGACGCGCTCGCCAGATAGGTCCAAGGGGGCCTAACTCAAGGTCAAGATCATTCTCGCGCTCCCGATCGCGGTCACGGTCACCTTCAAGGTCGCGGTCTTGGAGGAAGTCGCGTTCCAAGTCTCGCTCATCAAGATCACGTTCAGTGTCCTCACGGTCTCGTTCGAGATCCTACAGCCCGTATAGACGGACCCGATCGAGGTCCAGATCACGTAATCGTAGAAACAGATATTCTCGAAGCCCCGAAAAGTTTGTATTTCACATCTATTTAATACCTTCAATAGATTGGTTGTAATCTAGGTTGAAACTAATCGTCTTTGTATTTTCCAGTCATGCTAGTGGCTATGCCAAGCGTAATAACTCCAGGTCGATGTCATTTGAAAGGTAAGCTTGTTTTGAAGTTTGATTTATTAGAATGGTGAGGTGAGTCAGATATAGCGGAGGAGCCATTAGTCCTCAGTGGTATTTCTAGTATATAAATGATGTTGAGACTAAGTGATGTTGGTGTTGTGTTACAGTAATGATAAGGCCGCGAGCAAACCGGTCGTGTCGCGGTACTACGGGCGTCGCAAAGAGGACCAGTCATCCAGCGAACTGTCCGTAGACTCCGACTCCAGTGAATCTGATGACGACACGAAAAAGTGAGTTTCGGCCTTCTTACTAAAAAATAAAAAACCCAAATAAAACCTGAAAACCCACTCCCGTACGTATTTTTAAAATCGATCGATCGAATCAAGAGTTTCTCTTGATATTTTTGCTTGTTTACTAATCACTGAGTTGCAATTTGAAGTGTCGAGTATTCAGCTATATTAAAATCAGGGTGGCGCTTTAGTATCCTGTAGGAGGCAGGTGAATAAATCTTTACCCTGTGTAAGCTCTAAGCGATCCTTCTCAAGTCCTCTAGAGTTGAAGAGTCCACTATCAAAACCAGCCTTGCGTGTAATATGGACTTCCCGTGGAGAAGCTCACGAGGTCATTATAAAAACGGCTGATCGAAGTTGAGAAATCAGTCATATCTACCATGATCATTTGAAAGAAAACTACGAACATAATGCCAATTTATACTATTGGGCGTCACAAGCACTATATAGGAAGTTTAACTCTATACTTACTTCTAGGGTTGTATTAAGATACAATTGGAGGAAAAAGATTATGCCTTTCAGTATTATTGTAATTCTGGAAACTCGGGTGTAATTTCACGAGGGAATCCACTAGATTTATCGCAGTCTCCATATAGATCTCCCGAAAGTTGCGCCACATCAGAAACTTCTCCATTAGCCCCAATTCTGACACAAGCAATTTTTTCATTCCAGAATGGCGGTGGGCAATAAATCCAATACAAACCAGAATCAGTTACGATTATCTGGATCCAGCTCCAAAGTCAGTAAGAATCATTTGCTTTTATACATTTGTTCTGCTTTCATATTAGCACCTTACGGCATTACTGGCAGTAGTTTGTACAACGGCAGTTTATTTCGCTTTTTACTATCTGTGATTACATCACAGATAGTTCTGTGATGCGAAACTAAATGGCCAAAATAATGTATGTTTGTGACGAAACCTGCTAAACTCCCGGTTGTATGTTTATTTCAACCCATGACATTGTCTTGCTCCATTTCTTTGAGAGGGTTGTTGCTTGATTATGAACCTGTTGACTTACCCGCCGTGTCTAAATGTGCGCTAACATCCGACTTTGATGTATTGATTACTAGGTCTCATTGTTCTTGAGCAGAACTTTCTTAAATTATTATTTTACTTGTATAATGTTGGTCGTTTCATTCTATTTAACGTGTATTTCTTGTATTCGTATAAATTATCATTAGTTAATATAAGGCTGCCATCAGTGCATCGCATCAACCGCGCGCAGTCGATATATTCAAATGCATGTTGTACGTTCGACTTCGTTCTTCTTCGAACTTCACGCGGTCGGCTGTAGTCGTGTGCAGCAACCGCATACAGTTAGTGTGCAGATGCAACTGTATGCGGTTAGCGATGGACAGCGTGCGTCGACACTACACGACTGTTAAAGCCGACCGCGTAAAGTTGAAGTCATGACTGTCTTCACACGACTGCAGCCGACCGCGTGAAGTTGATATCATGACTGAACGAAGTCGAACGTACAACTGCATGCAGTTGAATGTATCGACTGCGCGCAGTTGCTGCGGTGCAGTCTGACGTCTGATGGCAGCCTAGGTTAGAAGAAATTTTATTATGCCCTCTGGACCAATAATGTGTAATGCATAATATTTACTATAATAAATAATGTAAAAAAGTTATTAGCCTCATGACAAGTTTATCCCCATATGTATAAATGACAGATAAGCACGCATGATTCCATTGTGGTAGGCGCGCATGACATAAATTCCGAAGGAGTAGGCCTGCCGAAAGAGTAACGTAACTCTTTGATGGACAGACAATTTTTGGGGTAACCGGTAAGGTATTCCTTACAGGCTGAAATTCAATATTCGCTAAGACTTCATTCATAGGCTAGAACCAATGGCATTCTATGATTACAACCCGGTTACATTATCTCTGGACCTGGCGTCGATGACTTTTATAAGAATTAAGTCCAAACGTAACAATGAAATGTTCAAAAACAAGCACTTTCGTTGCCGATACATGTCGTGATATCACTGCTTTATTTTTGAATATTTTTTTGACTTTTATTGTTATAAAAGTATCGACGCCAACAAAAGGAACCGGTCCTGGAATACTTTTACCAGAATCATTCTCAGTAAAGAGTCGATTCTCCCGTAATTGTCTATCAAATTAACATGACGACTTTTGCAGGGTGCTTCGCGTGAGACGCTCACACTGAAAGAGAAACTCAAGAGGAAAATGCAGGCACAATTATCAAGGCAGCGTGAGTTTTATATGAGCTAAGAATAAAGATCCATAAATTGTTTATAGAATTTCTATAAATCTTTTAATATGCACATAATTATTATAATAATCTTATGAATATTTTATCTAAAATGATATCCCACGTTTAATATTACCCATGCTAAATAAATTACGTTAGGCAGTCATAATAATTTACGATGTTTTATCACGTACAGTTCGCGCAGACAAGCGGGCTGAAGCGGAGCGTCAAGAGCGCGAGACTCGTCGCCAGGCGCGTCGCGATGAGGAAATGAGGGAATTGGCTATCAAACTGAGGCGCAAGTCTGTGTCCCCTATATTTTCTACAAGCATCACTATCATTTAATCTTATACCAACTGCAGTCGACGGGAAATGGTTTCTTCCATTATCCCGTCTGTCAACTGTCACGTCATTGTCCCTTTATCATCCCTCAGGCAATCCATTCCATCCATCGGTTTTTGGTCTACTTGCATCCAATACCAATTTTATTTGCCACTGGAAAGTTTTTTTTTAAATCAAATTTACATCTGCATTTATTTACATGGACTTGTAAATATGTAATCATATCCTAAATTATCGTATATATAATTTTTTATGACGGCAATTTTTTTTATGTTGGATTTCAGACTTGTTCAATACTGGTATTTGTTACAGGCAGCGCGAAATGCGACACCAACAGAATAGAAGATCGAGCGAAGACGACTCGGATAGAAGTAACAGTCGGTCATCTTCAAGGTATTATTATATTTTCACTAATGACGACCCGAATGGCTCAGCGGTAGTGAGGCTGTCTTACGTTCTTAGCGTCCCGGGTTCGAATCCCGGTAGGGGCAAATGTTTTTGTGATGAGCATGGAAATTTGTTTCTGAGTCATGCATGTTTATATGCATAATAAGTATGTATTTACAAACAAAAAGTATCTTTATAGTATATGAACTATCTGGTGTCCACGACACAAGCCTCGTTGCTTAGTGTGGCACTAGATGGCGCTGTGTGTAATTTCTAGCGATATTTGTAATTTAATGAATATTAAATTAATGAATTATTCTGTTTCTTTACGTTTCGACACTTTGCAGAGAATCGCTGTCAAACGGTAAGAAAAGAGAAGATAAAAGTAAATCACGTAGCGTCACGCCGCCTCCGCCGCGGATACCAGTGTGGGAAGTCAACAGAGAGTCCACATCCACGACGCAGAGACCAAGACCGACCGAATACGGAGAAAGCTCACACTACACAGAGAGACGACGGTATCAAGATCCAGAGCCCAGGGAAGATAGGAGAAACGAAGACGAAAGACCTCCACACTACTCGAATAGATACGAAAAGTATCCTAATCGCGAACAGGGTCCGCCTAATCGTTATGACGGCTATAATCGGTATGAGAGTCAGGGTCATGAGAGCAGGTGGAAGGATGAAGGGTACCCTCCCGGGAGGAGGAGGCCTTACGGACATAGAGGTGGCTACAGAGGCCACGGGTTTAGGCACACCGAACACAGCAGTAGTCCTTCACAAGACCACGACAAAGAAACTGCCGATGTCTACGCTAAGAGCAAAGTGAAACTTGTAGATTATTAGATAGGGTTCAAAGTATGTTAATGCCAAAATAGGTAAAATATGTAGTTATTTAAATGTTAGGTGTTTAGGATGTTTTATGTAGATTTTTACGTTAAACATGTAGGACCTAAGTTCGTAGGAATTGCCGTACTTTCGTTTTAATGCGAGTTTTGTTACACATAAATGGATTAGTCAAGTATTTTGTAATAAGTTTACTTTTTTGTAGACGTTATTTTTTGTTTTTATTTTTTTTTTCCTTTTAGTAAGGTTTCTAAGTCACCTTTAATATTTTGTCATGCACTGTCCTCTTCACCTATCGAATGTTATTGTACATTGATATTTTACTACCTATCCTTGTGTAGCAGCTCTACCTATTTGTTAATTAATTTAATTGTAATAAATGATGTAATCCACTATTATATTGCGCAACTTTATTATGATAAAATCCTCCACTCCTAGCAGAAGCACTTCACATGAATCGCCGCCTCCACGAGCGAGAGAATCGCGGCGATAAATCCACTATTATATTGCGCAACTTTATTATGATAAAATCCTCCACTCCTAGCAGAAGCACTTCACATGAATCGCCGCCTCCACGAGCGAGAGAATCGCGGCGATATTATCGTCCTTGCCACGTTTTTCTATACTCTTTTGGGGGCTGTCTCACAGAGTACATTTTATATAGAGGGCCGTCTCCACGAGCGAGAGAATCGCGGTGATATTTTTGTATAGAAATACCGTCAAATCGCCGCGATTTACTCGCTCGTTGAGGCGGTCCCTTATACTTTTTTCACTTCTCAAGTACGCCAATATAGCCCTACTATGCGGGCCTAAAGTGGCCGTTTTAGGCCCTAGGGCGTAAAGTAAATCTCGTACTCGTGACTTGTTGAGCCACGAGTACCTCGACGTGCTCTGTCCCGGCTGCCGCGACCTGCTGCTGCGTGATGCGCACATTTAGCTTCAAGTAAAAAAATCTGATGTGATTTTTATTTTATTAAGTAATATTTAATAAATGTTTTCGTACTAAATTGACTATTTTTCTCACACTCAAAGTGAAAAGTACAGTGTAACACACGGCGCTAAAATCCCATTATAACTGTTCCTATTTACTACCCTCGTATATAATGGGTCATTTAAGCCATCTTTATTACAATATACTATTAGGGTTGAATCTCATCTAACAGCACGGAATCGCATTGCATTTAAAGCCGGGTCCAAACGTGTGTAACGCGTAATGTAACGCGAATTCTGTGAGTGGACGGCACTACGAGTATTTCATGTAACGCTGGCGGTAGCGCTCGCCGTGACCCATCGGCTCTCAGTTTTTAGCGCGAACACAGGCGCTCGCAGTGCCGTCCACACTTGAGTTGTCGACGCTAAATTACACCTTATCTTACATTACGCGTTACACACGTCTGGACCCGGCTTTGTATCGTGCTGCCGAGAGCATCGTCGATGCTGCCGCGTCCGATAGCATTCTCGCTCTAGCAAATTACGGTTCTGAACGACGCGACGGAAAAGGATACGTGATGGAAATAGTACATTTTGATACAAATGGAGAAATTTTGTTATTGTCATTGAGCTATTGCTACTACGTATAGAAAAGACAGCGCGAACAAATTCTGTGCTCCGTTCAACTGCTGTCGGCTGGCTGCAGTTCACTCAGTCGCTTGCCTCGCCACAGCATCTATATATATACGGGGTTAGCCGCCCCTCCGCCCCCGCACTGCGCACAGATTTTGTTCGCGCTGTATCTTCTCTATACGTAGTAGTATAATAGCTCAATGGTTATTGCATTCTAGGCGGAAGGGGATCGAGGGTGTTATTGAGCCGAGAACTGTAAAAACAAATGTGTGTTTACCCAAATAAATTTATAAAAGTAAATATTAGTTTTTAATAATCATGTGTAAATAAGATATTCTATTTATTAACACAATTTGTGCTCGGAGGCCCTAGACGTTCGCGCGGTGTAGACGTAACGTAATCATATTTAATTCAACATACAACCTGACTGTTATATTGCAAAAAACGTAAGAAAAATTTAATTTCATTCAAATTTATTTAAAATCACAGTAGGTAGGTAATAGGTATGGGTAGGTATATACAGGTATCTACTAAAATATTCATTTTATTGACTCGTAGAAAATAATATGATTTATATTCATAATTTCTAAATAAAAATTTCGTTTTATTATTTATAAAATAATTTTTTTAGAGTATTAAAATATATATAATCAAAATAATGGATGCAGATAAAAATAAAGAATGTTTAAAATCGGCTTAATACCTTGAACATGATTTTAAGTATTGTAATTCAATCACAATGTGCCATAAAACTGTGATGAAAAAATATAACAATAAAGCTGCCATTGCCATGCCATTTTTATCAGGAAACTTTATCGGGTCTTATTTTATATGTAGTTATGATAATTTTTAAAGAGATAACTTGGCAATCAGGCCACACACCACCCTGGATCGGACTTCTACTGATATGTTGCCAACTCTAGAGACAACACTATAGAAGATATCTCATCTACCTCGAAGTTCACCAGTCCTCATGACTTCGAACCAAAACAGCTTTGCTGCTTTGCGGCACAAATGGGCACGAAGAAGAAATCTCATGATTTATAAAATGTTTCGATTAAGAACACTTCTGTCCGTTGCTCTAATACTAATCACTGAGTGTGTCGACGTCAATGTCTTCGTTGTCATCGTTGGTCGAGTCAGGGTCCCGTCCTGGTAAGCCGGTGGTGCCAGCTATGCCGCCGCGTCCTTCTTTCGTGTGCCGCCATTTCATGCGACGGTTTTGAAACCACACTTTGACCTGTGAACAAAAATTTTATTTAGTGGGTAAGACTAGTAAGTTATTCAGATACAGTCAGGATTAATGGTAAGGGGTCCATATATACCATTGGAAACTTACTACCAACTCTACTCTACTAGGGACCATAGATTCGGTGGCCGCCCGGCCGTCGCAATGGCTCATATTCTCGGAGCCACACAGAGAGAAATCTGTTTTAAGTTGCTAAGTGGTCTGCGGTCTTCCGAATATTATATTATAGGAATCAATATTTCTACGTATTTATAAACAAACAGTGTTAATTAACTTTAGTGCGTTGGCGCCACACCGCCTGCGGCGGGAGCTATCATTCAGAGACCATTATTGGATGATGTTTTCGTACAACATCGACAGCTTGACGGTGGCACAGCGGATCGCTAGGCAAACCATATTGTGATGTTGAGCATTTCGGGAAAACTTCTACTCTTTCATATAAAAAAACCGGCCAAGTGCGAGTTGGACTCTCGCACCGAGGATTCCGTATAAACTTGTGGGTATTTGGTTAATAAACTACATAGGTATTTACGGTTTTCGCATTTTTTCCTTTACATGTGCTGTAAGACATTGATTTTTGCCAAATTTCATCATTCTAGGTGTTGACTAAAATTTATAGGGTACTTCCCGTTAAGGAAGTGCCCTATACCTATACGACCTTTAACCCACCTCGGTGCGGAAAATAATTCGTGTGAATTCCTTTAATACCTGAGCATCAGTAAGTCCTAACGTAGCCGCCAACTGCCGCCTGTCTGGCTTCGTAATATACTTTTGAATTTGGAACCGTCGCTCGAGTCCCTTCCGCTGCAGGTTGCTAAAGACTGCGCGGGACCACGACCGCTTCCTCTTGCCGCTCGATGTGACATCACATCGGGGAGCGGATGACTGCTGCGGCGGTGATGATGAAGGCATTGGGAGGCGATATACTGGAAATAAAGGGGGATGTTTAGTTTTTTTACTTTCTAGGATTTCTCAGTCGATCTCCTTTAATGTTATTAAAAAGAGTTGAAGATCAAGAACCCAAACAAAATAAATGCAATCATTTCGCATACAGATTCTAGAATTCTTTTGTTGACTCTATTGTTGGGCAGAAATCGAAAGTTTCAAGTCGATGTTATTGCTCTACAAATTTCTACGGTAACGTTACGGTATGGAAAGATTTCTGAAAATTATACCTACCTACCTAACAAATTGATACTAGAACACAGCTTATAAGCAAGCAAAAAAAAGAACAGTTAGTAGGTTGTACCTAATACCTACACGTCTTGCAATCGCACAGAAACTTCAAATTAATCGTTTTGTAGGAGAAAACCCAAGCGGTTTGCGATCGTCAAAATAAAATAGCGCAATGAAATCCAGTAGGCGATCTTAAACGGCAATAAAAATATTTTAAACAACCTCACATTCTACGAGTGTCTACTGTTTAAATAAGCTATTTTTAGTAGAAATCTTTTATACATCATGAACAAGATCCCACACTATTACCTATGGTGATTAAGGTTGCCAAGGTCCCTTCTTAGTACTTAGTTGCTGTAACTTTTTACTGGGTAGGTATAAGTACCTACATTGTAATACCACAGATATTCAACGGTAATTTGCAGCTTATGGCCCCGTTCCCACTATGTCGTGACGACAGATAATCGTGTAGTTTTAAGTATCATGGCTTGTGTTTTTAAATGGAGGTATTCAAAAATAGGACGACACGATTAGTGTCGTCCACGAGTTCTGCCAACTAAAAACCAACGATAAATTTAATCGTCACGACATAATGGGAACCCTTACCTACTTGATACAAACAATTAGGTAATCAGTGGTGTCGATTTTGTTGACACAAACTTAATTTAGGCTATTGACATCTTTTTTTCTCTAATAAAACGAGAAAGAGACGGACGTAATTTAGAGCTGTCAAATTTAGTTGGAACTAATATTTCCATACAAATGAAGGGTGCACGTAAAAACATGTCGACTAAAAACACGGTGAAGCGCAAGGCATAAACTAGTTTGACATCTCTAACTTAGTTCATAGCAATAGCCGTCCTTTTCTCGCACTGCCTTTTAGTAAAACATAGCAATAGCCTAAATTAAGTTTATCCTAATTTTATTTAGGGTCGGCGCAGCATGTCTTCTTATTTCTCCGTCATCTTAGTAGTAACCCCCTTTCTAACCGTATTATCTTTTACACAGTCCATCAATAATTTGTATTCCCTAAATCCATTCCATATATTGGTACTTAATCCATGTCTGGTTTACTGGTACAAAACAAACCTACCCTGTATTGAGGTTATATGTTTAACATTTTTTTTTGTAGCCTACATTGTGTCCCACTGGGCAAAGGCCTCTCCTTTCTCCCTCCAAACCTCTGTGTTCTGTGCAATTTCTGGCCACGATTGCCATGTTCCTTTAAAATTAAATAAATAAAAACATTGTTTGGTCTTCCCCTACTCTTTAAGCCTTCCCTCATTCCCCCGCATCACATGCCGTTTCCGATAACCACAGATAACACAACTTTGGATTTACCGGTGTCAACTTATTTATTTATTTAACGGTTTATGCACACACTACCAGAAAAGAAGAAAGGAATAGAAAAATAGGTACAAAGGTGATGCAACTTCTGACTTCCTATTACTTAAATAACATATCTACTCATTTCTTATTCTATTCATTCATGCATTCTCATGTCCTTCTCCGCGCATCTTATTCTTTATTACTGAGGGTCGTGAGTATCTACGTGAATCCCTGGTCGTGAAGTAACCTTCTGTTTAATGATATTTTGCCATCTGTGCCACACTAATCCTTGGCATTGTGAAGCACGTCAGTGGAGTTTTATGTCCAGTGATAAGCAAATTTTGTCCGTCCATCTAAATGGACTATATATGCAACTGCCAATACCAATTAATTAATTAATGTTTCTTTTAAATAACGTACGTTTTTTGGCAACGTACTTTAGTGTCCGCTGGACAGACACACACCACTAGAGTCATATGTCCTGCTGTTTCGTGTGTTAGTCTACATTCTTTCAAACAAAGAAAAGCTCAACATTTTTAGGACTACAGTTAGGTACTGCAACTAAGTTACTTATGTAATAATGATGGACAGACTAACGAGGAGTCGCGGTGTTGGCGAAAGTCTTGTTTGAAAAATATTAGCGAATGGGCCGGAGCTGAACTTGCCCATCTCGCAAAATACAAGGACAAATATATATAATGTACCTATTTAGAGCATTTCAGTGTCTGGCGAGGCACCAAAAGACTAAAAAAACTTTTTTTTCATGATCTTCGGTCCATCTGATGTATATTGTGTGATGAGCTAACCGGTAGCGGTATGCATTCTTATAGGGCTAGGTTCACACAAATGGACAAGATTGTATCGTCTTGCTTCTTGCAATCTTTGAGGAAGGCCAAAGAAAAGGTGGATGGATCGTGTGAGTAAAAGAGAAAGAAGTAAATGATACCGTGACGTCTGACGCGGGGTAATAGGACAAAGGTATAAATATGACTCCTTGCTACCTTTATTTCAAAACCCCTATATAACCCCCCTATGTATGTTACTGTTATAAAATGTTCCTATTCTTTCTTTATCGTGTGGTTAGTGCCTAAGCTGGTGTCAGAGTTTTTAAGCCGCCCATGGGCCTCTGACTTGGCTTAACATGCCGTCGAGAAATATCTCTCGGGCATGCTGGTTTCCTCACGATGTTTTACCTTTACCGAAGCAAGTGATAATTATACAATACGCACATAATGCGCGCGAGGAGCTCGTGGCTAAATAATAACAGCCGCTCGGGTCGATCTTTAGGTTAAGCCGTGCTTACCTAGGTTGGTCTGTGGATGGGTGACCACACATTACATACCGAGTTTCCTCCGTGCCTCGGAAAGCACGTTAAGCAGTTGGTCCCGGCTGTCATTTGTGATCTTTGACAGTCGTTACAGGTAAGTCAGTGGCCCAAAAAGTAACAACCAGTCTTACCAAGGGGTATCGTAATACCCAGTACTAACTGGGTTGTGGAGGTCAGATAGGCAGTCGCACTATGTAATATACTGGTATTCAGCTGCATCCGGTTAGACTGGAAGCCGACCCCAATAAAACTTGGGAAAGGCTAGGCTGATGATGACATAATGCGCGTATCATAAATGTTCCTATTTATGATGGTTAATGTTTTTTTTTGTTTTCGTATAATGGGTGTAAAAAGACTCATTTTGTACTGGGAACCTTCTAGCTACGGAGATATTGGAGGTCGAAGTTCCAACTTTATCAGAACTTTTTTTTATATTAGTTTTAATGTTATAACTTTACAAGACCCATACTGTTCAATGCACGCATCAGCAAAATGTTTTGAGTGACACAAAACGACCCAAAAACCATTTTCGTTTCCCATCAGTAATTTTGCTTAGAGATACTTAGTTTGACGTACGTAATGTTTGGTTGTCAAATTCGTCAACGAAAAATCCTAGAATATCCTTCTTATTTACTTTTTCTTAACAGTGATACATTTTTCAACAGACTTAAAAAAAAAAAAGTAGGATGTTCTCAATTCGACTGTATTTTTTTTTAAATTTTGACTAGTTTTATATTTTCATATTCTAATGTTTTTTTTTAGAATAGAAAATATATCCTTTGGTTGTAGTTGTAAAAATGTTGTATTGTGTACACACAATACAACATTTTTACAACTACAACCAGTACATTTTGATTTTATGTGGGGAAACTTTGTTATTGTATTCGAGGCGTAAATTACAACCGAGCCATACGGCATACAAACGACGTTTATCAATACACTTTCGAGGAAATTAAATAATAGAACGAAAAGTATTTTTGTCATGAATTATTAGGAAACTATGCTTTTAATTTTATTTTTTTTTCGTCTCTTTATTTTCGCCAGTTTGAAGGAAAATAGCAAACGTATGAAGCCGCTAAACAGTCTAATATATTTTTTTTTTATTTTTTTGAATTTAGAACACAAATAAATGTTAATATGGACTAATATTATAAAAGGAAAGATTTGATTTTTTGTTTGTTTGTTTGTTACGATTTAACTCTAAAACTACTCGAATGATTTTAAAAATTCTTTCGTCAATGGATAGCTACATTATCAGCGAGTAACATAGGTTTATAAAAATGAATAATAGTTTTACATAATCATGTTTATCTATGTTATTCTATTTATAAACACATTTAAAATATTTCAAAAATATTTACGCCGTAAAGACGCATATCTTTGCCAAAGTTAATAAATTGTTATATGTGCAACAAAAGAGCAAAGTCGTTTTTTGCTGCGAGTGCTGATTTTGAATACTGAGCAAGCGAAGAATTCCACGATTGAATCACGAGCGTAGCGAGTGATTCTAAAGTTTAATCCTGAGTGTGGCGAGGGATTCAAAGGCACGATATGCAAAAAACTTTGCTCTCGTGTAACACACATAACTTTTCACTTCAGCAGCGAGAACACTTTAGGAGATAAAATAATAAACAGGAATATATTGAAATAACTATTTATTGCGAATCAAAATAATAAACATTGTAGGTAGAGGTACCAATTCAATAAAATGGAACATTTTAAAAGTTAAAAGTTAAATTACTGCAATTCTGCAAATTAAAAGTAACAGATTTATTTGGCAACGTTATAGTTGCATTAAGTTGAGTTTGATTATCTGGGGTTAAGGTTTCTGTTTCGGTGGCGGATTGAGAAGGAACAACGGTGAACGTTGGTGACTCTGATCGGCCTTCTGTATAAGTACACTGTGCGTCGCTGGAAGTGGATGGGCGTGGGTGAGACCAAGGATCCGAGGTCGAATTCAGACTTATTGTTTCCACTATACGCTTACAGATTTTCGCCTTATTTTCAATTGAGTCTTCAATATAGCCTTCTGCTACCGTATTGGACTTCCACCCGTCGTGACGTTTTAAAGTGGTGAGATCGGCTCCGGAATCAGCCAAGAGCGTTGCCGAAGTTCTCCGAAAGCAGTGACCCGTGTATAGCTGAGGCTCTTCCAGTTTTAAGAAAGTGGTAATTTCTCGCGGTATGGCACCTGTTTTATTTACTCCCATAGGCTGTCTTGAGCATTTATTATTATGGTATTGTTTGAAAAATCGGTGGGTTTTTATATTGGCTGGACGTAAATTTTGGTATTTTTCTACAATAGTTACATATTCTTCGCGTACGACAAAAGACCTACCAAGGTTCGGTCTTCGTATTTTTCAATTTTGCTAACAGTAATTTATCTGAATGCTTTTCGATAATATTAACTGTTAGCTGTAATAGTTCGTTATTGCGACACGCTCCACTAATTCCTATGATCAGTACAACCTGTAATGAAATTAATATGCATAATTTAACATTAACAGCATCTTTTACATATCGTAATAAATATTTTAACAGTATTGCTAAGCCAGACTAGGATTCATTGCGCCTCGGCAGTAAAAGTACCCTTATACATAACAGTCTACACAAAAATTTTAATAACTAACAACATAGATTCATAGGTACCACTTACTTTAGCGGCAAGAAAATTGCAGTCCGGTGCTTCATTAAGAAATTTTTCTATGTTAAGGGCCGTGAAAATTTTGGACTTAAAAAGTCCAAAATTTTTCCAAAACGAGCTTTGCACATTTTTTTTTGTCCAAAACGAGCTTTGCATATTATGTTTCAATATGCACGTTATGTTTTGTTTTTAAAGTAGTTTCCAACATTGAGTAAGTACTTCACATTGTAGATGATCGCCTCGTCTGTGATAAATCTAAAAAATAAGATAGCAACACCGTCTCCGAAAAACTGCTTGCGCCCTTCTCCATTCATTGAAGACATGGTATGCTTTCAGATATTTCTCGCGAGACTTCTCAGGTAGGAAACTTAATTCTGCATTAATAACTTGTTGTTTTAACTCTTCCGGTGTTAAAATACTTTTCTCATATTTTATTTACGATTATTTTAATATTTTTTAACTTATTCAACTCTTTGCGCCAGCCACGAAATTTCATTCCCGCTCTTTTATTTAAATTAAGGCGTGTTCGGAAATAGCACCCATGACAATGATATTCTAATATAGTATTACGAGTATGTTAGAATATCACTGACCCATGATTTTTATTATTCAAAATTTATTACGTAACATTATTGAAACTAGAAATAAATATTTACAGGTAAAATATCAGTTTTATTTGCAGTAAGTACTTATTTTCATTTAAATACAACAATAAGTTAAAAATTCAATAAATTACATTAAAAGACATAATTATCTTTTGCAAAATTTCTTTAGTTAGTACGAAATTCCGAACGTGTTTGTCTTTGAGGTCGAATTCAAAATCGGAACTTCGAAAGGGCTGGTCTTGGTCTCTCTCTCTTTCTAATGGCGGGAAAGAGATAGAGTGTGAATGTTTTGAATGACGTATGATTAACCCAAGGCTGAATACGACATTCGCGGCTTTCTGAAAACCAAAATTAAAATGTTACTTTGTCTCACACAGTGAGCAAAATCGCATTTTGCTCACTGATTTCAGGCAGCAAAATCTACATGTTTGAGCTACTGAAGTAAAAAAAAACATTCATCGCCTACTATGGGCATTGAACCGATTTGAATTTCGTATAAGTATAGTTATCTGTGAATTTTATTTCCGCACACGGGCTGATAAAGGAAAATTCGCACACGTGCGAAATACATTACATGTTGAACCTAATCGTAGTGCGATAAGAACCCGTTTTCGAGGAAGTGTATTAAAAATTAAAAAACTTTTCTCTAACAAACCCAGAGCGACTTAGAGAAAGAAAATAATGGTGATTTTTTTATGTCATTAATTGTACTTAGGTAGCTACAGTAAAAAGTAAGTAAGTTGAATTTATATTGTAGTGTTAGCGTGCATTGACTTCCTGTGTACATGTTGTCATTTAATAATGGCAAATGTTCTAACAAACACTGTTTTGACTTCCTATTATCATAACGTTTTAAATATTATCTGTGATAAATATTAAACTGCCGACTTCCGGTTGTCAAAATCACACCTTTGGCAGAAATTGCCGCAGGAGCGCACTATCGGTTGGACCGTCGACTCGTAAGGTCGATAATTACTATTGTGTACGTGTACCTACAAGTGTAAAATGTTAACTGAAGTTGATTATTAAATTCAGTATTAGCAAAGTGATTTGTGTTTTATTTTGTGATCTACAAGTGTATTACACCTGGAGGTAATAAGAACGCATACAATCTTTTAGTTCAGAAGTGGGATGAACGCAAAATACGCTTCTGTGCCATCCAAGAAAATGTGAGTAACGTAACAGTTTTATTTTTCCCCGAAAAATAGTGCACGAAAATTAGACCTTATAAAAACAAAACAACAAAAAAAAAATTAAACAAAGTTACTTGCTACTGTGAATCCATGTTTTAATTAAGTTATTGTCAAATCGCTTACGTTTTACGAAGAACGACATTACAGACATAAAGCGACTTTGTTTATTACTATTTATTATGATGGATTATTACGATGTCAATGTTGACTTTAGTTTGCAAAGAAATTAACTTTATTTTGTTATAAATCTATATTTTTTTTCTTTCACTATTATTTCGTTGCTTAGATTCGGTGCAAACATAATATTTGTGCATTACCATTTTTACTGTAATTGACACCTTTTACTCTAAACCTAGTAGGGTATGATCTGGGTCCCTTTTAATGAACGTGTTGTTTTCATAAATTCTAATAAACATATTTTTAAAATTGTTTTGGAGATATTTATATTTCAAACTGTTATCTTAAATGTTTGTGATGAATGATGATAGGACGCATACTTTTGAGTTTCAGAACCAAAATGAATACAAATAATTATTATTCGAGATCTAGCAGCCCTGTCCTACCATCTGGATCAAAGCGAATTCGACTAGATAGTGAAGTTGAGAGACTGGACCGACATGGACGTGATGATGATGATTTGCATAGGACGAGAGGGAATCCCCGTGCCGGTGAGCTTGAGCAACGGCCAGGTAGGAACCAATTGATTTTTGGCGAGTCTCGTTCTGGTGAGCTTGAGCGACAGCCGAGTACAAGCCGTGCGTTTTCTGGTAATCCCCGTGCCGATGAGCTTGAGCAACGGCCGGGTGGGAACCAATTGATTTTTGGCGAGTCTCGTGCTGGTGAGCTTAAGCGACAGCCGAGTACAAGCCGTGCGTTTTCTGGTGATCCCCGTGCCGGTGAGCTTGAGCAACGGCCGGGTGGGAACCAATTGATTTTTGGCGAGTCTCGTGCTGGTGAGCTTGAGCGACAGCCGAGTACAAGCCGTGCGTTTACTGGTGAGCCCCGTGCCGATAAGCTTGAGCGGCGGCCGAGGTTTTCCAGTAAACGTACAAATGATATGATGAGCGGTGAGCTTGAGCGACGCTCTAGGAACAGGGAATTGGACACGAGACCAACGCATAATTCGGATTACACTGAGGATGAATTGAGAGGACAATTAAGAAACTGTACTTCATCACGAAATACACCCGACCGAGCAAGATCAAGCCGATCACGCAACGAAAGGCGTTCCAGAAGCAGATCACGCATCGAATGGCGTGCGAGAGGCAGGTCACGCAAGGGAAGGCGTTCGAGAAGCGGGTCACGGGACGAGAGGTGGTCAAGGAGCAGCAGTCATCACGATTATCAAAGGCAAGGAACAACAAGGTACGAAAATTTAAGTTCTAATAATATGTTTTTTCAATTTATTGATGCGCTTAAGGGGTTTTCAAAATCAGGCAGCCATAAATTAGCCAATATGAGCAATGTTATTCCAGAATTTGACCCCATGTCCAAAAATCAGAGCATTTTGAATTGGATCAATAAAGTCGAGGAATGCGCTGACATATATGAATGGGAATAACGGGAAATCATTTACTATGCACTTCCAAAGCTCACGGGTTTGGCCAAGTCATGGTATCAAAGTCTACTTAGCGTAAAATTTACCTGGTCAGAATGGAAGACGAAACTTTTTCAATCGTTTCCTTGTAGAGAAAATTACGCAGAGTTACTGACAGAGATGCTTACATTGCGGGCTAAATATGGAGAACCTTTAGAACAGTATTATTACTCCAAACTTAACTTGTTACATAGATGTCAGATAACAGGAAAAAGGGCAGTAGATTGTATACTATACGGCATAGAAGATAGGGCCATTAAAGTAGGAGCTTAAGCAGCACAATATGATACACCTGAGCAAGTGCTTAGATATCTGAAATCTGTTAAAGTAGGTCAGTCAAGAGAAAACAGTGGCAATAACTTAAAGAGTAGAAACGACAATAGGAAAACTTTTGGATTACAATCGGAGAAAACAAATCAGTCTGACAATAAACCGAGTTCAACGGTAACTAAACCACCAATTAGATGCTTTAATTGTCGCGTTGAAGGCCATCCTAGCTTTAAATGTCCTAAACCTATCGAAAAATGCAATAATTGTCATAGGCTCGGACACGTCACTGCTAACTGTTCAAATATCACACAAAAGAGCCGCGAAAATCTTAAGCCCGACGGGGTAGGCCAAGAAAAACAGGTTTTAAAGGTGGACTGTAACGCCAGCATCAGTAGTACGAAAATCCGCGACCCAAATGATAAATATAATGTTATTGCGAAACTAAATGGTTTCCCCATTTCTTGTTACGTGGATCTTGGTAGTGAATGTTCGATAATGCGACAAACTGAAGCAAAAGATTTTAATTTACATTTGGACCATTGTAATTTACCCCTAATGAAAGGACTAGGTAATAATTTAGTGCAACCGGTTGGTAAAGTTAGGGCGACTATAGAGATTCAGGGAATTAGGGAAACCGTCGATATTCTTGTCGTGGATGACTCCGTTTTGAAATATCCAATGCTTTTGGGTCATTCTTTTACCGAGCTTCCTGGTATTCTTATAACTAAGACACCATCTCGTCTTATATTCCAAAGGACGAATAAAGTATTCCTAATGATATCTGAGGAAACGGATGTTTCCAGTCATGCGATGCAGTCTATACCAGTTTATTCAGATGGGACTTTTACTGGTCAGGTTTTTATAAATGGTTCTGTGAGGGGAAGAATTGGATCGGAGTTTTATCTTTTGCCTGGAGAATATAACTTAATGAATGGTGTAGGACGATTACTGGTACAAAATTTAACACTAAATACCATCGTATTCAAACAAGATATTTTAATTGCTCGCGCTGTACCTCTGAATAGTGTTAGCCATGTATTTCAATTAACCATTTCAGATACCGAAGATAATGATTCTATTAATTATGGTGACTCTTTAACTAACACAGAACTCGACAATTTAAAATCCGTTTTAAGTGAATATAAAGACTGTTTTCCTAAAAATCTTAAAGATCTTGGTTACACGACTGTAAGCGAGATGGAAATTAAAATTAAGGATTCTGAACCTGTTGCTTATCGTCCTTATCAAATGTCCTATTCCGAGAGAACACTAGTCCGAGATATGGTCCAAGAAATGCTGGATGCGAACATTGTTCAAGAGTCATCATCCCCTTATGCCAGTCCAATAGTGTTGGTCAAAAAGAAGACTGGTGAAAAACGTCTTTGCGTTGATTACAGAGCACTAAATCGTAAAACAATAAAGGACCACTATCCTATTCCTCGCATAGACGATCAAATTGATCTATTGGCTGGTCATGAGTATTTCATATCGTTAGACCTTGCTTCAGGGTACTGTCAGATCCCGATCTCCGAGCAGTCTAGATCTAAAACTGCATTCGTGACCCCAGATGGTCAATTTGAATATTTGCGAATGCCGTTTGGCTTAGTTAACGCTCCGTCTGTTTTCCAGCGAACAATAAACAAGATCCTAGCTGACGCAAAGATAAAGTTTGCTGTCATATATATGGATGACATATTAGTTCCTTCGCATAACTTGAGGAAGGTCTTTCCCGACTCCGTCAAGTTTTGCGGTTGCTTCGAGAGGGAGGTTTAACCCTAAAGCTAAGTAAATGTCATTTCTTTTACAGAAATATAGACTTTTTGGGATTTGAAATTGGCCCTGATGGTGTCCGTCCCGGTGCTAGAAAGATCAATGCAGTTCCAAATTTTCCAGTTCCGAAAAATCCCCATGAGATACGCCAGTTCATGGGGCTTGCGAGTTTTTTTAGACGGTTTATTCGAAATTTTGCTATAATGGCAAAGCCCTTAACAGACCTTTTACGCAAAAACTGCGAGTGGGTCTGGGGTTCCGAACAGGCCTCTGCCTTTCAGACTCTCAAAGATGCATTAGTAGAACGCCCTGTTATTGCTTTGTATGATCCCTCTTTCGAAACGCAATTACACACAGATGCGTCTAAACTGGGAGTGGCCGGTATTCTCTTACAAAGAGGTAAAGATGGTATGCTGCGACCAGTTTCGTTCTATAGTCGAAAAACAACTATTGATGAGCAAAAGTTACATTCGTTCGAACTGGAGACATTAGCCGTTATTGCCTCTCTTAATCGTTTTAGAGTATATTTAATTGGTATTCATTTTAAAATATACACAGATTGTAGTGCCTTGAGGACGATACTGACCAAGCGCGATCTTATCCCCCGAATAGCACGCTGGTGGATACAAATACAGGAATACGATTGCGATATCGAATACAGATCGGGTAGTAAAATGACGCACGTCGATGCTCTGAGTCGGCATCCCATCGAACCGCCTATTCCAGAAAGCCACATCTTTGATATCCTAAATATTGAAACAGATAATTGGTTGAGTACCGCCCAATCCATTGATGATGAAATAATGTCCATTAAAAATATTTTGACTAATCCAGACATCGATAAAATTGTCGAAGTCCATAACAATTTTAAGATCAAGAATGGTCGTGTTTACCGCATAGTAGAAAACGGTCTTCGGTGGGCGGTTCGTTGGCAGATTCTTAAGAAAAACCACGACGATATTGGTCATTTTGGGTTCGATAAAACATTAGCCCGGATTAGGGATTCATTTTGGTTCCCAAAGATGCGACGTTTCGTAAAGAAGTATGTTGCCGCTTGCCTTGAGTGTGAGCATCACAAAGTACCTGGTGGTCCCCGTGAAGGTGAACTTCATCCTATACCAAAAGTGGAAAAACCGTTTCATACGATACATGCGGACCACTTAGGACCTTTTGTACGTAGTAAACGCGGCAATTGTTACTTACTTGTTATTGTCGATGGCTTCACGAAATATACAAATATAACACCAGTTAGGAATACTAAAGCAACCACAACAATCCGAGTTATAAGGGATCATATCAGTTATTTTGGTGCCCCCACAAGATTGGTTACCGATAGAGGTTCATGTTTCACAAGTAACATCTTTATTAGGTTTATTAAAGAAACTGGTATTAAACATATTCTGAATGCTGTTGCATCTCCAAGGGCTAATGGCCAAGTTGAAAGATTTAACCGAACGATTTTGGACGCTCTTTCCACTAAGACTCATGGGAAAGATGATAGGACTTGGGATGAATATGTGCCAGATATACAAATAGGGATTAATACCACAAAACATAAAACTACACAAAGAAGTCCCTCAGAGTTACTTTTCGGATTTAAGGTTACAAATGTTTCAGAGTCAATTTTAAGTGATATTATTAGTGATACGTCAGATAATAATTTAGACCAAATATCAAAAATGCGTGAAAAATCGGGAGAACTTATAAAAAAACAGCAAGAAAAAGATAGAGAACGTTTTAACAAAAATAGGAAAATAACCAATCAAGCCAATTATAAAGAAGGAGATTTAGTAAGAGTAGAAAGAGAAATTAATAAAAACGATGGTAAATCTAAGAAATTTGTAGCAAAATATCAAGGTAATATCGTATTGTTAAAATACTCCCCAATGACCGATTCCTAGTAGAAGATACCCCCATAACTAGAAAACACAATCACAAATACGAAACAGTTGTAGCCAGAGATAAATTGCGACCTTGGCTTAATCTTAGTACTGATTTAGCAAGTAGTTCTGACGAGGAGAACAGTAGGGTAGATGAGACAGATGAAGTGGATATTGAATGTGATAATGATTAGTTATTTTTGTCTACTTTTAAGATTGTTCACAAAATTTTATGTATACATGAAGGAATTATGTTATTAACAATATTACAAATCAAGAATTATTTTATGTTTTTAAATAAAATCTGATTATTTCATGTATTATTTGAATTGAGCCTGTATCATTTACAATTGTTTAGAATTATTTTTGTTCGGTACGAGGACGCAACCGAATGTCAGATGGCCGAGCTGTTAGCGTGCATTGACTTCCTGTGTACATGTTGTCATTTAATAATGGCAAATGTTCTAACAAACACTGTTTTGACTTCCTATTATCATAACGGTTTAAATATTATCTGTGATAAATATTAAACTGCCGACTTCCGGTTGTCAAAATCACACCTTTGGCAGAAATTGCCGCAGGAGCGCACTATCGGTTGGACCGTCGACTCGTAAGGTCGATAATTACTATTGTGTACGTGTACAAGTGTAAAATGTTAACTGAAGTTGATTATTAAATTCAGTATTAGCAAAGTGATTTGTGTTTTATTTTGTGATCTACAAGTGTATTACACCTGGAGGTAATAAGAACGCATACAATCTTTTAGTAGGTATAGGCCGAAATTAACTACTAAATATTTGATTAATTTCGGCCTATACCTACAATATAAATTTTTATTACAATCATAATGTGTTACAATGTTAATTTAAAACCGTTTATTTTCTAAATCAGTTGTAATTAAGCGATGCAAAATACGAATGAGTTTTTTATTTAATGAAATGATGAAGCCATTGATATCTATTATGAATGACGCGAACAGCAATGTTGAATAGATACCAAAAAGAGGGGCAATGTGCCTGCTCTATGTTTGAAATGAGAAGAAAAAGTTCTTATTTAATTAAGTATTCAACCTTTTCATATTTACTTTAAGCTGAAGAAACTGGCCTTTACATATCAAAGTCATTGCAAGATGCCATTTAAGTTTTAGTTTTACTAACTTTTTAAAAATTAGTAAATGGCTACTGTGTTGTGTCATTTTTTACAAGTGAAAAGGCTAGTATTTTTATTGACAATCAGCATTCAACCTTTTTAATATCTTTTAATAGCCTGTTTTAATGCTACATTCATATTTTGGCACTTTAATGACATTGACAGAAATGCATTGTTCTTGATGGTAAGTTTTGGAGTTTTTTTTTTAAAGCAAGTTGATGGTAACGATTTTGGCTCGTCGCTTAAAAATCATTGAACACCTACATTAATGCTTTTTAGTTTTTCAATCCTAATCGATTGCATTGTTAATTGTGGAACTGTTTATTTCTTTGTGTAATCGCTATTATCTTGTAAAATTCACATTCCAGAGCCACAAGATACAAGCCACGTTTAGTTTGTGGCTCACCGAATATTATGCCACAACAAAATCGTTATAGTTATTTTTTGATGAATAAACTTTTCCTACTCTGATTTTCCGATAAGTATAATTACTTATACAGAGCTATTAGAGTGATTTTTCGGAATGTTGAGCCATTTCCTAATAAAAACAGAACTTGCACACATAGGTACTTTGAAGCTTTCATTAGTGATGTGGGTAGTCAATTAGTCATATATATATAGTCACAGCATAAGACAATTTTTTTTTAAGTTGGGTCTTCGTTTTGTTTTTAACTCTTCCAATAAATTAGGTAAGTACCTATCAATACTCTACAAACCTAGGTTCAAACAAACACAAAACAAAGGTACAAAGGTACAATGGTTCAAACCTAGTAAGTGCGACATACTTAGTTAAATTACACGAGGCGGCGGAATGCTTATGTGGAATAGTAAAAGATCTTCTGTTACTCTGTTTTTCTCTTTTTATTATTGTGGGTTTTGAAATCATGAATTACAAATATTAAATCAAGACTCTTTAAATTTATTAAATTGTAGTAATTTTACTTTCTCATTGGGCTAAAAAGGACAGAACAAAAGACATAAACGAGATGCTCCGTTTTGCAAATTTTACACATAATATATTATCGAATAACCTACGTTACCTATTAATATCAGACGGCCACTTTAAATAGCTATTTATTGACCAAGGGGAGTAAGGCACAGATTACTAATCGAGTGTGCATTTGAGTGAACCACACGAGTGTAGTAATCTGTACTTACCCTCGAGTGATATATACTACTTTATTAATTACGGCGCTGTGGTAGTGAATCGCACGTGCTAGACAATGTTCTTTTTTTAAAACGAGTTGCATAATGAAATTTTTCAACACACTTGCTCATAAAATGGCTCTAATTTCACCGCAACTAGGCACATAATGACACCTATAATCAAACTGTGACTTTTTCATTACTATTATTCACAAGTGAGTTATAGGGTTTTTTTTTTTGGTTGAGGTGCTTGTTGCTTTGTTCCTACAATAGTTTCTATATAAAAAAACGTGTTCAATTGTACAAATAAATTAATGTACCTATTGCTTGCTCATTTCACTGAAATGTAACTTTTGTTTTCTCTGTAATAAAGATAACTTTGAATTTCCCATTTTGTACGTGGATTCGCTATCCGCGAAAAGGCAAAAAAACAAACCTCATTATTTTAGTCTATGGCCGATCGCCATTGTTAGATGCGCGCGCATAGGAAAACTGATTAAATTTTCCCGCCATTGCGAAAAACTTTTAATTACTCGTTTTCACTGTTGAAATTATAGTTATATAGGAAAAAAAATGTCTACAAGTACTAGTTATGAAGAAAATGATTTATGTTGTACACCGCCCGTTATAAGATGTGAAGCCCTTAACGTTATGGAAAGTTTACTAGCTGAAAATTCCAAGGACAAATATCTATTATCTACTAAATAAAATGATTTTTTTGTATTATTTTATTCACAAGTGTGTTGAAAAACGTCGTATGACACACGTGTGTATTGATGATTACCGTCCTCGGCTCTCTTAAGACCTTCGCCTGATGGCTCGGGTCTCAATCGCGCCTCAGCGGTAATCACTAACATTACACACTTGTACCATAATGTACTATAGTACAACATTATAACACCCGTTTAGGTGTTATAATGATTATTATGACACTGGCTGTTTTAATGTTGGCCATAATCTAACTGTTTCAGATACTTTTATAGAGGATTTATAGCATGGGTATAGATAAAAATAATTATATTATAGGTACATGCGTAGATAGGACGCAGGCAGGTTATAGGTACCTATGTGAAGTAACTTTGTTTTTATAATAGGTTACACATACACAGTGTTATTTTATATTTCTGGTAGATATCTATTTTTATTATAGGTATTCAATAAAATAAGAAGTAGGTAAATCTTGTACATTCGGTGCTACGTATCATAAACTGAGTATTACATTTAAAATAAAGTTCAGTATCATGCACAGTTGTAAGCTCCACAAAATGTAGATTAAATAAATTTCGCTGGACATTACACACAGCGCCTTCTAGTGCCACACTAACAACGAGGCTTGTGTCCTGGACACCAGATAGTCGAATTACTACTTAAGATACTTTTTATTTGTAAATACATACTTATTATACATTTAAACATCCATGACTCGGAAACAAATGTCCGTGCTCATCACACAAACATTTGCTCCTACCGGGATTCGAACCCGGGACCCTAAGAACGTAAGGCAGCCTCACTACCACTGCGCCATTCGGGTCGTCAGATTAGTCTTCGTCGTAGTTACAGCTAGACATGAACACTAAACCTGTGCTAATTATTTCAGCATGGGATGATCTCATCCTTTTCCAAGAGAACCGCTTCGATATCCGCACAAGGCCCAATTTAAACTTCCTGTTATTTTCAGTCATTTCAGCTTTTGAACCACACATTGTTAAACAATAAACCAAACACAGACCTATACACTAACGGCACACAGATTAATATTTTTTCTTCTCTTTGTGTGATTATTTTTACCCACGCTATTGATTTTAAAAAGGGATTGAATTAACACTACACGGTTTCCGTCGATATATTACTGAATAATAATGTAAGATCGAAAATGTGTTTTCAGCGTTTTCTGTGTTTTCTGGACTTCAAAAGAGACTATGACCTCTGAGTTTGTTTCTGCTGTTTCTTCTCAGAGTAGTCAGGTACGAAACACCGGCCCAATCTAGTTAAAAAAAAAAATGACGTGTAAAAGTGTTTGTAAAAACCTACTTCCAAAATAAACATCATTTATCATTTATCAGCCGAAACCGAAACCTTTTAGCACTGGGTCCGTTTCGGCTGAAACCAAAACTGAAACTTTATTAAACAAATATAAAAAATCATGACGTTAAGATTTTGCGTATTTTTACGCATGTGTGACAGATAACAAATGTTTTAAAAAAAAAAAGAAAAAAAGAAGTATGTAATTTTTTTTTAATTTAATTATGTTTTACAAGCTAAGGCTTGGCCCGCGTGGAGTTCCGTAAGTAGGTAATGTCCCACGGGATCGTACTACCGGGATATAAAGTATCCTATGTGTTAATCTAGGTTATAAACTATATGTGTGCCAATTTCCTCCAAATCCGTTTAGTAGTTTTTGCGTGAAAGAGTAACTAATATCCATCCTCACAAACTTTTTTATTTATAGGTAATAGTAGCAAGATCAACAATAAGGGTTCACTGCAACAATGAGGAATTCCCTTTTACTTAGTTTTAATTTTATAACTCGTGATAGAAAACTCAGATTTGATAACAATTATTTTATTTTTGCCAAGGCACACAAGTTTTTTAGCATTATTAGTTCGACAAACAATCAGTTTTTGAGCAATAAAAACGAATTAAAATTATTATAATTGAAATCAGTCTTCAAAAATCGAGACTAAACTAACGGACTACATTAATTATTAGCCTTCTAGCCATGTATCCGATTTTGAGGAACTATGGTTTTTTCTTGGTAACTTATTAACAAAAAAAAAACAACTCTTATAAGTATGGCTAAAACAACTAATATAATACGAGTATCTGGTATCGCAACAACAACAACTAATATCAATTCAAAAAAGATTTAAAAGCTCTTGGTGCCAACAAAAACTTTATTCAAGTACAGAAACGCAAACTTACCAGTAGTAGGCCTTAATGCTGGATGTAAGTGTGTGTATGGAAGAGGCAGTGGCAGCTGCAGCAGGGGCGGCTCATCCCTGCAGCAGCGATATAGCGCCGCCACGCAGCCCGCGCACGGCGGCTCCTGACTCCTGACCACTTCCGACACCGCCGCACTCGACCGGTGACTATCATTGTTACCCAAAATACTGTCCACACTAAACTTCAATTTACTCACAGAATTGACATCATTCAACGAAGTCATTGTCACTTAATTTCACGAACGACCAACAGGAAGACCTTCTGTTATGAAAGCAACTGAAAAACTGACAAGCGTCGCGCCTCTGTTATCGGCGCAAGCGCAGGCTGGGGGCGTTCCGATTCTAATGGAGCGTTCCGATTGGTCGCCGGTTATTGGGCGTTGCGGCCACGTTATGGAGTGAGCCAGCATTGACTGATCGTGATGGTACCAACAACTGCATTTGTTTACAATAAAGTGCTTCTTTAATTTGTTTTATATGACTTTGCACTTTAGATTAAATTTATTTTATTGCTAAAAACTTGCGTCATTCGTCAGTTTATCAGGATATTCTTAAAATTACGTTAGGTAGTACGTAGGTACTATCTAGAGTACTTACTACATTAAGTAGCATATATCTACCTGGGAACATTAAATTATTGGTAGTAAATTTAAACGGCACTGTCATTTACTGTATGTTATTCCTGAACGGTGGTTGCGCATCTAGAAGAGCAGGAAATAAAGTAGACACGCACCTGCACTCTTACTGTTATTGGTATGCATGCATCAATGTGTCCAGTTGTGCCTAGTTTTCTGCTGAGATTCAGCAGATTGGTTACGAGACCAAATTACTAACAAAGCGGGTTTTGAACTACTGAAATCTTGCGCTGGAAAACAACAAATATTTACTCGTCGACAAAACAATCAATTGGTACCTAACTGAAAACAACATAAGTAACGGAGAATGTAAACTGCAAAATGCATTATACTTATATGTGGGTAAAATCCGAAGTAACATCGCCATCTAGTTTTTTTTTAAATACATTTTGCAAAATATTGTTAACTAATAGCCAAAATACTCTTGTAGCACTTTAGATTTAAAAGTAGAAATTTACTTCATCCAAATCTCACTACACGTCATTAAATATAATTTCGATTCCTTTTTTGTTATTTATTTATGAACTAGAATTTTGTCGTAGATCATCTTTTGCAAAGTGACGGAAAAAGTTATCGAAGAAAAACTTCATCTCCGAGATAAGAAATTGCCAAATATACATAACCATAACCCTCCTTAACTGCTGGGACTCTCACAGGCCTCTGCTCTGTGAGATTGGGCCACAATCCACCACGTAGATTGTGACCCACTACAGGTGCAATATGGGCTTGGATAGATATCTAGATCACATATCTTTGAATTTTTGGTTAATTTGTTTGGTTCCAGCAGTATTTTTTAATATTACTTCAGTGTAGAAAAGAGCTAGACGTCTTGCACCTGTAGCTCCATCTCTCAGTTCCATCTCGGACCTTGGGAAAAGATGAGTGAATCTCCTACAACTAAGACTAGCACTAAGAACTTCAAATAGTAGTAAGTAGTACCTACCTAGTCTTGGCTGTTTTAAAATTCCTTGATTTCATGAATTCTTCATTCGCCAAAATATTAAAAAAAAAAAACTGTATTTGAAAAAAAATTGCAGATTTTGAAGCTTTATTCAGCAGTGAACATCACGTAAGCGAACAGCACCTAAGCTTTTCCACTTACCACCTTCGCCTTTGATCCATGAAGACATTTTCCAGACACCAACTGAAAAGGCATATTATAATTAAAATTCTCTTCATATATTTTCTTACTAAATCGCACTTTGATAAAATGATTATCAGCCAGCGCTTTGAAAATTTCATTTTTGTTACTGTCTTTTTATTTGATGCAGAATCTCAGCAAACTAAATTAGAAGGTTTCTGCTGAAAAATAAACCCGCCGAAATAGTAGATTAGACAACAAATTAAAAAAAGGGAATTTAATTCGAGGGACTAAGTTGGATACTGAGAGCAGCGAGGGATTTTAGAGTAGAATCCTGACCGGAGCGAGGAATACAAGAACACGAGTTGTGTACTCTACTTTTTATCTTTGACTGCGAGAAAATAAATAGAAGTATAGTATTTATATTGCTCGGGTCTTGTAAGTAATAACAGCCAATCGGGTCGATCTTCAAGGTTAAGCCACGCTTACCAAGGTCGGTCTGTGGATAGGTGACCACTAATTAATTACATAGGTACCGAGTTTCCTCCGTGCGTCGGAAAATACGTAAAGCCCTCGGTTAATCACTCAAAACAATTTTCGAAATTCTTGTTGGCACGTTTTAATGTTCAAAATTCAAAATGTTTTACTCACTCAGTGAGTAGGTAAAAGAGAGTTTTATTCACTGTTATCGATTCAAAGTGTTTTTATTCACTCAGTGAGTAAAAAAAAGTTTTATTCACTGTTATCGATGAATAAATTGAAAAATATTTTAAATGTTTTTCTTTAAATTACAAGAGATAGGTACAAGTTTTGAAAATGAAATAACTTAAAGAAATCACTAAATAAAATATATACCGGAGGAAGAGGAAGTTAACGAAGAGTTGATTGTTTGTTGCATACCATCAATTGATAAGATTGATTAAATTGAAATTTGATTAAATTAAGATTTGATAAAATAACTTGTTAAATCCTAATTTAATTTGATTTGATTTACTTTTAATATTGTGTAAAATCTAACTAATTTCTTTACAAGGCATTGCATAGTATAATGTCTAATCAGAGCAGAGGATGAAATATCTAGAGTGTGGTTGAGGCGCCATCTTGACTTTTTTGACACATGTGGTGACATAGCAACGATTGCTTGGAGAATGGTGGTTGATCGAGGTGGATCGCTGGTGATAAAGCTAGATTGGTGTCGCGAACCTGCTGCTCGAATATAATTGTTAAGCAAACTTTACTTATTGTGAGATAGTGCCATTAAATTGTGTGAAACAGTGAATACTTTGTTTTGTGCTCGCATTTCACCCAAATGACGCCCACTAAACTCGTGAACACTCACAGAGGAATTAAAATGACTCCTTAAACATTCAGATGGAATTCTATCTCAATAAATCCTTACGTTTTCCACTGAATCGTTACATGTGGGTTGCAGTACACAAAACAGATCCAAGAATAAAACTGAATATTTCGACCACACTCGATTATACCCACTTACCTAAACATAATACAGAATCAATCGATATAAGAACAACTGTTAGCTCTAAAACGCTCAAATCGATTACGGTTGAGTTTATTTTGCTTGTCAGAGCCCACCTGGGCTACATCCGCGGCAACAGATATAGATCCCATCATTACAGAGCATCGGCACGCTGCGCGCGCGCACATTGTTTACTCGATAAGTATCAATGATCTGTGGCCAACGAAATTATTATGCATGTAAGTAGCTATACCTAGCTACTAATTATAGCGAGCTCCGCCAGATGTGGACGTTGTAATCGAGTTTTATTTAAAATATGCCCATCACCGATGCCTGGTGTGGTTGGAGAAACCATTCAGGATTTTTCCGCTATCAGACCATCATATTTTAGAGTACAAAAATACAAATTCTGATGTGGCATCCCAAGAGCTAAATTTTAACACAGCACAGGCAGGAAATCGTTCTTAATTCTACATTTGAATCATTTAACGATCAGAAAACTACATAATAGCTATACCGCTACGTTAAAAGGCCAGTCGCATTAGTGCTGCCAGGATCTCATGGTCAATATGAGCTGACCATAAATCAGTATATAGTTTAGAGTCAAACAAGATTGGTGTCAGTCGCCCGCGGTTGGCAAACGCAACGCCAATAGGATCAAAAGATTGGCGCGAGAACGTATTGCTCAGCACACGTGTGAATTATCTGAACGGCTGCAGGAGCTCTAAATCATAGCTATGGTTTATTTACCAATCATGATACTTATATTTTATGATATCCGATAATTTGAAAATTCCTGTTAATCTTCTATGCAAAACTTTTGCACATTTTCGTTCTATAGAGGAAATACGCAGATAGCTCAATTTCTTACCCAGTTTTTTATAGATTTTAGCAATAAATTATAATCTGCTCCATTATTCCGTGGTCTGGAACTAATAACTTAACAGTTTACTCCAATCTTTCAGGATGCTTCACCCGTATAACATTTGAATATTATTTGGCAAACATTTACTGTATAAATCTTATGCCGCAGCCGCTTTTCCAGTAAGATTGAGTCACTGAAAAAAGCAGAGGGACAAAAGTAAAGAAGTCTGAAACAAACAGTTATCGCATCAAAATATTTTGAAAGAAGATGTAGCCGCAAGCAATAATATCAATAAAAATGAGAGAACGAAGATATATTTATTACAAAGAAGGGTAGGTTAAACAACCAATGAAAATAAGAGAGAAATGAAAGCCTACAAATTCCAAATTTCAATCCCAGTTTATAACTCTGTGGGCATTACGAAGATACTGTTGTTTGGCAATCTCAGTAGGCGATAGTAGTTTTTAGTATTGTAAAATAATAAACATGTGTGAATAATTAATTACGTACGCAAATATTTTATACGTCTAACAATAACAAAGCGACCTCCCGCAACTTCACAAAGTTAATAAATTAAAAAGCCTTTTGAAATCGTGTAAGTATCGGACCGTTTTACTTTTATTAATCATCTATCTGTATTAGTACAAGCTACAGTTCCCTCACTTAGAACAAATAAAGTGGATACTAAATCAACTTTAATAGTGGCGCCTCGCTTGTATAAGGGAACTTGAATTAAAAAACATAATAGTCCTGGAATCAAATGGGAATAGCAGTGACGGGTGTTCCGAACGACTTCCTTATACGATCGCCATTCTAATTCAATCGCTTTCCGGAAATCACATCTTGGGGAGATTTATTAAGTCTGCTCTTGTTTGTTAGATAGTAAAATCGACATTAATGTCTATAGCCTACCGAGTTACGTCGGATCCTTGTACAATTAGGCCATCCGAATCGAAATAAGTGAGTCAACAAACACAGCATCCTTCGGGGAGCGATGAGCGATGCCCATTCATTGTGGTCTTATTTATAGATTTGAGATTGTTATATTATCGCGTTGCTTGATTATCGTGGTAATGACTTTTATGCCCGTTTTGTGAATAAATATACAAGTGGCCATGTTTACTAATAGTATAAATATTGAGGCGTGGTGTGGCCCAACGCGTACCACAGTAGGATGCTACTTAAAATGCAGTATCACTTTGTTCACAGATTATTTTATTTTCTTCTTTTACACTAGCTATTCCAAGTAGGGATGTGCTTCAAGATTGTTTTTAACTAGTTTTGTCCGCGTTATGTCAGATATTTTCCTACGAATATAGCCTGTGGCATTGGGGATAACATGACGTCCCATTAGTGAAAGAATTTGCGGTATCGATCTGGGGACCTAGTCTGCTATTACAATAGTGTCAGAATGATCTATCATTGATTTCATAATTGTTGATTTTGACAAGTTTGGTAATCTACTAAAAGTGGCGTCATTATGACTTTCCAATGATCAACCACTGACACTCCATTGAAAGAAATAGCATAGAATGGTAATCTCGTACACAATGACAAATGAATGACTGACTTACGCGGTAATCTGCTAAAATTTTGACAGTTCCAGGCGAAATTTGCTCAATTAGCACCATTTAGTATTGCAATAAAAATAACATTATATATTAAAGATAATTTAAAAGACATAAATTAAAATAAACCAAAACACCGGCCGCTAGAAATAAAAACAGATAAAACGTCAGTAAGCAGTAATGTCACATTTGACTTTGACAGCTAAACAGATAAAATATTATTGAATGGGATAGTTTCACATTAATCCTTAAATATATATAAATGAAATCTGGCATGATTAATGTTCAAATTTAATTCTAGTTTTTCAAAAATCATTTCCATTAACAGGTTTTATAATAATGGCAATACAACAATGTCATTGTAACACAATTCTATTACGAGACCATTGACCGACTATTATGAAGTTAGCAGATTACGAACTTTTAACAAAATGATAATGGCATCGTTCAACAATTATGAAATCAATGATAGATCATTGTGACACTATTGTAATAGCAGACTAGGCCCCTGTACTTAGTTTCAAAGATTATCCCTACATCCAAACTTACAATCTTTACCTCTATGTAATATAAGTAATGAAATAATTAAAACTTGTCAAAGTACGAGTACTGTAGATGCCCAGTCCAATGCGTAGATCTCTGTGGAAAAGAATGGGAAAAAAACTTCTTGGACACTCTTTTAAATCCAAATATTGTTACAAAATCTTGGTCAATTATCATCCTTTTAATTGCTACTCCAATCTACTTGAAACTCACCTAACGAAGCATGTCTAGGTAATGCTCGTAACATAAATTATAATATAATACTACATATTATGATTTAATGTAGGTATATTATTATTAATTTACACCACATAATTGCCAGGAACTCGTGTTGTTATTAGCAAGTTAAACACACGATCCGTGACATCCCAAGTTTATGGTTTTACGCAGAACGGCTACCGTAGTCTTCAAGAGAATGTGTAGGCACTGTGGTTAATATAATTTTTCTGAGTCACCTATTCGTTACATGCCGATATATTGTCAGGATCTTGCCTTGGCTATTTGCCTCTAAAGGTTCCATGTTTAGGGAGTAACTAATAGGACTCACTCATTCACGTGCACAAACGAAAACTGGACACACAAATGCAACTATCATTATATTTATGTTCTTCATTGCCTCAAAAAATAACATTATAGGTCAATAACATCACATTAAACATATAAGTAAATTCCGCCAAGATCGTAGAATGTCCCGAGATTATCAAAAAATATCGATATGAGATAATTATTTATACAAATCGCTGTTTCATATTGGGTGTCTGTGTCGCAATAAATATTAAATATCGACGCCGTTAAAAATATCCCCTTACACTTTACGAGAGCGCTCGTCGACATATTTACGTACGGGAGGAGACTATCAATTCCGTTTTTTCATTCGACCTTACGATATAGCTACCTTCCTTGCACGCAAGCTTTCTCTTAGCACTGAATGCTATATTGTTATGATTGGCGTCCTTAATTCTGTTGAGAAACGACGCTTGTTTTGCGAATTTTAATAATCGACCTAGATAATATAGGGAGCAAATTATTCAGATGGACCTTTTAAACAATTACTCAAAGAGCATCCATATTTTTATGAATAAGGTATTATATCCTATCCGTCCGGTGTAAAATCTAGCCCTTGGGTTCAGCCTTAGCTTATAAATTTTATCATAAATTCAAAGGGCAGACACTAGAGAGTATTGTTTGAAGAGATATAAATTGAACATAATTCTGTCTTCGTGTTTGATGTTACGTAGGCTGTATTATCTTCCATCCCACAGAATATAGCGTATCCAATTAGGAAATTCTATTCAAAATGTCACAACAACGAACTACGAGTAATACTTACCCAGTTGCAAGGCATTTTCATGCTTTGCGTTGTATCCATCAAATTCTTAATCACCATTGTTGATTGTTCTTAAATAATGTCTACCGTTAACATCCTCTGTGTTCTATATGGTTCTAAATTAATCTTATCCATTTCTCTAACATCATGTTCCTCAGCCACCAAACTATCATTGACGACCCAAATGGCGCAGCGGTACTGAGGCTGCCTTACGTTCTTAGGGTCCCGGGTTCGAATCCTGGTTGGAACAAATGTTTGTGTGATGAGCATGGACCTTTGTTTCCGAGTCATGGATGTTTATATGTATAATAAGTATGTATTTACAAACAAAAAGTATCTATGTAGTATATCAACTATCTTGTGTCCACAACACAAGCCTCGTTGCTTAGTGTGGCACTAGATGGGGCTGTGTGTAATGTCCAGCAATATTATTATTATTATTATTCTGTGCCATGTATTTAAGCAGATCATATGTATATTTGTGATTTAGAGTCCATTGACTCTAAATCTAACTTAAGAGAGCCTATGCAGTCTAAAATCATGATTAATCCCACTAAGCCAAGAAGCAGTTCATCAAAAACCTCCCATAAATCGAGTCTCACCTATGACACACATTGTTACCAAGTAGGGGGGGACATTAAACAGCTGATAAATCTCGTTGGATCGCCCACGACCTTTCGAACACATATTAATATTTAATTGTAGGCGCGATATCATCACGGAGCGCATAACTAACTGTTAATAAAGTGTATTGTTGACTTGAATTATCCTCATAAGTCTGGCGAACGAGACTCAGATCGCGGGGGGCTATTCTCATGTCCAGGATTTACGGATCAAGATTGTTGTACTGAAGCTAATTAAGCACTTTATTTGTGGTGATTAAAAAGCCATAATTTAAGTAGGTGTGCAAGTTGCTTACTGTTATTTTTTATGTAACTTAAATCATATAGATAGGTACAAGAGTGGACGGATAATCTGCAACTACATTCTTACACGTAGATACTTAGATGATATCTAGGAATTTTAAAAGTTAATTCAATAAATACCTTACAGACTTGTTTTCCAACGTGATCAAATATTAAAATCTATAAAATTTTATGTTTCCAGCAGTCTGTAATTAGACATCAATAAAAGAGTGTCTGGTTTCCTGCTGCGAATTATAGATGTCTTTAATAATTTATTCTATTTTTTTTTGTCAATGATAGCAAATACTACGATCGCTATTATCTTGTTTTTCAAAAAGTTTTGCTGGTTTTATGTGGTTGGGTATTATTTTTTTCTAATTTTTGAATCTCAGATGTTCGAAAGTATCCAATATTCTGTACGTCTACTGTGGTATTTTTAACTAGGTTCATTTATAAGTTATTCTTAATAGTAAAAGTACTCTATGAAACCTACTTCGTTACGCTATGAAACCTCTTCGTACCTTCAAATATCATCGCGAAACACAAGAATACAACCCCACGTTAGTCGCCGGCGTACTTGGATGTCGCCCGGGGAAATGCTTTATATCGACGCATAAGCTCGCGCCCAATAAACGCCATAAATAATACCGCGTCGTGTGAGTCGCGCCACGGATCCCATAACAACCGCCTTAAATATCTGTTCCTGCTTGTAATAAAACAACCTGACAAAACAGTATTCCAGGCTAATTGGTTCAGTATTCTTAGTTTTGTTTTATTGATATTTGATTATTTTACGTTTTTATAATCACTGGCTTCAAATATTTTTGTGAATTAATATTTCACGTTTTAAGATTAAGTTTTTGGCAGTTTCGTTATTTGGTATAAAGTAGTTTTTGCACATTTATTAGATTTACGTAGAAGCTAGTAGGTAATTAATATTCAGAACACACAGGTGGTTATTTTTATTCCTATGATTTAAGATATTAGAAAAGATAATGTGTGATAATTTAAATTAATTATAAAGCAAACTCAAGATGAACATCCGTCAAGCGTTCTATGATTTCGATTAGATACTCATACGGCCTTACGAATGCACGCAATATGATCATTTTAGGTATTTTCGAGGTTCTTTTACGAACAAGTTAACGGCAGAACCCTAAAAAAATATTAAAGCCGATAACCGTACATCACTTTTATTAGTTCCGATAAATAACACGAATAACTTTCCGATGTGATCGATTCTAATGTGTTGTTGTATTTATTGTAATTAGGAGCGGGCGGCTGCCTCCCTGCCTCGGCTGCGCTCGTGTGGCGCGCCCATCAAACGTATAAACTGTTTATTAAGAACTAATAATATTTGCATAATCGCATTTTAATACCATATTCTATATGAAATTCAATATTAATCGCCCATTAATAATGAAAATTAGCTCAATATACATGTATTCAATGAATTTTTTATAATAATAAATGCACAAAATCATTACCTCCAATCAATAAAATATTATTAATAGACTTTGGAATAGATATCGCATTAACTAAGTGGGAAAAGGAAATTGTATTTTTATTGCTATGCTAAGCATACCATAGCATACGAATAGAGATTTCAAATTTCAACATCCATCTTGGATTTTTTTGTTCATTTTAATCTTATACTTGCTATTAATTTTATAGTTATTAATTTTATTGAGGTCTTCGATTCCTATTAACTAATTTTGATGATCTCAAATGATTGGAACCTAACTATTTTTTCCCGAGTTCTCAGGGACATTAGTTTTACGATGGAATATTTTAGAATTAATTCAAATTGAATTATTTGTCGAAGGAAAAAAGTAAATAATATACACCATATTATAAGGTACCTTTTGAATTGGAGTTCTCCTTTCAAAATCATTGTTTCTAAAAACACTCGTTTAAGCCAGAACACCTCATCTCCAAAGCTCAATGCGGTTAAAAACTGACCATTTTTGCCAAAATACAGCAATCATATGCCTCTGTCTGAACATGTGATTGTGAGCTTCCTTATGTTTGCCTTTTAATAGCTCAACCTTTCAAAACCCCGTTTCCCTAACCAGCTCGATCAGCGATCACAATCCACGGAATCGGCATTTACCCGCGTAAATTCAGATCGTGCACGTTGCAAAAAAGGTGCACAAGGAGTAACAAAGGTTGTTGGGGTGTAAATCACAATAAAAGTCCGTAGAGACGCCTGCGAGGCCGGCGGAGGCCCGGAGACGAATTATGATTGCCGCGGGACCCTCGTAAAGCACCAAGGTAGCGGTTGTACGGTGCACTCAATTTCGTACTGTGTATTTAATTAATTAATGAGAAAATGCTTCCATGTTGCTGAACGATGAATTGAATTATAGTAATTGGACGCGTTAGTTGGGAAGTAGATAAGTTTTTATTATTTTTATTTATTACGATTTTTTTTGTGAGCGTGGTGTAATGTAGTTTTGATTTCCAATTATTTTTAATATCTTGGAAAGACAAAAAAAAAACTGCTACGTTTTAGAGCCTCATAAGTTGGTTTGATCTAATGAAATATTTTAATTTCAAATAACCTTTCCCTTTGGCTCCATCCATTTATACAAACTAGCGTGTGTAACGCCACCCATTTTCTAAGTTACAGCTACCACATTTATCACACTGCGATAATACTTACTATGCAAACAAAATTGTCAATTAGTGGTGTTGTGACAGTATCATAATTTGTTTCAGTGTATAATTGCATGTGTGCGCGGGCGCCCGTGTTCCCGTATCTCGTGTCAATTTCTCAGGAAGCGAGCAACATAAAAATAATTTAGTAACGGCTCAATGGGACATGATCGATACCCTTGTAACGCCTGTTTTTGAATTTTAATTGCTTATTAGCTAAATGAATTACTTTTTAAAAGCGTTTTTTTTGTATCAGCTTTTGTTTTGAATGTTACATGATGTTTTATTGATTTAGAACATGATAGTGCTTAGGGTTAGAGTAATTCAATGGAGGGAAAGTTACTTGGTTCTTTTACGTTTCAATTTTATCTCGGGAAAATTTATTCATAAGATTTGTACACACAGGGCATATACCTTTGTATTCACTACCAGATTTACCATTGTATTAGTAAACGCTTAAATTTTTTCGACAATCGTTTGCAAGAAAATCGTATTCCATTTAGAAGCCCCAAAACACGGCTTTCCGAACTTTCCATAGTCACCCATATAAACTCAAATTTTTCTACACAATTTGAACAAAAGCTCGTAACAAGTCTAGGTAATAAAACATCACCAAAAACGGCACCACTTCCTCAATACCCCATCGTAGGCGTGTACTGCGGTTGTGGTCGAGATGGTGACCCTACTCGGTAAGAGGGGGACGTGAGGTGTCCGGCGCGGGCGCAGCGTGCGATAAAGCAAGGCGCCGCGGGGTCCCCGGACCTCCAGCATGGCGGAACTGGCTGGTGAGTTTAGTGTGGACATGGTTACTGACCTTACGTGTAAGATTATATTGTTTTTTTTTTTTAATGTCTTTAAATCGAGATGGCTATTGGTCATTGGTCTAACCGTTGTGGCCCAGACAACTTGACATTCTATCAGCGATAACGGTTATGGAAAAGTCAAATAGGTATGTTTAGGATTGACATAAGCTACCGAAATGGTTATGTTCATCTTGTCGAAAGTCGTTGCAGAAATCAAAACGCATTAAGAGCTATTGGTGTCGATTCTGTTGTGCACAAACTAAACTTAATTTAGGCTATTGCTATCTTTTATTAAAAGGCAGTGCGAGAAAAAGACGGCTATAGCTATGAACTAAGTTAGAGATGTCAAACTAGTTTATGCCTTGCGCTTCACCGTGTTTTTAGTCGCCATGTTTTTACGTGCACCCTTCATTTATATAGAAATATTAGTTCCAACTAAATTTGACAGCTCTAAATTACGTCCGTCTCTTTCTCGTTTTATTAGAGAGAAAAAGATAGCAATAGCCTATATTAAGTTTAGTTTCTGCGCAACAGAATCGACACCATTGCCACTTTTCTACCCACTTCTAGACTAAACTCTATTAAGGAAGTTTAGCAAAACAAACGTAGGTTTAGTAGGAGAAATTTCTTAGGAGCAACTATCCGGATTTGTGCCCGGTTGATGTAAATAGGCTCGCCCCCAATTACATGGGACTTACAACATAACTGGTGAAATGTGGGTGTACTGTTAGGTGCACCTCTACCTAACCCTTCAAGGATTATAGGCGTGATGTCATGATGATAAAATAAATTAGAAAAGCCTGTCTGGTCAATGGTATACATAATTATTTAAGCTACAATTGTATTTTTCTTAATTTAATTTATGAAGGTATAAACGTGGCCATAAATCTTTTCATGAATTGATACGCTGTAAACTGTAAGTGCTTGATTCCTATTAATATTCAGATCGACCTTCCATTGCGTCGTGTTTGTATGCATCGAATACATTACAGTGATTAGTGTAACGATTGGTAAACTTACATATTTCGACCATTTTACGAGGATTTTGCGAGTTCAATATGGAATAATCCGACTCGAATAAACATAAGACCACCGTTAATATTCCATAAATATGCCGTGGCTTATCCACTGCATTCTATCTTCAATTCTCGCGCCCACCGCACCGTGTAAATAATAATTAATTTTATTGTAAATGCTTATATTTTATTGCAGGATTTGTCAACAGAGTGCGCGATGTATTTTGTTGCCTGAGATATTTATTGTTAGTTTCTTAATGTAATGCCTAAGTGGGCATGTGGCCATACATGAGTGTTGCAACTAGTGCCTATCTGTGCCGGTACGTATGCACTGTATGAACATCGTGCTATTTTGAATGGTAATTTGTTGGGCCTGCGTTCATAATAATAATTCATAGTCCGATTGGCGTATTATATAACCTTCTGCTGGTAACTATTTGCATATCTTTAAAAGACTATAATACTTTGAAAGCCTTGTTTTTGCATACATTATCTAATTAGTGAACCGTTTAAATTTTAACCGTCTAATTTTGATTTTGATCCTGTGATCTGCCTATCAGGTTCATCGAGGACGACGAGTGTAAATATCTCATGCTGTTGTTAAACATGAATTTAAAAACTTATAAATAAAACCGACCAAGAGCGAGTTGGATGCGACCGAGGGTTCCGTACAAACTTTTTAAAGGACAAACTTAACTTTGCTGTCCGATCCCTAGAAACGGCTATTGCACCAACCGCAAACAACAAGTTTGTAATAGAAAAATCGCTTTTTTTTTTGTTTTTAAACAACATATTTACGGTTTTCAGATTTTTCCCTTTACATGTGTTGTAAGACTTTGCTTCTC
This sequence comes from Xestia sexstrigata, assembly GCA_941918905.2. Lineage (NCBI taxonomy): Eukaryota > Metazoa > Arthropoda > Insecta > Lepidoptera > Noctuidae > Xestia > Xestia sexstrigata. The sequence goes on along the minus strand of OW799213.2, from coordinate 8,910,664 downwards.
GCCACTTTTCGTGATTCTAGGTCAACGGGAACTACCATATAGGTTTTCGACCCAAAAACTATAGGGTACTTCCGATTGACCTAGAATTGGTAATTTTGGTTAAAAGCAAGGTCTTACAGAACAAGTAAAGGGAAAAGTCCGAAAAATAAAAAAGATGAAAATTAAGGTAAATTCTGGTACTTACAAGTTTTCGCGAAAATCTAAATTTGCCCATATCTTTTTATCGTGTTGACTCAGGACCTTTATTTTTATACATCTAATAGGGACTATAGACCTCATTATTTGGTATAAATTTCAACTTGCTAGGTCCACCCGTTTCTGAGAAAATCGGTGGTGTCAGACTTACAGACGGACAAGAAAGTGATCTTATAAGGGTTCCCCTTTTTACCTTTCGAGGTATGGAACCCTAAAAATACCAGAAAAAAATCATTATAGTCGGATTTTTGGGATATTTAATTTTCATCACAAAATTACTGTTTATTTCTTGGTTTTTCGATCTGTTTCATAGTTTAATTTTCCTAGATTATTTTGGGAAAACAATATCAGAAAACTTCGTCAAACAAAGCTTGTAAAATAAATGGTGTCTGTTTAGCGTATACCATGTAGGACCAAATAAATATTAGATTTGTTCCAACTACACGCGATATTAATTCGTGATAATAATTGATGTCAGTTTAGGGATAGGCAGGCAAGTAGAAAAAGGTAATAAGGGCATTATGCTTGCCGACAGAATGATGGTATATATGACGTGATGGATATTAATGTTGACAGGAGGAGAGGGAGAGGAAGGCCAAAGAAAAGAAGGAGTGTTTGAGGAATTATATGAAAGAGAAAGGAGTTAATGATACCGCCGAAGAAGAAAACGTGTTGCGCCGACCCCAAGTAGAGCAGTGGGACAACGGCAGGAAGATAATGAACCATCATCTACACAAAATGATATATCCAGTCAGGGACTGGGTAGTCAACTTTATAAAATGTTCAACCGTTGGAATGCCCCAGTGTCAAAATGCACATATAATCATGGTCACAATGTCTACACAATAGGATACAATCATGCAAGCATCATCATTGATGAAGCTTGATATGTTTTGTTAGATTATGCATATCTTTATAATCATCGAGCCCTCTACTCACTACTTATTCAGTAAAAATACTTCACAAACTAATTATAAATACTAACCACAAACCAAGCAACATTTTTAATTCCCTCAAAACCGTAGAAACCTATTCAACTCCCATTTACATAGAAACTTGTCAGATATATCGTTTCTAGTTTTCATAGCGATTATACGACGTCTAAGCAATATCGTTATCGATTACTTACGACTGCGCCTGGGCACGATGTTACCATCTATACAAATAAATGTAATTGAAGTGTATGTTTGTAATATTAAAATAACAGATTTTTACTGAATGCATATGAAAATAATTTAAAACAATAACACATTTTTTCTTTTTAATTTTGTCTGTCTTTCTGTTTGTTCCGGCTTATCTCCAAAACAGCTGAGCCGATTTCGACAGGAGATTTACTGGCTAAAATAATGAGGATTCTCTGCATCTGGTTAGACTGGAAGCCGACCCCAACTTAGTTGGGAAAAGGCTAGGTAGATGATGATGAATGAAGATTCTGTGCAATAAAATTAAAACTCTTGAAATTGTTAACGAAACCCGATTTAAAAAGGGAAATCATATTTTTTTATAATAATTTACACGAACGAAGGTCGCGGGCAACAGCAAGTCTTCACTATAGAGAGAGAGACCAGTACTTCCAAGACCAGGGCTTAGGAAACTAGTTGCTGAACTGAACAACTCAGTAGATCTTACTTATCAGCGAGTGTGACTCCAATGTGTGGTAATGAATGATTTTAGAGTGTATGAGTTATCTTAATGAGAGTTGTTCGAAGTAATTGCTAATCTGTATAATTTCTTATTATGATGTAGATGAGATAGGAGCTTGTTATTACCTATTTCTAGATGTTTATTTGCTGGTGTGTAGTTTGCTTCGATGTGTGTCATATGTTTCGATGGTACCGTGTGTGCTGTTGTAATTTCAAGTAAGTAGCGAGATAGTTGCAGCAACTGTTGGGTAGAGGAATTGGTTTTTTTATACATTAATCTTCTTTCTTTATCGTGTGGTTAGTGCCTAACCTGGTGTCAGAGTTTTATGCCGCCCATGGGCCTCTGACTTGCCTCCGTCGAGAAATATCTCTCAGGCATGCTGGTCTTCTCACAATGTTTTCCTTCACCAAAGCAAGTGACAATTATACAATATGCACATTAATCCAAACATTGTACCTAACAAATATCTACCAAATGACGTGGAACTTAAAACAAAGGTAGGATTCAGTTCAAATTTAAGGAAAAAGCTTTCGAAACATTTAATTTCGCTTAAAGACCTTTTATTATTGATTCTAAATCCAATAACTCACCAGTTTTGTTGTCACTGGTTGTATAGAAATCGATTTTCCTTTTACTAAATACTTCCAGGTTTCTAGCAATTTTCAAACCTCGCCTTATTCATCATAAGATTAGCTGACAATTAACAATAAACGCAAATCAAAGGGGCCGCCACCTATCAAGTTGAGTATTATTGATTGGTGACACATTCCTGAACCTGAGGTGGGCGGCAGATAACATAAACGTTGTCGTTAACTCGCTTTTATGTAATAGCCAATATATTACGAAATGCGTCCTTAAGGTACAACCTTCCTGTAACTATTTTATTATTGAACTGATTAATAATATACTTTTTATGTTTATTTATCATGATAAAGAATCAAATCCTATATTAAGGTTTTCATTTTACATACAGTACATTTCACTTCCACTACGCTAGAAGAGGTCCTGAAGAGTGAGTGTATCACGTTAATAGACAAGCGGGGTCTGCTCGAACATATTGACAGTTGCTGTTCAGAAAATCACCATCGCCATATCGGTCGCTAAACGTCCACTTAACATATACATCTTAAAAGGCTCCCCATGAACATCTACTTTACCACCATAAAGGCAAACATTTGGCGATTGAAAAAAGAAAGTTGGTTTTTTCAGCCTTTTTTCAGCTTTTTTGCCTCAGCAGTTGGTACTTTAGATGGAAATCACTGTCAGGTGGGTAGAAAATTCCTGAGCAACGCCTCCTGTCATGTAATTCTGATCTATGACCAGATAAGTCTGGCTGAAACAGATTCGCCCAAGCTCGCGTTCGATTCGCGTTTCGCGTCTGATGAAAATTCGAACTAATTAATAGGGTAAATATTTTACCTCCGAGGCCTTTTTTTTAAAGTGACAGTGGAGCAGCTGTCTACGGATCCAAATCAGGAGTGTCATAGTTGAAGGGTAGGGGTGGGCCTACTGTGCTATCCAGATTGATGACAACATTACGTACAAGGTGCAACAAAGCGCGAGGTGCAGTTGCCTTCTTATATTTTATTTTACAGCTCTTTGTCGAATGTCCCATAACGTTCGAATCGATTGTAAAGTGTTACGATGAGTTCTTTTACGATGCGATTCCGAGTCGAATTCAATTTAGTTTAGTGGGTCCTCAATCGTAAACCTTTGACCTAAACACACTCGATTATTCGAGTCATATTAGCACGAATAAATCGAGCCATTAAAATAAAATGTTAAATTATTCAATTCACTATCGATTTAGTAAACATGATAGGTATTGTGTGGATTCTTTCGAGTAGGTATTAATTTTATGATCTGAATATATGAATAAATAAAATATATTACATTTATATTGTGATAAGTTACACCTATATTGAGTGATTAGTGTCGTGTTTGAAATTGTAATTGACAAGTCGAGTATATTTATTCAGATTCATTATTGCTTTGATATGAATCCAAGTCTCAGTAGAATCTATTGAAGCACATTGTTTGAAGATCTTTAGATATTAGGTAATCACTACGTTGCAAATCTGGGAATCTTCGTTAATCTTACTAATATTATAAATGCGAAAATTTGTGAGGATGTAATGGACGTTTGTTACTCTTTCACGCAAAAACTACTGAAAGGATTTGGATGAAATTTAGCACACAGATAGTTTTTATCCCAGTACTAGGATCCCGTGGGACAGTACCAAACACTACGCGGGCCAAGCCGCAGCATAAGCTAGTTAATATAAAAGTAAAGAAATGGTTAGGCAAATATCCTATTATTTTCTCAAGGTTTCCGGTATGTATCAAGGCGTTCCTGATTTTTCAGTAGGTATCTAGAACACTTGAAACAAATTAGGATATTTTTAAATGAAGATTTCGGCGAACAAGCGCTCATTCCTTTGTGCGCAGACACGAACTACATGAGAAATGACTCACGCTAACTAGGTGCTAGCAGAGCTGCAGAGCTATAGCTGTATAATACTAGGTATGCCTAGATCTATTTATTGTTATAATAAGATTAAATACCAGTCGGTTAGTCGGTCTGTCAGTCGGCTGAGGATTGAGCAGATTGACTGATTAATGACATTATTTTTATTATCTCCACAGATCCCTGTTTATATTTTTGTTTGATATAATGTATTAATACCTACCTATATTCTTTACTCATCAGAAATAGGTAATACATTGGTTCCACGTATATGTATGATTGTAGCGCTTGCAGTTCACCGCCCGCCGCCGACGGCAATGATCCGCCGACTGCGGCGGAACAAAAAATAGGGTAGTGTTTTTTCACTATCATCTTTTGTGGTAACGTACCTTAACTTAACTAAGCAAATATACCTCTTTCATATCCACCCAAAACATAACCAAATCTATCCATTTTACTACAAGGCTTGATGTTACTTTTTGATTTTTAGCCGTTAATGTCCCACTGCTGAGCAAAGGCCTCCCCCATATCCTTCCGAGTAGGTAGGTACTCTTTTCATGCGCCACATCGAACCAGCCATCGCAGTGCGCGTCCAGGCCTTCTCGCCACATTTTATTAGTACTTGGATATTTTATATTCATTACACTGCAATAAAAAAATATAAGTAGGTATGCATAGAGCTAGTAGTACAGTAGCGACATTCAAAAGATAATTATCTAAGATACAGAAGTGAGCTTGTTTACACGTCTTCGTCGGTGGCAGGCATGTGGTGTGTAAGGGTCTTTATCTCAAGCCCACAGGGAACAGCCGGTATCCACCACTTTGGTTAAACTTGGTTCAACATCACATTAAGGTTAACTTTGGTTAGGTATACCCTTTTATGTTATACTTAGTTACGTATATTACGTTACCCTACGTTATGCAAAATCTATGCGAGTCTTCTTTCTATCTATCTTATGGCAAATAAATTGATTTGATTTATCTTTAGTTTTCTCTAAAAAGAGAGGCTGCGATTGTACTTGATGTTAACCTCGTAAATCTTTATTGATCTTCGTTTTACTGAGGATTTCGGCTTTACGTGCAGTTATTGAATAAGAGAAAAACTACGTAGTTAGCTAGATCTTTTCAACTGTAAAACACATAGCGACGCCTTAGAGTGAAAGCCTCGTAAGTGTAAAAGAAGTAACTTTTCAGGAGGAAGAAAAAACTGCGTGCTGTAAAATTTTTGTACGGCGTCATGTAGGTGTTTTTATTAATTAATATGGAAATTTTACCCGCTTTTATATCCAGAACTGTTCGATATTAAAAGATTGTCTGAAATGCATAAAATGCTACTTATGAGGTATTCGTAACTGACAGATGCGAGTATTTACGAGGTTCTCAATTACTGTCATAGATGGCGCTACGCAATAAAATAAATTTGAGCTAAAATGCATTCCCGAGGTTTTCACTCTAAGACGACGATAGGTAATGTTGCAAATCTTGCAAAGTTGCAACGAATAAAAACGAAAATTCAATTTGCAAAACTGTAATTAGTATAATTTAACGCTCAGTATTTTATACAAGGAAAAAAATTAAGCAATCTTAATGAGTATGCAACAGAGTTCTTGTAAATTACAAACAGTTTTATAGCTGGTAGATAAATTAAAAATTTATTTTTATAAGACACGTTACACGGCTATTTTGCATCACTAACTGTGTATGTGGGCACCGGGCCGTAAACACGGAGCGGCCGCGACGACAGACCGAACGCAGACCCTCATTACTGGCTCTTACAAACAAAACTCAACACACGCTACATGCTAAAATATCGTAAAAATCTTACACGCTACGTTCAAACATGCACTCTAACAGGACTACTGTGAGTAGAATTTTCAGTTTCATAAGCCAAGAGCGTATCTTCACTTGAGAGGAATGTACAATAGAATCTTTAAAGCTAAGATGGAGCTATTATTAGGTGTTAGCGTGATTATTTGACAGTTTGAAAACGTTTACAGATTGTAGGTATATTGCTGGGCAATCTGGCTTCCTGCTTTTAATGTAAACAGCGTTTTGTAGCTCTCGGCTTTTTAGTGAAAAATTATAATATCTTCATAGTCTTTATTTGCTCATTCTTATTAAGACGGAATACATGAATATAATTTAAAACTTAAATATACCTGGATAGAGTGTATAGAGTGAAATATTTAAAGAATCTTCACCAGATTCTTTAAATATTTCACTCTATACTTTTACCCGCTAATAAGTTTGGTCGCTCTAGAATTTACGAAAGAAATACAGGTACACATTAGGCCCATTCTATACCGATACAATACCACAGAGTAAATTAGATCATTCAACGAACGTCACCACGGACCAAAATGAAACAAGAATTTGAGTGGTATGCTACCAAAAAACCCGACTACGGAAAAGTCACGCTCTAATTAAATTTGGGGTTTACAAGGTAAAATCAACTCCTCCTATTGATGAAGTCGGTTAAAATGTAGCCTATGTTACCCGGGCCATAATAACGAATCGATTAACACCTTATTCATCAAAATCGGATAAATAGTTTAGGCTCTACAGAGGAACATACGTGAATACAATCATACATACATAGACTGCTAAAATCATAACCCCTCCTTTTGGTTTCGCAGTAGTCGGGTAAAAAATAATCCATCATTAACAACTCACAAACAATATTAATAAGGTCCGATATCTCCTCTACTCTCGCTCCATTTCGCGTAGCCCTCACATACTTGCAACAAAGCTTCGAACAGCTGCTCCGGAGGCAGATCCACCATCTTCAAACTCCTTCTGAACCTATTATCTCTCTTCCTTCTTCCGTAAGACGAAGCGAATTGAGTTGCTGGCCTCTTTTTAATTCCTGCACTCACGAAGAACGTCGTTGGCTGCGTCGTCGGGATGGCAGCATTATAGCTCTGCTTCGATTTCACCGCCTGTACGATCAGACACAATAAATATCCGCCAAATGCCAAAAACGCAAGCGTAGTGACAGACATGGAGAAAATGTTGCTGATCTTGGTCTCTTTCTTGTACAGCACTTCTTCATAGTCACCTCGTTTGACAGGTGGTGCTTGTATGGCCATAGCTTCAGCTCCGAATCTTTGTATGTACGATGGTGTGGTTGCTGTAACATTCTGGTAATCAGCTGTAACTAGATCTTGCAGCGAGTTTTTTAGCCTCAAAAGCTTGTCCAATGGCAACTCGTTGAGGAATTCCACGTCGGCCGGTGTGACGTCAGCGGAAGATATTTTGAAAGTAGAATATAAGAAGATGAGTAACAACATGGTGGGAGACTACCACTCATGGGCTGTTAAGTGTTGAAATAAAGTTGAGCATAACGTTGATGTCGTGATCATTATGGTCTGCTAAGCGCGACAATCGCCTAGCGGTCATGATAAATGGAACAGTGCATTTGTATCTTAAAACTGGGTAGGCGATGCTCTTGTAGGTGTATCTAACTAACAGGTCAAAGTAATCAAGGATGGTGCTGCGACTTTTAGCATGCAAAATCCGACTTATTTTTGCCTTTGATCACTGGCAAGCTGCAGTAGTACATCCACATTCAGTTAACCACATTTTGTGCAGGAAACGTAGTCAGTTAGGTGAGTCAAGCTGATTTTTACTCTCTCTCTCTCGTTAAATTTAGATTTTAGAGTAGCCCAATAACAATTTGAGTTTTTTGACCTAAGTAGTTAAAGCGATTAGCTAGTTCCTATTTGTTATTTTGCAACAAATATGAAAGCAATGTGCTCTTCCATAGCCTACATTTCCGTTTCTATTGTCCTCTGTCTGTCAACGCGTCGCAAAATTTTGTTACAGGGTGCTGATTTTTGCTCAACACGTGTGTAGGTATGCTATGAACTTTGTACGTACAAAGACATTTCAGGAGCGATTCTTTTTCAATGAATATAAATGAACCGTTTTCGGGAAATAATTTAGGATTAAACTCGGGATTACTGTGAATCGATACAGAGAGTGTGATGCGAGATGACCTAATGAAATCATGTGAGATGTCATGATTTGTCTACAATGAAACCAATCAGAATCACGGATCCAAAACAGAATCTTAAGCATTGGAAAAAAATCGATAGTGTTATAAAGAAAGTTTAAGAACTCCATATAATCGTAAATCCCCATGAACTTGTACTTTCAACACATACTTTACTGTATATCGTTATACAAGTAGCGCCATCTGTTAAAACCCCTAAAAACAATTTTTAACAGAGGAATAATGATTGAAACTCCTTGCTACTAGCTATCGCAGACAAACAAAATAATAAAAAATTAAGAGGCATTTGTCTTGCAAAACACCCTTTACACACTCCCAAGACACAATTATTCGAAAATGTTATGCTCTAGTACGACAATTGCGTTTGCGCACCCATTACAGTAAGAACCGAACCATAGCACAACCTCCCGCACCGTATCTCCTAGTAGTTCAGTACGCGACTTCAAGATGGCGCCTCGTGTTCTTTGCGTGCTTCTTATTACTTTCCAAGTCGTGTGCGCCAGTGAACAATACAGAAATGATGGATTAATGGACCGATTAAGCAGCGGGATGAAATTCGCTCAGAATTTACTCGGTATGTTAGAACTAGAAGTAAAAATATTTCTTGCCGTTATTTAGCATCACACGTGAATTAGACCGAGTAATGTACAACTCGATACACATTGTGATCTTAGTTGATTCGCATAATCAGCATACTAGTTTATTTTTATTTTTTATTGAGTATTTATTGCATAGATCTTGCCCGAACTTCCAACGATTAGATATGATAAAGGAGTGACTACACACAAATGACTTCAGACTATCACTCCTGTGCTCGCATTCCTGGCCTCCGGAATTTCTCAGATAACGTGTTTCAATCGTGTTGTCAATCAAAATAATCATTCTCCTTTATTCATTCCAGGGTCCGAATCAGTGGCACTAAAAGTAGCAGAGTTCGTAGTGAAAGCGTTCCAAACGGGGAACAAAACCCCAACATCAACCAGAAGGTGGCCTCAGAATGATCTTCACAACGAGGAATCGTCTTCATATAGTGAAAGCGAATCATATTCAAACGACAAAGGCCCGGATTATGACGTCAATGAAACGCAGAGTCCCCTGACACCTTTGCGTCAAATAGTTCGTCTGTTCGGACTGCAGCCGAACCAAATAAGTGCTGTGGCTGTCAACGCTTTAGTGTTTGTTGCGCAAATGGTAAGTAAGACTGCCTTAATCTTATATAGTACACCATAGCGATTATTTAGGTATCTACGAAACAAAAATGAATGTTATGAGAGTCTTTTAATCGAAGGACCTGCTTACTAGAATGATACATACAGGTTGGAAGGGATACCGACGCGAAGACGTTTACCACGTGTTCGGTTCATCATTCTAAAGCCCCTCACATTGAAATTTTTTATCGGTAATTTTAAAGTACGTAGTAATCGCTTTTCATTTCACTAGATGTTTGGAGATTGGTAATTCTAATTGCATTTTTTACACTTTCCAGATATCAACGTTTCTGTCAGGACCTAGACGGCCAAGCATACCCGACTACCGATCAGATGACCCCACAACATGGATTCTGAACAAAAACTCAAGAACCCTTCAGGACCTTATTGCAGCAGCTAAGAACGAATCACTACCAGACACCATAGACGAATTAATTCAAGAACAAGGTACAGAGGAAGAAACGTCTTGCATCCGACTATTAGTGTGCAAAGTTACTCCGTTTATTGCTAGAATGCAGAAAACTGTGTTCGGTGATGAAGAAAAGACAAGAGATGAAACATTTTCTAAAGAGCTTCGCGGTTCAGCGATCATGTACCGCCATCTACCGACGGCAGAAGAAATTAACACACGGAACGACATCTGTGAGCAACAACACCAAGATTGTAATCTGAATGAATGAAATTGCTGCGCATACGCAGTGCTATTAGTGCTAATGTTTTTATTTCGAGATTGTTGATATCGTTTTTGTAGTTTGAATTAAGGTTTGTATTTTTTACGATGTTTGGATAAAATATTTCTAATAAGGTTGTTTTTCCGAACTAAGAAGAAATCCAGTAATATTTGAGAAGTAAGTTATTTCTGAATTATCCTTCTCTACCTAGTGTTGCCAAAGGCAATATTTTCAAGACTATTACAGAAACTACAAAACCAGGAGTAGGTATAACTCACACCGTGTGAGAAACAAAACCATGTCGCTATTGGTCAAAAGTCAGAATAGGCAAATATTATCTTGCTGCATTCTTCCGAGATAGCATAGGATGCACCATGACTGTTTTAACGAGGATGTTCGCTTTCAAGTAGGACCACCTACACATTAGGTAAGTTCTACAACAAAGTAGGCACCTAGTAACCTAAGTAGGCGTTATATCACTATGCTTAAAATGATGGGGGCTTTCATTATTTTATTTGCCATACCAACTGACGTGACAGGAATCTCTAGGCTGCCAGCACTTTCGAGCAAATATTATGCAACAAAAGGTCGATGGCCGTTAAAACAACATATTCGGTTATACAATTATGTGCTATTTTTGTTACTTATTATGTAATATATGTCTGCAGCAACAGACTGCGCGGCGTAGAGGCTGCTTTTGAGCGAGTTTCACACGCTAATCTAGACGATATGAAACAGCGTAAGCTTAGTTACGTGAATCATGAAATCGGCACGTTCACGGCACGGCAACGGCAAGCTTCAGTAGTTGCGAAACCCGAACAGGATTTGAAGAAGAAAAGAGTGTAAATAATTGTGACGCATCAAACATCTTAAACAGTGTTGTTCTAGATTCTTGATAAGTCATGGACCTGAAGACAAAAGAGCAAGCCGGAATTGGGTGCGGAAAACGAACAACATCAGTGTGATCCATTAACTGCTAGGAGAACTTTTGAAGCCTCGTTGACTCGTTCTGTTTTTGATAAGTAACCCATCGAAGCAAGTCAACGAAGACAGATTGAATGAAAACTTACAAGGTGATGTTGAAAAGAATATGAAAAATAGTTTATCTCAGAAAAGACATTCCATACAACTTTGTCAATACACCAGCACAAGTAATCTTGCCTATCTTATAAATAACTAGCTTTTGCTAGCGGTTTTGCTTACGTTATGTACGAAAATTAACCCACGGAAACAATTTAAATGGAAGCCTATAACACTATTGGATAATTTAGTTTCCCGTTAGTGAAAGAATTTTCGGAATCGGATCAGTAGTTCCGAAGATTACCCCCGAGATACAAACAATTTAACCTCTTTAAAAATATAAGTATAGATACTACGAGTATGTACAACTCCAAAATATTTCTGCATCCGCCCCGCAAATGGGACAAACTAGATAACAAAGCCAGAGAAAGCACGCTCACATTATACGCTAGTTGCTAATAGTGACTTGTTATTGAACGTCGACTGAAGGTCTCCGTAAGTGAAGCTAAGGTTATTAGAGAAATGCTAAATACACTAAAGACGGCGATAAACTAGAGAAACTTTTAAGATATTTTCTTGTTGAAGGTGCACTAGACGTAAATAATACTTTTCTTTAAAAATTTGCAAAATCTGTGATATTCGTGGAGGAAAATCCAACTACCTACCCATAATTTTCCTTCATCTTAGGTATTGTTTTCTCAACTAGATTTAGCGTGAGATCTTTCCCAATGAAAACATCATCATTCTCCTGCCTTTAATGCTGATGCTCCAGGGGAGGCCGCCAAATTCAAATTGTCTAACGTTTTTTGCCATTTTTCTAACGTTTTTTGCCATTTGCAGGCTAGTGCCAGGTTGTTATTCCTGCACCTTTATGAACTTGGAAGGTTGTATTGATTATTTTCATGATTCTAATTCTGTAACTACATACATCTTACAGCCGCGAATAATATTTTAATCAACATACAACTTAGCACTGGCATGCAAATTGCAAAAAACGTAAGAAAATTTAAATTTCGCGGGCTACCCTGGAGCATCCACCTTAACCCAATTTATTTGGGATCTGTGCAGCATGTCTTCTTCCAAACTTCCTCGTCATCTCAATGAAAACAGACGTACTACCTAAATACCAGTACCTAATATTGAGGTCAAATTGTTCTATCAGATGGCTTCTGAACTCTGCAAATTCCACAACTCAATTCATGAATTCCAATTAGGAAGGCCCCGAACGATTTAAGGCAATATTTTTCTACAATCAAATAAATAAATACCTCAACCACTGCCGTGACATTCGCTTGACGAGTGCAATAAGTCAATAACATCAAGCAACTCGTTATGTACACATACGACATGATAGCCAATGAAACTACTTCATTTGCAAGTCATAAACATATTTGTACTTGCTAATTATAAGCTTTAAATAATGAATAGGTAAATAACGGCCATAATACGCTTGCATATTAGAACGCTAAGAATTCGCAGTGCTTTTGAAAACATACGCTCCTTCTCTGGTCGACAACCTTTTTCCCCAACTATATTGGGGTCGGCCTCCAGTCTTACCGGATGCAGTTGAATACCAGTGTTTTTAGAGTGACCCTATCTAATCTCCACCAGTCGGTTACTGGGTAAAACAATCCCCTTTGTTAAGACTCGGTCTTCCTCATCTGACGACCTTATAGGTACCATAACCGAACTCTTCAAGAATCTCTTGGCGCCATGTTATGTTCAATATCCATAGCTCATTTCTCTCATACAACTTACTAAACCTTTCCAACCATGAAAATGTGAGTAACCAAGAATTACCAAACATAAACATCAATGAATAACACTTAAACATTAAATCCATGACTATAAGTATATGTCATCCACGACTCGCACAAGGCAGCGGTCATCGAGAGAAAGTGAACGTGGGTCATTGACCCCGCTGCCCAATTCCCGCACTCACACGATACTGAGTGGGTAATAGTTACATGTAATTATAATTAAATCCTTGTACATCTGCGTGACGTAACACACACGTGCTAGTCTATTGTTGGATACCTAGGTAATTGGTCAATTTTCTTCTACAAGTGATTGGTCAGTTTAAACGTGGAATATTTTTGACAGGAGAAAGACTTTTTGTTTTTGTCGTGTGACTCATTTCTTATAAGTGCGAAAGAGTCGTTAATGAGTGGTTCTAGCATACCGACAGCATCAGTGCAACATTAACCTCATAAAAACAATTATATTGGAAAAGCCTGATCAAATAATGGCAGTGGGCAGGGCACATTGCTCGCAGAACGGATGGCTGATGGGGCCGAAAAGTTCTGGAGTGGCGACCGCGAACCTAAAGACGTTGCGTTGGAAGGCGTCCCACTAGGTGGACAGATGACCTGATAATCCTCGCATCCTGCGGGAATCCGCTGGATGCGAGTCGCAAGGGACCGGTTAATGTGGCGACAAACTTGGGGGAGGCCTATGTCCAGCAGTGGACGTCTTGACGCTGAAATGATGATGATGATCAAACAAACTTAAAATTTATAAGATGGTGTCCAAAGCAAAGTTCAAAGAAGCATTTTATTCGTATAGTTATATCGTATAAGACAATTGGCGAGGAAATGACCATAAATCATAATCCATGCAAAAAAGCACTTGCATCATTATTTCAGTAATAACATCCGGTATCAAAAGATGGCAATATTGCGTGGATGCGAAGACGCAACCATTCATACAATCATACCCACTGCCCATCTGTTACATTACACTTCCTGCTTCCTTAAATTAAAACATTCGTACATAACTTAAATTCAAAATATCGTTTAGATAGAATAAGTTACTGTACATTGTTCGCTAATTAATTCGCCTACAATGAAAAGATTTCGCTTTCAGTAATATCGTAGACATTTAAACATGAAAATGGCGCTTGTAAAAACATAATGAACTTTCAGAAGAATTAATTATGTTTTTGAATGCCTATAATTGTGATAGGTAGTAGACACTGCTACGAGAGATTCCTTATTAAAAACGATAGCAACGTTTTTTCTTAAATAAAATTAATGATACTAGTCATGTCTTATTTACTCAATTTTTCATACAAAAGACTTCAACGCACTTTGCTTTGTACACAAATAAAAAAAAATTATTGAACACTTTACTGTATAATTTATTAATGTATTAGTTAAATGTGGTATTCATAATGGGTACGTAATACGTAAACTCTTCCTTTAATTAAACACTAAGTAGATATAGTAATTAGGAACTTTCAACTAAACAGATTTTTCGTGAGAGTTGATTTTGGTTATCAAGTGAGGAAAGTTATAATTATCTTTAGTAATATTATGATGAGGTGGACTTTGTATGTTTGGATGTATTGGGTAATCTTCGAAACTACTGATCCAATTCCGAAAAGGATATCTGACCATATCGCGAAGCCGCGAACTAAAGCTAGTACGTTATAGGTACTTTAATGGGCTGAACAAAAACACTTCTCTGTATGGATTATATGTACTCGGTACACAGGGTGTAAAAGACCTCATCACGAAGCCGTCAACCAAGCATTCTGTACATCAAACTAAGTAACTTTACGCAAAAATTATTGCTGGGAAACAACTTTTTTTTTTTTGTGGTGAAAAATCATGTTTTGTGGTAGAACTCAATGTAACGCACTCAAAACATTGTGCTGATGGATGGATTGAATAGTACGGGGATCGTGGAGGTGTTTAAAGTACAAATCTTACATCAAAAACTTGTATTTAAAACAAAAAAAACTTGTCAAAAAGTTGGAACTTTGACCCCCAATATCTCCGTAACTAGAAGGTTCCCAGCTATGGTGTAGAACAAACAAATTATCGCAATGACGGGGAGAATAAGTACCTTTCGGCTTCGTTAAGAGGTGTTTTACACCCTTTATACTGGCATCTTTGTGAATTTGCTAACCAAACTAAAACTTAACACTGGTGACATTAAATAAGCCAGATATTTCCGTGTATAAATTCAACTAATAAAAACATTCGTTTGACGTAAAACTTTGCACTCAATCTCATAACGTCAGACCACAAACTACTAGGTAGGCAGGAAACAAACCCCTCCTTTCTACTTAATGAATAAACAAAAAGCAATTACACTCTCAAAATTCACACGCCGTCACAAACATTATATCTACGCGTGCAGCGTCCAAACATCGTGCGAAGCAATCGGCGAATGTCAATATTTAAATTAGCCGTTTCATAATAATCATTACGTCACAATTAGATAATATCTAGGAGATCGATGACCGCCAGAGAGTTGCCTTACGTAACACTGTTTAAGTAGTTACTTACCTACATGAAAGAAAGTTTGGCCGGAGTGAGACCTAACACTGTTGTAACCTATTGTAATCAATTGATGTGTCTCGCTACAAAAAATACAAAAGCAATGACATAGACATTGTATTGTGGGTAAATACGTCTTCATGCAAGTTCTTACAAAAACATTGTTAAGTGCTACATCGATTAATGCGTAACAGCATTGGTTTTTGAGTCAATAAACATCATTCAGGTGTTTTATTTTATACCAAGTACTACAGGCAATGCTGCCCCACCAGAAAGCCATGCCCCTCCACTACTTCAATTCTATTTCAGACTTTCCTACCTTCATGAAAAAGACAACAAACAACTTGAGCAACATTGTGACTACAATAAATAGGTACAAGACATTATCATTATTTCGCATTGGACACATTCATTTCAATTTTTACGATATTTAATTCAGTGCAAGTTTCAAATGAATGAAGATGTTCGAGACACAGATTCCAGCGCATTCAAATAGCGACATTTATATAAAATACTAGCGATTCTCTCCACGTATTTCCGAGTGTTTTCCTGTTTTCCTATGTTGTAGAAAGCGAGAAAAAACGTGTCTTTTTATGTCATAATGCACGCTTAATTTATTGATTTTATTCATGTTGTATTCAACAGATATTTTTTTTCATTTAATATTAATTAAAAACATTTAAACGATGCTGGAAACCTATATGAGTTTAGAAAAGGGGGCAAAACTATTGTTGTTGACCTTATTACTTCTTTTTATTAACATACGTAATTTCTAATTTATTTCTGTAGGTATAAAAAAACCAGTTCATCTAAAAACAGGTAGAAGATATTCTAGGTAACATTATTGATTCAAAATATTCAAATATGTAAATAGAAATAGTTTCCGATGCATTAAGGCTACGGAACTCGTCGCGATGCAGCTATCGGGGTCAATCATTTCTCACTAGTAGTACCTTGTACAAATATATTTTATGGTTTGTCAAAGCGAGTTGCCAGAGAAAGTGACCCTGGTGGGGGACCGGGCGCAGGCGCCGGTAAAAAGCGCCCAAATTATGTTCAAGACAAAAAGTAAGAGAGTACAGACGTTCACCTGCGACGGAGGGAAACTACACCAAGTGTAATTGTTTCAATTTAACTTAATGTTAACGAAAATTAGTGTCGTTGTTTACGGGTTTCTATATAATTGACGGAACTGCTGCGCTACATATGAAGACGTAGTTGCGTAGTTTCTAATCCTAAGATGCAAAGAGAATATTTTCATGTTCTTCTTCTTCTCGAATCAATGACTTAGATTTTGTCCAACCTGTACGTTGGAACCTGGACAGCTCCTTCGTTTGCCTTCTTTCAAGTCCTGCAAGGTGCAATTAGTTGTGCACGACAGGCAGGAGAGAACGTGTGGCATAGCCATATAGGTACATATTTCCATGATAAGAGTTCAAAGAAACTATTGTTAATTAAGGAATAACTTTGGCTTGGGCTAGCTTTCCGTCCGTCTGTCTCATGACGACAGGCCGTGTCGACGGCGCGTTCGTGTTCCACGCGCGCCTCAAAGAGAGTCAGAAAAAAGGAAGGGGTCCGCAAGGACCGATGCCTGCCGGGGTTGCGGGACTGTTCGAAAGAGATACCGTGGCCCCGGAACACAAAGGGCGATGAAGGAACATGGATGGGTTTTAGTCAGTAAAATTCTGACACTCCCTCCTGCTCTGCTCAGAGCGGGAGAAGTCATTTGATGATTTGCCATCCGAAAAAAAAAAAGAAAAAAGGTCTAACTTTTTATTATATACTTTTTATTATATATCTTAGTAGATATAAAATGCATCCGCCGTGTAATCTTTATTAATAATTTTGTCTATAGGTTTCCGTGCCAGTCCAAAGCACTGTCTCGCAATCTTAAAACTTATTGCAATTTAATTTGTTTGAATGAACGAGCAATATCATATCGTACTTGAACATCTTTCGTGGAACATGGGAGAAGCGGCATCCATTCAACTTTGATTGATGAAGAGAAAACGAGAGAAGAAATAGCCGTCTACACGGGATTAAATAAAGACCTTTTTTATAAATTAATCACTGACACCTCTAATAGGTCCTATTTAAAGTTTTGTTTTAATTTTCTTTGTTACTTATTATAAATAGCGAAATGTAGACACCCGGTTAGGTAACAGTTCTGTCTTTTCAAATTATAAAAGCGTTTTGCTTTTATACAACTATAACTTAGAATGTTATGTAACTGCATAAATATATATCTACTTATTTTTATTTATTTTCCCTAACATGTGTAGTTGTGTCTAGGTACTCAAATTATTTAAAAGTTAATTTTACACAGCAATGAAAAACAAACAGGTGTAGGTGTGAGGTGTGTTCCAGCCTAGGACTGTTTACTCATTCTATGGTTTTATATAACCTTAAGGCATTAGACTTTGCAAATTACTATTGACTCGTCCTTGTTCCACTTTGATAACAGACCCTAACCCTCTATGCTAATAGTTTTTAGATAGATAAACCACAAAATTACGGAAGTTGAAAACAACGGAACGTTGTCATCATTAGGTGCGTTGGTTTAAAAAATCTAATTATTTTGTACTTTCTTTTCATCAAGTAGGTAAGCAAGTAAATGGAACTTGAAGTTTTCCTCAACGCGTTATGAATGTTTAATCATAGGTGCTTAAGTAGGTACATATATAAGTACAGTTGGTAACTTACAAGGTATATAATTAAATGATACTTTCAAAACACGCTTTAAGAACGAAGAAATAATCCACTCACGAGTTGAAGGCATTTTTTGTTTACTGTCCCACTTGCCAGCTAATCCAAGGTTGACAAAAAACTGCCACAAACTGCAGTCTCATTTAGGATCAGGATTAAAGCAGGTCAACTTGAAATTAACGACATGGAAACTTCACTTTCTTTTCAGTGTCCTAAGATCGTTGATAAAGGAACCTCCGAAATTCGTCCGACAAAATTAAATACATCCAGTATTTAGATCAGTATCGATGTTTTTTAATAAAACATTGTTGAACTTCGAACCTTAGTTATAATTATTGATTCACCGCTCTACATATAACGTATATAAATAATATTAGACAACATTCATACACTCATCAAACGCTGTTGAGATGGTAGTTTTGGTAGAAGCTAATTTGGGAATTATTTGAGTCCATCGACACGCAAAGAAGAAGTGTCGAAGGACTCAAATAATTCCTGACCATTATATACCTACACAGCTCTTTCTTTGGCTTCGTTTCTATCCTGGAAGGAACACGACAAAGAAGAACAGAACTTCAGACATATTGACATGATCGTCTCCAGAATTTATGCGATTGTGAGAAAAGTGATCGTCAAAGACATTTCATTACATACGCCTAAGGGCCATATTATAAGCGCCATATTATAATTAGGGGAGGTCTACACTCCACAATCGTAATCGTAACCCATTGTTGTTTGGTACAAGCGATCCGTTCTGCTTCACATTGGGGCAGTCTTCACTTTCTATGACTGTGACATTGCCAACTTGTTATTTGTATCAAAGCAAAGCCATTGTTGATGCCTTGAGTGAAAATATCATATATTGCAACGTCTCTATTCAATAGACCCAGCTATTATTGTGATTCGAGTATTCGACGATCCTTTGCGATGAAAGCCTTGTTAGCTAGACGTTATTGTTTTAAGCAATGCCTACGTAAGTATTAAGTTTAAACTGTACATGATTTCGAAATGATAATTTAAAAATATTCGATTAGTTAGTGCGATAAATTAAGCTTATCTGGATTCCTGAACAGTTCATTTTCCTTGGAAGAATATCTTTAACTACGCACAATGCGGTGGAGGAAGTTGTGCGACGATCACGGACAACAGTGAGAAATGAGATACCTGCCTAGTTCTGGTCCAAATGGCTAGAAAACATACAAAATTTGGAGATCAACCTGTCGAACCTATAACTAAACCAAATTATTATCGAGTCACGGCGACACGCACGCTACCACTAACACGGTCGGAATGCGGCGTATCCTTCTAGGTCACGCAGCCTTGCCTTGATAATAGTCAGTCATTGGCAGTAAGAACGAAAGCTACCATTTCGCTGATGCCCTACTGGCCCACTGCGCGCCATGTTTACACATCGTATTATCTGTTTACCTTGAACACATCTTTATTTGGATCCCTACCTAGCAACATTCCAAATTCCCCTTCTAATGTTGCCAGAAAACCTATCTGCGTGTTTTCTTTTTTATAAAAACAAATGTAATTTTGTCAATTACAATGAAAGGTAATAGTTTGGACTCTCTATTCTCCATGTATCCAATTAGTTTAAAATTATAAGCTGTCTAAACTAGGAAGTGAAATTGATTGACCAAAGTCCTAGATACGACTTATAATCGGAAATAGCTACTAGCTAGCATTCTCTTTGCACATAGAATTGAAGAGTCTCGAAGTAATTCTCACTGCACCATGAATTGTGACATTTAACTGTTCGAGGTCAGCTGGCAAACTTGAAAGAAAAGCATACTTTCCAGTCCCGTGTCAACCAATCTGCATTTTTTCAAAATTGTAAATACAAAGAAACATGTTGTAGTAGGTACTGATAAAACCAACACTTTTCGGGTTGTTTTTTGATCTTACCTATATCTAATTCAACAAACAGGTTGAAAGGGTCACCGACGCACAAAAACGATTACCAGGTATTCAGTACATCATTCATACATTTTGACGTGTACTAAGACGGTCCTGCAGTTTTAAAGAAACAGCAGATTTAAAAAAAATACCGATGAAAAATTTCTATGTGGTCGGGTTAAGGATGTGTGCGTTGGTGTCCTGATCCACCTAATCGTCCAAACTAAAAAAAAATAAGGTTTCTATGTAAATCTACAAATAGGTGTCTACTTAATTGCTAAACTACCCTATTATCAAACTAAAATCTCATCCAAGTAATAACTAAATCCAGCAGTCAGATTAGTTGTTCAATGACAATAAAGTGCACGTTAGTATGCGATACTCAATTGTTTCTATTCACGCAACTACCACTACTAAGTATCTGCTGATACTTCTGGAACTTAGGTCTCAAGACTTACCTACCTTTACTGACGTTATTACTGAGTGAGGCACTTAGTTCTGTGGTTATCCAATTATACTGCTCAAGTGCTCATTCAAACAGGGTATTATCTAAACGAGCTATGGTTATCATGTTACCGAAATAGCAACTTTTACAAGCGCATGACCCCATACCTCGGCGATGAGTTGGATCTAGTACCGGGCCCGCCCTCTGCGGTTCATATAAAACCACTATGGGGACGAGATGATGGTGTCCTAGTTCTCAAGTTCCGTTTACGGTGAATAGACACTAAAAGTAATCATCTATAACTCATGTCTGAGGAAAAGGTTAATCATGGCTTTCCTTTCTCGTGAATCTAATGTCTTCGAAGCCAATCGATCACATTTTCGATAGTGATGTTATAGATGATGGAACTGTCATCGAAACTGGAAGAAATTCTAGTTTCGATGAGGAAAACTAGGCTTACCTGTACATTTTATTCTTACCAAATAGAGTCAGCTGCTTGAATTGCCTACTTAATCGTATCCTAAAAATTAACATAACCAGCGTTTTATCAGCTGTGATAAAGCTCAGTACCCAATAAGAACTCATAAAATGGCTTTAAGCTTCATCGATATGCATGATTAATACCTGTAATGATATCAAACCTCGATCTATTGCTCTGTCGGCAGCATTAACAAGATTCACACAAGCCTTAATCAAAACCGACGGTTATCGAAACTGCTCCTCACAATTAGATCAGTGGAGAAGAGAAGTAGGTAGGCAAGTCGAGCTCACATTCCAACTTTACAGTTACCCTCGAATGGTTGGAGACATGCAAATTGACAAATATTACCGGACACGCAGCTATCTACTAGCACTTCTGTACTGTTTATGTACGTACTTGTTACTGTTACAGATTGATTTTCTTTCGTCCTATTTAAAGTTGATGTAAGTGTGTCCATGAAATTATCATGGGTACTGTATACAAAGAATATTGCACCTTTAAATTCATACGTAGGTAGTTCAGAGCATAATGCAGTTATTTACTACTTACATAATTAGTTTCAGACCTGCTCAATACCGGCCCCCTCACGCCACCTCTTAAAATAAGTCAACCCATTTCTGCAAAGTGCTGGACATTATCTGTTTACTCCAACACAACGCCTTACTAGAAGGTATCCCGATTCTGAATTTGTCATCCCGTCAGCCCCAGGACTTTTCAAATCACTAAATTCTGCTTTTTTTTCTCTCTACCCTAATGTTAAGTAAAAGTGATCCTAAAATTGTGTCAAAATAAAAATATTATGAAGATGGCCTACAGATAGTTTTTACAAATTGTACAGAGTTTACATTTCATATTTAACCCTCTACTTACTGCGAGGTCACTTTCTATGCATTGAGAAAGTCCACGATTAAGTCGTGATTAAATTATTATTTTAATTCTTCAATTGAGAATTAATCTCAAGTAAGGATGGGGTTTAAAGTCTGTTCGAGGATTTACTAGAGTAGAATGTTCGCTCAGATAAGTGGGGTTTCCGAATAAGAAAGTGAAATGCAATCAAATGAGTCAGCGGCGGGTCACTGCTCCGACACCAGAGTCCTTCGTCCATTATGAACGATACTCCGACCCCCTTATGTTGAGTAACTCTTCGAGGAACCTAATGAAAGTAATTCTTATATGTTTTCCTCGTATTCCAACTTTCATTCTTTAATTTCTTTCTGATTTTAAGCGACGTTTTTACCTTAAATAATAAAACCGTTTAATTTTATTAGCCTCGATAACTTCTGCGACCTCTTTCTTCGGTAAGGAAGCTAGCGAAAGTGAATTGTTGTTTTTCCATGCATTTCAACTTTCGTTCTTTAGGCTCGTTAATTAATAAAAGAATAACTTAAGTATTCAAATCACCGTAGCTACTTTTGCTCATACTTACGATAACAATACTACATCAACTAGTGCAGAATGAATTTACAAGCCACCAAACTTTTATTTTCTGTACATTTGACAGGCCCTTCCCACCACATAGAAAATGTACAATTTATGGGAAGGTGCGGCCACTGGCAGGTCAGCAACCTTCTTCTAACCCTTCGCAACATGGTAGATGGACCATCTAACCTCGAGTGGATCTGTATAAACTTACTTTCGTGGAAGAAATTACAACGTACCTAACCCGTGGTCAACACAGGCCTAACACAGAACAGACTTAGAAGTCATAGGTAGGTATTTTTGAATTATTAAAACACGATATATTTTGAAGACTCATTTATTGCTTAAAGAAAAAATAAACATGCCACTTACACACAAGAACAAGCTGCTGTCCTACTATTCTACAAACGGACCGCCATAGATTCAGATCAAATGCACCGTAGCGAGCGGATGTTACAGCAAACCACGTGTTACTTGCTTTTTAATTATAAGCTCTATTACCACCCAATAGTCCCATACGAGATATTCGATGCGTTTGCAGGTAGGGAGTGACAACACAATGCAGAGAAAGGTCTGATGCAATAGTGAACTGTGATTACTTACGCAAAATCAGCTTATAGGAACAACTTACAAATATTTTCCAGAAGATGCAGGAACAAGTACCTAGAAATAAGTTGATATTATTGCGTATTCAAGTTAACATGTGTGTCACAAATACTTGCTATATTTGGTGGCTATAAAAATGTGATCTTAGAAAAAACAAACAAGTAAAACCAAGGATCGAAAGAAACCGGGGCTCTGGGCGGAGCAGGAAGGAGTGTCAGACTTTTACTGACTAAAACCCATCCATGTTCCTTCATCGCCCTTTGTGTTCCGGGGCCACGGTATCTCTTTCGAGCAGTCCCGCAGCCCCGGCACCATGCAAGTTCCCTTAGACTACGTATTGAATAACTTTGGGACAGAAGATAAAAATAAATGAAGACATTAATAAAAAAAAACAAAAATCACCAATACTAGAAATTCTGTTGCTTTAGGCTGGCTTACTATCGTGTTAAGTTAGGGAAACTGGGTGGGAAGCTATGCAAAATACTGCTACCCCTACCTGAGAAACGCCAAGAGACGATTGAACCAAGAGCAATCATTTTTGTCTGCATGTCTAGGAAGAAAAGCAATTAAATACAAGAGCATGCAGCCTCGAGCGAATGACTACTTACCACTACATAAAGTAGCGCAAGCAACAATTTTTGTTCGCATTTCGAGGGAGCATTGTAACTTACTTTAATATGTATCATACAAAATTTTAC
The DNA here is from genome assembly GCA_941918905.2 of Xestia sexstrigata. NCBI lineage: Eukaryota > Metazoa > Arthropoda > Insecta > Lepidoptera > Noctuidae > Xestia > Xestia sexstrigata. Next base: position 8,886,901 of record OW799213.2, on the reverse strand, counting down.
GCAAAAGCACGCACCTTCTATGAAATAACTACATCATGCAATCAAGAGAAATACAAACCATTCATGGAAAGAAAATTAAATTAGATATGCCTTTACTATGCCCAAGCAATTAAGTGATCGCGGTGTCATTACGTACTTAAGACAAGCGTGAGAAGCAAGAGAATGTAGCCCAATGGATCGAGCGCTAGTCGCTTCAGTTTCCACGAGACACAACAACTTTACTGGGAAAAGCAACTGATTAGACAAAGCCAACGGGTGGGAAATATGTGACATTAGATCTAATTTTATGTGATTGATTGAGGAATATATGTTTAGTAAAGAAACTAAGTGGAAATTTTGTTAAACTAGCTTTAAGATTTCGATCAGCAAAGTTTGCATTCTTGATAAAAAAAGTCGAATCACCTGCAATGTATTGGTTGTAACAAAATTGAGGACGTACAATATTGACTGATGGATTATGTTAAATAAGAAAGAGAGAGAAGAATTGGAAAGAGAGCATTCATTGAACCGATTAGATATAGATTTAATTCAGACGATTTTGTTTTGAAGTGAATCCCAATTTTTTTTCCTATTTTATTTTTTTATACTCAATTTAGTGAATGATATGGGTTGACGTATCCTTGTGTATAAAAACCCCCAAAGACAATAAAGAAATAAAACTGTTTCGTCTGACGAGAAAGAGGCAAATATGCGGAGGTGATTGCAAATATATAGAAGATGCACCACACGAATAAGATGATTTTTAAATCGAAGTACCAAAGAGAGTGTGTCGAGGGATAGGATTGTATAGATGCTCCTTATAAGGAAGGAAAGGAAGCCTAGCCCATAGGCTTCCTGTTTAGGCAGTGATTATGGTTTTGCTATTAAGAATTGTAATCTAATAGCAGCTCAGCATAAACCATAATATACACACCAGACGTTACTTCCTCTAATCATATTTAAACAAAAAAACTTAAAAAGCAATGATAGCCCAGTTCTTTGACCGTCTGACTGCCAAGTCATAGGGTCTCCAGTTCGATTTCACCTCTGATTTTTCCGATTAATGTTAGTCTTGTATAATTGTCACTTGCTTTTGGTGAAGGAAAACATCGTGAGGAAACCAGCATGTCTGAGAGATATTTTTCGACAACATGTCAAGCCAAGTCAGAGGCCCATGGGCGGCATAAAATCTCTGACACCCGGTTAGCCACTAACCACACGATAAAGAAAGATTTTATTTAAACTTACTTTGTTTCCCAACCAACTACCGGCCAACTAGGTATCGATTGATTGATGGTGATTGTTTTGTTGCACATCTACGAGCAGCGGTGGACCAGTGGTGGCGGCCCCGACTTACGAACAGTAAGTCATGGGTTCGAACCCAGACAGGCGCATTACTTTGTATAATTTATTTCATCACCAGTGCTCTCAAAACGGTGAAGGAAAACATCGTGAGGAACCAAAAATTCGAAGACATGTGACATCTCTCAATCCGCACTAGGCCTGCGTGGTAGATTATAGCCCATTCTCTAGCATTGAGAGGAGGCCGTGTCCCAGCAGTGGGAAAATTTTAGGCTGATCATGATGATGATGATGACATCTACGGGAAAAGACCACACTGTCTTGCTTTTTGCGACATACCGTACGTTCGATCTTTAAATTACACTTCTAGAATAGGATAAGTACATTGTGTTTGATGAGTAAGTTGGACGGCTTCCGTTGTCATTATGGACTTTTAAAATTTCGTAACAACATCACGCCTGTAATCCCCGAAGGGTTAGGCAGAGGTGTACCTAACAGTACACCCACATTTCGCCAGTTATGTTTAAGTTCCATGTAATAGGGGGCGAGCCTTTTGCCATCACCCGGGCACAAATCCAGACACCGTGGCTGCTACTGAGAAACTCCTGCTGGAAAGACCTTATAACACTTTGCCCGACCTAGGAATCGAACCCAGAACTCATTGTCAGCGGTTGCGTTGCCGACCACTAGACCAAAGAGGCAGAAAAATTTCATCTAATTATTCAGTGTTAATGGTCATAAGATAACGGCAAACTTGGGTCAACAGACAAGGATAATGTACTTAACATGCTAGTTCTTTGGCTACGTTCTTGACTGACATATTCACAAGCAAAGTAATAATGAGCTTTGGCAGAAATTACCACTGAAACGTTATCTGACTATAAGCAACATAGTTAAAAATGTTAAAAATGTAATGTTACTATGTTTTTGTTACAATTACGATGAATCAAATTTATATAAATGTTATATGTATTTATGGTAGAATTAAAGGCTTTTTTATTTATTTTACCATAGTTGTAAATATTATTTTACCTTTTTCCAGTTTCAGATATTTGGCTGAGCGAATATGTATGTTTGTTCACTTACCCTTGTATTTCTTTTACCTGACCGAAAGATGTTACTGATCCAAGAAAGGACCTGGAACAAGAGAAAACATCTGTCAGTTTCAGGATTTCCTCCAACATGTTCTTTTAGATGTTCAATAACGGAATCATCCGTAGCATTGCATAGGAATCTCAAATATTCAAAGTCGTAGAGTTTTCGTCGGTTCGGTAACCGAATGTCCTTGACAAGGTCCAGCCGGGAACAGTGCGTACAACGGGATGGGAACAGGTTGGACACACGGACAGACGGACCGACTAGCACAGTTAGCCGCTGCCACCATAACTGGGTCATCATATATATATAGTGAAGTTCAAGGCGCAACATTCATTGCAAGTTAAACTCTCGCACAGGCAACACGCACTTTCACCGGTGAAGATATAGCTACCTCGTGGAAGATAACGTGATTCAGTGTTAGTGATATACCCCCAGTTCGAGATAAGGTAAGGTTTTTAAAGGTCCATCCTTTAGGACAAATAGTGGCATATTTTAGTGAACGGTGGTTGAAATAGTCGTGTGAAAGTTGGACAGGACGCTGATGATTATTGCAAGTGACCACGTGAATTTATAGATAAGGAGTTTCACAAGTGCTTTTGGTGATACAACATGTTTGTTTATCTTACAGAAAGCTTTACTTTCTTTTGAAGTGTTTTATTTATTTTGAAATTCTATTGTGAATAAACAAATTGTTATTGTATCAAAATCGCTGTGAAATATTTTCTCTGAGTGCTTTAATGAATGCTTAATTATTTAATTAGTAGGTGTCTTTTTTGTGTGGACACTCCCGAAACTCTCCCAAAATTTAAGAGACAGTGGTTGGTGGAGAATGAAAAATACAGGAACTATCGCTAGTGAAAATAAATGTTGTTCATAAGAAAACAAATTTGACCAGCTTCGATACTTCGAGAATTTAGCTTTGTTTGTAGATATATCCTTTTATAAATAAAAGTATAGAAGAGACTTATATGTTAAGGGTGGTTTTTAAAATCAGAATGAATGTTACAGCGTGAATATACGATGGTTTAAAAAAATTCCCATATATCCTGCGAATTAATTGGGAAGTACCTATGAGTGTCTCTCTAATAACTAATAGGTCGTTTTTAGAAATAAGTGAGAAAAAAAGAGAGAGAGGACGTCCAGAAGCAAAAACAGAAAAATTAAGTATCTCACTTCTGAAAGCCAAAACAGACAAATTAAGTGTTTGTTTCTTTCGACACTTAACAAAATGATAAATTAAAGATTCATAAAGACGTTTCATAAAGCGAAACTCAATAAATTAGAATTTCACCGCCAAATGTAGAACAAAAATTGTTCAACGACCGGAAGTGGCAGCTTGCCATCAATTTTTAGTAACTTCAAAAGATGATTTCCGACTTTTTACAACACGGTTTGATTTAACAAACATAAAACACACAAACAAAAATATATTCGGAATCAATTATGTTTGAACAAATGACGGAACAATGATACCTAATAAAATCAGTCACGAACATTTCACACATATTATGAACTTCCACACAGCACATTATTTTCACGGTGCGCTTTAGTCATGTAAATATGAACCTTCGCTTTCTAAAATGTGAAAATGTTCACATAATGCGTTCTAACTCTGAATTCGTCGCGGAGAATCTAAAGAATAAAGAAAGACAAAACATTCTTGAGTAGCTAATTTGACGTAACAATGGCGTTAGGTGCATTGGAAATATAGTTGAACAAAGAGATTTTCCAACGCTTCTAACGGTAGTTTTTGCTCGTAACATGTTGAATTTACGATAGATACTCGCGTTGCAAATGATAATCAATTTTATCTAATCCGGTAGCTCGTTTAATTGCTCTATTCTTCAAATAGAGCGCAACTATCAATTTATTATGCTTAAATATTCAAGTTCATTAAGAAGAGTAAGTCGATTTCATTTGACATTTTAGTGTTATTTGTAATGACAAGGTATAATTACAAGCAGTTCATTGGTATTAAATTAAATGAACAGTAAATTCGATCAAGAATATTAAATTTCTTGAAACTTCCATAAAAGTTTGTAAACAAAAGATGAGTTCTTGACGCTTGACGAGTGTTATGATACTTGTGACAGGTTCTTAAGTAATTAAAAGTCTTAAAACGTGTGCCGGCGCGTGTTGAAAGTGGCGAGGAAAGCTGCTGAGATCGGAATGGCCAATAATCCGCTTGCGTGCCGGCTGCCCGGTCCCGTCGCCGCGTTTCTCGCTCCAACATATAGGTACTCGAACGTAATAAACGTATTCCCAGAAATTAAGAAACGTTATGTCATCGTGCGAATGACGTTTCCACGTTCATATTTGACTATTTAGTAACATTATGCAGGTACATAAAAACCGATATCAGTTACTCCTGTAACGCTTATTCCAATTTTCTATGAAATACGTACTTACCTACTATGAGAAAATAGTTTTATAGCGGATCAGTTAGATACTTCAATCGTTACATAAACCTGGAAAAGGCAGTCTATGTATGTTTAAAGTCGTCATAAAAATGCTTAAACCTACAAAAACACGAAATAGCATATTTTTAATTAATGTTAGTGAAAAAGATATCAACGCCAACAATTATTTCATAGTCGCGATGATAAAACTTCGTAGTCGTCATCTTGTGGCGAGACTAACGAAACGATCCACTCATGTCCAAAAAACATTAAAGTGAAAGTTGTGTCGGCGGACGTGAGAGGCAATCTCGTCATTCACCGGCGACGTTGGGTAATCGAAACGTTTTTAAAACGAAAATTATATACCTACTGACACCTTGCCTGCGGGCTTCGGTGGGCCCTTTCAGATGCACGGAGACAATTCTTTCATTTTTAATCGATTTTTAAATTACGAATTCTCGATAATAGGAACGAAAGAAAATAATGAATCTTTGATGATAGGGACGGAAGCAATAAGTTGTGCGTACGGATTTAGGAAACGTTCGGCAAGGTGGACAAACATTGTATTGAGGACAGATTTAAATCCCAGCTCCGACGTAGAGCCAAATGGGTCCAAAATAAAACAAAGATCTGCTAGCATGCTTCTTGATTCAAAAACAATACAAAACCACATGTCGGTCGTAAATTATGTATTTCCCATTGTATGTTTAGAAATCAGATACAACTTGAACATAATAATTGAGATGTAAAGCGGTGATTGACACGATTGAGGACTAAAGTAGGTGGCGACCCAAATTGAACATGTGCATCTTAGATCAGGTGTACCGTACGATTGATCCGCATTGAGAACACGGTAACGGTGTGTGTAACACGCCTATGAATCAGTTTGCGGAACATCGTAGCTACTTTATGACTACAGCTATTACTAATCAATCGCGAGGATCGATGATGCGTCTATCATCGTAAGTGATAATAGCCTTGGAGAAACTGCCACTGAAGCCACTTAAAATTGTTATTCGCGTTTTAATATTCTGCACGGATTATGGACATAAGCATGTCAATAAAATAATAATTACCATTTTTTAGAGTTCCGTCGTCCTGACAAGGAACCCTTATAGTTTCGTCATGTCCGTCTGTCTGTCAGTCCGAGGGTTTGCTAAGAGACCGTTAGTACGGGAAAGCTGTAATAAAAAAATAAATTTGGACATTTTTTTTTTATGATAGCTCCCCTACGTGTGAAGTGGGGATGATTTTTATTTTGTCGTTTACCCCATCTTATGGGGTATCGTTAAATAGGTATTTTAAAATGACGCAGGGGTTTCTAATACTATTTAATGCTCCATTTACGAAATATGAAACTTTAAAGTGAAAATTTTAGTTCCAGTAGGGCGTCCCTCCCTCCCCCCTAAAAACTTAACTGCTGGCCTTGAAAAACCTGGAAAAATTAATGATGATAGTGCATTTCATGAACTGTAAAGGAAAACTATAGCGGTTAGGATAACTTTATCAGTTTAGCAGTAATAGTTGTTGAACTTGGGTGCTGGATAATTTTGTACCAAATACAAAATCCTTAAAATAAATCCTATAAAGTGACTAAGATGAAGTAGTTGCTTGAATATAACGGGCTACTACGGAACCCTATAATGCGCGTGGCCCCATACACGCTTGGCCTTTTTAATAGAAGATGTGATGTGTTTAATAAATGTCTGGATACTTTACAAACTTGACAAAGATAAACGGATTTGATAAAAAAAAAATCGCCGTAATTTGCATGACTTTAGATGCTGAACATCAAAGCAGACGTTATAACTAACAATATTCCGTTTAAATATTTGGTAGTATAACTATGAAAACTGAAATACTTACATAAACACTTTAAATATTCAGATAGATTTAATAATACTAATCATATAACATAATTTATTAACATGTAGTTATACAGTTAGTCACGTAGTTTACAAACGATGTATGTTTATTACGAGTGAATAAATTTTAGTCCACGCTCATATCCGCGTAGAGAACACGCACGAACTTACGGATGGTTTTAGAAAGCGGATTGCACGCTGGACCGATCACCGAACAGGCGAAAAAACGCCAAAAAACCACGAAAGATGAAAACAAGAATAAGAGGTTTTCTGGTACATAATAGGTGGATAATATTTTCCGGCGACGCAAACTTTCTTCTTTTTTTTTTGTTTGATGTTTAAAAAAAAATAAAATTAAAAAGTGTTTAAAAACAAATAAATGCTTTGCTTGCATTCGTTCGCATTCTCCAATGGACATTACTTGCATGAACTGCCAAGTAGTTTCATAAAAGAAAATCGCACAAATGCAAACATCGCGTCGCAGGCGGCACGCACAAGAGGAAAATTGCCAAATGGCTGGTGAAATTTGCGATTCTCATTTTTCCACGGTGAATTTCCGATGAAAGTTGGGAGCGAGTTGGTCACAAGCACAACGTAATAGCAGGTCTGAGTCCTCGCTCCGAAATTAGAAAAACGTTAACCTTGCACGGCAGTGGCACACACGCGACCGGACCGGCGTTGCTTTCACCCATCGCCAAGTTTGCCGCGCCTTGCGCTAGTCGTTCTGCGTTACTAGACAATATAATTATACCTGACGCTATAAAAATATAACCTTTAGACAATTTTTAAGGGGAAATGAAGTTTCCCTACATTATTTTGTGTAGATGTCAAGTTAGGAAAATACTATCCCCACTGAAAACCGGCAAAGTGCTTGTCGGATCACGCACGGCTCCAATAATCGGGATCTTCTTCCAATTTTTACAACATAATATCATGTATAATGCATGAGTACTGGAGTAGTATGGAAGAAGACGTGCTGCTCCGAACCCTAGTAAATTGGGATAAGGGCAGGAGAACGATGACGATATATACCTATAATGCACACGGGCTATGAGTAAAACGGCTGTCAGCTGTGTGACATCCAGACGCTGACGGTGATAACAAAATTATAAGGGGTCCTTTTTTTCTAAAAGGACATTTACATTTGCAAAATAGTCCTCTCTTGCCTGAATAAACGAGGGAAACTAATTACATAGTACTTAGTAGTACCTAGTATAATTCATTCCATAACAAAAATTTATGAGTTTTTCATCACCAGCGAAATAATAATTAAAGTAATTCCGCAGTACCCAACTAACTAAGAATAAATAAACAATTATTTCTTATAATTTATGCAAATCTAGGTCGGCTTGGACGTGAAGATCCGCAACGAACGAAAGTGAGGCTAAGTTTCTCGTGCGTTGCAACGACAAGTTCAGTCACCTGCGCCAACGAAGGGTTACTGGGCCATGAGGTCACGCCACCTTCAAACTTGCGTGTAAATTGATCCAAAATAGCTGGCTGATAAGCTGCGCTGTGTAAATTATTATTTTATTTCACGGGCAAACGTTTTCTGGTGCTATTATTGCAAAGCAACTTTCCAAACAAAACTAAAGACAGATTTATCATTATGGCTGTTTTGACGAACAAACCATTGTGGCATACGTAGTGTGGGTATAAGTAGGTAGTTATTCTATCAAGTGGACGTCGTCATTACATAAATAGTAACGTGTATGTAGCGGTTTGCCAGTAAATAGCGGCAACAAAGCATACATAAAACATAAGTGATGACGGCGCAAGTCTTGTGACAACAAATTTCTCCAGAGAGAATCTCGGCGGGCCCGCTGTCACCGGCGACCGGTGCGCCCGCGTCGCACTGTTCCAACACTATTTATTTTATACGTAGGTACATATAACACGTTTCTTCAACTGATGGACGACTCATTCAGAATGTAACAATTCCTCTATAATAAAAACATTTATGTAATCTTTCACGCTTGGTCTTCCTGGCCACGCGTAGGCCTGGTGTATTATTTTTCGTCGAGTGAGCCGGAAGTCGCAGCAAGTGCTAATAGCTTGCTTTTGTCGGCCGAAGAAAGTAGACCGTTTGGCATATCATGCATAGCGGCGAACTGTTTAAATTTACTTCTATTTATATAACTAGCACCTTAGTAAGTATAGTAAGAGGTGACATCCGAAGAACAGTTACAAAAGACCGGGTCACCTGCATTCGAGGGCTATCGGACATGCGGGTAACACACTTCTAAGCCGGATGATGTGAACCGTGATGTGGCCCTAATATTAAGGGTTAAAGTATGAAATTGCCGATTTGTACTGAAAAATTTAAACTCGTTTTTGTTCTAAGATATAACATATTTATTTAATCAAAATATTTACCCTCATTATCTATACATTGCTGCCATCTAAACGGAAGTTCATTTATGCCTTTACGATAGAACTCTAAGGATCTAGATTCGACAAACTGTGTCAAAGCATTTTGTACTGCCTCCTGGGGAGAATTTTCTTTAATCACGTAGAAAATTGTCCAAATCACGAAACAAATGGTAGACCGTTGGAGCAAGGTCTGGCGAGTACGGAGGATGACGTATAGTTTCTAACTGCAGCTCCTGTAGAGAGTTACAACGGCTTCTCGTGCAGTGTGAGGTCTTGCGTTATCATGGAGCAATAATGGTGAAGATCGATTCACGAGTCGGGGCTGTTTCACTGCTAGTTTCACCATCATTGTTCGAAGTTCGGCACAGTAAACATCTGCTGTTATTGCCTGACCAGACCTGATAAAGCTATAGTAAATAACACTATGAAGAAACCACCAAACAGTTACCATTACCTTTTTATTGGTAAGCTTTGCTTTAGGGCACTGTTGCGGCGTTTAACCTGGGATCAGCCATTGCATTTTTCGCTTACGGTTATCGTAAAAAATCCACTTTTCGTCACATGTCACAATTCGATCCAATATTCCTTCATTTCTGTACCGATTCAACAAGGCAACATAAGTTTCAACACGCATTTCTTTCTGCAGATCAGTCAAATCATGAGGCACCCATTTTTTTTTTATCTTATTGATTTCATGCAAATGAGTCAATATTGTAGGTAGGGTAACGTTAAACCATGCCGCTAATTCCTGGGTAGTTTGACTCGGATCGGCTTCTACTATCTCCTTCAATTCAGCGTTATTCACCTGTGTGGGCGATCTACCACGTGGTTGGTTCGTTCTTCAAGTTGAAGTTTCCATTACGAAAGCGTTTAAACAAAAAACGCACGGTGCGTTCATTAGCAGTCTCCTCTCCAAACGCAACGTTGATATTGCGAGGCGTTTCTGCCGCGTTAGTTCCGCATCTGAACTCGTATTCAAAAATAACTCGGAATTTCGAAGTATCCATAAAAAAAAACAATTGAAAGTCGAAAATCGAATGTTTCACATTTTTTAAAAGAAGAACCTCATAGGTAACATGTGAAAAAAGTTTCACACGAAAATCTCACACCATGAAGATTTTATGTCATTTCGAAGTGTCTATTACTTTAGTTCCGCATCTGAACTCGTATTCAAAAATAACTCGGAATTTCGAAGTATCCATAAAAAAAACAATTGAAAGTCGAAAATCGAATGTTTCACATTTTTTAAAAGAAGAACCTCATAGGTAACATGTGAAAAAAGTTTCACACGAAAATCTCACACCATGAAGATTTTATGTCATTTCGAAGTGTCTATTACTATACAACGGCAATTTCATACTTTAAACCCCTATTACCTTTAGCCATCTGTCCGGATTTAAGACAGTAAAATAACTTAGCCTATGATGTAACTTCAAAAACTTTTTTTATATCTACCAAGAGGTACATAATAAGGTGCCGTAAGTTCAGCAAAATTGAATATTTTTAGGAACATAAATATCCTTAGGGAGAAACCAAGGTACACGAAAACGCGACGCGGCGTTTTATAATTTAAGAGAAAACATTGGTATTTATAACATAAGGCACTGTCGGTTGCTGGCCGTCGATTTAAAGATTAAAAAACTCGGATCTTTAAATTATAAAGTTTTTTCTCTACAATGTAAAAAAACACTTTGCTAACATCCTCTAATTAGAGACGCAGGCGTCCTCGTAAAAATACAGAGAAGGCGACGCTAGGGGCCACTTTCTAAGCAAGTCTAAAAGCAGGCAATCAATTCGCGCGAATCACTCATCAGAACACTTTCTAATCGACGTCCATTGCGCGAGAGCACAATTAAATTAATTCTCAGAGGTTTTATTTTTAAATAATGACACATTAGATATTGCGTTCAAAATAATTTTGCAGATTACTTACGATAATTTTCTTTGTCTACAGATGCATAACTCAATAACGGGATGGGCGCTGCTGGCGCTAATAAGTTCATCAGCTATTCTCCATACGCTGGCATATCCTCAGCATGTCCCTCTAATATCACAGGTAGGTACCAGGTTATATACTTACTAACGTTCAATACTTACTCAAATCTGCAAAAAAAATCCGATGCCAACACAGTATCCCAGTTTACAGACGAAACGATGTGAAGATATGGCTCATTTTACTCACAAGTTTATAAAAATTTTCAGGCGACGAGTAGTGTTCGGACCCATAATCCCCAATACTACAGCAACTCATTACCGATGCCACAGCAAGAACAAGCCCAAGACCGAAAATTCGCGGAGAAGTCCAATGCCTTGAAAAAAGTCGCCTTAGATGATATTGATGAAATTCAGACTAACTCGATTTCTGACGGCGGCTTCTCCTGGTCTAACATGCTTGGTAAGTAAAAAAAAAGGTTATAGATACCAATGGCAATTAGTAGAAACTTTGGTGCTATGCATTATATACAGGTTGGAATTTTTCAATGCCACCTGGAGGGAAAGTACCTACTCTAAACACTGGAGATAGCAAATTTTACTCAAAGGAAACTTTCCTTTATTTTTAAAAAGAAACAAATCTGCATTCACATATTTTTGAAAATTCGTTTGCCACACTCGGGTATCGAACTGACTAAAATTCGAAAAATTTATATCCTGAATGTTTTGACATCAATCGATAGGGTCATTCATATGGATCAAATCTCTCTAACAAACATGATAAATTAAATGAAAGGAAAACCATGAAATCTAAAGCTATAAATTCAATGGGATAAATTCAATAAGATAAAGAAAGCACTTTTATTCTAAGGATAGACCTTTACAATTGAAGAAAGAATATTGCAATTTGCACAAACAAACACGTGGAAATTGTAATCCTGCTATCTAAATAGTTCTTCTTCATTTAACGTCACAGTGGCGTCAAAGATATTGTTGATTATAACATAAGTAATCGGATAAACCTGAGTAAGAAATGCTTTTTCTTATCCCATTGAATTTGTAAGTTTAGATTTCATGGCTTTCCCTTTATTTAAATTATCATGTTTGTTATAGAGATTTGATCCATATTATTGATCCTATCACTTGATGTAAAAAAAGTAAGTACAGAATTTTATTTTTGAACTTTAGTCGGTTCGAACAGACTAAAGTTCCCGAGTGTGGCAAACGAATTTTCGAAAATCTGTGAATGCCGATTTATTTCTTTTTAAAAATAAAGGAATGTTTCCTTTGAGTAAAATTTGCTATCTCCAGTATTTAGAGTACTTTACCTCCAAGTGGCATTGATAAATTCCACCCTGTATATTGTTGATGACCGGTTTTTGAACAAAAATTATTAAAATCTGATTAATTACATTATTTCAGGTATGCTTATGCAAATGATCTTCAACCCAGGCACAACAGGACCAAACAAGAGTGACAGCATCGATACCGACTCAGTGTCGCCATCACCCTGGGCCAACTTACTCTCTATGGGTCTTAAAATCTTAACTGCAATTCTCGGAGGAGGAGGCTCAAGCGATGGTATTGACAAAGTAGACAATGGCTCGTCTCCCATGCAGGTACATTGACAATTACAATTTCTAAAGGAATGTTGTAATATTCCTTCCATGTACTTATATCATATCTTAAAATAAGAAAATCACATCCATGTCCACCGCAAAAGCTTCAGCTCTGAAGTTATCATTAATGTACAAAAAGAAACAAACTTCATCATTTTATTTATCCATACTGATCCACTAACATAGATTTTTGTAGATACTTATTGATATTTACATAGAATATTTAGAATCACTCCAATAATGTAAAAAAGCACCAAGTAAGTAAGTTGACCCTCACCTGTAGCAGGCATCATTATCAAGTAGTTAATAGAAGCCTTAATTTACTACAAATAACTAGTACCTTCACATCCGGGGATCACCTCAGAGAAATCACTTTAGTAATTATAACTTCTCTACTTTTTATTTTATGATTGAAAATCATTTAAGTATAAATTTTCCTTGAGGTCTTTCCTACCTTTGGAATGTAAATAGTAAAATTTGGTTACGGAGACGGTGTTGCTTCTCGCTTGCTTCAGGGTATATTGGCTGCGGTTCTGTCGACGGTGCTCGGTGCAAAAGATCCCGACCAGGTCGCCTCCATGGCAAAGCAGGCTGGAGAGGTACGCTACCCATCCTTCCTTCTCCCTTTTTATGCAATTATCTGTATGCCATTCTCTTTAGTAACTATTAATGCAAGCAGTTTTAATTAATTTTACGATTGAATCTCGAAACATTGTTTGGTTCTTTTCAGGTTTTAATGACGTAACCATTGGTTCTTGAACGGTGTTTTTTCTTTCCGCAGTTTATCAACATCGTCGTGAACCTTTTGGATGCCTTGAAGACCTCATTCTCTCACAGATCCCTGGCCGCACGATCAATGGGCCGCAAAGATTCAGTCAGTGACGCAGCGCTCGCTGGCATTGCTATGTTCAAAACCTACGTAAGGTCTTTCGGAACAAATGACGACAAGTGTCTGCAGAAATACGTTTGCGATGCCAACACAGAATGTTCTGATGACATCGGTCCCAAGAGTGTGTTCTGTCAATTCGGAACGTAAGTACCATTGTTTTTTCAATCTTGGTCTTTTCCGTATTCGGTACCGATGGTAAAGCTGAAATTATATCACGGGGAGAGAACAGTTAAAGGTACCGTAACATTCATTTAGGTTAGTGTACCAATGTTCCCATCATTAAGCATTTCATCTTTCTTGGTATATGTTTTGCTGCTACATTTATCTATTTATCATTAGGTAATCCCAAAATGAGGGACTTTTTCGATTGACCAACAAGGGCTTGTTGTAGTTTCAAACATGAAACTTAATCTTTGTGGGCAATAGATTTACACAAGAATTCATCAACGCTGAACAGCGTTTACGCTCCGTGAAAAGCCCACTTTTATGGTTAGGGGGAGCTTAAACGGGTCCAGATATACGAGCCAAGTTGCACAGCTGTTAAAAGGGCTACGTTTGCTGTCTCTCTAAGGGATCAATTCGTCAGTCGTACATAGCCAACAGAATAAGCAATCTGAAGAGGTCGGCTATAATTATGTATCGTAGGTATAGGCTAGCTAATAGGCAGGACCTATTTAACTGGGCGAGACGTGCTCTTACGACTCGGAAAGAGCAAGGTAGTACTCGACCCAGGCTACGTGGAGCAGCAGACTTTGAAGGATAGCTGATAGAGCTAGATTAGATGGGAGTAGTTGAGGAATGAAGTAAATGACATGCCATTAAAAGAAGCCTATGCTACAATGGACAGCCATAGGCTGTTGATTTAGGTGTGCCAGACGAGACTAGAGACTAGACTATATTGAACTATAGATTCGAATACGATTACCCAAAAACGCAGCATAGCATTCTAGCGTATTACAAACACAGGCGGGTATATCAAGGAATGTCTGGTTATGGCTAAAGGGATGGAGAATCGTACCTTGCATATGGAAGGAACTTAAGCTGAGATATATAAAGCCAGCTTACACTTTACTTTAGCTAATTAAAATAAGCGATTCGAATATCATTAATCCTATGTTCATATTCATATGAAAAGCTTATTTAGCAAAGTTGAAGTGCGTTCTATGACTCATGCAGATACACTTGGTTTTCATTGTTGCCTTATGCCTTGATCAGATTTGTGTTTAAGATGATTTTAGGCAAACAGTCCATCATAGCCGATGAGTGTCTTGACTCTTTCTCCATCACGTTTGCTCGTACCACCAATTGTAACACAGGTTTAAGTAAATACGTACTTCAATATTTTATTCAACAATGTATCTTTTTTACAGCTACGCCGCAAGTTTTGTTTTGGAGAGACAATCTGGAGGTACTTTTGATGACTTCTACGAGGCAGGTCGTCGAGGCCGCTCCGGTGTGGACTGTCGCCAGATGTATCTTCAGTGCAATGAAGTTTAATGTCAACAGAAAACTCCGCCAAAAAATCTTGTAGTGCGACTTCAAAATTAGTGATAACAAATCTTATAAGTAACGGTTCGTTCCCAATGTTTTACCTCTTGGAATTGGCATTTTTTATATCGTTTCCGCAGAAATTTGAAGGAAGTGTTACAAAAATAGTCAAAATACGATTTTGTTTTGATTTCGGTGGGTACATTAAAGTATTAACTACTGACGCAATAAAATATGTTGGCATATTGTGCTCAAAACTTATCCCATCGCACTAATTAAAACAGCGTCAAATATAGTGTTTAAATAATTTATTAAATTATTTATTTATTTAATTTATTTTAGAAGTAAATGAGTAAACGGTAAAATTGTCCCACATTGTTATACGGTCTATTCCATGAAACCCTTAGAAGTGAGTATTGTAAAATGTTGTTTAGGTAATTGGCACATTGTTTATTGTATAAACGATGAAATATTCCGCCAGTTTTTCGATAATTGACGACTGATGTAAAAAGTTATAAGTGATATAAATAAATATTTATATCACTTAATAGTTAGTATTTATGTATATTTTGTGCGACTGTGTGATTGAGGACGTCCTTGTGTGCTTGTGATTGTAAAATAATAAAAGATTAATATTTAATTTTGTCTTTCTTCTCACGTTTCCCATTTACGAGTGTTAATAAAGTACGTAATTATCTCGCGACATAGAAACGTAAGTTTTCTAGAAAATAGCTACATGAAAATACCGCTACAACTTCACATAATGGAGTACGCGAAGCCAAGTAGAGCGTATTATGCACTCATGGCCAAAGGGAGCTTGGTTGCTTGCGTATCTCGCTGTCAGTTAAACCTTGACATTCGTTGACACTACGTGATAGTGCGATGACGTTGGAAAATCTTCTCTCCCAAGTGGGAATAGGAACGAAGCAACTGACTGACAGGTGAGTACCATTATCAACTTAATATTCAACGGGCCTATCCTGTAGACAGTCAACCAGAGAGATGGTAACTAAATATTTGGAACTTTCGAATCCATCGTTAATCCCTTTGATTTATTTTAAATGGAATAAGTACCATTTTACCCCAAATTCGGAAGTGGGGAAAATTTATGTAAAACCAATTCTTCAAAAACCAATGCGATGTTCCTCGTTTTTTACAATTATTAATATTTCCGGTAACGGAGTATTATCTAAGGGAAATTGATTTAACTCGCTGTATATACTTTTCTGATCACATTCCTCTATTATCACTGGTTACGAGGATTGGTTCCCTTTATGTAGTCCCTTTACGTCGAGGTAAGGATACAATTACAAACATAACTTCTCACGCCAAAAAAATGATAAGTGATGTAGATAAACTGTTTATTAGCAGATCAAAAATAAATATTTTAAATAGGTTATTTTGGGTTAATTATTTCGAAAGACTGGCAAAGCCAGTAGTAGCCACAGGTCAGGCACCACGCCGCGCGCCGCGTTAATGAGCTTCTACGCAACAAAAAGTGTTTTAATATAGGTATCAGTTGTACGTACCTACCTCAGGGATTCAAGATTAAAACATGTACATTTACCTATTTTTCTGACATAGGTACTCGGAGATTCCAGTCCACGATCATCATGTATATTATGCATACGAACCATCTGCCCCTTCACACGGATCTGTTGCAACTTCCAAGCAGTAAGATTGCTTTTTATACTTATGTTTGATCTTATAATTATAACAGTCCTTCCCGAGAAAGCAGGTAATGCCGAATTCATAAACTTGTGAAGGCTATTGTAGCATGTTAGGCTGCATTTCTACCAGAGGTGTGCGAAGATGCGTAGCGAGGAACGTGTTTGTTGGAACCAAAAGAATCACTTCATTTACACAGCCTCGCTCAGCGGAGCGAGGTTTTTGTACGTACAAAAAGTACATACATATATAGCACATCTCTGCTGGAAACGCTAACATCGTTCCACAGCTTCGCTACGCTTCCTCGCACCGCCCAGCTACCTCGCACGTATGATACGTGCGGCTGCGTATAAGGGTTGGGGATAGATAAGGCTGCGTCTCCACGAGAGATACGTCACGTATCTTTCATGGAAATGCAGCCTTATCCCCCCAAAAAGTGGGTCATTCTTATTAGCTTAGAGCTAATAAAAATAACCCACTTTGTCAGATGACAGATCGGAAACATAAGGAAGCTGTCGCATAAAACCTGGTGAAAAATGATTGCAATTTTGTAAAAGAAAAAGAACCGTTCGAAAAGGAACTTCTGCCATTTTTAAGGAAACAGCGCTCAAATTGTCGCTCAAGTGTACGAAAGCCTGCATTAGTTGTTTTCTGGACACTTTTTAACCCCCGCCCCGACCGCGACGTCAAAACGAAGGGGTGTTATAAGTTTGACGTGTCTGTGTATGTGTCTGTGGCATCGTATCTCCCGAACGGATCAACCGATTTAGATTTTTTTTTGTTTGAAAGGTGAATTGGTCGGGAGTGTTCTTAGCTATGTTTGATGAAAATCGGTCCAAGATGGCCGCCGCCACAAAATGGCGTATTACATATTTTTTCACAACTCCCTCAATATGGGTATTAAATGAAAGGGCTTGACTAGTAGAATACTATACACTATAATTAATTTCAAATCCAAAATGGCCGCCACCACAAAATGGCAAATTACTTTTTTTTTCACAACTCCTTAAATATGGGTATCAAATGAAAGGGCTTGACAAGTAGAATAATCTACACTATATTGAAAGGGAATGAAGAATATTAAGCAACAAAATGAAAACTAAAAACTTGAAAAATATTTTTTTGTCTTATCAATGCCCTAGAACTAGATTGTGGAGGAAAGTGGAGTGATGACTGGTACCTACTACCTAGGACCTAACGAATTATTTTTTATTTAGCTTTTTGACGGATAAAAAATCTGATTAAACACCAAATTGCCTGAATCTTAAAACGCAAGAAAATAAAACAAATGAAATCAAAAAATTAAGGAGTCCCTACAAAAAGCATGAAAAAAAAAAAAAAAAAAAAAGTCTGTAAAGTCGGTTTACGGACGATAATTTTAAGTGATAACGTAATTTTTCATTTTATTAGTGATTTTAACTTAAAAAACATTTTTTCATCCCCTTAAGGATTGAAATTCTAACAACACACCCTATAATATCCCTCAGGGATTGAATTTCAAAAATCCTTCCTTATTCACTTTACACAGTGGAACCACTGTGCAAAATTTCAGTTTTCTAGGTCCAAGGGTTTGGGCTGGGCGTTAATCGCGGCGCGCGTAACGGTGTGGCAGTTTTTCGTGCGTGCAGCCGGTGTTTTTCGATTTATAATACGTTATCACGTCAAAAAAGTATAAACGTAAAACCCTATGCAAAGAGAAAAAAAAACAGCCAAGAGCGAGTCGGACTCGCGCACCGAGGGTTCCGTACAAACTTTTTAAAGGACAAACTTAACTTTGCTGTTCGATCCCTAGAAACGGCTATTGCCCCAACCGCAAATAATAAGTTTGTAATAGTAAAATCGCTTTTTTTTTTTGTTATTTAACTAAATATTTACGGTTACCTAATAGGGACTATAGATCTCAGTATCTGGTATAAATTTCAACTTGCTAGGTCCACCCGTTCCTGAGAAAATCAGTGGTGACAAACGGACAGACGGACAAGAAAGCGATTTCATAAGGGTTCCGTTTTTTCCTTTTGAGGTACAGAACCCATTTAATGTAACTTGTTTATTCGTAAACAGATCACTGATTGCTTTAACTCCAAGGAGTTAGACAGTTAATATGT
The DNA here is from genome assembly GCA_941918905.2 of Xestia sexstrigata. Classification (NCBI taxonomy): domain Eukaryota; kingdom Metazoa; phylum Arthropoda; class Insecta; order Lepidoptera; family Noctuidae; genus Xestia; species Xestia sexstrigata. The sequence continues at coordinate 8,868,184 of OW799213.2, read as the reverse complement.
TAAATTATTTATTTGTTTTGTGAGCTACGACGCTACGAGATAAATAGGAAAGCTCGTGCCAAAATAATAACAGCCGCGTGGGTCGATCTTCAGTCCGTGGATGGCTGACCACCCATCCCGTTTTTTTAAGATTAAAGATAGGTACCTAGTTGACGTCACAACATGGCGCTGGGTCAGTCCTATTCTCATTTGAAACGCATTATAAAGGATTTATTTTGGATCCCGGTCGTCCCGAAAACTTCGGAATTACATATTTTTTAAATTATTATAAAAATTGCATGAAACAACACGTACTCATTTCACTTGACATTTTGGCAAGCTAATTAGTTTGCGGTTACGCGACGATCAGACAGTTTATGATGTGAAAAAGTGCACAAAAAGTCCCCAGTTTTTGTAGTGAAAATCATCACAAGTTGTAAGAAAAGTTAACTTGTAGGTGTATGAATTTCTGTAGTTCTGAGAGATTATATTATTAGAGAGATGTTTTTTTTCCTTTTCAGTTTCATGAAGAAATAAACAAGTTGTTATATCTATACAAATACATCAAATTCTAGTCAAACATAAAAAAATGCAGATGCTTCATCAGTGTGGAGATCCTTATAGGATCATTTTGTTTTCCGTGTTTTTGTCTGTCAGACACCTTTTCTCAGGAACGCGTGGAGGTATCAAGCTGAAATTAATATAAAATAGAAATACTCAGGTCTGCTACCCCTTGGAGCAGTGAACAAGGGAGTCAAACTTGTACCTAAGTCAACGCGATCAAAATATATCAGTTTTTTTTTAAGGTTCCGTAGTCCTGGCAAGGAACCGTATAGTTTTGGTCATGTCCGTCTGTCTGTGCGAAGTTTTGCTAAGAGACCGTTAGTACTAGAAAGCTGTAATTTTGTAGGGGTATGTATATCAATTACGCTAACAAAGTGGTAAAATAAAATTTTGGAAAATATCTTTTTTTAGGGTAGCTAAAAGCAGCAGTTAAAAAAAATTCATCACCACTTCACATGTAGGGGACATGAATGAATTTTGTTTTTTGTCATCTGCCCCCCCCCCCTCTAAAAGCTAAACAGCTGGATTGAAAAATCTGGAAAAAATCATAATAATAGTGCATTATTCATGAACTTTAAAGGAAAACTATAGCGGTTAAAATAACTTTATTAGTTTAGCAGTAAAAGTCGTTGAACTTGGGTGTTGGATAATTATGTACCAAATACAAAATCCTTAGAATAAATCCTTTAAAGTGACCAAGATGGAGTAGTTGCTTGTTTATAACGGGTGAAGACTTGCATTGAAAAACAAAATCTAAAATATAACGGGCTACTACGGAACCCTACACTGCGCGTGGTCCGACACGCACTTGGCCGGTTTTTGTTTTTAATAATAGGGAGAAGTTGAATTTTGTTTCCGTTTAAATAACGTTTCCTGATCGATTATTTTGTCAACTTAAAGATAATTAAAAAGCTCAGTTTTATACAGTACTTGGTTTACAATCGCGGCTCTATCTCAGGATCTCGAGATTATCTGTAGACAATCCTGAATCCCATCAAATTCTCTTTGTAGCCCTATACAGGGTGATTGGTAATTGGGAACATTCCTTGAAATGGGTGATGCAAGACCTTATAATTATGCAACAATACAAAAGTTTTATTAAAATACTAGGTAGTATTCTCAGGAACAACCGTTGTTTTTTGGTCATTCACTTACTAAAAGGGGATACTGTGGCACCATTTTAGAAAGCTAATGGGACAAGGATATTGATGCTGTAATCTGCACGACAAGTGTCACACATTTAAGAAACCTGCCTCGAAAAGCAAGGGTAGTTTCATGGAAATTTCAGCACATGACATTTATCGGTGCCTAATTTCCAAAGACAGATGTACTTTTTAGACAAATTAGTTTTCGAAGGATCCTTTCGTTCACGAGCTATCAGAAAAGTATCAATTTAACCTCCTGAACGGCGTAGATTTCTCATAACCAGCAATTTATAGTAAAGAGGTAGAAAATTTTCAAAAAACTTTAAACTTCGATTTCTCAAAAACAACCCAATTTGGACCCCAAGTTGTTGGGTCAAAATTGTTGCAAATAAGGTCTAGTATCACCAATTTCAAGAAATGCACCCAATTACCAATCATCCTGTATATCGCTAGCTTGGCTCGATTGGAGCGTCGCGCAATGATTGTTGATATAGCGCTCCTGCATGACGAAAACATCGTAAAACCAGAGAAATATAAGCAACTCAAGTATTTTGATCTGGTTCGCGAGTTTGTCGACATGTAAGACGTGAGTACAGCAGTCATTGAGCCAATAGCCTCGACCAACATCTGAGGAGGATCTCGCTTTGCAGCTATATCAAGGGTTTGATTCAGAAATGCTAATTTTGGATTAATTCTTGTGTTCTTAGGTTTAGCACAATATTATCAAGGCATAATATATTTCAATTTTGTTGGACTTACGCCCATTTGGCCAAGACCGTTTACGAGATCGAGATAACTATCCATTTGGTTCGCGTTTGGTAACGGTAATAGCTTGAAGAAAAAATAAATACTTAATCGGTACAGAAACACATGCTTATAAAAAACGAGTTTTATCACGGGCATGTAGTAGTTATGGCTTTATACCATTATTGTTTTTGTAAATATCGCCCAAACTTCTCATATTTTTCAGTGACTTTAACAAACGAAAAAACAAAACTAAGTACTTGGGTATATGACTTTATAAAATGGTTACACATAATGTTTTTCATTTCAGCAACTATGGAGTTGGAGGAGGTCATAAAAGCGGCGCGTCAATGTCTGCGCTTACGCTCCTAGCGTTCTTGTTCTTACTTCACATCCTGCAGCAATGCATTAAAGATCACATGACAGACATGAGCGCGGCTCCCGTCATGATTATGACGGCAGGAAGAGAAGGAGACGATGCAATTACAAAATCAGCAACTTCTAACAAGATTGATAAAACCGGCATGACAGAAGTTACTTCTAAAGACATACCCGAAAATGACCAAACGGATGCGATTAAGCAAAATAAAATAACAGAAATGTATGGTGAAAAAAATCCATACGACAGTGACAGTTCATCAAATAAAAATCAATTTATGAAGATAAAAACCGCACATGTAACAAAATCTGATGAAACAAAGAACAAGTATGTTTATAAAAATTTCGCGAATCGGAGTTCTTATTTCGATGGGTTTTATAGTGCTATGGATGGAGAATAACTGAACGTTTTTATATAAAGGTGGTAAAATAAATGTACACCATTTTGTTTTTTAACTTAGGATTTATTATGAAGTATTATTTTAAAATGTACATACTTTTTCACTTTTAATATGAATAATGAATATTCACTATTAATTGAACTCTAAAATATGACAATCATACTATAGGCTGGGGAGAGAGTATTCGTTATTCGAGCATGTTGTGTTTTATTTATAAACCATTTAAACACAATTTCTTTTTAGTTCTATTTAATTTGTATCGGTTCGAAACCCGATTACAGCAAGTGATTTTTTTGTAAAAATCTTTAAATATAAAATGTAGATAATTTTTTAAGAGATATTGGTTTCCTTGAGTACAACTGACTTCATTTTAACCTGTTTACTATTATTAAAATAAAATGAGCAAACAAAAAATAAGCTTCAGACTGTGTTTAATAAATATGAAGAAACTTTTGTCCAACCACTTAATAAAAGTAAGTATTTAGGTTTCAATTAATAATAAATTAATCAACTCATAAAATCGTTAGCCTTACAACATAATCACATAAAGAGCAGGCTAATAAAAATAAATATAAGGACACAATCCCAAATAAAAAAATAACTCACCGAGTTATTCTCATGCACCTACTACTTCACCAATAAAACAGAACAACTATCAATCTCAAACCTGTGTTTGAACTATTGCCGTTTGTCCTCCCTTAAAATCCTCCCATTTTCCCCCTTGCGTAATCATAGATCTGCAATCCACCCAAAGGGTTTTTTTAGGGAGCCAAGCAGAATAATACATATTTTGTTTCACGACTGACAGTTGTCTCGTTTAACATTAAAGACTTTCGCATACCATATCATATCGACACTAGTCCAGCACTGTCTCAAATCTTATTTACAGTTCCACGTCTACAAGTCGTCAACTCGCACATTAGGACGGTCGTGTTGAAATACCCTCTCATAGAGAGAAGGCCTGTGTCCCAGCAGTGGGAACATTAATAGGCTGATGATGATGATGATGATGTTGAAATACCAGTCTCACAGGGGAGAATGGAAGTAGAATGGGTCAAGAGCAGGATGATGCAGAAATAGCACATTTTAGAGTAGTAAAGGGTCAAAAATACCGTAGTCAAGGGTCAAAAATACACTTTTATACTACTTACTTTCACTTGAGAATTTTATATTATTTCAAGTTGCAGGATTTCTAACTTAAATCCGTCAAATGCTTGACTTCAAACAAAGCATTGCAACATTTAAATACTTTATCTCAAGTCGGTGCCTATGGTATACGATAGCATTTAAAAGAATTTGGTACAGAAAAACCAAACACCAACATAATAAATCGAAAATATTAGGCATGCTTATTACTCATGTTTTTAATAGCCTAACAATTATCTGATGTCGCCCAACATTGCACGCTCAAGAGACATCGTTATATTTATGGAAGAGTCGTCCATAGTTTTATTTGCTCAACATTATTTAACTTGGTTACCTGCAACAACAATTGGCATGCGGTTTCTCTATGGTAGATGCATAGAATTGCTTTATAATGATTTTCTCATTTTGTAAACTAATACCTACACAGCATCAGCATCTCATGAACGTCTGGCGCAAAATCCACCACACATAATTTAGTTAAGGTGCCAAGTTTTTATTTAAATCCTAAACAAGTTTCACAATAATTGATACATTAAAACAACACCAAGTTTTGTAGTGTTTTAAGATCTTCTCTAATTCTAATCAAGATAGCAGTAAAAGACTTCAACATTAAAGAGTTGCTACAAAACGGAAGCTTCTCAAATAAAAGCTCTAATTGCGTCTCACTCGTTCTATGTATTTTGTTTGAGTGAGCGCACTGGAACCCATTGTTGGGTCTGTCATGCGATTCCAGTCAGTTTGGCCTACAACAAATCCGATGGCACGCATCTTCTCTTGCTGTCTTCTTTCTTCAATGTCCGCCCATCGTACCTGTTTTAATTATTACATGATGAAAATTCTGTCACACGGTTGGCTTACACGCAAAAAGAAACTCACCGTCCCAATTTAGTTGTTCACGTAAAAATATTTTAGAATAATTTGTCGAAGCAACAAACCTCTTCAATAACACCTTTGCAAAAAAAGGATATATTTTTTTACGTTTAGAGCGGTAATTTGTCAACAAACAAATTTTGACTAGGGATATGGTTGTAAAACTGTTAAAGATAGTCGATTCTCGTCGGTAAAAGAAACGAACTTCACCAGTCGATAGATATAATAATATTAAACATAATAAGCAATCCAAATAAAATTATAAATGGATTGAAGAATAACACGCAGTACGTTTGTTGAAATTTCTGAAATAATTATAATAGGAATAATCTGAAAGCCGCATAACTTTTGGCAGCTGTGAAACACTTAATCAATCAAATAGAGGTAGGTCCTTTCGTGTTATAATGTTACGTGTTTAATAGGAAATCGGACGTCAGATGCCATGACACATTTCCACAACCATATCGCTCTAAAATAACAAAATATCCAGGGCAAAAGCCCAGTTAAGGTGTGCACTGGAGAGTCGTAATCTCCATCTTTTGCACTATTGACATGTGGGTTCATGACAAGCATGTTGACCTTAGTTGGAATAGTTAATAGAAATACTGGTAATGCATAAGTGTAACCCATCATAAAATAAAAGAAGAAATGAATTTGTATACTTACAGACTTTTTTCCTGGCTTTGCTTGGTTAGGCGTCCAGTCGTCTAGTTGTAGGTAGTCTTCCATTGAGAGCTGCGATGGCCGGAGAGGCTTGCTGGTACCGTCGAGGCGAGCTGGAACAACATACAAACATATATAAAAACAAGGCATTAACCATCGTTAATCCAGGTCATCCTGTTAGCTACTCCATCAAGTGATAGAGTCCGCAAAATATTCCTTATCAGACTATATAAAATAAAACTTAAACTAAGAATTAGAACATAATATTTTTAATCAATAACCTACCTAGTTGCGCGGCGTCGTCCATTTTCTCCCACTTGGATGTAAAAACGCTTTCGACCTGTGGTGGAGCAGCACCTTACGAGTTTAGTTACAATGCTGAAATAAAACTTATTAATCCTACCCTAGCAAAATGAAAAAAAAAATAAGACATTCCATTCTAATAAAAATAGGTATAAATAAATACTTAAATTTTAGAATAACATAGAATACACAAACAATGATTGGTTGCGTCGTGACCTAGGCAGGACGCTTGCATCAGGAGGATTAAACACCATACTCGATTGGAGCTTGATAACGAGGCCTCACCTCAGGTTCTTGTGCATCCTCCATAATTACTTCATCGTCGGCGTCCTCCATATGGACTTCAGTAATGGCTGCACTCTGCAGTAATGTAGTAGCATCCAGTTGTATGTGATGCAAGGGCGTAGGAAAGAATCGGCCGCAAATTATTTCAATTTCCTCTAATTTCCTATTGTGAATATTTCTCTTAAAACAGATTTGTGGGTCAAGTTCCATGTTACAAATGTACACCTACAAGAAGAAATGAAACAGTGTTACTCAAATGTTAAGTTGATGTTTCTTTATGAATATTTTGGTATTACTACATACTTGGAAACCCTGCTGTCTTGCAAAATTCCATACATCTGCGTAAGACTTTAATTGATCATTTACAGCATCGTAGATTAAAAATGAGAAATAGCCATCAGTCAAGGTTCTCTTGAATGCTCTCTTTAAAGAATTTGTATAGGTTTCCTCAATACTCTCATCATATTCATATTTTAGGGTTGGTTTTTTTACCTGAAAATGTCATAAAGGTTATTTTTGTATAACTTGAGCAGTTTATAAAAAGCTGTTGTAGTACACTAAGTAAATCTACTCACCAATTTTCCTGTGGATGGATCTTTTTCTTCAACCTCTCCCTCTTGCATAAAATAGTCGTCTATAGACATAATCCTGACAGTACCACCATATTCAGCTTCTCTGTCTCTTATTATTTTAGCTAAGTATGATTTTCCACTTCCAGGGGGACCTATTTGGCAAGAAATGAAGTGTCTGATGAGATGACGAGTTGTAGAGAAGTATGGAAGAAAACATACTGCGCCAACCAAATAAACTGGGATAAGGGCAAAGGAATAATGGTGATGATGGAGTCCTATGTATGCTGGTAGAGTTAAATGTGTTATTACAGCTGTATTCTCCCCTTTCTATCAAAATGAAAATGACTAACTGAATTCAGTATTGAAAGGAATAGGCGAGACGACAAAAAAGAAAACGAATTAGTCCGTCAGTTAGATTATCAAAAAATATTTGACCCGTGTTTTTCCTTTTGTTACGTAAATCAAAATTGACGAAATATGACGCTTTTAAAATTCTCAATACGTCACGCCTAGGTATAATTTTTAGCTAGTTCTGACGTCACGAGCCCCCACTCCCGAGTTATGATGCGTTTTATCTTTGTCAATTTTCATTGATTCACAAAAACAAAAAATACGTGTCCATTAATTTCCAATATTCTAACTGACGGACTAAAAAATTGCAAATCTATTGCAATTTTTTGATAAAATCAAAATCAAAGCATTTATTTCAAGTGCCTAGGCCAGTTACAGGCACTTTTGAATTGTCGAAACAAAGATACTGTCGTCATGCCTATTACAAATGATATAATCAAGCCCAGTTCTATTGATATTTGGCTTTATTAAATCCTTACCTATATTACCACTATTGTAAATGTGAATGCTTAGATGGATGGATGTTTGTAACTCGATCACACTAGAACGGCTGAACGGATCTGGATGAATGATGATTATAGTCTGAAATAGCACATAGCACACACACGGCTACTTTTTTCCTGACACATAGACATCAAAATTTCCACGCGAACGAACGAACGAAGTCGCGGGCAACAGCTAGTATTTTATAAATTAAAACATTTTTGCCAATTTGTCAGATAAATTTAGATTTTACTCTTGTTAATGAACAACTCACCTCTCAGAATAATTACTATTTTATCAGGTCTCATAGTTCGTCCAGGAGATTCTATTAAATCATCTATCATTACAACATGTTTTGCCTGGGAATCGTCTTTATCCTTGGTTTTTTTATTGTATTGGGTATTGCTACTTTCGTTATCCCTACTAAGTCCTCTTTTACGAGAATCTCTTTCGCGACTTCTACTGTGATGATCTTCTCTTTTTACATCCCTTCCATAATCACGGTCTCTATGGTCCCTTTCCCTGTCTCGGTAAAGATCTTCCCTTCGGCTATACTTGTCTCGGTCATCTCTTCTTCGGTCATCATTACGATCATCTCTCCTTCGGTCATCATCGCGATCATCTCTTCTTCGGTCATCATCGCGATCATCTCTTCTTCGGTCATCATCGCGATCATCTCTTCTTCTTGTCACCATTCTTTGGATCTCATCTCGTAGATCTTCTCTTGGTGCCCTTCTTTCAAAATCTCTTGAGTATTGGTCACGACTATACCTCTCTCTACTATAATCAATTTCCTTCTCGGACCTTCTTTGTTTTCTTGTAAATAAATCATCCACTTCTCTTTCAAAATCCTTCCTTTTGACCTCACCATCCTTTGATTTGTGATTATAATCAAACATGTGAACAGGCTCAATAAAATCTCGAGCTAAAAAAGAATTAAAACCCATTACTTACAACACTACAAAGATTTTCAGAAAGTCTTCTTTATATGTGACATTTCTCACAATATGCCTCCAATATAATTAAACACTCATTTATAATTCAAATTGAAATTGACTATGAAGTCCTATAGAATCAAAAGTGGATATCTGCATTTTGACTAAATAGTGGCAATAAAAGAAAAACGTTTGTACCTTCTTAATTATTTGGTATTTATTAAATAATAATTGTTAAGGTATCTTTAATTATTGATACTATTAGAAAATACACAAAAAACGATGTGAAGTCAATACCAAAGGAGTAGGTGACAAATCTTTTTTTCAGATTGCCAGTTTTGATTCTAAACATTGAAGATGGCCGCATTTGATGTTAAGTCTATTGCAGATTGCCGTATTTAATTAAAAAAAAAAAACTGAGGTAAACCAAGGGTTGTTAATAACATACAAATGTTTTAATTTAAAATATTAACTTATATCAGTTTCAAACATAAAATAAAAGTTTTGTATCTAAATATGTTCCTTTATCTTCAAATTCAGTAAAACAAAACAACATAGAACGAAACAAAATAACATGTACTAATGTACCAATCCAGCAATGAGAGATAATCAAAATAAAAAAATATTTGATTATTTTATAAGTGGGAACACTACACAAGGTACATCTCAATCTCTTAACTAGATTTGTTTTCCAATTATCCGGATTCTTCTGGCGTTTTCGGCCAAAACGATTACTCACAGGTGTTGGGTGACAATTCATGATTACAATTTCAAAGAATCTGTTTAACTTTAGCAGCAGAAACGTTAAAAATGAATAAAATCACACAGCACAATTTAAGTAAAATTCGTGCACCGCCATGACAGCACACAAACATAATGGAAGCCTGTGATTGGTCGAGCGAGCAGTTTGCCATGTTTGATTCTGAATCTTTACAGAAAGCCGGATTTGATACTAAACTGTGAATTTTGAGTGGATTTTCTATGAAAGATAGCCACCTCTGATATGGACATTAAAGTTCATTAGAAAGTATTTAAAATCTTGAATGTTGCCTCATTCACCGTTTGTTTTTACCAAAAAAGTCAGTTAGCCAGATTTGATTCTATAGGACCCATGTCTAAAAAAGTGAGAATAATAAGCTAGCACAGGGATCGGAAACCTGCAGCTCGCGAGCCACGTGTGGCTCTTTGGATGTGAAGCTGCGGCTCTTTAGTTGTTGACAAAAAAAAAATTGTTGCTCTTTAAAAACTTTGAAATTTTGTACATTGTGCCGATATGTTGCCGACCCCTGAGCTAGCATAAAATAGGAGTTACAACGTAATAGTATACAAATCAATACACACACAGCATAGCATATTACACCTTGCAAGTTATATTACCTTTTAATCTGAGAGGCTTGTGCTCATATTCAACAATCAGAGATGGTGTGAACATTGGTTCATCTATCCACTGGGGTCGGACAGGTTGGTTTGGAATGGGGTTAATGTTACTTTCAAGTAAAGGCTTTCTCTCAGGAGGGCCCCGAGAGTAGTCATTACCCATTTGGTGAGCAAGTTCTGGAATTAATGGGCGTATCGGAGGCCTAGGTGCAGACATATTAGCTCGCACAGGCGGGGGACCAACCTGAGGTGGTTCATTATCATGAAATTGTGGTCCCATGTCATTACCACCATACTGCATATTTCTGTCATAATTATATTGCTCCTGAGGCACCTCATCATGCATTCTATTTGGAGGAGGATAATTGGGTGTTAATTCCTGATTTTGCTGCCCTGAGTAATTTTGTCCTTGTCGGTTGAAGAGCATATTATTACTTTGTCTGTTATCATATTGTTGATTATTGTAATTTTGGTTATTCTGATTTCTATTCCCATGAGCATAAGGAACAGTGTTCTGATTGTTCTGATTGTTATAATTATTGTAAGGTCCACTAGGAGGTGGAGCATTCTTATTGTAAGGTCCACTAGGAGGTGGAGCATTCTTATTGTAAGGTCCACTAGGAGGTGGAGCATTCTTATTGTAAGGTCCACTAGGAGGTGGAGCATTCTTATTGTAAGGTCCACTAGGAGGTGGAGCATTCATATTTGATGTACTAGTGGGATCTTGAGAACTGTGCCCAACAACCATAGAAAGGATATTCATAATTTTTGCATCACCAAGAATATTATTAATTCCTTTGGAAATTGTTGTATAGTCTGGTGCCTTTGCATGGGGTGGTATTCCTGCTTGTTCTTCTGTAATATCCACAACATCTGGATTTGTATTAGTACCATATGATTTGTCTCCCTCAGGTACTAAATCTAAGCCTGGAATAACTTTATTAGAGCCACTAGTAGGTAGAAAGCTAGTGCTAGGAGGAGGAGCAGAATAATTGGCATTTGATTGATAATTATTATCACTTTTATTCTGATAGGATTCAAATCTTTCTTGAGTATCAATATTTATATTATTACTACTTCTATTATATGTAGTTTTTGGCACATTATATTGCTCTTGCTGATATTGGGTGTTGCCATGATCTGAATAGTTTTGTGAAGAATTATTAGTAACATAATTCTGTGTTTGATTACCAGGAAATGCATTCATATTTGTATTTTTAATTAAATTAGGAGGAACACTTGGTGTAACATTAGTGGCCATGGCAGGGTTGACTGGCTGCACAGTTGCATTGTTACTCATCAGACGAGCTCTTTTAAGCTTCATCTGCTGTCGGCGTTCCATAAGCTGTGCACGGCATGCCTCAAATTTCTGCTCATACTCTTTATATGCCTGTTTGTCAGGGTGATTAACATTGTCCCTTCTCCATTTCTCAATTTCCTCTTCCCATTTTTGAAATTGAATATCAAAAAGCCTCTCTTCTTCAGCTAGTTTCTTCAGAGCTTCGGAATTAACTGAAGTTTGAACTCCTTGAGTTGGTTTAGTTGGTTGAGCTGCTTCTTTAACATAGGACCAATTAGGATTATTACCTGCTTGAGAATGTGTGTTAACATTAGCATGATTGCCAGAGTTGTTATTTTGATGCTGCTTAGCTGTGGGGGCAGGAACAGGTGTAGGTTTAGAAGAGGCACTTCCATAGAGCGGCTCGTTGTTCTCATGCGGCGGCGGCGGCGGCGGCTGGTCAGGAGGTGGCGGCGCAGGAGGTGGAGCGGCGTTCGCCGGTGGGAGCGGCGGCATCCCACCCATAGCTTGGATAGCTTGCATTTGCTCTGCATACTGTGAAAAAAGAACGCGTAGCTTGAGAAACGCATAATTTGGGTTACTTATATGGCGACTCACTCTATCGATTATGAAAAGGAAAATAACTACTACGACACTCAATGACCAAACCTACTAACCTTGTCTCCATACTGGCCCTGCCATTGTACGTATTGCTGCTGCCACTGAGTCCACTGCTGCCAGTTTTGTTGCTGCATTGCTGCCCATTGCTCTGGCGTATATGAGCTCATATTGGCCATATTTATGTCAGGAGCCATTGCCATACCTGAACTCCATTGACCCGAAGTGGGCATTGGCCAGGCCATATTAAAACTCTTATATACGTCACTCAAAAAAAAAAGAAAATATTATAATGATTTCATACAAAATCGCTAATTATTACATGCGACGATTCGGCGAAAACAATGAATGAAATTGGTCAATGATAACATCGCAAAATAATGTTAGCTTTGCAGCACGGCGGCCATTTTGTATCATCGATTTTCATTCGTCGACTCGTCCTAGCGTGTTTGACGTTGATTTGACATGCGCCGACCTCGTTACATTCGCGTCTAGTGATGTGCAATGTCGATTACTCGATGGATGGAAAAACAATAATATTTTCAGTTCACATTTCAACAAGAATACTCTAAACGAATGATTACGAACAAGTAAATAACGTAACGAGCAGTGGATTTTGTTATAAACAAATAAAATAGCTATCCCATACAAAACGAGTTGTTCAGTTCGATGACGTATCTGTACTGCACATTTCTTATGCTATAATACAGTATAATGTTCAGGATAATCCGTCTTAACTGCGTTTCAAATAAGACTAGGACCGCCAATGAGCTCGTTGTGTAATTTCTCAGGAATGACTTTTTTATTTGTAATGTTTTACTCTTATTCGATATTGGTGTGCAGGCTTTGCAAATTTAAACCTTTTTTGTAATAATTTTTGTAAAACTTTGTAAACATTTCTAATTCTTTTTTGCAGACCCTTTTTTTTTCGGATGGGAAATCATCAAATGAGTTCTCCCGCTCTAGGCGGAGCAGGAGGGAGTGTCAGACTTTTACTGACTAAAACCCATTCATGTACCTTCTTGTGTTCCGGGGCCACGGTATCTCTTTCGAACAGTCCCGCAACCTCGGCAGGCATCGGTCCTTGCCCCGGACCCCTTCTTTTTGCTGACTCTCTTTGAGGCGCGCTTGGAATACGAACGCGCTGCTTAACCGGGGACCACACGCTAAGGGCACCCTTTGGGGTACGAAACTTGCCTTAGGTAGTCGCTGGGGGAGGGTGGGGGTAGCAAGGGGAAAAGCTGGATTTGAGTTATACTATTTAGCGGCTGATTTATTAATACTGGCTCAGCATGGCTCGAGCAAGGTTCGGGGGGAATAGCCGAACAGTTCAATCTTCAAGGCATATAGAGGTCTCAAGTTCGAAACTTCGAACCCAAGACACGCACGCCTGATTTTTCGGATTCCTATTCATGCGTATGACACCAGGTTAGGCACTAACCACACGATAAAGAAAGAAGGTAAGGCATCGCTTGCCAAGGTGACTCTATGGATGGGTAACCATCCATTACATACCGCGTTTCCTCCTCGCGTCTAAAAGCATGTTAAGACATCAGGCCGAGCTGCCATTTGTAGATGTTTGACAGTCGTTATATGCAGTCCGAAAGTCTGACAACCAGTCTTACTAACGGGTATCGTATTACCCAGTACCATCTTGGTTGCAGAGGTCAGATAGACAGTCGCACCATGTCAACTACTGTATTCAGCTGCATCCGGTTAAACTTGAAACCGACCCTAACATAGTTGAAACAAAGGTTAGCTATGATGATAAGTCCGTGTTGTCTGTATACAGCATGCATCAGATAGGTTAAACGAATTTATTTTTTATTAATGGGACTAACTGCACCACTGCGATAAAAAAAGCTGTCCCATAATTTTCGGTTAGTAAGTATTGTATTGTATGGGATTGCTGAATTTTTTTTTCGCGATCACGTTGTTGGTCCCATGGAGAAAATTATCAGTTTGGTAGTCTACAATCTACAACACATTAATTAATATGACCATTCTTTTCTGATACATCATCAGCCTATAATGTTCCCACTGCTGGGACACGCCCTCCTCTCAATGAGAGGGATTGGGCTATAATCCACCACGCAGGCCCAGTGCGGATTGGTAGATGTCACATGTCTTCGATTTTTTGGTTCTCCTCACGATGTTTTCCTTCACCGTTTTGAGAGCAGTGGTGAAGAAATAAATTACACAAAGCAATGCATCTGTCTGGGTTCAAACCCACGACTTACTGTTCGTAAGTTGGGGCCGCCACCACTGGGCCACCGCTGCTCTCGCTTTCTTTAAATTTAAATAATAACACTTCGAAATCTGTGACCCCTACACACCGCGGGTCACCTCTTCCGTCACGTTTATTCAACTTTGGCGCTTGTTAGAAACCTTTGGCTGCTGCCAAAACTTCGGCCTGTTCCGGTCAAAGCCGAAGGTTTGGCCGAAAGTGGTTTTTTTGTTGGAAGCCAAAGCTTTGGTCAGACATTATTATTTAGTGACTTCCCTGTTGCCATACTCTGTCAACGGTTTCTGTTTGGAGTTTATACTTGATAGAAGGAAAGAAAGGAAGGTTGTCGCGTCAACTATATCGCTACATTAGAACTATGTAGACGTCATACAAATCTAATGTCACACAAGTGGAGTTAGTTTACTATGTTGGCGCGCACTTACATAACGGTCCCACAGTTTCCAAAAATGGCTACAGGCTGTGTGAGCGTCCATAGCGGAGAGTGGCTTAAGTCAACACCTCAGTCCCTGATCGTCATCACCCGCTAGGTCTCCTCCGGGCAACTGAGGTCTCACCTGGCAGATAATAACGGCCGCGGTGGCGTGAAGATCGTGGAAGAAAATAAATACTGCTTATTTACGTTATGGCCACGAGAGCCATAACTCGGTGCGTTAGACTGCGAGGGGTGGCACGAGCTGTCCTTTTCATACAAGGTCCACGTATAATACGCGTTTCCAAGTTACCCTAGGTTTAAAAAAATTCGTTTCTCTTATATCATTTTAATATTAGCATTTAAGGTAATAAGTAATTCATAAGTCGACAAAGTAATTTAAATTACAGTTTTAGGGTTCCGTACCTCGAAAAGTAAAAAGAGGAACCCTCATAAGATCACTCTTTTGTCCGTCTGTCCATGTGTCACCACCGATTTTCTCAGGAACGGGTGGACCTAGCAAGTTGAAATTTATACCAGATACTGAGGTCCATAGTCCCAATTAGCTGTATAAAAATCAAGGTCCTGAGTCTAAAAAGATATGGGCAATTAAATTTTTCACGAAAACTTGTAAGTACTAAAATTTTTAATATTATTTAATTATTATTAATTTTTAACATTTTTTATTTTTCGGAATTTTACTTGTGCTGAAAAACCATGCTTGCATGCATCAAAATTGACAATTCTAGGTCAACCGGAAATATCCTATAGGTTTTTTGTCGAAATATAGTAGTTCCCGTTGACCTAGAATCATGTTTGGCAAAAAGCAAGGTCTTACAGCACATGTAAAGAAAAAAATCTGCAAACCGTATATGTAGTTTAATAATAAAATACCTACAAATTTGTACAAAACACTCGGTGCGCGAGTCCAACTCCGGTTTTTTTATGAATAAAAAGCAAATCTAACGTACATAATTATCCGAGGCGGAGGTGGGATGCTACAATTTCGCGGTACTGCTAAGCTCCAATACAAATAGCGGTAGCAGCATAAACAGCAAAACCAACATAATTTTCTCTTAACTCTATTCTATTACTTTGTGGACTAGCTGAGATAATATTTTGGTAACCTCGATGGTTCTGACGGGTGAGAGTTTCTAAAGGCATTTTATTTTATAGCCTAATAATATTATAATTGTGAAAGTTTGTGAGGATGGATGTTTGTTACTGTTTCACGCAAAAAAATATCGCATCGGCGCACGCAATTAATATGAAGATAGTAGGTAGAGCAAAGTAGTCCATAGAAAAAATTGCACTGTTTTGAAATGTGTGATAGCTGATTTTTAAATTGAATTACGTATTACGAAATTATGTGTGGGGTCTGGAAAAATGTATGCAGGATACCCTTCACGACGCCGTCAACCAAGCAATCAAGCACTATGTACGGTCGAACAAACTATTTGGTTTACAGTTAAACCCACAAATTACATTGTAAAATGTAAACCAAATAGATTGTTCGACAGTACATCAAACTGAGTAACCATACGCAAAAATTATTGCTGGGAAACGACCTTATTTTGCCACCCTGTTAATAGTTAAAGTGCACCATTACACCATAATTATGTATGTACAGATCTCAGAGCAAATAAAAAACCAAAACATAGTTCTGCGAACAATTAAAAACAATGGAACAACAAACGTGAACAGGAACAGACAAACATTGTTTAATCAACATCTTGTTAATGTTATCTCCAAATGGTTGTCGTTCATTTAAAAGGGTGGAAGTGTTGAATCAAACACCTACCTAAAAACGACTGGTCTTATTCACCAAAGATTAATATTATTAGTCGATTAATTTGTATTAAGAATGGCATTTTTGTTGATTATATTTATTGTCGTTATTATTTTGTTATCTCTAATAGTATTATCATTTTTTAAGAGCATGGAAGTGTTGATTCAAACTACATCTTAGAAATGACTGGTTTATTCATTCACCAATGGGGAAATTTCCAATGATTTTTATGAACGAACTAGATGGCGCTGATCAACCTTGGGAATAATAAAATGGCTCGTTTTATGTCCACAAAGCCATAACTGAAGTACGGAAGAACCTAAGCTCGTCTCGACGCACCAGGAGTTTAGACGTAACGCAAAAACACTTGGAAGAACAATAGCAAAAACCATGCAAAAACTTGTAGTTCAGTTTAGTGATGCAAAAGAACAGTAGACTTTTTAGGTTTAAAATGTTTGACAGAAAAATAGTACATTAATGATTTTTTTTTTTATTAAAAATATTTTTATATTTTTTTATTTTATTTTTTTCTTTTATTTCCATATCAGGAATAATTCTTAGAACTGACTTCGCTGAAGAGTAAAATTAAAAATTGCTTCCGTTTTTTTTTTTTGCATTTTTTTATTGTTACCCTAGCTGTCTAGGGGTGAATGAAAGTAACTTATTTAGTCCCGAGACGGGGTTGGGTGCCCGGGCACAGCGAGTACGCTAATAGTTCGAGGGACTAAATAAGTCTTTACCCCGAGGTAAACACTGTGCTTTTCATTACGAATACAAAGAAAGTAAAAATAAAAATAAGAATCAACTCGAAAAAACAACAAGTTTGGCGTTACTAAAATGGCCGGTTTAGCAGAATCATAACAAAAATTTAAATTCTTAAAATGGACTTTACAGTCTTAATTATAAAGTCCATTAAGATTTTTTTTTTTTAACGTGATTCATAATTATTACGATTCTGCTAAAGCGGCCATTTTAGACCCCCTGAGGCCCTGATTGCCGCTTTCCCGCCTGTTATTTTTTTCTGATTCTACCCATCTTCTTCGATCTGATAGCTATGACCTAAGCTTCACGTTTCACAACACAACATGGCGCTAACGCGAAGTCAGTTGTATTCTCATTGAAACATAACATAATAATTATATAATGTATGGTGGATGGAACTACTGTCAGCCTGGCACAAAACCCTACAAAAGCATACATGAGTTTAAAAAAAAAAATATTTACGGTAAAGTATCGATACTAACTATCGTTTCGACATTATGTACAACTGACAGACTGAAAATCGAAAACGCGAGGCACTCGGCGCATCACTAGAAGAACGACGCCATTTTCGCGTTGGGTTTGATTGTGGTGTGTGTCGTCTGTTACGATTTTTTGATTTTATAAACAAATACAACTTCATATTTTGATAAATAGTATTCAATATAACTGCCTTTTAGTTATGCAATGTATGAAACTAAATTGTAACATCGAAAGTTCAGTATTTGTGGTACTATTCTCTGCGCGGGAAATGTGACTACATCCAACATCAATTCTCGATTATTAAGACAACAGTGCAAAAGGTAAAACGAAATGATTCCAACTAAAGCACGTGAAAGCCGAAGAGTGAAAGCTTTAAAGCTTCCAAAAAACCTAGAACGCTTATATAAAGAAGGAAAATGCCGCGAGTGTGCCGTTGTTGTGACTCGGATGGACTTCGCCAAGATACTGGGTAAATTTACCAAAGTTAAAATCCAATATGAAAGCAGTACAACTCCCAAAACGAAGCTAAACGTAGACTCAATTTCGCCTAACTCAAATGCCAGGATAAAAAGCAATGAGAATGGTATGGTCCTCATTCACACCTACAGTGAACGACCATTTCAAAACCTAAAGAATACTAAAACTCCGAAAAAAAGTGTTACCCCAAATATATTAAGGGAAAATAACAGGCTAAAAAAACCTGTTTTAAAAGATAAAAACTCTAACTATGATAATCAGGAACAGAAAAAGAACACTAACCTAAAACAATATGGTATTGTATTTGAGGATCCCTTGGCAAATAATAATAACAATAATGAAATTAACTTGAAAATTTCATTAACTGAATTATTACCTGAAATTGATGAAACTATACTTCCTTCTGAAGATTGGTGTATTGATTATTTTCCGAAGAATGATGAACCAAAAGATGACCAAGTTTATGATCGCATAGCTGCGGAATTAGAAGATCTCATGTACAATGAGAAACCAATTGTCAAATTGGATGAAAAACCAGATGTAACAGAGAACAAAGTGGATGACTTCCCATCAATAATGGACATTTTAAATGATAACAGTAGTGAGAGCAAATCAAATGACCAAAGTCAATTTAAATCTAATCTTGAGTCTAGTGATGTTGAAGCCATGCTTCTTGGAAAGTCTAATGCAACCGATGAAACCATTGTACCAACATCTATGGAAGTTGACAATTCCACAATTAGCAATTTAATTGAAGATGTTCATTTGAGTACCATTCAAGATACTTTAACTATTAATGAAGAACCTGTGAGTAACAGCGAAGATGTATTGTCCAAAACAGACATAGCTGATGAGGTAGAAAACCCCCACAGTCCTTCTATACTTGATGAAGCCTTGCAAAAAGGTATTGAAGAACACATACCTGCAAAACAAGCTGAGCCCGGTCTAGGGGGTAATCCCGAGGAAGAAGACCAAACAAGTGATGAAATAAAAGAAAATGTAAATTCAGACATTTATACAGAGATGAAGGAATCTGAGATAAAGGTAATGGAAACTAATGTTGATAATGAAAATAGTGAGTCTAATGACAATATAAAGAGTAAATACATAAACTTTTTAGCTTTGAAAGATGGTATCACACATGTTGTATTTAAAAAAACTAAAGAAGGTATATGTTCAAAATCTGTAACATGTCCAAAGAATTTAAAATATTGTATTGAAATAGAAGAAAAATCTGTAGAATTTTTAGGTGCACCCAAAGTTATTACAAGTTTAGAAGACTTACAAGTGCTTTTGCAAATTGTAAATGAGAGTGAATTAGATAGTCTATATGTATTGCATTGAGTTATTCGAAAATACTAATATATGTAAATATATTGTCACACAAATCCATACATAGTGGAGTCATTTCAACATTTTAAAATTTAGTGCCTATTAGACTATGACTGTTGTATGATGACTAAAAGACTGTTAAGCGCTTAGCTAAAGTTAATAGATGAAAAAATATTTTGAATCCAGACATGTTAGACTAACCTAGCATAGCAGCTTTAGTTAGGTCCATTTGAAAAATCTCAAAAACCAAGTTTTTTCCACCTTATTTCAAAATCTGACTCGTCCAATCTTACTTAACAGTCTTTCAAGTCTGAAGCAGAAAAAGAAGAAGGTATAAAATGCTTTCAAGATATTGAAAGTTTATAAATAAAGTATCTGGTAAGTGATGCTCTGTTAAACTAGCCTTTCAAGGCTTGGCCATATAATGACAGCATGTTTTTTCTAAATGATCATAAATCAACACAAGTGCTAAAGTAACATTATGTTTATGACTGAAATATTAGTGTAAATTGAACATTAGTTACATATATAGATATGTATTGTTATGTATTATCTTGAAAATATAATTGCAATCTAACTATTACAATATTTTAGTTAAATAAGTTTAGTTCTATAACATGAAAACATTTACTTTAGTTTTAGAACAGAAAGGCTCGAAAACAGCAAATTGAAATTGGAAATTAAGAAGTACTAAAAAAAATAGTTTCTGCACAACTGTAACATTTCTGAATGTATACTGTACAAGAACGGTCAACCATTTGCCCATCTTGTATACAGTAGTAAGGGCGTCTTCATAGTTACAAAATGTTACTATTGACGTGTGGTAGAACCTTCGAATCTCAAGGTCATAATCTGGATGACAGCAGGCAGCATAGCAGTGGTGGCGCGGCGGGCAAGATTGCTTTCAAATGCGTAGTATGCATTGCACTGTTCTCGGATGTCAGCAGCATGTGTACGTTGCGGCGCAAGCCGTTGGCGCCCGCGTCCCTGCAGCTTTAAATACTGCGCGCTGTCATCCAGTGACCAGTAACAGACTACCTTTCCACTAGAGATGTTGAAGGATGTGAGTGAAACTACCAAATAACATCATTTTTGATACATTTGGTAGTTTCACTCACATCCTTATTTAGCCTCTCCGTGTCGTCAAACGTATTCCTTTCTGTTTCATTCGTAGATATTGTACAGACGCCAGCACAACAAGCTACCTGAAACTCAAATTTTCCCAATCAACCTTGAACATAATGATTGTTATAGTTGAAAATCTATAGATATTTGACAGATTCTGATAGTAGTAGCTTGTTGTGCTGGAGTCTGTATAATTACATCTTATTTTTTCAATTATGGAGTATGGCAACCTTTTATGAGACTTCAAACAGGTGTGTAAACGGACATTTACTTAGAGGGATTGGAGTTTTCCACTAAAATTAAGGAATCTGCTAAGAAAAACGCTTCAGATTCTATCTCCGAAGCGTACTTTCATGAAGATGACGATTGCGTATCTGTTGGTAAATACTTTAAACTTTACGGCCTCCCTTGTTAAACAATTTATTTGCCGGTTCCGAATTTATAAGTGCACTACCGTTTTTATATTTTCAATGACATTTTTCATGTTGGCAATTGAATCAAGACCTTGAAATAGTGCTGTACGGCTGTACCCAAAGATAAAACGACTTAGTAGGTACTATAATTTATACGTACCTAATTAAAATACGTCGTTTTGGGATCTATGAAACAGGCCACATAGAACAATTTGAAATTTTTATCCTTCATTGTTATTTTTATAGATTATTTATTTTTACGTAGAACCGAAAATTCCGTTCGGATGTACGATGCATTACAATAAAGTTCTTGAAATAAATCAATTATGAATTATTTAATTGGTATGATTATTATTAGAGCAGAGCTCATGAAAACAAAATTTCTAAACACTCGAGCCTGTGTTTAACTGACAGGGTTACCAGATTCAGATCTGTAAAACCAAAGTTGGGTAACATTTTTTAACTGAGAAGCATACGTAGAAGAGTCTGCCGGGATAGGATAGGGTAAAGTAGGGTAGGTTAATATCGCGTACTCGCTGGAACCGGTGGGTTTTGCAAGTATCTCTCGCGCCTCGAGCTCATGCCTGTGCTTAAGCGATCTAATAGGCGCGTCAACATTCGTAAGAGTTGCGCATGTGGCAGAATGCGCGCATACACGCGCTTCACAAAACAAGCTTAAATACCCTTCGAAAACATGCTAATCTGAATCTGAAACCGCCTATTAAGATCGGACGTCAAATGTACCTACATTGGATGTGATATTTTTAATGCTGAATTTCAGTGTAGATACTTTGGCAAGTTTCTTTTTATATCCCTCAAAACCATGAAATAAAATAAGTACTTATCGTTTCTTCAATATTAGGTATATCTAGTCCCATAGTAAAAGTTGTTCATAATGATTGAGTACAATGACCCTTTAAGAGATTCCGTGTATGAATAGACACACCTTATATACACGTTTATTTTTAGGTCGTTTTGGAACCGAAAGCCATAAACTCGATCATCGAACTCGGAACGATTGGGGCCGATTTAAAAAAAAAAAAAAAAAATCAAATAAATAAAAAAAAACAAATATAAAAAAAAAAAAAAATTATAAAGATCAAAAGTTATATTTATAATATTTTTTTTTTAGTTTATAAAAAAAAGCCGTCTCAATCGTTCCGAGCGAGTTCGATGATCGAGCTTTCGGTTCCAGAACGACCTAAAATTAACGGTATATATTCAAAAACTGTCAACTAATATCTTAGAAAATACCAACACTTTCGTAACCAGGGACCGATTAATCAGGTAAAAAGGTTAACCGGTTAGACCTAAATCCTTACGATTACAACCTTTAACAATTTAAATATTGCTTATTATCCAGATTTTATGTCACTTTCTTGCATATCTTTTAGAGACAAAAATGAACCTCATAATATAAACAATGGGGAAGGCTGGTCAAAGCTGATTGTAGATGGCGCGTCCATAGCTTAGACCCAGTCTGACCAATGAGGTCAATATATTTTGATATATGACATTGACAGATTTTCAACGAATGATGATGTTTGGTTCATGCGCTGCTAGCGCCATTAGTTCCACCAGTTGCCCACCCCATTCGCTCTTTTCGCGAGCTAAGGACACAAAAAATGTGTAGATAGCTTGTCCGTACTTATTGCCACTATATATTTTTTCCCACATTTTTTGTTAGAAAATATCTCTTGTTTACAAAAAAGGTTGATTTAGGTAAAGGAAAGAAACCTTGGTAGCATTATAATTATTAAAAAGCAGGGAATTTTGCTTATTATTTGGAGATTCGTAGTGGCTTCAAGTCAGGGGCCATGGTTTTATCTTCTGACTGTATAGCCATGTGAAACAAAATGTTTGCTCGTGACATGTCACGTGGTTGTCACTTTGTATCGGTGCTTGGTTTGTGTACACAGCTTGAACATTTTCTATCTCTGATCAAAATGATTTATTTTGTTTGTTGTTTTAATTCAATTATGGCCTGTGACGTTTTATTATTCAAATGTACCACGAGACCATAGTACTGCGTTTTTACTGAGTATGCTTGCTGACTAAGATAATAGGTACTTAATAATTCCATGTAACTGCAGTCAGTTACACATCCGTTATGTTCGGAGCACGAACTTATCGGACGGTAGTGTAACGCTATACTGTAACCCCAAAAATTAATTTTTAATTTTTTTTTTAAGAAATATGAAAATGTAAAAAATATTTCTAAAATACTTTTAGTAATTAAGCGAAGAAGGAATTATAAATTTTCATATATATGTTCTCCAAATAGATAGAGCAGCAGCTGCATTACATAAATATGTCATTTTAATTTTCATAAATTATACCATAGCCAACATATTTCGACAGACATACGTATAAAATACCTATACCCCCATGTTAAAAAAGAACTAGGTACCCACTTTAAACGCAGATTTAATATAATCTTTTCAATAATATCACATATGTAGGTACTTATTTTTAGGAAGATTTATAAAAATAAATTAAATATCTACATAAAAATAAATTATATAGATTTTTTTTCTTCTACCTACTTTAAGCTGAATAGTAAGTAGGTACATTCGTAGTTCTAATTATTACAAATCGCGGGTTTATGTTATTCAACTTGTTTTTTTTTTTTAAATTATTTGTCTCAGTCTATAAAGCACATTGGCCGTTTTGAACATGTCGCGTATACAGTGCACTGACACGTGCATCGTACGGGTAGATTTACTTACCTGTTCAGCGAAATGGATTAAATTGAACGTAGCAATACAGAAAATATCTAATGCTCACCTGATTTGACACTGACAGATCTTTGACATCTGTCTCCTAATGTCGATGCCTGCCCGTTATAAGCAGCATCGCGAATAGAACCACGGTCAGCAACAAAAGTTAACTAACACGTCAGATTAAAAATCTTAACTGATGTGAAATTTAATATAATTTAAGGGAACTCAGTAATTTGTGACAAAAAACAGCAGTGTATCAAATTATTTTCTGTCGTACTCGTAGTAGATAGAGTAGTACCTATGCATTGTTTTTTTTTGTAAAATAATATTAGTTTAGAGCGGTCATGCATTAAACGTTATTTGACATCTGGTTTTATTGTCTAAAAGATGTTGGCCAATCGAAATCTATTACTGATCGGTGATTGGTCCATAAAGAGGACAAAAAATATAACTTGCTTGAGCGCACCTCGACGGTTTGCTTATGCCCGCGGCGGTTTAAGACTTGCGTATTTTTCTGTGCGTATAAACTCGGATAGACTTTGAGCTTACGCGCGCTTCATTTTGAACTTTTCCAAAAACGAGCATAAGCGCGCCGAAAATACTATAATCTGAAACCGCCTATAATGCGTTTTATTATTTCTGCAATAATTACATAACTGAACATATTGTGGACCATTTTGTCTATTGAAAAATTTGTCTAGTTGGGACATTACTCCATTTATATGTTAATGTTAAGTATAGGTTTGAACAAAGCAAACCGCCGATTATTCTGGGGTTTTGTTAAAAATACTACTTCTGCCCTGTATATTTTTTAAAATAAAATCCAACCATGTAGATTATGGAAACTTTATTTAAGTATATTTAATATTACAATAAATACCAATGTTTTAGCCTTAGCGTATCTTAAACTTCTTTATTATTAGTTTGTTCAATAAAATAAAAAAGATTTAGAATATTACAAAGGCGTGTTTCATTTAGATAAATATTTTTACACGGTTAATAATTTTATTGAATTACAACTCGATATATTTATATTCCTTTCTGAAGGCATCGAACTTAGATGGGTAACTTGTTTGAGTACCTTCCTTAGTAACAGAAAGTGTAGCCACATGACAGGCAGCACCAATTATTTGATGCATGGGTTGGTCTCTGTATGTCACTAAGAATGTTGCCAAAGCACCAACAAACGCGTCACCCGCTCCCTGTAAATAGAATAGATAGGTACTTAATTAATAAGTCAAAAATATATACCGGTCCCATAAAAACCAGGCGAAAATATGATTATGTACGAAACCAGCACAGATTTTTTACGTTGCGACCTCATCGAGTGACGTCAAAAGTTACCGACGACGCAGTGAGTCAGTGACGTCACCCAATGAGTTTGCTTGCATTTGTGAGTATTGTGAACTCCCATCGCTTTTTTGTCTCAGTGTCATCAGATATTCCGCTTGGTTTCGTATATTTCAATATTAATTTAAAATATCGAAATATCAACACGACTCTATATTACATACAAATATAAATAGGTAACAACTCGGCAGGGCCGCGCCGACCCCCCACAGCGCCTGTGTGCGAAACCTATGAAGCGCCTCTTTTTTTTCACGAATCTTCATGTTTCAACTTATTTTTTTTTTTAAGTCAATTTTGACAGAAATAATGTTAAAACAATCATTAACACACAAACTATACTTTTATTGTATAGTGCTAGAACTTATTCTTATTATAAAAAAACCAGCCAAGAGCGAGTCGGCCTCGCGCACCGAGGGTTCCGTACAAACTTTTTAAAGGACAAACTTAACTTTGCTGTTGGATCCCATGAAACGGCTATTGCACCAACCGTAAATAATAAGTTTGTAATAGTAGAATCGCTTTTTTTTGTTATTATACTACATATTTACAGTTTTCAGACTTTTCCCTTACCTGTGCTGTAAGACATTGCTTCTCGCCAAATTTCGTGATTCCAAGTCAACGGTAACTAACATATAGGTTTTCGACCCAAAACCTACAGGGTACTTCCGGTTGACCTAGAATTATCAATTTTGGTTAAGGTGAATGCTCCAACCAGCCCGCGAAATTCAAATTTTCTTACGTTTTTTGCAATTTGCAGACCAGTTGCTAGACCTTTATGAACTTGGAGGGTTGTATTGATGATTTTGATGATTATAATTCTGTAACTACATACGTCTTACAATCGCGAACAATATTTTAATCAACATACAACCTAGCACTGGCCTGAAATTGCAAAAAACGTATGAAAATTTTAATTTCGCGGGCTACCCTGGAGCATCAGCCTTAAAAGCAAGGTCTTGCAGTTACAGCACAAGTAAAGGGAAAATTCTGAAAAATAAAAAAGTACGTAGCGTAACTATTTTTTGTTCCCAACGAATCAACCATTTAGTTAATCCGATAGGAACATTTGTTATTCTCCTTGTTTGTTCCTATCTATACAACTTAATCAAGTGTTAGATAACCTTACAAAAAATATGTTGTTGTGTAAGTGTAACAAAAATAATTTCGATGGCGGCGCCTCTATTGTCTTGGCGCCTGTGTTCGCCGCACACTTCGCACACAGGGGCCGCTCGGCCCTGCAACTCAGGATGGATGAAATGGCGACAGGTCACTGGAACAACTTGCGACCCACGGATGCCTCTCAAGTTAAAGGAGAAAATAAAAAAGTCCGATATTAGACCTGTCGTACAGTATGGATCGAAATGCTGGGCTGTGAAGAAGATGGATGAAAAAAGATTGCATGTAGCGGAGATGAGAATGTTAAGGTGGATGTGTGGTGTGACAAGAATGGATAAAATAAGGAATGAGTATAATAGAGGAAGTTTGAAAGTTGCGCCTGTTACAGAAAAGTTGAAAGGGAATCGACAGTCAATGTCGACGTGATGTGAAGAAGACGGTATAATCGCATGTGACCAAAAGAGTGATGAATTTAAATGTAGATGGATGGATAGGGAGAGGAAGACCAAGGAAACGGGATAAATGGGATAGATTGTGTGAGGTGTTTTGCAAACTTGTGTCATTAAAAACCGAATATAAAATAAAATTTGCTAAATAACTTTGTGACCACGAACATCTATCACCTAACTAAATTATCAATTGATCACCAAATTTAGTAAATTGAACACCAAATTTTAATGAGGTGGTTGATGACTAACTAGTTTTGCCCAGACCGACTTGGGGCACCCCGGCACGGGTTTCTTTAGAAACCATTCAGAAGTAGGAGCCCCGTGAAACCAAGGAAGCAAAAAATAAAAACAGAAAAAGCCATTCCTACACCTTTATGAACTTGGAGGGTTGTATTGATGATTTTGATGATTATAATTCTGTAATTACATGAAAATTTGAATGAATACACAATGAACTACAAATAAATGAAATAAAAATTACGCAACGTATAACGGAACGTGCGGTAAAATATGTACTCTCACCGAAGTACCTATTTTACCGCATACCCTGTTGTATAGCACCGTGCGTATTCTTTACGGTTTTTTTAATTTGGTCAAAATGAAAGTCTAAGATGGCGCCGACGAAAATTTTCGGGTTTTTCTTCATGGGTGTCGTTATTTTGGTTTTTGAGCTCGCTGATAATGAAAAGGAGGTCAAAATGAAAATCAAAGATGGCGCCGACGAATATTTTCAGTATTTTCTTCATGGGCGTCGTTTTCGTGGTTTTCGGGGTCGCTGTTTGTTTCCTTACATATTGTACTGTTTTCTCGCAAATGTGTTGAAAAACATTGTATGACACGTGCAGAAATTGGTATTTACAAACTCGTGACTATGGTAAGCCGACTCCGGTCGACTTCGTCTCGGGCTTACATTCGTCTACTCGTTTGTAAAAAACAACTTACCGCACTAGTACCTATCATAAAATGTCATAATAACTATTAATCAACATACACCCTAGCACTGGCCTGCAAACTGCAAAAAACGTAAGAAAATTTGAATTTCGCGGGCTGGTTGGAGCATTCACCTTAACTAAAAAATAAATTTTTGGTTCTAATTTCACGATAAATGGGGATTAATTTTGGTGAACATTTACTAATTTTGGCAATCAAGTGATTTTTTGCCGTTAGATTTTGATAAATCTGGTGGTTCGTTAATGTATGCCATAACCTACTTTCCACCCTTGTATTACATGTAGTATTTCAATCAATTTCAATACAGTTGTTAAACATGGCGTACTTTCAGAGGCTTTAATAATAATAATAATTCGAAAATTAAATCTTTTGCATTAGCATCTTTGTTACGCGGTCGTGACTTTTTTTACGAGCTCGATCATTACTTTTGCACAATGATATTCTATTAAACAGATATGTTGTGAGCGCGCAATCGTGAAGACTCGAAAACGGGCCTTTGCCTTTATTCTGCGTCACTGCGTGTATGTGAGCTGGCTCTGCCCCGCGGCACACTTTTTCCGGTGGTTTTGTAGGTGTATAACATATCTGTTTATTAGAATATCATTGGTCTTGTTGCAAAACACGCCATTCACTGAAAAAAATAATTTTTTGAGTGATAAATTGTTTTTTTTTTAAAGGTACTTTGAGTTCAAGTACAAGTTTTTGATTTGTTTTTTACTGTTTCCTTTCCCACAACTGTATTGAAAAACGTCGTGTGACACATGGGTGTGTAGGTTATTGCAAACTCGTGTCATTAAAACCCTCGCGGTCGGCTCGGGCTTGTTGTTTGCAATAAGTAACCTATTTTCGACTCTTGTATGACAATGTTCTATTTCATTTTAATACTACCGTTATTCTGAATCCGATTTTTGACACACGGCAGTTTCTGCAGTTTGTACTCTCGTTTGTACAGACGCCAGCACATCAAGGTTGCATTCCGTATTAGAAAATAATCGCTCACAGCGCTCACATCTATAATTTGCGTTCCAATTTAGATATCACGATTATGACAGCTAAGAACTGTCATCAATTCGGAACGCTCGTGAACGCGTTGACAGTGAACATAACCCCAAACCTAAACCTTCCACAAGACCTATTTTTGAAAATGGAAGTTATGTTGGTTGACTCTATCAAAACTGATAACTCAGATTTTGAAATAGAGAACGACGATTTGTCCAGTGATGAAAACGAAGGATGACAGATGTGTTTATATTATCGTTACGTTCTTCAAAACAACACAACCTCTCAACACAACTGTCATTTTTGACAGCGCTCACGGTGATATTTGTTTGGGGCACAGTCGGTGTAATCGCAAGATGGCGCATGTCATGACGTCATCTATGACGATTCAAGGGACATCGATATCGCGCTAATTCGGAACGGGTTTATGGACGATCAAATCGATTACAGCTCAATTCGGAACGCGGCCCAAGCTACCCGAAACTGTCAAATTCTAATCAACCTAGAACCTACTACTTTAGCCATAAACTTGAAAATCTACTAGAGAAATTTTACTGATTTTCTGAACCAAATAGCTTGTTTGACCCTGTTTTATAACCCAAAAAACGGTCACCTCGTTTTTATTTCATTCAGACGCCAGCACATCAAGAAGATAAACATGGACAAACAAGCTATTTGGTTTAGATATATTTTACAAAGTAATTTGTTGGTTAAACTGTAGGTAAACATAGCTTGGTTGACCGTACACACTACACACAATATTAATTTTGAAATGAAAAAGTACTAATAATAAAGTCATACAGTAGTATCCACTGGTGTAACACGTTGACATAAGACATGTACTGCTTGCTGATCATGTTTAGACAAATAAACAGCACCTTCGGGTCCCAACGTAATAATAACTGATTCACAACCAGTTTCGAGTAACTTCCTGAGGGCAATCACTGCATTTCTGTCAAAAGTTAATTTTTATAAGAACATTGATTTTCTAGTAAGTAATAGGATTCTATCTAATCAATAAAAACAAAAAAACTTACGTAATATTGACATCAAAACCAGTCAGTAAAGATGCCTCAGGTTCATTAACACAAAGTATTGAACAATAAGGCAATATTTCATCTATACCTGTTCTGGCTGGCGCTGCATTTAAAAGTTTAATCTAGGTAAGAAAAATAAAAAACAATTAAGTACCTTTACCTAATATGTATTTAAGAAATTGGATATTTTGTGCTTAAATATTTTTGACTTACTCCTTTATTCAATTTGAAAGCTTCCAATGTAGTTTCAAACGGAGTCTCTAACTGACCAATCAGTATATCAGCGCTTGCTATCAGTTTTGCAGAATTTTTCACATCATCCTTACTAAGCATACTGTTAGCTCCTGGTACTATAACAATTTGATTATCTCCACTTTCAGCGACTGATATCTGAGCAATGCCTGTAGTTACATTTGATGTTAATTTGACATAAGTAGTGTCTGCTCCAACTTGTTCCAAATTGTCCCTGTATTTATCACCCCATTGGTCATTGCCAAGCTAAAGGTAAAAATGATAATTATATTTATGATTAAAGATATATATAGTAGCTGAATCTCATTGTTTGCACTTTGTGTGTAATTACAATATTTAAAAAAAAAATTGAGGCAAACTTACTCTGCAAATCATGGAGGTTTTTCCCCCCAATTTTGCAGCGGCCACACATTGGTTAGCCCCCTTGCCTCCATAGCTCGTTGTAAACTTTGTTCCAATGAGTGTCTCTCCAGGATTAGGCAGCCTTGGTGCATATCTTAATTATGTACAAACATTATGAAATTACTTTTTCAAATATTTGACTTATGTAGGTGCACATTAATTTTATTATAATTTATTAATAATGAAGATTTCATAGCCTACATAAAGTACCTGCCTTCTGTATTTTTTTATTTATTGATTTAATTAAAACCAACCCTTAATGGTAACTTTCCCAAGTTTGAAGCATCATGAACCTACCTATTAAATACATTAGTTTGTGTGTAATCTTAGTCAATTATATAATCCGCTATCAGCTAATTTCTACTCTGAAATAGGTAGGTACATAGTATGTAGCTTAGTTTATATTATCATAGTGCCACTTAGTTCGTACATACGTGGTAAAATCAACACTGCAAGATCCAATCACTACAATTTTTGACATTTTGTTGATAGTTTTCTTCTCGGTCTTGAAATTCTTATTACGATCCCGTTATTTTGATGATAAAGAAAAAAAATTTAAATGTGTTTAAACATGTACGCGACTAACGCGACCGATACGGACACAATCTTGTGAAAACTTACATGCTCACGTTACGTCTGAGTATCTACTTCATAGTTGTTATTTTTATGACAATGATATCAACTTCAACATTGAAAAACAACTGCGTTAACTTATCAAAACAATTGACAGCCGCTATCATTAATTTAATTAATAACAAATGTTGGAAGACAAAACTCATTAACTCAACAAAAGTCTCAAAAGTTATGATTATTTATGCTCATTATTATGTCACGTCACACGAAATAGGATGCTGGAACCATGGAATTATTATGTACGCTTATGGTCACTAATGTCTTCTGGCTGTACAGACTGATTTAATAAAAAATTATGCATTGAGGGATTTTCTGTTTAGCTCTTCCCTAGTCGCTGGATAGATGGCGCTGAACTTAGTACGTTAATGAAAAGAACGGAACCTAAAAAAGAGAAAACTAGGTTATATTCGGAAGGTTAAGCAACCGAAAATGTCAGTCAACGAGCGTATGTGACGTGACGCAATGTTTTTTTTTCCAAGCGTTTTGGCTTTGGCACCAACTATCGTAGTCAGTTCAACGCCATCTATAGAGTTCTTGGAAACTAAGTTTTTTTTAATACCTCAAAAAGAAAACCTCTCATTGATAATCGACCGGAGCAGCTATACGAAAACTTCTTGTCCGCTTTATACGATTATCGCACACCGCATCAACAGACCGACCTTTTTACCGACCGAATTATTATACCATGTCTGTTTTTAGGGTTCCGTACCTCAAAAGGAAAAATGGAACCCTTCTATGATCACTTTCTTGCCCGTCACCACCGATTTTCTCAGGAACGCGTGGACTTAGCAAGTTGAAATTTATACCAGGTACTGAGGTCTATAGTCCTTATAGGTGTATATAAATCAAGGTCCTGAGTCAACATCGTAAAAAGACTAGTATTTGCGTGGGTGCGCGAGCTGCAGCTCGCGTGTCGTCGTGTTCTTGAGAAGTAGTCCTTAGGCATATAAAATTTTGAGAATCCATAAGAATCCTTAAACGAATTGGAAAATCCATTAAAGTCCTTAAAAGATTTTGTAAATTTTATAAAATCTTTTAAATATTTTGAAAACCCTTAAGAACCCATAAAAAACGCTAAAAAGTAAATAAAAAAAATAAAAAAACAATACCTGAAAATCCTAATAAAATTAAAGTAAAAACCTTAATTAAAAACTCAGACCTTTTCCCATTAAAAAAACATTACCCTAAAGTTTGCTTGTCGTCGCCCCTGAGTTACGCTTCATCCACTCAACCTTCGTTACGCTACGGAGGTCGCCGGCTCGCTTCGCTCGCCACCTCCCCCCTTCGCTCCACTCGGTCTCGCAAGTTCGCTCCGCTCAGGACCTTCCTATCACCGGACAGGTTTCGACGCCTACTGTAATATTTGTTTAAACACCCAATGGCTATCTCTAACCGTTATGAAGTTACAGCCCTTTCAATTTTAGGGGAGGTTATACAAATGATTTTGACCAACTCTAGGCCCCTCCTTACGAATCTGCAAAAAAAACTGTTCCAAGTCTGTCAACTTCCGAGATCCGCCTAAAGGGGGGAGAAGGGGGACAAGTGGGTCAACTTTTGAAAACTGGTTTTTACTTTTCCGAGCCTCTATAAGAATCTGAAAAAAAAAATGTTCCAAGTCTCTTGGTTTCCGAGATAGGGTAGAAAGGGGGAGAAAACGGGTTTGGCACTTTGCGCGGGAGTTACTTGTTTACGAATCTGTCAAAATATACCCACCTCCCCATTCACCATCTGGGAGAACAATTATGTCAGTGAGTGGTAATCGAGCTTTATAATATGGGCAAATTTAGATTTTCGCGAAAACTTCTAAGTCCCAAAATTTACCTTAATTTTCATCTTTTTTTTATTATTCGGATTCTTTACTTGTGCTGTAAGACCTTGCTTTTAAACAAATTTGACAATTCTAGGTCAACCGGAAGTACCCTATAGGTTTTGGCTCGAAAACCTATATGGTAGTTCCCGTTGATCTAGAATCACAAAATTTGGTAAAAAGCAAGGTCTTAGAGCACATGTAAAGGAAAAAATCTGAAAACCGTAAATATGTAGTTTAATAACAAAAAAAAAGCGGTATTACTATTACAAACTTATTAGGTATTTGCGGTTAATGCAATAGCCGTTTCTAAGGATCGAACAGCAAAGTTAAGTTTGTCCTTTAAAAAGTTTTTACGGAACCCTCGGTGCGCGAGTCCGACTCGCTCTTGGCCGGTTTTTTTATTTCCAAAGAGTTACGCCATTTAGGCAGAGCGTTAGCATTTTGCTTGGACTTACATAGGTATGCGAGTGCTGCATCCAGTAACCCAACCAACCCATAGCTAAAGGTAGGTTTTAGAACACGATGAGGTTTTGCTTGACAAATGACAGGTCGTCCGCCCACCCCAGAGAACTGTTCCCAAATTATAATGTAAGTATGCCTATGTAACCACTGCACATATGGGCCACTGGCCCTATGTAAGTACATACATACTTAGAAATTGAGGCAGTTCAAACTCTTGGATAATCCTGTTGTAGCATATATGTATGTGCATTGGCCCTCCAGCACAAAAATAGATTGGCAATTTGTAACTTAAGACTTGAAATTACAGTAACACTCCCGTCACTGGTTTTGAATGGTGAATCTCATTCTGCCTGACAGACGATTACACTTTGGTGTAGAGTTCCCTTTGTGGTTTCTTGATGAGGGGAGCAGGATTATTTTTTCTCTAGCTCATTCTGTCCCATTGCTGGGCAAAGGCTTCTCCCAAGTCTTTTTATGAACTCTAGTCCCGCTCTAGCGCTCCACCTCGATCTAACCCTTGCATGGGTGATTGTACAGTCAAACAGAACTCGACAACTGTTACAAATTTAAATAAACTAGATACAATTAAAATATGAAAAAGGGTGGTGCAAGTTATTTTGAGGCTTAATATTGGTTTAAACCTATGTTGAAGCCACATTTAAGTTAACCAGCTTAGGACTGAAAATTCAAGCTCAAGGCTTAAGGCCACAGAAAATGCACCAAGCTGTTTGAAACTGCACCCAAATTGCTAAGTGCATGCATATATATGGATCTAGAGAACAAATTTTTATTTTTGTTAATATCCATGTTCAAATAAAACACTTTGTGTATTAAACATTTTATATTACATTTTTCTACATTATATTGACTTAAATAAAGTTTATTCTAGCTTTCAGTGGTTTTTTCTATGGCTTGTTTATTTTCGCTACTTTTATTCAGAGATGCCTTTTCAACTTTACCAATGTTTTTAGCCATCTCAGTTATTTTTGATTGTCTGTAATCATACTTCGCTGCATCAAGTAATACATTTTGAATCAACAGCTTATTGTTTGTTTTATTATTTATCAGATCAGGGAAAGGGTTTCCTCGGAGCTCTAATACAACTTTGTCTGTGTTTCGACCATATTGTAACTTTGGTGCATTCAACATTCTTGTATAAGATAAATTTGAGTTTTCATATCTTGGTACTAAAACTTTGAATAGTTTATGAACAAGTTCTTTTTCGAGAAGCCAAAAGTCTGCAGTATCCATTGTTGGTTTGTGACAGTCTCCATGGCGTATTGCTTCAGATAAAAGCTGAAACAAAAGAAACATATCTTATATGAAATAACTAAAAAGAACAAATGCCATGGTAAAAACATTTACTAGTAACAATCACGGACATTCGGACAGGGTTCTATCAGAACTGTTACATTTTCTACTTACTCTTTCAGTATATTGGCGTGCTTCATCAGCTGTATTGTAGTTCAATTCAATCCTTTCGAATTTTATTAAACCAGTTACTGTTTTACGTAATTTATCTAGTCTGCCTTCAGGATTTCCCTTTGGATTTTTAAGGTTTCGATGTACCGGTAAAACCTTTACGCGAAGCTTGGAGACTAGTCTAGACACTTCAGCTTGATTCATGTTTGTTATTCCTCCTCTCTGCTAATTGTAATTATAGAATCCTCGAAATTACTAATATTTTCAAAATATACTTGTAGAAACTAGGTTATATTTTATTCTCACGCCATTGACTTGACGCCATAGATAGATAGACATTTATTTTAAACAAGTCACAGAGTACACTTTATATACTATACAAGTTCTTGCCTTTTGGCATAGAATAGATAATTTTACTAGCGTACAGAAGTTGCACTTTTTTGATCTTGAAGAAAGCCGACATTAGGTATGTTTTGTTTAAATCAATGAATACATATTGTACGAGATAAAACGCATCAAAACTCGGGAGTGGGGGCTCGTGACGTCAGAACTAGCTAAAAATTATACCAAAGCGTGACGTATTGAGAATTTTGAAGGCGTCATATTGTTATATAAGATAAAACCTTAGAATAAACGGTTTTAATTATCAAAATACAAAGAAAAAGATTACAGTCGTATTGACAGAATGACAACATCAAAATAATTATCAGTTTTATTTTAAAAACCATAGAAACTCCAACGAGTTTCTATATCACCACATTCTTCCAGGCTTAAAAGAGAACGATTCAGTTTAGAACGTAGTCTCTGTAGCGGTCTGGAAGCCTTTGATTTCTAGTGGACCTTCGTTGAAGAGTACCTGCATTTTCAGTAGCCATGTGATCAGCTTCTTCTGTATGTGATCTGTTAGGTGATCTGTCAGCTGTTGCTGATCCTCTTCTTCGATCATACTTCGAGAATCGTAGAAGTTGTCTTCATTAGTCTCGTTAGTTCTCTAAGTTCATAAAGGTCGAGGAACGATTTTTTCAAGGTTAAAGTCATTGCTACCTTTATGAAGTTGGAGGGTTGTATTGATGATTTTGATGATTAAAATTCTGTAACTACATACTTAAGTCTTACAATCGCGAACAAAATTTTAATCAACATACAACCTAGCACTGGCCTGCAAATTGCAAAAAACGTAAGAAAATTTGAATTTCGCGGGCTGGTCGGAGCATTCACCTTAAGAGAATCCGGAGATACTGCTACAATACATGCAGAACTGTTATTATTTGTATCATGTATAACTAGAACCGTAACAGAATTTAAGTTTCTTGCTTCGACATACATTAGCATAGTGTCCCTTCTTATCACAAATCTGGCAGTTGGCATCGACAGCTGTACAATCCTTTCTAGGATGTACACGCCCTCCACAGAAGAAACACTTTCGCTTAGTAAACGCTGCTGTTATAGGTTCTTTGGCATCTTTTAAACTTTGAATAGCACTTAAATTTGAAGTATTGTAGTTCTGTGAGTTCAATTCGGCCATTTCCAACGACAAGGCCTGAGTAAGCTTGGTCGAGTGTTAATGTCAGAATTTCAAGTAATCGTTGTCATAATTTGCTTGACTTGATACCAGAAATAAATGCATCACCTACACTATCTTGTTTATACGTTTCGGCATCCACTTTTTCAAATTTGCAGTCTTTTGCCATTAATTTTAATACTTGAATATATGCATCTGTTGCTTTCTTGTTGCCAGCATAATATATGTCTAGCGTAAATAATATTTTTTTGTTTGATAAAAATTTTATTGAGCGTGCTAAAATAGCTATTTTATAGGTGGTGCACTCACTGATAAACGAGTAATTTCTGATAAAACTATTTTATCATTATAAAATAAGACTCGTGGTTGTGACATGTAAAAATATAATTTCATTAATAACAGCGGTTCCTATGCAATACATCTGACATAAGTTTAAAAGGTTATCAAAAATAATAAGGTTCTAGTATAACATACTCCTTATCATCCTCCCTTTTTGGCAACCCTATTACTATATCAAGCCAATTTGTTTTGCGATTGATACAATCCGTGGCTTATGTAATGCTTTGGTCAGTAAATCCGCTAGTTGGAACTCGCTGGGAACGTATTCTACACGTATTTCTCCATTAGCAACGAGTTCTCTCACATAGAAATGTCGAATAGCAATATGCTTGGTTCTTCTGTGCAGTTCTGGATTGTGTGAGATCTTTAACAACAATAGATCTTTAACAACATAGACAATCTCTCTAGACGCTTCACTGGCAGCAACCAATTTGGCTTCGGTGCTTGATATTGCAACACATGTTTGTCGTCGACTTGTCCAAGAAATTGCTCCTCCAGAATATAAGCATAATATGCCTGATGTCGAACGTCCGGTATTTTGGTCTCCACCGTGGTTAGAATCACTGTAGCATTCTAGAATTCCAGCATTGCAGCTCTTCTTAAAAACTATTCCATAGTTGAAAGTTCCTTTGATGTATCTTAGGATACGTTTCAGCCTCTGGATGTCTTCTTTAGAAGGGTTTTCTAGACTCCGGGATACAACGCTTACAGCATATGCTAAGTCCGGTCTGGTTCCAACGGTCAGATATGCGAGTGCTCCCACAGCTTCTCTATACAGAAATAAAGCAGGGTCTAGCACTTCTTTATCCAGATCTGGCAGTCCATCTTTTTGTAAAGGAGTAGTAACAGGTTTGCAA
The DNA here is from genome assembly GCA_941918905.2 of Xestia sexstrigata. NCBI lineage: Eukaryota > Metazoa > Arthropoda > Insecta > Lepidoptera > Noctuidae > Xestia > Xestia sexstrigata. The sequence continues at coordinate 8,830,732 of OW799213.2, read as the reverse complement.
TCACTCATACCAAAGCGATCTAAAACTTTCTGAGCGTAGTGCTTTTGTGACACTTTTATATTACCATCATGGTCCTCTATTTCTAATCCTAGAAAATAGGATGCATCTTTTATCGTGATTTTAAATCTTCTCTTCAATTCTCTCATTAACTTTTCAGAATCTTCCTGATTTGTTGCAGCGACCAAACCGTCATCTGCATAGAGAGCAAGAAGAATTTTGTTGCTTGCACGGTTTCTTATAAACAGGCAGGGGTCGGTATCGCATTGTTTCAATCCAATGGTTTTTTATATAATCCACCATACATTTATTCCAACACCGAGGCGCTTGCTTGAGACCATACAAACTTTTCTTGAGTTTACAAACCTTGTTAGATCCATCAGAGTAGCCATCAGGTTGATTCATATATATTTCTTCACTCAGTGAACCATAGAGAAAAGCAGTTGATACATCAAACTGTGTGAGTTTTAGGCCTTCATTTGCAGCAACGCTTAAGACTGATCTTGTTGTTGACATCTTAGCAACTGGGCTGAAAGTCTCATCATAGTCGATGCCCTTTTTCTGTGTATATCCTCTAGCAACTAGTCTTGCTTTGAATTTATCTAGAGAGCTATCAGCATTGGTTTTGATCTTATAAATCTATTTACAGGATATAGGCTTGCTGTCTTTTGGAAGGTCTACCATTATTCAGGTTTTGATTTCCTTTAAAGACTTCACCTCACTTTCCATTGCTTTGACCCACTGATCTTTATGCATACTAGTCATTGCTTCTTTGTAGGTTTTAGGTTCAATTATCTGATTAAAAATTTCATCTGACATTATGACGTAATCTCCGAATCTAATAGGCGGTCGTATTTGAGTTCTATCTCGTAGTCATTCTAGTGGCTATCTCAGCTATATCATCTGAGATTCTTGGTCGTTCAGTATCATCACCATCATCTAAGGCGTCTTCATAATGAGGTGATTCTGGTATTGATGCTTCTGAAGACGTTTGTAATGGTTCAGTAGAGTCATGTTGGCTTTCTACTTCCTGACTTACAACCAAATCCGGCGATGTGGGGGGCAAAGTCGAACTAAGCTCATCAGAGCTACTTGCAGCGCGATCCAAGCTATTTTCGACACAATCATCCTCCCTTGCATCACACATCGGTGGTACTGAAAGTGGAAAGTGTGTTTCGACTGAAGGCTGTTCTTCCAAATCACTTTTACCAAATGGAGTCAATACTGATTCATTAAATGTAACGTCTCTTGACCTTATGAGTTTATCATGTTTATTCAGTAAGCGATAGCCTTCATCACCCTCATATCCAAATATAATGCATTTCTCAGCCTTTTTAGTTAGCTTTTTCCTTTTTTGTTGAGGAATATGAGCATAACATTCACATCCAATTATTTTTAGGTGACTGATTGCTGGCTTCTTCTTAAACCACAATTCAAATGGTGATTTTCCATTTCCTGAAGTTGGACCAGTTCTGTTTAACACGTACGTAGCGGTATTTATCAATTCTGCCCATGTAGCAAACGGTAAGTCTTCGTGAGCATGCATCATTGTACGAGCGGCTTCAACTAGGGTTCTATTCTCACGGTCACTAAGACCATTTTGTAGAGGTGTATAGGGCATCGTGAGCCTTTGTCTAATTCCAGCTTCTTGTAGAATGCACCTGACGTTCTGATTATCAAATTCACCTCCGTTATCGCTAAGAAATTCTAATTATCGCTAACAGAGTATCCAGCTACTTTACATTCTTGTAACATTTTTCGGTGTTTCAGGTAAACTTCCGATTTATGTCGAACAAAATAAATGTGTCTGTACTTGCTGTAGTCATCATTGAATAAAACGAAGTAGCGAAATTTGTTAAAAGAAGGAGGGAATGGACCGCATACATCAGCGTGTAAAATTTCTGCAGGTAATTTAGCTCGTACTCTTGTTCCGAAAGACTGTCTGTGTGTTTTACCATAAATACAGCCAGTACACAATTCTGAATCTAGTCGAACTTTAATTCCTAGTTCTCGTTCTATAACACCTTTAACGTGTTTTTTATTCTGATGGGCTAACCTTTCGTGATACATTTGTAGTATGTTTTCTGTTGACAAAATGCTTACATTAGGTGTTGACTTTATAATAGTCTCTACGTTGAGCTTGTATAAGCCACCATTCTTGATCCTTTTGCCAGTCAGTCTAACTTGTTCATCAACTTTCAGCGAGCAGGTGTTCCCTTTCAGACATGAAACACTTTTATTTAATCTGTCTTGAGTGGCCAGTACAGAGAATAAGTTTCGCATAACTTCAGGTACATACTACTCTGTCAAGAAAATACCGGGAAAAGATCAATAAAACACAAAATATTAGTTATTTATCCAAATTTATTTTATCACCTTCAAAGTATGCTCCTTCAGAAACGACACACTTACGCCAACTAATAATCCAATCATAAAAATATTTTTTAAATGCTTATTCCAGAATTGAGTTCAGTTCTCGCCGCGAATTTTCCTTTATGTCTTCTACTGAATGAAAACGGGTGCCACGAAGTGGTAGTTTGAGTTTAGGAAAAATAAAGAAGTCGGCTGGAGCCATATCTGGTGAATAAGGTGGTTGCTCGATGGTATTTGTTGAGTTTTGGTCAAAAAATCGTTCACAATTGTGCGAAGGAGCATTATCGTGGTGCAAAACCCAAGAATTTTCTTTCCACAAATCTGGCTTTTTTCATCTAATTTGCTCTCTTAAACGCCGCATAACGCCCGATTAATATTCTTTATTTACCGTTTGACCTTCCGGCAAGATTGTCAGTCACTATTTCCTTCACTTTTGCGATGTTAACTTCAGTTGCAGACGTTGATGGCCTACCAGAGCGAGGCAAATCTTCTATCACACCTCGACCGCTTTTGAACGCTTTGTACCACTCATAAGCGCGTGTTTTTGATAAAGTCGATTCACCGTAAGCCTTCTGTAACATTTTCAGTGACTCCGAACACCAAATTCCATTGGCGATGCAAAATTTGGGACAAACTCTTTGTTCGATGTTTTTGTCCATTATGAAATTCGCAATACACACTAGATATGATATAATTAATAACAGCACTGTATTTAATCTAATTAACAGATGTAACTCAAACTCCGCGCCAAAATGGAAAACAGTTGTGCTAATCTAACAACAACAAAAAAAAAAACAAAAAAAAAATTTGGAACCATAAACAAATCATCCATTCCCGATACTTTTTTGACTGAATGTACGGTCGACCAAGCTATTTGGTTTACATTTTACAATGTTATTTGCATGTTAAAATGTAAACCAAATAGCTTGGCCGACCGTACCATACATCACAGAGTGTTACTCTGGATTCTTTGCCTTTGATAATTGTTTTAAAGTCAACAGTACCTTTGCCAATTGTTTTGACAGTAGCTCCATTAGCAGTAGTCACTATACGATTATCTTCAAAATGCTGAAAACTAGAAAAATAGTCGTTCCGGCAGGTGACATGATTAGTTGCACCATTGTCGACGAACCAACTCGATGTATCATAGTGTGTATGCATTGAATTAATATCTGTATTGACTTGCATGAGCATTAAGTTCAAATTTGTTGGGGTCTGTTTACTTTCAGGCTTGGCTGGTTTACCGTCAGCTTTCCATTTATGACATTGCCTGACTTTGTGACCGACTTTTCCACAATATCCACATTTCTTCTTTACTTTATTATAATTCTGTAAGAGCTTCTGCAGGACCTTTTTTAAAAGAGATAGAGTGCTCATAGGCACAGAGTTGTGTAGTCAGATTTTCTATTGTTCTATCTGTCTTTGACATCAACATCCAGCTTAATTTGAATGAGAAATATGGTTCAGGTAGAGTATCCAGAATTTTGCAGATTAATAGGATATCTGGTAATTCAGACTTATCTATCTTCATTAATTCATTTATCAAATCTGACCAAATGGTTTTTATTTTGGAGATATGAGTTGTGATGTCGTGTGACGGATCTTTTGAATAGCTGAAAAACCTCATACATAGATCATAACTTTTGTCTTCAGACATGCCATCGAACAAACGATGTAGTTCGTCCCAAACTTCTTTAGACGAGTTAAAACGCATGATTTTCTGAAGAGTTATCGTTGTCAGATCACTTAACGATAGTCATTTGTTTTAGACGTTCATTTGTTTTACACGATCATCCTATCCCCGTGGTCCAACCAGTTGGACATAATTCCACCGTTGTACCACGGGTCATAATCTTAAATATCAGGAAAAAGAGTTGAACCATGGGTAAATTTACTTCTCCGTAGTACAACCAGTTGGACATCGCAGTTGTACCACGGGTCAGGAGTGTTTCATCTGACATATTTGCGGTAAGCAGAAGTAATGCAGAACTATCAATTTTATTATATTTTTCGAGAGCAGTATTATATTGAGAAATTTCGTCGACATTGTTGGTACTAGGTTTCACGCTGGTGACCAATGTCAATTTTACAACTTGGTGATTGCATTATGAATATTTGTCTTACCGGATTGTTTTAAACTTGGTTAATGACTTCTCCAGTTACTATCACTTGTAACCACGCTCTGCTACCATGATAAAACTATTTTATCATTATAAAATAAGACTCGTGGTTGTGACTTGTAAAAATATAATTTCATTAATAACAGCGGTTCCTAGGCAATACATCTGACATAAGTTTAAAAGGTTATCAAAAATAATAAGGTTCTAGTATAACGGGTTCCCTATGTCAGATCGAAACACTATTCTGAGAAAATTGTTACATCGATGACTATACTTCGAAGCCTTGATAATACGACGTGCCTTGATAATGCGACGTTATGTTTACTCCTTAACAATTTCGGATACATGATTTATGAGTAAGTCTATGATAATTTTACTATCTTTTTCGCAAAATTTCAAAAAACTTCGAATGTTCTCTTCCAGTGTTCCCAATCCTTTGAGGCGGAGCTGTCAGACGGATCAATGTCTAGTTTTCGGGACGTAAGAATCTCTCCAGTTTATTTAGAACATTTTGCTGATTAAATTGATAAATAAGATAAAACCTTTAGAATAAATGGTTATAATCAGCAAAATACAAAGAAAAAGATTACAGTCGTATTGAAAGAATGACAACATCAAATTAACAGTTTTATTTTACGAGTTTCTATATCACCACACATACACACATCAACACGGTCTAGGGATATTTTTAAAAAAGCGAATTACTATCAATGTGTTAATTATTTAGATGACATGTATATATTTAAAAGATACGTTATTTAATATTCTACCATTTTTTAATAATGTTTAAGGTATAGATTAAAATTTCAGGATTTTATGGAAAAAAAATGAAGCATAGACGGAAACCGTACATGAATGAACTTTTAATTTGTGAGTAAAAACTGAAAAAAATAGAAAAATCATTTAATTTGTGTTTATAAACTTGAAGTTAGTAGTCTGAGAAAGCGCCCATGATGTTCATAACACATCGGCAACGATTCGGCATGCTCAGAACAAGGTTGTCAATGTCTTGCTGCGGAATATTGTCCCATGTCCTTCTGAGGTGCGCAAAAAGTTGATCTTCTGTAGCCAGATTTTCAGGAACTTCCTTCAGAGCTCTTCTTTGCAGCATATCCCACGCATGCTCAATGGGATTTAGATCTGGCGATTGAGCAGGCCAGTCTAAGGCCCTAACATTATGTGTATGTAACCAAGCTGCTACCGTTCTCGCCGTGTGTGCCCGGGCATTGTCGTGCATGAGCAGGAAATCTTGCCCCATTTGTGTTCTGTGGGGCAAGATTACGGGCCCCAGCACCTGTTGGACGTATCGTTCTGCCGTCATATTGCCCCGCACCCAAACGAGATCCGTCCGTTCTCCAAGACGAATTCCTGCCCAAACCATAATTGTTCCTCCTTGGTATGGGTGAACTTCCTGAGGGTTCTGGAGACGGCTCCATCGTCCAGGAACTCGCCAAACACGCGTCCTTCGTGATGTCTGGATGGAAGCCGAACCTGGATTCATCCGTGAACAGCACATTGGACCATTGGTCACGGCCCCAGTCCACGTGGTTCCGAACCCATTCTAATGGTCGTCCACGATTGCCTCTCCGTAAAGGTGGGACCCGGAGTGGTCTACGAGAGCGTAGATTGCTTTCATGCAGTCGCCTTCTTACAGTTTGGTCACTCACAAGCACTTGGTGTTCCACTCGCAGCCTTTGGACCAATTGAGTCGCCGTTGCATTTGGTTGTGCTCGCGCAGTAATTTGCAAAAATCGGTCTTGTCTGGGGGTAGTGATGCGACTTGGCCCCCGGTGCCTCTCCGCTACTTCACCTGTGGCACGATAGCGTGTCCACAATCTTGAAATTACATTTTGATGGGTCCCTATGGCCTCAGCAACATTACGCTGAACAGATCCAGCTTCCAGCATTCCCACAGCTCGTAACATCTCCGCCCTCGTCAAATGTCGGCGTTGCATGGCTACAATACCTCAATTTTAACTTTATCTTTCGTTTAAAAATGAAAAAAAACTGTAACTAAACGTAATTCGTATTGTTTTCTAAATTTCGCACAAATGAAAATTCCCTCTCCTATACATCAAGACATTTTTATGCCACCGAAACAAAAGAATTTTCAAAAATTTGAATTTGGAATTAGTCTGAGATAAATTACAAACAAATCGGTGTATAAATAAAAGATTCCAATGCGGCCAGTACTTTTCGAGTTATTTAATTGAGTATGAAATATCCCTAGACCGTGTTGATGTGTATATCTTCGTCAATTTTGGTTTACGTAACAAAAGAAAAAACACGGGTCACATATTTTTTGTTATTATAACTGACAGACTAATTAGTTTCTTTTTGTCGTCTTGCCCATTGTTCGTATTATCACTGTCAGTGTCAACCAGTTACGTGCGTGATGCGTCAAGTTTGACAGTGACAGTGTGGTGGGGAATCGCTTTTGCAGCAGCAGGCTGAAAAGAATTTTCGTTTATTATTTACATTTTCTCCTGTCTTAAACTATATCTCATATTAATATGAGTTTACCAAAACCACATATTTTATAGGATTGAATGTTGTGAACGATTCCCAAATGAAACCTGAAGCTATGTTTAATACAAATCTCGAAGATGCAGGTGTTTACGATCTTCTCACCGATCTGTGCACCAAGACAGCTGCTAAGTTCTGCAATCAGAATAGGATATCTCAGAAGCGGCTTATGACTAAAATGAGATCTAATGCTTACGAGATGATATTAAAAAAGTCTTGCAAAGATTTCTCCTCGTCAAAAGGAGAGCCAATTGTCGATTTGTTGTCATATTACTTTGTGTATCAACAAAATGCAAAGAACGTGGCAGAGTACAAAAGAACAGTGGAGTTAAAGAAAATAATCAGCAAAATACGGCAAACCGATTTTGGTGATAACAAAGAAGTTGTTTACAATATATTGCGATTCCTAAATGGACTTAGCAACACAGTCAAAGAAGATTTGTCAGTTGAATTGTTTCAGGTGAGTTTTTATTTTATATGACCAAAGTGGCTAGTCCATGCATGAATATCTTCGAAACCAATCCTTCAATGGAGTTTCAGCTTGGCTTGATTTTCTTAGTGAAAAGCTTAACTATCTGAAATTACAAGAGTGTTTATAGTTGTTATTATTAGTTCAACAAAATAATTATTCCTACAAACAGACACCATATTACAATGGAGATGGGAAGAAACTACAGAATGCTCCAGTTCAATATTACAATTCTTATTATAGTAATAAAATACATACTTACTATGAAAATTACCTGAGAAATGCTGATTTTGTTAATCCATTTTATATATGAATACTTTCAGAAACCATTTACATTTGGTCTTCTAGATGAGATGCTCCCTAAGCCCAAGCGTGAGGTATTTGGTTCTGCACAGCCTTACTCTTACTACCCGTCACATGTGTTTGAGCTGCCTTTCTCATTGAAACAAGGGGCACTGTTGGACAGTCCAAAGTCACAAACTGAGTACACAGTGGAGAGTTTTGATTCCAGAGCATGTAAGTAATTTAATGCAAAAAAAAAACACAGTTTACAAATTAATAGTAATACTAAAATTAAAAACTTCAATTTCTTAGAATATGTATAAGTAAAAAGTTTGAAGTTTAAAAAAATAAGGTAAATCTTTATAATCTTACTTTTTGTTTCTGTGTGTTTTTAACTCTGTATGTACAGTCAAACAAGCTATTTGGTTTACAGTTTTACCAACAAATTACATTGTAAAATGTAAACCAAATAGCTTGTTTGACCGTACAATGTGATTTTTAAATGTGTAATTTATTCAACAGTTCTACCCGCTGATTCAAACAACTCCCAAGTTCCTATACAAATGGAGCTGAAAACCTTTCTGAGTCCGATGTCCCTGGCCTCAATGACATCCACACATTTGTCTCCATACTCTGAGTGTGGTGTACTGAACTACCCAAGGTTGACAGCTCCTAGAGATCTGCAGATACCAGGATCAGAGACCAATACTAATGTAAAGGTAATGAAAATTTAATTTATGTGGGAATTTCAGTAATTTCTTTGTATGCAATATGTGTAAACCCATGATGTTATTTAATCATTATTAAAATGAGTAGCAGTTGGAATGGGAGTGGAGGCAACAAAGGATGTTGCCCTTATTCAGCACTTTTCATTTAAAGAACTGGTTTCATTTCAGGTATCACTGGCTAGTACAAGCGTGAAGTCTGACGTCAAAGAAGTGTTCAGAGCTAGATCAGGTGATGATTCAATTGATATATGGGAACTCGCCACTCAAATTGACAAGGATATACCTGATGACATATGGCAGATCGTTGGTAAGTCACAAAAATGCAAACTATTTCATATCTACTAATATTATAAATGTGAAAGTAGCTGAATGGATTTTGATAAAATTGGCATAGAACAGGACAGAGGATACTTTTTATCCCAGTATTAAGTTCTCCTGGGATCATTTCCAACATGAATGTGGGTGAAGCAGCAAGCAAAATCTACAGTGTTTATAATATTTCACAGTTCAAATTATATTGAATGATGTTTACTAACAGTGTTGGATGATGTCATTGTATGTAAATTGTTACATCTTTATGTAAATATTTGTATGAAAATTGAATATTTCTAGGTAATATCTGTATGTTAGGTTCTAGATAATGTTGAATATTTTTTCACAAACATGTCTAACATTTTTTACATGTCTTTTCGATGCAGTTATATATAATATATATATCTTTTAGTTATCTCAGACCCATGATAATCTAATGTAGATTCAATCATCATCTAGCCTATTTCCAACTATACATATTGGTGTCGGTTTCCAATAGGACTGAATGTATTTAACCTACATTTTAAACTAACTCATTGAATCATGTTTCAGCAAAATTGCCCCCAATCAATGAGCGACAATTGCTAGCATCGTCATCAAGAGAGCATTGTCTATGGCGTCAGAAATATGGCAGCATGATGCCAGATCTAAATGTTATATCCGAAAAGCAGTTTATCAGACATGTCATGTATTTAATAAGTAAGTATTATATGTTAGCCGTCGCCGCCGCCGTTGAGGTAGATAGACCGCGGCGAAGGTGATCTTGTTTGCGGGGCGAACATGGCCAGATATCGCACAAGATAGAAAGGTTTGGAAAGAGAAACCGAGGCCTTTGCCCAGCAGTGGGACACATGAGAGGCTAAGAAAAAAAAAATTAGCAATGGCAATAGTAGCACCACCCTAGTTAGATGGATCCTTAATTAGGTCTAACCTAGGTAGGCCTTAGTACGAAAGGACGTAAACGTAAAGTAAATTTGAAAAAAAGTTCTACCCTATAGCTGTTTTGGTCAACATTTGTAGGGCAAGCACAATTAATATGCATAAGATTTCTCTGAGGGGACAAATCCGGAACGAGGTGATCCGACGGAGAACCAAAGTTGTCGACATAGCTCACAGAAAGGTCACAGCTTTCTAATCTTTCAGTAAGCTGAAGTTGTAATAGTTGCCATAGAACAGATTACCGTTGGGGTAGACGTGTTCTTGAGTGGAGTTCAAGCGTAAGATGGGATGCCGGATTTGTGGAGCGACGATATCCGTAGGGTGTTTTAAACTCCGCTATACAGCTCACAGTCCACTGGTGAAGTCAGTCGGCAACTCTCATCCAGTTGCTACCAACTGGATGAGAGTTGCTGTTGTTCGTTTCACGAACAGTTGTCGAGAATTGAGTTAAGTGGCGTGCGGTTGAAGAGGCCTATGTCCAGCAGTGGTCTGCTGTAGGCTGATGATGATTTGAACAAAGTTGTGGCCTATATCCAGCGGACTGACTCCACCAGTGGACTGTAAAGCGGAGTCTAAAACAATATTCCTCTATTTATTTTGCAGTTGGAATAGAAACAAGTTCCTTTGCCTTCAGTCAGGAAACAAACAGTTTCTACATGAAGGAGGGTTTAATACTGGAGTGCATATCACAGGAACATATCAGAGGCTATGTGTTAGAGCTGTTGTTAGTTGGCACTTACTATAGACGACTGTACAAGTTCGCTTTTAATGACACACTGGAAGACCACTTTCATTCTTATGGGCTGGTTTATGAGGTAAGTCAGTCTGTATAATCCATATTCAAATCTGCTTCCAATTGAAGTCATTTACTCAAAAACGATTTTTTTATTGTTCCCAGGCATCAAGAGAAGTAATAAGGCAATACCTATTAAAGTTTCGCTTAAAGGCCACAGATATTTGTGAGGAGTCGTGTAAGAATGAAGAGAGTTTGAACAGAATGCCGACCCTGTTGCAAATATTGCAGCACATGGAGCCACTCAAATATGAGATAGAAACTGTTGCTTCTATTTATAAACTTATAGATTCTGGTAAAGTATTTAACACCTTTTACCCTTTCACCTTTGGCCCAGTGGTGGCGGCCCCGACTTACGAACAGTAAGTCGTGGGTTCGAACCCAGACAGGCGCATTACTTTGTGTAATTTATTTCATCACCACTGCTCTCAAAACGGTGAAGGAAAACATCGTGAGGAAACCAGCCTGTCCTAGAATCAAAATTCGAAGACATGTGACATCTACCAATCCGCACTGGGCCTGCGTGGTGGATTATAGCCCATTCCGTCTCATAGAGAGAAGGCCGTGTCCCAGCAGTGGGAACATTATAGGCTGATGATGATGATGATGATTTAACACCTTTTACTTTTTTGTAATTTTTGCGCCAGGGCCTTTGACTAGTAGGTTACCTTACTGCTGTAGCCCAAGTTCGTAGTGTAGGGGAAAGAAGGAAGAACAAAGAGCTCGTTCTTAATCATTTTTAGGGAAGTCGTTTTTGGCTAATGTTATTTCAAATATATATTTTTAGGGTTCCGTACCTGAAGGGTAACTAACGGGACCCTATTACTAAACCTTCGCTGTGCGTCCGTCTACCTGTCAGCGGGCTGTATCTCATGATCCGTAATAGGAAGACAGTTCAAATTTTCACAGAATGTGTATTTCTGTTGCCGCTATAACAACAAATAATAAAAATAAATTAAAGGGGGCTCCCCTACGATGGTACGGAACCCTTCATGCGCGAATCCACCTCGCAATTGGCCGGGTTTTTATTCTTGTAACCGTGTTTAAAAAATCAAATCCACTTTTAAATTCACAAGTGTTAACTTGTGCTATAAGTAAATATTGAATTTTAAGGTCTTAATGTCTTATTTTCAGATCCAAAATCATCAATTCCGCACGGAGCAGAGCTCATGTCGTATCTCTTTAACGAAATATCGTTAATTACTCACAGACAGACCACGTTCACCATGTTCAACTCGCTATATTCTATCTGCGTAGTTTATTTTAAGTAAGTATTGATATAATAAATAATATTAATAAGTATTTATATACATATAAAAAACCTCTTAACGAAGCCGAAAGGTACTTAATTGTTCTCCCCGTCATTGCGATCTTTTTTTTCTTCTACACCTTACCTGGGAACCTTCTAGTTACGGAGATATTGGGGTTCGAAGTTCCAACTTTTTGCCTAGTAATACAAGTTTTTAATGTAAGATTTTTACTTTAAACACCTCCACCTCCCGCCCTCGTACTATTCAATCCATCAATCAGCACAATGTTTTGAGTGCGTTACATTGAGTTCAACGAAAAAACATGATTTTTCGTCGTCGTTTTCCAGCAATAACTTTTGTGTAAAGTTACTTAGTTTGATGTACAGAATGCTTGGTTGAAGGCTTCGTGATGAGTCTATTTACACCCCGTATAAAATAATAATACAATATTGTATTGTATTGTATTGTATAACGGGCTGGTGTCCGCAACTCCACGTCAAAGCGCGTATTTTGCGTAAGGGCTATAATCCACCACGCGGGCCCAGTGCGGATTGGTAGATGTCACATGTCTTCGAATTTTTGGTTCCAGGACATGCCGGTTTCCTCACGATGTTTTCCTTCACCGTTTTGAGAGCAGTGGTGATGAAATGAATTACACAAAGTAATGCGCCTGCCTGGGTTCGAACCCACGACTCACTGTTCGTAAGTCGGGGCTGCCACCACTGGGCCACCGCTGCTCTCAATAATACAATATACTTACATATTTTTGCACATTTAAAATTAATTCAATTTGCGATAATTATTACCGAAAATTTATTATCGTTATATAATGTGGCTCTATAATGTTCATCTAACTGAAATAAAGAAAAGGTATGGCAAAATAATTTTCCGATATAATATGTGTCTGGAAAAATAACATAATTTTCTCATCCTTTTAGATTTATCGAAAGATTCATATTCGAAGGCGAGCTAGACGATAGATTCAATGAGTTTTTTATACGCAAAGACAATCAGTATGTGAACAATCGTTCTAAGAGATATTGGGACAAAGGGTTCCATATAACGCAGAGTGTGGCTGTGCCAGAGTTTTTGAAGGCGTTAGCCAAGTTTATTCTGCTTTGTGGAAAGTCTTTGAGGTTGTTGAAACTGTGTAACCCAACCGTGAGTATAATTCCTTATTTTAAAAACTTCATTTCAAGTTACCACTTGAAATGAAGTTTTTCACTACTCCATTGGACATCCCACCTAATGCACGACTGTGGTGAAGCTTCTTGAATATTTAGCTTCCTTCAAGAAGTTTACAGAAACACTAAGAAATCATAAAAACTATGTTCATTAAGACCAGATGCTTTTACACTATTTAGATAAATTGTTACACTTATTGAATTAAACTTTATGAACCAGTAAAGTATAATCACGCTTAAGAGCGTCCATCGTCAGATGTAACCAAGATTTTGTAACAATATTTTGATTTTAAAAGAGTGTCCATGGAGTTTCTTGCCCGTTCTTCTCCATAGAGATCTACGCTAGGGAATGGGCAACTACAGTACTTTCTCAAGTTATTATGCCTTGTGACTGGGACTGTAGCTTTGATTTTCTTTTTTGTATTTTTGACATTCAAAAGTGCCGTAATGGTCTAATTGAAATAAATGCTTTGAGTTTGAGTTTGAGTTCATCCAAAAAGTTTTGGCAACGTCGTAAATAGCTGTTAGAGATAAAGATTTACCTATTTTAATTAATTTGGCAATATTACTGTATGGAAATAAGAAAAATGGCTTACTGGTTAACAAGAATATAAATAAATAAATAAATATCGCTGGACACACAGCGCCATCTAGTGTCTCACTAAGCAACGAAGCTTGTGTCGTGGACACCAGATAGTTGATATACTACATAGATACTTTTTGTTTGTAAATACATACTTATTATACATATAAACATCCATGACTCGGAAACAAATATCTATGCTCATCACACAAACATTTGCTTCAACCGGAATTCGAACCCGAGACCTTAAGAACGTAAGGCAGCCTCACTACCGCTGCACCATTAAGTCGGCCATATTAATAGTGAATTGCAATTAAAACACTGAATTTGATGTTGTAACCGTTTTATGTGCAGAAAAGGCATTTGGAATTAATCTTTTACTCTGGAGGCTCTTATTGTGCACATCTTTCTACATCGTTCTCACATTATCTATAATCTCAACATGAATGATGTAACCAAGATTTTGTAACAATATTTTAATTTAAAAGAGTGTCCATGGAGTTTCTTGCCCTTTCTTCTTCATAGAGATCTACGCTAGGGAATCGGCAACTACAGTACTTTCTCAAGTTATTATGTCTTGTGACTGGGACTGTAGCTTTGTTTTTTTTGTGTTTTTGTCATTCAAAAGTGTCGTAATGGTCTAATTGAAATAAATGCTTTGAGTTTGAGTTTGGAAAGTTTCCAAATATTGATTATTTGGTGTAACAATATTAATTTTTGCATTTCATAATCAATATTTTAGTTCTCTAGTTAGCCGTATTTCTTATTTTTATACAGTAATATATTACCAAATTAATCAAAACAGCAAAATATTTGACACCTATTTGCGACGTTGCCCACTTTCTGTATAAACGCTGTTAATGCCTAAAGAATTTACTACCAGTTTAATTCAAAACCATCCTAGGATCCCCTAGTCCTCCTGATATCCTCGGATCACCCATCAGTGAAGTGCTGTGCTAGTTTCCAAGAGCTGGAGACTCAGCAACAAGTCCTGGATGTGTATCGAACAAGATGTCTGTTCGTCAGCGGTGAACTGGTCACCTTCGACCAGATACTGCTCAAGAGAGAGGCTGAGAGAAAAGCTTTCACTGAAATGGCGTCCCTGAAGCAAGCTGAAACTATGGAGAAGATTGTTGGTAAGTGGGAATGAAGTGTCTGCTGTATTATCCGCTGTTACAAGATATCAACGAGATTTCCTTAAAAACCGGCCAAGTGCGTGTCGGACTCGCGCATGAAGGGTTCCGTACCATCGAAGTAGGTTATTAGTAGGTATTTTGTTGTTATAGCGGCAACAGAAATACATCATCTGTGAAAATTTCAACTGTCTAGCTATCACGGTCCATGAGATACAGTCCGGTGACAGACAGACAGACGGACAGTGGAGTCTTATTAATATGGTCCCGTTTTTACCCTTTGGGTACGGAACCCTAAAAATTTCTTTACGCATTTATTATTTAGCAATATATTGCTAAATAATAAAATAAATATATATACCTACTAAATAAGCTATATTGAAGTAGAATTTGAATTAGAGCTTCAACTAAATGAACTTAGCTTTTGTTTTTTATTTTTATTGAATTTAACATAACCCGAAAGTCTTAAAACAAACTTTCCCATTTTGACTTCCACAAATTTGCGAGGCATCTATCACAATGCCCTTGTGCAATTCTAGCTACTTTCCCAAACATTTCATACTTTTCTAGCCGAACGCAAAAGACTGGCACAGTTGATAATAGCCGAGAAGCAACATTCGCTACGAGTTTTAGAAGCTGCTATGGCAGAGGCTAAGGCAGCTAAGTGTAAGGCTAAACAACGAGAAAGAAAGCGCTTCGAGTTGGAACATGCTGCCGAAAAGGCCTCTGAAGAAGTTGACTCCAAACTTAGGGATGATGAAAAGTGAGTTTTATGTTTAGGTTTTACCGTTTTCTCCAAATTAACATATAATTTCAGGTTTGCTCCAGCTTATCGCATTTTCAGTCTATTCATTTTCTCCAATAGACTTTTCATGAATACTTATCAGTAAAATTGTACCCAGTTTATTGAAATTCTCTTTTATGCCAATCATCTTAAATGAGGTTTAAAATTATAGGAACAAAATAATGGAGTACTATTCAAAACTAAATATGGAAGTAGAGAAGAGCAAGATACACACAGAATGGAAAATAAAACGCTTACAGTTAGATCAAAGTAGGATGCAGCTATTGTCCACCGAAGAGAGGAATTTGAAGAGAGAGAAATTAGAACTGGAGCACCAGAGGAATGAAGAAGTGATGGCAATGTCTATACAGAGCGATGTGTTCAGATCAGTAGAAGATGATCTCGATAATAAAGAAGAGATTGTAGAAGAAAGTACTGTCGATATAGATCCAAGTCTCTCGTTCTCTTCAGTTGTTGCGGAACAAGTAGAAGACCCTTCGGAGTTCGACAATAATAAGATAAGGGCACAATCTTCCGGAGCAGTTTTCAGCGCCTTTTGTAATGCTGCCAAAAGCTTTTTCGGCGTTTCTCAGACAAATGACGATGAAAACTGCGATAATAATAAAGAACTAGATGCTCAAGGCAATATCGTTCAATCAGAAACTGACGGCATTCCTCGTACGCTACATACTCAATCTTCTCGCGAAATAGGCAGCAAACTAGATGACAGTTACGATAATTTACAATACCAAAAAAGCAGACAAGAAGCTTTACTAAATAAGCAAAAGATAATGTCTCACGAACTTGGTCAAACTGATAAAGAGAACAATAAACTGAAAGATCCGCCACTGATACAAGTTGCAGCGATTGACGAAGAAAATAATTTGCAAAATTGGTCTCCATTTGTAGAAGCGAAACTTAATAAGTTGAAAGTGTTGGGTACAGAATTTAATATTATCAAACCGAATGTAAAGCCATCGGAACCAAAAACCGATGCACAGAAAGAGGCGTTGATTAACAAGCAAAAAGTGTTAGGTGTTGAATATAACTTACCTCCTGAAGCTTATGTGAGACGGGAACCAGCGAATACGGCGCAGGAAGAAGCATTGCGGAACAAGGAAAAGATTCTGCACTCAGATTATGATATGTTAAGTGAAACTTCTGGAATCAGAAGGGACAACAACAAAAGGTCGGGCCTGACATTGAATTTGAAGCCCTATGGGGAACCTTCTTCATCTACCTTTAGACTTGGAGTTACACCTAACGCAGGGTCCGAAACTCCGGGAGAATATTTCCCAAGGGTATGTACTGTATTTTTACACACATAAAATCCCGCTTTTATTAATATTTTACCATGGGGGTAGGCAGAAATTACAGAACGCCACCTGCTGTGATCTTTAGCTTGTACTTGATAATCTTATAATTTTTCAAAATACATATTAATTTTCTATAAATCTAATTTCAGCTTGACCTAGAAACACCGACTACAGCAGATATACCTCTAGAAAGCGCGATGACCTCCGAAATATTTACACCTAGAAGTGATGTCAGTAAGGAATCACACTTGAAGTCCCAGGGCAAAGAATTTCTAGGTTCTGAGGGCTTTAATTTTCCAATAATTGTCGACGAAGAAAGCGTTGAATCAGGAGTAACTAGCGATATGCAAACTGGTGACACACCTGATAATTCTCCATCAAAATCTTTAGATTCGCCAGTCAGTAAAGTGCCATCAAAATATTCCTATTTCAATGTATTAGATGGTTCATACACTTTGACAGACTTCGATCCCTTTGGAATAAAGGAAATTAAAAGCTTCTCGAAGGACCATTTTACAAGTAAAATGGATTTGGAAATGTCAAGCTCTTGTTATACTCATCCTTCAGTTATAATGGAGGAAGTGAAGAAACGACCTTATATAAATATATTTGCGTCACCTTTGGCTTCTGGCGGTGAAGAACAGAATGAGATAAATTGTGATAATATTGCTTCTTTGACAGCTTGTCTCCAAAGGTCTGTCATGTTACCACTTACATATCAATTGGAAGTGGTAAACAACTCTATTCTAACCTACTTCTTAGTAAATCAGGATATGTATGAACATATGAGGAGTTTGAAGGATTACTTCTTTCTGATGGATGGGGAATTTTCTAGAAGCATTTGTCATAATTTGTTCACGAAGTTAGTGAAGACTTTGAATCCTCAAGAGTTGTTGAACTTTGCTACTTTGCACAATATATTGGATAAAGCTCTGGGGTCATCTATTTCACGTAAGTACTCGTATTTACTATTCATATCCATATCTATTTCTTATGCTATCTTATCTAAATTAGTAATTTTGTTATCATAATTTCTGTTCCTTATTCGTTACTTTTCTATTGCAGACGTGCACAAATTTTCGGAGAACCTATCATTCACGATCACAGAGTCCCCTCTAAGCTTCCAGCACAGTTCTCCGGACGTGTTACAGTGTCTATCCCTGACTTACACAGTCAGTTGGCCACTGAACATCATATTGTCGCAAGAGGCGTTGCTTCGGTACGCCAAAGTGTTTCAGTTTCTGATCAAAATGAGACGAATATTCTGGGTTTTGGGTGAAGATTTTGAAGTAAGTTTTAAACTGTAAAAAAGTACGTTATTTAATGTTTTAAACAAGTATTATTTTAATTAATTTTCTATATTCACAGTCATTAAAGTTATCAGCAAAATTATCAGGAAAACATTCTCGCAAACTACTAAGATCGCCACAATACATATCTGTACAAATATATCGGCACATAATGGCTTCAATGATTCGGGCCCTCGACAACTACATCGTCACGACTTGCATTCTCACATCGTGGACGGAGTTTGAGAACGATTTGAAGAAAGCTCGAACGTTGGACGATCTATATGAGTGCCACGTGGTTTATATAAAGAAGGTGCTGTTTCGATGCCTGCTTAACAATAGATCGACGCCTGTGATGAAACTTTTGAATGATATTTTCACTGTGATATTGAAATTCAGTCGGGTGTTAAAAGCAGGGTAAGTTGTTTTGGTGTTTTGTTTTATCTTCATTCAATTCCTTAAGTCATTTACTATGTTCCTTATCGTTTGTAATTATTTTTGACGTGTACTTTTATTTTCTCCACCTAAAATGGGTATAGCTTTATGTTGTTTTTTCCTGTTCTAGAGAATGGCAGCAAAAGGAGCCGGATGGATCGTTCACACACTCAAGCTTTCCTCAGTTGGAAGAACTATTCCATTTGTTCGAAAAACTCGCTAAATACTTGCACAAAGTGGTCACAAAATTAATGGAGTGTGGGTACCAAAGACATTTAGTGGAACTCTTGACTATGGTCAACTTGAATGGGTACTACGACCCTGAGAAGTCGAAAGATGATCATAATACAACTGTTCAGTCGACCACGTGAGGACTAATTGTAACAGAAGTGTAAAGACAGATCCAATCTCGAGTATTTTTCAATACTTCGTAGCTTAGATCCATCGTGAGTAGTGACGCAATAGTGTAATAACGCTTCTGAAATGAACTTTACATAACATTGTGTAATATTGGCATTTACTGATAGTTCTGAATGGTTGTAATGAGGTACAAAAGCCAGTAGGGCTACAGAATTTATTTTTTAGCGGTTTAAAAATGCGAACCGAATGCCTGTTCAGACGACAAAAGTGTAAAAATGAGAAAGTCTGCGTTTTTTTTTGCGATAGACTTTTGCTTTGGGTAGTCGTTCGTCTGCACAGGCCCTTGTTATAACTGTCGATTACTTGTTTCGTCACTATGTTCTACTAGCTTTAGCGGAAAACCTAATACTCTTAACCGTAGGGTAGTTTTAAAAGACAAAAACAAGTAACAATATTTTTTGTGAAATTTGCTTCCAATGTTCCATTAATAATTATACCAAAACATGTTCCCTGTTAATTTTCCAAGGAGTTAAATAGTCTTAATGTTAGTGTTAGAATCTCTTAACTTATATTTTTACTTTTTGCACTAGGTAGGTAACCATGTTATACCTTTTTTTTCGGATGTGAAATCATCAAATGACTCCTCCCGCAGAGCAGGAGGGAGTGTCAGACTTTTACTGACTAAAACCCATCCATGTTCCTTCATCGCCCTTTGTGTTCCGGGGCCACGGTATCTCTTTCGAACAATCTCGCAGCCCCGGTAGGCATCGGTTCTTGTGGACCCCTTCCTTTTGCTGACGTTTCTTTGAGGCGCGCGTGGAACACGAACGCGCCGTCGACACGGCCTGTCGTCATAAGACGGACGGACGGCGAGCTAGCCCAAAGCTCTCCGTCCACAGGCCCGCACCTACGGTTGCCGCCAGGTGCGTCTCCCGCGGCGGCTGGGACGTGAGGTTCTCTCCCTCTCACGTTCCGCCACCTCTTCGCTAGCATTACTGCTTCGCAGAAGGAACCATTTTATACCTTCATTATTGTTATATGAAATGTTTAGGCACAATAATGTCACGCTTTATTAGAAAATGATATTTGTGGAAGTTAAACGGGCCCAGTCCATGACAATTTATTGTTAAAAATAAAAAAAAGTAATTAATATTATTAATTTTATTGTTACTTATTTTAATTTGATCCCCTTTTAACTCGAGTCGCTAAGACACACAAACAGTGACACAGCACGGCGTAGGTAGCATAAGGCTCACGAGTTTTTTCTCACGAAAATCTACTTTTGATTCGTCGTGAACATTGGTCGTCAGTGCTGTAAGGATCACTGTGGACGCTCGTAGGATCCATGATACGTTACAGTTAAGGATTTTGTCTAAAGCCAGCAAATGCAGCAGCACTATACTGTACGCCGAAAATAAAGATCCTATTTGCCATGTGTCCTTTTTTACCCAGTTGAGGATCGTAACGTAATGGGGTTTATCTCACTATCTAGTTTTTCAAATAAGTTTCTGACCGTACAACGGATCCTAGATAATAGATTATAACGTATAAAAACCATTGACCTGTTAATTTCTCCCACCTAATTAATAATCATGTGATATATTATTATTATTTTTAATCTCGAATAATGTTAATTGATAGTTATGTTTCTAGAGTGAATGTTGAGTCCCTAATTGTTGTTAACTATGGGTTATGTAAATAAACTAATTATTGTTATAAATACAATGATCACCTTATATTTTAATAAAGTATAGTTATTTTTATAGTGTTTGATTTGATTTATGATTTGGCTGGATAATTCCCTCCTGTCGTCTTGACGGTTCAAAAACATGAAATACGAGTCGTTTTGGACGTACGGATTCACAAAACTATCGTATGTTGGTGTTCGATCCCCGGATTGGGCAATGATATCTGTTTTAATAAGGAAATTCTTGGCAGCAGAAAAATCTGGAGTATTGCCCAGTTTATAGGCTCGCCTATTACGTGAGGATTATTAAGTAGCTGGCAAAATGTTTGTTGGTGTAATGTAAACAAACAAACCTTTGGTCGCTGAAAACAGATGTTGTTTCTGAAGGGTCAGTTTGGTTAACAATATCTTGAACCTAGGTGGCACTGTTATAAATTTACATAGCGGAAAGCGCCACCTCTTGCACAGTAGGGTAACTATTATTTACCGCCATCTCGTGACGAATAGACAAACTCTTGGTTTGTTTACTATTGTGATTGTTTTTTCTTATCTAAAGTGTCTTTTTGGTCATCAATGATGGCGTAGAATATTGATCTATAGCCGATTAACATTTTTTTTTATTATATATAACTACAGTACTCGCTATAATATTCAGATAACAAGTCAACAGTGGTACAGATCGGTTTCATTATTATCCGCCGCGACAGTGGCGCCAATATTTTTCCTTATAATAAGACAGTGTTTTCACGAATACTTCATTCTACCGCAATTCGTCCTAGGGTTAACATCCTTACCTAATCAGTGCGTGACATTGAAGTGAAAGCCGGCATTTCCTGCAATCTACGGCCGATTTCCTTGGAAAATTTTGAAATTAATTCTCAATACACATAATTTTCGTGAAATTCAAAAATTAAGTGGATTTCAATTATTGTTTATAGTTATCGATCGGAGAGCAATTTTCCACTATCGGACTCAGTTTTCGTCGCGTCGAAGACGATATTTTACCAAAAACGTTAAAACCCAAGAATCACCGTCACCGTCGCCGAGATGGCGTTCATGATGCCTGTAGTGAAGAAAGATTGGGACCTGTACAACTCTCATCGAACTCGGCGGGTGTCCGAGTCAGCGGAGAAGGCGGGGATGGGCGGGCGCGTCCGCAAGGTGTCGGAGTCGCGCTCCGAGGGCCCGGCGCTGTCTCCGCGCGCGCACACGCTCAGCCCGCACCGCAGCGTGCCCGCCATGCGCTCGCTGTCCTACTGCCGCGCGCCGCCGTCGCGCGCCTCGCTGCGCACGGCCGTCGACAGCCCCAGCAAGGGTTCGGCTAGCCCCCAGAGCGTCCCGCGCGAGGATAAGTTCCACAGCAGGTTGGTGGAGAAGTTGAAGCGAGCCCTCGGGCGCTCGGAGTCGAAGCGCGAGGAGAGGAGTTCGTGAGTTAACGCGTGCTTGTGTGCAGGGCGCGCGCCGAGTCCCCCGAGCGCCACTCGCGCTGCGGAGCGTGCGTGCCCTACCTGTGACGGCCGCCCGGCCAGCCCGGCCGGCCAGCAGGCCCCGGCGCGAGCGCGCAGACACACTATCTGTGATATGTTTCCGATAGTGAACACGAAGAGATGAGTAGACATTTGATGAATGTGCTAACTAACCGCCTAAGGTCTTTCGGACGCTGAGAACCTAATGTTTGAAGTCACACCGACACAATGCAATAGTTTTAGTTGTCATACATTTGGTTCGCTTCCCTTAACTGTTGCATGTTTGTTAGTCGTCATCGTACCGTATATTATATCTTAAAGCGCAGGTTGTCAGATTTAGGTTGTAATATGAAAGTACCTACGTTGTATGGATTTTAAGACTGCGTTTAGTTTAAGCACACCCTGGGGTTCGATAAGTATTATTTGAAAAATCACCCTGGCGGTCACTAGAGGTTAGTTTGTGGCAGTTTGCGAAGAAGGGTATCTGTGATTCGTTATTTGTAAGTAACGTGGATTTATTTATTTAAGCTGAAAGGGAAATTGCATTCAGTTTTACCTATTGTTTGTGAGAGTCCTTATTGTAATAACTTTGACATAATTGTATTGTTTACCAACATAGGTATTGTATTCAGTTTGTTACAAATTGATCAGAAATTGTAAATCTTTGGTTATGTAAGTAATTGAAATTCAGCAGCAGCTTCATTTGGCACTTACTGGTAAAGAATTGAAAACATCAAATTCAATACGAAGGAGTATGAGATATTTGTTATAATATTTGTACTGTAGTTCTAATAAGAGTACCTTTATATTAATGTACACGTACACGTAGTGCAAACTGTCGATATTGATATTTGTAAGCAGTGTTGTATTGTAGTCATCGATGTAATAATACAATAATTAATTTATTTATACAGAACGGGGCTCGCCCCTGTTTAACAATCAATTTTGTTATGATTTCGCTTGATTTTATTATGATGTTATCTTGTGACTGTAATTGGACCAGCTTTGTTAATAGTATTATCTATCAGTGTAACTGAAGTCGATAATAGTGATATAAAAGTAAGATGTATCATAAAATTCTAAAATTAAGGCATATCTCGATGAGATTTTGATGAGGGCATCAAGGAGCGTTTTATCGATGTGTTTATTTCGTTTGCTTAAAGTTCCTTACGCCTATTGGACTGCCACTAGGTGGTTAGGTAGGCCCATTTAAATTTTTAGATATATGCAGTAGTTTTATACAATACCAAATTCAAATCTTATGGCATTAACATTGTTTGCAAACACTTTCAAAATTGCATGTTTTGTCAACGATTTCTGATCTGATGATTTTCAATTATTAAACACTTTAAATATAAAGCTTATTCTGAAACATATTTTTTATTTAACACTTACTACCTTGTCACAATAACTCATTAAGTACCTACATACTTAACAGTTTTGAGTGATACGTACCTATAAATAATAATACCAACCTGTTACTGTCCCACTGCTGGGCAAAGGCCTCATCTACCTTTAACATAATGAAATGATTAACGAGGAAAACTTTCTGATAAGTTGGCACGTAAAAGTTTGGCGCTCTCTGTAGAAAACATTACAAGAGCTACGAAGATACAATTGACCACGTGCGCTGTCAACAAAAATAGAACTTCATAAAGACGACGTACTTATGTCTATTTAGCGTTACGAGGAATGTCCGCATCACTGAACTTGGCGGGCAAATTCTGGCGATTGAGGCACAGAAAGTAATTAAAACATCTTAAACAAAACAAATGTCATATCTACTCTTAAATATATGAGGTACCTACACAATACATAATGCAGCCTTCTTTTGTTCAAAATGCCACTTTATAGAGAAGGAACAAACATTGATCATAAAATCATAAAGAAAGATGGAGAAAACAGTTGCATGAATATAAAAAAAGATTGGTTATAAGTACACACACACCTAGGATTATAAAATGGTACTTACAACAGTAGACTCGCAATGACAGTTTTACTTAAACCTTCATTAAATACTGGTATCAAGTTATTCTAACAACTTCTGCCACTATACTCGCAGTCATTTTTCATTTTCTTAAAACTACCATTTCCTTTGTTCTTGTTTTTCTTTTTTGTAAGTGTGGTTAGTTAGTGTCTAACCTGATGTCAGAGTTTTTACCTATGAAGAATTTCCTTCGTTATGAATGTTGACTTCAATAAGAACATTTGGTCAGGTCCCAACTTACTGTAGGTATAATATAATGTTTACCTAAATGAAATATAAACATAAAAATGTATTTATCTCATGAAAGTTTAACATCATTTAAAGTCAAATTAATAAGTTTCACGATCTTGCTAATGAAACTAAGTACTTAAAAGCTTAGTAGCTAACACGATCTTAAGTATCGATTTCGCTCTTTCAACAACCTGACACCTCAATGCTCCTGACTTTCAATACGGCAGCAACTTTCGCGTATAATAGGCAATTAGGCAGTAAACACACAGACTGAATGCAAGATGGAATATTACCAGGGGTCAGATCCATCACTCAATGGCACAAGACATGATTGTTCTCGAACTGAGTAGAACTTTCCGAATGTAAAGAGGGGTCAGTGTTAGTCACTCCGTGTTTAGGCAATGAATAAAACTTGTATTCTATGTTGGGTCTACTCTGTTTTTGTTTATTGTTTACACCTAAAACAAGTTTAAAGACTAGTTGTAGTAAATAAGTTCGTGTAGAAAACTTGTCAACTTGTCAAAAAATGCCAAAAAGTTAACAAATAGGAAAAACAAAGCCTATGGAAAAAACTTAATTTCTGTTGCTGCAGCTGTGCATTGGTTACCACCACTTGGCTTTAATACTAAGACTTAGTAAAAGTTCGCTGCAAGTGAAATGAAGGTGTACCTACTCTACATTTTTATGAAAGAGCTTTTATGATTTGATTGCCTGGGGCTCAACAGGACCAACGGGCCCTATCGATAGCATCGCACGACATCACTTCGTTCCCGAAGTTTCTGAGAGTGTAACGTCTCTTATGTGACTCGTTGTTAACACACTACGCACTTGTTTATAGGTTGATTGATTGATTCAAGTCAATTGACATTTTTATTAAATATCAATTATGAGTTTCCAGGTGGTGTTGTTTGAATGGTTTGCATAGTTTTTGCTGTACCTAATTAATGAGTTGTACTGCTAACAATGCACAGCATCATTATGATTTAGAAAGAAGGGATAAAATCCATAGTAAACTAGCTTTTACCGGTGGTTTCGCCCTCGTGGCGATCGTAAATTATACCAAGGAAACATACATACTACCGGAGTAAAATCCAGTATCCTGTGGATTAACCCGGGTCATGGTCAAATTTCAAGGAAAGTCGTCCAGCCGCCTAGCCGTTGAAAAGGTGACAGAGTCTATTACGGGAGTAAGAGGGCAGAAGTCCTATATAGATAGATTGTATACAGCATGGAAGTTTACCAGACTCAGGGGTCCGATCGCATCACTAATCTACACTAATATAAATATAATATTTTATAATAATCATATTATAAAGAGGTATGATTTGTATTTTTGTGTGTGTGTATGTTTGTAATGAATAAACTCAAAAACTACTGCGCCGATTTCAAAAATTCTTTCACCATTAGAAAGCTACATTCACCCGTAGTAACATAAGCTATATTTTATCCCCGTACTCCCACGGGAACGGGAACTACGCGGGTGAAACCGCGTGACGTCCGCTAGTCATTACCAATGAGAATTCTCGAACGATCCCCGTAAAGAAAGGTGTATAAGTGAAGTACTGCTAATGGTCGCTTAGCGCTTATTACAGTCATTAGCACACTTTGCAGTTATTTATAGGTTGATTCATGTCAATAGATTTGTATTTATAGTTATTTCTGAGTTAACGAGTTGAGGTTTTCATTGAATTGAATTTGGAGGTTTTGCTTGTAGCTCTACATTGTGTAATCGTCGAACAATAAACAAGTCATATAATTTCCCTCAAATTCAAGGTACTAAACATTAACGTAGGTAGTGTCAGTGTCTGTTTGTAATTTCAAAATAGCAGCTTCTTACTGAATTCATATGAAAGTAAACACGGTACCTACTTATAAAAAAGTCTGTCTGTTTGTTCCAGATATTCTCCAAAACAGCTGGACCGATTTTCACCGGACTTTTACTGGCAGTTAAGAGATATTATAAGCAGTAACTTTTATTTTAGAAAATAGGGTTCTGTGCAAAATAAAATAACACCATTGAAATTTTTAACAAAATCCGATTTAAAAAGGGAAGTAACATTTTTATAATAATTTCACAAGGGTAACGGTCGCGGGCAACATTTAAGTCTCACAGACAATAATTATGAAGTTACGCAGACAAGAATTTTTTTACAGCAGCTGCTATGAATAGCAGTAATGATAAACGACGTAATAAATTATATGAAAACGTATTCGTCATCTTTGATAATAGCAGATTAGGTATCTACGTGTTACAAGTAGGTACTTACTAATCTGTCGGTATCTCCTTACATCTTTTCTGTGACCTAAATTACTGATAACTTCGCGTGGAAAATTCCTTCAGACGCTGAAGAGTCAAGTGACGAACTTAATGAACTTTGTACCGTCATCGCAAACGTCAACAGTAATAACGGATTTTTGTAACTTGTAAAGGGTCTAATTTCATGGACAGTATAGGTTTATAAGGTACCGAACTTACCGAAGAAAATTAGGAAACTTCTTTAATTATCACTGTTTTGTTCCTCTGTCACATAGGTTTCAAGTTGGAACTTATTGAGCTTCCACGTGGATTTCCAATTTTTTTTACATTAACTTCAACAATGCTTTTTATTTACGCAGGGCCCTAAAACACTACGTAGAGTTTTACGTCAAAATCGCCTCAATGGGATAGCCGGTAAAAACTTATCAAGCATGTAAAAAACCTAACCTAAATTAGGTTAAAACCTAATTTTCAAACTCATTTTTTAATGAAACCTCGTTAGTTATTGCTTTATTTGTTTTTATATTTTTCATCAAAACACTCGTTTCGCTGCTGAAAGTACAAGTACTTATTAAACGCAAATTACTTTTGGGATTAGGATTCCATTTTAATCTGAAGCGAACGAAACTATTTTCGACATATTAAATTTACCTGAAGCGGTTGCCTGTGCTGTATTTTTGTGCCACTCAATAAATATGGTGGGCGGAGAAAATGCGTAGTTACCTACTGAAAAATATGCCAAGAAAATCTATTCAGTTAGCACTTTAATCTTTAAAAGATATAAAATAAGTTATTTACTTGTAAGAACATGAGTACCTATCCAGTACAATTTAGAGTTTGTAAAGTAAACATTTTTTTTTTAAAAGGTTGTATTGTGTTTCATAATAACCATTATTAGGGGAAGGGCCTTTAACTAATAAAAAGTGTACACAATGGTACTAATCAGTTTTGTTTGTTTGTTTTTCTGCATTTTGCGTTTCCTCTTTGCCTTTGTTGTTCGATTGTTCCTATAAATCATTTATTTTTTGTAGAAGATTATCATAAGGTTTTTAAGGTAAAAGACATTGATCTATTCACTAATGAGTATAAAGATACTACAATCAGGTACCTACCAAAATCTACCTTGGAAAATTCACTATCTTATACTTCTTGCTCAATATGGTACTGGGTTTTTAATTAGTTAGTTCAATTCTTATTTAATTTACCTGTGATGTTGTGATTGCCGTTAGCTAGGTATACATAATCAGATTTTAGCTTTCCTACTATTGGGACACAGCTAGGCCTCCTCTCTATGGGGAGGTATGAAGATAAATGTATAATTAATAGAAAAATGTTATTAAAGCGTATTGATTAATATAAATATGTTATTAAGGCGTATTGTGACAGATATAGGGGTGGTGCGAGGATTTTTTCCTACTCCCTATTCTTTTTTGGTTAATTTCGTAGCGAAATCCAAGCAAATTAAATGACTCTCGGATACTTCGTCGAGCTTCATTGTCTCGGCACTTTTCTGGTGGTCACCACTGTTGATTCTGGTTTTCAAGAGTTTGGGAATAGTGTGGAATAAACTTATTCCAAAAAAAAAGTTATTGGGTCAAACCGTAGGTATTTGAATGATTTTTTAAATTATGAATTTAAAATTAATGAAATGAATGAATACATTAACTCAGTTTATGGTTTTGTTATCAGAAATCTCAAATATGTAATCGAAAGTAATAAATCGGAATAACGATTCCTCTGTACGTACTCGTATATTAATTAGGTAGTACTAATTGTCTTCTAATTTACATAATAATGTTCCTATATGGTTAGTTTACTATACTTAATAAATTACCTAGTAGCCCGTCCGTTAACTATTCATGAATAAAGATTAAACTTCCTTTGTATAATTTTTGTGTTGCCATTAGCATAATTATATGAATTTCATCATCATCATCATTTCAGCTGCAAGACGTCCACTGCTGGACATAGGCCTCCCCCAAGTGTCGCCACATTGACCGGTCCCGTGCGACTCGCATCCAGCGGATTCCCGCAACCTTCACCAGGTCATCGGTCCACCTAGTGAGAGGCCTTCCAACGCAACGTCTTCCAGTTATGTGAAATTAATAATAATCCATTTTTTTTTTGTATGTAGTACTTTTTTGTGTCTATAACCCATAGCCTGGCTTGAAAGGGGATGGATGAATATTGAAAACTGCGAAGCGGAGCGAGTAATAATGATGCTGAAAAAACTTGTTTTCAATATTTATTGTTAGCAGATATTTTTCTCCATTATACATGACTTGGTTAATATTTGTGAAGGAATTAGGCTCCTTGCGTGGGTGTAATGACGAAATTCATCGTATCTCAGTGTTATGTAGGATAATTAGGCTGGAAAAATATTCATGAAAATTGTAACGCTCTCCTGAATAATTATGTTCGTTTTTCAGAGAAGATATACGGTTTTAGCATACAAATCATATTTTTTCGACTACAGCTTATTTTACCCAAATATCGAGTTTCCTACAAATAAAAATGTAGAGTTACAGTCTGAAATACTATATTGCACTTTTCATTAAACTCTAGTAGGTACTTAAATATTATTGGACTGTGGGAATATGACCTCTCAGTCCCGAACTGAACGTTGAAATTTCAACAAGGTGCTATTTCCGCATAGTACAACGGGCTTATTCCCATTTTCACGAGAGCTGTGATTTAGCTGTAATTTCCAAATGCACATTGTCAAAAATATTCAACTTAATTTTTAGGGTTCCCTACCCAAAGGGTAAAAACGGGACCCTATTACTAAAACTCCACTGTCTGTCTGTCCGACTGTCCGTCACTCCGTCTGTCTGTTACCAAGCTGTATCTCATGAACCGTGATAACTAGACAGTTGAAATTTTCACGGATGATGTATTTCTGTTCGCGCTATAACAACAAATACTAAAAACAGAATAAAATAAATATTTAAGGGGGCTCCAATACAACAAACGTGTTTTTTTTGCCGTATTGTCTAATGTTGTACGGAACCCTTCGTGCGCGAGTCCGACTCGCACTTGGCCAGTTATTTTTAATTTTACTGCCTTGTTGGTCTAGTGCTTGGTCGCAAGCGCAACCGCTGAGCATGAGGACCTGGGTTCGATTTCTAGGTCGGGTAAAGTGTTATTGGGTTTCTCCACTAGGAATTTCTCAGTAGCTGCCACGGAGTCTAGATTTGTGCCCGGTTGAGGGCAATAGGCTCCCCTTCCTATTAGGTACATGGGGCTTAAATGTGTATAACTAGCGAAATGTTGGTGAACTATTAGGTACGACTTCCTAACCTACTGGAATTACAGGCGTGATGTTTTGTTACGTAAATAAATACTTCCTCCATTTTATGGCCCAAACCCTTTCATACCAGATAACAAATATTCCCCAAACGAGCTTACGTACCTCAATGGTAAGGATAATACCACAGATTACTGATGATAATGTGCTTATCAACCCCAAAGATTTGGTTGGCTATTTTCAGAGCTTAGCTTCACACAAAGAAAAGCTCATGAAAAAGGGTCAGATAAGGGAAAGGCTATCATTTTGCAGCTTTGTGAAAACCTTAGTCATTTAATAACTTAGAAGTTTGTCGTTCCATTTTCCTGTTTAATGTAGGTAGGTGTTTTTGACCTTAAAAGTTAGTATGACATGGTACGTTTCTTTTAGATTTGTATGAAATCTGGCCTGGTGTAACGTATCTGTTACATCGTGACCTGGGTTAGAACATTTTTACCGACTTCTAAAAAAGAAGAGGTTATGTATTCCACCAGGATCAATTTTTTTTCACGTATGTACAACTGTTTTATTCGGGTAGTACGTTCTCCTGAGATAAATGCACCTCCGCGCTTGCAAAGCCACAAGCAAAAGCTAGTCGTTTCTACTCGTATGTATAAACTGTAAACAGTTTGACTCGAACTCTAAATTGGATCTAAAATACTGTTAATCTAACTTCCTCATAATACGATTACATTCATTAGCCGTATTATAAGTAAAGAACTTCGATGCTAAAGCCACCAGCTGCCTGTCTATGTAGTTTCATAATCGTCATTATTATTTCAGCCGAAAGACGTCCACTGCTGGACATAGGCCTCCCCGAACGTGTCGCGAAATTGACCGGTCCCGTGCGACTCGCATCCAGCGGATTCCCGCAATCTTCACTAGATCATCGTGTTACCTAGTGGGAGGCCTTAGAACGCAACGTCTTCCGGTTCGCGTTCGCGTTCGCGTTCAGAACTTTTTGGCCCCATCGGCCATCGGCCATGTAGTTTGCTTTAGTTAGTTTGTCTTTTAATTCTTCCGAAAGCGGCGATTGTATATATTGTACACTCGGCTATACATATCCAGTATAACCTGACCTAGCTTTGTATGTACTTCCCGCACAATGAGATATCAGATTAATTTAGGTTTGCATAGCTTTATTTTTCGTCGTGCGTGTCAATGACTCACAAATAAAACTGTAAGAAGTAGAAACACCATGATGACTTGCTTCAGTTTACCTTCAAGATGGGAGTGCAAACAAAACTATACACTATTAGTTATTGCTACCACGCCTATAACGTAAGGTTTCCGTATCACTAATTACATTAAACTAATCTAATATAGACAAGGGAAGTGTGAAAAGGACGAGACCTGTGCCCTATACGCAGTCGGAGTACAAGGCTATCAGTAATGATAACTGAGCTTAGTTCAACCAAAACGTACCAACTCACATCTTATTCCTATTTTCCGCAGTGTGTAATAATTTTGGCTAGTTAATAGGTACTGATTAATTTTAAATCTGTTTTTCTAAGCCTAATGGTTTGGATGTACAGAGATTGATTCTAAAGGACAGTAATATACATTAGAATATTGGATTAGTTTGACGTATTAACTGTTTGAGCAGCGGTGGCCCAGTGGTGGCAGCCACGACTTACGAACAATAAGTCGTAGGTTCGAACCCAGACAAGCGCATTACTTTGTGTGATTTATTTCATCACCGCTGCTCTCAAAACGGTGAAGGAAAACATCGTAAGGAAACCGGCATGTCCTATAAATAAAAAAAAATCGAAGACATGTGACATCTACCAATCCGCACTGGGCCCGCGTGGTGGATTATAGCCCATTCCCTCTCATAGAGAGGAGGCCGTGTCCCAGCAGTGGGAACATTAATAGGCTGATGATGATTAACTGTTTTAGGTAATAAGAGAATGTGGGTTGAGCTGACCCACATTCTCTTATTACATTTTAAGACTATGTTTTGGTATTTTTCCATTCGATAACACGATTTTATGAGATTATAACCTGCCTGCCTGCCTGGCTAATGTAAAAATGGTGGTGGAGAAACGCTAAAAGTTTATACAATTACACCAAAACTTTGAACATTAATTTACTGAGTTCTAAAGATTTGGAGAAGATCTTTGCTTTGTAAAGATATTGACTGTATACTTTAGAAAAGTGAAAATGAACTAAATATAAGGAAGTTAGAGCAGTGTTTACGAGAATTTTTCATTCTTATTCCTCAGACAGTTAGGTACATAGTCTGCTACTTGAAGGCAGAAAGTAATGTGCAAAGTTGCAAACCCGTTGCAAGAAAACCGAACTAACAGGGAATTTTGCTTATATGATATGATTAATATAGATCACTAGAACCAGGATAATATTTTATTAAACATGTTGGCCGTCGCTCCATGTAAAATGCTGATTTTCAGCTGCATTCGATTAGGCTGGAAGTCTACCTCTTTAGTTGGGAAAAGGCTAAGGCAGATGTTGATGAAGACAATGTTTATTGTTCTACTGATGATAATATTACTGTTCACAAGATGTGTAGGTAAATAACATGTTACATAAAGGGTGTAAAACACCTCTTTTAACGAAGCCGAAAGGCACTTGTTCTCCTCGTCATTGCGATCATTTTTTTGTTCTACACCATACCTGGGAACCTTCTAGTTACGGAGATATTGGGGCTCAAAGTTCCAACTTTTTGACAAGTTTTTTTTAAATAGGTACAAGTTCGTCGGTAAAATCTTACATTAAAATGTAAGATTTTAAATACCTCCACGACCCCCGTACTATTTAATCCATCCATCAGCACAATGTTTTGAGTGCGTTACATTGTGTTCTACCACAAAACATGATTTTTCACCCAAAAAAAAAGTCGTTTCCCAGCAATAATTTGTGCGTAAAGTTACTTAGTTTGATGTACAGAATGCTTGGTTGACGGCTTCGTGATGAGGTCTTTTACACCCTGTATAACAAAATAATATTGTATATTATAATATGCTATTACGGATATTGTCTTAGAATAGCTAACCTTAGCAAGGTTGACAAATAAGGATAATACCTTTCATGGATAATATAATCTACCAGATGCAGTGAACATAGGAAGTCGATCAACAGAGTTACGATAATATGTAAAAGATTTCCTTGCGGGCTAGTAGATCTCATTGAATTTACTTATGTTGTATACTAAAAATAGAACGTTATAATAATAGGCATGACGACAGTATCAAAAAATTGCAAATCTATTTAGTCCGTCAGTGATTTACAAAAACAAAAAATACGTGTCCATTAATTTCCAATACTTTATAGTATTGGAAATTAATGGACACGTATTTTTTGTTTTTGTAAATCAATGAATATTGACAATGATAAAACCCATCAAAACTCGGGAGTGGGGGCTCGTGACGTCAGAACTAGGTAAAAATTCTACCTAGGTGTGACGTATTGAGAATTTTAAAAGCGTCATATCTTCGTGGCCGTATCCGGCAGAGTAGAATAGAACCAACCCATTACACTCACGGGTGTCGTATAAGGCGACTAATGTCTGAGGCAGAACACCTTGCGCCTCCGTAGACCAGAGAATGGGCAGCAGCGTTTTCTGTTAGTCTTTCATCACTGCGATCTCCAATCCGCCTGCCAAGCGTGGAGATTACGGCAAATTCCTCCCATCATGGGAGAGGCTTATGTCCAGCAGTGGACGTTATGGGCTATTGTAGTAGTAGTAGTATATCTTCGTCAATTTTGGTTTACGTAGCAAAAGAAATAACACGGTTCAAATATTTTTTGATAATCTAACTGACGGACTAATATTTTTTTTTTGTCGTCTCGCCTATTATAAAGACAGAATACTTATAAGAAATCAGGAGGATGCAGAAGTATAGGCAGAAATTACGGTTTTTAGCTTTTAAGCGATTTCAATCCCATTAAATGTATAAACCTGCGTACAGCTAACAGATCTAGCCATAAGTGTATGCAATACAGGGTGAGTAAGTATTATAAAATAAGGTGTTTTGTCTTTTCTAAAATTAAACTCATCTTTGACTTTTCTTTATTTATTTTAGTTCTTAAAAAAAAAGACATTGTATAAAACAAAACACACTTTTATATTAGGTTCTGGGTTTCCGCCAGCAAACCATGTTTATTACTACAAAGTTCCCATTTTCATGATAAATAACATTTCGAGTTTGACCCAATTTAATTTCGTTCACTAGTTCGCCAATCTGGAATTCTGGATTCAATTACAAACTTTCTTGATCTCCATTCTCGATGCTCCAATTCCGTGATTGAATTAAATCTCTATTTATAGAATTCCAGACGTAACGTACCTAGATGGTCTATAGTTGTTTCCGAAAAGCTGACTAAAAGCTTATTAATTGTGTCTAAATAATTATCAGATAACTTGATCTCTAGGTAGGTTAGGTTTGAGTGAAGCTATTGATAGCAATGTTCAGGCAAAAACTTACTAAATTTACAAATATAAGTAGTAGTCACTCGGCACGAAGAGAAGAAGTAGAAGAAGTCCTAGGCTCTCTTTATCAGTACAAATTGTATTATTAATAGACTAACAGTATGATGTATAGTTTGCACCCGATAACCTTTATGATGATCCTATAAATTACCCAGTTGCTGCCTAATTATAAACATCAATGAACAAGTAATATTATTATATCATCGATATAGTTTCCAAGACAATATTAATACAAATAACTCATGATGTAGGTATTTGACCTCTGCGTCAAAGATAAGGGCGACGAATGGTCGCCGACCACACGCATAACAGTGTCAGTTCTATTACCTACAAGTGCCATAATGAAGTCTATAAAATCAAACGGCTGTAACCGGTTAATACTGGATCGGAAAACTGTAGCAGTATTGCGTACGCGCATTCTAATAGCAGATGTAAACATAGGACGGAAATCATAATAGTTTTATTGGCTACTAGCCTTTGCTCGCGACTTCGTTTGCGTGGACATTTTGATCTATATGTGTAAGTAAAAAAGAGTAAAAAGTAACCACTGATCCAAATCAGATCTATCACTGTGCCAAATTTCATCCAGATCCTTTCAGCCGTTCTGGCATGATTGACAAACATCCATTCAAATAAAAACAATTGTTGTAATAACTTTCATGTCGGTAAATTGTAAACGAAGTAAACAACAAAATTGTAAATTGTAACTACTATATAATGGTGAGGAATAAAGTATTTTTAATTTTTATTTTTATTTATTCAAAATTTCGCGTTTATATAGTAGTAAGTTATCTATTGTATAGCTGCTAAATGTCTTCATATCGGTCTGATCAGGAATTTATTACTTCTTTTTCTATAAATCGATTGCGGCGTATGGTCGAACTAATCCCGACTGACAGCTGAGCTAGGCTGCGTTATGTTTTCTCTTTTATTAAAGATATTTACTACTGCTGTTTTACAGCAGATTTTTTCAACAGTATGTTCCTGATTGAATTCCAATCTTTGCACTTTATACATATTTATTCGTTAGCACAAGAATTCGGCCCAACATCTTCAATTACCCGATAATTTGTTATCATTAATAAGAGCTGCAAAATCTACTTTATCTAGGAACTTGGTGTTGTTACTTCTTCTGATTCGTGTAACTCTGGGTAGGAAGACAGTTACAACACTGAAATTGACTACTGAAATATCTTGGCTTTTCTGCTTTCTGCTGGTACTCGTTATTAGTAATATGTCAAAAGATGATTTTTTTTTTGTTTAAATAGAGCTTCACTTGTTCTTGGTGTCTTTCAAACCTTTTGTGCTAATAATATAGACGTAACGTACCCAGATTGTCTATACTTAGTATTGTTTCCGAAAAGCTGACTAAAAGCTTATTCATTGTGTCTAAATAATTATCAGATAACTTGATCTCTAGGTAGGTTAGGTTTAAGTGAAGCAATGTTCAGGCAGAAACTTACTAAATTTACAAATCTAAGTAGTAGTCACTCGGCACGAAGAGAAGAAGTAGAAGAAGTCCTAAAATAAAACAAATGAGTTAAGAATTCTATTCACTATGCATAGCTTGTCATTGTTATTATAGAAAACACTATTGAACCAATTGCACAGTCGTTTGTCTTTCTTTTCTCTAGTTTTATCTGCTTCGTTAGTGTTTGTTTTATAAA
This sequence comes from Xestia sexstrigata, assembly GCA_941918905.2. NCBI lineage: Eukaryota > Metazoa > Arthropoda > Insecta > Lepidoptera > Noctuidae > Xestia > Xestia sexstrigata. The sequence goes on along the minus strand of OW799213.2, from coordinate 8,794,828 downwards.
TATCGTAGATACCAGTTCTACGTAAAGCATCGATCGGTTCCAGTCTGGATAGTTCCAAGCCTTTGAATTGCTTTGAATCTACATTCTGTAAATAGTTTAGTCATATAGGGTTATGGTTTTGATTGATGGTTTCTTTAGCAGAAGTTTCAAGAAAGTCCTACATGTGGATAACATGATAATTACCTACTAAGATTTCAGCTTAAAGTTTTAGCTCATTACTTAGTTTAATTCAAAATAAATTCGACCATTTAATTTCTCACAAAACAATAGATAATTGCCAAAAAGAAGTCGCACGTAGGTATTACGTCAGCAAAAAAATACACATGTTTTCTTTTCCTTCATGTGCCAAGTCATGTTATTGTTGGCAAATCTTAAATGAATAATATGAATGAAATAACAGGTTAAAGCAGACAATTTGCAATAACATTGGCCAGTATTATCCAATAGTGTATTTGTGAAGCGTCCAATCCAATTGTGTTGCAAAGTGCTGGCTGTAAATCAAATTGTGGAACATTATTACTTCGAATTGTAAAGTCTCCTTCGTGTCTTGGTCGCGAATGACTTTAGCAACCAATATTTGTACCTCTGCTGTTTATATGAATTTTATCTAAAGAAATACTTGGTTCATAACTGATTTCTGATCAATTTATTAGATGTACTTCAGATATAGGTAACAATTGGGTTTTCTTGTCAATTTGGCTCGGGTCAACAAATGGTCCACCCGTGTTTTTTGTAAAATCTCCATTCGCATTTTTTATATTTAGTTAATATCATAAAATTACTCAGACAGAACTATCACAAACGATCAAGATTTTAATGACAAAGCTGAAGAAAAAAAATCTATTGTGGATTTCAAATCATTAACCGACAGGTCTTTGTGAAGGAGCAACTTAATGGTTTCACCGATTGAAGATACACAAAATGATCATGGTCGATTCGCAAAAACATTTCAATTTATTGTTATTGACGTAATGATCTAGTTCACACTGTGACGCAAAATGTCTTCAAACAAATAATACAATTTGTGTTTAAGTACCTTACAATGTTAATCAATGTTCTAAACTCGTGTTATTTATAACGACCACTAATTCTATACTTAGACCATTAATATGTTTTATTTACGGAAAGTGTTTTTACAGTCGTCTGATTGTTTTCTAGGTTTTAAATAGGTCGTTTTTCTTTGTATTAGAACGCTAAATATTTTTTGTTGAACTGATTTCTCCTTTTAAAATTATTTAACATGAAAAAAGGTGGTCAAGGCACCAAGGAGAGGACTTCCTTGAGCGTAATTGTTTTCCGGTGGTTCTTTTAGCCTTGTAGGCGGTACTTTATGTCAAGGATATACCTTTTATTCGTAAGCTTAAGTTATAATTAAGGCCTTCAGGTCCAACACACATATTTCAGCTGTAGATATTTTATTTGTTGTGTGTATTGATGTTTGGTCAAGAATTTAAGTTAAACTCTTGAATGTTTTCACTTTAATTCGCGAGAATGTTGTTTTTCCAATAAATTGCAAATCTGTCATTGACCCACAAAACAATTGCGATCATTTAGGTGCCCCTGCCATTAGGAGGATTACGTGATGTACTAAATTACTATTTAGAGAATTTCAACTACGTTGTTAATTCCGTTGGCTGAATTCATTTGAATGGCTGATTTCAGACTTGGCTTAACGTTTTGGCTAGACTAGACTCTTATAGACCACGAAGGGATCGACTGATTCAGACACCCGTATATTTCAACTTTCTTGTGACGTGCCCATTGCACATCATGACAAATTACCAGAATATATTTCTAGAACATTATTATTACGTGCTGTTACTTATATAACAGCCCATTTATGATTCCTAATGAGATGAGTGTACTGCCAAAACTGTACTGCATACACCTACTGCATCTTACAGTCTGCTGTCAGTCAGCCCAATAATTTATCAACCAAAATGGGATGATCGATTTCCTACCAATATTGGCATATTTTTGCGCTTTACACTCAGGTTGTCTGTTAGTGCTATTGTTAGATGTAAGTTGCATTCATAGTTCGTCTAGAAGTAAATGACTTTTCTCTATGAAGTTGTATTGCTGTAAGATCATTGCCTGATTACAAGTTGATAACCTTACAGTTTTTTTTTAAGTTTTTCTAGGTTAAGGTGCATTCTGTGTCTTCTTGCGCTCTATTCAGTACTTGTATTGGATAAGAGGGATGTCATAATGTTTCAATGTAATGACTGAAGTGGTTGAGTTTCTTTTAACTATCCTATAAACATCCAGGGTTGCTAGAAAGAGTGAAGAATAAGGTCTATATCACCCTTTTGACAATCCCCCCGGTTCTTCCAAGGCGAGTGGTGGTGGTCACTATCGCTTCTTTCTATATTGTTGTTACAGAACAATCCCCGCTTATCGGTTTTACATTCATAAGCAGGGTACGCGTCAGCCCCAACAGCATCTTGAAAACTATAGCTGACAGTTGGGACAGTCCCATACTGGGGCATTGGATGCGCGCGCCTACATGCCACTGTGGCGCATAATTAATAATTGTTTTGTTTTAGTTCTTCGTCTAGATATAAGTACTAACACTAGTTTCTGAGTTGTGTGTTGTACTAACCAAATGGACTTAGTCTAAAAAATAAAAAAACATTTTATTTAGAGCTGGATCAGTTTTTGTGCCCAAAACAAAATTTCGCCCAAAATAAGCCACATCAAAATTCTCTGCACTGATTCATACATAGGCGTATAACATTTGCGATTACCAGTTACATTACGTCCGATTGTGTTTGCCCGATGCGTGCGCAGCGGTGTGCAATGTGCGGTGTATCCAGTGAGCAATACTGCCGAACGATAACACCAACCGGTTACAACCGGCTAGGCGGATGCTGCCGTCACTGATTCGTCCGTTCGATTTGCTAACTCTATCACAGAGCTAAGTGACCATACTTAAACAATAATTTGTAGGACAATCTAATCGGTGTTTTTGTTATAGTTGGTACACATGTCGTAGTCGTGGCGTGTGAGGATGTTGAAATATTTTTTCTTGTGAAACTCTTTTGTAGTGAAATTAAACATGTTCATTTCATGGTCGTTTTTAATTTAAAATTAATGACGTCAAATTAGAAACCCAAATAAAGCAATGTTTGAAGCATTTGAAAAAATAAAATGGCATTGGGTTGATAGGCGTCCCGTGGGTGACGACCGTTGCCCATCTCTCTCCCATCTTGTTTGCGGGGTGTACATGTCCAGATATTGCACAGGAAAGAGAGGTTTGGAAGTAGAAAGGGGAGGCCTGTGCCCAGCAGTGGAACACTCAAACAGGCTAACAAAAAAAAGGTAGATATTCTTCTTTATCTTTGCTATTGGGCAACGGGTTCGTTTTCCGATCATTTCTGTGTTCTCCGATCCGAATTTTTATTAAGTAAGTATATCGTAGAAAATACCGTTATAAAGGTTTCCCAATATGTCGTAGAAATAGCACAAACCATCGGGATTATAATTTTAAAATTATCTTTTGATAGAAACATTTTAAGCATGCATCGGTTTTCAGTATGTTAAGATTAGAATCAATATAAACAGTATACATTACTGCCTACACTACAGATCCCTTAATTTTACTTATAGAAAATATCTCAATACATCAGTCAATAAAATCTTAAAACGTGGCTATCACAATGATTGTTATTGTTTGCAGCATGTACTGTGCCGCTGCTGAGTGCTTGAAATTGCGCTTGAGTGCGATGTCGCCTATCAAAGCACCGCTGCACCGTAATCAAAATGTACCTATTCCATTGAGCGCAACCGTGACGTGCGTATCAAGAGTGATCCGCACCTTCTGTTGATTTACTCCTGTCAATCGTCACGCGTTCATTTACTCCTTTTTCTTTTGTATCATTCCTCACTCAATCTGTCTACTTTTCTTTGGTCTTTCTCTTCCTTTCCATCTATCAACATTTTATTAATTACTCTATTAGTCTCGAGTCCATGGGGCCCAAGGGAGACAAAAAACACCGATAGAAATATAAAATAGTTATATATTGTATATTGTATAACGGGCTGGTAAAATAGTTATTAGTTATATTATTTATCGTGTTATGTGTCGGAACACTCGGAACGCTAAATTCGTCGTTTTGGTGGACAGTACTTGTCAACCCGTCACGATATTTGTTGAAAATGTTCCACGCGGCAATACAAAGGGAATTTGGCTTTATCTTATCTGAACACTTTTATGCAGCTTTTTGGGAAAACCGAATGATTTCAAATGTCAAACCAATTGAAAAAGTGAGAGTATTTTAGATAAATACTTTGCTGTATCAATACTGTAACAGTAAAAGAGTTGTAAAAACTGTAATGATTGTTTTTACATGGGTTTTATACTTATTTTTGGATATTATTTACCTGAAAATTTAAGCATTTGTCCTCTCTAGGTAGCTTACTGCTCATTTCCTGGAGGCTTAGCATACCTTCTACCTTGTACTTCCTGTTATTTAAGTTTTTCTGTAGATTTTTATCGCTCTTGAATTTTTGTTTACGCTAGTAATGTCAGTGAGTGACAGGCCTAGTTTTATTTTTAATTTATTTCAGGAGCTAGTTGTAGGTCGTATAGGTAAATCACATCGACCTCATTATCTTTTCTTTTTATTATATTCTAGAAATTCATTCTAAATTATAAAATGTCTATCATCTGGAGATGACGGGAGCCAGGTGGTGGAATTTTCAGTCTACTTTTAGTGCTCGTGTCGGACAGATGTCTGGTGATTTTAAATATCGGTTGATGGTGGGCAGTTTCGTCCATGTGAAAGCGCAGCTTTGCTTGGTCTTCCACTAAATTGATACAAACATTGTTTTACTGTGTTGATCGAGTTTTGTTGCTGACCCTATATCAGTCCACACCTCTACTTTTGCGGAAAACAGATAAACAGTAGACGGCTATTTTTGGGTTTAGGTATTTAGGTACTAGGAGTTAACAGAGCAGAATATAATCGAAACGTATACCAATAACATAATACGATTTTCCTTAGGAGATTTCCTATCCTCGCCTATAAATAAATAATAAATGTGGGAATATCAAACATTTGTTTGATCAAGTTTGACGTCATAAGATTTTTAAGAATTATCTAAGAAGACAGTAAGAAAATAGGGTTCCTTCTATCTGGCAGAATCTTGATGCTCCGAAATTTATTTGGCATAATACACTTGGCATAATCTTCTTTGAACGAATATTTTTTTAAGGCATAAAAAATATTTAACAGTTTTTGTTTGGCCGAACTTTGTATGTCCGAATTTACAATGGCATACTTTAAGATGGCAGAATTTTATTTGGCATAATTTCCATTTCTATAAAATAAAATTTTTAACCTTAAATTAGAATTAAAATATTGTCTTAAAAAAACAATATGTTGCTCTAAAAAAGTTAGTGACAGAAACGAATCACCCTAAAACCGACTCCACGTAGTCTTGTCTGCCCTACCCCTATAATAAGCTAAGATAAGTTTTCGTGGGACCGCGCCGGAGCTCCACAGCGCCGGAGTCGTGACAGAAACCATGTCTGCTGCATGCATGTTGCATGCTTGCTTGCATGCTGGATGCTGGCTGCATGCATTTTGTATGCTGGTTTGCATGTTTGCATACTGCATGCTTGCTGCATGCATGATGTATGCTTGCCTGATCAGAAATATGCAGCAATTAACATTATCGTCGAATGTTTGTAATGAAAAAAAAAAATGTTCAATCAATTTTATTATTATGGTAAGAAATACAAAATTATTCTAACTATGAATTTTCTGTAATGTGATAGATGAGGCTTTCCATTATTATGCATTATGAAATGTATGCCAAAAGATGATTCTGACTGTGAACTTTCTGCGATAAGATGGTTCTACATTTAATTCTTATGCATATGAAATTTATGCCTAAAGATGATTCTGACAAAATTATGAGGTTTGTATGATAAATGAGTGTCTGCCAAATGATTTTCTGCGAAATGAAGTTTATGCTATCCGCTGTTATCCAAAATAATATTATGACATAAAAAGTTCTGCAATAAAGGGTAGACCCAAGAAAATAACGGCGAAAATGAAATGTTATAATGGACATTCATTCATTTCATTTTGCTATTTTGCATTGTCCTACTGGATTTTAAACTTTCGACGCTGAGTCCAATGTCTTTAGCACTAAAAAATCCACAGTCCACTTCAAATGAAGGCACCAAAACTTAACATTCCCACATTTCTCACGATCGATCGTATAGTGAAATTATAAACTATTCATTTAAGTTTGTGACTTCTAAGAGATTACAGTTTCATCAACAATCGAATTTTACTTTAATCTCATGTTAATATTAGCCAAGTTCATGTAACAATGAAATGCAATACTTTAATATTACTTCTTGTGATCCATCTCTTTGGTTCGTTAATTAGTTTGAAACCTTTTAACATCCAAAAAACCTGACTATGGCGGTTATCTTTATAAATGGGCATGGGGAAATACATGGGAATTCCTTCTGAAATACTAATCACGAGAGAATCCATCAAGAGGACTCTTCTCTAAGAAAAAATCTGTTGCTGCTTGATTGAAATTAATTATTTTCAGAGAACAACGCGTAGTTTCATAACGACTACAAATCCAGATTATTCCAGCTTCTGAAACAACACGTCTATAAAAATATGACGCAATTCAGAACACAGATATACATCTTAGTTAATATCAATCTGGAACGTGTTACGTGTCCGTTCTCTTAACGTGACATCGGCCACAAAGGGATGTGACATCGGAACCACACCCCCGACCGCAACCTTGAGGATGGCGGATCAGATGGCTATTATAACTAAATCCGTGGTATTTTTAGATCTTTGTGTTATTTGTATCAGGTGCTCACGTGTTGTTACAATTTGTTTATAAATTATTGTTGGAGTTCTCAGATTTCTGTGAAACGTGGAATGTTGTGTTATTTGTGAAATTATGAAATTAAACAGTCTGTTTCAGTGGAAATTTGATGATTGTTAAGCATACTTGAGAGAGTAGTTGTGTCCCAGTGGTAGCGGCCCCGACTTACGAACAGCAAGTTGTGGGTTCGAACCCAGACAGGCGCATTACTTTGTGTAATTTATTTCATCACCACTGCTCTCAAAACGGTGAAGGAAAACATCGCGAGGAAACCGGCATGTTCTAGAACCAAAAATTCGAAGACATGTGACGTCTACCAATCCGCACTAGGCCCGCGTGGTGGATTATAGCCTATGCCCTCTCATTGAGAGGAGGTCGTATTCCAGCAGTGGGAACATTATAGGCTGATGATGAAGCATACTTAGTAGGGGAAACTGTACCGATACCTTGTTTCTTTTACTCACTTGCACAGATTCATTTGGTTCAGTCAGACTGAATATCAGTCTGACTGAACCAAATGTGGTAAGATATTTATCTGTTCAGTGGGTAAGCTTTTAATAAATTTATCGAATGGAGGTAACGGTAGAAGGATTAGTAATGAAGTCTTTGACCTAGAAAACTTTCTGGGTCAAAGACTCCATTACTGGTCATAGGCTTAAATACCAAATGAGACCTATTTTTACTTAAAACATTTCATACATAGTTCTGTTTTGTTTCTGTAATACAAACGAAGCGATCCATCGATATCGTCCCACGCAAAATCAACCAAACAATTTAAAAAGGGTCTAAATAATGTACAAACAGATTCGGCGTGTGTTAACTTCAAACTCATTTACACTTACCTACGTACTAGTGTCTTCTATCACGCGACTCTTTAATTGGAAGTGTCAACGGTATTTCTTGTTGACTTCTGCTGACGTATCCACATAAGTGTCAAACTGTTAATGAATTAGCCACGTGAATTACCCACCGACTTGGTATAGAGACTGCAAGCAATTTGCAGTGCGGTGCAGTGACGTCAATTAAAAACGCATGTCTGCTTGTAATTATCGTCTGGTGTCACAGTTATTGAGAAATGTGTACAAAAACATAATAAACTTGATTGATTGAGAAAAACTATATAGTTGAGCAATCATTCAGAAGCTAGCTTTAAATTAATGCAGCTTGATCTTTCTGCTAAACTTATTCCGAATAATTCCGATGTGTAGGGGCTGATATAAAGAGCATTTTCTTCCACAATTTCTTTCTTATATGACGGTACTTACTTAAATATATTTACCTATATATCCTTTGGATTTATCAGTCAAATAATAATGTATCTATTTTTGCTATGGTTCTTTTGCAGCCACTCCCGAAATGTTCTTAAAACCCTCTATAATTCTATGGCATATGTTTTAATGTTACGAAAAAAAACAGCTATACTAACAATTCAGGTAATTTATTCTGAGGACGAAGCGCCCCTAGAATGGCTCAATAAAAGTAAATCCTGAAAACAAATTGTAAAACAAAATTAAGGCCAAAAGTCAACATTTCTTAACGTGATAAAGGCGGGTGCATATTAGCGCAGATTAATATTAATCCTATTTAATACTGACTTGTACTACCTGCTTTATGAATGGTAAATACTATTTTATCTTTGATAAACAAAACGTAATTATGATTCATGAACGAAAGTGACGTTAGTACGTAGTCATAGTGGAAAGCGCCATAAAAGCCAATGGATACTTAGATTAGTCATTTTTATATCGGATTATGTATAAAATATGACTGTAAAATATGCGACTAAACATATCGTTAATATTTTATTTTAATAACTGGTGCGGTGAGTAACATTATTATCAGCTTTCCCTTACAAAAAGGTTTTTACGCTTCATAGCAAGCAAGCACATTTGGCCAGTCAATTTTGTTCGTAGTTTCGAAGCTAAATATTCATTTACCTAAGTACAATATCTGACATTGATTAATTGTTTGTATCTGTGTATCAACAATGGCGCCATTAATACCATTCAGTTGCAAAAGTTACTGAACATTTCCACAGGAAATGCTACAACAAAGTGAAGTTAGAAAATGGTTATCACGTGTCATAATACTGTCTTTAGATAAGACGTAAGGATACAGACGTCGTTGTTAACTAATTGCCTGATGCTACAGGTACTTCACTTATATTAAGTACTTAACCTAATTAATATAATATATGCCTGCCTTGTCACGTAGAATTTTGTTTATTTTGTTTAGGGCTGATAGGCTTTATTTATCTTAGCTAAGTACTAGCTTCTTTGGCTTCTAGTCTACGGTGCAAACCACCTGAATTTTACATGGACTGCCCTATCTGACCTCAAAAACCTAATTACGGGGTATCACGATACCCCTTGGAAGTTTTAACATAAGAATAATTTATGGTAGTTTGATTAGCTATTTTCTATACAATATTATTACTGTCAAAACGCTGCAATATTACTCGGTTAAGGTTATCTGTTTCTCAGTAGCAGCCACAGGGTTGGGAATTGAGCCCGGTTGATGGCAATAAGCTTGCCCCCTATTACACAGGACTTAAACATAACTGGCGAAATTTAGGTGTACTATTAGGTACACCTCTGCCTAATCCTTCGAGGATTACAGGCGTGATGTTTTGTGTTTGTAAAGTTATCTGATTGTTGAAAAATCAGCTCTCAATAATTTTATTTTTATAATAAAATACGAGTATCGATCGATTCAATGTGGATAAAAATAGCCCCAAATAACGCCTTGATGAGGCTTTTCGAGTCACGTAGACATAATTACGTTGGAAAAATTCTTGGCACTGAAATGGGATGGAATGGAAGGCACTCGAAATAAATAAGGCATTATATTGGAGCGTACTGGAAAGGTCGAAAATAAATCGTGTTGTAACCTACGTGTTTTATGTACCTTGTAAATACGAATTGTTTCTAATACTTATTTGATATTTTCGGGAGAAAAAGAGTAGCCACATATCATTGCCACACTTTTTAAAAGGATCGGTGGTCGTAGTTTTCTTTTACTTAACGCACTTAGTGTTTCTACATAGGTATGTATTTTAAAGAAATACATTTGCATGAACAAATAACTACTACTACTACAACAGCCCATAACGTCCACTCTCCCATGATAGGAGGAGTTTGCCGTAATCTCCACGCTTGGCAGGCGGATTGGAGATCGCAGTGGTGAAAGACTAACAGAAAACGCGGCTGCCCATTCTCTGGTCTACGGAAGCGCAAGGTGTTCTGTCTCAGACATTAGTCGCCTTATACGACACCCGTGAGTTTAATGGGTTGGTTCTATTCTACTCTGCCGGATACCACACGGCTAATTAAAAAATTATCATCATTATAATTGCAATCCAAATTTAAAAAGTAATTTCCTTTGTAACGTACATTTTTCAGGAGCCTCGGAAATAAATGAAAATGTAACCGTAGATAATCTAAATTCAAAAGCTCTTTTGAATGTTTTTCAAGCTATTTGTTTCAGTTGTAGATACAGCTGAAGAGTTGGTTTCCATTGCTTTTACAGAAATTTCATTTCAGTGCTATAAGGCTTAATTTCAAGTATGTTATTTCTAGTAGAGTAAATACTGGAAAATTTGGCCGTTTGAATCAATTTTAAACATGTTGGTTCAGCTATTTTAGGAATCGCCAAGACTATAACAGATATATCATGTACTCAAACGTGGCCATACTCGTAACTTAATGTAATTTAAGCGAACGCGACCGAAACGATAATACTATTTTATGAACACAACCATTGTTTCTCGAGTCGTATCGTTACTAACTTTTTTTACTGTAGGAAATTTCCATGCGAAACACCTAATGGAATCGGGCGAGGCTAATACAAGTATAGGTATAGGTACTGGGTATCTACGCCTGTAAAATTCCATAATATTGTGCTGTTGTAAAAACATCGAGTGCGGTTTTTTATGACGCCGAATGTTCCGTAGGATTATATTAGGCGTGCGTGATTCATTGCTGAAAATTAACCGTTGTTTTGAGTTATTGTCGCTTTTGGCACTAACGGAAACTTTTTGTTTTTCATGCGTTCTGTTGAGTGGTCTTAAAAAATTACTTTGCAAAATACCGACTCTTAAATCGTGATCACGTTCAATTAAAGTAGAACGCAGTAAGATTGATAAAACCTCTGAAACCATAATTTATTCATGATTTCAGAATTTTTTTTAAATAAGGAAGTGGACTGTGGACTCTACCATAATTATGGAATGTTTAAAATAAGTCGTTTAAAAAGGTATTAATTTGATTACGCACAAACAAATTCTCAAAACAATAAAAATTCCTAATCTTAATCACACGTTAAATTATGAGTAAGTAGGTAATTACTTATTTTCCTTGAAATTAATTACATAATCTTTAACAGTAACGCCATTCTGAAACAATTTAAAATTGATATTTGCTTTTATTTTCCTCATCACTTATATATTATATTGATGGCAACACTGCTATTGCGATTCAGGGGAATTCTACAATATGAAAATGATTTTCATATACACCACTTTAACACATTTTATTACAGTTTATCACATTTCCTTGAATGTTGTTGTTGAGACTTATACGTACCTATTTCCTATTGCCAGTCCTTCAAAAACTTCATTTGAATTACAGACACACCTCCGTTTAACCCTTCAGGAAAAAGAGGCTCTTTCAAAATTAAGATTAATAGTAACATAGCTCGTAGCCTCGTAGCTAAATAATAACAGCCGCTGGGGTCGATTATGGCGCTTGGATGGGTAACAACCTATTACATACCGAGTTACCGTCGTGCCTCGGAAAGCACGTTAAGCCATTGGTCCCGGCTGTCAATTATTGTAGATCTTTGACAGTCGTTAAGTAGTCAGTGTCCCGAAAGTTTGACAACCAGTGTTACCAAGGGGTATCGCATTACCCAGTGCTAACTGCGTTATAGAGGTCAGATAGGCAGTCGCTCCATATAAAATATTGGTATTCAGCTGCATCCGGTTAGACTGAAAGCCAACCCTAACATAGTTGGGAAAAGGCTAGGCAGATGATGATGTAACATTATGTCGTTGTTACTTAACGTAAAATGTGAATTTTGAAAAGGATCTCTAAAACGTCAACTAAGTACTCTAATTCAATTGGCAAACCATAAGGGCTACCGCACACTATAGACAAGTCTGTCTTAAGACAGACAATTACCGTACTAGTGCGAGCGAGACAGATTATGTATTCTCGCTCGCACTAGTAGGGTAATTGTCTGTCTTAAGACAGTCTTGTCTATAGTATGCGGTGGCCCTAAAAGTGAAGTATATGGTAATAAATCCTTCTCTAATGGATCGGTAACGGAAAATATAACTCGATTGTGCTGCCTAGATAGTCTCGTGATCATTAACAAGATGGCTGTGGACTACAATGTGACCTTAACTGTCAAATAAGTGCTAAAAGCTAATGTTAACGATGTTTAGAGTTAGCTTACTAATTAAAATTGCGAGGATAGGAAATTTTCTTAAAGTTTTTACGTTTTTTGTTTATTTATGTTTTAGAATATGTCTCTTTTGTTTAATTAGGATCAGTAAATGGCAATAGGTGTAAACGAATCAATATTCTAATGGGAATTTAGACTCTCAGACCCCTTACAAACTCTTCTACTTTTTCTTCTATTTTTGCTGTGACCTTATATGTTACCACCTGAGTACATATTGTGGAATCCAATAATCTATTGACTTTTATATAACATTGTAAACGTGTAAACACTCTTTTGTAGCTATAATTTACCACACTCTAGTAGTGTGGTAATTTCAGATTTCAGTGCCACTGCGTAGTAAGCTAAGATTTTCATGAAGGTCTTGCGTATAAAGGGTGAAAATAGTCCCTCAACGAAGCCGAAAGGCAATTGTTTTATTCTGGAACAAACCTGGGAACCTTCTAGTTACGGAGTTATTGGAGGTCAAAGTTCCAGCTTTGGACCCGTTTACTATTCATTGAAGCCATTAGTACCATAACTACAATGTTTTGAGTGTGTTACTTTGATTGAAACGTGTTTTTTCACCCCAAAAAAAGTCGTTTCTGAACCAAAATTTTTGCATAGGGCTACTTAGTTTGATGTACAGAATGCTTAATTGACAGCTTGTGTGGGTCCGTTTACACCTTGTATGCTTCTAAACTTTTAGAGTAATGTCGTATACACTAGTTTTCACAGGGGACTGAAGTGATGTCAATGCACAGGGTGAATTATAAACTGATATCTTTTACAGTGGTGTGTCATGATTTAATGCAACAAATTAAATGAGCATCACATACCTATGATTACGCTGAAAGATAGTGATAGCGCCAAGCATAATATCCTTTATCTACAAGAAAAAAAAACATAAACAACTGATTATGATAACACACTATCTTAATCTTATATAAAAATGATAGTATTAGGCGGGTTCTGTTCGACATTGAGTATAAACACGGTAAAGCATTAAAAATGATTGAATACTTTCATACTGTGTATTGCGCCGTATTTTGAAACGCTTGAATCGATCTTCAGAAACCACGCACTATTGATTAATCCACCTTTACCGCAAGCAAGTGCTCTGTGGTAGTGTTGCCAGGTCCGATTGGATTAAAATCGGGGCAGATGGTAAAACAAATCGAGCTTCCGGGTTTTAAATCGGGACAAACAAAATATTTTTTTTTTAAATTAAAGGCATAAGTAATTTATTGCTTTTTACCAATATTACTATTCATTATTAGTAAATCTTATTTTAATCGGGCAATAATTAGTTGGACGAAGAAATTACAAAAAAATACAAAATAAAATCGTAACTTTAATGTTCTATTATTGTTGACCCCCCTAAAACTCGGGACGTCCCGCTCAAATCGGGACACCTGGCAACACTATCTGATGGGGTTATGTAGGTATGTGTGTCCTGATGTATGCAGGATGCAGCGGGTATTTTCAATGAAGTTTATTTATTTACTGTGACTCGAGTATATATTTTTAAATAATCAAAATTACGAAGATAAATAGAACGGTTTTTTTTGGTTCAGCCAATGCGGAGCGTGCGAGAGATGATTTTTATCATAGATGATTGAGACCAGAGGAGCCCAAAAAAAACACGTATCAAAACGTTTTGTCTTTAGCTATTGTCTAAGAGCTATATTCGTGTCTGATTCTTAGTTTTAAGACTAATATTAAGTGTCTTCGTGTGTTAAACTGTCACTCACAAAGCGCTGATCGAATTCTCATTATAGTTTGTATGGGAAAATTTCAAATCGAAAGACGAAGTCACGGTTACAACGCTAGTTACCTAAAAAATCTTATATATATAAGGAATATACGTATAGGTATATTTACAATCTACGTGATCTACGTGACATTCAACACGTCTATCGACCCGTAGTCCTCTACCCGTGCCTCTACGCTACTCTCTTTCTATACGCAATGGCGTTTCACGTTGAACGTAGATGACGTCATAGTTTCCATACGAGATACGCAGTTACGCGGGCTACGTGGGAACATGGCATTTTCTAGTGTGTTCCATCGTATTGTCTTTCACGTTGACGTATAGGGAATTACGTGAATGTCACCATTAATTAAAAGGAAAGATTATGACTAATTTGTTTTTGTTTTGTTCTTTTGTTTACAGACAACTAAACCTTACGTAATAAACTAATTCGTTCTGCCATAGCGATGAGTGTTGGGGAAAGGCTATGGAGCAATTTGCACGCTACGCCCACGCACGCGCGTCGGGGTTGTTTTTGAAGATTTCGGGTTTAATTTAAACAGAAAAGTTTCCATTGGGAAACATAATATGTCGGTATGAACTTAGCAGCTTAGTCTCCGTGAACATGTCAAGGTTCGTGTTAGTTTGGCGTTTTCCGTTAAGTACGCCATATTTTTTCTATTCTTTTGAAGTAAAGGTAGATCTGTGATTCACGGGGTGTCATAAGATTAATTAATCTGTTCTGTCGTCACAATATCTTTGACGTAAGGGGAATTACTTAAGTTGTTGGAAGTGTGCGTGAATGGAAAAGTTCCTATGACTCGTAAGCTATCTATCCTATAGTGTTGGTAATTAGCCTCGTCTTGGAAGAGGACTTTTGGCCGCAGGGAGTGGTTATCCGTCGCTTCCACGGGCAAGTGCCACATGAACACACAGTTGCATAGTGCACAAGTGAAGTGTTACTAACATAGTTTTAAGGTTCTATTTATTTACATAATTTGTATTTTCTCATCTGTTTGTTAATCTGTTAGGTATATATATATCTATGGGACACAGTTGCCTAAAAATAAACGGATATTACGTTATGTTATTAGCATTATCTAATATCCTACAGCTGAATATGAACGTCCTAAGAGACCTTTGCAAATGATATTAGCGTGGGTTTCCAAACAGAACTGTAGCATGGGCGTTGCACTCTATACTATCCGATATTGTTCCTTATATTTTGTCTGTTACGGTGCCCACAGAAACAATACATATTTTTCATATAGGTTAGAAAAGGGTGTTATTTTATTCCTCACTGCAGTGCGACAGTACTGTGTTTACCTATAAAATTAAAGGAGCGGGAAACTAGACATCTGAGATATTTTCGTTTAGCTTTGTTGGTCTGTGGTCGCAGGCCTGACTGCTGAGTATGAGGTTCAATTCCCGGGTCGGGCAAAGTGTTATTGGGTTTTTCGATTAGGAATTTTTCAGGATTTTTTTTTGTGGGGTACACCTCTGCCTAGGCAGAGGTGTACCCCACAAAAAAAAATACGCGAAACAAAACATAACACTGAAACATAACATAACATCAAGCCTGTAGGCTGTAATCACCAAAGAGTTAGCCCTTTGGTGATTACAGCCTACAGGCTTGATGTTATGTTATGTTTTAGTAAATAATTACGCAAACGGATATTTCAAACACCAATATCAGTTTTTTGCACCACTCTCGAGAGTTCTTTGTCATCGCAGTAATTCGCAGTAAACGTGACAATTTTCACATCACGTCTTTGGCATCTTCCCGCAAAAAGCATGATAATTTTCCTCGGGCATATCTACTGTATACACTGCTTAGAAAGATCGATTGTTACTAGTTAGTGATGTGTTAATTTTTCCCGTTTTGTCGTCACCTTATAAATCGTCACCAATGACTTACGTTAGGAAAGTATTTTGAAGGGTAAAATCATGTTTATTGCCCTAGTAAACGTATCTGCAGTTCCGGGAAAATTTAAATGTTATACGTAATCTATGCAGACATTACACACCTTGTTCTTTTCCTAAGAATGCGTTTTCTTTGTAAATACACTACTGAGATAGCAGCAGTAGAGTTATCCTTATTATATCTTACACTACTCGTCTCCTAAGAGTATTGCCTAATTATAGCGGACTTTTATTAGATGTTACATGTTGGTGTTGCGTAGTTAAGAGTAACTGAAAATAGAGTTAAGAGACGAGACTGAGATAGGAGAAGACGCACTTATTTCTTGGAATTAATAATAAATCTGTTTAACTACATAAAACATCTCTTAACGAAGCCGAAAGGCACTAGTTTTGCCCTTCGTTGCTATCATTTTTTTGTTCTACACCATACCTACCTTCTAGTTACGAAGATATTGGGGGTCAAAGTTCCAACTTTATGACAAGTTTTTTTTTAAATACAAGTTTTTAATGTAAGATATTTACTTTAAACACCTCCACGACCCCCGTACTATTCAATCCACCAATCAGCACAATGTTTTGAGTGCGTTACATTGAGTTCTACCACAAAACATGATTTTTCACCCCAAAAAAAAGAGTTGTTTCCCAGCAATAATTTTTGCGTAAAGTTACTTAGTTTGATGTACAGAATGCTTGGTTGATTGCTTCGTGATGAGGTCTTTTACACATTGTAGACTGCAGTAATCAACATAATATTAAGCACACTCTCATCACTAAGAATAGTAAGCACACTCGATGTCTGGCTTCATTATAAATCTGTGTGGTTTCGGCGAAGTCTCTCTTGCTTGCCAACGTCAAAGCTTGTTAAAGCTTAAAGTTAATTCCAGCTTTGACCATCGGATCCACTTAAATGTCGTAATTGCGTACCTATTAATAATGAAAATTTACTATCTTTCCGTTCTTCTTTTAAAATTTCTTGTCTTTAATACATTGTACCCTGCTTAATTACATAGGTAGGTGTAAAAGCTTGTTTCAGCAAATGTGAGCGCCCTGTGTTGCCTCACAATTCATATCGCTCCCATGCCTCATAAAGTCTGCACGAGACTTAATGGCGACTAACCATCGACCACAGCGTTGCCTCTGTATAATACATACAGGCTATCCATAGGGTCAATGCTCATAGCAACTAGGGCAATCGATCCAGTCACCGTGTGTCCCAGATGGAAAATAAAGACTCACTCCATAAGGTTTCAGTGCAGCCCTATAGTGCCGCAAAACTTTTACCTGTTTCTTCATAATGGAAAATTTCGTTACTATTGATTCTAAAATAAGTAAGAAAAGCTTTTGTTTACTTGGAAAATTTCCTAAGCAGATAATATGAAATTAACATTTTGATTGTTTGGTGAAAATTACCTATTCAATCAGGGTACGGTGGTGTGCACTGAATTCACAATGTGAATGTGTGCCTGGTTATAATTAAAAGTGATGAACAGGTTTGATTTATTTTATCTTTAATAATTTGGTTATTAATTCCTTATTATTTTAATTTAATTAGATTTAATTTAGGTATTTTGTTTTTTTTATGAAGTATTTGGGTCACATAGTAACTAGTGACCTTGAGGATGAGGACGAGGACATAGAGAGAGGGAGCGCAGGGCTTTGGCGGTGATAAGCAATATGCTCGTTCGCAGGTTCGCACGCCGCCGCCGCACCAACGAGATGAAGAGAACACTTTCTAAGGCGTACTGCCAGTCGTTTTACTCGAGTGGCCTGTGGGTGAAACATACGCAGCGAATAACCTACACAGCCCTGCGCACACAGTTTAATAACGATTTTAGGTGTATATGTATAGGTATATAGGTACAAAAAAATACTAACATATTTTTAGGTACATTTTTGTGTTACTAACACACTACTTAACATTCTATGTTTTTATGTTTTATGTTTAATAAATAAATAAATAATAATAACAAGAAATACTGATATTATCTATGTCTGACTGCCTCGTTGGTATTTTAGTCGCAAGTGTGACTGCTGGGTTCGATCCCCAAGTCGGATAAAAGTGTTATTGGGTTTTCCTTTAAGAATTTCAGCCACGGAGTCCGATTTGCTGGCAAAATATGGGTGTACCTAATACTATTTGGCGCAGCCGTGAGACGCACAATATTTTCTTCTTTTTGTTTAGACCTACTTTTTTTTTTTTCAAATCTCTGGTTCATGTTGTGTGCCCATTTACATCCGTGATGTTATGTTTGTATTCAGCCATCGCTTCAGAGTTCAGACTGCCACGCTTCATTACCTACTCATACTTGTTTATTAATTTAAAACAGCGTTGTGAACCAATTTGTTCCGATGCGTCGTTCCTTTGAAATAAATTACATAAGTAACACGAACTGCGTCGCAAAAAGAGCTCCAAGCCTTGAAGTAACATTATACGACATGATAAAATGGATGCGCAGGATCCCATACATTATGTAATGTTTTACAACAGCTATAATACCCATTACGCGGACTCATTACACTGACTACTTGTACCCATTGATGTGCCACAATTAGTTGTATCTACGTCAATAGGTATTTCAAGGTTACGATTGTGAATCATTATATTGTGATAGGTTCACTGTGCAGGTAAAAGCAATTAGATGAACAACAGTAAGGCCTTTAAAATAATATTCGTCAATGATCAATAAGGCATAGCAATAAAAAATTCGTTTTCAACACATTTACTCAAAAAATGCATTTACGAAGTCTGTATATCCTACATTGTTCGAAATTTAAAAATTACGCACCATACAACGGCACCATACCGTTGCGTATTTTTTTACGGTTTTTTTTTCAATTAGGTCAAAATTAAAATATAAGATGGCGCCGACGAAAATTTTCGGTTTTTTCTTCATGGGTGTCGTTTTCGTGGTTTTTGGGGTCGCTGTTTGTTTCATTACATATTGCACTGTTTTCTCGCAAATGTGTTGAAAAACGTTGTATGACACACGTGCCGAAATTGGTATTTACAAACTCGTGACTATGGTCCTCAACTTCGTCTAAGGCTTACATTCGTCTACTCGTTTGTAAAAACCAACTTACCGCACTAGTATCATAAATAACTATTATGTAATATCATTTATTTTCAGTCTTAGTTCACCTAACCCTCATCATCTTCATCATCCACAGCCAAAATTCACCCACTGACTGCTGGCCTCTCTTTTCTTGCGCCAATCTCCACCACCCCATTCTACTTATTTTAAATCTTTCTTCCTATCAACTTTTTTCAAATACTTACTTTATACAGTATAGAATAATTTCTATTAGCAAAATATCATCATAACGAAACCTATTACCATTCCTGCGTTGTTTCTATTTACCTGTAAATACAACGTTATAACAGTACTATAGTGCTGTTGGCACACTGGCATAATTATGTAATATTCAAACTATGTCTCTTTTGTGGAAAATCTTTATCAACTTCTTTAGGGTGTTTATGGACATTTAAATGTCACGATACTCCCTGAAAAATATAGCGAACTGTTATCCGACACATAAAACAAAACATGAGAACGTCAAAACAAAAAGCTACTTAAAATAAATTGAATAACATGAGTTGTTAATCATACAAGCACGTGTGTATCTTGCTAAAAGCGGCTGTATCTCAGAAATTCAGACTAGGCTAAAGTGTAGCCTGTGGCAGTCGGATACAACAAGAATGAATAAATTGAGTCGTGGAGGCGCCGCGCCGGTAAAAAGTGGCTGGAGCTGGGTCATATTTAAAAGGCATCATGGTTTTTTTACTTAAGGAAATATTTAATAACCTAAGACTAGTGGTGCCGGAATGAATTAATTTGCTTCTAGAAGGTAACTAGTTGATGTATTTATGAAAATGCTAAATCAGAATTCTGTTGGAATCCAACAGAAAAAGGCGATGAAGTTGCATGTTTTGGATGTTAAAACACACTGCTTCGGAAACTACGATTTTACGCTACAGTTGTTTTTTCTCGGCATTTATACGGTTCAGCCCATCGCAGGCCACTCCTGCCCATAAGCATCTCCTAAACTGTGCCATAATACCCTGTCTACCGCCCTGTGTATCCAGTTTCGTCCAGTTACCTATTTAGACTTGTCGATACATCTAGCAGCTACACACATCAAAAGTATCTAGGGATCAACATATATTTTTGCAATAACTTTTCTCCTGATTGATATTAATTAAAATTTTCTTTAAGGATTCATCAAATAAAGTGTTTTCGTTTGTCACAGTAACGATAAACCAAGTCACCTTTGCATTAATAAAGAAATTTGCCATTTTCCTAATAAAGGGATTTTTGACATTTGAACCACTAACATTAAAGTTCGAAAAAAAGACTGAAATAACAGTTTTCTTTAAAATTTTATTGGGTAACTTAAACAATTAATAATCCGTGTTTCTACCGCGAACACTAACAACACAAGAACATCGGTTTGGCATACTCAAAATGAGTTCATCCAAATCACGCTGTGGAATGGCCGCCCATGTTCGTTGCAACAACAAAAAAAGGTCTTCTTGCGACTGGATACCCTCCATATTCGGCAGAGCTCTTCTCTGTAGCATATCCCATGCATGCTCAATCGGGTTCAAGTCTGGCGACTGAGCAGGCCAGGGCAGGACATTGATGTTAGCTGCGGCGAGAGTCTGTCTTACAACTCTTGCGGTGTGCGGTCGTGCATTATCATGCATTAACTGAAATAAGGGACCGATTTGCACTTGTAGAGGAACGATGACGTCTGATACAATCGTCTCAGCATAAATTTGAGCGTTGAGGTTGCCTCTGATCCAAATCAACTCAGTTCTTCCGCCGATCCAAATACCCGCCCATACCATGATGGTTCCACCACTATAAGGATGGACTTCCTGGCAGGATTTTAATCGCTGTTGGCGTCCAGGGGTTCTCCAGTGTCGTATACGTCTTGTATCCGGTCTCATACCAAAACGAGCCTCATCAGAAAAGCACACGAAACGCCATTGTTCTTCTGCCCAATTTCTGTGTTCAAGAGCCCATTGATATCGAATCCTACGATTGTGCATTGCTATAGGTGGTACCCGTAGCGGTCTTCGGGAATGAAGGTTCACTTCATGCAAGCGGTTTCTGACTGTTTGGTCGCTAATTAAGTTCCCTGAAGAGTGATGAAGCCTCACGGCTAACATCATGGCGGTTATTGTTGGAGCTCTTCGAGTTAAGATTTGAATGTATCGGTCTTGTCTCCGTGTGGTGCAGCGATACCGTCCTCCATGGCGCTCAGCCACGGTACCAGTGCTTCGGTAACGTGTCCAAAGTCGACTGATAACACTCTGACTTGTATTCAGAGCTAAAGCTACAGTACGTTGCCGGGAACCAGCTTCTATCATTCCCACGGCTCTGAGCATTTCTTCCCTGCTTAAATGACGTCGCCGCTCCATAATAACGTTGGTTTTAATCAGTAGTAGGGAAACAGTAGCACTAATAATGTCTTCAATGCGTTGTATGTTTTTATAGGGAAAATATTGACAGCTTATTTTCATCTTTTACTCGAATTTGATTGAGAGTTCCTGATTCAAATTATGAAATGCACCAAAAAGGATCCATATAAATTTATAAAATCATAAATTTATTACAAAGCCACATCTCAATCTCAAGAAATCCGCATAAAAATGCTTGATCCCTAGACATTTTTGATGTGTGTACATAGACTGATTATCGTAAACTGCAATGACTCTACCAAACGAAGTACATACCATTTTTTTGTTTTGTCCTGTACCAGACTAATAAATATTTTTTGTTTCTTTCCTTTACTTTACTTATCGGAGCCGAAGGAAGCGAAGGAGCCGAAAGAATCGAATTTTAGAGTAACTTGTATGAAATCCTAAGAAACCTCGCACACTTATCCGCGTCGAATCGGACGAATAGATAACGTCATACGGATGAGAAAATGTTTCTTTCGGCGCGGTCGGTTCTTTCAGCGTGGATAAGTGTGCGAGGTTACCTTTGGTGTTATAGTTTGGTACCTAATATTACGACTGCCTCATTGGTGTAGTGGTCGCAAGCGCGACTGCTGTGCATGAGGTCCTGGGTTCGATTCCCAGGTCGGGCAAAGTGTAATTGGATTTTTCCATCAGGAATTTCTCACTAGCAGCCACGGGGTCTGGGTTTGTGCCCGGTTGATGGCAATAGTCTCTCCCCCTATCACATGGACTGTAACATAACTGGTGAAATGTGGGTGTACTCTTAGGTACACCTCTGCCTAACCCTTCGGGGATTACAGGCGTAATGTTATGTTATTAATTTCGAATGTTCTCGAAAGCTCACGCGACTGGATTGGTCTCATCTCAACAGATTTGTCTCACGTGAAGTGTAGCAGATATGACCTACATACTTGAATGTTATCATGGTAATACTCGGTGCTTTAAATCTTGACGTAATCATCCAATTCATCATTCATATAAATCCATTTTTCAGTGAAAGATGTCTATGTTATGTAAAGATACAGTCAGTGATTGATTAGTGCACATTCCA
Source organism: Xestia sexstrigata (assembly GCA_941918905.2). Taxonomy (NCBI): domain Eukaryota; kingdom Metazoa; phylum Arthropoda; class Insecta; order Lepidoptera; family Noctuidae; genus Xestia; species Xestia sexstrigata. Next base: position 8,772,322 of record OW799213.2, on the reverse strand, counting down.
GATACTTTCCGGAAGTCTGGTAAGTAAATACAGATAATATTTTTCTATTTTTTTATAGGTAAGATTGTGGATTCTCAAGAATTATAATCTTTTTTTGTCGTCACCAATTTCTAAGTAACTTACATCACGGGTTCCCAAAAACATTGTGTTAATAAATACCTATTTATATTATTCAAACAGAAAGTTAAACCAATAAAACTATAGTATTTATTCACAAAAAGCAAATACCAAAAAGCCTGAACCAACAAGGTTTTATCTGAAACTGAAGCAAGCAAACAGAGCAAGTTTACATACAGTCGTATTATCGACTGTTTGTTTTGTTTTACATGTTTACAGTCTTGCTTTTGTTTACAAAGAGCCGTCGTATTATGTAATTTTCACATAACGTCGTTAATTTTCGTTAACGCCCGGACACGTCCTAGGACAACGTGTGACGTCACGGCCCGAGGTCGGTGACCTCAGCTGACTTGCGCATTTTGACAGATCGAACGGAAAATTACCGGGTGTTCGGAGCTCGGAAAAATGTATAGGTACCCATAAAACGAGCGTTTTATGTGCGAAGCGCTCGTGCGTGACTGAAATTCATAATGCAATTACATGGTTCCTGCAAAAATATTTTTTATACCTTTTTAGAAGTAGAAAATTGAGGAACGAAAATTTTCAGGGAGGTTATAAATCTTTTTTTTAATAAACACTTACATATAACAGGAGGAACTTTGAGTTTTTTAAAGTTTTCTTAAAAAAAAACATTTTACACAAGAAACACGTTTCACACAGTCATAACGAGCGAAAACTTTTACTTTCAAACCCTCTTTACGAAATTTTTCCTCGAAACCATACAGAATTCATTTTCCACTGATCACTTTCTAATCAGGTCACTGGTACTCCACAGAGAACGTAATGAGGTAATTAAATGAGGTTTATCTATGAAGATCGACTAATCCCTTTGTCTAGCTTTGAGCATCCTGTGAAGCCAGCTTAGTTCTAAAAGCCTCGTGGTTCCACAACCACAAGTTATCGATCGGGCTACCAGGCTTTTAGCTAATGGGTACGTTCAGCCTCTACCACAGATATCTGTCCTTTCGCACAGGTATGTAGTAACCCCAATTTATATAATTAAAGTTAATGAACTGCAGGGGTCATGCTGGGAAACATTAATTAATTAGGTTTCAGGAAGGTAACGTGGTATGAAGGTAAGTGATGGGTTTAACGACCTCAAACTTTTGTTACCATGTGAGATGGTGGAAAGTTTTAAGATGCAATCTTAACGAAACTATCTGAAACAAGAGTGGAAATTCGACCGTTATCTTTGAAAGAGAAAATTTGCAAGATATAATGTTATTTGAGGAATGTAAACAGATTACAAAGTCGCTATAAACTAAAATATTGGTTTACAATGTGTTTATATCTGTGAGAAAATTTGAGAATCTTAAATCTCCCACACGAAAGAATTTGCTTGAAAATACTCGAAATACAGACAAAACATTATGTGCCTGTGTTATGAATATTGGAAAAGCAAGTCTCGAGACTAACAGCACTTTTCAGACCGCACAATGCAACGTGTTGCTTGTATTATCAAAACAGTTCTAGGGAGATTTGTGAGTTTGTGATTTACGAAGGAATTTATTTCAAATTGATATATCATTTACTTGAATAACGTCTAGATAATCATTAAGCCACAGGGTGCGATTTTTTCGATTGCCTGTGGTATGGTCAGTCGAGTTATTATTCTATGCGTCAGGCAAGAAACTTTACGGTACACGTTTAAGTATTCATAGTTAGTCTATTCGTAACTTAAATTACGGTTCTGCTGCTAAGTTTTTCTTTCCATATGAATTTAATATAATGTATCAAGGGGATGCTTGTGGTTTAATAGTTAGAATATTCATTGTGTAGAATTATCTACGTTCACAACGTCCAATTAACCATCTTAATGTTTTTCAAGGGTACAATTGACCTTTATAAGCAGAAATAGAGAAATTTAATCTCACATTTTCAGTGAGATAAAGCAATTCGCTACAGGGAATGCACTCGAAGAAACTAATGATGGCCTGACCTTTTTCTTAAAATAGAACAGAACGCAATTTCAAACGTTCAAGTTTCCTGAAAGTACTGACAGGTTTCATTTCCTTTTTCCTGAAAAATGAAATGAGAAATTGTGGTTATTTATATATTAACGAACATCCATTGGATAGCTTGCTGCAGATAGATAGGAATTTCTTTAGTTGCAAAATCATGACCAATTTTCGACTAGAAATATTCAGTTTCGCTGTTTTCATTAGGAAAACTTAACTTTACAAGAGGCGAATTTTGGGTTTCTAGAACATATAGTTTTATATCATTCCGATAATAATATTGGGTTATTTCCTTTATTAGCGAGATACGGATTAGCGATGCAGCGTGTTATCTTGATAAATCACCATGTGACGGGGTTTTTGACAGGAAAATATTTGCCAACATAATCTATAAATAACATGGTTTGCCCATGCATGGTTTGTTCATACATTTATTCACAACGTTTATTCGACACACTGCTCTTATCATTCAAGTACACTTAGATCATCGAAAGAGGAAAAATGATAACGCGCTGGGACAATCGATCGACGCCATTGATATTAGAATATGCGTTTAAATTACAAGTGTTGGTTAACAATCATTGCAGACCTGTATGCTTAGTGCGTGCTGAGTGCGGGTGGCCCATCCACAGACCAACCTAGGCAAGCACGGCTTAACCAAAAGATCGACCCGAGCGGCTGTTATTGTTTAGCCACGAGCTCTCGAGCTAGATATAAATTACACTAACTGCTCCATTTATGTCACCAGCATTTCAAATTGGGACGGGCTAGTCTTTATTTTTAACAATAATATTCAAAACTAACACTCGCGTAAAACGTTTTTTTTTTTTTAAAAACGTTGCCCCACACTAGGATTTTCTCCTGTATCGTGGGTGGGTTTACAAACATTTAAACTCAGATACACAAACAGCCAGACCCGGAACGACTATCTGTAGGCCATACAAATATTTGTACCGTGCGGGGATCGAACCCGCGACACACAGCGCAGCAGCCAATCGCTCAACCACTGCGCCAACCGTGTCGTCCGTGTCGTTTGCAACGTTAGCGATGTGATCGAATCGGTCTTCACTTTCTTAGAGGCAATCGATTGTCACTATCGACGACGTAAACGTTAACGAAAACTCGATTTACGCGATCGAGATGTTACTCGAATTTTAGTATGACACTCGCACTAAGCATACAGGTGTTAGTGTCTGAAGATTTCCGGTCCATTAAGTTGTTTAAGGAAAATAATAATTTATTTGCCAAGCAATTATGGCAGTATTGTATGGAAAAACCTTTGATTGTTGTGGTCTACAACTGTACATGTTCAACGGCAGACGTATACGAATTTACTACAAACTGTAACTAATTTTTGCACTAACTAAGTAAAAATACAGACGTGCACTAAAACCCCGCCATGGGTTTCAGTGCACGCCTGAATTTTTGTGACACATCAGAGCTCGTGTAATTTTTGGAAAAATGTGCTACTTCAGATTATATTAATATCCCACTGTCCCAAGTTTAGGTACCAAACATTGGACGTGTTGAATTTCTATGTTACACTGAGCCTTTGCTCTGAACAACACATGAGAAACGAAACGCTTGGCAGACAAATTGTTGTTTCCACATTATCTTATCATGTTACTATTCGCAGCTTGCGAATACAAAATACATTTGTTATATTGGGATCTACAGCAACATAGTAACGGTATACTATATAAGAGTTAGAAGAATAATAGAATCAGTAAACACCGTGATGTTTGTTGGCAAACACATTTCCTAGTGCTTTGAGCTATGATGCGGAAGACGAACGTGCGAAAATAGCGTGGAAAATCGCGCTAGACGATATTCGAATACGATTTTCGAATAATAATAGTCTATCATTTGAAAATAATATCGTCTAGCGCCATTTTTTCATTATTATTAATAGAATTGAATAGTAGAACATGTGTGAATTGTGAATGTTGCTTAAATATTATTCCTCCATTAGTGAAATAAACCAACTATACAGGGGTTTTTATTTTTAACCGTATTTATTAGATAGTAGTTATTCGGTGAAGGAAAACATCGTGAGGAAACCGGCATGTCCTAGAACCAAAAATTCGAAGACATGTGACATCTACCAATCCGCACTGGGCCCGCGTGGTGGATTATAGCCCATACGCAAAATACGCGCTTTGACGTGGTGTTGCGGACACCAGCCCGTTATACAATACAATAGTAGTTATTTGATAGTTTAAAGCAAACATAAAGTGATGGTAATTTGGTTTAACTTTGTCATATAAAGTACATTACAAAGTTTATACAATTTCGCCCCTACCATTTAAGTTCAATGTAACAGACGGGACGAGCTTATTGACATCAACCGTGCACAAAATCCGACTCCAGGCTGCCACTGAAAAAAATCACTTCCTGAAAACATTTTCATCCCGTCTAAAAGTATCTAAGTAATTATATCGGTCTGAACTTTGGTTGTTTTGATCATGTTGGGCCAAGTCAGTAACCTGTCATAAGTTTGCCAAGCTATGTTGTTTGTTGTTGATTTGATCTTTCATTCGTCAAAGTCTACCTGAACATTACTTGAAGTATTGCCAAGTTGTCAATACCTTATTTGGTATTGATTGAGATAGCAAGACGTAGATATAACATTTTTTTACCAAACATAAACTTTCATTGGCTTAATTAAACCAGGAGCTTATTACATAGAACAATTTTCTAGTAAAGTCTAATCTAATGCGTGATGTTAATGAAGTTTTCTGAACTTGATAAAATTAACATCATCATCATTAAAAATAGGTAATGAGGATAGCCATCAGAGAGTGATTCATTGTTAAGTTTTTCATTCTATTGTAACCTCTATCCACGTAATCGTAAAACCTAAGATCGAGAACCAGACGGAATCTTTTTGTTACCTTAGTTACCCGCTGCCTAGTAAGTACAGTTGGCAAAAGAGATAAGTACAGACGAATCTTTACCGATATCGTGTCCTACTATGTCATACCTTATGAGAATTTTTGTAACTCAATCAGGCTATGATATGGCTGATTAGACAACATAGGTACTTAATAAAACTACTACAAAAATACAGTTTTCTACCTGTCTGGTTAAATACGATACGAGTACAATCGTGGGGCAAAGCCAGTTACCAAGATCAACAATGAACTGCAGCCTATTCCAAATTGTGGCAAATCATCAGATTTGCCACAATTTATGTATAAATGATTTACATTCGTTCTTTACCTGGTAACAAAACTCTTCTGCCATGTGTACATTATCTCCAACACGTGTTGCACTAAACAATACTTCTTCTTAGGTATTCTGTTATCATAATGAATCACTAACACCAGACTCACGTGAATCAGGGCGTAAATCTCTCCACACAGCTACCTATGCGTCATACGCCTACATACTCTTAATGGCTCAGTGGTTAGAGGTGTAAAGGTGTGTAAAGATACTAAATTGGTCAACCAGTGAGGTGTTTGGCTAATATTAGGTCACCCGTCTTGTGTTTTGGGAAGGGCGCCTCTTCCAGTTGACAGACATGATATCATGGGCACTTAGTTCTATGATTCATCGCCAAGAGAGGCACTATAATTATGTTGTTTATGGCATAATCTTCTTAGGATACAAGGGTTTCTTACGGTTTTCAGCATTATGAAAATTGCCTTACACGCTTGAGCTGAGCTTTGTGTGCAGTTTTCACTGCAGAAACCAGAACTTAATTAGTGCCAGAGCTAGATTGCCATAACCGAACGACATTTTCAGGCTGAGTCACCTTAGTCGCCCTCAGAAATATTACATAGACATCACTCCAGGTGTTTATTTCTAAGAAATCAACCAATCCATTAATATTCTCCAACCATTCATCATCCGGCATGCCCTAAAACCAAAAGTTCGAAGACATGTGACATCTTCCAATCCGCACTAGGCCCTCGTGGTGGATTATAGCCCATTTCCCTCTCATTGAGAGGAGGCCGTGTCCCAGCAGTGGGAACATTATAGGCTGATGATGATGATGATGATGAACCATTCATCATTACAGCAGCTAGCTAGGCTATTGCTTCTCAAGTACCATCCTTGGTACAAATTCGCTGTAAAATATTCAATGTAGACGTGCTCCTGAATACATCAAGGAGGTATCAAAGCAAACTGAATACCTAATGCTTTAAATCCTTTGAGTGCTGGAAAATTACTATTTGAAAGCATTCATGGGTGAAGTAATAAGCAGTTGGGGCGGAAACCCGCTAAGTTCATTTAATCCCATTGAAAGACTATTTCATGAAAAAGTCATTTAATAAGATTAAATGAACCTATAGGGGTTGTATTGATGATTTTATCTACACCCATGCTATAAATACAAATACAAATACAAATAATTTATAAAAAAAAAAAGAAAAAAAGAAAAAAAGAAAAAAAAAACAAAACCATTACCATTCATTTATAAATCCTCTATAAAAGTATCTGAAACAGTTAGCTTATTGCCAAAATTAAAACAGCCAGTGTCATAGTAACCATTAATGATTATACTTCTGTAAATACTTGCGTGTTGTGCCCGTAACACGTATTATTTTGTTAAACATATCGCCTGACTTTGACCTGCAAATTGCAAAAAAGTAAGTAACATTGAATTTTTTCTACAACCTTAACGTTGAAAAACCAATCGTTTTCCGAAAGCATAGTAATTGGCCTTCCACATCGGAATCTCATGACCGGGGATTTAAGGGTAATTGGGTAGGGCCAGCCGTGTGGTATCCGGCTCAGCCGTGTGGTATCCGGCAGAGTAGAATCGAACCAACCCATTACACTCACGGGTGTCGTATAAGGCGACTAATGTCTGAGGCAGTACACCTTGCGCCTCCGTAGACCAGAGAATGGGCAGCAGCGTTTTCTGTTAGTCTTTCATCACTGCGATCTCCAATCCGCCTGCCAAGCGTGGAGATTACGGCAAACTCCTCCTATCATGGGAGAGGCTTATGTCCAGCAGTGGACGTTCTGGGCTGTTGTTGTTGGGTAGGGCTATATTATGCTCAGATGTACACATCTTTCGGTTACAAAAGATTATTATGACAAGCCAAATAGAAGAATTGATTTGAAGATTAACTAGTTTGATCATAACTAGTTTTGATTTGTGGCAATTATAAAGTTAATGCAATCTTACACGTGTCTCTCGTTCTTTACTTTAAAATCTGAAATAAAAAAGGGTTTGTTTATCTCTAGATTTGACTGGAAATTATTATGAAATCGGTCACCTCCAAATCTCCTCTTACTTTTCTAGCATCGATTGAGCCTCAAACAGACTTGGGACAAAACAAATTATTTATTTATAGCTGTGTCTAGTAAGCAACGTTCTGAAATTGAAAATTATTGTGGTAACAACCAAACCCAGACCGACTTCATCAATGATTAAAATAACAATTCGAACTGAAAGCTTTATCAAGACTAACAATTTCATATAAATGACCCTAGAATCAGTTATTTTCAACAATACATTCTAGAATAATACTAAAACTTGTTTATTTCCCTAAGTAATGCAACATTTTGTAGAATACATAACTATGCTATTATTGAATAATGAAGCAATACTTAGAATTTCGCTAATTACTGTCTCGATGGTGTAGTGGTCCCGAGCGCGACTGCTGACCATGAGGACCTGAGTTCGATTCCCAGGTCAGGCAGTGTTATTGGGTTTTTCCAACGGGAAATTCTCAGTTGCAGCCATGGAGTCTGGATTCTTTACCGATTGATGGCAATAAGCTCGTCCCTTAAAAATCTGTACGAATGGTTACTTGGCAGGAAAAAGACATTTATGGCATCTTACTTCCTTTGATCAATAAAACATACTTGTACTTATCTACTTGATTTTTCTTGCCTCTCGCCTTGATTTTATTGAGAATTTAAAATAATAAATTACTGAACTATTTATGTTTACTACTAGTAGTTCATTAAAAGTGAGGTCACTCAGGTCCAAGGCTAGTCTTCGGTATTTATCCCATAGATCTATAAAAGGATTTATTCACACAAACAATTTATTTCCAAAACAAACACTTCTCGGTACCAGACACCCAAACAAAATTAAATTCAGTGGGTACGTAATAAGATACGTTATCTCATCACGTTGTCAAGTCTCATTTCCATTTGTATTAAACTTGGCCTTTATCCACAATGCCCTATCGGGTTATGAGGTACGTGGGGGAATTTTGGCCCGGTCGGACCAGATCAAGGACAATGTATCTATTTGGGTCAGCCGGCCAAGGTCGAATCTCCCGTACTGAAATAGGACATGAAGGCTTTTCCTATTCATTTTCACTGTTAAGTTTTCCGGGTTTTTTTTTATTTATAAAGATTTTTAAATGGCCAGCAATTAATAGATCGCTTCAATGATAGTGTTGCTTTAGTTTTGATGGAAGTCCCAATTTAATAAGAGTTTCATTTAGTTAATTTTAAAAAGTTTTATTTAATTAAAGGTGCATTGCGGTTTTCTTTGTTGAATAATAAATAATGATTGGCTTCGTTACCAACGTCAATCTTCTGTGAACGTCAGTGAAAAAGTTCGTTCACAGACGTTTGCGTCAATCTACGCATAAAAAATACATAAACGGGCCGCCGCCAATTGTTTGGTACCATCGTAAAAGCTATTTAAGTGCCTTTTCACAGCTTTCAGCAAGAACATGCTAATATTAGACTTAGACAAGCTGAAGCTAGTGTTGCCCAATTGCTAGACCAAGACGAGACCTTAGCCAGTCTTGGTCTTACGTCAATACACCTGGTCTTGGTCTTGGTATTGCGCTCTGTCTTGGTCTTGGTCTTACAGCAAGATTCTCGCAAGTCTTGCGAGACTCTACTACTTAGACTAGACTACTTTCAAATACCTATTAGCCTATTGCTATATAAAAACACGTTAGTTTAGATCTTAGAACAACGTAACAGAGTAGGTACATGTTGAGCTTAAATTGACATAGGCATAGTGAACCACCAAATTAATAAAATTAACGACAATAATTAAAAAAAAATGACACAATTTAGTACCTAAGCGTAATTACTAACTCTATGTAGGTACCTTCAATAATTTTCTATCCTAAACTCTTCACAAACAGCTAGCGGTTAAAATAATTATCATATATACTTTTCATCTTCATCTGGACTTGATACTTCTCTGAAGCTGAACATGAAAAAAATAAAATAAACTGCTTCTCCGCACAAAGTGCCTTTCTACATTTCTAATTATTTCTCTATCTATTTCTGACAAATGGAAACATCCGATAAATGCCTGGGTCTGACAACGCAATCAAAAAGTCACGTTAATGCCAATGTGTTGTTACTATTTTTTTAGCAGCAGTCGCGAAAATAAAACTCTCGTATGACGTATTTAAGATCAGTTCCGCTGGAGCCGTGCCTCCTCTCATAAAATTATTTTTGCAAGAAATAATGGATTACTTATTAAAGCGTTAGGGTTCTCAATATAGTGGTGTTAGCGTGTAGTACATTTTTGGCACTGGTTCAGAAACAATTACAACGTAAATATCAGAGGAATTCGCTCTGACGTGGGTACAGGCCCCCTCCGGATACAAGATTTAAGACTTTCATGAAAGAATCGATCGACCAATGTTATGAAGTGTACCAATTTTATTTTCTATCAGCGATTTAAGGTTACCTTGCAAACCAGTTTTGCTGACCAAAAAACGATTTCTAAGACAAAAAATGTTTTATTTCACTCGGGCTGTGTCAAATGGCGCCAAAACACTAGTCCATCCAGTTAGTTATATTTTATTTATTTAGCTAACCAACAGTGGTAAATAAGTAATTTGTTACAGTATATTTTTGACACTTACAAAGTTCTCCAAAGCTCATCGGTTCCATTTTCAAATTGGAACTTGCGGTAGTTGCTTCATCAGTATCATGTCTTCAAAGACAATTACTTCAGTTTATGATATCCTATAATACAGTCGTTGAAACTTCAACAATATCTACCGAAGTCAAAGCAATCAAACTACCTAATAACCAGTCAAAGTTGTAGTTACCAACGATACATTTGTCGTCTCCCCATTGGCTGGCTGAACGATGGGAAGCTTTTCAAATAAAATATGTATTGTATGAGTATCGATCATAATGCACTACAAGCATCCTTGTTCCATTTACCTAGTTACAATTCTCAGAACCTTAAATAGCTGAAACTGAAGGCTGGTGTTGACTTTTCAATAGGGTATTGTTTGAAGGCTTGTTATATTTATTTTGTACTTTTGTCTTGATATCATTAACAGCAAATACTCACACAGTATTTGCCTTATACACAAATTGGAGGGACACCAACGTGTTCAGAATGATGTACTGAATAATACCTAGAAACTGTTTGTGCGTCAGAGTCCCATCCAGCTTGTATATTTAAACCATGATACTGTTCCTGTTATCTTGAGGAGCTCGTGGCTAAATAACAACAGACGCTCGGGTCAGTCTTTAGGTTAAGCCGTGCTTGCCTAGGTTGGTCTGTGGATGTGTGACTACCCATTACATACCGGGTTTACTCCGTGCCTCGAAAACCACGTTAAGCTGTTGGTCCCGGCTGCCATTTGTAGATCTTTGACAGTCGTTACAGGTAGTCAGTGGCCCAAAAAGTCTGACAACCAGTCTTACTAAGGGGTATCGTGTTACCCAGTACTAACTGGGTTGTGGAAGTCAGATAGGCAGTCGCTCCATGTAAAATACTGGTTTTCAGCTGCATCCGGTTAGACTGGAAGTCGACCCAAACATAGTTGGGAAAAGGCTAAGCAGATGATGACTGTTCCTGTTACCTTCAAAGGATTTTCAGGAGCAGAACGATTTATTTAATAATTTAAGCGGTTTAAAATTACGTTTTTAGTGGAAATATGCTTTAAAGTTTATAAGGTAGGGTACATATTATGGGCAAGGCAGACTTTAACTACGACTGGTCTGATGCATCTTTTTTTTTTTTTTTTTTTTTTTTTTCGGATGGGAAATCATCAAATGACTTCTCCCGCTCTGGGCGGAGCAGGAGGGAGTGTCAGACTTTTACTGACTAAAACCCATCCATGTTCCTTCATCGCCCTTTGTGTTCCGGGGCCACGGTATCTCTTTCGAATAGTCCCGCAACCCCGGCAGGCATCGGTCCTTTCGGACCCCTTCCTTTTTTGCTGACTCTCTTTGAGGCGCGCGTGGAACACGAACGCGCCGTCGACACGGCCTGTCGTCATGAGACGGACGGACGGCGAGCTAGCCCATAGCCCACCGTCCACAGGCCCGCGCCTACGGTGGCCGGGGGCCACGTGGTGGCACCCGACGCCCGGGGCGTCTCCCGCGGCGGCCGGGACGCTGTGAGGTTCTCTCCCTCTCACGTTCCGCCACCTCCTTCTCTAGCATTACTGCTTCGCAGAAGGAGGTGACGGCGTCCCATTCCGTCTCGCTCCGGACCATGGCTTGCACCAGGGCCGGACGCGAGAGGTCGCCGCCGCCAATCGCCGCTTCGAGGACACGGCGGTGCTCCGCCCACGCGGGGCACACCTCCACCGTGTGCTCCACCGTGTCCTCCGGTCGATCCTCGCAATGGAAACACCCGGGCGTTTCCTCCCGCCCGATTCGGTGCAGGAACCTCCCGAAAACACCGTGTCCGGTGAGGACCTGCGTCAGGCGGAAGGTGAGGACGCCGTGGCGTCTCTCTAGCCACTCCTCAAAGAGGGGACTTATCGCCACTATCGTGGCGTGCCCTGCACGGGGTTGCGACAGTCGCTCTCTCCATGTCGCCATGAGATCCCGCCGGAAGTCTTTTTGAGATTTATTCCAGCTTTTAAATGTATGTATCTAAACACTGTTGTCGAATAATTTTCGTTAAGTTACTCAAAAAATTTCTTTTGAAGATTTCTAGATCTAAAACTTATAGTGCGGATTTTCAGTATCTGAAAGGTGTAATAGATTAGGTATCGTGTGATATTTTGCAGTCAATTGTACATCAATTGAATTCACCACATTCAAAACGTTACTTCTAACAGTTTCACGTTCGTTTCAACAGTAAACGTCTTTCATTTGCGTTGTAAATCTGCTGAAACAATACAACCGAATGAGTTCTTTATCACATTATATTTATGACTTTCCGATCGCTATGGCAGTAATGTGTGGTTTGATAATTTAGGCCAAAATGCTGAATGTAAGGTGAAGTAACTATTGACGTGTTATATAGGATTTCACAACCTGACTGATTTATTGTTATGGCTTTCAGGTGTATTTTTTCACATATGGCTATAATATACCTACTCGAGTATCGTATAAACCTTCCTGTGAATTCTTTAAAGACCTTTTTGTAATAAAAAATAAAGGAAGCAGCCTTCTATTCTTATATCTTTAGCACACTGATGCTATGAACTGCCTATACAACACAATTCTTCAGTCGCCTTCAACATCATAAACATTTTATAACATTTTTAAAAATCCCTGATCTAGGAAAACTAAACCAGGAACCTACAATCGCAAAGTATGTCACGGAAGAAGTTATCTTTGCCAAATGTCCAATGACCTACAATATATTTTTCAGCTGAATTCGCCTGCCTAATAGTGAGGAAGCTCGACTAAATTACGGTTTGACATTGAAACTGGCTTGTTCTTGTATAAACTGACCGGCAGTAGTATATGATGTTTATATTTATTGTATGGTTTGCAGGAAAAGTATGGAGTGTTTTTCTGTTATTTCGGTTGGCCATTATCGCCTTGATTCGTACCGAAAGACTGAATGGACTTGATTTTTCTTTGGGAAAACTAAGAGCGAGTCTTTTGGAATGGGAAAAAAAGAATAGGTAATATTTTACTTATTTTAGATAGCATTAACTATACCAACTGATTCTGTTAACAATAACGGGTTCCAGGCCAACAGTTATTAATTTTAGATAAGTTTTACTTACACAGTTTTAAGTCATCATTACTAACAATTTATGGGGTTTTTATGATTTTTTTATCTGAAATAAATGAATAATAAGACAGAGAGGGCTACTTTCACGTTAATTAAATAAGGCCATGCCTGTCAAGATCTGTTGCTTTTTCAGAAGTTTAAAGTAACATTTAAGTAAAAGACGTTATTTAATTTATTATTCTTTTGTTTCCAGTCTTACTTGCGGCCATTTTCAATAACTTACTCATTTATTTCATTCATTCAATTTTTTATTCATAAACAATTTACATTGTGAAAATATCACATGCGGAAACAAATTCATTTATAAGCCTAATAAAATTGATAAAAATTTAAATGTTTGGTTTAAGATTCAAATAATTTAAAAAATGTCAACAAATAAATACAATGTCAAAAAATCAAATAAATAGCGGTAGAATGTCAAATTCAATGTCAAAAATATAAAGAGAACAACTTCGTCTTAGGTCCAAGTGATGAACATAGGGCTAAAGTAAAAAAATAATTTAAATTAAAGCTTCCTCACTGCTATCATTTTAGGTGACTATTTATATCATTTGACATAAATTCTGATACCGAGTAAAAGCATTTTTCCAACAAGAAGGCTTTTAATTTCGTTTTAAATGAGTGAGAGCTATAAATTAATAATTTTAAATCAGTCGGTAACCTTTTAAATAACTCCACTGCTTGGTATCTGGAACAATGCTTAGCTATGTTAAATTTTGGTGCCACCTTGTGTTTAAATTTTGGTGCCATCTTGTGTTTAAATTTTGGTGCCATCTTGTGTTTAACTTTTGGTGCCATCTTGTGTTTAAATTCCTTCCTTCTTGTGCTTTCCCTTATCTTACGTTCCTCTTGTGATTCATACTCATGAATATACTTTGCAAAGTGATTTAGGATTACTGATATATACAAACTAGGTACTGTTAAAATATCTAATTCTTAAAGTGTTCTCTACATGAGTCTCTTTGTGAGAACTCGATGGTATCGGTAGGTTGCTATATCTGTCTGTTTGACATTTAGTTTACGGACCGATAGAAACAAATCGTCACAGAAAAGCTTTCTTTGATTTTTCTATGAATCAAGTGACAGGCAGGTAGGGTGACGCGGATAGGATAATTCAAGCTTACTTTGTTTATAAAAACACTGATAGCTACGAGACGTGGCAATATTAACTGACAGTTCTTAGTAAGTTAGTTTTAGAAAACGGGCCTTAATGTTATTTATTTTATTTTGTTCATAGAACAATATTGCATCTTTGTACAACTCCCACTAGTTCTGCTTCTATCTGTACGACAGTAATTGAGCGCCATTGTAACACGTGGTCCACTCAATGAATATATTTTCTTGTTGTTGTGGCAATAACAGAAACGTCACGCAGCAATCATCGTCAATTATAGGTCAGCAGCGGTTCAGCCTGAAATATTATGAACATATGTGTTTGTGCCTTTATTATATAGACTACGATTACTACGACGCATACCATTGTAGATTAAAGTTGATAACTAGTTTGTAATCATATGGTTAGCTTGGATAACTGATTAGTAATTTATAATTGATGGTTTTTCACAGGAGGTATTTTGATAAAGATTAGTAAATGTTTAGTTGATCCAAATGAAAATGTACGCAACGTTGGTCAGATCATCAGATGTAAGACCGAGGGTTGAACAGAAAGCAGCAGTGGCCGAAGGTGATGGAAGTAAGTTCACCTTCTATTTATTACATGGGAGAAGGGTTGCCCATACAGATTTATATTTACCCGGATATTTTGCCCTAAAAGCCAGAAATACTGGTTCAAAAAATTGTTGTGTATTTACATCAGTGCAAATGCATTGATTTGTGGTGCGCTTATGTATGCGGAATCTAGATCTGTGATTTAAGACCTGTCCAATCAACAAACACCAAAATTATAATTTGGGCTGTGCTATATAGGCATGATGTTACGACACGCTTTCTTTTTTGTAAGCTTGTAAGTCCCACAGCTGGGCAAAGGCCTCCCGCATCCTTCCAGGTACTCTTTTCCTGCGCCAGCTCGAACATGTTATATTGATTAATCTACGTTGAGGTGTGGAAAATATGAAGGTTTTAAAAATACAATCACCATGCTATACAGGGTTATTGGTTAAATCGACCTAGATCCAGTAGTGTGCATCATTTCTGACTGATTTGACTATCAAACACCATACCCCAGTAATACCCCAGTAACTAGTAGGTAACCCTGTATATACCATCCCATTAACAAATGGAAATGTTTGTATCAAAACAAAACAATCAATCATCGCTACAACAGAAAACCACGTGAACTGAACCGTGACTTTTCCGAACATCATAAAATATGTCCACGTTTTCAGACATTAAATCTTTATGTGTGCTGTTTTATTGCAATATTCAGATTTCTTTGTAACAAGAATGATTATGTGAATGTTGTAACGTGTTACAGCAATCACTTTGGTAATTGTGGTCCCATCTTTCATGTTGCACGGCTTGCCTATCACTTGAGCACTTGATGATCTATTTACTGCATCAGTGACTGAGTTTTGGGATAAACACATTTGAACTTTTTTCCATCGATACACTGAGAAGAAGAATAGAAGACCAAGTGAAATACTATCAACGAAAACAAGGATGACAAAGTGATAAGCCGAATCTAGTCTTAACCAAAAAGCTTAGGTCACTCCTGTTTTGTCGTCGCTTTGAAAGCGATAGCCCCTTGTTTAGGCTGTCAGGTCAAACATTGAAACTCATACTTACTAAATAAACGAGAGCCAGATAAGAAAAACCAGTTAGACCACCGAATAATAACAAGTTTAAGTTCAAAGCCCTTAATGTCAATTAAGAATGATTAGCAGTAGTTATAGTACAGACGCCAGCTCATCAAGCTACAACAATCTGTAAAATTTCATTAATAGATTTTCAACTTCATCACTAAAGCATGACGTTCAAGGTTGATTGGGGAAATTTGACGTTCTTCTACGTTCAACCAGTTTAACGTTATATTCGCTAAATTTGGTGTTAAATTAATTAATTAACGATACCAGATTTGGCTTGTTTTGCAGAGATGGCCTTCAGAAGACTTAAAAGAAAAGTTTACTGAAGAACGTACCAGTAAGTAGTATTTAATTTTTATTCATACTATTTTTAATGCATTGCATCGATGGATGAATGGGTTCAAAACAAATTTTTGCAAGACAAAGCAAAGGCACTGAACAGAATCATGTTCCCCGAAGCGAAACCTCTGAAAGACGTCATTCGTAGTTTATGGGCGAGGTCCCCTTACAAAGTTCAGAGGTTGGCTTACTGGAGCGCGCTCTGAATACAGGGGAGTATCGTTTGTCTATTTTTGCTGCTTTCTCCTACTTATGTTTTGGTAACATTTCAGAAAAATCTGGAAATGCTTCAAACATTAGGTTTTGTTTTCGGCATTTCAGATCTAAAAATGATAAACATTTCTTTGCTAACTGTGGGCGTGGCTACAGTCAAGTGGATTTTTTTATAAGTTTTCGGGATCAAAACTAGTTTACCTATGCCAAGAATGTTCCCCAAACCAGTATCTGAACAGTTTCATTAAAATCTAGATGAGCTGTAATTTAAATATCTGACTGTAAGTTTTTTCATGGCATGTAATGTAACGTGTAGGTACACATATTAACGATGTTTCTTTTTCAAATATGATTTGCTTGTTTAAAGGGAAACATATGTAGCTTGATTTAATGAGATATTAAATAACGTTTTATCATCTACTTTGCGTTAAATCTATATCGAGAAGGATTTACGTCTTTCGTCTTTCAGCGCATTAGCCGAAAATAAAGTGCGAAAAAAATTAGGTACACAAAGTATAAATAACGAGATATTGTATGCAGCACATTTTCTCAGATCGTTGGCAATGAATCAAGAGTGTTTTTGTTGACGATGTATTGATGTTTGTGCAGCGATCCATTTTATGCGCTCACATTTAGATGAAATTGGATTTCGTTCACAATCTACCTACATAGTGCTATTTTATTGTTATTGCCGAGTAAACACATTTATTGCTTTGCGTAGCTTCGTGGTATAATCTTTAAGAACGAGCGCATTAGATTACTTATATTTTACCCGTACTGATAGGTACTGACCTTTATGTTTGTACCCATGTAGACCCTTCGCTACTGATGTGTGCATCGAAGTCACCTGAATCATCATAACCACGAATAGACCGAACTAATGCATGAGCTTCCCTATATTACCCATGTAGGTAATTAACCCCACTTTTCTAGGTCGTTATTGCATTCATGTATCTCAAAAGGTTTTCTTTGTAAATATTCTATGAACTTGAAAACAAGGTCTTTTGTCAGAAGTTTGCTTGAGCAACTTTTCAGTATTAAAGAACTGTGATTCCTGTGTGTTTCCTGTGTGGTGGCCATACCATGTTGGAAGGTCTCCCACAACGTGGGTGACCAGCGTGATGACTTGATGACGCCGCGGCAATTACCTGGATGCGAAAAGCTCCAGACGGGGCGAGGTAGCGAGGTCCAGGGGAGGCATGATTAATCACGATGGTTCGAGATTTATGTTGAATTAGTAACTGCTACATGTACGGAAGTTATCTGATTTAGCATTCACACACCTGCCAATGAAGTTATACTTTAAAAGGTCTCATTCTACATGCTTCAAACACAAAGAAGTATTTATATAAATAAGTATCTTAGATGTAAATAAAGTTATATTTACTTTAGCTTTTGGAATACAGATTATAAGGCCACTCCCTTATAATCTGTATAATTCCAATAATGTACAATATTATGCACTTACACGTGTACCTTTTTCCTTCCTGAGAACCTAGTACTTAGTTTTAGCACGTGCATAAATAATATGTAATTTTAATAACAGACCACGACCAGATGTATGAACGTGACGAAGCAAAAGTACAGACTACTGTAGTTTCTGACCACCCTTATGGGAAAACGGCGTGAGTTAATGTATGTAATTTAAAAACAATGTATGAGTTCAAAATTCCGGCTGCATTTATGCCAGTTATTTATGTTCTTTTTATGTTATTATTTCGAACTCGTAGAGTAATTGCGTGCTTATTTTAGTCACCCTGTATTTGTACTCGGATCACCTTTACTCATATTTGCAGGGACCTGTTAATATCTTTCATGTAGGTAGTTGGTTTGTATGGACGGATTGTTCCGTATAAGGTTACATATATGATGTTATATTGTCTGTTTGGTAACCTCAGGCAGGTTAATTTCCTCCTTCTGCGAAGCAGTAATGCTAGAGAAGGAGGTGGCGGAACGTGAGAGGGAGAGAACCTCACAGCGTCCCGGCCGCCGCGGGAGACTCCCCGGGTGCCGGGGGGCACCACGTGGCCCCCGGCCACCGTAGGCGCGGGCCTGTGGACGGTGGGCTATCGGCTAGCTCGCCGTCCGTCCGTCTCATGACGACAAGCCGTGTCGACGGCGCGTTCGTGTTCCACGCGCGCCTCAAAGAGAGTCAGCAATAGGAAGGGGTCCGCAAGGACCGATGCCTGCCGGGGTTGCGGGATTGTTCGAAAGAGATGACCCCGGAACACAAAGGGCGATGAAGGAACATGGATGGGTTTTAGTCAGTAAAAGTCTGACACTCCCTCCCACTTCCACTTCTCCCAGAGCGGGAGAAGTCATTTGATGATTTCATATCCGAAAAAAAAGCCAGGTTAATTTGCAAGTTATTAAATAATTTACCTGGAAAACATGAAACCATATATTAAACTAATTACGTTTTCTATACGATATTTTGTAGGTGTCAGTATAAGTTTAGTTTTAAACCGTGAAAGCTTAAAACAGTGTATTCACATAGACAAACACCAGTTTAGGCCCTAGTAAACACACGATTAAGAAGATGGTTCTTTATAGAAACTGGTTTTTATTTAGTTCTTTGGTTCTTTTTAGATGATCGATTCCCACACAGACTGTCCGGTTCCAAAAAAGTGTATGTGTATATCTACTGGACAATACTGATCTGACATTTAATTTAATTTAATTGTAATGTATTGCGTATCACTGTACAATTTCTAATTCTAATTGATTGATTGACATTGTAGTATCTAATATTAACATTAAATTTTAAATCTTTTTGATATGTACCTTCGTTTCCGTTGTACTAATATTTGATTTATTTTATTAATTGTTTTTTTTTTTTTTTCAATATTTGTGCTCTGACTATTTGATTACTACTATGCTTATGGATTTTATCTGAAATAAACGTTTCATTATTATTTTTATTATTATTTATCGTGTATATAAAGGGTGTAAAACACCTCTTAACGAAGCCGAAAGGCACTTGTTCTCCTCGTCATTGCGATCATTTTTTTTGTTCGACACCATACCTGGGAACCTTCTAGTTGCGGAGATATTGGGGGTCAAAGTTCCAACTTTTTGATAAGTTTTTTTTTAAATACAAGTTTTTTATGTCAGATTTTTACTTTAAACACCTCCACGACCCCCGTACTGTTCAATCCATCCATCAGCACAATATTTTGAGTGCGTTACATTGAGTTCTACCACAAAACATAATTTTTCACCCCAAAAAAAAAGTCGTTTCCCAGCAATATTTTTTGCGTAAAGTTACTTAGTTTGATGTACAGAATGCTTGGTTGACGGCTTCGTGATGAGGTCTTTTACACCCTGTAGTGCCTAAACTGGTGTCAGAGTTTTTATGCCGCCCATGGGCTCTGACTTTTCTTTACATGCCGTCAAGAAATATCTCTCAGGCATGCTGGTTTCCTCAGGATGTTTTCCTTTACCGAATAGGCTATCACTGTTATTTCCCATGTAAATGAGACATTAAATTTTGAAATTCCCCAACCCCATACATAACCCTTCCATTCATAAAAAAAAAAACG